>OZ007502.1:23755601-25213101 GCA_963931805.1 Microdon myrmicae | reverse complement strand
ACTATTGCCAATCTTTTCGCTTCTTTTTTAAAAAAATCCTTCACGGACAACTCTTTCGAGCCTAACCACTCTTACTTCCAAGACCTGCCGGAATTCTCCCTTGGCCCCTTCATCTCTCAACATATCCAGCATCAACTAGTTGAAGAAAAATTAAACTAGTTTAAAGACGAGTTCGGTCCTGGACCTGATGGACTTCGGGCTGTCCTTTTAAAAAAGTGTTCCTCTTCTCTTTCTCTCCCGCTATCAAAGATATTCAATCTATCCCTTATACAAGACGTCTTCCCAAATATTTGGAAATCCTCTTTTGTCACCCCCATACATAAGAAAGGGCCAAACAAGGATATTAGTAACTACCGTCCCATCGCTGAACTGTGACATATTCTAAAACTGTTCGAAGGCATTCTATACAACGCGTTATGTTTTCACTGCAAATCCATCATCTCACCCAGCCAGCACGGTTTCTTTACGGGTAGGTCGACCACCACCAATCTAGTTGAATTCTCATCTCACACTCTCTGTGCCTTAGAGAACGGCAATGAAGGCGATGTAATCACAACCGATTCAACAAGGCCTTCGATCAAATTTCACATAACCTCATCCTCTTTAAGCTATCCTCCCCTGGCTTCGAACCCCTATTGATTAAGTTGATTTCTTCCTATCTTAACGATCGAACCTACCGTGTCAGATTTAGATCCACCCCCTCCAATCCTTTTTTTCCCACGTCAGCGGTTCCCCATACATTTCATTCGGTTCATTCTTACTATTAATGATATAGACTCCAGTATCAAGCACTCTTCCATCTCTCCATAGGCGGACGACATTAAACTCTTCAAGACAATCCGCTCTTCTATCGACTCCTCACTTCTCCAAATGTATATCGACAGCGTTTCAACTTGGTGCCAAAATAACTGCCTCGAACTAAATATTGCCAATGTCACGCAATCACCTTCTTCTCCCAGAAACGACCCCCCCCCCCCCCCCCCCCCCCCCAGACGCTACGTTTACCACCTGTACAAATGACTCGTGACCTTGGCATCTTACGAAATAGGGAGCTAAACTTCATCCCAAATATTGATGACATTATTCTCAAGGCCAACTCTGTTCTTGGTTTTGTGAAACGCTGGTCGAAAGAATTCTCTAATCCTTACGTTTCCCATTCGCTCAATATAGACTTTGCCCACGGCCTTCTTGAACATGCTAGTCAGGTTTAGTCTCCTCATTACTTGTCTCAAATTCGCAGGGTCGAAAGCGTGCAACGTCGTTTTTTGCGTTTTGCCCTCCACAGACTGAACGGGAAAAATCCTCGGACTCTCCCCCCACACACAAGCCCTCTCCATCTGATAAAGTTCAATACACTTAAAGAGCGCAGAATTCATGCCGATATCCTTTTCCTCAACCGTCTCCTCTCAGGCTCAATGAGCTGCCCAAGCCTGCTCTCCCCCATCACATTTTCCACTAATCACCGGAATTTTCATAACCCTCGTCTCTTCTATTTGCCCACCCGCCACACGCCTTACGGATCTAATGAACTCATTTCGCAAATGCAGGCGTGGGCAACCCCCCCCCCACCGTTTTTTCACTTCAATCTTAGCTCTCCCGCTCTCAAACGTCGTCTCCTCTCATACCCCTCCCCCCCCCCCCCCCCGAACCTTTCCCGCTCACTGCCTACACTCTCCTGCACTCATACTCACACCAAAATTGTTGTAGATAAATTCACACAGTTTAAATATTATATGGTAGATGTAATAACAAAAAAGGATACGTAAATGAACTTACTTGGTCGACCGTGGAGCGGTCGCTGTAGCTGGTTCTTGGTGGCAGGTTGCGGGGGGGGGGGGGGGGTCGAGCTTTGTGCTCCCCTGTTCAGCTTGCTGTTGGGTGTTGATTGTTGGTTGATGGCTGTTTTACGAATTAACTTACTTCGTTTGTAAGTTTTCCATTGAACGTGTAATGATTTTCGTTTGTAAGTTTTACCATGAGCGTGTAATGATTCTCCGAGAAAATTTTACGTTTGACTTAATTTTGTAAACTTGGTATTTTTCTAATTAAGTTATATCTGCCGTAAGGTTTTACGGCTTATTCTCGCTCTTCCCTGTCCTACCCCTTAGACTATTATTCTACCCATCTTTGTTTAGTTCCCCATTCCATTTTAAAGTTACTTTAAAGTTAGTCCGGCACCCCCAACCCGCATGCCTTAGTTTTTAATGTAGTTCGAAAGTCTATTTATAAGTTGATATGTTTATACGACTTGTACTAGACGAAATAAACTGAGGGTTCTGCCCTCTATTCATTTATTCATTCATTATCTTAATCGATTATATTCAAAAGGATAAACCATTACAGGAGCATACTACGCATCATTACTTGACCAACTGAAGGCAGAAATTGCGGAAAAACGGGCACATTTGCAGAAAAAGGAAATTCTGTTTCACCAAGACAACGCAGCGTCTCCCACCTCAGCGGTTGCCATGGCGAAAATCCACGAATTACGGCTTGAACTACTTGACCATCCACCTTACTCGCCAGATCTAGCCCCAAGCGACTTCGCTCGGAGGACAGGGATTTCGTCAAATGAGGAGGCAATCACCTTCGTGAAGAGTTATTTTGCAGAAAAAAAAAAAAATGTATGTATATATATGTATATATATATATATATATATATATATATATATATATATATATATATATATATATATATATATATCGGTATTAATGGTAGGAATTAGGGAAGATCAATTCCGACAATTAATACTAGAATCAGAAAAGGACCCAATAGACAGAATTATTACCAGACTTCTTCAAATAGAAAAAACTCAAAATGAGATGAGGGCTAATAGCGGACGGTATGATAGGACCCCACCGAGGTAGAGAGATTCACAACATGTTAAGTCACCCTCACCTGATAGGGATGACAGATACCATGCCTGCACTCCACACAATAGACAATCCATTTTGAGGAACAATCCATTCGACTATTGAGAGGATGAACAAGATCCCCCAGAGAAAACAAGTAGGGTTTCGGATCGGACCTACGGGGATACATGGCAAAACCCCCAGGAATCGAAACGCAGGCTATATAGACCTGTAAACGATGTGTCTCGGGCAGTAGGGACAAATAATAGGAACACGAACACTAGGTTCGCAGAACGACCCCACCCTGTTACTCGCCCCCAACTTGGGACAACCCCGTTTCGGTTGGAAACACCACCGCGATCTTCTATAGGAACAATGGGTCTAAACCTAAAAAGCTTGAGGTACCACGGCACCATAGTGATTCGTCCAACCAAGGCCGGGATATACGTGCACTATACGCGAGTTATGGTTTTCGAGTACTAGCCGTAAACTAAAAAAAAAACACGACACCGGTGGAATGGCGACCAATTCTTCCTTTAACACCAAGAAATACCTTAGAAAAATAAAAACTCAGAGTCGCTCTTTGTTTTGTTGTTTTTTTTTTGTCTTTTCTTTTTTCTTTTATTTATTTATATTGTTTCTGTTATACATTCTTTGCACAATTGTCTTTTCACATTCTTCTTCTTTCAGTTATAACAATTAACCTATAGTTCATTATATTTAAACACTTAACAAATCTTCTTCGGACATTGGTTCGAAGTTCGCTTTCTTCTTCATTCGGTAATGATAATTAATCTTTAGTTCTTTATATTTAAACACTTAACAAATCTTCTTCAGATTCTCCCGGAGCTCACGTCTCAACTCAGATACAACACTCGACAACCTTAACTTTTCTCTTCGATTAACCGCCGACCACCTTTTCGATCGTTCACTCTAATCTTCTTTTCGATCCTAACCACATCAGACCGTGACCAACTACCAACTGCCTACCTCCATCATCTATCCCGATCAAAAATCCCTGCCCAAAACTTTTCCTCTTGCACAACACCTTCCGGGGTTAACGTTTCCCTTATTCCATACAGTATTTCAACTTCTGTTGCCCCAATTATCGATTACTGGCCTCAGTTCGCAAACTTGCTGAATTGTCCAATATTTCTTTATTGGTTTGAACTCGGTTCACCTTCTACGGTTGCGAACTGACCCAATTAATTGCATTTTTGTTGATTGGGCTGGAACATGCAGTTTAATTACTTTCGCAATTTGTTTGTTCCGGCTTATGCATACGATAATTGCTTTAGGGAAATAAGTTTAATTGTTTTTCTTCTTCTTTCATTTAAATCGATTTGCCAATTGCCTGTGAAGTGCTAATTTGGCTGTAATTGTTTTAGGAAATCGTGATTAATCGTTTTCCGATTGATTCCTATGAAATGATGATTCGGGTGCACTTGTTGGATTGTAGGGTTATTGGAGTTCAGAATCTGGTGGCACTTTTCTGATTAAGTGTATCAATGACTCCTTGTATGTTATCTTTAGATATAACATCATCCACACACTTAACACGCGTTTGTTGCACGTATGACATGCAGTTTCTGCAACAAGATAGGTCATTTGTATGGTGAATGCCTTCGACGCCGGAACACACCGTTGTGTACGAAGTGTAATCAATATGGTCACGATGCCTAAGATTATCGTGCACAAAATACACAACCACTTGCACAGAATCCTGAGTCTCCCCGACCATGGTTACAAACCCAAGAGAGGCTGACCATCTACGTCAAAACAAGTAACGGCATCGAATCGTAGAGTGTACAGCATTCGATGTTGTTGTGAGTTTTGTGGCCGAAAGGGTCACACGTGGGACGAGTGTCATTGCAAGGCAATGTGGGTACAATCCTAAAAGCCAACAACAGATGCACCCAAAGTGGTTAAGCCTGTACTCCGCGACCACACCCCACCGACCTGCACGGTCAACACTGAATGGCAGAAAGTCCAAATGAAAAGAAGTTCGAAGGACCGTATACAGTCATGCGACAAAGGCGGTCAATAAGGGCTAGCCAAGAGCAGTACTAGTTCCAACAGCACTGAAAAAAATAAGGCTCACAAACAGAAAAATCGTCACCATCGAGTACAACGCCGTCGACCAGAGTCGAACCGTAGCCAGTCGAACTCAACCGCTACGGACGTTTCAGAGACTCCAAACCAGGGACATCGGCGACAGAGAAACTGTCAATGGTGCACATTTTGCAGGCGACACAACCACACGGCAGCAGTGTGTCGACAAAGAGCAAAATGGGAGAAGTCGGAAAACTCCCAGAGGTCGGGTCGGAATTCCCCAACCCGACCGAACTAAAGTCACCAACTAGTGAAACCTGTCCCCAACTCCCACCAACGAAAGTTCCAATTAACCAGCCCCCATTAGACATCGGTTTTAGAAACACCACACGTCTAATAGTGGACATGGGTGCGGATATCAGCCTTACTAAGTTGAAGGCACTGCAATATGGAACCACATTGGAAACAGAAAAAGCAACTACCCTCCAAACGCTTTTTGGCAAGGGCAAGCTTAGGGGGTATTGTAAGGGGATATTCAAATTACCCCAACAAGGCATTCTGGAGTCATGGAAAGTGCACTTCAATGAATTGCTAAATGGTCAGCTTGTGGCGTCTCTAACAGATACACACACAATACACAAGCAAATAGTGAAGAACACCGAACGAAAATCGAATAACAAAATGCATCAGAGCCGTATACCATAGCGATAACATAACAATTCACATCAGTGGAATATACTTGAGTTTAAAAATCAAATTCTAAGCACGGCCAGTAGCCTGATGTGTTACGCATTGGTTCAATTTTTGGTGATTCTAAGTGTCATAGCGTCTGTTCGAATTGCATGTTCTTCACTATCATTCCAAACGCTATAAGCTCACAGAAGAATTGGAGGCTCCACCAATGCAAGATCAAGACCAAATGCTGCTGCCACCAAGCATTGAGGAAACAGCAAAACCCAAAAGACAGCTCAAATCAAATAAAGCTCCCAGAGCTGATGACATACCAGCTGAGCTGATCAGAAAAAAAAGGGACAGCGTTACACCACGTAATTCATGAGATCGTGGTGCACGTATGGGAGGAAGAGGAGATGCCGGAAGATTGGCGTCGCGGAATAATTTGCCCCATACATAAGAAGGGAGATATCGCAGTGTGCAGCAATTATAGAGGTATAACATTGCTGAGTACCGCCTATAAGATAGCCCTATACGCCAAAGTCATCATTGGTTAATATCAGTGTGGCTTCATCCCAGGCAAATCAGCGATTGATCAGATATTCACCCCTAGGCAGGCGATGGAAAAATGTCTGGAATTTAGTATCCCATCATTTCATATATTTATAGACTTTAAGGCCGCCTACGACAGCACAGCCAGGGTGGAACTATATAATGGCATGAGAGAGTTCGGCATTCCAAACAAATTGATACGACTTTGTAGGTTGACCATGACGAACGTAACTAGTCAAGCAAAAATAGCGGGATTGCTGTCCAAGCCAATAAACATCTTTAATGGACTCCGACAAGGTGACGGTCTGACCTGCCTCCTCTTCAACCTGGCGTTGCAACTAGAGGGACTATTGTCACCAAGTCCAGCCAGATACTTGCCTACGCAGATGACATCGACTCATCGGTAGATCCGATTCGGCTGTACAGGATTCTTTCACCCAGACCGAGCAGGCGGCACAAAAACTAGGACTGCACATTAATGAGGGGAAAACTAAGTACATGGTGGCAAGTTCTGCGAAGAGAAGACCTAACGTCGGTCAAACTATCAGGGTAGTGGAGCACGAATTTGAAGTAGTGCAATCCTTTAACTACCTTGGGTCAATAGTATCAGCCGATAACAATATGGAAGTAGAAATACACGAACGGCTGATCAAATCCAATAAAGCCTACTATGGTCTATCAAGGCTCTTTAAATTCCGAAATTTATCCAGAACATCCAAGTTACTACTGTACAAGACCATGGTCTTACCAGTATTCATGTATGGATCCGACTCTTAGCCGCGTTCGAGAGGAAGGTTTGGCGGATTTATATGTTGTTCAAGTGTTCCGCCGAACACTGTTTACCGCAGAGAAACGAAAACACCAACGGAGCGCCACAGCACAAAATTGAAACACAAAAAATGGACTTTATTTTTGTCTTTTATTTTGAACGACTTGTTGTCACTGTTTAAGGGTTGGATACACAAATGTTTTAATGGCTCACTGTTTTGAAACTATCTTTGAACCACACATTCGACGTTTCTTATATTCGCCATATCGCAGCGCGGACCGACCTCCTTATTGGGTTCCTCCCTGTTCGAACGTATTCTCTAGATCGACTCTCTATTCGGCGGATGCTCTAAGTAGACTGTCTATTCTCAACAACTTCTGTTTTCCCATCGGCAAGGGAAATCTGCCCAGCGCATCTCTGTACAGAATTTCCCACCCTGTCTGCTAACGGAATTTCCCAAAGTATCTGTTAGCTGCATTTCCCATAGTCTCTGTAAAAAGAAGAAATCCTCATGATCGTTATCATCATTAGTTTCTGGTGGTCGGTATCTCGTTTCTTCCTTTGTTTACGGATCGGATGCCGCCGCTGATTCTCCGATCTTTCCGTGGTTTATTTGAACTGCACATCTGGCATGCGACAAAGGATCGCCTGCATTTCGGATGTGTACACGGAACGGACTATGGGATGTAAGGGTTTGTTTGCCTTTTCCATCATAAACATCTATCTGGGATAGTGTTTAGAGTTTATGGCTCTATGGCTGCTAATCAGCGGCGCAACGAATCGTTTGTTTGCGCAAGTGTGCCTTAGCATTAGATCATACGAGGGGTTTAGGTGCTAATTGAATTTAGCTACCCGAGAATGTATCCCTTGTTCGGTTTACTTACCGACATGGTATTTCATGGAAACATCGTGCAGATATTCGGAATTGAAGATTGTGCATTTCTGGACTTTTCAATTGTTTTTGCATATGATGGATGAAACGTTGAACTCGATATTGGAAACGTTAAGTTCCTTGCTTTTTGATATCCTAGAACCGCTACGACAGAGGTCTTAAGGAGAATTGTTGGCCCCGTATGTGAGGGGGCACGATTCCAAAGACTCTATAACCAATCAGTTGTACGCGATCCACCTTGAAGCTAATGTTCTAACAAAAATCAAGCTCGGTAGACTCCGGCGGGCGGGACACCTAGCTCGAATGAGCGAAGAGGAGCCAGCCCGGAAAATTCTTTGTGGTAGGATGTATGGAAGGTGACAGCGCGGCAGACCTTGTCTGCGACGGAGGGATGGTGTAGACCAAGACGCCCAGATCCTGGGAGTGCCAAGCTGGATGACATCGGCTCGAAATCGGGACCGGTGGAGAGACTTGCTGAATAAGGCCAAGACTGGATCCCGGTTTTAGTGCCGACGATGATGATGATGATGAATTATTATTTATTATTAACAAGTAATTTAAAATTACATACCAATAAATTAACACAAAGAGCCTAGCAGCTGAGACTATTGGCTCAGTTTTAAATAGTATTTAATGTTGACAAGTGAGGGAGTGGGAGCGACATACAGGGCAAAGTCTCTGCTTTCAACCCGGCGAAGGCCAGGACGATACTTGTCCCTGTTCAATCCAAGTTGACATGCAGTCGCCACGCCACACCCCTGGATAGCTACTTTGGCACCAGCGAAGTATTGAACCAATGCATGCGGCGACATCCTGAGAAAGGTTGGCGCAAGGCTAATAACCTTGCCCGGAGAAACAAATTATTATGGACAATTTAACAAGTCTCGGATAAGGACCGGATACCGGTGGATAGACTTGCTAAATACGGCCAAGACCGGCTCCCGGTTGTAGTGCCGATGTTGATGTGAATGTTGGCAAGCATTCATCGAAAAAAAAATTGGGCAGCATAATATACCATATAATCTGTTTAATAATGATCTGCGACGAACTTGGGTATCTAATTGAATATTGTTATCCTTTTGCTTCTATTTTTATTTACTTAACCCCTCTATGTTCTAAAAAACAACAAGGGCGTCAAGTGAATCTACTTATTCATTTAATTCGAAACAGCCGCATAATTTACCTCAAACTTTCTCTAGCCGGACGACACGAATATGGAATCTGTAATCAGGTGGCATGATTTGTTGAATTTTAATTAGTCTCGCGATATTCATACATTCAATATATTTAAATTTCTTGGATTTTTGTTGCCAGAATCTAAAGGCATACATAATTTCTTGTATTCTTTTTATCAGGATGTTGATAATTATAAGCAGGTCAAGACCGATAGTCGAAAGTAAAGCTGAATGAGTAAATACTGATTATCACAATTACAGAGGGAGCCTATCGCCACACGTCTTAATTGCGGAACGAAAGCATGTCCCCAGAAAACCTCTCTTCCGAAATTGGGAGCAAGTTCTACTGTTCTAAAAAATTCTGATTAAGTATTTCGATAAGCACAAAATAATCAAAGGAGAGTCGTCAAATGGCCGGAAATGTGGCAAAAATATTGTTTTACTACAATCGTGAATGAGTATATAAAACAAATAAGTATTATATATCCGTGAAGTATTAGTGTCACCATCCGCAATCACAACTGTAATGCCAGACTTCAAGTCTGTTATAAATAAACAAAACCCAATTTTAGTTCTATATGTTCCGGTTCCATGTCACATAAGTACATAGCGATTAATCATTTGCTGATTAGAAAATAAGAAGAAGGATTGGTAAATAAATAAAGCGTTGTGGGAGAACGATTTACGGTGACAAATGGTGTTCTAAAAAGACGGAATATTAAAAAAATAAAGATGAAATGGCTTGAAATTATTGTACGTAAGTATTTGAAAGTTTGCGTATAATGTAGGTTCTTAAAGTCCTTGGATATCTCTAGGTATCAAATCTGACCTCACCTAGAAGCACAAATAGAAAAAGTTTGAAAGAATGCGATGTACACTTGCATTTCCCCTTATCAAACGAAGTTATACCATAAGACTGTCAATATTTTTTATCTTATACTGTCTATTTGTTGTATCTGTACTAAATATGGTGGTCTATTAGTATTCCACCTAATTGGCCCAGTGGGTATGTCTAAGAGATGATTTATTATTCCTCTAAAGTTTGGCAAATTGCGGAACTCAAAATTATATTTCAAGAGGATTTACTCCTATGTGAACTGTTATGAAATGGTTGTATGCACAACGATATCAACAACGACAGAAAAAGTGATTAGAAAGAGCTTTTCACGCTTGTGTGATTCGGCTGAAGAACGATTTTCTGTGCATATCCATACTTTTAGATTTAAATGTGAAACTGGCCGCATTTTTTGATTAATGGATATTGCGTTAAAATATTTGGAGATGCGCTCGCCAAGTTCATATAAGTGATGGCTGTAATGCTATCTATAAAAAAGAGACAAATAGGTTCTGTTGAATTTATATTCCAATGATTGGGATTTACCTAAATGACTATCTATAGAACAGGTTATGTTTCGTATCTTATAGAGTACAAGCAGTCTTACCAGCCCTTCCCAAATATGGGAATTATATAGGGTGGGCCATACATTTTCGCAAAAATGACAACACTTGATTTTTTAAAACCCGGGGGCGGGGGGAGGGGTTATTGTGCGTCGCTTCATGCAATTTAAGTCACGATGGAGCGCTCTACGAGGGGGGTGGGAGCGAACATACAGGGTAAAGTCTGTGTTTTCAACCTGGCGAAGGCCAGGACGATTCTTGTCCCTGTTCAATCCAAGTTGACATGCAGTCTTGTGAGGAGCGAAGTATGGCGTGCAGGCGCACTGCACAGGGTTCACTTCGCTCCCCAAGCCGTCTGAAAGTTCTGCCGGGGCAAACTGTTCACCAAGGATATCCAAGAAAGTAACGAGAGTCAAAACAATAAATATGCACTGGTCTGTTTCAGTCGGCAAAATGTTCTCTTTATTTTAATCACTGATAATTATTCTTTGTTCCCTTGCATCGTTCGAACGTACATAATTCACAAACTATGTAAACTCCCCGCAGTATGATTCCAACTATTACGAAGGTAATATTACAAAATGACACTCTTATGATTCAAAAAAGAAAAGAAAAAAAAACACGACTCCGAGTATGTTCGCGTGCCCGCAGCGCTACGGGCAGCGGTGGTGGAAAACCGACCGGCTCGGTCGGGTGATGGTTAATGACTCGGTTGCTTGTGCGCCGTTTGGCGGATGGTTGGGGACTGACTGAAAAAGGACAAGAATCCATTCATGGTGTCGTGGTAGTGGAGTCATCGCCAAGTAAAACTTTTGGCGGATTTGTTGTCGAAGTGTTCCGCCGAACACTGGCCATGCACCAAAAGGAACACCTGGGACGCGGATTCAATGGCACACAATAAAACACCAAAAGAATTGTCTTTATTTTTGAATGTTTTTGTTAATTTACGTTTTAGAGTTCGGTCTTCACTTGCGCCTAGGACACGCTTTTGATTTTCTTACTTATCTTAGGTTGCACCGATTCGAAACTACCTTGAACCACACGTTCGACGTTATTTCTTTTTTTTTTATTTACGCGATATCTCAGCGCTGATCGACCTCCTCGGTGGGGTTCTCAGACACCTGCTCGAAGTAGACTAAATTCCAATTCCCCATCGGCAAGGGAAATCTGTCCAGCGCATCTCTGCACAGAACTTCACATCATATCTGCTAACAGAATTTTCCATAGTATCTGTTAACAGCATAAATTTCCCATTGTATCTGAAAAGGAGAAACCTCTCCTCATGATCATCAGCATCATTAGCTGTTGGTTATCGGAATCTTGTTCCTTTGTCTTACAATCGGATGCCGCCGCTTATTCTCCGATCTTTTCCTTAGGATTTGTTTATACCGCACATCTGGCCTGAGAAGCAAAGGCTCTCATGCTATTCAGATGGGTACAAAGGACAATGGGATGTAATGCTTTGTTTGTACTTCCACTCATAAACATCTATCGCGGGTAGTATTAAGAGTTTATGGCGGCATGACTGCTAATCGGCAGCGCAACGATATGCCTTGTTTACACAAGTGTGCCTTTAGCGTTAGGGTCATGCCAGTGATTTAGGTGTTAATTTCCATTAGCTACCAGAATAGGCATCCGTTGTTCGGTTTATTTACCGACAATGGTATTTCATGGGAAACATCGCGGTGATGCTTAGGATGGGTGAGTGTGTGGGGGATCGGATGTTTGCGCCAGCACGGGCACGGTTTCACGGGACCCCCAACACGCCTCTGCGTAAATAACACTGACAATGTTCACCGACGGGGGAGAGAGAAGAGAAATGAAACGCTTCTGTCCGGTTTCGATATTAATGTTCTCCTTCGTATTTATTTTCCATTTACACATGAGACTTATATAACATATTAACGATTATAAAACAATTTGATATTATTTAGTGTTTTTTTAGAAAAGTTTTCAATTGCCTCCTAACTAACTACAAATCCAGTTTCACACGTATAAATGTGTTTTAAGGCACTTAGATTATGCTTCCCCTGAAGACAACACATTCACAACATTTGAGTTTATATAGGCCTTGTCGTTTTGGTACACGTACAAACAGCGATTCGGCTCCGCTGGCTAGTCCTTCACATACCATTTGACCCACTAGTTAATCCTACTAATTACACCCGGACGTAATTTGTCGTTGCCCGTGGTTTGTTTACCGTGTTTGAAACCGATTGCGGATGCGTATTGAAAGAAATAAAGGTATTGAAGCGCGGACAATGGTTCTTAACAATTTTTACGTTTGACACAACGAGCGACTCTTATAAGCGACCAACACGACTAAACATTTCGACTGGGCTACTCGGACTGGTGAAAAGGGGTGGTGCTGCGCACGTGGTGGCGGTTAAATGTCGACTGACTCATGAATGAAAATAATTCATTCATTGCGTCGTGGCGGTGCGTCATAGCAAAGTTAGGCTCGCTGCCAATTACGAGGAATTGTGGACGAGTTGCTATGGTCGCATAAGAACTCAGTTCCAACGAATTCTGGCTGTACAGGCTGGGTTGACTTCGTTGGTTGGGTGTACCGGGAAATTGGTTTTGGCGACGCGAGCGAGTATGGGCAAGCATTTGGGGGAAATTGGAATGGCTTGGGTGCAAGCAAGGGATATCGTTTAGATAGAAATGTTGACCGAAATAATTTCGGGGAAATGTGCGCGGTTTATTTGGTTGGTAATGTTCCGTTGAGGATTTGGATATACGCTTTGTTAAGGCATATGAACTTCGGAGAAATGTGTGCGGCTTGGTATACTTGCTGACGTTCCGTTGAGGATTGAATATGCGTTTGCTATGGCATACGAATTTCGGGGAAATGTGGGTTGCTTGGTTGCGTTGAGAAAATATAGATAATTGACTGACGCAGTTTTGGGTAAATGTATATGGTGGTGATTAGAATATATTCGGTTGAATTATATTCTCTTGGAGGTGTGGAAAATATTTTATTGCGGATTTGGGAATGCCTGTTATTGGGTTATTGATTTTTGCATGTTGCAGGTTAGGGTTGTGGGTTGGTTCTGTGTGATGTGCCGAACCCCCACAGTACTCCCCGCCCAGTGACGTAGTCACGAAATAAGGGTAGGGCGAAAGAAGTAGGTTGGTGTGTGGCGGGAGGGGTGTTAGGTAGCTAGGGGTCCGGTGGGTTTGGTTTGCCCGGGGGGGCGCGCTTGGCTACGGGTAAGTGGTGGTTGGGGCGGCTGGGGGTTGCTGGTGGGGTCGGGTATTGGTGCGGGTTGAGGGTCTCCAGGAAACAAGGTTTGAGTCTCTCGACACTGACCGTGGATCGTTTGCCTCGGATGTCGATCTCGAAGACACGGTCGCTCATGCGGTTGGAGACTCTGAAGGGGCCGTCGTATGGGGGGTCCAGGGGTTTTTTTACCTTATCCACCCTGACAAAGACGTGCGTACAGCTGTGCAGTTCGGGGTGGACGAAGAGTTTTTTAGAGCCGTGTCTGGTCACGGGTGTTGCTCTGACCTTGCGAAGGAGGTCGCGGAGGTGGCCCACGTCCGGCAGCTGGGTGTGTGGGGTTTCGCCGTCCATGAAGAGTTCGCCTGGCAGTAGGAGGTTGGTGCCGTAGGTGAGTTCCGCCGCGGAAGAGCCTAGGTCCTCCTTGAGGCTTGTCCTCAGGCCGAGGAGGACGGTAGGAAGGGCGTCGAACCATTGGGTGTCACTATGACACATGAGGGAGGCCTTGAGAGACCTGTGCCAGCGTTCGATCATTCCGTTGGATTGGGGATGGTAGGCCGTCGTACGGCTTCGTTGGCAGCCGAGGAGGTCTGTCAGCTGTCTGAAGATTGTTGCTTCGAATTGCGGTCCTCGGTCGGAGGTAATGGTAGCGGGCACGCCAAAACGCGTGACCCAGGTTGAGTAGAAGGCTTTGGCGACTGATTCGGCAGTAACTGCTCTGAGGGGGGTCGCCTCTGGCCATCGCGTGAAGCGGTCCATCATGGTGAGGATGTAGGAAAATCCCCTTGATGGAGTAAGCGGCCCCACTATGTCGATGTGGACATGGGCGAAGCGTGCCGTGGGGAGCTTAAATTGGGCTGGTTCTAATACGTTATGCCGCGCTATTTTGCAGCGTTGGCATTGGAGGCAAGAGCGGGCCCAGCTGGTGAGATCTTTGCTCATTCGGGGCCAAATAAATTTTTTACGTATGGCGGCGGCGGTCGCGCGAGCGGTGGGGTGGGCTGGGTCGTGGTAGACCTGGAACACGCCCCTACGGAGCTTCTCGGGGATGTAGGGTCTGGGGGTTCCAGTGGAAACATCGCACCAGATTTCGCCCAGGGGGTCGCGGAGGGTGATTTTCCGTAGCTCGAGTGCTGTGTCGGCGGTCAAAAGGGATTGGAGCTGGCTGTCCTCCTGTTGGGCCAGGGCCAGGTCGGCGTTGTTCAGGGCGGCGCGCAAGTGGATCGTATCGATTCGCGAGAGGGCGTCCGCCGCGACGTTTTGTTTGCCGGAGATGTGTTTAATCTCGGTGGTATATTGGCCGATGAGGTCGAGTTGACGCTCTTGTCGGGGGGAAGCGTTTCCCGACTTTTTTCGGAACGCGAAGACCAACGGTTTGTGGTCTGTAGAAATGGAGAGCGGGCGGCCTTCCACCATATGTCGAAAGTATTTGACGGCGCTGTAGATCGCCAGGAGTTCCCGGTCGTAGGCGCTGTATCGTTGCTCTGTGGGACTCAGTTTCCTTGAAAAGAAACCGAGTGGTTCCGGTTGGCCCTCGAAGTCCTGTTGCAGGACTGCACCGATTGCGGTGTCCGATGCGTCGCATTGGATGGACAATGCCGCTCCCTCTAGGGGGTATCGAAGCAGTGTGGCGTCAGCCAGTTGTTCCTTGGATAGTTGGAATGCGCGGTCCGAGGCTTCTGTCCAGGGGATTGGGCGCTTATCGTTGCGCTTGGCTCCTCGGAGGAATTCGGTCAGGGGTGCCTGTGTTTGGGCAGCGTTTTTGAGTGTTGGGCGGTAGAAATTGAGCATTCCGAGGAAACGACGGAGCTCGTTTACGTTGGTTAGGCGCGGGTATTGCATGAGTGCCTCTACGCGGTCTGGGAGGGGGCGTGTTGACAAACCGCCGCGACTTGGTATGGTAGTGGCTCGGACTGTGGGTCCAAGGTTTCCATGATCGCGTCAGCCACCTTTGATAAGTAGCCCAAGCTTTGATTGGGTTGGGCCATTAATGCCGAGCGGGCGTGTTGAGGTAGACTCCTCAGAAAATGTGGCCTAATTAGGTCATCCGAGATCCTGGTCCCCGCTATGGAGCGTAAATGGGTCAGGAAAAGGGATGGTCTAATACCCGAGAAATTGGTCTCATTCGCCAGTCGTTGCTGTTTGATGCTGATGGGCTCGTCCAAGGCGTTGAGGAGCGTCTCCCGCATGTTGCTGTAGGGGTTGGGGCCTGGTGACCTGATTGCGTGCGCGATATGCGTCCGCTGTGTCCCATCCAGCACCCGCAGCAATTCTATAGCACGATGTTCTTCGTCGTGGATGTTGGCGAAGCGGAGAAAACGTTCGGCTGTAGCGAACCAAAGCTCTGGATCCCCTCGTCGAACGGGGGGAGCTTTATATTTTGGGTAGGGGGTGGGAATTCGACACCGGAAGCGTCCTGAAACGCGGGGGAGTCGGATCGCGGTTGTTCCTGCTGGGTGGTACCGGCTCGTGTGGTGGGCATAGTGGTGCCGAAGTCGGAAAGGGTAGCCGGGATTGAGGATAGACGGGGTGTGTCTGTGGATGAAGCCAAGAGGCGTGGAGCGGACGCGTGAGTCGATAGGAGCCGCGGGGGGGTGAGCAAGTTTTGGTATTGACAGAGGAGTCGCCAGTGAACGCGAGGAGTCGAAAGGCGTTGAATGGAGTCGAGTGCTGTAAATAAGGTGCTGTGCGTGGATTGTGCCCAGAATGGGCTTACGGTAGTTTGTAATTTTAATTTTTGGGGGTAGTATTGTTTACTAATTATTTAGTTTTCCTCTGACTTATAATCAATGGTAGTTGTTTCTTCTTATAAATTTTAGTTCAGTTGCTCTTTTTGGTGATCTTTCGTGTATTAAAATTAAAATTAAGTATTTTTGTTCTTTGATATTGCCCTTGTTCTGTTCGCTTGTTTGCCTTGTAGTGTCGGTATTGCCGCGGTTTAAATGTTAATTAAGTTTGTATACATGTTTTTTGTAAAAAAAAGGAAGGAACTAAGGGGAATTCAGGAGAAAACCGCGAGGTGGTCTCTGGTTGCAGAGGCAAAACTAAAGGAATTGCTATTTGAGATGCGGCTTAGTTGTGTGCGTTAATTTCTTAATTTCTGTTATTTTGTTGGTGCAAAATAAAGCTTATTGGGTTGAATATTTAAAAATAAAGGCGTGTGTCCGCGGGCTCGACCCGAGTGTGTACCCAGAAGGGGTTTACAATTGTTTATTAATTCTATTGGTAGTGTTGCATTCTTTATGTATATTTTTTTCAATAAACTTACAATTTTTCTTGGCAGATTTCGGGATTGTGCCGTTTGTGTTACGCTTAGGGAAGATGGAAAGTTTTATCTGTACAGTTTTTAAGTTAATTGTATAAATTTGTTTGTTATAGTATATTGCCGATCGGTTTAGTTGAATGCGTTAAACTTAAGTTCTATTTATGTATCAATAAGCATACATTCAGTGTTTCCTTCTCTTCTATTTGGTTTTGTCAAAAATTTTGCTTACATATACAACCTGGAAACGGACTCAATTTTGTTATATGACACAGTAATGGGGTATTAATTACGGGCGCAAAATTAAGAATAATTATACTGCTTGGTTCAAGGGTGGAAGAGAAATTATTGCGAGTAAATTCTTCGAGTCTGTTGTAGTTTATTTGGTGCGCACTTAATTTAATTGGACACGGTTGCACAACTAAACCAAATAATTAATTGGAGGGCTTACGAAAACTAGGGGTTCCTGTTGAGTTGTTTGCTGATGTTGTTCGGGTCGTTCCTGGTTCGATGAAGCTGAGGTGGCTGCGCTGCGTCGCTGGGTTGTTGGTTGGTTTAGAAATCGTTGGGGCTCTGGTTGCCCTTTCAATGTCTTTCGGTTTTTTTTTTTTTTTTTTTTTTTTAATTTTAAATTTTAGGGGCTGTCACTGATTTAGTTTTGGTTGGAGGTTGCGTGGTTCTTGTATTGGGGTCACTGCACCCGTTTAGTGTCTTTTTATTTTCTATTTGGGGCGCGTATCACCACTTGCACTTGTCACTGTTTAATTGTTGTTCGGAAGGTGTGTGTTTTTTATCGGGGTCACCAGTGTGGGGGTATGGGTCTCTTACGCCAGTACAGGCGTGGATTCAGTGAATCCCCACCGACGTCGATCCGGGCGCCGCTCGCCGAAATGCCAAATAGAACGCACTGAACGGTTGGTAACAAAGGGGTTCTTTAATTGACTGCAATTGGGTTTCGTTTATTAGTTGTAATACACCTTGGTTATGATAATGTTTTCCTCCCCTCTTATCTGGTAAACTAACGAACAAACACACGTGGCGGGGAAACGATGGTCGAGCTATAGAATGTCGGTGTTTCTGTTTTATTTTTGTTAAACTAGTGTTTATACGCAACGGACAAATGTGAGACGCTTGAGGCGCTCGGTTTCTATCTCTTTTTCTGTTAGGCTACGGTGTTTAGACGCAACGGACAAATGTGAAATGCTTAAGACACTCGGTTTCTATTTTTTTATTCTGTTAAGCTACTGTGTTAAAACGCAACGGACAAATGCGAAATGCTTAAGACACTCGGTTGCAGAATTCGGACCCTTCTCGATTGGTTGGTAAAACTCGACTGACTCATGGATGAAAATAATTCATTCATTGCGTCGTGGCGGTGCGTCATAGCAAAGTTAGGCTCGCTGCCAATTACGAGGAATTGTGGACGAGTTGCTATGGTCGCATAAGAACTCAGTTCCAACGAATTCTGGCTGTACAGGCTGGGTTGACTTCGTTGGTTGGGTGTACCGGGAAATTGGTTTTGGCGACGCGAGCGAGTATGGGCAAGCATTTTCGGGGGAAATTGGAATGGCTTGGGTGCAAGCAAGGGATATCGTTTAGATAGAAATGTTAACCGAAATAATTTCGGGGAAATGTGCGCGGTTTATTTGGTTGGTAATGTTCCGTTGAGGATTTGGATATACGCTTTGTTAAGGCATATGAACTTCGGAGAAATGTGTGCGGCTTGGTATACTTGCTGACGTTCCGTTGAGGATTGAATATGCGTTTGCTATGGCATACGAATTTCGGGGAAATGTGGGTTGCTTGGTTGCGTTGAGAAAATATAGATAATTGACTGACGCAGTTTTGGGTAAATGTATATGGTGGTGATTAGAATATATTCGGTTGAATTATATTCTCTTGGAGGTGTGGAAAATATTTTATTGCGGATTTGGGAATGCCTGTTATTGGGTTATTGATTTTTGCATGTTGCAGGTTAGGGTTGTGGGTTGGTTCTGTGTGATGTGCCGAACCCCCACAAGTGATTTACATCCAACGCTTCCCTGCATGGCGCATTTGCTTAGATGCGATGCTTTCCTTACTTTTGGAATTGGGTTGAATACAATGTATGGATGCGTTGAACTCGATATTGGGAGTTTTTGAACGTTTAGTTCCCTGCTTACTGATATCGTGTTCAACGCCGCTGCCTGTCCTATAACCTTTTGTTTCAGGTATGGTTACTGACTATTGGGACAAGTGTCTGTGAGCCCGTGTGAGTAAAGTTCATTGGCGGAAAGGATACATCAACCTGTAGTGCGTTGTATGGTTCATGGAACCGCTGCAAACTCACTGCGACTTACTAGGAACTTGAAAAGGGTTACTATGCGTGCATAGAGGATTTAGTACCAGAGAATTATTGCCGTACAGGCTGAATTAGATTCCTCTGTCGCTATGTACGAGTATACGGAGAAATCAGTTTCGGGGACATGGGTCTCGGTCGTTGCGATGGTTGTTTCGTGGAAATGCAACGCAACATGCTGGTGGCTTACCAGTAAGGAGAACTGGTATTATTTCAGATGGTTTAGGTAGGACGGGAGCTGAAATGGTTTTCAGGGAAACTAAATGTGGCTTGGGTACAAGCGAGGGAAATGGTCTTGTGGGGTTAATGTGTTATGCCGACGTAGGGCAAGTATTCACTCACTCCCCAACGATGTTGCTTCGACGAAATGATCGCCAGGTAATCCAAGAGGAGAGATTAAATAATGAAACGCACTGGGGTTGTTTATGATTATTGCTTTTAATTGTTCAATCTTCCTTTTAATTCACTTAACTAGAACTTATGCTTAATGTGGTGAAACTTTTCTTTCTTGACACTTTGACTGCAGAAATTAATTATTTAATTCAAATACATTTGAGCACTAACGAGTTGAGATAAGCAGCGGAAACGTGTGTGGCTACGACCGTAGTTGGATATCGTCTCCTGCGGCAGCGTGACTGCACGCGATGGTGATTGAATAGTGACTGAAGGAATTAGGGTGGAAATTCATACTTCTTTCTTCACACAGGACAACCAAAAGAGACCACGCCTCTGCTCTCTCAGCCTCACGCCCGTCAAAGTATGAGTAACTTTTGTTAATAGGGTAATTGACGGACATGAAGAATGAGAGAACAGAAAACATGATATGCTGTGATCTCGGGGTAGCTTTGGTTGTGTGTGTTGGTATCAGATGCAGCTACTGACACGACCTACTGACCCAGTGGTACGGCTATGGTGTAGTTAGAGCGCATTGAACCGTGGAAAGAAATACGAATGAGAGGGAAACCTAGCGGATGTTACTACCCTGCAAAGAGAGATCATTGATCCCAAGCGAATGGGTGATCCGAGGGAAAGTCGATAGGACGCCGCTGATGTTTGGGAAATAATTCGCGTGAGAACCAGACTCTAAGACGCTGAAATTACCCCAGCTATTTTGCTATGATGCAACAGCGTCGTTCTTTTAGACTTGTTGTTGCTAACCGACATTATGAGATTTCCGATGGGAAACTCATGATTAGCAAGAATGGAGTTGCCGTATGACATTTATGTAGCTAAACTCAATTATGCATTATCTGCAAAGGATGATGAGTTTAGCTATACGTCCGTTTGAAATGTTTTACAGGGGAATACATATAAAGGAAATTGGTAAGTATGACGCGCTGAAAGCGGTCGAAATTAGGTGGAAATGTTGGTTGGAATTGTGGGTTGTTTCTCATGTAGAATAGAGAAACCCCCCACAGTTTAAGCAGGAAGTGAGCCGGAATGACTTTCGGGGGAAATTAATGTTGCTTGGTTGCAAGCGAGAAATATAGTTTAAGTAAGAAATTAACCGAAGTGGTTTTTGGGGAAAATGTATGCGGTTTGATGTAGATGAGGGAGATGATTTATATTCTGTTGTAGGTTTTGAAAATGCGTTTTATTACAGGTTGGGAAATGGATTCTGAGCATATTGAGAAGTGTGTTCTTTGCATGTTTGCGAATGTGTGCTATTGCAGGTTTGGGTTATGGTGACGCGCTGTTAGCGGTCGAGGTTAGGTAGGTATTGTGGGTTGGTTCTCCGTGTGATATAGAGAACCCCCACAGTCTCCACGTGACACCCTTGGATAGCTACTTTGGCACCCTCCAAGTAGTGAACTAATGGATGCAGCAACATCCTGAGAAAGGTTGGCGCAAAGCTAATAACCTTGCCCAGAAAAACAAATTATTATGGACAATTTAACAAGTCTCGGATAAGGACCGGATACCGGTGGAGCGACTTGCTAAATAAGGGCAAGACCGCATCCCGGTTTTAGTGCCGATGATGATGATGATGGTGGAGCGCTTCACGGGCAACAACGTGCTTTTTGTGTAAAACAATTTTACAAAAACAACGATTCCTACGTTACTGTACGACGCCTATTGAATTGAATGCGGTTTCGCCGTGTAAGTGAGTGTCCAAGTGTTAATTTAATCAAAGTTTGGGTCTAGAAGTTCGAGAAAACGGGGTCGACAACGAATAGTAAACAAACAGGGAGATCACGTCCAAGAACAAGCGGTGAGAACATTCGGGAGGTTGTAATTTCCGTACCTCGCAGCATATATCAGTGGGTTTTCCAAAGTTTGCATAGTAGATTGCAGGAGTGCCAACAACGACACGGGGCACATCTCGAGGATGTAATTTTTTAATAATAAACGTTTATTACGTTAAATAAATGATCAACAAAGCAACATTTGTAGTTGTATTTTTATTCATGTTTCAAATGTGCAAACATTTATGGCCCAGCCTTTATTTTGGATGAATACATGAGCAGGAAGAATTGCTGATTTGAATGGGTTGGGCTAAAAAGTATGGTGCATAACGATTTCGTTTCGTGTGGTTTGGCCACAATCACGGAGGAGAATTAAACAGAACGCTATCATAGCCGTATCTTGATACCTCATCTCTTTGCTTGTATTAAGCCAATAAATTGGTGGTGGCCCCACTAAACTTCTAGTGGGAAGTATTTCGCAATAAAACTTTAACTCCACACCCACATTTAACGAAAGTCACTTTAGTTAAAAAAGTAAAGACGTTGTATATCGCGCTCCTCACCACAATCGAATACACACACAAAAAAAAACGAAAGAAAGAAAAACAAAACTGAAAGAAAATAAACGCGTACGCGGGTTCTCTGTCAATAGTAATAAGTGAATAGTGTAAACCACAACAGCAACAACAAAAAATCGCATAAAAAACAAAAAAAAAACGTAAAATAATGCATAATAATATTAATAGACACTACATCCTTCAACCAACAAAATATCCTGCTAAGTAATACGACTGACGGCAACATTATGACGTATGTAATGTTGTTGCCTTTCTTTCGGGCAGCGTGTCTCCTTGTCCTTAAAAGGACGAGGGACCTCTTTAATAGACCGTTCCTGAGAAGGCTCGTTGCGATCGCCACCGTGCTTCCTCAGACCTGAGGGAAGAGTGACGACCGATTGTTAAATATGGACCTGGGAATCGACCAAGCTCAATAAAAAATCAATCACCAGTATTTCCAGTATTTAAAACTCAATTTATTTATTAATCATATTTATTTTATAATTTTATTTAGTTTATTGGCATCCTTTCCAATCGGCGCCAATTGCGACTAATCTTCGAATCTGAAATCCATCACCCTTATAAATGAAACCAAATTGAGATTTTGTATCTCGAAGAGATCGAATTAAAAGTAAAATCTCGATTTAAATACTTTGATTGGAACCAAGCGTTTGTTTTTGAAATAAGAATTAGAATTCTCAGAAATGCAGTCCATATGAAGATATACACAGGGATTCGGGTTTTGTTTACGGGTGGCAATTGAACATCTGGTTCAATTTGCCATGCGTTTGATTTTGTCTGATAACTATGGGGAATTGGATGTAAGGGTGATAAACGTATATTTGATTCGTTTTTCGAGAAGTAGGTTGAATATAAGTTTGGGTGTAGGGATTTGTATGTATATGTGGGGGAAGGAGATGGTAGGGCTTTTCAGAGCACTACATGAACAGCTAACAGCAACATACTAACAACAGCAGCTATGTGTCAATAAAAACAAGCGATGATAAATGAAATGCTTCACAAGATCAATACAAGGGAAAACCAAATGCAATCGCAGGTATGTGCCACTATCCCTTTGCCAACAGAATACCATACAGACGAAGAAGAGTTGTTAAGGGATACCTTTGCAGTTTATAAGAAAATAAAAACTGATAACATAAACAAATTAAAATATCGTATGTAAACAATATGATATCAACTCGTGACTCAAGAAATGAGGTTGTTACACGCAGAATTTAAATACCCTCATCTAAATCCAATAATCAACCCTAACATTCGCGTACACATAATATGTATAGGCATGTATGCTGTACGCAAGTTTCAAATAATCAATTGTAATGGTATCCTGATATCTATTAATCAATTCCTAAAGCCAATGGTCAATACCCATAACATGCATCATTCGCATATGTTCAAAACATATAGCACTGCATGCAAATTGCACAATGCAATTTGAAACATGATTGAAATGCAACACATCCCATGTTGCACACCATTGGCCAAGGCAAATCCAAATGCCATCAGCTAAACGTATTTCCATTGCCTTATCTAAAATTGCAATTCTGCAATTCCCACACCCAACATTCCCACACCCAACATTCTCACACCCAACGCTCAATCACCTGCAGGGTAATCTTACCTGCACACCACTCGCTATGGGAAGATCAGATTCGCGTCACCGTGAATCGAAATGTTGTCATGGCCTTGGGATAAAGCATTATACAAAAATGCAACGTTGTAGTTCTCATCGTCGTTGGCTTGGCCTTCGACTGAGACTGGCGTCGGGTGGCTGTCTGGATGACAGCCATGATCGTGGGAAGACATGTGAAATTTTGATGTAGATTGTGGGTTTAATAGGGAGAATAAAAATTAATTAGAATCCGACAGCCAAGTGTGGCGTAACTAGAAAACACTAAAATAACGATACAATAAAAATACTTGTGAAAAAACAAAAAAATGGTTTTATTTGAGAGGACCTCAACCGAGGACCTAAAACGCTAGGAAGATACCCCTGGCCACAGAAAGTTTTTTTGTTATTACACTTCTTTCAGGAGATGCGAAACTATAGCGCCGAGTCGGCGCCCCGGGATATTACAAAATGGCTGTTGCAGCTATTCTTGAACAGTTGCAGGTTGTAACGCTCTGGTAACACTCGCACGGGGATGGAATTCCACAGCTTACCCCCTCTGTAACGGAGCGAGTTCTGATGCAGAGATGTTCACGCCGTCGGGAGATGAACCGCAAAGTGGTGAGATCCTTTGGATTGTCTCGTGGAAGGCATACGAACTGAATTCCGTGGAACAATACCACGAATCTCCGAAGAACAATACCCATGATAATATCTATAAAACAGACAGAGGTCAGCTTCGCGTCTTCGATGCGATAGTGTGGCGGTTCTACGAACCACACAATCCACTATAGGTCGAGATATCGTCGTTCCATCAAGGAACATACTCACCTATGTCCAAATTACACGTGTCCTCAAAAGTCCTCCTTTCCACCTGAAACAAAAGGTAACATTTATCCTGGAGTAAACAACCCCACGTATCCACAGATACATGGGCCACAAGTCCTGAATAATTTTTCTACGCCTGCTCGGCGATCGAAGGACATGACTCACCAACAGAAATTGTGTAACGATCCATTAACTGGATATACACAAACGGTTGGCACAGCTGCGCCAGATGTCGACAAACATCACATCTCCGGCTTTAAGCGAATTACCGGAAAGCCAATCCGCCGACAAAACCTTTGTCCCTGTCGCAATATACTTCGTCTAAACATAGACCTTGCGATGCAACAGCAATAAACGAAAACGCTGTTTCCACAGGGCAAAGTAAACATAATCCCAAGATTGACTACTGTAAATCACACGCTCGATTGTTTACGTAAGCAATCCATTAGAGGTGTGAACTTCTGATCACAGGATGATCTACAGCATGCGGACAATAACCTCCGCGTCTGTATATGTGAGCACAATCTTTACTGGTGGATAAGAGAAAATCACCACACAGGAAAAGCAAAATGGAAAAAGAAAACTATGGGAAGAATGGAATCATCCCCTGAGAAGTTACCTCAGTCTATTCCGAGCAAATGTCTAGTTAGAGAACCCTACGAGGAGGTCGATCCGCGCCGCGCAATTAATTGAAATCAATAACTTCGCACTTAAGAGAAACTATCTCGAATGTAAACAATACATAACCAAAAAAATATTTAATACTTTTCGTGTCGTCCAAAGTGAATGTGTGCCGGATATCAAGTGGTTCGATTTTTGCATTGTTTTTAATTTGCTAAGGGTACGGTAGTGCCACATTCCATCGAGTCCAATTCAATCTTTTTCTTTGTATCCGTTTTAATTTATTTATGATAAACGAAAATAAAAACAATAGCAATAAAAATAAAAAGAGCGTTTCAAAAAGGAAAGAGTTTGTGTTTTAATTATCGCTGTCTTCGCTCCGGGCGTTGTTTTTCTGTGAGCAGTTGGCGCCGTTTCCCCAATCAGGCGGATCGCTCGTCTCTGTATGCTCTCACGTAGGTCGAGGGTATGTTTAGGAGCAGAGCTCCAAACATGAGAGCAATATTCGAGTGCGGGTCTAATTTGGGATTTATACAGGAGAAGAAGTTGAGCCGGAGTAAAATATTTCTTAACTCTAAAAAGATAACTTAGTTTTGCAGAGGCAGACGTGGCGATGTTCGACATGTGTTTACGCCACGATACATTCCCACAGACTATGACGCCGAGTAATTTCATGCTTTCCCCAGATTCGAGGTCCTGGCCATTCATTATCAGCTGTGGAACCGATGATCCACTTTTCTTTGTGAATGTTGTATACTATGTCTTCGTTGCATTGAAGTGACGAGATGTGCCCACGGCGCTATAGATTCGCTTCTCCCGAGAGAAGTGTTAAAAAAAAGGCTTTCAAGATCAGTAATATAGAGAGATCAAAGTTGTACTGCATTTTTTCTCCGGGAAGAGAAAGGGTGTATTATAAATAAATAAAAATACACCCTTAAAATAAGAGAGCCAGTTTCACTGGCAGAATTTCCTTAGCCAGCGAATTTTTTTTATTAGACCTCTCGGGAGAGGCGAACCTATAGCGCTGAGTGGGCGCCCCGAGATGCCATCAAATAACTGTTGCAGTTCTTTTTGAACAGTTGCAGGTTGTAACGCTCCGGGAACACTCGCGTGGGAAGGGAGTTCCACTGCTTCCCCGCTCTGTAACGGAACGAGTTCTTCGCCTGGCCATTCATCATCAGCTGTGGAACCGATGATCCATTTTTCTTTGTGAATGTTGTATATTGTATCTTCGCTGCATTGAAGTCGACGAGATTGGTCTTTCTCCACTGCAGGACCTTATTCAGATCACGATTCGCAGAGTCGATCTGGCTACATCTCAGCTGGTGCGACGTTGATGCACTAGTCGGCCGATCACTCGAAAAGAGGAAACAAGGCTACTATCATCCACAAAACTGAATACTCTGTTACCTGTCGACTCCAACAAATAATTTATGTAAAGCAAAAACAAGGTTGGAGGTGAAATAGAACCTCGAGGCACCCCGGAATTAACACGATACAAATCCGAACACTCGGCGTCTACAATAACCAGGATCGATCGATTTTCGAGAAAGCTCTTCGTTCAGTCGCAAATTTGCTGGGAAAGTCCGTGTGGATAAAGCTTGTTTAGCTTGTTTAGATTGTTTAGCTTGTTTAGTTTGTTTAGTCCAATGCGACCGCTCTTGACTCATCATACCGCTCAATCACAGATGTCCATATATCGGTTATGAGGGTCAAAAGGTCTCCCGTGGATCGCCGGCCACGGAATCCGTATTGACGATCATTCAGGATAGTCTCTGTTTTTTGGAAATTTATTTTTAATTTCCAGTCGTCGCAAAAACGTTTGATTTTGTTGAAATCATCTTGCAGAAGTCTGTTGATGACATCAATCTTTTCTCCAGATCTATACACCACAATGTCGTCGGCATACGCAATTGCATGGTTGAGAGAACCCACTAGATCACTAGTGTAAATGTTAAATAAAATGGGAGAATTCACTGCTTCCTGTTGTAAGCCGTTTTTGATGTGGAAGGTCTTGTTAGAGATTATATCTCCACATTTCACTACAAATTGTTTACCCATTATCATATCGTAGATAATGTATAATAAATATTCGGGCATACCTAGGTTTGATAACTTATATACAAGCCCTTCTAACCATACGGTGTCGAAAGCCTTTTCAAAGTCAACCAAACAGGCCCCTGTGCATTGTCTCTTCGCCTTGTTCCACTGTATGTCGGAAACAAGTTTTGTCGCAGCATGAACTGTGTCATGTTGCGATCGAAAACCAAATTGGTTGTTCGGGATAATACCATTTTCCTCACACCAGTTAGTCAATGCTTTATTTATAATTTTCTCGAATATCTTGCTGATGTTCGGAAGCAAACTAATCGAGCGAAGATTGGCTGGATTGCTCCTGTCCTTGCCCTTTTTGGGGATGGGATGGACTACTGCAGATTTCCATTGGATTGGATAATATGCATTATTTAGAGCGTTATTGAACAAAATAGTGTAAACCTTCACTACTTCAAGAGGTAAATGCTTTAGAACAATGTTTGGAATACTGTCTATTCCAGAAGATTTTTTGTTCTTAATCGATCTAAGAATGTCCGTCAGTTCATCCTTGTGCACAAATATACTAGTGTTTAGATCTCTAAGCGGGGAATCCGCTCTATTATTTTCACTAAAGATAGTAAAACTTCGACTTAAGAGACACCTATTGTTAAGTTCATTGCGTAACGAAATATGTTTTTGGAGAGCCCTATTTTCCAGGTCAAGGTTAGAATGAGCCGATTCGTTCAATCTATACACTGCTTCGAAACAAGTGCCAATTGAGTTTGCCTTTTTTTGCGGATCCTCGACTATTATGAACTCTTCGTTAGAGTTGATGTGTTCCAGGGTAAGTCCTGCGTTCAGCAGCGTTTGACAATTCTCGGGAGTCCGCGGAACTCGCAGACATGGGATGTCATTATAATCTTTCCTTCGAAAGACTTTATTTATTTGTGGGAACATATTCGGTCCACTAGCTTTAATGGCTTGAATTCTCTTGTTCCAGTCTTCATTGATTACTGATCTATAGTTGTCACGGATCAGTTTTTGAAGATTTTTAATTATTGACTTAATTGTTTTTATATCTTGGCTATTTGGATCTCTGAATTGTCTGTAGAGCAGTTTTAACTTAGAGAGTAGAGTACTCTTTTGCCTATACAGCTCGTCGATCGTTGCGTTTCTGTACCGGTTTGTATGGCTCTCGGAGTGAGACACTTTTGGGATAGAACGATTCATTGTATTAGTAACAATGTTGTTCATCGCCGAAAGATAATGATCAATTTCGTCATTATGAAGATTTCTGTCAGTTGGTGGATCTATGCCATTGGAGCGTAATTCTTTTTTTATTATCCGATCAAAGCGCGACCAGTGTGCTTTTCCGAACTTAAAAGAATGTATCTGTTTGTACTGCTCAAGTAGTGAATGTTCGTTTGGGACATGTATTACAGCACCAAGTCCGTAATGATCGCTATCGTACTCGATTGTACAAAGACAATTTCGAGTAGTTAGATCCGTATCTAATAGTTGTATTCGCTCCTCCAGCAACAGTAAATCCAAGAAGGAATTTCCTCTTGGATACAACGGGGTACTGGTAGCGTACAATTCTAGTTTATGTTCGATAGCGTTTGTTTGCCACCAGTCGAACAACGCATTGCCTCTTGTGTTTGTGATAAGGTTACCCCAAGCACTGTGCTTGGAATTGAATCTCCCGCCATAAAGAAATAATTATTTTCTGAGTCTAACTTGAGACTTCGAAAAAGGGTATCAAGTTCATTGATAAACTGTATACACTGTGGCGCTTCGGGAGCGTAAGCAGAGATAACATATAGATGCTTTTGACTTTTCAAAGGAATATCTATAACGCAGGCTTCTAGTACCTGGAACTTGTATACATCTCTAATGTAGACGACTTTGTGTTGTAGACCATTTTTAACTAAGACAGCGACCCCGCCCCCCTGAGTGGAATTTGGACGATCTCGTCTAATTACTTTATAATTTGGGTAGCCCAATTTGTGCCTTTGATTTAGCTTAGTTTCGCTAGCCAAAAGCACATCTGGGCGTTCAGCTTCCAGCAGATTGCTGAGATGATCCCTTCTTTCCATGCGGATTAGTGAATTAACATTCACAGCAATCATTTTTAAAAGTTAATTCAGTCGCAGTGAACGTTATGATTAGAGTGTGGGTTCGTCTGGAAACAGGGTCGAATAGATAATGTCCGTTCGAGCCACTTGTTCCGTCAGTTTTTTTTCGATCTTTTCGAATTTTCTATCAAACGCAGCAAACTGTCCTTGTATGGACAGTAATATTGCTGTTATATCAGTTTGTGCCTCTGGAGCAGGCGTTTTAATGATATTACGTGATTGTTCTATAATTGGTGCATTTTTTACTCCACCTGCCATTTGGGCGTATGACACACTTGGTGCCACGAAGTTGTTGTAAGAGCGAGTTTTCATCTTTTTCTCTTCTTCAACTTGCTTCTTTTTGGCTTCCAACTTTGATTTTAGTTGCTGGTACTTAGGGCAACCTCTAAAGTTAGCAGGATGTCCTGAGTTGTTACAGAGGACACAAGATAGTTTACTTCTATCCGGAAGCTGTTCTTTGCCCAATGGACATTCTCCAATGATATGTTTGTTTAGGCATTTGACGCATCTGAAATGCATATTGCAATTCGCTGCCACATGCCCGAAGAAACATACACTGCAATACGCGGTCGCACTTCTTTATTCTCTCCCAACTTATTGTTTGGTGATTAATGTATTTAATATTTCTAAGTCCATCAATTTTACTATTGGGGCTTAGCGACACAATGAAGAAAGGCAACCTACGGTTGCGATTTCTAGAATTTGCTGTAGAAAATGGTTTCACACCTGTAAACGTCAGGCTACCGTTTTCGAAGTTTTTTAGCTCTTCGAGCACCTCTTCGGGAGTAAAGGAAGGGTCAACTCCTTTGAGGAGCATGGAGACAGTTTTCTCCGATTTAGGGGTGTACATGTAGTACTCGCTTTTCGATTTCCCTAATGCCGATTTAATTTTGTTATAACCTTCTAAATCCTCACATGTTAAACTTATCTGTCAATCGGTTCACCTACAAATATGTCTACTCGCATCAGCCTATGTAGCAGTTCAGGTGGTGAAGCTCACCTATGTCCAAATTACACGCACAGGCAAAGTGCACAGAACAGGGGACGATGGTGTAGCCGAGCTAGTGAGGTCATGAACCTTCGAGTTCCTACAATCCAATAAGTGGTAGTAGAATAACGAAAATGAAGATGTGACTGAAACCTTAGAGTATAAATCAGTTTGTGATCTTTATTACGTGTTACCGGCGCGCGGTAAAAAACTAACAATTCCTATCCAAAGTCACCAACGAATTATTATAACAGACCGTTGTTTAGCAGAACATCACTGGTTTAGCGTCCCGATTGACTAGAAACACAAGTTATAGCAATAATTTCGATTCTGGAATTTCTTGTTCTTATTATCAGTTCGAAAATAACGAAGTTGCAAGGATTACAAAGAAGAAAAAATACAAAAGACTAGAATATTTTTTTAACCAGTTTAATTGTTTTAAATCAACATTCTGATTTCTGAATAGTGCAACTGCTTATAATAAACAATAAAATGCGTGTTACCGCGAGTAGTAAAATAACAATTTTACAAGAATAAACAATAAACCGCGAGTGATAAATTAACTAAAAGACAAATGTAGTGAACCACGGGAGTATACAGGGAGATTCCAGAACTCTACACCCCTTGCATCAAGCATACCGGAAGTGTAGACCAAAGAATAGGTCCCTACCGATCAAGTAAGACCCGTTCATTCTTATTTGTCCTTTTATTTAAATTGTTAAAATTATATAACAATTTTCCCTCGTCTAGAATGGAGTCCAAAAAGGTTGAGGTTCTCCCTAAAAATCGAAAATTGATTATAAAAATGTTTGTTTCCATTTGGACATCTAAGAGTATAATAGATTCAGAAACAGCGTAAAAGCAACGACCATAAGAATCAGGCAAACATAAAAAAATTAAAAATATTTTCTTTAACAACAAAACTTACATTTCAGGGAGGTGTGAGTGTTTGAATGCTTTCCACATTCTTTCGAATTCCTTCTCGAACTCGTTAACTAATTCTGTGCTGGTGGTGATAATCATGTTTTCATAACTTGCGAAAAAACCCTAATCGGATAAATATGATTACTACAGAAATAGAGAACTAATAAATTTAACTTACCGCGTTGGTAATATTTAACGACCCCGTGAAGAGTGTTGGACGCCTTGTTACAAAACCATTAGACGACAGTTTACGCGCTTGAACAGAACTGTCGAGTATAAAAAACTTATGATGCATTAAGTCCTTGGAGACAGGGATTCGAACTAAAATACCTGAAAGTAAAGAGAAGAGTTTTTTATTTTGTTAAATCTATATGGAAAAACCAATATTACAAAATTGATCTTGATCAAAGCCAGATGTAGTGGAAGGTGAAAAAGGTGCTGAAGAAGCGGTCTTCTAATGGCGACCGGTCTCCAAAGTGATAAAATTTAAAAAAAAATTAACAAAATATCCATTTTAACAATTGTGTTCGTCAAAATTAAATAAGTTTAAACAAATTCGATCGCATGTTTTATAAATTGGTCACAGTAATTGTACAAGAATATGAATATAATATGTATAATATATAATATTTATATAAAATAATTATTTTTGCATATTAAAAAATGATATTTGATGATAAAGTGAGGACGTTTTATACGCGACTAAAGCGTAGAGCTCATAAAGAAAATAAGGAAAACATAATTAAAAACGTGACAGTCATGGCAATCTGCGAAAAAAACAACAAATGAAAAAAGCAAAGTGGATCCTAATCCGTGAAAAAAACAATATAAAAGTGAGAGAAAGTAAAGTAGATCCTATACTTTTGCGCGGAAGTGCTTTCAATTGCCCCTTTAGTGATTGTTCCAGTACATGCGACCAGACCTATAGAAGTACACAGCAGCTGTACTCTCCCGACAGCAACAGAGGGTTGTGTAAAGGCATTTGTAGTCTCCCAGTATTTCTTCTGTTACGGTTTAATTCTCACCAGTATGATATTTGTTAGTATTTTGTATATGGTGGGGAGTAATGATATTCCTCTGTAGCTTTCGCAGTCAGATCTGTCGCCTTTTTTGAAAATGGGGACGACTATTGAGGTTTTCCATTCTTCCGGAATGACTTCCTTATTCCATATTGTTTTGATGAGCTGGTGGATCTTTCGACCGGTCGCCTCCCCACCATGCTTCATAAGCTTTGCTTATATCCAGTTGACTCCGGGGGCCTTGTTGTTTTTCAATCGATTTATTGCGTCTACAACTTCGTTGAAAGAGAGCTCTGGGATCTGAGGCTCGCCTGTATGTACGTCTGGTGCGTTTATTTGTGGTTGATGGGTGCGCACATTGAGCTGGTTTTCAAAATACTGCTTCCATCTTGTCACGATATTGTTTATTTCTGTGACCAGGCAGCCGGTTGCGTCTCGAATTATTTTGGTTCCCCCTCGGTAACCATTTCTAATTGAAGTTATGCCGACATACATATCTCTGATGTTCTTTGCTCTGGAATTTTCTAGGATTTGTTCGATCCGAGTCTTCTCCTATTCGCGTTTTTTTTGGGTTTGAAGAGTCTCATTGTCTCTTTTCGAATAGTCGCGTATCTTTCTGCGTTGACTTCATCTTATCTTTCTAGGTGGATCACTCTAAGTGGTTTACGTTCTTTGATCTTCGCTCTGCACTCATCGTTAAACCAAAGTTTGGACTTAATTGTTTTCTTAAATCCTAATACCTTTTGGGCTGTTTGTTTGATTACGTCACTGATCAATGTCCATTTAGTGTCCACACTATTGGCTTCCTCTTCCTCATTGCTCACATTCTCTAGAATGCTATATCTATTCGTTAACTCGTCTTGATATTCACCCCTTTTGTGCAGGTCTTTTAGTTTATTAATATTGAACGTTTTGCTCGTCTCCCGTGACTGCCCATGTGGTTTTACTGCCAGCCGACTCCTGATTTTGCCCATCACTAGAAGATGATCGGAGCCGCACTCTCTTCCTCTATATGATCTTACGTCAAGGATATTCGAGTGGTGTCTTTAGTATATGAGGAAGTGGTCTATTTGGTTACGCGTTACGCCGTCGGGTGAGGTCCGTGTGGCTTTATGAATTTGCTTGTGCTTGATCGTGGTTTTCACTACCAGACCTTTTGTTGCTGCGAACGTAATAATTCGAATTCCATTAACGTTTGAAACGTGTGTAGGCTTTCTTTACATATAGTTGGTTGGAAGATATCTTCCTTTCCAATTTTCCCATTGAGGTCTCCGAGGAGGATTTTAACATCGAATGATGAGCCCATCGAATACTTCCTCTAGTGTCTCGTAGATCGTGTCCTTCGTTTCTTCGTCGATAGATTCTGTTGGAGCGTGTACGATTATAAATACATAATTGTATCATGGGCCCTGTATTTTTAGTACAGACATTTGGTCATTAATAAATTGCTCATCTTTTACATGGGGCGTAATCTTCTTGCTTATGATGAAGCCGGTTCCGAGGTTATGTGTATCGGTGCCTCCACACGCCAATGTAAGCCCGTTGGTTTCGATTACTTGATGTGAGAGTGGGACTTCCTAAAGCGCGACGACGTTCATTTTATATTGTTTCGCATTTTCTACGACCATCTGTATCGTGTCTGGTTTATATAACGATCGAAAATTTCACGTGGCGACGCGAATGTTCTACCTTTTCCGTTTTTCCCTACGTCTTCTTTTGGCCGAGTCGGTGTTTTCTTGATGATTTGTTCCTTTATGGTAGTGCCGGTTCATCACACCTACGCCTACCGGATTTTTCGTGAGATTGTTTTTGTACATTGATTATTCATTTCGTGGGAACAGTCTTGGGGTTTCAAATAGTTTTCCATATCAGAGCACCTCTTTGATATGGTAAGGTCTGCTTACTGCTCTGGTTCGACTCGGTGTCAGAGAGGCGCCGTTATAATACAGTCGGTATACCCCAGGCTGCAAATCCAATGGGCACGGTGACGCGTAACATCCTGGATATGGGGTGGTAGATCTTTGTATGTTACTTCTCGCTAGCCTGTCTGACATGGGTGGCTCTACTGGAAGCATAAGTTTCCGTCAACACAGCCTGAGTGATTCATCGTAGTTCAAGCCCCCTCACCACGTCAAGGTTTCTACCAAGCGGGGGGCGAATCGGGATGGCTCTTTTTTTTAATGTCGGCTTTCCCGGTATCATACTAAACTACGACTCGTCACCGATCTTTCCTGCAACCCTGCTTATGTCTATGGGTGAGTTTTGGTTTGGTTGGATCTGCAAGTTTCCACCGCTTGCTTCAGCCGGCGTAGATGGCTGCGTTAGACGATTTTCCACTTCCTTATCATAGAGGCAACCAATGATCTAGACCAACTCTCGCATGGCATTATTAATATGCCATTGTTTTTTTTATTGCGATCGTCTTTGTTAACTCTGCTCCGAGTTTTAACTTTGCGAGTTGTCCGAACACCAAAGAACCGTCATCACTTCCATTACGGTTTAGATCCGCGCTCGTCTCCATATCGCCACCGCTAGTTGCCGCCATGTTATTCAAAAAAAAACCTCCCTTTGCACAACCCTCTGTTGCTGTCGGGAGAGTACAGCTGCTGTGTACTTCTATAGGTCTGGTCGCATGTACTGGAACAATCACTAAAGGGGCAATTGAAAGCACTTCCGCGCAAAAGTATAGGATCTACTTTACTTTCTCTCACTTTTATATTGTTTTTTTTTCACGGATTAGGATCCACTTTGCTACCCTCATTTGTTTTTCTTTTTCGCAGATTGCCATGACTGTCACGTTTTTAATTATGTTTTCCTTATTTTCTTTATGAGCTCTACGCTTTAGTCGCGTATAAAACGTCCTCACTTTATCATCAAATATCATTTTTTAATATGCAAAAATAATTATTTTATATAAATATTATATATTATACATATTATATTCATATTCTTGTACAATTACTGTGACCAATTTATAAAACATGCGATCGAATTTGTTTAAACTTATTTAATTTTGACGAACACAATTGTTAAAATGGATATTTTGTTAATTTTTTTTTTAATTTTATCACTTTGGAGACCGGTCGCCATTAGAAGACCGCTTCTTCAGCACCTTTTTCACCTTCCACTACATCTGGCTTTGATCAAGATCAATTTTGTAATATTGGTTTTTCCATATAGATTTAACAAAATAAAAAAACTCTTCTCTTTACTTTCAGGTATTTTAGTTCGAATCGCTGTCTCCAAGGACTTACGCATCATAAGTTTTTTATAATCGACAGTTCGGTTCAAGCGCGTAAACTGTCGTCTAATGGTTTTGTAACAAGGCGTCCAACACTCTTCACGGGGTCGTTAAATATTACCAACGTGGTAAGTTAAATTTATTAGTTCTCTATTTCTGTAGTAATCATATTTATCCGATTAGGGTTTTTTCGCAAGTTATGAACACATGATTATCACCACCAGCACAAAATTAGTTAACGAGTTCGAGAAGGAATTCGAAAGAATGTGGAAAGCATTCAAACACTCACACTTCCCTGAAATGTAAGTTTTATTGTTAAAGAAAATATTTTTAATTTTTTTATGTTTGCCTGATTCTTATGGTCGTTGCTTTTACGCTGTTTCTGAATCTATAATACTTAGATGTCCAAATGGAAACAAACATTTTTATAATCAATTTTCGATTTTTAGGGAGAACCTCAACCTTTTTGGACTCCATTCTAGACAAGGGAAAATTGTTATATAATTGTAACAATTTAAATAAAAGGACAAATAAGAATGAACGGGTCTTACTTGATCGGTGGGGACCTATTCTTCAGTCTACACTTCCGGTATGCTCGATGCAAGGGGTGTAGAGTTCTGGAATCCCCCTGTATACTCCCGTGGTTCACTACATTTGTCTTTTAGTTAATTTATCACTCGCGGTTTATTGTTTATTCTCGTAAAATTGTTATTTTACTACTCGCGGTTACACGCATTTTATTGTTTATTATAAGCAGTTGCACTATTCAAAAATCAGAATGTAGATTTAAAACAATTAAACTGGTTAAAAAAATATTCTAGTCTTTTGTATTTTTTCTTCTTTGTAATCCTTGCAACTCCCAGTTATTTTCGAACTAATAATAAGAACAACAAATTCCAGAATCGAAAGTATTGCTATAAATTGTGTTTCTAGTCAATCGGGACGCTAAACCAGTGATGTTCTGCTAAACAACGGTCTGTTATAATAATTCGTTGGTGACTTTGGATAGGAATTGTTAGTTTTTTACCGTGCACCGGTAACACGTAATAAAGATCACAAACTGATTTATACTCTAAGGTTTCAGTCACATCTTCATTTTCGTTATTCTACTACCACTTATTGGATTGTAGGAACTCGAAGGTACATGACCTCACTAACTCAGCTACGCCACCGTCCCCTGTTCTGTGCACTTTGCCTGTGCGTGTAATTTGGACATAGGTGAGCTTCACCACCTGAACTGCTACATGGGCTGATGCGAGTCGACATATTTGTAGGTGAACCGATTGACAACGTTGAATGTTGATAGTCGTTCATACCGAGGGAACCTTGCCTGTGGCGTCGTACCCGAGAACAGTGAGCAATAAACTGCGGCGAGGAGTCTGATTCTGAAATCGTTGAATAGCAAGTTGCATGACTTGCCTCTGAAACGTCGCCTGTTGGTCGAAGCCATTTCAATATCCCCGTTGAAGAGTGGGTCTCTGAGCTACTGCTATTACGAAGGGAAGGTCAATAAGTCCTTAGAAACACCTACGATGGAGCTCGTAGCATCGCTAATTGTCTGTTTTTAGTAAACATCATTCCTCACTAGGTACCTGTCAATTTTCAATTTGATTCATTCGGAGTACCACCAATAGTCCTTAAGAACTGTGCTCCAGAACTATTACCGGTCGTTGGCAGACCCTTTCGCTTATCTTATGCACGGAAGACGTTTCATACCTCTGGAATATCGCTCGAGTTCAGCCAATCCCAAAGAAGGGGAAAAAGTGTCTCCCACAAAATTACCGGCCGATAGCATTACTATCTATGTTATCTAAGGTCATTAATATTCTGTTAATTAAGTATTTGGAATACAACGGATTTCTGAATGATCGTCAATACGGATTCCGTGGCCGGCGATCCACGGGAGACCTTTTGACCCTCATGACCGATATATGGACATCTGTGATTGAGCGGTATGATGAGTCAAGAGCGGTCGCATTGGACTAAACAAACTAAACAAGCTAAACAATCTAAACAAGCTTTATCCACACGGAATTTCCCAGCAAATTTGCGACTGAACGAAGAGCTTTCTCGAAAATCGATCGATCCTGGTTATTGTAGACGCCGAGTGTTCGGATCTGTATCGTGTTAATTCCGGCATGCCTCGAGGTTCTATTTTGCCTCCAACCCTGTTTTTGCTTCACATAAATTATTTGTTGGAGTCGACGGGTAACAGAGTATTCAGTTTTGTGGATGATAGTAGCCTTGTTTCCTCTTTTCGAGTGATCGACCGATTAACAAATCATCGTCGCACCAGCTGAGATGTAGCCAGATCGACTCTCCGAATCGTGATCTGAATAAGGTACTGCAGTGGAGAAAGACCAATCTCGTCGACTTCAATGCAGCGAAGATACAATATACAACATTCACAAAGAAAAGTGGATCATCGGTTCCACAGCTGATGATGAATGGCCGGGCGGAGAACTCGTTCCGTTACAGAGCGGGGAAGCAGTGGAACTCCCTTCCCACCTGCAACTGTTCAAAAAGAACTGCAACCGTTATTTGATGGCATCTCGGGGCGCCCACTCAGCGCTATAGGTTCGACTCTCCCGAGAGATGTCTAATAAATAATAAATGTCCATCCCCACCTCCTCGCTCCTACTTCCTGCTTAACCAGCAGATTTCATACGTATTGTTGTAGTCCGTCGCCGTGCTTCCTCGGTTGAGGGAAGAGCGGGGACCTTTTATTATTCCTTTCCTTCTTGAAAAATGCTGGTCCTGTTCTACATTTCGTCTTCTGGTTGAAACTTATCACGGGAATATTATGCAGATGGCTATGTCGAACTGTCACTAAAGATATATTACTTAACTCTCGCTTGGTGCCTTTCCTTCTTCTTAGATTTTTATTTGCAGCCGGCTATTTAAAAATGTCCATATCAGTTTTATTTTATGTCGGGCTTTTATTTGATCTCGTTGCAAAATATTTTTATAAACACAAATCTCTGGTTATTGTATCTTGGAGTGAATATTCTATTAAAAATTATTATTAAATCTATTTTCTCTAGAGTAGAAGTAAACGCCTCGAAGTATTCAAGGCAAATAGAAGTTATCAACTGAATTTTTTCTCTATGACTTTTCACATTCATTTGGACGAAAATCCAAGTTGCTATGTTTTCAATAAATCAAAAGGTGCAGGTTATTAAGTGTGCTGTAACTGGTAATATTGTGAATGTTTATGAATGGTATGTATTAAGTGAGAATGTAATATATGTTAAGTGAAGTTTTTAAGGATGTGTTAGGAGATTCAGTGTTAAATTTAATAAGGGTAGTATTCTGGAATACAACATCCCACCCTTCTTCGAGAAAGAAAATTATCCTTGAAGAGAATAATTTTCTATTAACTATATATTAAATTAAGATTAATTAAAAACTTGGATTTTCGTTCAATTACATTACAAAGGTTTTCAAAATTAATCTTTCATCAAAGGTTACAATAATCAAAAAGTTCTTAATACTAGAAAAATATTCTATTTACATTATATATTAACTAAATTTTTTCCAATACTCAAAAAGTTCTTAACACTAGAAAAATAGTCCAAAATAGTCTATTTACATTATATATTAACTAAATTTAAATATTTCTCCTTGCGACCTTTTCTTTTCTTATCTAAAAATCATTATTACTTATTATATTAAATATATAATATTAATATTATTGTTTCAAAATTCTCATTTCCGTATATATATTAATTCCAAAATTTCTAATATATATATTACCAATAAAATTTTCTTTCTTTCCTTTTCCGTTCGAATATATATAAATTCTAAAATTTCCAATATATATTACCTCTAAAATTTTCTTTCTTTCGTCCCCCTCATTAACTTTTTTTTTTTTTTTTTTTTTTTTTTTTCATTTCCGTCATTTCCTACAATTGTTAGATTATTTCATATATATTGAATAATAAAACAAAGGCCATTTGTTATGTGTTTATCTTTTCCTTAAATTTATGGAAAAGTTTCCAAAACCTTTCTGGGCCTATTATTATGATGATTCTATAGAAATGCATAATACCAACAATCTTCTTAAGAAATGATTTCAAATGTCCTAAATGACTGTGTAACTTTTTATTTTTTTGTATTTTGTGTTTGAATAAATGTTTATTGTTGAAAAAAAGAATTTGTAATGTACTTATATGGTTTTCCTTTTCCGTACCTATTTTAGTTAAATTATTATTTTCATTATTTATTATATCGTGTTTGAGTAAGTGTCTGTGTTTGTTTTCGTTGTTTACAATTTTTTGTGTTTTCGGCTCATTGTCATCATTTTCTATAGCTTTAACTTCTTTAATTGAATTATTATTTTCAATTTTCATTACTTCGTGTTGCTGTTCAGTATCGTTATTTAAAATGTTTAGTGTCTTCGGCTCAATGTCATCATTTTCTATAGCTTTAACTTCTGTCGGAACGTTTACCTTTTCAGTCTTACTCACTGCTGATGAATCGTTTAGTTTCTCAGTCTCATTTACTGATTCGAATAGTTCTTCAGACTTATTAGCTGTTAGAACATCTTGGTTCCCAGTACTATTTGCTGTTTGAACTATTTCTTCAGTTATATCTGCTGTAGAAACATTCAATCCTTCAGTCTTTGCTGCTGAAAAGATTTGTTCATCAGTATTAGCTGCTGAACTGACTTGGGTTTCGAATTTTATTGCAACTATTGGGTCTTCAGTCTTTAACACTGCTGAATTTTCAGTCTTTGTTGCTGAAGTGTCGGGGTTGTCTATTGGGGTATCTGAGATATTAGCGATTTCAGTCTTTAATACTGCTGAAAATTTCGGATTTTCAGTCTGTGTTGCTGAATTGTTTTCCAGAATGGGAGTATGAATCGGAGTCTTTATATTAGGGACAGGGTTATCTTCGTTTATATGGCTTGGTTTATAGGAGTATGTGGGCTCAGGGTAAATTTGGCTAGGAGCTTCATTAAAATGGTCGTTATCTATTTCCAAAGATCTAATGCTGTAAATAGAAAACTTTGGTCTGTCTTCCATAAATTTTGGTTGGCGTCAGGCCTCGTTTTCCGACTCTTGCACCCGAGAAAAGTGAACATTTTGTCTATCGTTTTGTCTATTGGTGCTCCTAGAATTTTCACCAAAACGATTTTCAGAGTTTGTAGGATTATTTCGGAATGGGTTACGCGTTGTTGTACCTTGTTGGTAATTTGTTGAAGCCGATTCATTCCTAGATATCTTGTATCTACACTCATTCTCTGTGTGATTATTCCGTCCACAGAAATTACATACAATGTTATATTCCCTTTTTATGGGTTGTCTATTCGGAAAAAAGTTGGATTGCATGTTTCGATAACATGTGTCCTGTGTATGCCCTGACTTACCACAGGTTTGGCAGACTATACGATTGAATGTAGGTTTTTCATTATATTGATATGACCTGGGAGAGTTGTCCATTCGAGCACCATGTGATACTACATGTGCAATCGACTGTTTTAAATTATTTCCCCCATGGACTTTAGCTAGTATCTTTAGCTGTTCGTTCATTAGTCCATCTTCAAATGTTTGTACGGCCAATTTTTTGTTTTCTTCTATTAAATATTCCCTAACCACCGCGTCTGCTGTTATTTCACACGTGGCAGAGTTTAAAGTCCTTAGAGCATTCGCGACTCTATCACCGTATTCCCGGACGGTTTCTCTGTAGCGTTGTTTCAGAGAAATCAACTCATTGTGTGCCGTCGACCGAGATTGCTCCTCTTTATATTCCGATTCGAGTTTATCTTTTAAATCCTCCCACTTAGCGATTTGGCTATACCTAATCAGATCGTAAGCATGACCCTCTAGTCTATTTTTGACTAGATCTAAAAATGTCTCGTATATATCCGGGTCTGCCTTCTTTATGGATCTAAATAAAACGTCTCCCCCGGAAATAAATTTACCTAAGTCGCAGGGTTTCCCGTCAAAGGTAGGGACGATTCTGAAAACATCAGAAATTCCGACAGACAGAGCCATTTCAGGGGTTTTACTGAGTATCTGTTGATAGTGGAATTGTTCTTCCCCCTGCCTAGCCGCCTGTCTCGTGTAATATGGGCTCGTAATATTGAAAATTTGAATTAAAGTATGGCGAAAATTCAATTCTTAAAATATGGTTAACTTAAAAATATGGTTATGGAAAAATTGGCCTTTCTTTTGGTTATTCAATATATATATATATAGGAAAGAAAAATAAATTGGTCCCAAAACTGAAAAGAAAGAAAATTCGACGAGAAAGAAAGAAAAGAAACGGAAATGTCTTCGAAATACTGAAATGAGAATTTGCAAATAATTTAGATAGAAATTTCTATCCAAAAAAAATGTATGTTAGTAAAAAGGAAAGCTTCCAAGTAGAAAATATTACTAAAAAAAATTAGAGAGAAAAGTCGCAAAAAAAAATTCTTACTCCACTAAATGTTCATTGCTGTCATACGTAATGTTGATAGAAGTCTTTGTCTTGAGTTTCTTATTGTTGTGTGTTCTTCTTTTTTTTTTTCACTTTTTTTTTTTTTTAATATTTTAATTATCGCCAGGCAGACTTCACGTCCTAGAAGTTGAATATCCTGGTCTTTTTTTTTTCGTGGTTTTATGTGTTTTTTTTTTTTTCGTTGTGGAGACGTTTTCATTTATCCTTTGGGTTTTTTTTCTTCTCGTTTTTCTCTTTTTGTTTTAATACAAAACAAAAACCATATAATTTATTACAAATAAAAATATGATTGTAATCTTGCTATGCAATAATAATAAATAATTTACTTCAAACTATTAAAGGAAATTCTTACTTCGGGCGTAATTTATATGTCGTTTAATAATTTTTTTTTTTTTGCGTTAAAGATTACTTTTTTCTTTTCGTTGTTTTATGTTTAAAATTTTTTTTCTTGTTTTTTTTTTTCGTTGTTTTATGTTTAAAATTTTTTTTTTTCTTGTTTTTTTTTTCTTCTTATTTTCTTTTTATTTGGGATCCTTTGGTTGGATCATCCCACCGCTGCCACCAGTGTTGTGGTCCGACGCCGTGCTTCCTCGGTTGAGGGAAGAGCGGGGACCTTTTATTATTCCTTTTCTTCTTGAAAAATGCTGGTCCTGTTCTACATTTCGTCTTCTGGTTGAAACTTATCACGGGAATATTATGCAGATGGCTATGTCGAACTGTCACTAAAGATATATTACTTAACTCTCGCTTGGTGCCTTTCCTTCTTCTTAGATTTTTATTTGCAGCCGGCTATTTAAAAATGTCCATATCAGTTTTATTTTATGTCGGGCTTTTATTTGATCTCGTTGCAAAATATTTTTATAAACACAAATCTCTGGTTATTGTATCTTGGAGTGAATATTCTATTAAAAATTATTATTAAATCTATTTTCTCTAGAGTAGAAGTAAACGCCTCGAAGTATTCAAGGCAAATAGAAGTTATCAACTGAATTTTTTCTCTATGACTTTTCACATTCATTTGGACGAAAATCCAAGTTGCTATGTTTTCAATAAATCAAAAGGTGCAGGTTATTAAGTGTGCTGTAACTGGTAATATTGTGAATGTTTATGAATGGTATGTATTAAGTGAGAATGTAATATATGTTAAGTGAAGTTTTTAAGGATGTGTTAGGAGATTCAGTGTTAAATTTAATAAGGGTAGTATTCTGGAATACAACAGTATCCTCAATACGTGACCTCGGAATCTTATTTGACAGGGAGCTCAGCTTCATCCCACATATTGACGATATCATTCTTAAGGCCAACTCCGCCCTAGGGTTTGTGAAACGCTGGTCTAAGGAATTCTCAAATCCTTACGTTTCCCGTTCCCTCTACATAGCCCTCGTCCGCCCCCTTCTTGAATACGCCATTCAGGTCTGGTCTCCACACTGCTCGTCCCATATCCGCAGAATCGAGAGCGTGCAACGTCGATTTCTGCGTTTTGCCCTCCGTGGACTGAACTGGGAGAATCCTCGGATTCTTCCCCCATACACAAGCCGGCTCCATTTGATCAACCTCAGTACACTTGGGGAGCGCAGAACTCTTGCCGATATCCTTTTCATCCACCGTCTCCTCTCCGGCACAATCAACTGCCCTAGCTTGCTTTCCGCCATCGCACTCAACACCAACCCCCGTAACCTACGAAACCCTCGTTTCTTCTATCTACCCTCCCACCACACTTCCTACGGCTGTAATGAGCCAATTTCACGAATGCTAAAGCGGGCAAACTCTTACCCTACCTCCTTCGATTTCTGCCTACACTTCTAATGCTCTCAAACGTCGTCTTCTCCCTTTCCCCTCGTGACCTTGCCCCACCCACCATCTCTCTCTTACTACCCGTATACATTCCTATCATCCGGCCCCATTATCCTACTACCCAGTCTTCGCCACCCCATCACGTGCACAGCAACCTACCCACCTTATTACCTTCCTACTTATTCTAAAGTAACTTTTGTAATCCCTAGTCCTACTGCCCAGTCCTCTTCACCTCCCTGTATTTTTTTCTCCTTTTTTTCGTTTTTTAATTATTTTTAAATTACTACTTTAGTTTTCAAGTTAGTCTGTAAGGTATTATATCATTTCATGCTTGGATTAAGCCTAATAAATGAGGGTTCTGCCCTCACTAAACTAAATAAAAAAAAAAAAAAAAAAAACCGCTGACTAAGGAAATTCTGGCTCTCTTACTTTAAGGGTGTATTTTCTCTTGCAGGTTGTAACGCTCTGGTAACACTCGCACGAGGAGGGAATTCCACAGCTTTCCCGCTTTGTAACGGAGGGAGTTTTGATGCAGAGATGTTCGCGCCGTCGGGAGATGAGCCACAAAGTGGTGCGATCCTGGGATTGTCTCGTGGAACGCATATGAACTGAATTGCATGGAACAGTACCAAGAATCTCCGAAGAACAGCACCCGTGATAATATCTATAAAACAGACAGAGGTCAGCTTCGCGTCTTCGAGGTGATAGCGACTGTTGTTCCGACGTTAGCGCCGTGTCCCCGATCAGGCGGATCGCTCGTCTCTGTATGCTCTCAAGTAGGTCGAGGGTATGTTTAGGAGCCGAGCTCCAAACATGAGAGCAATATTCGGGTGCGGGTCTAATTTGGGATTTATACAGGAGAAGAAGTTGAGCCGGAGTAAAATATTTCTTAACTCCAAAAAGATAACTCAGTTTTCCAGAGGCGGACGTGGGGATGTTCGACACGTGTTTACGCCACGACACATTCCCACAGACCATGACGCCGAGCAATTTCATGCTTTCCCCAGATTCGAGGTCCTGGCCATTCATTATCAGCTGTGGAACCGATGATCCACTTTTGTGTATGTTGTATACTGTGCCTTCATTGCATTGAAGTCGACGAGATTGACCTTTCTCCACTGCAGGACCTTATTCAGATCCCGATTCAGAGAGTCGATCTGGCTACATCTCAGCTGGTGCGACGTTGATGCACTAGTCGGCCGATCACTCGAAAAAGAGGAAACGAGCGTACTATCATCAGGAAAACTAAACACTTTGATATCCGCTGTCTCCAACAAGTCATTTGTGCGAAGCAAAAACAAGATTGGAGTCAAAATAGAACCTTGAAGCACCCCAGAATTAATAGGATACAGACCCGAACCAGCCTGAAGATTGCAAGGCGAGGCGTTTGAAATTAGATATGACAACGTGTAGGGGGTGCTTTACAAAATTAGGGAAGCAAACAGTACTTAAATGTTCTGTGAAAATTCCGTCGGATACGACAAATAGCGCGACCTATATGAAAATGCCGGGCTCCTCGATAGTATAGTGGTCATCCGGGAGACCGGGGTTCGATTCCCCGTCGGGGAGCCTCTGGCGCAAGACTAATGACCTTGCCCAGAAAAAATAAAGCATTGTGGAAAATTTAACAATCTTCAGGACTTGCTAAATAAGGCCAAGACCGGTTCCCGGTTGTAGTGCCGATGATGATGATGATATGAAAATGCCAGGGCAACCTTAAAGGTCATAGTCAGGGTACTGGTCGGATTAGAGTAGTATGAATAGTGGAAAGGAGTGGCAGTATAGCATGCCGTAGCCAGTATATTATGATCTTCATTGTTCCGATGACCCCATAACTCGGAAGATACAGCTACAGTGTTATGAGAATGGTTGCACTGTGAGTATTATAACGCGCAAAGTTTTTCTGTCTCCGATAATAAAAAGCTATGAAACGAAATGCTTTTAAATAAGCTACTCTATAATTAAATTTCAAAATATATAATTTTACGTGCGTGTTTAAGGTGCTTTTGTGTGGGAAAGTCGTTAACCAGTTATCAAATGAAACAATATTGGATAGTAATTTCTTCTCAATGCAAAAACTTCCAAGTTTTTAAGTTGATATTCTCAAGAACTAGCTGTTACATAAGAAGTAAATTACAAAGTGCGAACGTTGCACTTTTCCATTGTCTAAAAATGTTTTATATATCTTCTATTCTGTTTTCCCAGTTTTTCCGAAGGTATGTGACTATATGGTATACCCTCTGAGTCGAGTTTTCGTTGCCATGGCGCATGCACCAACTTTAGCTACCACAGTTGTATATAAGTAAATCTACACGAACAACTAAGTTGGGATCGAGGAAATCTGCTTGAATTCATAATTAATGAGATTCAACAAACTCAGCACGAAAACTCTCCACTTTTGGCTTCGTGCATTCGTATGAACTACACAAATTCCCTTAATTAAAAAGTCAGACATCTGAAATGATGTGTACATTGTCCAAGTGGAGAGTAATCAAAGTCAGCCAAATGGAGCTTTGTATATAATATACATCGAAGAAACATGTAGTACCCACCACTCAGCATTTCCAAGCAGGGCAATGTGCCAACAATCTCGTTGTTCAGCTAAAAACGTGTGTACCATGAAATGGATGAACGAATGTTGAGCAGCTCTGAGCGTTTGCGATGAAAAACTAGTGTGATAACGTCCCTATACCCGCATTCGTTCCTGCTGAAATCATGCCAATTCAAAATCATGCAACTCAATCTAGATACTGTGTATAACTATAGAAATGTACAAGAAGCCAATAGCGTTGTATTATATCTACGTGCGTGCACGTATACAGCTTGGCTTGCTGAACTCATGCTGGCTTCGTTTTGATTGCCTCATGATGTTGTCTTCTTCTTTTATTATTATTTTTTTTCCTTCTCCATTTTGTTTTCCATTTACGGCTTAGTATATAGTCAGACAGTCTTGATGGCAGGCAGGCCGGCAGGCAATTTAGACCAGTCGTACTGACATTTATGGTCGTATTTGTAGAGTGTCAATTAGTTTGACCTGAAACCGGTGGCATTATCGTTAACTAAATATAGAATTTCATTAAGTCTATATAAGAAGTTGTATTGAAATAGGAATATTTTATGGTAGAAACCTTAATGGTGAATTTAAAACCGATTTTATGATAGCTTTGCTAAGGTATTTGACCCCAGATCGAAGTTGAATGGTTTGTGTGGAACTGCATTAGGAATCTTGAAATAGTATGATCCTAAAACCGAGCCTTGAGGTACTTGAACAAAACGTATTCTAATAAATATTCTTAATACTAACTACATGATTTTTTATAAAGGAATATGGAGTTTAAGACACCCAGAACCATTACTGTGTATTATGTATACTAGAGGGCTTCGACCTAACGAGATATGGCCCCCAACCTCCAGAACAGTCAACCCCCAGAACTGTTGATGCAGTTTAATATTATTGTCCCGGTCTCTGTGGGAGATAGCCCTACTGAAGCGCAAGAGCTCTTCTTCGGTGCGCATGACTTCCCGATTGTAGCACAATCTTCCGTCTACGGATGATCTACTTACATGATCATCATCATCATCGGCACTACAACCGGGAACCGGTCTTGGCCTTATTTAGCAAGTCCTGAGGCTTGTTAAATTTTCCATAATGATTTGTTTTTTCCGGGCAAGGTCATTAGTCTTGCGCCAGAGGCTCCCCGACGGGGAATCGAACCCCGGTCACCCGCCTGACAGGCGGGTATACTACTACTTACATGATAGATTAGCGGAATTCCGGATCTATCCTGTATAAGCCCTTTCATGTCCAAATCAAGGAACGCCTCTGGTGGAATAAATCCCTGCCTGTAATTTGGCCACATCAACAAAAATCCCTTTCCTATTTCATTTTGAATAATTTTGATTCAAACTTTAAATGTTCTAAACTAAAATCTTAATCCCGGTTAGCTAATAGGGGCTGCAATGGCGATGTGCTCATTCTCCTATTTCATTTATACATGCTACATCAGTTTCGATTACTTTCGTGATTTCGCAATTTGTTCCCGTTTAATTCGACAGTATTAAATTATAACCTCCGCACCAACTGCAGAAGCATTTCAATAATTACAAGCCGTGACCGCGCCCTCTATACCCTTACTGCAAACATACAGGGCAAAGTCTCTGATTGCCTTCAACCCGGCGAAGGCCAGGACGATCCTTGTCCCTGTTCAATCCAAGTTGACATGCAGCCTCCACGTGACACCCCTGGATAGCTACTTTGACACCCGCCAAGTAATGAACCAATGCATGCAGCGACATTCTGAGAAAGGTTGGCGCAAGGCTAATAACCAGGCCCGTAAAAATGAATTATTATGGCAAATTTAACAAGCCTCGGATATGGACCGGATACCGGTGGATAGACTTGCTAAATACGGCCAAGACCGGCTCCCGGTTGTAGTGCCGATGTTGATGTGAATGTTGGCAAGCATTCATCGAAAAAAAAATTGGGCAGCATAATATACCATATAATCTGTTGGCTAAATGATTTAAGGATTTTTTCATGGAACATACGCTCACTATACAGAGCTCGAGCTGCACAGCAGCTAGCCGATGCCCTGCCCGAATATAAGGCTGACATAACAGCATTACAAGAAATAAGATGGACGGGGAGTGGTGTTTTTCAAAGAAAAGAGTATGACATTTATTACAGCTGTCACGCAAAACACCATGTGCTCGGGGTAGGCTTTCTAGTCAGCCAAAAACTGAAGCCTGCCATCATCGGCTTTAATGCAATAAATGAAAGGCTATGCACTCTTCGCGTGCGAGGCAAATTTAAGAACATAAGCCTCATAAACGTTCACGGACCTACAGAGGAGTCCCCTGACGACGAAAAAGAAGAATACTATGAGAACGTCGAACGGGCCCTCAATGCCTGCCCAAGATACGATGTGAAAATCGTTCATGGGGATTTGAATGCGAAAATAGGTCGGGAGCCGGTTTTCAGGCACTACGCAGCTTCCCATAGTTTGTATGAGAACACTAATGACAATGGACTACGAGTCATCGAATTGGCAGCATCAAAAAAGTTACGCCTTGCGAGTACCAGATTTCCGCGTAAAGATATCCACAAAGCCACCTGGGTATCACCTGATGGAGCCACTCGCAACCAAATTGACCATGTGCTGATAGATCGCCGCCACTTTTCGAGCCTGATGACGGTACGAACGTACCGAGGTGCCAATGTCGACTCGGATCACTATCTTGTTGGTACAGTTTTCCGAGCGCGGATTGCCTTACGGAGACGTATTGCATCCGCGGATCAGGTTCGAATCAACACGGCTGCCTTACGCAATGAGAACACCAGCAACACCTTTGGTCATGCGTTAAGACTCGCCCTCGAAGAGCTCTACGGAGGAAGAGTAAGTCCTGGGGCCAGAATGCCGGGCGTAGAAGAGAAATGGATACGCCTTAAGAATACTGTCATTAGTACTGCCAACCCCATCTTAGGCAGTAGTCGTAGAGATCGGAACGACTGGTTTGATGATGAGTGCAAACTAGCGACTGAACGTAAGAATGCTGCATACCGGGCAATGCAGCAGTCTTTTAGGGCGCGGGTACGCGAGGAGAAGTACAAAGATCTCAGAAGATCTGAAAAAAGACCACAGACAAAAGAAAAGTGCCTGGGAAAAAAACCTTGTCTGTGAAATAGAGAAAAGTAGAGAGCGAGGTCCGCACCAGGCGCCGAAGTTCTACCAAATAATCCGCAGTATGACGCGGTACACAACACGCTGCACTTACTGCAAGGATAAAGAGGGTAATCTGATCACCGATCCTGAAGGCATTCTGGTGCGATGGGAAGTGCACTTCAATGAATTGCTAAATGGTCAGCTCACAGAAGAATTGGAGGCTCCACCAATGCAAAATCAAGACTAAATGCTGCCGTCACCAAGCACCGAGGAAACATTAAAAGCCATAAGACAACTCAATTCAAATAAAGCCCCCGTAGCTGATGGCATACCAGCTGAGCTGATCAAACAAGGAGGGACAGCGTTACATCACACAATTCATGAGATCGTGGTGCACGTATGGGAGCAAGAGGAGATGCCAAAAGATTGGCGTCTTAGAATAATTTGCCCCATATATAAGAAAGGAGATATCACACTGTGCAGCAACTATAGGGGTATAACATTGCTGAGTACCGCCTATAAGATACTCTCCACTATCCTACAAGATCGTATAGCCCCATACGCTAAAGCCATCATTGGTCAATATCAGCAATTGATCAGATATTCACCCTTAGGCAGGCGATGGAAAAATGTCTGGAATTTAAGATTCCACTACATCATCTGTTTATAGACTTCAAGGCCGCCTACGACAGCATAACCAGGCTAGAACTATATAATGCCATGAGAGAATTCGGCATTCCAAATAAATTGAAACGACTTTGTAGGTTGACCATGACCAACGTAACTAGTCAAGTAAAAGTAGTGGGATTGCTGTCCAAACCAATAAACATCTATAATGGACTCCGACAAGGGGACGGTCTGGCCTGCCTCCTCTTCAACCTGGCGTTGGAGAAAGAAATCCGTGACTCTGGCGTTACAACAAGAGGGACTATTGTCACCAAGTCCAGCCAGATACTTGCGTACGCAGATGACCGACATCATCGGTAGAACCGAATCGGCGGTACAGGAATCCTTCACCCAGATCGAGCAGGCGGCACAAAAACTGGGACTGCACATTAATGAGGGAAAACCCAGTACATGGTGGCAAGTTCTGCGAAGAGAAGACCTAACGTTGGTCAAACTATCAGTGTAGTGGAGCACGAATTTCAAGTAGTGCAATCCTTTAACTACATTGGGTCAATAGTATCAGCCGATAACAATATGGAAGAAGAAATACGCGAACGGCTGATTAAATCCAACAAAGCCTACTATGGTCTATCAAGGCTTTTTAAATCCCGAAATTTATCCAGAACATCCGAGCTACTACTGTACAAGACCATGGTCTTACCAGTACTCATGTATGGATCCGAGACCTGGGTGTTTAATAAAAGGCACTCTGAACTCTTGGCCGCGTTCGAGAGAAAAGTCTTAAGGAGAATTGTTGGCCCCGTATGTAAGGGAGGACGATTCCGGAGACGCTACAACCATGAGTTGTACGCAATCTACCTTGAAGCTCATATTGTAAGAAAAATCAAGCTCGGTAGACTCCAGTGGGCGGGACACCTAGCTCGAATGAGCGAAGAGGAGGCTGCCCGGGAAGTCCTTTGTGACAGGATGTATGGAAGGAGACAGCGCGGCAGACCTTGTCTGCGATGGAGGGATGGCGTAGACCAGGACGCCCAGAGCCTGGGAGTGCTAAACTGGATGACATCGGCTCGAAATCGGGACCGGTGGAGAGATTTGTTAAATAAGGCCAAGACCGGATCCCGGATGTAGTGCCGATGATGATGATGATGATGAAGGGCAAGATTCAAACCCACGCTATAAAAAGGTTGAAATCAACGCCTCGAAACATCAGACCACGGCCGCGTGCCTACGAGGTTGTCTTAACTAGCTTTATAATTTGTGGATTACAACGTTTGATGAAATCTTTTTCGACTTTCATTTGGTACTGTGCTATTCTTCATTGCGATTACGTGTGTTTAGTCTATTGAAGTATCAACAGCATTTCATCATCATCATCGGCACTACAACCGGGATCCGGTCTTGGCCTTATTTAACAAGTATGAGGCTTGTTAAATGTTCCATAATAAGTTGTTTTCCTGGGTAAGGTTATTAGCAAACAACAGCATTTCCTCATTCAAAATCCCCAAGAGAAGTAGTAGTTAGTTTCGAAAACAGATTACCCTTGAAAAAACAAAAAAAATGACATATTAGCGAGGCTGCTATCCAATTGTGGTGGACTGCAACCCAATGTAAGGCAGAAATGGAATCTAGTATCAATATCTCATATTTTTTTCATGTTTACAAATTTTTTTTATTTTCTTTTTATTCTAAATTACATGCTAGAAAACAAAATGCTTAAATTCTAGTTTAGTTATATTATAACTTACTGGTCCTACGCAGACGCTTTAAGCTAAACATTACATGACTATTGTATAATTTGGCTTTCGGCGACAGAACTTTGTTTGTGGCTGTATTTATGATTATTTGTATGAAGCTACTGCCACTCTCTATAAGGAGATCTACTATGCCGCCGCCTTATATGTCCCCTATTCTCGTCACAATTCATCGGTTTCATCGCCGCCATGGTACAGCCGCACACTTCGCGCTCTTCGGAACAGGAGAAATAACTTGAGGAACATTTTTCTCAAAACACGTTCCTTCCAAAACTACTCCAATTATCTCGGTTCCTTTTATAAATTTCCCAAGCTCTACAACTCCCTCTACTCCAACTACCTCACAAAAACACAATCCAATTTGATCAATGACCCCAAATTTGTTTCCACTTCATAAATTATAAACGTAAATACGAATCCCTTTCTTATGGCGCGACTACTTCAACCGACCCCCTAACTATTGCCAATCTATTCGCTTCGTTTTTCAATAAATCCTTCACAGACATCGAACCCAATCCGTCTTACTTCAAAGACTTGCCCGAATTCTCCCTCGGCCCCTTCACCCCTCATACTATTCAGCGTCACGTAGTTGAGGAGAAATTAAACTTACTTAAAGACTGACGGACTCCCGGCTGAATTTTTAAAGAAATGTTCCTCTTCTCTTTCTCTCCTGATATCAAAGATATTCAATCTATCCCTTTCACAAGGGATTTTCCCCAGTATCTGGAAATCCTTCTATTTCACCCTCATACATAATAAGGGACCTAAAAATGATATCAGCAACTATCGTCCTATCGCCAAACTGTCTCAAATCCCTAAACTGTTCGAAGGGATTCTTTACAACGCGTTATCTTTCCGTTGTAAATCCGTCATCTCACCCAACCAGCATGGTTTCTTTCGGGTAGGTCGACCACAACGAATCTGATCGAGTTCTCATCCCATACTCTCCGTGTCTTAGAGAATGGCAACAAAGTCGATGTAATCACCACAGATTTCAGCAAGGCCTTTGACAAAATCTCCCATAATCTCATCCTTTTTAAGCTGTCCTTCCTAGGTTTCGAACCCCAATTGATCAAGTGGTTATCTTCTTATCTGAAAGATCGATCCTACCGTGTCAAATTCAGATCCTCCCTTTCCAATCCTTTTCTTCCCACGTAAGGGTTCCACAAGACAGCCATCTAGGTCCCCTCCTATTTATCCTTACCATCAATGATGTTGACTCCATTATTAAATACTCATCCATCTCCCTCTATGCGGACGACGCCAAGCTCGACAAAACGATCATCGCTCGTGTCGACTCCTCGCTTTTCCAAACGGACCTCGACAGCTTCTCAACTTGGTGCCGTAATAACTGCTTTGAACTCAACGTTGTCAAAGGTCACTCCATCACCTTTCCTGCTAACGCCCCCCCCCCCCCCCCCCCACGTTCCTACTTCCTGCTAAACCAGCAGATATCGTCTGTACCCTTGATACGTGACCTCGGGATCTTATTCGACAGGGAGCTTAGCTTCATTCCGCATATTGATGATATTATTCTTAAGGTCAACTCTGCGCTTGGGTTTGTGAAACGCTGGTTTAAAGAATTCTCTAATCTTTACGTTTCCCGTTCTCTCTTCATAGCCTTTGTCCGCCCCCTTCTTGAATACGCCAGTCAGGTCTGGTCTCCACACTACTCGTCCCATATCCGCAGAATCGAAAGCGTACAATGTCGTTTTCTGCATTTTGCCCTCCGCGGACTGAACTGGGTGAACCCCTGGATTCTCCCCCCATACAAAAGCCGCCTCCATCTGATTAACCTCAACACACTTGAGGAGCGCAGAACTTATGCCGATATCCTTTTCATCCATCGTCTCCTTTCAGGCACAATCAACTGCCCAAGCTTGCTCTCCACCATTGCATTTTACACTAACCCCCACAGCCTGCGAAACCCTCGTCTCTTCTATCTGCCCAGCTACCACACTTCTTACGGCTCTAATGAACCCATTTCACGAATGCTGCGGTGGGCAAACTCTTACCCTACCTCCTTCGATTTCAACTTTACCTCTATTGCTCGCAAACTTCATCTCTTCTCTTTCCCCTCCTGGCCTCCCCCACTCCCGTCTACACGCTTACAACCCACACTAAGTTAAATAAATAAATGAGTAATAATTGATGGATAAACCCAGTGACCAACTCGCCAAACATACCCCCCCCCCCCCCCCCCCCACTCTTTTGTTATTTTTAACCATAGTGTATATTCTTTAGTTTTAAGATAGTTGTTAAGTTTTATCGCTTGTACTAAGCTAAATATATGAGGGTTCTGCCCTCACTAAACAATGACAAAGAAAACTTGTGAAAACTTTGTGTCGAAATTTTTTGTTTTTTTCTTAACATTCAATTTACTTCTACTTTTTTTTGTAGACTTCATTTAAAAGAACTTAACTTAAATCTTATACTACCCTAATTCTAGTCTATGTAAGCTGACTTCCCGGTTGTAGCACAATCTCCCGTTTACGGATGATCTACTTACATGATAGATTAGCGGAATTCTGGATCTATTCTGTACAAACCCTTTCATGTCCAAATCAAGGAACGCCTCCGGTGGAACAAAACCGTTGCGGCGCAGGCTCTCATAGTACAGAGTATGTGAATAATAAGCCTTGAAAATTAGGTCATTGGACGATGTATGCTTCATTATATAAAGTCTCATTTGAATAATACTTTTTATAGTCCGATTCCGCTGTCCGATATAATCTGAGACAACTTCTGAGACACTTCCTTTCGAACACCCGAATCTTTTCCATCAAATTTGGACCTATGTTAAACCATACTGAACAACCATATATGAGCATTGGTCTGATTAGCGTCATGTAGCATATGACTTTTACCCTGCTGTCAAGTTGGCTACTGTGAAATAGCCTCCTTGTCATAGGAAAAGTTTTCGTACCTTGGGACAAAGCAGCCTCTACATGTCTGTTGAAATACAGATATTGATCTAGCCAGATGCCAACGTATTTAATTAAACTCTTGGTTTCCCGTTTATCTCCATGCGGTCCTGTAGCGGTTCTATGAACCACCACAACCAACTATAGGTTGAGGTGTCCTTCCGCCAAGAAATATATAAACTTACCGGTATTCATTAAACGTGCCCACAGACAAGTGTCCCAATAGCCGGTGATCATACCTGTAACAAAGCTTATAAGGAAGTGTAACAACGTTGAACCGATATCAAAAAGCAAGGAACTTAACGTTCCAAAAGCTTCCAATATCCAGTTCAACGTTTCATCCATCATATTCAAAAAACAATTGAAAAAACAAATCTTCAATTCCGAAGATCTGCACGATGTTTCCATGGAATACCATGTCGATAATTAAACCGAACAAGGGATGCATACTCGGGTAGCTAAATGCAATTAGCACCTAAATCGCTTGTAGGACCTAATGCAAAGGCACGCTTATGCAAACAAGGCATACCGTTTAGCTACCGTCCCGTGGTCATACAATCATAAACTCATAACACTATCCCTGATAGATATTTATGATGGAAAAGGCAAACAAAGCATTACCGATCCCATAGTCCTTTGTATCCATCTGAATAGCATGTGAACCCTCGTTTCTCAGCCCAGATGGGAAAAATAAACAATGCATAGAAAATGACCGGAGAATAAGCGGCGGCATCCGATCAACACACAAAGGGACGAGATACCGACCACCAACAACTAATGGTAATGATGATGATAATGATCATCAGGAAGATTTCTCCTTTTTTACAGAGACTATGGGAAATGCCGCTAACAGATACGGTGGGAAATTCTGTTAGCAGATCGGATGGGGAAATTGTCCTTTGGAGATGCGGGTTGATTAATGTGAACGGGATATTTTAGTTAGGAGATACAATTAGTCTATATCGAGCAGCAGGACAGAGAACCGCACCGAGGATGTCGAAAGGAGTATAGTTAGAGAACTCCGACGAGGAGGTATCCGAGCAGTAAAATTTTAGAAAAGTGAAAGTAACGTCGAGTATCGAACGTACGTGCGGTGCAACGAAGTGCTTCGAAATCGTATAAAAGAAAGAAACAAAATAAAAATTCAAAATAAAACAATTCTTCTCGTGGTTTCATTTGCCATTGTTTTCACTCCGTTTGTGTGTTTCGTTGTTTTGGGAGTAGTGTTCGGCGGAACACTCCAACATCAGGCAGCAGTGACTAGCAAAAACCCCACAAAGTCCCACGATAACTAGATTTCGCCAGTTTTTCCTTTTGTCGTTCGTGGCTTTATATAATGGGGTTCTAAATAGGATGGCTTCACATTTCTGGGAGTTGATCTTGAGTTTCCAGTCATCGCAATAGCGCTGCACATTGTTGAAGTCTCGCTGTGGTAAACTATTTATGATCTCAACTTTCGGAGCTGTTCTGTAAATTATGAGTTCATCTGCGTACGCAATAGCATGCGGAAGTGGATCTAATAAGTCGCTTATGTAATTGTGGAAAATAATCGGAGAAAGTACTGTGGCGGTTCCGCCAAACCCCACGGTCTATTTACCTGAAAAACCCCCATAACTTCATCCCAATCTGCATAAGTTTTCGCTAATGCAGTCGCATTAAGCACCTGTAAATGCTTCACGCATCAAATAAATCAAATTTATAATCTAAGGGTCCCTGTAAAAGGATCCTTACCATTCATGCATCTCTTCGCATACAAATTCCCCGTAAGAATTCTTTCCTAACTTATCAGGTATCCCAAAACCAATTCGACACCTTCGGTGGCAGACAAATCCCCCTAGACGAATTCCTGAAAACAAAATGATTTGGTTTACATACAATGTAACCATCATAACAGAGATCATAAACATTGCGTCGCCTATTTCTCGTCCTCACCAAGTGTATCATAAATCACCATACATACACATTGACTGGCGACCTACACTCAAGGGACCAAACAAATATACGCATCTCACGTCTTAAGGCATCAATTAAATCCTACAGCACAGGAAAATGCAAATAGGAATTGAATACCTACCCTTACCAGCGATGCCATAAACACCATTTCCCGGTAATCAAGCTAAAACCAATTAGCGCATTTCCACATTGCATTGCCGCCTATTTATTTAGCCACAATGCACATCTTAGACAAAGACCTAAGCGTTCCCTTTTTCTTCTCATATTGCGGGATCTGCTTCTCACCAGCAGCGGCATGAGCAAACAAAAACCATTAGCATCCAAGGAGATTCGGTTTGTTTGCTTTACCGAACTCACATCTCATGGATACACCCTATGCCCTTTTCGTCGTTTCAGGTTCGTTCTTGTGGTTTGTCCCATGAAAGAACCCATGTACATGAGCGTTACTGTTCAAAAAGAACTGTAACAGTTAATTGGTGGCATATCGGTGCGCCCACTCGGCGCTATAGGTTCGCCTCTCCCGAGAGAAGTGTAATAAAAAAAGGCGAATTTGGTTTCCTCTTTACTCGTCCCAAATTCGCAAGGTCGAAAGCGTGCAACGTCATTTTTTACGATTTGCCGTCCGAGGATTGAATTGGGAAAATCCTCTGATTCTATCCCCATACACAAGCCGTCTTCACCTAATTAACCTTAACACACTTGAAGAGCGCAGAATTCATGCCGATATCCTCTTCATCCACCGTCTACTCTCAGGTTCAATCAACTGACCAAGCCTACTCTTCTCTATTACATTTCCCACTAATCTGCGTCTCTTCTATTTGCCCGCATATCTAACGTCTTGTGACTCTAATGAACCCATTTCGCGAATGCATGGGTGGGCAAACTCTCCCCCCAATATCAAACAAATTGAACTGCACGTTCAATTTTCCCATATTGAATTTAAGTTGAATCCAAGACGTGAAAGAACGAACCATAGATGACCAACTTGCAAGTAAAGTTGTTGAGAATCATAAATTGCACGTCTGTAATTTTATGATCCTTCAAAGGTTTGTTTACCCAAACTATTTCCTACAAGGAACATCCCTGCCCATTCGCCTAGAAAAAATAAACAGGCGCCATAAAATGAACTGCACATTCACCTAGGCGCTATTGATCTTTTCCTTTGTACCGACTTCCCACAGAAGAGATTCCGGTCCATGCGGTTAAAGAAAACAACAGACACAATAAAACGAACTACACGTTCACCCAAACAGCTAACAACACAAAAAAAAGGGAATCAGAAATGTGCATTAACACGATGTACTATTGATTTTTCTTTTGTGTTTTATATACCACAAGGTGGAAAAAGGAGATTTCCTTTTATCTGTCGGAGGAAACAAAGATTTCGATTCAGAGAAAAGGAAATGAGAAAGACTAGAGATGGTGGGTTTTGATGACGTTGGCCGAGACTGTCAGAGTAGAGTTGGTTTTTGAATCTCGACCGAAACGGTGAGATATAGGAGTTGTGTTTGGAATTTCGACCGGGACGGTGCGTTCAGGAGTGCTTGGTTTGGTGTAAGGAACTAATGTACATATATTTGTAAGTGAATATCAAAATCAAAAAAGTTAAAGAGTATAAGTGTGAACGAGCTAAAGTGCATATATTTGTGACTTAATATTAAAACCCTACAGTTAAACAGAATAAGCTTGACTAAATAAGATGTATATCAACGTTAATCAATATTGACTAAAATAAAGTTGCAGAAATAAAGATATGAGTTTGATTTCACGGGATATTTACAGTGAGTGAAATAGAAACCATTACAATTCTTATAGGCCAATAAATAGGTATAGTTACCTCATACAACTCTAATGAATCTATCCCCAGAATGCTAAGGAATGCTAATTCAAGGTCAACCTCGTTCGACTTTAACATTAACACTTTTGCCCTCCATACTGCTCCATACCACACACAGATTCTATTATAAATCTTAGTTTCCTCCTCTCATCACACATACATGTGTACTACCAACGATATTCACGGTCCTTTTGTCCTTACCGCCTGTCTGCTTCGTTTATCCATCGCCTTCGCGCGTGTGTTGAATATTATGATCCTCACGATCACCCATGCACACATACTACCATGAACTTAATTACGAAATCTGGTTTTCTGTTCCACAAAGAGAGACTTTACGTCTTTCTTGTGGTAGGTAAAACGTATCCTTAGTGGAGATTCGCTCTCGGGGAAACTCACCCCATTAGCGATTCGGCTCTGCACGAGCCGTTTATCGCTGAGTCCAATTACACCCGCCGACCACCACGGTCGTGCTATCTCCTGCACCCCGTGACGCCGGGGGGGCGCATATATCCGAAGTCGAGTCGGGAAAGCGCGCTTTAATTTAAGTGATTTATTTTAAATTCCCGTTATTGGAAGTACACGGGTTGCGGATAAAGTAAACGATCAAGTGGATATTTTTTTTCCGCTGCATCTTTTGTACTTTTAAACATAAAAACAGTGCGCATCAACCAGAAACGTGTGATTTCATAAATTAATCTTAATTGCGATTTTTCTCGCTGCATCATTTGTTCTGGATGTCAACACAATACGATGGCCAACGTACATTTTAATAAATAAATGTTTAAATAAAGAACAAACGTCGAACAACGTGCGTCAGTGTTTTATTTGTTCGGGTGATGGGTTTCCGGGTGAAGAGTTTTCTTTCAGTGTTTCGCGGAACATTTTTGGAACCTTAGTGACAGCCGGATGGGGATGGGAGTGAACCGAGTGCTCGTGTCTGGCACAATATACTCCTAATCCCCCCAGTACCACCCCCTGTTGCAAGCCATTCTGGATATTATACGTTTTATTTGAGGCCACACTGCCATTTTTGACCACGAATCTCCTGTCCTTTAACATATCGTAAAGTACATAGAGCAAAGGCTTATGTATGCCATGTCTGCCCAGTTTGTAATATAAACCTTCGATCCAGACGGTATCAAAGGCTTTTTCCGAGTCGATCAGACAGGCACCTGTGCATTGGCTCCAACATTTATTCCATTGTATGTCAGAGACCAGTTTAGCTGCGGCATGTGTGGTTTCATGACCCGCCTTAAAGCCAAACTGGTTATTTGGAATAATGTTGTTGTCGTCTACCCGTTTTAGCAGAACTTTGTTAATAGTCTTTTCAAATGCTTTACTGATGCTTGGGAGTAAACCTATCGAACGCATGTTCATTGGGTTTGTACGGTCTTTGCCCTTTTTCGCGATGGGCGAATGATACCCGTTTTCCAACGCGCGGGAAAATGTCTATTATTCAACGCGTTGTTAAACAGGACCGTGTATATATCTATTCCTGTGGGGTAGGAAGTAAGTGCACCGGCGTACGGCGCTGATTAACTTCCTCCTCCATCATTCACTAATTATGTTTGGCCGAATATCGCAGCAGGTACAGGAAACGCGCTTTAACAATGAAAGGTGTCTAGTTTTGAATTTAATTTACTTTTAAATTTTGAAAATCAAACAGTTAATGAGATTTATAAATTGTTTATTGTTTGTCTCTTACATTTTTGTATGATTTATACGTTTTCCAAAAACTATTGGGATCAATAAATTTACGTTATTTCATAGATTCACGGATAAATTTACGTGGAAAAAAAATAAACTAAAACTTCCTAGAGTTGCAAAAAATAAAACACACACGACTCACGGGTATATATTCGCGTGTTACTGTTTACGCTTCTCCGCTGGTGGCGCGGAGAGCGGGAGTTTCACCGTGCGACTAGCGTGGTCGGAGAATGGAATAAGACTCAGCGATCGTCATCTCATGCAGAGATGATTTCGCTAAGGAAAAAAATGAAGAGAGAGAAAAACTCTTCTCTTAAGGGTGTGAATATATCCTTGCCAAGGATATGTTTTATCTCCCACAAGTGTAACGTAGAGTCTCTCTTATGGGAACAAGAAAACCAGATCTCGTAATAAAGGTCATGGTGGTATGTGTGGGATCGTTCAGATAGATGCGTTTCACACGTGCAGTGGAACGACGAAACAGGCAGGCGGCAAAGACAATAGGGAAAAATGACCAAATGCCCGTTGGTAATGCGGGTCATTGTTTACACGATGCCTCGTCGCTATTTTCGACGTTAGGAGAAAAAGGTGCTAAAAGCAAATTGAATGTTTATGGCATCTCTGGCTGCAATAGAAACCGGGTTCATATTTGCATTAGGAAATGCTGGAGAATTTGGTTTCAGCGTCTATTGCGCTAATTATATGCAGCTGCTTGGGTTGTTTGTTGGTAAGACAAACAAAAAAGGTTGCCAGGCAATGTATATGGCGCGGCTGGGAAAATAGACGGCGCGATATTTATGGTATTTGTCTGGTACCGAATTGGTTCAGAATACCAAATAAGCAAACAAAGAAATCTTATGAAAAATTGTATGCGAAGGGATGCATGAAGGTAAGTTTTCTTTATAGGGATTTTAGGGTTATAATAATTGGGTCTGTTTGATGCGTGAAGCATCTAAGATGCTAATGCGAATTGCATTAGCGAAAGCTGGTGCAGACCCGGGTTATGGTTATGGGGGTTTTTTCAGGAAGGCGAGCCGTGGGATCTGGCGGAATCGCCACAGTACTCCCCTCCCAGTGACGTAGTCACGAAAAAAAAGGTAGGGGCGAGGGAATGCTCGATGGTGGGTGCTGTGATGATAGGGAGGTTGCTTCGGAAATGCGCTGTGGTAATGTTAAGGGACTGTCGTGGTGACCAGTTCCTGGTTATTGTTTGGGCCTTTATCGATAAGATGGACACAGTTGTTACCGCTTGATGCCATCAAGGGCAAATGTGTGCGGCGTGGTCCATCGGCCTGTTATGGGTCTCGTGGACCAACAGGTTGATCGCCCGAATAGGTCGGAACCTATCGGAAATCCGCTCACATCCGCAGTGACGAAATAGTGTGTGCGAGATGGAGGGGGATTTATCCCAGGGTAATTCCCATCCGCAGTGACGGGTTGCCGTGTGCGGAATGGAAAGGGACCAAGTCCAGAGCGGGTGTCTTTTGTCCATACGTTTGTATGGCTATTTGTTTGCCGCTGGGACTGGTAAAGGAGGGCGGGCCCTCAATTGCACGTTTTACCGGTCGAGGGAGGACCGGTACATTGGTGCCAATGTAGCGGTAGCTGCGACCTCGACCGAATGGAAACTTGCTGTGAGGTGCCGGCCGTCGCTCTTGTTTAAAAAAAAAATAAAAATAGGGGATTTTGGTTAGGGGGCTCCTGGTGGGTGGTTGATTGTGTCCAACCCCAGGGCGCCCTAGGGTTATTAGAAGTGCGCTCCGAAGTATTATGCACCTAGGTATTTGAAGCGGCGTAGAGGGGCGTGTATAGCCTTTAGTTGCCGCTAAAGGGGAGCCATGGTGGCTAAAGATTGGGGAACCAGGTATGTTGTCTCAGTCGGGTGGTATCGGTTTAATTTGTGGACCGGTGTTGCTGAGACATTTGGGAGACGTAGGAGATCTAAGGACGAATATCCTGAAATTTAAATAAAGGGGCAAAACCAGGTGCCCTGATGGGTGCTGCTACGCGTAGTAGCTGTGGTAACGAGGGAAGCTGGCTTGCTGAAATCGGGTAGAGAGGTCGAGCATTGATGAACAGTTTCGCGTGATAACTGTTTTTTGGCGTAGATGGGCGCCAATATATGAACAGAGACAGAAAAAGGTGTTAGAGGTCAAGCAGAGTCGAGAAGGGATGCATGGGGTTGCGTGAAGGCTGTGGTTGGCGAGCGTGAGCGCCAACCTTCAGAAAAGAGACAGAAAAGGGTGAGGGTGTTTCACACGAGACAAAACCGGCGTCCTATAGATTATATGCTACGCGTAGTAGCTGTTGTTACTTAAGGAGCCGGCTTGCAGAAATGTATATAGACGAGAGTAGGCGGACAGGGTCGCATAGAGGCGAGCGAAGTTGCATGAAGACTGCGCTTGGCGCATGTGCACCAATATGTTGAGAAGGCGTCGGGATTGAATAAACCCGAGCGAAGTTGATAAGGGTGAAAAGAAGTCGGGTGTGAGGTGGCGTGAAGCCGAAGGACGTTGAAAATGAGTCGAAGGAGTTTGATGACGTCGAATAGGAGGTGTCGAGTGAAGTCAAAAGGGTTGAACATGATGCCAATGGGGTCGGTTGAGTGAAAAATGTCGAAACAGTTGTATGGAGTCTAAGGTGGTCGAGTGGAGTTAAAAGGAGTCGCAATGAAGTTGGGTGGAGTGGAAGAGAGTCGGGAGGAGTCGTGTATACTAGCGAAAAGGTTGTGCGTGTTTAATCAGTATGACTTGTCGGTCTGTGTAATTTGTGTTACGTATTTTTAATATATTTAGTATGTCTCTTTTCTAGGATTAATATATCATTTTACTCGTAAATTATTTTCGTTACACACTGTCAGTGGTTTAATGAGGGAGACAAATAAATGTACATATTTTTAAAATTCAGTGAGCGCAATATAAATGAAAAATATAAGACAATCGGTTTCTGATAAATAAAACGTTCAATTTAGAATAAAATACAAATACCAATTACGTAATGTCGTTAGTGTATAAAACGGCAGTCTTCGCAAAAAATTAATTTTCCTTTTGCTTTAAGTGTACTTAAATTCTAAGCAAACAAAGAAATCTTATGAAAAATTGTATGCGAAGGGATGCATGAAGGTAAGTTTTCTTTATAGGGATTTTAGGGTTATAATAATTGGGTCTGTTTGATGCGTGAAGCATCTAAGATGCTAATGTCTGCTGGTGCAGACCCGGGTTATGGTTATGGGGGTTTTTTCAGGAAGGCGAGCCGTGGCATCTGGCGGAATCGCCACATTCCCATTGGGGGCAGACTCTTGAGTACGATGTTAGGTACTCCATCTATTCCCACTGATTTTTTGCTTCTTAATGAGTCGAAGATACCCTGGATTCCTTCCCTCGGAATTAAAAGGCTATTTATTAGCTTTACGATTGCCATCAATGTCAATTGTCAGATTATCGTCACCGAATTCGGTAAAACCGGGATTCTCCGAATGCCAAAGTGAAATTTCATTTCGCAGGTGCAGGTGATTCAGTTGCAGGATCACGAATTCCTCCAGATCTGCCAGATCGTTCGTGTTGGTGTAGACAGCAAGCCTTCGGATCTATATCCTGTTAATTCCGGAGTGTCCCAAGGTTCTATTTTGGCTCCAACCTTGTTTTTGGTTCACATAAATTATTTGTTGGAGTCAACGGGTGACCGAGTATTCAGTTTCGCGCATGATAGTACGCTTGTTTCCTCTTTTTCGAGTGATCGGCCGACTAGTGCATCAACGTCGCACCAGCTGAGATGTGGCCACATTGACTCTCTGAATCAGGATCTGGATAAGATCCTGCAGTGGGTAAAGCCATTCTCGTCGACTTCAATGCAGCGAAGACGCAATATACAACATTCACAAAAAAAAGTGGATCATCGGTTCCACAGCTGAGAATGAATGGCCAGGACCTCGAATTTGGGGAAAGCATGAAATTGCTCGGCGTCATGGTCTGTGGGAATGTATCGTGGCGTAAACACGTGTCGAACATCTCCACGTCCGCCTCTGGAAAACTGAGTTAAGAAATATTTTACTCCGGCTCAACTTCTTCTCCTGTATAAATGCCAAATTAGACCCGCACTCGAATATTGCTCTCATGTTTGGAGGTCTGCTCCTAAACATACCCTCGACCTACTTGAGAGCATACAGAGACGATGAATAGGCAGACCATCGAATCTGGGGAAAGGTTGAAATTGCTCGGCGTCACGGTCTGTGGGAATGTATGGTGGCATAAACATGTGTCGAGCATGGCCAGGTCATTGGACCTCGAGGAGATCGGATCGGATGGTCGAACGTGGAAAGAGACTGCACAGGACAGGGAAAAATGGCGGAGTCGAGTTGGTGAGGTCATGAACTTTCGGGTTCCTACAGGCCAATAAATAGAATAGAAATAAAGTTTCAAGAACTTTAAAACCAAAAAACCCACGTTCCATCTATGTTATGCCCATGCACCTACATGGTATTTGCTACAAACAAACAAAAAAATTCTCATCACCTTGGTGATCACCCAATACCTCATCACCTTCAAGGAAATTCCACCCATGCACATGCATGCTATTTGCTGTGGACAAATCAGATTCGCATCACCTTGAATCGAAGTTTTCTTATGGCCTTGGGGTGGAGCTGCAGCCAGAGTCGGAGTAAGGTTGCCACCTGAATGGCGGTAAAATTGCAACGTTGCAGTTCCCATCGACGTTGGCATAGTCTTCGACTGGGCTGGCACCAGGTAGCTGTCTCAAGGTGAGAAATGAATAGTGGGAAGGAATGTGAAACTCTGATTTGATTTTGGGTATAAATGGCATTTCTGGTGTAGGTAGAAATGAATTAGAAGCAGACAGCCTAAGCGTGTGCAGTTAAAAGTATTAAATAAACAGAAAACAAATAAAAGGCCTGTGGTGGTTCCACTAAACGCAACTATTTACCTTCACAATTACCCCAAGATTCCTGTCCTGAAGCTCCTAAAACCCCATTGTTTCGCTAATGCAACTGCATTAGCACTTGCAAATATTTTCTTTCGCAAGGACAATTAATGTATTCAACGCATTACCTTAAAATTCCTGAAAAGAATTTCTCCCACAAGGGCATTCTCGCATGCATCAATGTATCTCAGCATTAACAACCAAGAGCCGAATTCTCTAGTAGTGTAAATATTCACACTGGAATTCGACCCTTGTTATACACAACCGTAATGGTGTAACCATCTAAATTGCTTCCTAATGACTTGCAGCTATTGATACAGCTGCAAGCACTCCTCTCAGAAATGCTCCTTTGTTTGAATTTCTTTTCCACGGTTCGTCCACCCATGATCTGTTTGTCCATCTGACAAACAATCACCAACTTCGCGCTCGAATTCCATAGCATAAACAAATGCAAATAAAGAATTCGTTTCTTCCGCCGACAGTGATACGATATACAATCTCTATTGTGTAAAGTATCCCATTTGCTTTTAGCACCTTTTTCTAATAGCAATGCAGCTATGTACACTGCTGCATCACTCATCCATTCCTTTATGATGCCCTTGGCGGATTTTCTTCCCTTTTTTCTTTTTCCCTTGTTTAGGTTTCGTTTATCCTTTGTCGAAATGCATCGATAAACAATGTGATCTATACGATCAACTCACGCACACCACAAAGATTTACACACCGAGATCCGGTTCCCTATTCCACAAAGAGAGACTTCACGTTTCTCTTGTGGTAAATAAAACACACCCTTAATCGAGAGAGTATTCACCACCGCGCCAAATTTTCAACCACTAGCGATTGCACATCGCAGAGTCGTTTTCCAACCACCGAGTCGGTCGGTTCTTCTTTTGCTCCCCATAGCGCGTCGGGGATGCGTACATCGCGGAGTCCGATTATAACCACAGATCGGGTCGGTCGCGTCCCCATCCACCGTACCGTTTGCATGGTACGGTGAGTAGACAAAAAGTCGAGTTTTATCCGCTGAGAGTTACGCGCGAGTGTCACCAGTTTTCCTTATATTTACGAGTCGGTATAGTCGGTTTTCAATGCAGGGTAGAGTGAACCAACCGAAAGAACCACGAGAACTTAATATTGTGCACTTGTAATAACAAAACATCAATAAATCAAGTCTATGGACGTTTTCTCAAACATATACATAAGAACTTAATATTGTGCACCTGTAATAACAAAACATCAATAAAATAAATAAGTAACTATCCTGTGTGTTTTATTCGCCGCGCTGTGTTTGTTCCGTGCTTTGCACTTGAGTCTTGGTGAACCCTTTTGCGGCGTTGATCAGTGTTTTTGTCCTCCAAGAGGCTGGCGTTCGATGGGTGTTTTACTGAACCCACGCCCATGCAGGCGTATGAGTAAATACATACCACACAGGCCTCTCTTTCAAAAATAAACTCTGGCGAAGAACCAAAGGTGGTTGGGAAAATAAAGTAAGTAATAAATATAAATGGGTGATAGTGATAGTGGTTAGTATACCCGCCTGTCACCCGGGAGACCGGGGTTCGATTCCCCGTCGGGGAGCCCCTGGCGCAAGACTAATGACCTTGCCCAGACAAAATAAATCATTATGGAAAATTTAACAAGCCTCAGGACTTGCTAAATAAGGCCAAGACCGGTTCCCGGTTGTAGTGCCGATGATGATGATGAATAAATATAAATAAATAAAAATAAATGATGTATAGCAATATACATTATGTTTTTAGAGCCAAGAAATATTTTACTCCGGTTCAACTTCTTCGCTTGTATAAATCCCAAATTAGACCCGCGCTCGAATATTGCTTTCATGTTTGGAGCTCGGCTCCTAAACATACCCTCCACCTACTTGAGAACATACAGAGGCGAGTGATCCGCCTGATCGGGGACTCGCCGCTGACATCGGGACTACAGTCGCTATCACATCGAAGGGGCGTAGCCGACCTCTGTCTGTTTTATAGATATTTTCACGGGTACTGTTCTTCGGAGATTCGTGGTATTATTTGCCGCAATTCGGTTTATATGCGCCCCACAAGACAATCTGACAGATCGCACAACTTTCCGCTTCATCTCCCGACGGCGCGAACATCTGTGGCGGTTCCGCCAGATCCCACGGCTCGCCTTCCTGAAAAAACCCCCATAACCACAACCCGGTCTGCACCAGATTTCGCTAATGCAATTCGCATTACTATCTTAAATGCTTCACGCATCAAACAGATCCAATTATTATAACCCTAAAATCCCTATAAAGAAAACTTACCTTTTCATTGCATCCCTTTGCATACAATTTTCCGTAAGAATTCTTCTTGACCTTTTTAGGAATTCCATGACTCCCATTGTTTCCCGCCAATGCATTTGCATTTGCCGCAGAAAACATTTCCTTTTTGCAAGGACATGTAATGCTTTCAAGCATTATCTGAAATTCCTAAAATTGATCCTTAATGTGCATATGCACCAAAAATAGCAAACATTCGATACCCTTTGTCTGAGTTAAAATACTATGTCGTCAGCTTATTTTTACAGCTGCAACACTAGCGATTCAATAGACAAACAATGATGCATTTCTTTCGTCGCCACCACTAATTGCTTGGCATACCTAAATGCAAGCAAGGGATGCGTATCGGCAATTAACCCAAGATACGATATACAATTTCCATGGTATAAAGTATCGTATTCCATTAACACCTTTTTTCCAACGTCCGTCATAGCGACGTTGCATAAACATGACCCTCATTAAAGAGCGAACCATTTGGTCGCCTTTTCTTTTCCCTATTGTCTTTGCCGCCTGCCTGTTTCGTCGTTCCACTGCACGTGCGAATAGCATCGATCCGCACGATCACCACACATACTACCATGACCTTTATCACAAGATCTGGTTTCCTATACCAGCAAGAGAGACTTTACGTGTCTCTGATGTTAGGTAAAAACGATATCCTTATCGGAGAGGATATCGGTTGAGTCGTAATTCAATCTTCGGAGCGGTCGGGTCGCTCGTCATCCACTGTGCCTGCGCGGGTGCGGTGGGTTAAAACGTTTGTGCCGCAGTTCGTGTGTGGAATGTCTAAAAATCGATTAAAATCAGCCAACACCAGTATAAGTAAGGACCATTCGTAATAAAAAGTTTAAGTATAAATAGCATCGCCGGAGTGTTTTTGTTTCTGTGTTGTGTCCTCTCGGTCGCGAAGGCCAACCATCGTTTTCTTCCCCCTTGCGTTGTGAGCAGTGTTCGCGTGAACAATTTATGATGGAGGAGGAAGTGAACCTAGTGTCCGTGTTAGGCACATTACTTCCTCCCCACACATCCCTGCATCAGAACACGTTCCATTACAAAGCGGGGAAGCTGTGGAACTCCGTTTCCGCGCGAGTGTTCCCGGAGCGTTACTCTTCAAAAAGAACTGTAACAGTTATTTGGTGGCATATCGGTGCGCCCACTCGGCGCTATAGGTTCGCCTCTCCCGAGAGAAGTGTAATAAAAAAAGGCGGATTTGGTTTCCTCTTTGCTCGTCCCAAATTCGCAGGGTCGAAAGCGTGCAACGTCATTTTTTGCGATTTGCCGCCCGAGGATTGAATTGGGAAAATCCTCTGATTCTATCCCCATACACAAGTCGTCTTCACCTAATTAACCTTAACACACTTGAAGAGCGCAGAATTCATGCCGATATCCTCTTCATCCACCGTCTACTCTCAGGTTCAATCAACTGCCCAAGCCTGCTCTGCTCCATCACATTTTCCACTAATCCCCGCTGCGGAACCCTGCGTCTCTTCTATTTGCCCGCCTATCAAACGTCTTGTGGCTCTAATGAACCCATTTCGCGAATTCATGGGTGGGAAAACTCTCCCCCCAATATCAAACAAATTGAACTGCACGTTCAATTTGCCCATATTGAATTTAAGTTGAATCCAAGACGTGAAAGAACGAACCATAGATGACCAACTTGCAAGTAAAGTTGTTGAGAATCATAAATTGCAAGTCTGTAATTTTATGATCCTTCAAAGGTTTGTTTACCCAAACCATTTCCTACAAGGAACATCCTTGCCCATTCGCCTAGAAGAAATAAACAGGCGCCATAAAATGAACTGCACATTCACCTAGGCGCTATTGATCTTTTCCCCTGTACCGATTTCCCACGGAAGAGATTCTGACCCATGCGGTTTAAGAAAACAACAGACGCAATAAAACGGACTACAGGTTCACCCAAACAGCTAACAACAAAAAAAAAAAGGGGAATCAGAAATGTGCATTAACACGATGTACTATTGATTTTTCTTTTGTGTTTTATATACCACAAGGTGGGAAAAGGAGATTTCCTTTTATCTGCCGGAGGAAACAAAGATTTCGATTCAGAGAAAAGGAAATGAGAAAGACTAGAGATGGTGGGTTTTGATGACGTTGGCCGAGACTGTCAGAGTAGAGTTGGTTTTTGAATCTCCACCGAAACGGTGAGATATAGGAGTTGTGTTTGGAATTTCGACCGGGACGGTGCGTTCAGGAGTGCTTGGTTTGGTGTAAGGAACTAATGCGTAGGTGTACAACTTTGCTTCCGCCCTTTTGCAATATATGGCTGTAGCGGTAAGTGGTAGTTGAAATAAATAGATCATAGATGCCATACAATAAGCTTAGGTATTTGTAAACAGAACGCCATCGAAACATTAGTCGATTTATGTCTGCGTCAGAAAGTTATTCTCGATTAAACATGTCAGCTTACCACCCAAATTCTCGTCATTTGCGGGAGGTTTTAATTTTCTGCTTTAATATGAAGAAATGGATTCGTATGCTGCCCGAAAGATGGGAGAAAGTAGTGGCCAGCGATGGACAATACTTTGAATCATAAATGTATAACCAGTTTTTTTACAATAAAGCCTCGAATTTCGGAAAAAAAACGGCGGGAGCAAAGTTTTTCTTACATATATTTGTAAGTGAATATCAAAATCAAAAAAGTTAAAGAGTATAAGTTTGAACGAGCTAAAGTGCATATATTTGTGACTTAATATTAAAACCCTACAGTTAAACAGAATAAGCTTGACTAAATAAGATGTATATCAACGTTAATCAATATTGACTAAAATAAAGTTGCAAAAGTTAATCAATATTGACTAAAATAAAGATATGTGTTTGATTTCACGGGATATTTACAGTGAGTGAAATAGAAACCATTACAGTTCTTATAGGCCAATAAATAGGTATAGTTACATCATACAACTCCAGAATGCTAAGGAATGCTAATTCAAGGTCAACCTCTTTCGACTTTAACATTAACACTTTTGCCCTCCATACTGCTCCATACCACACACAGATTCTGTTATAAATCTTAGTTTCCTCCCCTCATCCCGGTTATATCTCGTTTTATCTTTGCCCACACCCTACACCATCGTAATCAATTCCTTTGTTTAAAGGTTAGGTTAAGTCTAGATAAGTTAGCTCAGACATTTTTATTGTAGTAACTTTATAATTAAATGGATACCTGTACTAAGCATATGAATCAGGCATTATACCCACCAAATAAAAAAAAATAAAAAAAGACACCATGATTCAATCTATTCTTCTACAATATTACCTCCCGAATCTATTTCGTGACTAACCCAAAGACCGGCTATTCATTTCAGTCGGTAAGTTTAAAACAAAAATATCTAAAGTATCAATAAAGTAACTGTTGTCTAATGTTTTTGAAATTTTTGTACTCGTATACTTGGTACTTTATGAAAAATCTAATAATAACAGTGCAGTTATTTATTGTATTAGTGTTTTCTATTACAATATATTTATACTTATACTTATCATCATCATCATCATCGGCACCACAACCGGGATTCGGTCTTGGCCTTATTTAGCAAGCCCTGAGGCTTGTAAAATTTTCCACAATAATTTGTTTTTCCGGGTAAGGTTATTAGCCTTGCGCCAGATATTTATACTTATACGCGTTAATTATTCAATTGAAAATAAGAAAGAGGTAATGCAGATTCTATGTATGTTATACAACTAATCTGAATTATTTTAAAAGCTTCGACCTCTGGTTTAAGGTACGAGCGATAGATATCAATTACAGAGATTAATGGAACATAAATGTGTCACATTTTCTGACCTCAATATTCAACAAAACAGCAATACATAAATTTAAAGAGACTTCCGATAATTTTACTATACAAAGTCAGAGAGAGGTCCACATCCGACAATTATCGCAGAACACAATCGAAGGCGGCTTCGTTTCCACGGTGTAAAAACAAAGAAAGATAAAACTCTCACCGAACACACGATAAGCACATTGCTCCAATTCCCACTGGGGAATATGTCCACAGCAAAAGTCTTATTTCGAGTGATCTGTTATAAAATAAATTTTCCAAAACTCGTATACTGTGTCGATACGTTTTTTAATCTTAAGTAAAGGTTAGTTTTACGAAAAGCTCGGCATTACGTAACTGCTTGCTGAGAATTAATTGTTCCGAAGTGTGCGGACTTAAGTGTTCTGTTTATATTTGTTTGCCAAATGTTTGTGTGTTTGTTTTGTGATGACTCAAAATAAATTACTTACGACATGTTGCGATATTATTTTGAGATATTTGTACACAAAAAACAACGAGTCTATAAAAAACGTAAGCAAGTCCAACAGAGGCTATTTATGTCGCTTGCTTACAATTGGTCTATTGCTATTTTGTCGTAGAATTCTTTAGCCGAGCCATTGCTTTTCGCTTCTGAAACTCTAGAATTATTAGAAAATGGGTCAAAATAAGGATGGACATGGTCTATTTACAGAATTGTTATTTTGCAGAATAGGGTTGTTCATAGGGTTGACTTGGAAACGTGGGAACTACTTCTATCGTGGCCTAGGTTAATTATACCTTTTTTCAAGTTATTTGTAACTCTGAGCATCATGACGCCATTGACTTATGTTGGAAGTACTTGTTATAGACGCATTCGGAGAGGAAGCCACTTGACTAAATGGTTCAATTGCCTGGAATTCAGGCGTATGGCCAAACACAGCAAAAACTAAGACAGCTCCCAACTCTGCAGACAGTGCGGAATCAACGCGGCTGCATGTATGTTTCCAAAGAAACAAATCCTAATGGAGAAAACCAAGAGCTGTCCGGTATTGAGGCGAGGAATGAACCAAAAAATCACAATAAGCAACCTCAATGGCTGAGTTGGTAAGGAGATTTCATCTGCGTTTGATTGTGCTGATAATTCTTACTATTGTGCAGTTCAGCACAATTACTGAGTCGCTCGGTGAAATGCCACCCCATTAAGGGGGTTATACAATTAGACAGGTTAAAAAAAACACTTAAATTTTTTTTCCATACAGACATTTTTATTCAATTGTAATGAAAATTTGTAGACTTGTTAACGTAGAATAAGCTCTCCAAGCCCCAAGTATGAATTAGTATCTTAGCAGGTCAAATTGACCCGAAATAAAACATTGTTCGGAAACTTTAAATGCATTTCTCTCAAAACTATGTGTGCGATGTCTCGATGCCGCACGACGAATGTCGTCGGCCGAGATCGTTGCTGATGTTCCGCCGCACGAGGAATGTCGTTGGGGAATTGCGAACGATGGAGCACGTTGATGATGACGCAATGGTGCCTGAAACCAAAGGGTATATATACTTAAAGGAACAGTGATACCTGTTTGGTCGAAATCCGGTCCAGGTTCTTCGATGCAATCTGGTTGAAGTTCCCGCGCTGAACGGATGTATTTGTTGGAATTTGTGTTTAAGTAGGCAAGTTAAAACTTCATTCACTAAATTTGAAGTAAAGCCGATGCGACTGGCGAATGCCTTTAGACGAATATAGATAAAGTTCGACTGAGTTCTCGATGGAGACAACTTTATTTATTTAACACTAAAAGCGGCGTGCAACACATCAATTAAAGGTCTTATAAAATGTTCATAATATTAAAGCACCAAAACAGTGTGTATTTTAACAGTTGCAGAAAATCTCCACGATCATGCACCAAAAAACTGTCAACAAGCACGTTAGTATAGTTGAAAGAGCACCAAAAGCAGTAAACAATGTATATGACAGTTGTTTGTGCACTGTCATCGAGTTGTCGGCAGGTGTGGTGAATATTTGTCGGGGAGAGTACTAGACGATGTACTAGATTCTCCCCGAGCATATAATTGTGAATCTGCAACACCATGTTTTTGAAACGCATGTGCAAGATAACTCATAATTTTACAAATGATTTCATATGATTTTTTTTTCAAATGAAAGGTTACTAAATTTGCCACTTGATGAATGTATTTTTAGAAGTTAAAATGTTGTTTATAAAAGTATATAAGCAAAAACAAGTACAAAATTTTCGCAAAAATGATATTTTTCAATCACGTTTTTTTTTTAAATACCTTAAATGCTCATCAATTCACTATTACTACGGGGGTTGCCTTTTATACTTCGGGATTAGAGAACAAAAACAAATATTGATCATCGAAAATCACTTTATTGTTTTTCAAAATATTCCCCATGAAGATCTATACACTTTTGCATGCGTTTGAACCAATTGTCGAAGCACTTTTGCCACTCTGATTGAGGTATCTCCAACACATGCATTCTGAATGCAGCAACCGCTTCTTCAGGTGTCGAAAAACGTTGACCTCTCAGTTTGTTTTTTACGTACGGGAATAAAAAGAAGTCATTCGATGCCAAGTCAGGACTATACGGCGGATGACCCATCAAATCGATGTTTTGGGTGCTCAAAAATGCAGTTGTCGCAGCCGATATGTGAGAGCTCGCATTGTCGTGGTGAAGAGTGATCCGTCTTCGGCGGTTGGTTTTCCTGATTTCTTGGAAGACAACTGGCAAACAAATGGTTGTGTACCACTCAGAATTGACTGTTCTGCGTTGTTCTAGTGGTACGGTTGCGACATGTCCAGTTTTTCCGAAAAAACAGGCGACCATTTGCTTGGAAGTGCTTCGTGCGCGAACAACTTTTGTTGGATTTGGCTCATCTTGAAACCCCCAGACACTCGTCTGCTGTTTATTTTCGGGCTCATACGCGTAAATCCACGATTCATCACCTGTCACGATGTCATAGACGTGTTTCGAAGCACCGCGACCGTATGTTTTGAGCATTTCTTTCGACCAATTGACACGAGCGTTTTTTTGGGCGATTGACAAATTGTGTGGGATCCAACGCGAACAAATTTTTTTGACAGTCAAATGTTTATGCAATATTGAATGTATGCTGGTCCCACTAACGCCTAAGGTTGTCTCAATCTCACGATAGGTCACATGACGATCTTCCAATATCAGTTCGCGCACAGCATCAATGGTTTTCGGAACAACAACTAATTTTGGACGACCTTCACGAAATTCATCTTGGAGTGAACTACGACCACGATTGAATTCACCATACCATCGATAAACACTGGTCCTTGATGGAGCTTCATCGCCAAAAATTGAATTAAGTTCATCCATGCACTGTTGCTGAGTTATTTCACGCCGAAAGTTGTAAAAAATAATCGCACGAAAATGTTGACGATTTAATTCCATTTTTGGGCCGAGATGAATCTTTTAAGTTACTGTAAACAACACAAATAGCGCTCGTATGTCAAAACGTTCTGAGTGCGTATAACCTCAAAAATGTCCAACTTTACGACAGAGCTGTCAATTGCCGGATTGCAACACTAGGGTTGCCAAATCCCGAAACATAAGAGGCAACCCTCGTAATACTATTTATTGGCCTGTAAGAACCCGGAAGTACATGACCTCACCGACTCGAGTCCGCCATCGTTCCTTGTCCTGTGCACTCTCCTTCCACGCTTGACCATCCGATCCGATCTCCTCAACGTCAAACCTAACATTGTCCTCCCATCTCCGTCGCGGCTGGTAGGACCTTTTTCCGGTTGGTCTATGGGGGTGGTAGGTAGGCGCCGGCACGGACGCGGTTTCACTATACCCCCAACACGTCATTGGGCAAATATGGTGCTAACGTTCACTAACGAGGGAGGAGAAAAGGAATAAAACGTACTGGCTTGTAGTTCCTATACTTTATTCTTGACACTGTTCCATCTATTTTGCTTACAATATTGTTCTTGATGAACTTACAAATTTAATCACGAGCACTTCGACAATAGTATACAGTACGTTCGTTTGGTTGTTAGTGCTCCCACTGCGTTGACAAGGTTTTTAGTTTCTGTAATTTACATGCGCGATTGACTGAACCCGAACTGTCTTTCGTTTACGTTGAATCGAATGCAATACGTTGGGCGTCCGGTCCCAACTTGGCATACTACGTGGCACAGCACGCGCGGCTGGATTTCACTCGGTTAGGCAACAATCGACCCGAATGGCGAAAATTTCAATTATGATAGGCGCGGCCCCGGTGGCGTGTATGGGGACCTCGGGAACGGACTTTGTTTCGGAAACGTGTGGTATCGTCGAATCGATTATCGGGCTAGTGTGCGCGGCTCGACGGATGGACAGCGACTGGTTATGAATGAAAATAATTCATTCATTGCGTCGTGGCGGTGCGTCATAGCAAAGTTAGGCTCGCCGCGAATTACGAGGAATTGTGGACGAGTTGCTATGCTCGCATAAGAACTCAGTTCCAACGAATTCTGGCCGTACAGGCTGGGTTGACTTCGTTGGTTGGGTGTACAAGGAAATTGGCTTTGGCGACGCGAGCGAGTATGGGCATGCATTTTCGGAGGAAATTGGAATGGCTTGGTTGCAAGCAAGGGATATCGTTTAGATAGAAATGTTAACCGAAATAATTTCGGGGAAATGTGCGCGGTTTAGTTGGTTGGTAATGTTCCGTTGAGGATTTGGATATACGCTTTGTTAAGGCATATGAACTTCGGAGAAATGTGTCCGGCTTGGTATACTTGCTAATGTTCCGTTGGGGATTTGAATATGCGTTTGCTATGGCATACGAATTTCGGGGAAATGTGGATTGCTTGGTTGCGTTGAGGAAATATAGATAATTGACTGACGCAGTTTTGGGGAAATGCATGTGGTGGTGATTAGAATATATTCGGTTGAATTATATTCTCTTGGAGGTTTGGAAAATATTTTATTGCAGATTTGGGAATATATGCTATTGGGTAATGTTCCGTTGAGGATTTGATTGCATGTTTGCAGGTTAGGGTTGTGAGTTGGTTCTCCGTGTGATGTAGAGAACCCCCACATGTCTACCGCCAATTCTACGCACGGTCCTATCGTTGCCCATTCGCGCCACGTGTCCGGCCCTTCTTAATCTTCGCGACTTGATTACTCTCATTATTGTAGGTTTGCGGTATAGCTCTTCCAATTCGTGGTTGTGGAGTTTCCTCCATTGTCCTGCCGACTCGTCATATTTACCGCCAAAGATACCCCTTAAAACTTTATTCTCGAACACGCGGAATTTGTTTTCTTCCCGTTTTGTGAGAGGCCGTGTTTCGTATCCGTATAGGACAACCGGAATGATTATGGTTCTATAGACACGGAGCTTTATATTACGTGATAGCAGTTTGGATTTCAATAGTTTATTGGCTGCATGCCAACTAGCGTTGCCGGAATGTAGTCTTTTGTTAATTTCCTTTGACGTTTCGTTTCTGGTCGTCAGTATCGTTCCCAGATATTTAAATTCTTTGACATTTTCAAATATCTTGTCTCTGACGTTTCTATGTGTTCCCTGAGGCCAACATGTTCTCGCCGTAATCAAGTATTTTGTTTTGTCTTCATTTATTTCTAGGCCTACCTCTTCTGGCGCTTGCATGATGATTTCACAGTTTTTAGTTACACTTTCTAGATTATCGCCGAAAACGGCGATGTCGTCCACATATGCGAGGACTTGCGTGACCCCGTTCAGGGATGATCCAGCCATGTTGTCGTCTTGTACCTTTCTGATGACATACTCGAGCACAACGTTAAAAAGACACGGTGAGAAGCCATCCCCCTGTTTTAGTCCGTCTGGGTTTCAAATTATTCTGGGAGGTGGTTTTCTATTCTAACTCGCCCTTTGTTTTCGTTCATGCAAATTTGAATGAGGGCGGCATAATTTGTCGGGACTCCCAGCTCAACCACAACAAGCCTTGTGACTGAGTCGTAGGCTTTTTTGAAGTCAACGAACAGTTGGTGAACCGTCTCTCCGTATTCCCACTTCTTTTCCATCAGTTGCCTTATTGTGAACATTCGGTCGCTTGTTGACCGGTTCCTACGGAATCCGCATTGGTAGTCTCCCAGTATTTCTTCTGCATACGGCGGGATTCTCGCCAGTATGACATTTGTTAGTATTTTGTATGTGGTTCGGAGCAATGATATTCCTCTATAGTTTTCGCGACACATCTGTCGCCTTTTTTAAAAATGGGGACGACTATTTAGGTTTTCCATTCTCCCGGAGTAACTTCCTTATCACATATTGTTTTGATAAGTTAGTGGATCTTTCGAGCGGCTGCCTCGCCTCCATGCTTCACAAGCTCTGCCGGTATGCAGTCGACGCCGGGAGCTTTGTTGTTTTTCAATCAATTTATTGCGTCTACAAATTCGTTGAAAGATAGATCTGGGATCTGAGGCTCGGCTGTATGTACGTCTGGTGCGTTTATTTGTGGTTGATGGGTGCGCACATTGAGCTGGTTTTCAAAGTACTGCCTCCATTTTATCACGATATTGTTTGTTTCTGTGACCAGACAGCCGTGTGTGTCTCGAATTATTTTAGCTCTTCCTCGGTAGCCATTTCTAATTGAGGTTATGCCAGCATACATACTGTGGCGATTCCGCCAGATCCCATGGCTCGCCTTCCTGAAAAAACCCCCATAACCATAACCCGGGTCTGCACCAGCTTTCGCTAATGCAATTCGCATTAGCATCTTAGATGCTTCACGCATCAAACAGACGCAATTATTTTAACCCTAAAATCCCTATAAAGAAAACTTACCTTCATGCATCCCTTCGCATACAATTTTTCATAAGATTTCTTTGTTTGCTTATTTGGTATTCTGAACCAATTCGGTACCAGACAAATACCATAAATATCGCGCCGTCTATTTTTCCCAGCCGCGCCATATACCTTTTCATATACATTGCCTGGCAACCTTTTTTGTTTGTCTTACCAACAAACAACCCAAGCAGCTGCATATAATTAGCGCAATAGACGCTGAAACCAAATTCTCCAGCATTTCCTAATGCAAATATGAACCCGGTTTCTATTGCAGCCAGAGATGCCATAAACATTCAATTTGCTTTTAGCACCTTTTTCTCCTAACGTCGAAAATAGCGACGAGGCATCGTGTAAACAATGACCCGCATTACCAACGACCATTTGGTCGCCTTTCCTTTTGTCTTTGCCGCCTCCCTGTTTCGCTGTTCCACTGCACGTGTGAATAGCATTGATCTCAACGATCCCTCACATACAAGCTAACATGAACTGTATTACAAGATCTGGTTTCCTATACCACCGAGAGACTTTACGTTTCCCTGGTGGTAGGTAAAAAACGATATCCTTATTGGTGAGGATATCGTTTGAGTCTTATCCCAACCACTAAACAGAGTGGTCGAGCGGTTCATCATCCCTTTTAGGGTGTGCTCGTAATGCACACCCTAGCGAGTTTCTTTTTTTCCGATACCAGTCTTGCGTGTTATACAGTTCCGCGAATTTTCAATCCTTAAAGTTAAACATACCGTGAAACGAACAATTAATAACCAAAAAGGTATACGGTGTCGGTGGAGTGTCAGATGTGAAACAATCTAATTAAACAAACAATTCGCAACGAATCACTTCACCCGTGAAGACAAAAAATCATCCTAATTTATCAACGGTTCTTAAATGTAATTTCAGTTTAAGTACTTGGTACTAACAATAATTTCCTCATCAAGCCGCTCCTCACAAATTATAAATCTCCACGTGAAAATAAAATACATTAGCAATAAATGTTTCCTTTTACTTGCTTCTTGTGGACGGTGTGTTGCAGAGTTTAGTTTTGTTTTGTTTTTCTTGAACAAATTTCTTCTCTCGGAGTTGGCGGCGAAATGCCTGAGTTGTGAGGACGAAGTACAACCCTGCGCCCATGCCGGCGCTATGACTTCGCTTACCACAATACCTCTGATGTTTTTCCCTCTGCTTTTACATAAAAAAAAAAAAAAAAAAAAAAAAAAAAAAAAAAAAAAAAAAAAAAAAAAAAAAAAAATATATATATATATATATTAGGTAAGTTAAGTAAGTTAAATTTTAAGAAAAAAAAACAAAAAAAATTGACAAAGTTTTTCAAATTTTTCTTTGTATTTCAACTAGTTATCAGTACTGCCACAAAGTTCTGTCGCCGAAAGGCAAATTATACAAATGTTAAGTAATGTTTAGCTTAGAGCGTCTGCGAAGGACCAGTAAGTTATTATATAAGATAATTAAGCTAGAATTTAAGCATTTTTTGTCTAGCCTTTAATTTAGAAATTAAGAATATAAAAAGAAAAATAAAAAATGTTTTAAAAATGAAATGAAAAATGTTTTTCTCTCTGGCATTTTTTCCGGTTTTTTCGATCCGAGTCTTCTCCCATTCGCGTTTTTTGCGTTTGAAGAGTCTCATTGTCTCTTTTCGAATTGACGCGTATCTTTCTGCGTTGACTTCATCATATCTTTCTAGGTGGATCACTCTAAGTCGTGTACGTTCTTCGATCTTCGCTCTGCACTCATCGTTAAACCAAGGTTTGGACTTAATTGTTTTCTTAAATCCTAATACCTTTTGGGATGTTTGTTTGATTGTGTCTCTGATCGATGTTCATTTAGTGTCCACACTATTGGCTGCCTCTTCCTCACTGCTCCCATTCTCTAGGATGCTAAATCTATTCGTTAGTTCGTCTTGATATTCAGCCCTTTTGCGCAGGTCTTTTAGTTTATCAATGTCGAACGTTTTGTGGGTTTGCTGCGAGCCGACACCTGATTTTGCCAATCACTAGAAGACGATCGGAGTCGCAATCTGCTCCTCTATATGATCTTACGTCAAGGATATTCGAGTGGTGTTTTTTGTCTATGAGGAAGTGGTCTATTTGGTTACGCGTTACGCCGTCGGATGATATCTATGTGGCTTTATGAATTTTCTTGTGCTTGAACATCGTCCTTTTCACTACCAGGTTTTTTGAAGCTGAAAACGTGACAATTCGAATTCCATTATCATTCGAAACGTCGTGTAGGCTTTCTTTACCTATAGTTGTTTGGAAGATATCTTCGTTTCCAATTTTCGCATTGAGGTCCCTGAGGAGGATTTTAACATCCCGTCAAATTGCTCATCTAGGGTCTCGTAGAACGTGTCCTTCGTTTCTTCGTCGGTAGATTCTGTTGGGGCGTGTACGTTTAAAAATACATACTTGTACCATGGGCTCTGTATTTTTAACACCGACTTTCGGTAATTAACCGGTTGTAGTGCCGATGTTGATGATTCGGTCATTAATAAATTTCACATCTTTTACATGGGGCGTAATCTTCTTGCTTATGATGAACGCGGTTCCGAGGTTATGTGTATCGGTACCTTCACACGCCATTGTAAACCCGTTGGTTTCGATGACTTGATGTGGAAGTCGAACTTCCTGAAGCACGACGATGTCCATTTTATATTGTTGTGCGTTTTCTACGACCGTTTGTATCACGCTTGGTTTATATCACGGTCGAACATTCCACGTGCCGACACGTATATCCCGCTTTTTCTGTTTTTCCCTACGTCTTCTTTTTGCCGAGTCGGTGTTTTCTTGATGATTTTTTTCCTTATGGTAGTGTCGGTTCATCATACCTAGGTCTACCGGGTTTTTCGTGGGATTGTTTTTTGTATATTGATTATTTGTTCCCACGGGTCGAGGTTTCAAATAGTCCACCGTATCAGAGCCCCTCTTTGATATGGTAAGGTCTGCTTACTGCTCTGATTCGATCAGGTGTCAGAGAGGCGCCGTTATAATACAGCCGGTATACCCCTGGCTGCAAACCATCCAATGGGTACGGTGACGCGTAACACCCTGGATTAGGGGTGGTAGATCTTTGTGTGTTATGTAGTATTCCAGAATACCACTGTCCTTATAACTATTAAGTTTAATACTGAATCTCATTATTTATCTAACACACCCCTAAAACATTCTCCTTACATTTCTAACATTCTCATTTAGTACATATCATAAATAAACATCCACAATATTCTATATCAAGCCAGTTCCAGTACATTTCATAACATTCCCCTTTTTTCATTTGAAACATGGCTCTTTGATTTTGTTCAAAGTTTATTCAAAATTTAAAAGTCACAGTAGAGTAAATAATACTTTGATAAAATTGATTTTGTTCATATTATAATTTACAGTAAATTAGATCTCAAAGTTCTATAAGAAGAGGGAACATTTTATTGTACAGTCAGTTTGAGTTTGAGTTGAGTTCAGTTAGTTGAGAGTTGAGAAATAAGTTGAGAGTTAGTGGAGAACAGAAGTCAGTGGAGAACAGAAGTTATTATAGAACAGAAGTTATTAGAGACGGAGAAGATATTAGAGACAGAGAAAAGAATATACAGTTCAGCAGAAGTTAGAAGTCCAGATTGTAAATAGAAAAGGAAAATGAGAATAAACAGATTCAAATGCTGCGAGAAGATAATCCTGCGTTTTAATTAAGATTTCGAAATAAAAGGTCCACGCCCTTCCCTCAACCGAGGAAGCACGGCGTCCCGGACCCATAACAGTTACTCCTCGTTAGCCTGTCTGACATGGGCGGCCCTACTGAAAGCGTATGCTTCCGTCAGCATAGCCTGAGTGATTCATTGGAGTTTAAGTCCCCGCACCTCGTCAAGGTTTCTACCAACCGATATGAAACAGTGTTCGGAAACTTTAGATGCATTTCTTTCAAAACCATGTTTTTGAAACGCATGTGCAAGATAACTCATAATTTTACAAATGATTTCATATGATTTTTTTTCAAATGAAAGGTTACTAAATTTGCCACTTGATGAATGTATTTTTAGAAGTTATAATGTTGTTAATGTATCGCAAGGCTAATAACCTTGCCCGTAAAAATAAATTATTATGAAAAATTTAACAAGCGTCGAGACTTGCTAACAGGTAAATTGAAAAGTCCCCGGCCTCACACATAGATGGCGGCACTAGTATTAAATCCATTTTTAGTTAGCCCTAACCTTCAAAAGACGCGTGTATAAATTTGACAGATGTCGGATCATTAGTTTGTGAATTATAGTATTTTGAGTGAAGCAACTTCTGTTATTGTGAAAAAAATGGATAAAAAGGAATTTCGCGTGTTGATAAAATATTGCTTTTTGGAGGGAAAAAATACAGTTGAAGGCTTGATGGCGAGTTTCCAGACGCCGCCCCAGGAAAATCAACCATCAAGGATTGGTATGCTAAGTTTAGACGTGGTGAAATGAGCACCGAAGACGGTGAACGCAGTGGACGCCCAAAAGAGGTTGTTACCGACGAAAACATTAGAAAAATCCACAAAATGATTTTGAATGACCGTAAATTGAAATTGAATGAAATAGCAGGCAGTCTAAAGATATCAACTGAACGTGTACATCATATCATTCACGAATATTTGGGTATGAGCTCTGTGCAAAGTGGGTGCCGCGCGAGCTCACTTTTGACCAAAAACAACGACGAGTTGATGATTCGGAGCAGTGTTTGGAGATGATCAAGCGTAATAAACCCGAGTTTTTGCGTCGATATGTGACAATGGATGAAACACGGCTCCATCATTTCACTCCGAAGTCCAATCGACAGTCATCCGAGTGGACTGCACACGATGAACCCGCCCCAAAGCGTGGAAAAACGCAACAGTCGGCTGGGAAGGTTATGGCGTCTGTATTTTGTGATGCGCGCGGAATAATTTTCATTGACTATCTTGAAAAAGGAAGGACCATCAACAGCGACTATTACACAGCGTTATTGGGCCGTTTGAAGGACAAAATCGCCGAAAAACGACCGCATTTGAAGAAAAAGAAAGTGCTGCTTCACCAAGACAATGCACTGTGTCACAAGTCATTGAAAACGATGGCAAAAATCCATGAATTGGGCTTCGAATCGCTTCCGCATCCACCGTATTCTCCAGATTTGGCCCCCAGCGACTATTTCCTGTTCTCAGATCTCAAAAGAATGCTCGCTGGGAGGAAATTTTCGTCGAATGAAGAGGTGATCGCCGAAACTGAGGCCTATTTTGAAGCAAAGGACAAATCGTACTACAAAAAAGGTATCGAAAAGTTGGAGGGTCGCTATAATCAGTGTATCACCCTCGAAGGGAATTATGTTGAATAAAAAAAACGAATTTTGCCAAAAAAATGTGTTTTACTATGGACGGCCGGGGACTTTTCAATTGACCTGTTAAATAAGGCCTAGACGGGACCCCGGTTGTAGTGCCGGTGGTGATGATGATGATGATGATGATGAGGATGATGATGATGATGATGATTATGATTATGATGATGATGATGATGATGATGATGATGATGATGATGATGATGATGATGATGATGATGATGATGATGATGATGATGATGATGATGATGATGATGATGATGACGATGATGATGATGATGATGAAAATGTTGTTTATAAAAAGTTATAAGCAAAAGCAAGTTCAAAATTTTCGCAAAAAAATGACATTTTTCAATCAGGTTTTGTTATAATTTTTTTTTAAATACCTTAAATACTCATCAATTGACTACACTCATAAACTAAACAAAACATTTTTTCTTTTTTTTTTTTACGGATCATCCAACGAGGCTCTACACTGCGCACCATAAAACATTTTTTTTTTTTTTTGGCGCTGATGCCTTTTACTTATAACTTCCTCGTTTATGCATAACATTTAACGAAAAAATGAATTTAACACATCTATGTGTGCACAATAATGCTGAAATTTTCAAAAATTTATATTATATAGTTTTTTTCTAAAACTTGACTTTTTGGCCTTCTACACCAGGATACCTCTTTAGAAGCATTGTGCAATAAAAAAACGAAGTTTTGCCTTATCTTAAATATTAAAAAAAAATTTTGTCGTTTTTGAATACCCCAAATTTGTTTTCGTGATATAACAAATATAGAATGTATCATCAAATCGTTTCTTACACTTGATCTGCCATACATGTATAGTCCTTCAAATCAGATGTACATGAAACGTACTCTCACTCTATCCTCCCTGAAATTGGTCAAAATTTGCACTATTCGAGTGACTAACACAAAGGCCAGTTAGCGCATGAATGTATAAAAAAGGATGAAGAAAAAACTATTATTTCGGCTAAAATATGAGACGTAACGCAAACCGACAGTTAAACAATATGTTATAAGAAGAAAGCAATACATCTTAGAAAATATATTATAAAATACCAGAAATAGATACCAATTGTAAACTTGTGGCTCTAATTTCTTATGCGGATTTATCTCATCCATTGCAGCTGTTTTTCTTTTTATGTATTATCCGAAAACAAATATAACTCGACACAAAAGAAAACGACAGTGTTCAAAGAAAGAAACGCATCTCGATATTTCAAAACATGTACAACAAAAAACGACAAAAACCCATGCACACAGGTAGACAAAGCCTCATCGGTAATCCAACAGGTGGTACAGAACCAGAATATCCTGCTCTAGGCATTTCAGCAAAGTGAAGAATAAAATATTTCAACAAAGAGACTTAGACAGCGGGGTGCTGAGTAAAAAACTCGTTTGCAGCTGTTGGACAGCTTTGTGTACATTTAAAGGGAAATAGAAAAGTATCTTGTTTGGGACAGAACCTGACTTTGATGGACGCGGAGAATTTTATACGTGTACGGTGTATGTATAAAGCCCATCAGGAATACTTAAAAAAAATAATTTCTAAATATTATTTTTAAAATACTAAAAATTTTGTAAATTTAAATAAATAGTTATTGAAAAACAATATTTATGCTCCCGTTCTACACTAAACCCGTTTGACGAATAATAAGAAATAATTTGAGTTTTAACTCGTTTTCCAAACAGATTTTCCAAATTTTAATCATAATTAATTATTTAATTAAATATGATATATATAAGACCCTGAAATGATAATTAGTCACAAAATATGTGGTGAAGAGAACTAAGACTATAATCGTTCCGATATGTGTAAACTGATTGAATCAATGTCATAGATGTACAGGTTCAATTCACGGTAGCACTGATCATTTATTTACAGTCCCAGTAAAACCCAGATAAGTGAAGAAACCTTTTTTAAAAAAACTTTTTATTGATCATGCAACAGAAAATCTTGTGTAGCTCATCTCACATTTTTTAAAGTGTATTGTTTTGTTTTTATATCATGCAGCTTAACAGGTGTCACAAAATAAAAAGAAGTCTGACACGAATCCCTTCTATCAAAATATCTACTTATGCATTTTATTAACACTTCTTGAACGGGAGCCAAGCATATATCCTAAAACAGGTCTCTGAGATGCGAATAGGAAACTATTTTCTTTTTAAAACAGTTAACTACGTGGTGTATTCAAAAAATGACGAGTTGCGCTTTCTTTTTCTATTTTTTGTTTCTCTCTTAAAGAATTTGTGTGCTCCAATTGAAATGAGCCAAAAAAAGGGTAAGTGAATGTGATTGAAAACGTACTAATCGATCTGTACGATCAAAAACATGGAGACTCGCAATTTAAGATGTTTCGCATTCCTGAAGATGTTTTGTTTCAAAAATATTAAAAGATCGAATAAAACCCTCAGTAAAACGGTCGAATGTTTTATTTTTCAATAAACAAAGAGTCGAATTTTTATATTAATAAGACGGGCATGCAAATTTTAAGGCATTTCCACAAACAGGGACATTTGCCAGGAAGTTGCCGTCGACTATCGCCGTGTTTCGCAGTAGACGTTCCGCTTCGCCACTCAAGTTAGCCTTGAGGTAATGCAACCGGTGCACATAGACTCTCAATTTAAACTCCGGCCACGTTTGACAAGAACCGGAGAAGGTCGGTATTATAATTGGGGGAAGCTTTAAGGGGACATTCCGGTTGTCGGGTCAAAAAATAGTATATTTTCATGATTTTTTTAAAGAGACACTATTAAAGATATAACGACAATTTTTTTTAAACATTTTATTCATCTTTCGACTACGTTTATAAATTTTGTCGAATGACTCCGGAACCGGAGTAAGTAAAAAACTATGACGTCCGTATCTGACCCTGTGGCGACTCTAACAGATACACACAATTCACAAGCAAAAATAGTGAAGAACACGAACGAAAAATCGAATAAGAAAAATACATCAGAACCGTATACCAAGCGATAACAAAAATAATTCACATCAGTGGAGTATAGTCGAGTTTGGAAATTAAATTCAAAACACGGTCAGTAGCCTGATGGGTAACGCTTAGGTTCAATTTTTTTCGTGATTCAAACTGTCATAGCGTCAGTTCGAATCACACGATCTTCTTCACTATTATTTCAAACGCTATAACCCAATCAGCATTTCACTCCAACAAATCTAGTAACCAAACGATCAACTTGCCACGAAAGTATTTGGAGTTCTAATACAGCACACGCTGTAATTTTCGAACTTAGAATATGTTAAAATAAGTTTTTTAATTCATCGGTTTATTAAGAAAACACTGTATGGTTGCCTAAAACCAGCAATCAAGATCCCAGCTCTGCAACTTTATGACACGAATCGAAGTAGTGTGGGGTTCCAAGTAGGTGCCAAGACACGGGCACAGTTTCACTTTAATCCCCGACACTTGATCCGAAAATTCTCACCAGGTAATCCAAGAGGAAAGCAGAAAACACTGTTTTATTTTGTTGTTATTTTAAAGTTCTTTATTTTAATTTAATTTGGTTTAGCTTATATTAATACACTTATTTTTTTATACGCTACGCTGCATCAATTCTACATTAAAGTGTGCAGACGCACAAGAAGTCGCTGGTGATACTTTATCGCGGTCGCAGTGTCGAGAAAGAAGTGTGTCTTGTACATAAGTTATAAAAATCAATTTACTAATATTAATACTAAGTTACAAGTTAAGTAAAGAAAGAAAAAAAAAAGACAATACCAAATAAACATTAACTACCAAAAGTTAAACCCTATCGAATAGACCATTAGAGCCCACATTATTACCAAAATAACAAAACTGTGTAAGCCCCTTCTGGGTACAATCTGCGTGCAACACGACATTATTCGACTCGATGCGACTCCCACGTTTGACTCCTCTCGACTCCTCGCGTTCACTAGCGAACCCTTTCGCCTCATTTCGACTCACGCGTCCACTTTACGTCTGTTGCCTATTTCCGCAGACACAACTCGTCTCTTATCAATCCTCCAAATTCTCGGCTTCTCTTTTCACTTCGGCACCACAATGCCAACCACACAAGCCGGTACATCTCTTCAGGCGCAAGCTCGCGCTGATTCCTTTGGACGAGCCCACCAGCATCAGACAACAACGATTGGCGAACGAAACAAATTTCTCGGGTATTATACCATCTCTTTTCCTGACCCATTTACGCTCGATAGCGGGGACCAGGATCTCGGATGATCTAATTAGGCCACACTTTCTGAGGTGTCTACCTCAACATGTCCGCTCGGCATTAACGGCCCAATCCAATCAGAGTTTGGGAAATTTATCAAAGGTTGCTGACGCAATCATGGAAAGCTCAGACCCACAGTCGCGGCGGTTAGCCAACACGTCACACTGACTGCACGGCACCCACGGCACACAGCACCTCCTCTTGCAGCACACATGACTGCTTCAGCAACGTCATCCTCACAGACACCCACACCCTCCAGAAGGCAGACGCCTTTTCGCCCAACCTGTTTTCACTAACAATCCCATGACCGCAGGCCCAGCGAGTCCCCCTCAGACAGCTCCCCTGCGCCCGTCACAATATCCGACCTTCTAGCGTTACAGGTCTCACTCCGTCAGGATTTAAACCAAATCCGCGCGGAAGTTCGAAGCGCCCATCGAAACGGGCATACTCAACGGATAGGTCGACATTCGCCCCTCAAAACACCAGACCTGTGGATCAAACTACGAGGGACCACGGCGCTCGTCACTTGTATCAGGTGACTGCATGCATCACTTGCAGTTTTTGCCATAAACTAGGCCACCTATACGATGAGTGCCGGAAAAGGCGAAACACACCTTTCTGCCGGGAGTGCTGGCAGTATGGCCACGACATTGTAGAATGTCGTGCGCGATGCACCACACTACCACAGAACAGGTCACCGCGCCAGCAGAGGGAGTCCCAGAATAGAACTCATCCGGGACCACACCACCCCTCTGCCCCCAACACTCCAGCAACATCAAACCTCCGAGTGTATAGCACTCGGAGTTGCTGCGAGTTGTGTGGCCGTATAGGACACACACGGAACAAATGCAAATACAGGGTAAAAATGGGAAAAACAAGTACTTCAGTCTTCAATTCCAATACAACCAGCACAATTTAAGCTACGCACGGCACGCTTCGCCCATGTCCATATCGACATAGTGGGACCGCTTACTCCACCCTCACTATGATGGATCGCTACAAGCGATGGCCAGAGGCACAAAGTGGTTTGACACCCTCCCGACAGTCCTCCTCGGCCTGAGGACTAGTATCGTTTGGACGACATTGACCCAGCCTCAGCGCTTGAGATGAGTTTTCACTCATGTCCTCGGCGGGGAAAGCAATTTTTCCTTCGCCCCAACGACCAATGAAAAACGGTTTGCATCCCATTAGAAGGTTCTCGTGGACGTCGTCCAGATACTTTGAATGTCTTTTTCTTGGAAAGAAAGACAAACGAGACATGCGTTGGGCGAAGGAAAGGAAAAACAAACATGCAGCTGGTCAAATATGATGATCGGTGTACGGGCTGGGTGTATTGCCACCGTACGATAGAGGATAGATTTTTGATTGACGTTAAGTCAACATGGCTTTGCCCACGATGGCTAGGGACCAGAGTGGATGTGAGCCAGTTTGTTTTTGAGGAAGATAACGAGAGACACAATCATGGGTATGCTTGTATCCAATTCCATGTTCGGTTGGTGGCCAATTTTGGGAAATTTATTGCGGCTGCTGAAAACCTAATAGATATAGGAAAATTGTATGTTTACTCATTGGCCGCTGCGTAGAGCATCAATTTTCTTGTACGCAGATTGCCAACGTCCCATCGTCGATGTGTCGGGTGTGTGTTTATGTTAAAACAACACTTGAAATCCCTGTAGGCAGCCAGCAATGGACTGTGCTGTAGATTGTTGTTTGAACGATCGACCGATGGTTCAGCAGATAAGGCGAGGATGAACATGTCATGCACGTGCATGAGAAAATGCTTCTTAGCATTGCGCATTGAAATGTTCGGGGATTCATGTTGGTTACCTGATAAGGTAATCGAATTAGATTTCAGGGCCATGATGCGTTGGATGCAAGCATGCTCTGAGGTGAAAGTTGATGCCACGGCAAGATGACCCATCTCATGTTTTCAGGTGTAAGGTGATGCGGGGTAGCTTACGCTGCTCATTTGCAGGTAAGTATGAATGACTTGCGTGGAAAGTGTGAGACAGGTTAATTTGGAATGGGTGGTTCTTTGGAAATGGCTTAAAGAACCCCCACAGAACACTCCACCGGCCAGTCTAAATATAATAGCCAGGTGGTACGTAAAAGCAATGTCCTACTCAGTTGTGTTTAATTGTTGCAAATTACTATTGCATCTGATTGAACTTCAATATTGAACTCACTAATTTATGACACATGGACTTATAGCGTTTGAAATAATAGTGAAGAAGATGGTGTGATTCGAACTGACGCTATGACAGCTCGAATCACGAAAAAAATTTTACCTAAGCGTTACACACCAGGCTACTGACCGTGTTTAGAATTTGATTTCCAAACTCGAGTATATTCCACTGGTGTGAATTATTTTTTTGTTATTTATCGCTTGGTATACGGTTCTGATGTATTTTTCTTATTCGATTTTTCGTTCGTGTTCTTCACTATTTCGCTTGTGAATTTGTGTCTGTTAGAGTTGCCACAGACTTATATATATGGTCTTCATGGTAAATCACCGCTGTATAGTCTTCAACACACCACACAACACTCTTTATTATGATCGCTTCGGATCCTTAATTTATTAATATTAAAAATTATTCAAATGCCACCTACCTTGATTTTGAAGATTGATCCCTCGTTGGCGTTAGCGAATGACGTCCGATGAGACGAATTGCCTTTGTATGCAGAATTCCACAGCCAAGAATTTGTGATCCGGTTCGAAGGCCCAATTTATGTTGTGTTTCAAACCAGCAAAATTTTAACAAATGAAAAGCAAACATTTAAATTTAATTATACTTTATTCGAATACTGAACCGCACTTATACTTTGTGCAACGAAAAAATCCTTCTCTGTCCGCTTCTTTCAAACAGCAATAAAACTCTTAATAATAATTCAAAAACTAAAACACCACTGGTAACCGCAAAACAGCATTCCTCCGTTGCTCTCATCGAATCTCTTGGTTGCCGCAGCGGGGTCAGACATATGAGACGGAGAGTTACTCCAGTAGGAGTAATAGAATACATGCTTAGTTCAAAACAGGCATGGTCCGTAACAAATGGTATTCTCTGTGAAATGATGCAGCAGTTGCGACCCGACGAGTGGAGTAACAGGTAAACCCCGTCCCGCCCCGCGATGGAATATCTAAAAGAATGTTCCACGGGGATCAACGGGAATATGAGCCTGGCGGGAGGTGGTTTTAGTCGGTAAAAACCCGGCATGCCTCTGGATCGGTCCAGAGGTATCTTTTGAAGATTTCCACCTTCCTACCGAAACCAAAAAAAAAACAAAAAAGTATTCAACATTCACAAAGAAAAGTGGATCATCGGTCCTACAGCTGGTGATGAATGGCCAAGTCTTTGAATCTGGGGAAAGCATGAAATTGCTCGGCGCTACGGGCTGTGGGAATGTATCGTGGCATAAACACGTGTCGAACATCGCCAGGTCCGCCTCTGGAAAACTGACATCATCTTAGAACCAAGAAATATTTTACTCCGGCTCAACTTCTCCTATATAAATCCTAAATTAGACCCACACCCCATTGCTCTCATGTTTGGAGTTCTGCTCCTAAACATACCCTCGACCTATTTGAGAGCATACAGAGACGAGCGATCCCCTGATCGGGGACACAGCACTGATGTCGGGACTACAGTCGCTGTCACATCGAAGGCGTGTAGCCGACCTCTGCCTGTTTTACAGATATTATCACCGGTATTGTTCTTGGGAGATTTGTGGTATTGTTCCGCCGCGCAATTCGGTTCATATGCGCTCCATAAGACAATCCAACGGTGCGACCATCCCTGCATCAGAACTCATTCCGCTACAGAGCGGGAAAGCTCACGGAGCGTTACAACCTGCAACTGTTCAAAAAGAATTGCACCAGTTATATGGTGGCATCTCGGGTCGCGGTGTCGGCGTTATAGGTTCGCTTTCCGAGAGAAATATTTATTTAAAAAAAAAAAAAAAAAAAAAAAAAACTATACTTCAGTAAGTTCCAAAAACCCAGTACACATTTGAACATTTTCAAATCATTAATCGGCTTGTCAAAAGAGCGTACGATATCAAAATATTGAGTTTTGGAAAACGAGTGAAAATCTTCGCATGTGTTTCAATATAGTTATTGTTTAGACATTTTGATTTATGTTTCGTATACGTGACAAAAGGAATTTTCAATTTTCAAAAAGAAAATAATATATTTAATTTATAATAAGTTTTAAAATATTTATATTTTTGAGTATCTGAGTCAGTTGGACTGGTGGAGACACATAAATAAGGCCAGATATCTTTACTAGAAAATATCCAACCGTCAATACTAATCAAGCACCAAAAGTTTATGTAATTTGATCGAGGTAAATTGTACATTCGGGGTAACGAAGAACTATTTTAAATTCAAGTTAAAAAGATTACAAATATGTCGAAAATAAATTTTATGTCTGCTATTCGACGTGCAGCGAACGGCGGCAGCGTTGTTTTCAAAACTGTGTTCTCAAAGCGGTCACATATTCTTCAGAGTTTCTCCCAACTCTTCCACTGGTCTAAAATGTTGGATACCAATCCAATAACCCAACAGAGACAACAAATAAAACATCAATTGATTAGGCACGAATTTCAATTGAACAGCGCCGAATTGCAAAGGCAAACTATCAAAGTTCCCCAACTTCCAGAATATGTTATGAATGGTGATGTGAACCTCAGAGTACATGTGGGGGATCACGTCGATGTCAATCAAGTCGTTTTGGAAATTGAGACGGAGAAGACCATTATCCCGATTTATGCACCATTTGCCGGTTTAATCGAACATTTTTTTGTCAAAGATGGACACGTTGTCACAAACGGTCAACATTTGTTCAGATTGAAGAAACTCGAACAAGAAACAACCGAGGAGTCCATAGGTGAGGCCTGATGGCGCCATAACAGAATCAGCGTGACCATCTTGTCATAGTCAGCTTGAAGACTATAGCGCCTTGTTGAATTTGGTGTTTAAAACTTGATTTGTATCTTTTATCGCAAATATATGAAATGATCGTTTACAACAGAATGTGTTATGTCCACTGTGTATTTTAATGCATTTATCGGCGTTTTGGAAGCATTCAAAACATCTAATTATTAGTAATTTTTTCTTTTTTTTTTTTTGGTTTTTTAATAGTACAGTTTGGATTAATAAGTTACGATATTTATAACTGTGGTTTGTTGGGAAATTCCCATACCTAAATAGATTCTGGACCTTAAATAAATTAACGCGGATTTGAATAGGTACTCGCACTTCCCATAGATGGCGTGATTCAGGTTAGACGCAATTCGAACTTGTAAAATCATTAGGAGTTGATAACGAAGCAGTTTCGAAACATTTGAAAGTATTGAAAATGATAGAAGTTAATGAATTTTAGCAGGTTTTCAAAAGGATCATACCCATGGAGGGGCCACATCCCAATTGAGCAAATTGAAGATAACGACTTGGAATGTAATCAATTTTAGGTACATGAGGTTTTTGAGAGAAGGATTGTGGGGGTACGAAGTCGTGGCGCCGGCATGGGCGCAGGGTTCTACCTGGTACCTCACAATTGTTCACTGTCACCCACCGTTGTCTGTCGAATTCTGCTGAAATTTTGACCACCATCATCGAAGAGGAAACATCACACACAGGAGAAGTTAATCGAAAGACACTGGATGTATTATTTATCAACGTTAACACCCTATCGAGAAGCATCACAGGAACAACGAAACGCACTATTTTGTCTATTGTAATTTGTTTCATTTTATGTCAGAACTATATTTATATTCACTTTACATTAGTTTGCACAATTTAGAATGTCAATGTTATTTGGTTGTATTATCGGGTCCTGGTTAATAATATAAAATGGACATCGTCGCGCTTCAGGAAGTCCGACTCCCACATCAAGTAATCGAAATCAACGGATTTACACTGGTGTGTGGAGGTACCGATACACATAATCTCGGAACCGGCTTCATCATAAGCAAGAAGATTACGCCCCATGTAAAAGATGTAAAATTTTTTAATGACCGAATGTCTCTGCTAAAAATACAGGGCCGATGGTACAAGTATGTATTTATAAATGTACACGCTCCAACAGAATCTACGGACGAAGAAACGAAGGACACATTCTACGAGACCCTAGAGGATGTATTTGATGGGATCTCATCATTCGATGTTAAAATCCTCCTCGGGGACCTCAATGCGAAAATTGGAAACGAAGATATCTTCCAAACAACTATAGGTAAAGAAAGCCTACATGACGTTTCAAATGATAATGGAATTCGAATTATCACGTTCGCAGCGTCAAAAGATCTGTTAGTAAAAAGCACGATGTTCAAGCACAAGCAAATTCATAAAGCCACATGGATATCACCCGCAGCGTAACGCGTAACCAAATAGACCACTTCCTCATAGACAAAAGACACCACTCGAATATCCTTGGCGTAAGATCATATAGAGGAGCAGATTGCGACCGATCATCTTCTAGTGATTGGCAAAATCAGGGGTCGCCTCGCAGCAATCCCACATGGGCAGTCACGGGAGACAAGCAAAAAGTTCGACACTGATAAACTGAAAGACCTACGCAAAAGGGCTGAATATCAAGACGAACTAACGAATAGATTTAGCATTCTAGAGAATGTGAGCAGTGAGGAAGAGGAAGCTAATAGTGTGGACACTAAATGGACATCGATCAGAGACACAATCAAACTAACAGCCCAAAAGGTATTAGGATTTAAGAAAACAATTAAGTTCAAACCTTGGTTTGACGATGAGTGCAGGGCGAAGTTCGAAGAACGTAAACGCCTCAGAGTGATCCACTTAGAAGCATATGATGAAGTCAACGCAGAAAGATACGCGACAATTCGGAGAGAGACAATGAGGCTCTTCAAACGCAAAAAACGCGAATGGGAGAAGACTCGAATCAAAAAAATCCTAGAAAATTCTAGGGCAAAGAACATCGGGGGTATGTATGTCGGCATAAATTCAATTAGAAATGGCTACCGAAGAGCCAAAATAATTCGAGACGCAAACGGCTGTCTGGTCACAGAAACAAACAATGTCGTGACAAGATGGAAGCAGTACTTTGAAAATCTGCTCAATGTACGCACCCATCAACCACAGATAAAAGCACTAAGCGTACATACAGCCGAGGCTCAGATCCCAGAGCCGTCTCTCAACGAAGTTGTAGACGCAATAAAGCGATTGAAAAACAACAAGGCTCCCGGAGTCCACTGCATACCGGCAGAGCTTGTGAAGCATGGAGGAGAGGCAACCGCTCGAAAGATCCACCAGCTCATCCAAACAATATGGGATAAGGAAGTCACTCCGGAAGAATGGAAAACCTCAATAGTCATCCCCATTTTCAAAAAAGGCGACAGATCTGACTGCGAAAACTACAGAGGAATATCATTGCTCCCAACCGCATACAAAATATTAACAAATGTCATTCTGGCGAGAATCACACCGTACGCAGAAGAGATACTGGGAGACTACCAATGTGGATTCCGTAGGAACCGGTCAACAAGGGACCAAATGTTCACAATAAGACAACTGCTGGAAAAGAAGTGGGAATACGGAGAGACGGTTCACCAACTGTTCGTTGACTTCAAAAAAGCCTACGACTCAGTCGCAAGGCAGAGACTCTACCATATTCTAGTTGAGCTGGGAGTCCCACAAAAATATGCCGCCCTCATTCAAATTTGCATGAACGAAAACAAAGGGCGAGTCAGAATAGAAAGCCACCTCTCAGAACCATTTGAGATCCGGGACGGACTAAAGCAGGGAGATGGTCTATCACCGTGTCTCTTTAACCTTGTGCTCGAGTATGTCATCAGAAAGGTACAAGACGACAACACGGCTGGATCATCCCTGAACGGGGTCACACAAGTGCTCGCATATGCGGATGACATCGCCGTTCTGGACGATAATCTAGAGACTGTTAGTAAAAACTGTAAAATCATCATGCAAGCGGCAGAAGAGGTGGGCCTAGAAATAAATGAAGACAAAACAAAATACATGATTACGGCGAGAGCAGGTGGACCTCAGATAACACATATTAACGTCAGAGGTAAGATATTTGAAAAAGTTGAAGAATTTAAATATCTGGGAACAATACTGACGACCAGAAACGAAACGTCAAAGGAAATTAAGAAAAGACTACATTCCGGCAACGCTAGTTGGCATGCAGCCAATAAACTATTGAAATCCAGACTGCTATCACGTAATATAAAGCTCCGTGTCTATAGAACCATAATCATGCCGATTGTTCTATACGGATACGAAACATGGCCTCTCACAAAACGGGAAGAAAACAAATTCCGCGTGTTCGAGAATAAAGTTTTAAGGGGTATCTTTCGAGGTAAATATGACGAGGAGGCAGGACAATGGAGGAGACTGCATAACCACGAATTGGAAGAGCTATATCGCAAACCTACAATAGTGAGAGTAATCAAGTCGCGAAGATTAAGATGGGCCGGACACGTGGCGCGAATGGGGAACGATAGGACCGTGCATAGAATTCTTGACGGTAGACCAACGGGAAAGAGACCGGTAGGACGGCCGCGACGGAGATGGGAGGACAATGTTAGGTTTGACCTTGAGGAGATCGGATCGAATAGTCAAGCGTGGAAGGAGAGTGCCCAGGACAGGGAACGATGGCGAAGCCGAGTCGGTGAGGTCATGAACTTCCGGGTTCTTACAGGCCAATAAATAATAATAATAATATCGGGTCCTGGTTAGTATACGGTTAGTGATTATGATTGATAACGAAAGTTACTTTTTGATTAACTAAATGAAAAACCTGAATTAAAAGTGACTTGGAACTTTTCAAATATCTTAATTTAAGCATTCTCATTGCCATCGTTCAAACGTACACAATACACAAACTATCTAAACCCTTCGCACTATTTCGTGTCCCGCAGCGCTACGGAAGCGTAGTTGGAGACCTGATCGGCTCGGTCGGGTGATGGAAAGAGACTCCTCGAGGGTTGGAATCTGACACCTGATTCACCCTCAATTCGGTGGTGAGTTTTCATAACCAATCATGAAGAGAGAGAAAATTTCTCGCTATAGGGTAACCAGTAAGTGAATCTTGCTGACTAAATTCCGATGTATGTGTGGGATCGTGGGAGAAGGTCAATGGGAAAACAAAGCTGAAAAATTTAAGAGACCAAGGGTATCGCGTGCAATGAGGATCGGCTAAGTAAATAGCTGTATTGCTATTGAGAAAACTAAGGTGCTAAAAGGTTTGGGATACATCATACAATTTGTATATCGTATCTTTGGTCGTTGTAAGAAACGGATTCTTTATTTGCATTTGTTTATGCTATTGAATTCGAATCCGGCGGCTAGGTGCGAAGTTGTTGATTGTTTGGAAATTCAAACAAAGGAGCATTTCTGGGAGAAGTGTTTTCAGCTGAATCAATAGTTGCAAGTCATTATGAAGCAATTTAGATGGTTACACAATGACGCTTGTGTATAACATCTATATCGATTTTAAATGGCATCTATGGCAACTCTAGGGTCGAATTCCAGTGTGAATATTTACACCAATATAGAATTCGGTTCTTGGTTTCTAATGCGGAGATGCATTGATGCATGTGGGATTGCCCTTGTGGGAGAAATTTGTAGCGGTTCCGCCAAACCCTACGGTCTACTTACCTGAAAAAAACCCCATAACTACTAGCCAACTCCCTTAAGTTCGCCAACGCAACAGTATTAGTAGTATTTACCTGTAAATGCTTCACGCATTATATAGATCACCATCCATAATCTTAAAATCCCTATAAAGAAAACTTACCTTTTCATGCATCCCTTCGCATACAATTTCCGTAAGATTTCTTTCTTTGCTTAACTGGTATTCTAAACCAATTCGGTACCAGACAAATTCCTGTAAACAAAATAATTCGGATTGCATTCATTGTAACCGTCATGACAGGGACCATAGATATTGCGCCGTCTATTTTCCCAGCCGCGTCATGTACCTTTTCATACACATTGCCTGGCAACCATTTCTGTTTGTCTTATCAATAAACAACCCAAGCAGCTGCATATAATTAGCGCAATAGACGCCGAAACCAAATTCTCCAGCATTTCCTAATGCAAATATGAACCCGGTTTCTACTGCAGCCAGAGATGGCATAAACATCCAATTTGCTTTTAGCATCTTTTTCTCCCAACGTCGAAAATAGCGACGAGGCATCGTGTAAACAATGACCCGCATTACCATCGGCGCATTTGGTCATTTTTCCCTATTGTCTTTGCCGCCTGCCTGTTTCGTTGTTCCACTGCACGTGTGAATAGCATCGATCTGAACGATCCCACACATACCACCATCACCTTTATTACAAGATCTGGTTTCCTATACCACCAAGAGAAACTTTACGTTTCCCTGGTGGTAGGTAAAAACGATATCCTTATTGGAGAGGATATCGGTGAGTCTTATTCCATCCGTCGGCCACGCTGGTCGCATGCGCAGCACTCCCGGTCTCCGCCGGCAGCGTAATAAAATATTCCCCGAGTCGTGGCGAGTGTCGTGTCCTAATAAATTGAATTAACAGTGCGGATTAAGCATAAAGAATTTAAATTGATTTAAAAGTTGAAGTCGGTTAAAATTTACCTATATTAAATAATTTACAAGGTATAAGGCTTATTACTTGTGCATTAAAATATTTTCTGTCAAGTTCTCCGTTCATAAATAAAACTAGAATTAAATAAAAAAAAAACGGTTTGAACTATTAAGCCTCGCGTGTGTTTTACTTCTTTTTCTGTTGTGTACGCTGCGTTGTCGATTTCTGTTGGTGCTTTGCCTTTTTGTGTCCGGCGGAACGACGATGGAACATATATATGATGGCGGAGGAAGTTAACCGTGCCAATGTTGCCATATTTCCTCCCCACAAATTCTTTTCAGAAATTTTGCATGCGAATTAAAGAATTCTTTCAGGGAATTTAGGAAATGAATTTGGATGCATGAATGAAAGAATTCTTTTTACAGACTTTTAGGTTATGCATTAGATACACCTTAATGCTTGTAGCTTTGTAGGTGCTAATGCAATTGCATTAGCGAAAAACAATGGAAGTTGGGTTGCTATTATGAGGGGTTCTTCGGGTAAGCTTAAAAGAATCTCCACAGTATTATATTCAACTGCTGTACTCAAGGAGTGGGACAAAAGATTATAGAGAAATCCCGCCACGTAAGACATGGGAAATTCAATGGACAGGCGCGTTTGACCAAGCCAAGATTATCTCCTCAATATATGAACGACAGTTCAGCTCCCTATCACACAATATTCCAAAGTCGCGCTAAAACCGAAACTGTGGTATAGGTTGGTCGTAGCAAAGAAAAAGTTGCGGAGAGAATGTGATGCATTAACATGACAAACTTGCAGGTCAACATTTGACAATATTGAGCAGTTTTACTTGCACTTCAAATGGAAAAACTACCTACAATTTTTTAAAGGATAATTGAGTCTTGGCACGGAGACGTTTCTTTGAAAAATTTGGATTTACCAGAATAGAAGCAGGAAGAGGAGTAATCAATGAGTTTCTCAATATAATTTATGATTAAAATAAAGAGGAGAGGACCTAGATATATACCTTGTGACACACCAGCGGCGGGTTCAAATCCAATCACTGAGATATGAGTGTCTTCTTGTTGGACACAAGTCCACACAAAGGAGGAAGTTGGAGTATGTACGGAGCGGAGGAAGTTGGAGTAGGTGCGGAGGCAAAGTATCGAAGTACATTGGTCTTGAATGTCTGTAAATTAAAATCACGAGGACACTGTGGGGGTTCTTTAAGGCTTGCCCGAAGAACCACCCATCGTCCTAACCCAACTCCTCTTCCCCAACCGTAATGCCATTACCTGCCCATTACGATCAAGTAACTTACACCTAGGTTTAAGGACAAGTATTTTTGGCAAGTCCATTTGTAAAGCCATTAATAACCTTACCATCATTTACGCTAAGAAATCTTCTAAGCATCTAGAGTAATTGCCATTTGCTAACGCTATCGCATAAGCATCTATAAACTTTCACACAGGGGCATGCTTGCATCCAACGCATCATGTTCCTGAAATCTAATTCGGTTACCTCATCATGTAACCGACATTAACCCCCGAACATGTCAATGCGCATTGCTAAGAAACATTTTCCATACACGTGCATGACATGTTCACCCTTGCCTTATCTGCTGACCCATCGGTCGATCGTTCGAACGACATTCTACAGCACAGCTCATTGCTGGCTACCTACAGGGTATTCAAGTGTGGTTTAATGTAAACACACGCCATCGACAGATCGACCTATGAGACGTTAACAATGTGAGCACGATCGTAGTGATGCTATACGCAGTAGCCGATCGTGTAAACAACCAATATGCCTATGTTTATTAAATGTTCAACAGCTGCAGCCAAATTTCCCATGATCAGTCGCTAACCGACAACGATCATCGAGTTGCACACGACTCATGATTGTTATCCTAACAATCATACCAATGGCCATGCCCTATGATTAGTTCCTTAAACAAACATGTACTCAACCATCCTTTGGCGTTAAGACATTCTCCTGTGCAATACTGTTCTAGTTTAATCAAAAAATAGTAAACATACGGACCATTCGAAAAAAATTAATGTGCAAAGAAAAATGTAAAATAATTAATAAAATTCAACAGTAAAATCAGTGCGTTTTATTTTCCATTCCTTTTTTGATTCTTGGAGATTTTTGCGAACAATTTTCGGGGGAACATAGTGGGGATAAGTGAAAACCAGTGTCCGTGTTAGGCACATCCACTTCTACCCCACAAGACAGATTACTCCACATTCGGATGGCACGGCTAAAATGATTATATGTGTTTATTTATACCTCGGAAGGCGACGTTGAACGTGCATTGTTGTACACTTTGTGATTGAAGCGTATTGTTGGAGAATATTTGAAGAGGGTTCATAAAAAGTTCAGTTGATCAACGACTACGATAATACGTATAGAAAAGAGATATGCGTAATATGCTTCACCAGTGTTGTAACTGTGAAATCGAAAGAGTGACGCTTGGCGTGTCTAATAAGTGTCACCGCTCATTTCAATTAAGAGTCGAATTAATTCGATAGTCGGGAATTCATAGTTCTTCAGCTGCGACAATACAAGTGTCATTCAACGACAATATATCTACATTTAAAAAAAAAACCGTTCACCACAGCCAAGGTAAGAAGGGAAAACCGCAAGCTACCCTTCTTTTTAGTTCAAGTAACACCCAGCAGTAGAATTGGTGGTCTAAGAAAAATTACAGTCTTGGATCATCAAGTTGTCACATGGGACAAATTAAAAAAAGGCAGAGACATCCTGCAATGTGTCCGCTGCCAAAGGTTTGGTCACGCGGCGGCGAACTGTGAAATGCAATCTTTATTAGAAAAGGAATTCATCATAAAGTTATATGTAGTGGAGAAGTGCGCAGGTTCCGGGTGCTGGAAGCCTGTATCGTACACACACCCCTTCAGCAAGGAAGGGGTTTGTATGCGATTGCGGTCTATGCACCTGAGGAGCACCAACATAACCTATTTATAGCAGAGCTCCAGACACTCTTTCGATGCTTACAATTGCACCTGGCAAAAAACTACTATACGCCAAGCATAGAAATTGGGGGAATTATATATCTAATGCCAGAGGAAATCAGTTGGCTGGGTGGTTAGATCAGTATCGTATTGAATATAGAACTGACCTGCTGGCTACGGAATATCCATCGTTCCCTAGAGGTAGATCGTTCTTAGATATCTTGCTAATTGACTCACGACTGAGACTACTTAACACCAACAGACGAAACAGAAACTGTTTACGGACAATTGAATACGACAGTGTCCACTGTGCATTCACGGCAGTAATAGAGCTTCGAACGATCTCGCAGATCTGGAGGAATTCGTGATCCCGCAACCCTACAACTACGGGGCAATGCGATAGCCGTGGTTCAGCAGATCGTTAACAATAGAACTTCGTTCGAACGACTTTAATCTGCCAGTAAACAGAAACCTGACATATGACGAAATCGACAAATACATTCAACAAATGGACGAAACCGTAAAACGAACAATGGACAAAATAATTCCCAAAACAACAGTTACAGATCACATAAACATGTACAGAAACACAACAATAACCGCACTCCACAAAAAAAGAGCAGACCGCTATCGAAACTAAAACAATTACACAGACAGTTTACAAACAGACAAGACCAGGAGATAATATCACTGAAATCCCGATTAAGAAACCTCCAACAATTACTTAAAGTTAACTATAGATTAGCAACAAATTTGTATTGGAACAACAGAATTCGAGCTATAAAAACTAATAACCCGAATATGTTCCCACAAATAAATAAAATATTCAGGAGAAATAACCGAAACGAGATTCAGTGTCTCCAAATTCCACGTACCGATGTAAACAAGCAGCTGCTAATCAACGTTGGCATAGATACAGAGAACGCGATCCTCAATAGCGAGCTTTTCGTGATCGGAAAAGGAAAAGGTGAAGACTGTGGGAGCTGTCTTTCAGGAAATGTATAAGGTGAATGAAAGCACCGAAGTCACAACATGGAGGGCAGAGTTCTACTGAATCACCTGCACCTCCTAAATGAAATTTCACAATGGCATTCGGAGAATCCCGGTTTTACCGAATTCGGTGACGATAATCTGACAATTGACATTGATGCCAATGGTGGGGCTTATAGCCTTTTAATTTCGAGGGAAGGAACCTAGGGTACCTTCGACTCATTAAGAAGCAAAAAGTCAGTGGGAATAGATGGAGTACCTAACATCGTACTCAAGAGCCTGCCCCCAAAGGCAATACATATATACACGGTCCTGTTTAACAACGCGTTGAATGACATTTTCCTGCGCGTAGGAAAACGGCTATCATTCAGCCCATCGCAAAAAAGGCCAAAGACTGTATAAACCCAATGAACATGCGTTCGATAAGTTTACTCCCAAGCATCAGTAAAGCATTTGAAAAGACTATTAACAAAGCTCTGTTAAAATGGATAGACGACAACAACATTATTCCAAATAACCAGTTTGGCTTTAAGGCGGGTCATGAAACCACACATGCCGCAGCTAAACTAGTCTCTGACATACAATGGAATAAATGTAGGAACCAATGCACAGGTGCCTGTCTGATCGACTCGGAAAAAGGCTTTGATACCGTCTGGATCGAAGGGTTATATTACAAACTGGTCAGACATGGCATACATAAGCCTTTACTGTATGTACTTTACGATATGTTAAGGGACAGGAGGTTCGTGGTTAAAAGTGGAAATGTGACCTCTAATAAAACATGTATAATATCAAGAATGGCTTGCAACAGGGAGCGATACTTTCTCCGATTCTTTTTAACATTTACATTAGGGACTTATTAGATGCACTTCCGCAGGCTATTGCGTACGCAGACGATCTCATAATTTACAAAACAGCTCTGAAAGTTGAGATCATAAGTAGTTTAATACAGCGAGACTTCAACAACGTGCAGCGCTATTGCGATGACTGGAAACTTAAGATCAACTTCCAGAAATGTGAAGCCATCCAACAACACAGGGAAAAACTGGCAAAAGCTAGTTATCGTGGGACCGCATGGAGATAAACTGGAAACCACGAGTTTAGTTAAATACCTTGACATCTGGCTAGACCAATATCTGTATTTCAACAAACATGTAGAGGCTGCTTTGTCCCAAGGTAGGAAAACTTTTGCTATGACAAGAAGGCTATTTCACAGTAGCCAACTTGACAGCAGGGTAAAAGTCATATGCTACATGGCGCTAATCAGGCCAATGCTCATATATGGTTGTCCAGTATGGTTTAACATAGGTCCAAATTTGATGGAAAAGATTCGGGTCTTCGAAAGGAAGTGTTGTGGGGGTCCTCTAAATACATGGAGAACCAACCCACAATTTCAACTTAATTTCGACCACCTACAGCGCGTCACATTATCCCCTATCCCACCGTTCAGCTCTTTTACCTGTAAAAGAAAGCATAGCTGAATTCAATATACTATGCAGATAATCCAGAATTGAATTAAGCTCCCTTTTGTCATATGGCAAGTCCATATCATTAACCCTATGACATTTCTACCGGAAATCTCAACGTCATATTGGTTAGCAACAACTAAATCTAACCAAACGATGCTGTTGCATCATAGCAAAACCGCTGGGGTCATTTCAGCGTCCTAGAGTCTGGTTCTCACGCTGATTATGTCCCAAACATCAGCGACGTCCTATTGACTTCCCCCAGACACTCTATCCGCTGGGGATCAATGATCTCTTTTCGCAGGTGAATAGCACCAGATAAATGTTCCCCTCCTTCACAGTTCTGTCTCCCTACAGGCCAATGCACGCTGAGGTCACCACCTTCACCGAATTGTGTCAGTGGGTTACACTCAAAGTTGCATCGATTCATGCACACACAACCAAACCCGCCCCGAGATCATAGTACTTTGTGTTTCTGTTCTCTCATTCTCCCATGTTCGTCGACTATCGAATTAACCGATGGATTCACCACACATCGACGAGAGTGGCAATGAGAGAGCAGAAGTATGATCTCTATTGGTTGTCCTGTATGCAAAAATTAAATTACCCAACTTCATCCCTTTTTCAGTCAGTCGTTATTCAACTACCGCGTCGTGTGCACGCTGGTGCACAGGCTCGAGTCAGAGGTAAAAGAGAAGTGTTGTCAGACGAACGTAGTGTCCCGTTAATCAATCTAGTAATATTAATAATAAGCTCTAAGTTAAGTGAATTAAAAGAAAACGATTATATTAATAACTAAAGAAAAAACAATACAATAAAAAAAACGGATTAACCTCAAAACAACATTCAGTGCGTTTAATTATGCCATTTTCCTTTGGTGAACAATTTGCAGCAGAACTTGATGGGGATTCAATTGAAACAGTGCCCGTGTTTTGGCACACATATTTCGTACCCCACAGTGTCTCAGAAGTTGTCCCAGATTATATCGGACACCGAAATCGGACTATAAAAAGTATTATTCGAATGAGACTTTATATAATGAAGCGTACATAAATAGGGTGGATAATTTTATGATTAAATTAATCAGAGGACATATTGCGAGAGCAATAAGCTCGTCCAATGACTTAATTTTCGGGGTTTATTATCCAAACACCTTGTACTATGAGAGTGTGCGTCGCAACGGTTTTATTCCACCAAAGGCGTTCCTTTATTTGGACATGAAAGGACTTATACAGGATAGATCCGGAATTCCGCTGATCTATCATGTAAGTAGATCATCCGTAGACGGGCGATTGTGCTACGACAGGGAAGTAACGCGCACCGAAGAATAGCTCTTGCGCTTCAGTAGGGCTATCTCCCACAGGGACCGGGACGATAGTATTGGACAGCCTCAACAGTTCTGGTGGTTGAATGGCATATAAAGACCTTGATACCAATGTCGGTATAGAATCACAGTATCATCAGCCAGCTTACATAGACTTAGCTATTTTAGAATTAGGGTAGTATAAGATTTAAGTTAAGTTAAGTTAAGTGCTTTTAAATAAAATTAAAAATTAAAAAAAAAAATAATAAGTAAGTTAAATTTTAAGAAAAAAAAAAAATTCGACACAAGGTTTTTCAAATTTTTCTTTGTATTTCAAATAATCATAAGTGCTGCCACAAAGTTCTGTCGCCGAAACGCAAATTAAACAATTGTTAAGTAATGTTTAGCTTAGAGCGTCTGCGAAGGACCAGTAAGTTATAATATAAGATAATTAAGCTAGAATTTAAGCATTTTTTGTCTAGCATGTAATTTAGAAACTTAGAAGATAAAAATAAAATAAAAAAAAATGTTTTAAAAATGAAACGCTCTTTCACGTTTCACGTGCACGATAAGAAATGTACAGAAACAGGGGAAGTTAGCTCCCAAATGGAGGGGTCCCTACAATGTTGTGGCAATACAAGGACTGGTAAACGTGATCCTGAAAATAGGCAAGAAAAGCGTAGTGGTGCACAATAACAGGTTAAAGCCCTATTTCGAATAGAGGATAAAACCTGGGGTTAGCAGCATTGTACTGAGTTCCGACTTTGGTGCCAGTGGGAAACCAGAACGGATTAAAAAGCGAAACCAGGGATAGCCTTTCTTTACTAAATTAAAGTGGCAACCCCCAGAACGGGTCATCCTTTATGAAGCACATATGTTTGCAAAATAAAAAAATCTTAATAATAAATAAAAAGCATTGTAAATATAGTTTAAACTATAAACTATATAAAAATCTTAATAATTAAAAAGAATTGTAAACGTAGTTAAAACTATAAACTATATAAAAAATCTTAAAAAAAATTAACAAAAAATTATTGTAAATAAAAATTGTATATATTGTAAAACACCACCGGGACAATAGCACTTACGACCGTTAGCGAGGTTCATTCCTCTTCCAAGAATGAAACTCAATTTTTTGAGGGGGCAGAAATGTTATATGATTAATTTTAGGTAATTAAAATTAATACAGACACCAACATAATAACACCAGTAAAATAACAGTTCGTGTAGTTAAGTTTTAATGAGTTTTTCAAGTTTCACAAATGAAACAATACAATGTTTACCAAATGTAAATTAACATTTATAAATTAAAATTAATGCAGACAAAAACATTATAACACCAGTAAAATAATAGTTCGTGTGGTTAAGTTTTTCAATTTTCACAAATGAAACAATACAATGTTTACCAAATGTAAATTAACATTTATAAATTAAAACTAATGCGGAAAACAACATAATAACACCAATAAGATAATAGTTCGTGTAGTTAAGTTTTAATGAGTTTTTCAATTTTCACAAATGAAACATTACAATGTTTACCCAATGTAAATCAACATTTATAAATTAAAATTAATGCAAACAACAACAGTAATAACACCAGTAAAATAATATAAAATAATTACAAAAGTGAAAAATACGTTTCTGGGCTTTAATGAATTTATTGTTTCGGTCGAGAACTTTGGAAGCAGAGACTCAAAAAAGGAACCAAGCAAGTTGGGACGAAAGGAAACCAAAAGGAAGATAATCGACCTCGCAGAAAAGAAGGGAGCTCACAGAAAAGAAGAGGTAAGTTAACCACTGATAAGTCTTAGAAATATCTTCGGGTGCCACCGGAATTTTGTGGTACTGTTGGGGTTCTTTAAAGCCTTCCCAAAGAACCACCCATTTTCTTTAAATCAACCTGCCTTCCCCTCACTCCACAAAAATATTTTACTTACCTGCAATCGAGCAGCGTAAGCTACCCTTCATTATCTTTCAGCTGGAAAGTAAACCCCCAGCAAGCATGGATATCACCAAATCATTCCGTTCATAATACATGAACCATACCAACCCAATCGGTTCAGCTCGTCAGCAATCATGATTGGTAAACATACGCCAATCGTTCAGCGTGTGCTTGTTCCAACAATTCGTTGGTCCAAGAAGACACGTCGAGCAACGTACTTGTTTACACAGTTGCAGCCGATTTTTCGATTTTTCCGATTTTACATTGGTCGCCCAAGCGACACCCGATCATCGAATAGGGCATGACCGCAATTGTTGTTTAAACAATAATTATAATGATCATGTCCTATGATACATTTTTCTGAAAACTAAACCTCCATTGAATCGGACACGATCATGATTGCTATTCAAATAATCATACCAATGATCGTGTCCCATGTACCATTTCATTAATCCAAACAATAGCCACCCTAGCCATTGCCATGGCGAACAAATCTCTTGTTTACCTATCGTCACTGAAAAATCTATAGCCTACAACGGCATGATTGTGAGCGATCATGTAAACACCACGTTGTTCCCATGTCGCATCGGTTAATCCAAACAAGCGCGCATCCCAGCGTACGAACCCGAAATAGCGTTTCTGTTTATTTAAGACACAGAAACCTATTTCTTCCTCCGGCGATCGTCACGATCGTTTGCAACAACGATGCCTGCAGCCCCTAATGCTTAAACTCCAATTCGAACGCTCATTGGTCATCACCAAAGGGAAGATCGAATTGGCTCCACCCATATCGATGGAATTCTATCACGGTGCCCGCTAGTGGATGTTGAGTACAACGGTCATCGGGGAGTCAGATTTCATCCCCAGGCGGATACACATGTCGAAGTACGGTCGCGTCCTTGACGTTATTTCAGAGTTCTTGTGCGTTTTGAATTAAAGTATCTAATTGAAATGGTGTAATAAGAAAAAGTAAAGTATCTAATTGAAACGGTGTAATAAGAAAAACTAAAGTATCTAACTGATATGGTGTAATAAGAAAAACTACGTTACTATTCGCATTTGAAAACTGTTTGCGAGTTGCATCATTTACCATTGTGATGTATTTACCATTGGAAATTTTAAATAAAGAACTAATAAACAAGATCCTCCAGAGTCTTTAATTTGTGTCATAATTGTGGAGAAGGATTAACATTTTCATTCGTGGTGAGTTGGTGATTTGACTTTTCGGTGCTGGGAAGTGAAACGAGTGCACGTGTCTTGGCACACTACAACTACCCACAGTACGCCCTCGTAAGGTCGAGGGTCGAGAAAACTTCGCACCCCTGCAGTTTATACGAAAAGTCGTGCAGGTGTGCTATGGGGTACCGATCGGGTGTGCTTACAGCGTTTAGCATTCTGTAATCGCCGTATGGACGCCACTCGCCGTTACTCCTCTTGACGAGATGGAGTGGGCTCGCCCATGGGCTATCGGATGGCTAGCAGATTCCTAAATCGAGCCTGTACTCGAATTCTGTGCGAGGCTTGCGCAATTTTTCGGGAGCCAATCGGCGCGTTGACTCACTGATGGGCCTCGTGTCTCGATATGACGGAAGACGCCGGCTTTTGCGCGTTGAGTATTACTGGGCGGCACAGTTATGTCCGCGAATTCTCGTAACAGATCGCTGAATGGGCCGTTTGCCACGGTGCACGATAACGTCAGCGCTGCTCCCGCCTTTGCGTTTACTGGCTTGGAGAGAGACGTTTTCGGGTCCATCAGTCTGTTACGTGCTACGCCCACCACTGGTTTGTAGCGACGTAGCAGGTCCGAATTAGGGGTTCGCTTACGTCGGCCACGACGAAGTACTATCAGATTGGTCGACGGAGGCATATGTTTAGTGTAATTAACTTTCGTCCGAAGATTTTAATCGGAGAATTGTTCGCGGCGAACAATCTCAATAAGTCCGGCAGCCGATTGGCAGGTGCCTAAGAGCGAGGAAGGACGGAGATATCTGCACCTGTGTCGATCGTAAAGTTCATGTTTGAACTCTTGTCGTAGATCGACAAGCGACTTGTGGGGGTTCTCTACATTACACTGAAAACCAACCCATGACCATAACCGCAATTCCGCCCACAATTCTTGCACATGGGTACGCCACACACAATTTTATCCACAATTACAATCATAATTTCGCCCGCAGTCCGCGCATAACGCCAACCTCAATCCCTTTCGTTAGCCTATCTCACCTGTGAAAGGTAGCTGTCCTAAGGGCATAAATCAAGTAAGGGATGTATCACCTGAATTCATCATCCTATGCAGATAATGCATCACAGAATTCAGCCTTACAACCCGTATGCAGCATTTAAAATTCCTGAAAACTAAAATCCTGTTCATGCATTTACTGCATCTTTTACTTAGTTCCTTTTTCGTTGCTTTTGTTTGCCACGACTTGGCAACACAAACTACCACGCACCCTCGCCGTGATCAACTCAGAGAGATCTTCTCTGATTGGTCGCTGCAAGACAAACGGCACGTTTCTCTTAAAAAAACAAAAACATCCCTTAGCGGATGACAGACGCAAAAATAGAGGAGACGAATAACAACCACCGACGAGCGCGCATCGCTGTCCTATCAAAAGAAGAGTCTTAACCCAACCCCGGTAGTGCGCGCATATAGTTTCAATCTATAAAGAGTCGAAATTCCCCCCGGAATCGTGTACATGTGTGGGAACAAAAATCAAGCTATACCGTACCTTTTTTGTGAAAATCAAACAGTGTTGAATTCCGTTTACCCAAATCAAACTATACCGAACCTTTTTTTGTGCAAAGCAAACACTGCTGTACTTAGTTCATTAAATCAAACTATACCGAACCTTTTTTGTGCAAAACAAACACTGCCGTACTTACTTTATTAAATCAAACTATACCGAACCTTTTTTGTGCAAAGCAAACACTGCTGTACTTAGTTTATTAAATCAAACTATACCGAACCTTTTTTGTGCAAAGCAAACACTGCTGTACTTAGTTTATTAAATCAAACTATACCGAACCTTTTTTGTGAAAAGCAAACACTGCTGTACTTACTTTATTAAATCAAACTATACCGAACCTTTTTTGTGCAAAGCAAACACTGCTGTACTTAGTTTATTAAATCAAACTATACCGAACCTTTTTTGTGCAAAGCAAACACTGCTGTACTTAGTTTATTAAATCAGACTATACTATACGACAGAAAGAGTATGGGAGTATGAGTGAACCCGTACCCGTGCAGGCACCACTACTCATATATACATTACATTATCATTCAAGCGCCCCCCACAGACTTACTTGGGGGTTGCCGGCCGTTTGCGCTCCAATTGCGGTCGGCAGTTCTAGTTCAAAGAACTAGACTGCGTCGGTTGGGCTTGTGGCCAGTTGCAGGGTTGTCTGCACTTCCTGGCCCGTGCGGCGAAACGGAAATGGAAGTAGCACATGCCAGCGGGATTCGCGTTGTTTGGCGTGCGTGTTCTACTACGCCAGCGTCGTGCATTTTCACGCGACCTATCTCGGCGTCGCGATCTGCCACGGTCTGTCCGTCGAGGATTTCTGACACTGAGACTGCTAAGTTGTATCTGTAGCTGTCGGATTTGCAGGATCAAGCTCTCGAATTCGTTGTTCCGCAGCGCCGTATGGTTGTGCGTTGCCGTGGAGGGCTGGGATTGGGGAGAAACCTGAAGGGTCGTCGTTGTCTGTGGACGCTGGAGATCCAGTTCGGATCGATCCGTGACCATTAGCGCTTCAGCATGTAGTGCGAGATCGTCCATACTTAAATCTGTTAAAGGGGCGACGATATCCTGCACGTATTCGGGCAAGGATTCCCTAAAAATAGCCATTAAGGCTGGGTCCGACATGTCCGTACCGGCTAGTGCGCGTAAATGGGCGGCGCGTTGGGACGGTCTCAACCCCAGTGTGTCGGTCTGTCGCAACAAGCGTCGCAAGCGATTTTGCGGTGTCTCCCCGAATGCGTTTATCACCATTTCCTTGAACGTGGTATAGGGTCGGGATGACGGGGTTTTGATTAAATGCTTCACGTAAGGAAGCAAGGTTGGGTCCAAATCCAGTGTTATTAGAACAAATTTTTCCTGTTCGTCTGAGATTCCCTCACACCTGAATGTCAGTTCGGCGTAGCCAAACCAGAAATCGGGGTCGTCGAACGTAAAGTCCGGTAACATTAGGCTTCGCATACGTGGACGTTGGTCCGTATTGGAGGCATTCTCGACTTCTCGCAGGGGAGTTGGTAATCGTGGTGAGGTCGGGGCCGGAGGAGGGGTCCTGGCGGGTGTCATTGTCGCTGTCTCGGACGAAGATTGCGACTTAGTAACTGTCATTTATCGAGGAGGGTTCGCGTTGTATATCAGTCCCTCGGTGCGGGAATTGCTTTTATATGGGAGGTCGCGTTTATTTTTCCCTAGGAACGTTTGTGTCTAGTGGAACGGGGCGAAACGACCTGCTGGTTCCAAAGATATAAAGGTGCGCGGGGGGGGGGGGGGGGGGGGGTTCTAGCACAAGAAGATACTGCTTGGTTTCCTGAGATAAATCACGGATGGGCCTAACCAAAAAGGATATCAAAACAAGGCGGCGCATTCGTTGGAGGAGGTACAATTTTGGGCTCTTGTTCGGGACAGACGAGAAGAAAGAAAAGGTGAGAACTATCGAGGGTTTTTCGCGATAGGCACTGTTTCTGTGCTGTTTTTGCTACGAAGTCCTCCTACGAAAATAAACGTCGAGTATGTGTTGTCGGTTCGCGAGTGTGTTTCGGGCTCTGAAGGAGCTTACAATTTTGTTTTTAATTTTTTTTTTTTATGTATTAGTTTTGATTGGAATTTATCACAATACGAGAATAAAATTATTACAGTGAAGTTGTGAAAGCATAATATATTTAAATCACTCTAAATAAAAGGAATACGATTGAAAAACACGGATATGAAGAAAAGAGATAAGTGATCCTAAATGTTTGTAAACATTTTGGTTTGTTTAATTTTAAATGGGTCTGTTTTATTTCATTTTGTTTCATATGTATTGTAAGTGCAATTTCCTTTTTTTTTAAATTTTCGTTTAGTGTTTACTCTAGTATTCGTTTTGTATTTGCTCGGAAGGAGCTTCACAATCTAACTTTTCTAATATTACTGCAAGTTTATTGCATATACGTGGTGGTTCAGAGGGAACTCACCCGATTTGAGTTTAAAAGCGTTTTGGGCTCGAAAGGAGCTTGTACAAGAAAAAGAAATAGAGAGAAAAAAATTTTTTTTGTTTAAAAAAAACATGCGGTTGCCCGGAGATGTCTTCGCTGCAGGAGGAGTTGGGTGATGTCGTCGGCTGAAGTGGTTGAGCACTCGTGTGATACTTGCACAATATTATCACACTGACACTGGACCGTATTGTCTTAATTGATAATGTTACTTATTCGCTGTTGGGTTGCACTACAGCTTTCGTTTTTTCGTTTCCCTTATATGTGGGCACCAACACATTTGGTGTACGAATCGGCGAAATCACTTCAACCGTAGATTTAAAATAATTGTTATTGTTTAACCAATTAGTTATTTGCAGTCGCGTAACTCCCTTATTCGCGTTCGTTCACTCGTTACGTAATGTATTAACGCGTGTTTATTAAAGATCACGCCGGGATCACCACTTTGACGGATTCTGTTCTAGCTGTAGTCTTCCGCCGAACACTGTGCAGACAAATAAGAGACACTTTTAGTTTTTGTTCACCGATTTTATTCAATGATGCTGTTCGTTTGATCAAGTTTAATTTTTTTTTGAACCGATTATTCGCGCCGATACACTCACTCTTGTTTTTCTTGTTGCGGATCCTTATCCTTCGAATATTAACGCTAATCTATCTTAAACACTTCCTTCAAGGGATGCAAAACGAAACTCGAAGGTTCTCATTTTTTCTCGAGATTACCTCTTACCCGAGAATCTCTTCACTAGGGAATATCGTACTCTTTTTTGTCCTGTGGTTGCCTGTTTCGTCGCAGGCCAGATGTGCGGTTGCACCCACACACATAGACGCGGATGTTGCTGCCTGTGTGGCCGAAAATCTTCCTGGAATCCCGGAATTCACACCTTCTGTCGAATCGATCTGTATATCTTTGGTGTGGTTTATTATTCCTGGCGATCCCAGGCCGCAATAATTATCTTCGCTTGCGATAATTATATTTGCTTTGCCCTATGGGAACAGTGTTTTAGTTTATTGCTGTTTCTCCGCAATGGCTTTGTTTTGTGAAGTGCATTGCGGTAGGGTCAAAAGTTCAGCCGACGGTTTATTTTAGGCAATTTGCTTGTCGCCGGGGATTTGATGTTTGTCGGCGTCTGGCGCAGCTATGCCAACCACTTGTGTTTATGCAGATAATGGGTAGACTTTTTGTTGGTTCGTGATTTTATGAACTTGATTAATTCATCCGTGGTTAGAAATGTGCTGGTGCCTGAAGGATATGACGCCTTGTTTGTATCGTTATATTCCCCAATGAAAGGAGTATAAGATACGGGTAATCTGTGTGAAATATATTCGTGTACAGTGTTTCGAAAATTGGGGACTGAGATGGGAATCATTTTGTTGATAGATCTTTGAGAGGTGGTCAGCGAGGCAATTGGCTATGTCCGTGTGGGAATGGATAAGATTGTTGTTGAATGGGTTGATCGAGTGATCGATTCGCGGTTTAAACTTCCGACCAGTTAGTCGGTTGATGTTTTTGAAGAGATCACGGTTGGGTTTGATATTGTTAAGTTTGATATAGGTCTGACCCGCGAACTTTTTTACACGTTCATTCATTAGGGTGGTCAGGAGTTGGATCTGACTTTTAATAAAGGGGTAGAATCTTATATGAAGTTTTCGGCGGAGTTGTTTTTTGAGACGCAGCAATTTAGTTAGGATGCTAGGTAAAGGTTTTCCTAAATGATTATGAGGGACGGTTGTGGGTCTGTTCAATTTTTAGGGCTGCTCGATCGATATCAGCAGGGATTAGGTTAGCAGATTCGGGGATTTGCAAGTAAGAAAAACTTTTGGCGACGTCTCTATTGACCCTTTTCCAGTTAGTCTTGGAGAAGTTCGGGACAGGACTGAGTGAGTAGAGCAGTTCGAAGGAGGGAACTTTGATCGAGTTGTGAACGGATCCACTATCAATGGGAAAGAGGAAAGATACTGTGGGGGGGGAGGGCATCTGCCGACTTGAGAAAGAAGTCAATTGTTGACTGGGTGGAGTTGTGGGGGTTCTCTATACCACATGGAGAACCAACCTACAATGCCAACCAATCTTGACCGCTAACAGCGCGACACCCTAACCTAACCTGTAACCCATTTCAAAACCTGCGATACACACATTCGCAACCATGCCAAATCTGCTAGCGCATCCATCCCGAACTTGCAAGAATCCATCTCCCAATCTGCAATGAAAGGCATTTCCCAAAATTCCCAACAGAATACATTCTAAATCATCTCCCTCAATTACATCACCCCACATATAATTTTTCCCAAAACCGCTTCGGTCAATTCTCTATTTAAGTCATATTCCTTCCTTGCGACCAAGCAATCTTAATTTGCCCGTAATTCATATGCTGTAATAAAACGTATATTCAAACCTACAATGGAACATTAACCATCACCACCAACTATACCGAGCCGCATACATTTCCCCGAAACTACTTCAGTTAATGTCTCACCTAAATGATATTCCCTGCTTGCACCCAAGCAATCTCAATTTCTCCCGAAAACCACTTCGGTTCATTTCCTCTTCAAACAATTTCCTCGCTTGCAAGCAAGCAACATTCGGTTCCCCGAAAACCATTTCGGCTCCCATCCTACCCAATACTAATTCCTCGTATACATAGCGCCAGAGGAACTTAACTCAGCCTATACGGCAATGATTCTCCGAAACCCAATCCCCTATGCAACTCTTCTCGAAATTCCTCGTAAGTGGCAGCGAGTTTATTTCAGCTATGACTCAACCGCCACGACGCGATGAATAGATTTTTCGCATCCTTTAGTCAGTCGTCATTCAACTCCCAACACGCGCACGTCGAGGGTCCCCCCTGATAACCGCCGCGACTCTGCTGCGCGAGTCCCAACCCATAGTCAAGTAGAGAAAAATAAACGAACGTTAATCCGCCAAACAACCCTAGTGTTTTCTTCATTTACTCTCCCTTTGTCGGCGAACGATTCCTCTGTGAACAATCTTGGGGGATCAAGTGAACCCGTCTCGTGCCAGACACCCTACTTGAAACCTCTACAGAGTTGGTGACACGAGTTGGCTGTAGAGCTCTGTCGATGTACGTATATGGGTGAGATGAGAGGAGGTCCAAAAGTTGGCAACCGTATTTGTTATTCTTTATATCGTTGAATGCCATATGTCGAGCGTTACAGTCTCCACCGATTATGAATGGTGCGGGGAGAGACTGTCTGATTATTTGAGATATGTCAGAGTCAAGGAAGTCTGGTTCTCGTGTTGGGTAGATGAAAAGGGATGTTAATATGATTACTTTTTTGTTTTAACAAAAAAAGTTTAAGTGCCGTGTATTCAATATTGAAAATATTGGCGAACCTGATTTCGGTGAATCGAAGTTTATTATCTAGTAGGATGCCGGTACCTCCGTGGGATCCAGTAGTTCTGGGGTTTGAAATAAATGTATAATGGGGGATGGATACTCAGGACTTGGACTTAAGCCACGTTTCTGAGAGGAGAAGGATGTCTGGGGAGAAGGTTTTAACAAACAACCGTAAGTGTTGCTTACGGATGTTGGAGTATATAGAAATCAACCACCACCGTTATCAGTCCAACGGTCATATGACACGATTTTGGTTCTCGACGGGATGACGGGGTTCGAGATTAAAAAAAGCGCCGGTGGTATCGCACCGTTGTGTTTGACAGTAGAATCAAGAAGTCGATAATCAGGGTTTTGGAATGAGAGTCGTGAGTTGAATGTGTGAAAATCCAAAGGAAATATTTTATATTTTATATTTTAGAATATAATATGTTGTTGCAGTTCATCAAGAAATATAAAACATCAAGCAGTTCATCGCTTCTCGAAGCCTGGACGGATAGCTGTCACGCGTCCAGGATTTGTCGCTTCTCGCCACCTGGGCACATCGCTGTCACGTGTGTGGGGTTCTTCACTTCTCGCCGCCTGGACGCAACGTTCTGGGGGCACCCTCTTATCACCGCCCAGGCACCGCGAATCACGTGTCTGGGGGCACCACTTCAACATAGTCGGTGTCTAAGCTGGGCTTTCGGTAACAGGATTAGGGGATATAGAAGATGAGGAACAGGAAAGATGCCGGCACCCGTCGGGAGATCATGTCATCGGAAAGCTGTCACGGATTTGGAGTTCACCGCTTCTCGAAGCCTGGACGCATCGCTGTAAGGCGTCCAGGATTTGTCGCTTCTCACCACCTGGGCACATCGCTGTCACGTGTTTGGCGTTCTTCACTTCTTGCCGCCTGGACGCAACGCTCTGGGGGTACCCTCTTATCACCGCCCAGGCACAGCGAATCACGTCTCTGGGGCCACCACTCCAACAGAGTCGGTGTCTAAGCTGGGCTTTCGGTAACAAGATTAGGGGATATAGAAGGAGGAGCAAGGAAAGATGCCGGCACCCTTCGAGAAATCATATCAACGGAAAGCGAATTTTGAACACATGGTCCAGCCACAAATCAAAGAAGAAAAGCACCTAGCTTTGGAACTATTTCATCCTGCGACACAATGGAACGAAGGCTGCTATTGATCAGCAGATTATTCTTCCTGATAACAACCTGGATGCGCAACCTCTCTGGCTCAATCAAGTGCCAGTTGTAATTCAACAGGATATTGTTACTCTACTTACAGATTTACGATCCAACATGGGACTACGTCCAACATATTCTTACCCTACGTACGGATTACGATACAACCTATCAATTTCAACATATTGACGACCACATCGCTCAATTACAATGTCAAATGGTCAATGATATGATCGTTGTACAATTGCCGACGCAGTTTCAACGGAGCTTGATAAATTCTAATCAAATCAACCGGAATAGTGACCTCAACCAATTGAATAACGTAAGTGCTTATTGAAATCGTTGCCGCGGCTGATGCGGCAAATATCGCCCTTCAGGCACTTCTCCACAACATGTCGGAGATTTTTCTAACTACATCGAGCTACAACGTTGGCACTCAATAGCCAACTGGGCCTTTGGCCTCACACACATACAAACACACACACACACACACACACACACACACACACACACACACACACACACACACACACACACACACACACACACACACACACACACACACACACACACACACACACACACGCTAACTCTGATGATTAAATACGAATTGAAACAATAACTAATTATATTTCATAACAAAATAACCCAATTAATAGTTAGATCTAGTCAACATAATTCATTATTGCCACCCTACCTCTGCACCGTACCGGTTCATGAGCAACACGAGCATTGAAGCATCTGTTCTCAACCATAAGTACCAACCGCGACTTCCCACGGCGCTGACATGCACACGTTGGTGACGCCAACTAAAGGAGACTACTGGGCGTCGGCCCATCATCCGTATACAACCAGCAGCATGTCTTCAGTGAACCAACTAGTGGAGTTGGTTTTGCTGCTTCCAAGGCAAAGGATAAGGGTGTCTCAACGAGAACCAACTAGTGGAGTTGGTCTTGCTGTTCCCAGTGGGTGCTGACATGCCCCTTCATTGATAGCACCAAGGGGAACGACAACTACTGATGCATCGTCGTCGGCCCGGCAAGATGTTTCAGTACAGCAACAAAACATAAAACATCAAGCTGCATCAATGGCACTCTGAAATGCCAGACTGGTTTCTGGATCGTTATGTTAAAATGCGAGCAGTGATCCTAAACTACAAATTGATATCAGATGCACTGCTCGGCACATTACCAATCAATTTCAAACAGTTCATTCAAGCACCAAGCGCCTGAGCTTATACCTTAATAAAAATACAACGATGAGCTTACAACAGAAATTTCTGGTGGCACTGAATGCCACCAATGGCTGAATAAAGGAGAAGGAAAAAATGACTTCTCATTAACAGTTTTTATTGTTACTGTTTAACACAGTTTTGTAACGTTTTCCTCAAAAAGAAGCTTTTTTATCTAGTCAGTATACAGTATGTTTTTAACGTAACGTCTTTCTAACAAAGAAGATTTTTTATTCTTTTCATTTTTGACTCAGTCTGTTTTTAACTTGTATTTCATTAATTCCATCGTAAAATAAAGGTTAAAATGTGTGTATTTTCAATGAGTTGTATTTCTGCCCAGTGCGTAGTAGTTTTGCTGTGTCCTTGGCGACATATATATATGTATTCTTTGTATTGTAAATCATCTTAAGTGTATTTTTTTTCATTTAATTTATTTTTCACTTTTTTTTTGTCCTGCGATTTCCTGTTTCGTCGCAGGCCAGATGTGCGGTTGCACACACACATACAGACGCGGATGTTGCTGCCAGTGTGGCCGAAAATCTTCCTGGAATCCCGGAATTCACACCTTCTGTCGAATCGATCTGTGTATCTTTGGTGTGGTTTATTATTCTTAGCGATCCCTTTTTGGCGGCAATAATTATCTTCGCTTGCGATAATTATATGTGCTTTGCCCAATGGGAACGGCGTTTTAGTTTATTGCTGTTTCTCCGCAATGGCTTTGTTTTGTGAAGTGCATTGCGGTAGCGTCAAAAGTTCAGCCGACGGTTTATTTTAGGCAATTTGCTTGTCGCCGGGGATTTGATGTTTGTCGACATCTGGCGCAGCTATGCCAACCACTTGTGTTTATGCAGATAATGGGTAGATTTTTTGTTGGTTCGTGATTTTATAAACTTGATTAATTCATCCGTGGTTAGAAATGTGCTGGTGTCTGAAGGATATGACGCCTTGTTTGTTTTGTTATATTCCCCTATGAAAGGAGTATAAGATGCGGGTAATCTATGTGAAATATATTCGTTTACAGTGTTTCGAAAATTGGGGACTGAGAGGGAATCATTTTGTTGATAGATCTTTGAGAAGTGGTCGGCGAGGCAACTGGCTATGTCATGTCCGTGTCGGATTGGATAAGATTCTTGTTGAATGGGTTGATCAAGTGATCGATTCGCGGTTTAAATCCTCGACCAGTTAGTCGGTTGATGTGTTTGATGAGATCACGGTTGGGTTTAATATTGTTAAGTGTAGATGTATAGGTCTCATCCGCGAACTTTTTTAAATGTTCATTTATTAGGGTGGTCAGGAGTTGGATCTGTCTTTTAATAAAGGGACAGAATCTTATATGAAGTTTTCGGCGGAGTTGTTTTTTGAGACGCAGCAATTTAGTTAGGACGCTGGGTAAAGGATTTCCTAAATGATTATGAGGGATGGTGGTGGTGTGACGTACTTTGTCACATATATTTAGTTATTTAAAAATTGTTACCTCGTTGGTCCCGCTCCAGGTTCTTCCTCTGGTTCTTCCTCTTTACACGACCAGGGCAGCCACCGCCAAATGGTGATTCTAGAGAGACGTTGATGCGTTTCCACGAATCCAATCGCACCACAAACGAATGGATGTTCACCTCCTGCTTCTAAACTTGAGTGTGTCTTTTTCGGATTAAAACATGTGCATGCTGGATATATTTGGCCAATCCAAGTTTAAACACTTGCATTTTGACAAAATGTCTTTATTTTGCTTTTTCTCCACTTTTAATCTCCAAACTTTGCTTTGACAAAATCCAATAGTTTTCTGTTTTTTCCTCTCTTTTAATTTTAAACGTTACTTTGATAAAATTCAATAACTTTCAGTTTTTCCACTCTTTTAATTTTTTAAACGTTACTTTGACAAAATTCAATAAAAAGGAACGGGCGTTACTTCTTTTTTTCTTCCTCTCACTGCTGCTTACCAACTGTTCTCTTTTTACAGTCAACAAAACGGGATCCCTTTCAAAAACAGTATCCATTCAAAACATTAACCTGTTGCTTTTCTCCCTCTCGCTCTCCCTCAACGTCCACTCCGAAAATCAAACTCGAAACTTGTACACGATCCACATTCAAACTGGGGTGTGTCCGCACACTCACATGTGGATCGTGCACTTCCTCCACCACCTTACCATCACATTATATTAAAACAAATTATATTAAATACAAATTATCAAATGATGGTGGTGGCGGAAACCGCACGTAACAGTGCGTGTATTGCTGGTGAGGGTGTGGGGTGCGAAGTCGTGGTGCCGGCGTACGGCACAGGGTCTACTCCGTCCCCACAAACTATTCACTTTCCACTCGTCGATTGTTCCGCCGCGGCAAACTGTTCACCAAGGAGATCCAAAGAATTGGTAGAATTAAAATACACAGATTTAATTGATGATCACCGCCTTTTTAATTTAATTTATTTTCATGTGGAAATACTTGCTATTTACTTAATCTGCTGCAGTTAGACCTTTTACAATTAAAAACACTAAGCGACACGAAACTCGGCTCGTGTAAGCGACACGTCCCGCAGGGGTGCAGACTCCGGTGCACACCCTACGGGGGATGCTTAGTTCAAAACGGGCATGGTCCGTAACCAGTGGCATTCTCTGTGAAATGATGAAGCAGTTGCGACGTGACGAGCGGAGTAACAGGTAAACTCCGTACCGCCCCGCGATGGAATATCTAAAAGAAAGTCCCGCGGGGATCAACGGGAATATGAGCCTGGCGGGAGGTGGTTTTAGTCGGTAAAAACCCGGCATGCCCCTGGATCGGTCTAGAGGTATCTTTTGAAGATTTCCACCTTCCTACCGAAAAAAAAAAAAAAAAAAAAACCCTACGGGAGATGATAAAAATAATCGATGCGCGCGCTAAAGGATGGAAGACGACTCAACGATATTCAATCGTTTGGGGTGAAGATCGGTGGTAGTACACATGTATGTGTGTACATGGGTTTTTTCAGGGGACACACCATAATAACGAGTCTGAAACACCAAGACGGGGCATAATGTGCATCCAGGAGATGTGTGTTCGTTGAAACAAACAAATCGAATTTCATAGGATGCTAATGGGTTTGTATTTGATTATGCATCTAGGTCACGAGGGATGGATTCAGGGCGATTACAGTACAACGGGAAAAGCGACCTATGCATCGTTCGATAATGAGGGTCAGCTGGATAAATAGCAGCCACTCATTAAATGAAAACTGCGTTTAGGATACCACAAACGATATGGATTGTTTATGGTATCGCCAAGAAGCCTATGGAGGAACAGCGTTCTTTGTTTGCACTTGGTGCGAGTTAGGGGAAATTGGCTTCAGCGTCGATTGCGCTAATTGCATGTAGCTGCTTGGGTATTTTATTGCTGGGAGAAAAAGGTCGCCGGCCAATGTGTACGTTAAGAGATTTATCATACACATGGCGAAGCTGAAAAATAAACAGCGCGATATTTATGGTGCCTGGGGAAGGTTACATAGTATGTAATCCAAATCCTTTGTTATTAAGAATTCGTCTAGGAGAATCTGCCTGGCACCGAAGGTCTCAAATTGGTTTGGAATTCCTGATAAGTTGAGTAAGAAATTTTACTGGGAATTGTATGCGAAGGGATGCATGGAAGGTAAGTTTTCTTTTACAATGACTTTTAGGTGAAAGATTGATCTATTTAATGCGTGAAGCATTTAAGATGCTAATGCGATTGCATTAGCGAAAGCATATGCAGACTGGGTTGTAGGGATGGGGGTTCTTGAGGTAAGTAGTCAGTGGGGTTTGGCAGAACCGCCACATACCCCAACCCCAAGATGATATCTCACAAGGCGAAGAAGTCTAAAGAAGAAGAAGAAGAAGAAGCAATGATGTAACACTCACTGCCAAACCCTTCGGAGGTAAACATTTTTCTAAACAGACCGGTAACAATACTGGGACGTTCACGGTAGTCAAGGTAGAAAAGAAAAAACGGGGTGCACAACAGGCTGAAACCCTACTACGAATAGAGGAGGCCAAAAATGGACAAACCACAACAAACAAAGGGAAGTAACGCACCATAGCCGGTGCAGGGTTCAAGGCTACATTCTATGCGTTTGTAGCCAAGCTTCATTACTCTTCTAAAACTGAAGCTACCACTATTTAGGGGGGAAGGTATTGTTACGGACCTCGCGTCCATGTCCTCGCCCAACACCGACTAATTTCCTCAAATTTCCCCGTTCTACCTGTAAATGAAATAAATATCGTCAAGTAGCTAATTTGCATAAGCTACTTTATGGAAATTCTACTTTGCAGAAAATATAATAAAAAAAAAGCGTTGGCGCCGAATAAAAAATAAAAACGTCAACGGCAAAAAATAACTAATCACACACAAGGCTAGAGCTGGGGAGCACCAGAGGAAACCCAAAGCAAAAAAATAAAACAAAATAACATACAAATTTAGTGGACGTACGCCTATTGCAAGAACTACTGTAACGGTTGGGCATATAAGTATCAGAAGTGCGACCCTGCCGGATTCCACTGCAATTCATCACATATAAGAAGACATAGCTCAAGACGTTAATTCATCGGCTATCAAGCGTACAACAACGGGGGGACCAAGATGCTTCAACCCCTGTAACTAGAACAGTGGACTGGTCGACCAAGAAGAGGTCCGACCATAAATACCAAGTAAGTCTTCTTGTTTACCACTACATTATTTAAATTGTTAATTTATACAACAATTTTTCAGTGACGGATTAAAAAGACTTGTGATACGTTGGGAGAAAAGTAATAGTCTCAACCGTGACTATGTTGATAAATAAATTTATGATTTTGAAGCTTAAGAGTTGTACTTTAATATACTTCTTGCCCGATCTTGCTATTTTGTTTTTGTTCGCATTCCCCAAGCATGCGTGTATACCTTTCAGCCTACTCCCGTACTTGGTAAACTCCATAATTTCAAGTAAAGTCTTAACTAATATTTTTTTCTTCAATGATAATATATGACACAACCCCCTATCCCATTTCACTTTTGAATCTTGCTTCTTAGGTTAAGTATTGAATATCAGACGTACATATATGTAAAAATAAAATTTAAGTAATTGTAATACCACAATGCTGGTACTAATTTGAAAAAATAACTAAAAAAAAAACATATATATAAAGCAATTCTACTCACATAGCCGCTAAGTTGTGTACCATCATCATTGCCCATAAAGTTGTGTTCATTTTCGCTCTCGTTATCTTCTATGTGAATGATGTTTTGAGAGGGAACCGCTGTTTTCATTAAACTTTCCGATAGACCTACAATAATATATTGTAAATAACATATAAGTATAAGAATATTTTCGAATTGATGAAATCAAATAATAAGTACGTGGCGTAATTATTATTTAAGTATATACACAGTCTTATAATATTTATGATTATAAATATACTCGTAATAGTAATAATTATTATTATTTAAACTAGAGGAATCGCCCCCTATACGGTTATAATTAAAAGGAGTTCTTCACCTCTAACCGGAACGATCATATTCTCAAGACGACCATGTTTTTAAATATGAAAATAAGTAGCCAAGATTCAATTGTCAAGAAAGACGGTCGTTTCTCTCACGTCTATCACAATTATACCTCTATCCAGTCTTGAGGGCGAAAGAAAAACTTTTTCTCAATTTTTTTTTAAACAGTTGAATGTATTTATTTATGAAAAATTGTTATAATCTATTAGTATATTTAATATCATTTGAAGGATAACAGGTTATGTTTTTCATTAAAAAAAACATTAATAATTATAAAAATTATTATCAATAAACTCGAGTCCTGGAAAAAGTGACTTCTCATGGACGTCTCATCCAATTTTCTTTCGAATCGACTCGAAAGAAAATTTCTGAGATATTGTACTTTCATGAAATAAAAAAAAAGAAAAATCGGCTTTTTGAAAATTATTACAGGATATGCCCCGTTAAAAAAAATAGAGTATCATAAACCGTCAATCGGGATTTGAATTCCAGTTTGGAACGAATGTATGCCTCGTAAATTTAGGTAGGCCTTATGATCTAATGGGCGGGTGGGCGCGAACACTCAGGGCAAAGTCACTGATTGCTTTCAACCCAGCGATTGTCCCTGTTCATTTTAAATTGACATGCAGTCCCCACGTGACACCCCTGGATAGATACTTTGGCACCCGCCAGATAGTGAACCAATGCATGCAGCGATATCCTGAGAAAGGTTGGCGCAAGGCTAATAACCTTGCCCGTAAAAACAAACCATTATGGAAAATTTAACAAGCCTCGGATATGGACCGGATACATGACGACGATCACGGAAACGAAAATGGCTAAACGATTTGAGAATTTTCTCATGGAACTTTCGCTCACTATACAGAGCTCAAGCTGCACAGCAGTTGAATGTATTTATTTATGAAAAATTGTTAAATATATTTATCTATTAGTATATTTAATATCATTGGAAGGATAACAGGTTATGTTTTTTATTAAAAGGTAGGTAGCCGATGCCCTGACCGAATATAAGGCTGACATAACAGTGGTGTTATTTAAAAAAACGAGTATGACATTTATAACAGCTGTCATGCAAAACACCATGAAAGTGTACGCCTACTGTGTTTTGAGATACACGTGGTATTATCTTCATTGACTATTTGGAAAAGGGGCAGATGATAACTGAACAGAATGTGTCCTTATTAGGTCAGCTAAATGAGAATATAAAATGGAACCGTCCTCATTTTTTAAAGACTTATTATTTCCCTCCACATCACATCTTGCCCCTAACCCCAGTCCCTTGCCTTTCTTGACCTGAAAACAGGAGCTAAGTACATCAATTTCAATAGATCGCACAGTCTTAAACCATTAGGCCCCTTCCAAGGAACCTAGTTCGAGATTGAATTTCACATCCCCCGGCCAACTTCCTCATCGTGCCCCGGTCCTACCCCCCCCCCCCCCCCGGCTATTGATCCCCTCCTACCACCCTCTGTTAAGATCACACAGCAATCCCTTAATAGCCGCTATGCCCTCTCGAAGCTTAGAAATAGTCGGACCCACCACAACGTCCGCATCTATTTTGCTATCCATGGCAAATCTGATTCAGTCTGCTACGAAAACTAAATTAAAACGAGCGTCAAGGGTTCCATTCAACAGGAAGGTCTGTGGGGATTCTTTAAGGCGCCGAAGAATCACCCATCGCTTTAACCCCACCTAACCTGCAATTACCATGGCCAATTTACCTGCAATCGAGCAGCGTTAAGCTCCCCTTTCAATATCCTACACCTGAAAATTAAACCCTCAGCAACAGCATGTATTTCAACCAAACCATTGCGGTTCATTTTACATGGATGAATTAGGAATCTGAGCGGTTCCTCTGGGCGGCAACATGCCCATCAACATACTCCTATCATCCTGCGTCTCCTTGTTCCAACAACCCGTTGGTCCAAAAAGACAAGTCAGCTACTTGTTTGCTTGCACGTCTGCAAGCCAGATTTCTAATAAGAATACCCTACGATTTATTTTCCAATTAAAGAATAAACAAACTTTTATTTAGCCCTGGCCATGGCGAGCAATCTTCTGTTGACCTAACATAACAGAAGAAACCATTTCCGCCGCCTGTAATATTCCCTAGTACTGTCTACAACATGGTTTTAGCCTTCAAGTACGCATGTTTATTTGCATACTAGCATGACCGATTATACGATCCGTTGCCGTATCAAGTAACGATTGCCGCATCAGGTCATGCCTAGGATGCGTTGTCCAAACAACGAGCAGCCACGATTACCACGCTGGCTATCGAAACGGAATGTTTCCGTTTACTTAATGTAAACAGAAGAAGATATTTTCGCCTGGCGGCAACATCTCTCGTATTAATGTATCCTAAATAAATATGCACCCATGCATCGTAGCCTCGATCATCTCATCGAAGTCTGTTGATACAATATTGTTACGTTTTTACTTCGCACACGACCGTTAAACTATGTCCAGTTTAAAACTATCCGTTCTTTTACGCGAGTTCGACCACTGGATCACAAGAGTGCTTCAATGTTCAAGGACAACCTGTTTTGCTCCTTTAAATTCCTCAATTCCTCGTCTCCTCTGGCTCTCCTTTTTCTTAGTTCTTCCACGTGCTCTCTCCTGGTTCCGTCTGCTTCTGGCGTTTTCACCAGTTTCGTGTATTCTCCAGTATTCCTCTAGATGGCTCCAGAATCGGTGTGTTGATGTCGTATTAGTTGGCTTAAGGCTCGGTGCGACGCCATGAGGTCACGCTAACGGTTGACAAGTGTCGGTTTTGAATTTGTGACACTACCCTCCACTTAAGTCTGATCGTCCCGATCAAACTCCAAAGTCCATGATCCCAATGGGGATAGTCTCTTTATATGCACAACTTTTATCTTTCCTTGCCTCTTCCGTATGCGATACACCACATCGTTTAGTCGCTTTAAGACTTTATATGGGCCTTCCCACGATGTCTGCAGTTTTGGGGACAGACACTTCCTCCGTTGGGGGTTGTATAATAGTACTAAATCGCCTTCTTGGAATCCCTCGGAATTCATGGCTCGATCATACCGATCCTTCATTTTGTTGCTCATCAACCGCGTCCGTTGCCTCACGAGACGGTGTATTTCGTCCATCTCGGATTGGAGCACCTCCCAATAGCTGCCTCCGGCTTTAATAGTGGCACCGTTGCTACCGAATTTCAGGTCCGATGGGAACCTCAAGTCTGTACCAAAGATGATGTGTGCAGGTGGGTGTCCGGTAGTGTCGTGTACTGCTGATCGGTATGCCATTAAAAACATTTGGATGTACTTGTCCCAATCACGCTGACATTTGTCGACAACTTCTCGCAAATGTTCCTCGAGCGTACGGTTGAACCTCTCAACCATTCCATCCGACTGTGGGTGCAGAGCTGTCGTCCGTGTCTTTTTGATGCCCAGCAGTGTGCACATTTCTTGGAAGATAGCAGACTCGAAATTCCTTCCTTGATCCGAATGTAACTCGATCGGTACTCCAAATCGCGTGACCCAATTCTGCACGAAAGCTTCGGCTACAGTTTTAGCCTCCTGGTTTGGTATCGCATACACTTCGGGCCACTTACTGAAATAGTCCATCACCACGAGTAGATATTTGTTGCCGGAGTCACTAGTGGGGAAAGGGCCAGCTACATCCACTGCGACGTGTTCAAATGGCGCTCCGGCATTACACTGCTGTAACTTCCCTCTGCTTTTGACTTTTGGGCCCTAGGCTGCCATACATTGTGTGCAGTTTTTAATCCAGTTAGCAACTGAATTCCGGCCATTCACACAGTAAAACCGTTGTTTTATTTTCTCCAGGGTTTTTGCAACGCCGAGATGTCCTCCGCTTGGTCCATTATGGAATTCTATGGACTTTCCGATGACATTCCTTCCTTTGCTGGTCTTTCATTCAATTCTTTTGCTTTCAGGATCTTGACAATTATTAATAAACGCATTTATATGTTGTGCGAAAAGTCACAAAATTCTAAGAAGTTGTGTCATATTCATAATTGTTTTTCTAAGTGAAATTAAAAAGCAGTCAAAATGACTGCCCTGAGCAATTTAGTTTATTCGGCCCTAATTGGTTGTCCACCCCACTCTCTGTGGGGTCTCCCAATACTCACCCCCTAACCATTTATTATCAAATTGTCAGAAGACTTCGGCCCAAAACCCATTTGATCTTACAAAATACTCACTCCCTTCCCTTTGACATATACGCTCTGACCGAAAACAACCTCATTCCCAGTACCAATAGATTAGAAATGACCCCCCCCCCCCCCCCCCCCCCCGCCGCCTTCAACGTATTTCACGACAACGATGTTTTTCGTTCCAGTCCTGACTCCCCCTGCCGAGGCGTGCTGCTTGCCATCCAAAACGGACTTGCATCTTCCCTTATTACCACCTCTTCTTCTCCCAACCTCGACTATGTTGCAATAAAAATTGAATATTGTTCTTATACGTCATTTGCTTTTAAATACCATTTTCGCAAACCATCTAGTCATACGAGCTCGCAATTGTTGCAATCGACCGCTTAAATAAGCAGAGTTCTTCCCAAGATGAAATTGTAGTCCTTGGCGATTTTAACCTCCCCCATCTCCAATGGACGCTGTCCGACGATAAATCTCACTACATCTCAAACCCCACTACTGCCAAGGAATGCAATGTTCTAAGTCATCTGGACAGACAACTTGACCTTGTGTTCACGACAGACACCTATAATTCCTCAGTTGCCTCTAGTCCTCAGACCCTCTTAACTATTGACAATCATCACGCCCCACTTCTCTTGACCTTATACCACCACTATTCAGCTCACCCCACATCTCCCCCCCAACTACTTTTCTTACAACTTCCGAAAAGCCAATTTCCGCTTCATAAATGTGTACGTCAACAACATCAAACTGCGCTTAAACGATAAGTGTAGAGGTTGCTACACAGAAATCGCTCTACACAGAAATCTACAACGCCATTTCCCTATATGTCCCATATACCCGACACAGTTATCGTTCTCATCGCCCCCTTTGTATAACCGCAAACTACGTTGTTAAAACAACAACAACAAGACATTATAGTTTTATGTTTATTTAGATTAAGCAACAAAAAAAGATGGAATAATATTTAAGTAAAATAAATAAACGTTTAAAAAAAAGGAATAAGCTGTGGAACACTTTCCTACATGCGCATTCTCCCCTCGACTACTCCAACTACCTCGGTTCCTTTTATCAATTCACAGAGCTTTACAGCTCCCTCTACCACAATTACCTCTCTAAAGCTCCATTTAAGTTGATCAACCACCCCAAAATCTTTCTTCCACTTTATCAACTACAAACCCAAATCGGATGCCTATCCCAACCCTCTCTTCTACGGCTCGGTTACTACAACGGACCACCATTGCCAATCTTTTCATGTCCTTCTTCAAAAAACTATTATATATACCCAATTATCGTTCCATTGCTAAGCTTTCGCACATTCCTTAACTGTTCGAAGGCCTTCTATATGGTGCGTTATGTTTCCGCTGCAAAGGCATCATTTCTCCCAACCAGCACGGCTTTCTCTCCGGCACGTCCACTACTACCAACCTTGTTGAATTCCCATCCCACACACTCCTTGCCTTAGAAAACGGCGATGAAATTGATGTAATCACTTCCGACTTTAACAAGGCCTTTGACAAAATCTCCCACAACCTTATTCTCTTTAAGTTATCTTCCCTCGGTTTTGAATCCTTGCTGATAAAGTGGATTTCATCCTATCTTAAGTATCGAACCTGCCGCGAGTTACGTGTGTCACGTTGCGAAATGTAAAAAAAAAACCACGTACAATTTAATGTTATAATTTTTCTTTATTTCTTAACTGTTTGTACAAAATATTGATTTCGAAAAGATATACTATTTTTCCTCCTCGATAGTATAGTGGTTAGTATACCCGCCTGTCACGCGGAAGATCGGGGTTCGATTCCCCATCGGGGAGCCTCTGGCGCAAGACTTAATTACCTTGTCCGGAAAAAACAAATCATTATGGAAAATTTAACAAGCCTCAGGGCTTGTTAAATAAGGCCAAGACCGGTTCCCGGTTGTAGTGCCGATGATGATGAAACTATTTTTCTCTAAATGACCGGGCACTATCACAATCCCAATTCAACTCAACTCTATCTCCAATCCTACCTGCACATTACACCTCGGTATTGAATTGCAAAAGTGATTCTCACGCTTTTAAACAAAGGATTGAGAATTCGGTAGATGCTGAGTCTACAATTTGTCACCTTTGCAGGTTCCATACCGAGTTCTTAGTTCTAGGGTTACGATTCACTTTTCCGGCCCGTTGCTGATGTTGCATCGGTGTCAAGGAACTGTGGGAAAATAACCTTGATGGGTGAATTTGCTGTTTAAGCATATTCAGGGGTTGGAAATTAGGTGTAGGAGGTATTAAGGGGTGGTGGGGTGATGGGGTGCCCGGTGGCAACCGTATTAGATCTGTGGGGGTTCTCTACATCACATGGAGAACCAACCCACAATCCCAACCAACACAATCAACCCACAGCGCGTCACCATCAACCTAACCGCCCATTCAAAACCCGCAAAGCATACATTCCCCAATCTGCAATCGCACACATTCGCAAACATGCAAAGAACACACTTCCCAATAGGAAACAGCATCCGTCCCCAAATCCCAATCGCATACATCCCTAAACTTACCAAGAATCCATTTCCTAATCTGTAATAAAATGCATTTTTCAAACTTACAACGGAATATCAATTAGCTCCCTCAACTACACCAAACCACATACATTTTTTCCAAAATTCACTCCGGTTAATTCCCGATTCAAATTATATTCCCTCGCTTATAACCAAGCAATATTTAGTTTCCCCGGAAACCATTTCAGTTCCTATTCCACCTAAAAGATGTAAAACCACATCAATTCCCTACAATCAAGCTGCATGCATTTTTCCCAAAGACCACTTCGGTCAATTTCTTATTTAAATTATATCCCTCGCTTGTAACCAATAAACATTTACTTTCCCCGAAAACCATTTCGACACCCGTCCCAACTAAACCAATGGAAATAACACCAATTCTCCTTACTGGTAACTCACCAGCACGAAGCGTCGCATTTCCGCGAAACAACCATCGCAACGACCAAGACCCATATCCCTTTGTCTAACCGACAACTCATGCCCACACTCGATCGTGTTCCCAAAACCGATTTCTCAGTACACATAGCAACCGAGGAATCTAGCCCAGCCTGTACGACAGTAATTCGCTGGAACTGAATTCTCCATGCACGCATAGCAACCCTTTTCAAGTTCCTAGTCAGTGGCAGTGAGTTTATTTCAACTATGACTCAACCGCCACAACACGATGAATAGATTTTTTCCATTATTAGTCAGTCGTCATTCAACAACCGCCACGCGCACATCGAGAGTCCCCTGACAACCGTCGCCAAATAAAGTCGAGTCGAACGTTCCCCTTTAAAATGCTGCGGGCACAGCGTCGAGGAATAAGTGTTTCATCTTGTATGAAATTTACGAAATTCAGTTTAATGATACCAATAATAAGTCGCGTTATAACTGCCGTCTTTATACACACCCAGAGGCCATCCTAGTATAACTAAAATACAAGTTGCCTGGTCGCTTACAAGTTCGGTGGTGACATGGAGAGTGTGCTTTAGGACTCGCATTACAACCGGTCTCGTTATATAAGGCCCGACTCTGAAAATAATAAGAATAGTCAGGAAAATAAGTGAAACAGAAAAATAAAGGGGAACTTACAAACAATAACAACACCAGTGACTTTTACTTATTGGCTTTTACTTTTGGTGATCGAATTTTGGGCGACAGTGTTTTTACAGTGAACTCTCTAGTGGGGCGGTAGTGAACTGGTGCCATACGTTGGTACATCTACCTCGTACCCCCACAGATCCAACCTCTCCGATCCTTTTTTTCCATTCTCAGGTGTCCCCCAGGGCGTTCTTCTCGGCTCCCTCCTATTTATCCTAACCATTAACGACATAGGCTCTAGTATCAATCACTCCTATATCTCCCCTTGCGCGGATGATACCAACATTTTCAAGATAATCCGCTCTCCTCTAGACTCCACACTTCTCCGATCGGATCTCGGCAGCTTTTCGACTTGGTGCCAAAATAACAGCCTAGAACTGAATATCACCAAATGTCACATAATCACCTTCTCTCGGAAGCGCTCCCCCACCCAGCCACGCTACTATCTCTTACTGAACCAACCGCTAACATCGGTGGAATCGATTCACAACCTATGTGACAAGGAGCTCAATTTTACCGCGCATATTAACGACATAATCCTTAAGGCCAACGCCGCCCTTGGCTTTTTAAACTCTGATCGAAAGAATTCCTTTGTCCGCCCTCTGCTTGAATATGCTAGTCAGGTCTGGTCTTCATATCAATTATCTAACATTCACAGGATTGAGAGTGTTCAACGTCGTTTCTTGCGCATTTCCCTCCGTAGACTAAACTGGGAAAATCCGCTGACGCTACCGCCATACACAAGCCGGCTCCCCTTAATCAATCTTAACACACTTGAAGAGCGTAGAATCCATGCTGACATCATCTTCATTCATCGTGTTCTGTTAGGCTCAATCAATTGCCCTGTTACACGCAACGCCTACCCTCCCCTAATGCCCACCCTTTTTGGGGACCATCCCTCACCATTAACAGGATTCACCTTCATGTGAAGCCCCATATGTTGATTAATCCAAATCAACATATCCAATCCAATGAGTACCTGTAAAAGTGCATTAGATACAAAATGCATATACGGGCGAATCATGGAATCCAGATACCACATCTGGGAAAAATCCATGACGGCACAAAGAAAATAATGTGCTACTCAAAACAAAGAACAATTCTATGGTAACGAAGCAATAAGGTATATAAAATATCTTTGCCATCGTTGACCGTAAATGAACACTTGCGTAAATACAAGGTTCTAAGAATTGTATACACGCATCCACACACTTAGATCTCGCTGATCATAAACATGTTCAATGTTTATGATTATCAGTAAATGTACTGCGAAGCATACCTCATGTGTATCAAAAACATCTATTATGGGTAAAAAATGGATGCATCTTTCGGTCTGTAAGACCGAAAGAGAGATAAGGGTGTGTGTGTATGAACGTCGTCCGGTTTTGGAGATTCTATCGAGAGTCTGATACCAACCGTTGTCCTGGACGGACATCAAATATAAAACCCATCGCGTTGTAAATTTGATTTAAAAAAAGAGTCTGTGCGCAACCGTCAGTACGATCGGCCAATAAAAGAAAGTGATTATTACCCGTCATCGAGGACGAAAGATAAAGTCGCTGCAAGTAACCTTTTGACGGTGGTTAAGAAAAGGAACATCGGTTCTTTGCGCTTACCGTACGATTTCGTCGAGTTCCTTTCACGGAGAAATTCTATCTCCCCGGCAGATATTCTATATTTAACCAGAGTGTCCGCAAAGGTGAAATAATAATTCGAATCTTCTGGATACGTGTGCAAAATCCAATTTAGTTTCAGTGTTGTGTTTCTCATTTTACCCAAACATAAAGAAGACTGTTTTGGACAAACTTAACTTTGTGAATTGAATTCAAATCAAAACCCAAAAACCGCATTTGTAAGAATAAATGGATTGTGTTCGCTGTGACGATCATTCGGTGTACCCAATTTAAAAGGTTAAAAACAGATTTCATTAGGTAAATAAAGTGACTTTAAATTAAGAACACATACGTGTGTTTTATTTAACTATGTGGGTGCTTATCTCTCTGTGTGTGTTTGTGTTTTCATCTCTGTGTGTGTATATATATATATAGTGCAAACAATCTTTATAACACCCAAGCCTGCTCCCCTCTATAACATTTCACACAAACCCCCGTAACCTTACTCTTCTACTTGTCCGCCCATCACATTTCTTATGGCTCTAACGAACCCATCTCGCGTATGCCACGATCGGCCAACAATTTGCCCACCTCCTTTGATTTCAACCTCTTCACTGCCGCTTTTAAACGCCGTCTCCTAACATACCCGTCCTAACCCCCCCCCCCCCCCCCCCCACTAACCCACTAACCTTCAATCCTACCTCTCCTCTCCCGCCCTGAAACTAGTTTTCCCCCACATGCCCACCCCCTCTACACCTTTTCGGCCCCTCCCTCAATTTCAACCTCACTCCTCCTGCTCGCTAACCCCCCCACAAAAGTCCTTACCACCAGTATTTGATTTAAATCATTTATTTATTTATTTATTTATTATCAACTAGTAATGTAAAATTGCATATCAATAACTTAACATAATGAGCCTATAGCGTTTGAAATGATAGTGAAGAAGAACGTGTGATTCGAACTGACGCCATGACAGTTAGAATCACCAAAAATTGAACCTAAGCGTAACACATCAGGCTACTGGCCGATTTTTGAATTCGATTTTTAAACTCAAGTATATTCCACTGATGTGAATTATTTTTGTTATCGCTATGGTATACGGCTCTGATGTATTTTCTTACTCGATTTTCGTTCGGTGTTCTTCACTATTTGATTGTGTATTGTGTGTATCTGTTAGAGACGCCACAAGCGTGTGGGGGTTCTCTATACCACATGGAGAACCAACCCACAATGCCAACCAATCTTGACCGCTAACAGCGCGTCACCCTACCCTAACCTGTAACCCATTTCAAAACATGCAAAAACAAATCCCAATCTGCAAGCGCATCCATCCCGAACTTGCAAGAATCCATCTCCCAATCTGCAATGAAAGGCATTTCCCAAAACTCCCAACAGAATACAATTCAACAGAATATATTCTAAATCAAATCCGCATATATTTCCCCAAAATTGCTTCGGTCAATTCTTCACCTAAACCACATCCCTCGCTCGCGACCAAGCAATTCTAATTTCCCCCGAAAACCATATCCCGTAATGAACGCATATTCCAACTTACAACGTACTATTAATCATCTCCCTCAATTACATCACCCCACATACATTTTCCCAAAATTGCTTCGGTCAATTCTCTACTTAATTCATATTCCCTCTTTGCGACCAAGCAATCTTAATTTCCCCGAAATGCATATGCTGTAATAAAACGCATATTCAAACCTACAATGGAACATTAACCTTCACCACCAACTATACCGAGCCGCATACATTTCCTACTTCGGTTAATATCTTATCCAACCGATATTCCTTGCTTGCACCCAAGCAATTCCAATTTCCCCCGAAAACTCATGCCCTTACTTGCTCGTGCTCCCAAAACCAATTTCTCGGTACGCATAGCAACCGAGGAATCTAGCCCAGTCAGTACGGCAGGAATTCCCGGAAACAAGCATAGCAACTCTTCTCGAAATTCCTAGCAAGTGGCAGTGATTTCATTTCTGCTATGACTCAACCGTCACGATGCGATGAATGGATTCCTTCCATTCATTAGTCAGTCGAGTTTTAGCAGCCAGGAATCAAGTCGAGGTCGTCAGGTCGTCAGATTCGAGAGAGAACACTAAGTTACGTGTCAGATCCGCGCGTTAATACGTCTCTTGTGAGAACTCCACACTCGAGAATTCGCGTTCCTTCGGAAAGTAGCGTTTTTCCGCCCGTTATTGTCCGCCGGGTCATCTTACAAAACCTGATCAAAACGCAGATCGGTCGCGTCATTGGCAGAGGAATATTCGTTGTAACCAAACCCCAGAGTCATAAAAAGGGGAAATTGTCCTTCTGCGTTTGTGCAGCGTTTGCCCCTTTTACGTGTGTGTAGTGTCATTGTTGTATGGATGGATATGATGGATATGGATAAGTCATGATGGTACCTTCTGACATAAAGAAATCCGGAGGTAAACTAGTCTCCCATTGCGGATCTCCGGGGAGACTATGTCAGGGGGAACACCATGCAGATATCATGATAAATAATTGAACTTTCATCGCATAACCGGGCTGGCTCTCGAGGCTCTGCCCACGTTCGACTGCTGACGGCATTTTGTAACATCAGGGGCATCGGTTTCACCAATACCAATGTAAACACCGTGCACCAATAAAACCAAAACCTGATATCCTTGCCCTAACTGAGACCCAGGTCGATTCGTCAACTGATTCGACATATCTTCGTTGCTCAGGATACGACTTACATTCGAGATTCCAATCTGGCTTGCCAGAGGATGGAGGCGTTGGAACCCAATAATATGGACATCATATGATTGAGGGTGGTGCTGAGGAATTCCGTTAAATTTCTTTGTTGTCTTTACCGCTTTACCCGAATGACGATCGACCGACGACATTTTTCGAACATCTTACATATACCGTCGACTGGATACAGATCAACCACCCCGCTTCCGAAATTGTTGTCCATGGCGATTTTAATGTGCACAATTCTGGCTGGTTGTTACATTCTAACAGAACCTACGAAGCTGGGAGTCTGGCGGAGATGTTTGCTGTAAGCAAACTTGACTCAACTCGTGGTGGAGCCAACGCGAGTGCCGGATGCCCGAGGCAATTATGCGAACACCCTGGATCTATTTTTGACATCCGAACCGAGTATTTATACCGTAGAGGTTTCTGTGCCACTGGGAAACTCAGATCACTGCTTGGTATCTGTCGCGCAAGCACTTGCATACCAAGCGAATAACCGGCCTAGGCAGTTTCGCCATGTACGGAAGTATGGGGCCGCTAACTGGGACGATTTGCGAGATTTCTTCGCATCCTTTCCATGGTCCGAGGTGTGCTTCGGAAATTCCGATGTTGACGCTTGCGCGGAGTTGGTATCAGAGATTATTCTTCTGGGGATGGAGATGTATATTCCACATTCCATCAAACGAAATTCGTCTGATAAACCTTGGTTTGACAAAAAATGCGAGCTGATTACAGCGGCAAAAAATAGAGCTTTTAGGCAATGGCGCTCCAATCCCACCGATGTTAACAGAACGAATTTTGTTAGAATCAGAAACGCGTGCAACCAGGCTCACAACGACGGGGTGATCAATAAGCTCCTTCGGTGCCCAACTGGTTCACGCTCCTTCTGGTCAATGGCAAAAGCTGTCAGTGGTAACTTCGCATCCTCCTCTTTCCCTCCGTTGGTGACAGACAGCGGGACGTTATCGAAAATCGCTCGAGCTCAGCCAATCCCAAAGATGGGAAAAAAGTGTCTCCCACAAAATTACCGTCCGATAGCACTACTGTCTATTTTATCTAAGGTAATGTAAAAAGTCATCAATACAGAGTTGGTTAAGTATTTGGAGTGCAACGGACTTCTGAATGATCGTCAATACGGATTCCGTGGCGAGCGGTCCACAGGAGATCTTTTGACACTTATAACCGATGTATGGACATCAGCGATTGAACGGCATGGTGAGTCAAGGGCGGACGCATTGGATATCTCCAAGGCTTTTGACAGCGTCTGGCACGGGGCATTGCTGAGCAAACTTCGTTCATATGGACTTTCCCAACAGCTTTGCGACTTGACGAAAAGCTTCCTTGAGAATCAATCGATCCGGGTTGTTGTGGACGGTGAGTGTTCGGATCTGTATCCTGTTAATATGGGGGTGCCCCAAGGTTCTATTTCGACTCCAACCTTGTTTTTGCTTCACATAAATTATTTGTTGGAGACAACGGGTGACAAAGTGTTCAGTTTTGCGGCTGATAGTATGCGTGTGTCCTCCTTTTCGAGTGTTCGGCCGATTGCTGCATCTGCGTCGCATCAGCTGAGATGTAGATAGATTGACTCTCTGAATCAGGATCTAGATAGGGTCATGCAGTGGGGAAGGGCCAATCTCGTCGACTTCAATGCAGAGTAGACACAATATACAACATTCACAAAAAAAAGTGGATCATCGGTTCCACAGCTGATGATGAATGGTCGGGCCCTCGAAGCTGGGGAAAGTTTGAAATTACTCGGCGTCACGGTCTGTGGGAATGTATCATGGCATAAACACGTATCGGGTATCGCCAGATCAGCCTCAGGAAAACTGAGTTATCTTCTTAGACGCAAGAAATATTTTACTCCGGCCCAACTTCTTCTCCTATATAAATCTCAAATTAGACCCGCGCTCGAATATTGCTCTCATGTTTGGAGCTCGGCTCCTAAACATACCCTCGACCTACTTGAGAGCGTACAAAGACGAGCGATCCGCCTGATCGGGGACTCGGTGCTGACGTCGGGACTACAGTCGCTATCACATCGAAGGCGCGTAGCCGACCTCTGTCTGTTTTACAGATATTATCACGGGTACTGTTCTTCGGAGATTCTTGGTATTGTTCCGCGCAATTCGGCTTATATGCGCTCCACAAGACAATCCGATGGATCGCAGTCGTTTGTGGTTTATCTCCCGACGGCGCGAACATCCCTGCATCAGAACTCGTTCTGTTACAGAGCGGGGAAGCTGTGGAACTCTCTTCCGACGCGAGTGTTCCTGGAGCGCTACAATCTGCAACTGTTCAAAAAGAGCTGCAACAGTTATTTGATGCTATCTCGGGGGACCCACTCGGCGCTATGGGTTCGCCTCTCCCGAGAGAAGTCTAATAAAAAAAAAAAAAAAATTGTTGTACTGAGATTTCCTCTTATAGTGTAAAAGTCGATTGTTAAAAATAAGTAACGAAATTTTAACATAAAAGAACGCTTAGACAACATTTACACGGAGAAATAGAAGAGAACATTTGAATAACATCTAAACAGAAACAATTCAAAAAAACATTTTCCAAGCACCTTTTATTATTTGTGTAAAACAGTGCTATGTGAAACCCTACATTTGCACGTTGTCTTCTTATTTGGTGGTGAACGATAGCAGACGGTGGGACCTTAGTGAACCAGTGCCATACGTAGGCACATCTACTTGAAACCCCCACAAGCCTAGGCTCTGTAAATCATTTAAATTATGGGTTTAGTCAAATAATTTTTCATTCTGTAATTAAATTGCATTTATTAATAAAAAAAGAAATGCTTAGGGGACATATGAATCTATCTGATATGGTAGCCTAATACACAGATTATGGTCATCGAAATCTAGAAACCCGTACTAAATCCTTATAAATAAAATCTATTTGTTCTATAAAAGAATTTTCTCCGGGCTACAAAAAATTCTAAACTCTACAACAAAGTTAGAGCAAGCCCACCGTTAAGACATTTGTCACACTTTATCAACTAAGCTTGAATAAAAAGAGTTAAAAATACTCAGACTTCTGCCAGCTGAGGGAGTATATAAATATAGAGGTCTGTGCATGGCTCCGTGGTAATCTTTATTAACTAACTGGAGTTTAATTTAGATTTGAAGTTTAAGTTAAAATTATTAAAAATAAAATAAGATTAAAATGTTTGACAAAAGACTTTAGACCAAGAGTCAGGGTGTTGCCAAGCAAAAGCTCCTGGAAGGGGCGAAGCCCTCTAATATATATTGAAAAATTACGAATTTTAAAGTTTTTCCGAGATTTTGATTATTCGATTTAAAATCTTTCCAAGATGTTTGTTATTTTAATTTAAATAAAAAAATCTTTATTAAATGATGTCAACCCTGGTTCTGTCAGTAGAGGTCCCAATGTTTGCTTTCTATCTTCAATCCTTGATGAGTTAACAGGCCACCACTTTTCTCTAACGTTTTTGTCTGCTAACATATAAAACATATTTTCAAATTGTTATTCAATTTAGTAAAGTTCCAGAACAACGGTTTCTGACACAAACAAACATTTTCCTTGTAGTTAGCAAACTCCACAAAATATTTCACCACGATCTCGATTCCCACCCTTTTGGCAATGGAACAGCTTAAACTGCTATCCCTGGCTGTGTAGCTAGTATAGTAGAACCCCTTGGGATAGATGTAATCCCCTAGTAATTTATTTTTAGATGCCCCAAACGTGAACGCAGCAATTTTACTGCTAATGGGATAATATACAGGGGGATTACGGCACCGGGGTCATCATCCTGAATATTATGTATTGTAGTTTTCCATGTACAGTAGGGATGGCTGTACACTCGTATGTACAAGTATACTGTTATTTTGAGCCCGGAAGTTCCAACTACCATTAATCAAGGAATGATATAGTAAGGTTTTCGTTCACTAAATCATCATGGTGCTGTATGTACGTTGGTCGACGTTGTGTATCCCCAATCTAGAACGATCAATGCTATTATCTCGAGCCACATAAATACGCGTATACATACAATTTCATTTTGTTGTTTGTAGAGTTGAAGCGGAAGGCTATGTAACCATTGAAGCGGTACACAAAGAAAGATTGTGGGAAAAGAAAATAAGAAAATAGAGGCGAAATTCATTATGTGAAGGTGGAACAGTGGCAGCAGAGAAAAGTGTTTCATTTGCTTTGGCGGGGGCTCCAAAAGGGTCGGTAATTGTCTCCCTGTTATGGGGCATCATTTCCAAAGCAAATGTTCTACCAGGCAAAGTTTAGTAATTGGATTTTCGGCAAGATAGCATTCGTTTTTTTGTTTTATAAAGGTAAACCTATAGAGTACTAAGATGCGATCAGATAACTGTTGGTGTTGTTATTGAGCATATTCAGGTTATAGAACTCCGGAATCACTTGCCCAGGAGGGAGTTCCATAGTTTTCCTGTTCTCATACAAAACGAGTTGTGGTACTGATATGTACGTACCGTGTAAAAGTGGACTGTGGAAATTGATTGAATCCGTCGGATTGCCTTGTGGTCCCCAAATAATCCAAATTCTCTGGAATGATAACACGGATCTCCGGCGAACAGATTGGTTAACAGAGGCAACTTCGGACGACAAAAATGATGGGCGGATATTTCGCAAATCGTCCTAGTATTTTCACTAGTCGTTTGAGATGTAAATAATTACACAACTCATCTCATACAACGCCCCGAGCTTCGTTTTTTTTTCATCTCGCCCCGAGTTTCGTTTGTACCGGATAAATGCTCAGCTTGGATGATAAAAACAGATCCAGGGTGTTCATAGAATCACTCTTGTATCGGGCATTCGCGTAGATTCTTCCACTAGATGAGTCAAACCAGGACAAGCTTCGCAGTTATGATTGTTCTGTTGAACTGTGTACACCAGTTGGATTTGTTAGGGTTCTCTACATCACAGGGAGAACCAACCCACAACCCTAACCTGCAAACATGCAAAAACAATCCGCAATTCCATACATTCCTAACTCCGCAATAACTACATTCCAAAACCTTCAACAGAATATAATTCAACAGAATATATTCTAATCATCACCCCACATACGTTTTCCCAAAATTGCTTCGGTCAACTTTCTACATAAGTTATATTTTCTCTTTGCGACCAAGCAATCCTAATTTCCCCGAAATTCATATGCTGTAACGAAACGCACATTCCAATCCATAACGGAGCATCAACCATCGCCACCAATTATACTAAGCCGCCCACATTTCCCCGAAATTACTTCGGTTAATATTCTATCTAAACGATATTCCTCTCCAGGAATCAAGTCGAGGTCGTCAGTTTGTCAGAGCCGGGGTAGCACATCAAGTTGCGTGTCAGATCCACGCGTTAATACGGCCCTAGTGAGAACTTCATACTCGAAAATTCGCGTTCTTTCGGAAAATAGCGCTTCTCCGCCCGTTATTGCCCGCCGGGTCATTTTGCAAAACCCGATCAAAACGCAGATCGGCCGCGTCATAGGCCAAGGAAGATTTATTGTAACCAAACACCAGAGTTATAGAACCCCGTGTCGTGCGCCGGCACAATGACCACATACCCCACAGGGCTCCAACGGTTCTTCTCTTTGGCAAACCAAATCATTCTTGATGAAGACATAGACTCCACCCTTAAAACAAAATCCCGCATGCAAGTCGTATCCTGGACGGCGAAGTTATGCCGAGTTATTTTACAAATCAACTTTAGAGTCAGTTGGTACCTAAATACCGTGCTTGGAAGTCTGTAAATATTTGTGGACGACGTATTAGTCTCTATCGTTTACAATTCCGCGGAGACGATTTGGTTATACTTTGGTTTCTAATCAAACTTTTTACATGTTATTCCTCCTGAGGTAGTCCCCTCCGGAGATCTGAATGGGAAACTAGAAACTCCAGAATTTTTTATGTGAGAGGGTTTTATCATTTATTAGTCTCAACTTCAGGCCGCACCATCACCCAAATAACTGGATAGTTAAGAGTTTCTATTGACCATATCAAGGGACGCACAGCGTGACGGGGTGATATTTCACTTTGGGACTGACCTTCCAGCTTTTTACTTTTTTTTTTAATTGCCTTTTACGAAAAGTCGGCATCTTTGTGAGAAATCTCACTTCCATGCCTTCCAGGGTGTTGGATTTGTCGCACATGACATACACACGACACACTACATATGATACACGACACATGATACACGACACATGATACACGACACACGTTCACATTGCAGCTAAAGAAAACACTGCATTGCATGAGGTCTCCCAAGAGAATCGTCGGGGAATGCGGTCATAATTAGAGCTTTCAAGCCTAAGAGAATGGCAACGAAGGTCGGATTCTTCCACCAAAGCAAGATGGACCCACACTATAATAACTGATGTAGAAACATGGGTGAAAAGAAAACATGGCGAGCTGAATTACCGCTTGACTCAGCTAATATCAAGATATGGATGCTTTCGGTAATACTTGCACAAGTATAAGCATGTGAATCACTTATATTGCTTGTATTGCGACGGCACAATAGAAAATGCGGAACACGTACTCGCAGAGTGCGTGAGATTCGAGACCGCACTAACGATTTTGGATAGACATATGATACGGACAGTTACCCCGGCAGGAGTAATAGAATACATCCTAAGTTGTAAAGAAGCATGGTCCGTTGGAAGTGATATAACAGGTAAACTCCGTTCCGCCCCGCGATGGAATATTTTAAAGAAAGTTCCTCGGGGATCAACGGTAATATGTGCCTAGAGGGAGGTGGTTTTACTCGGTAAAAATCCGGCGTGCCTCTGGGTCGGTCCAGAGGTATCTTTTGAAGATTTCCACCGTCCTACTAAAAACAACAACAACCCAAAAACGCGATACACGACACACGACACACGACGTACGGCACACGGCACACAACACACGACACACGACACACGACACACGACACACGACACCCGACATGCGATATGCATTATGCGATGTACGGTATAGGATATGCAATATACGATATACGATATACAATATACGACGTACCATATACGATATACAATATTATGATATATGATATTGCGATACACAATATCACGATACACAATGTTACGATATATGACATTACTATATACGTATTACGATATACGATTCCTACTAAAAACAACAACAACAAAAAAACGCGATACACGACACACGACATACGACATACGACACACGACGTGCGGCACACGGCACACGGCACACTACACATGACACACGACACACGTCACATGTCACATGTCACATCTCACACGACACACGACACCCGACATGCGATATGCATTATGCGATGTACGGTATAGGATATGCAATATACGATATACGACATACAATATACGATATACAATATTATGATATATAATATTGCGATACACAATATCACGATACACAATGTTACGATATATGACATTACTATATACGTATTACGATATACGATATCACGATATACGATATTGCCACAGTGCAACATTCAATACATGTTATACGACATACGATTTATGATATGCCATATACGATGTACGATATGGGATATACAATATTACGATATATGATATTACGATACAAAATATTACGATATTACGACATACAACATTGCGAAATTGCAACATACGATACACGATATATGATATACGATTTATGATGTATGATATACTATGTACGATATGCGATATACAACATTACGACATATGATATTACCATACACAATATTACGATACACGATATTACTATACACGATATTACGATATACGACATTACCATATGGGATACACGATATTACGATACACAATATTACGATATTATGATATACGACATTACCATATAGCATATTACGATATATACGACTATATATAATATGACGATATACGTTGCGAAATTGCAACATACGATACACGATATATGATATACGATTTATGATATACGATATACGATGTACGATATACGATGTACGATTTACGTTATAGAATATAGTTATCACGTAAACTAGTCAAAGAAAAATGTGAAGAAAGAGGAAGTTCCCGACGGTCTTTCTTTGATCATCTAGGCTTCAACAGCCTTGCCTCTACGCAAGGGTTCCAACACTGATATTGCTTTAATTTTTTTTTTAAACTCCAAATCGATTCTACATATCTATCAAATACCAATACACTAATACACTGAAAAACAAAACTACGAAATTTGACGGACTCTATAGCGAACGCATTGACAGCACGGTTATACTTGGCATCCGAACCTTTATTCAACGCAGGGTAAAGAGTATCAAACTCAAGAGGAATATGTGGTTCGATTCCGGGTGCAAAGAAGCCATTAAGGCTAAACAGTTGACTTTCCGGTTGTATAAATCAAACAGTATTGAGGAAAACCGGAAGAGATTTAAGAGAGCTAGAAATTACTGCAATGCGCATATTTAACACCCAAAGTTCAAGTTCCGGATGGTATTCCTCCAATTCTTTCGAAGAAATGTTCCTCTTCACTCAAACAATGCAGAAACTCTTCTATTTGTCTTATTCTACTGACCGTTTCCCAATAGATGGAAGTCAGCCAATTTCCAAAATGGGCGACAAGTTGTCCCTCTCTTCTTATCGTCCCAAAACACTAACTTCTATTCTCGTGCAGGTAATGGAATCACTTATCAACCATTAACTCTCGAAATATCTGAAATCAAATGACCTCCTCAATGATCGCCAATATGGTTTTCGTAGAAAGAGGGTCACAGGGGTTTGATGGCGTACCTTACCAAAAAGTGCAGCCATTACATCCACTATTTCGCCAAAAGCAAGGTTGTCGCATGGCATATTTCAAAAGTGTTTGTTACGGACCTCGCGTCCATGTCCTCACCTAACACCCACTAATTCCCGCAAATTTCCCCTCTCTACCTATAAAGGGAAGAAAAATCGTCAAGTAGCTAATTTGCATAAGCTACTTTATGCAAATTCTACTTGGCAGAAAAAAAAATAATAAAAAACGGCATTGGCGCCGAATAAAAACTAAACGTCAACGGCGGAAAACAAAAAAAAAAGATTCATTCGACGTAAAACTACTAAAGCGTACAAACCAATCGTAATCACTGGACCGAGCTCAAATTCCGATATAGAACTGAAAAACCAGCTAACACTCGAAAGAAAAAACAACGTCGGAGATGCAAGTGCTCAATTGCAAGTGCTATTCTACCGGTATATGATCCCGAATATAATAGATTAATTGCACCCCGAGGAGCAGCCTCGGGCGAAGAAGAAAGGGTTGAAATAGAGGACTCGCTAAACCATATTGACAAAGGAATAATCAATCAAAGAACAACAAGCTGAACAGGGAAGCCCAAAGCTCAACGCCCCCTGCAACCTGCCAGCACCAGAGACAGCAGCAGCTACAGCGACCGCTCCACGGTCAATACAAGTAAATCAATCCACTTACCTTACTTATATTACTTATTTATTAAAATAATATATTAAATTGTGTAAAATATCTACAACATGTTCGACTGAGTTTGACATCCAGCGCTTTTGTCAAAATTACATTTCTATAGAGGGGGCAATTCCCTGACCCGATGAAAAACAAAACTATGAAATTGACGGAGCCTCTTAAATTGATTTTCAAAAAAGTGACATCCAAAGTTTTGGGTTCAAATGCCACATCCCTTTTAGAAACTAATTCAGACCGGGTGAAACGCTGACTCTGTCTTTAAAACTAAATTTCATATGTAAGCGGAATCCAGGCAATGAAGACATGTTGAGCCGCTTGATGCGTGAATCTGTTTCTCGGTTAGGTATAGAGTATTGGGCTTCGCTGTTCGTAAACACTGGTGAACGACTTTTACGTTTGTACGAGTATTGGGGAAAAGAGTTTCTGGGAAATCTAACGGCGTTAAATCGCTTGGATGAAATGTCCAGTCGGTCGCACCATTTCTCGAGTTAGTAAGTTAAGCCGTAGGATTTTTTTATAAGCTTGCTCTAACCTAATAACTGGGGTGGTAGTTCCACTAAACTCACATGACTGCCAAACTTCCTCTTCAAGAAACCAATTATGTAACCAGCTCCATATTATTGGAACCACTATCACTGATGTCAAGTCCATCCAATTGTGACCAAAAATAGTCTTCCAACACGGCATGAAAGCGAAGTAGATCAACCGTAACATGGTGATAATTTTCATCGATGAAAAAATACGGTCCAATTAAAGGGCATGAAATCCACACCACACGGTCACTTTTTGCGAGTGCAATCCAGTTTTTGAAGCACGTTTGGGTTTATTTCAGTCCAAAAAAGCATACTTTGCTTATCGAGAAATCAACTTTACTACTGAAATAGCCAAAAATGAGCTTCATCATTTTTGCGATTACATTCAGGATCTTCTTCAAACTTTTGTAGAACCCATTTGGAGCAGTTTTAACAGTTCAAATGATGCAGAGGCTTCAGTTCTTGAGTTAATCTGATCTTGCGTGGGTGTAAGACGAAGATCTTTACATAAAATTCGCCATAATGTCGTTTGAGAGATTCCCAATTCCCGAGAAAAGCTAATTTGGCCTTTTTGAAGTGAAGCACTTCCAGCTAAGATGTTGTCTGTACATCGATCGACATTTTGTCTCACTGGCATAGGATGATCAAATAATGAATATTTTGACTTAAAATTATCCATTAAAGGACACATCGCCAGTCTGAGTCTATTCTATGGTATTTATTGGTTTATAGAATCCGACAGTTCGTGACCTTACTAACTCAGCTACGCCAGCGTTCCTGTTTTGCACACTTTCCCTCCATGGTTCCTCATTTAATCCGATTTACTCGTGCCTGATATTGTCTGTGTACGGTTCTGTCGTTGCCTCTCTGGTGGGATGATTATTACGACCGAAATATGGATTAAGCGCTCTTAAATGTGCGACCGCTGACTCAGAATTTCGGTAATAATTTTTAATAATTTCCAAATGTCGTTTGTTCGCCAAATTCACCAGGCTAAAAATGTAAATCTTGAATGGTGTTTTGACATTAGCAAATCCTGAAGAAAGTTTAAGGATGCGTTCGTATTAAAATACATTGTTATGTCCTTTTTGAAAAACCGTCATATATGAAAATACAAACTGTAAGCAGTTGTTGCTTAAATTCATAAACAAAAATAATAGTAAACGTGTAATTCAAAGTCTTTGATAAATTACACTTCACATTTGATTCAAGTTTGATTAAAATACAAAAACCACTTCCATACTAGAAAAGTTCAATGTGTAAATCACGCTGAATAAAAATAAATAAAAAAGAGGCGTAACCATCACTAATTTATAAATTGTGACAGAGTACATAGTTGTTTTTAATTGACGCGGAGTAGTTACATGATACAGCATCAACACGTTGTTATACTAATTATCTCGCAGTACCTGGCTGACTTTCAAACAGACAACTTGTCTCACAGTTTTGCTCGTGCTATTTATCTTAATAAACCGTTATTTTCACAATTTAATTATCATTATCTTGTTTTCTTTGCCTCGTTTTCCGTATACAAAAATTTGAACAAGTGTTATAACCGTTAAGTTATGGCCCCTGGGCCACGTGTGTTAAATAAAATCAAGCGCAAACGGTTGCGTTACGACCCCGTTATTGGAGGCGAAAGTCCTCCCGATAAACTTTCAAAAGTGAACAATACAGTTCTAGAAAAATCTAAAATGTGTTCAAACACTAACTTTTTTCAACCACTTCAAAGTCTGATGGAAGACTCTCCTGAAATGGATCCGACCAATGACGAACAGTGCGCAGAACTTCCCAAAGAAACCGTTCCGCCAATTGTGGTATTAAAAACAACTAGTGCTCAAGTGCGTGATATTTTGAGCAACATTAAGATAGACAAATACTTAATCAAAAACATTTCGCTTGGGCAAAAAAGATGTGCCCCAACAATGGACATATATAATAAAATCAGAACGGAACTCTTACGGTTAAAATGTGAGTTTTTCACCCACTCGCGTAAGGAAAATCGTCCATTAAAGGTAGTGTTATCCGGACTAGACTTAATTAGCAACGATGTAGTGAAAAATGAATTAATTGCACTCGGGATAAAGTGCCTAGATGTTAAAACCATCACATTAAATCCGTCAACAAAAGCCTTGTACAAACACTACTTGTACATCGTCTATATTCAATGCGGTACTGTTAAATTAAACGAACTAAAACGGAACTACTCAACCTTGTTCAAAACCATCGTTCACTGGGACTTTAAAAAACATAATCCAAGTAAGGTCACACAATGTCACAATTGCCAGCTTTACGGTCACGGCTCGATGCATTGTCATATAAATAGCTTCTGTGCAATATGTTGGGGAAACCATAAAACATCCGACTGCAAAACGAATGAGGTCATCAAGTGTGCAAATTGTAGTGGGCCACATAAATCCACCGATCCAGAATGCATTAGCCGAAAACAGTACATAGACATTCGCCGCAAATTATCCCCACGCGGACGTGGTACAGGAAATACAACCTTCCTACAGCCTCCGAGTGACAAACAGCAGCCAGTGCCCGACCGATTATACTTGATAATTTTCCTCCACTACCCCGATCTGTGCGTCAACCTTCACTTCCTTCATCCAGCTGGGCTTCTGGCCTCCATCAAACCCAGCAACCTTCCAACAGTGATACGACACACACGAAGAAAAATCCGTCAGAAACTTTAACTAATGATAACCCGTTCTCATTTAGCGAGATAAACTCTCTTCTTAATGAAGTTGTAACCAAGCTTAGTGCTTGTCAAACTAAAGCTGACCAATTTAACGTCATTACTTCATTAGCTATTAAGTACATATACTCGGAAAAAACATGTTAAGAAACTCTCTTAACATCATAACTTGGAATGCGAGAAGCATCAAAAACAAAAAGCATGAATTTTTTAGTTTCTTGATAAATTTTAATATTGACATTATACTTGTTTCAGAAACCTGGCTCAAACAAGACATTTCTTTCTCACATCAAAATTACATTTGTTATCGCCTAGACAGGGTACATGCTAGTGGTGGAGGTGTCGCCATTGTTGTGAAAAAATGTATAGAACATTCCTTGCGTCCTTCATTGCACCTTAAGTTAATTGAGGAAATTAGTATAGATGTAACATTAAGTGACAACTCCAAGGTGTCTTTTTTCGGTCTATTTCCCTGGAGGAAATAGAAACATTGAGAAATCTACTTACTTTAAGCGGGATCTGCAAAAATTGTATAGAGTCAACACTCGAAACAAGGTAATTATTGGTGGTGATCTAAACTGCAGGCATCAGTCGTGGAATTGTCTTAGGGCAAACAGCTGGGGTAACATTTTACTAGATGTTACTGAATCCAGCCCAAGTTTTTCCATACTTTATCCACTTCTCCCCACCTATATCCCAGCGAGTGCTAACAAGAACCCATCAACTCTTGATCTATATATCACTAATATTCCAAATTACTGCACAGTACCATTAACTTTAAATGCGTTAAGTTCAGACCACCTTCCGATCAGCCTCACAGTGAATCATACAGTAGCTGTAAATCGTACCAGTTTATACCACAACTACTCCGCCGCCAACTGGAATTGTTATAAATCATATATAAACACGAACTTGGTTCTAGGTGATACCAGCCTAAATTCTATAACCTGCAGCGAGCACATTGATATCCTATGCAACAATTTTGTTTCTGTTATCAATAGAACGGCCGATCTTGCGATACCTAAATGTTCCACTGCTCCAGTTGATAAGGCACCGCTTCCTGAAAATATCTTACATCTGATTAGGCTACGAAACTCTGAAAGAAGAAAATGGCTGCGTTATAGAATCGATTGTTTTCTAGTTAATGTTAAAGTCTTAAATAATATCATTAAAAACGAAATCTCAAGATATAGGAACAAGTGTTGGAATAAACACCTTTCCTCTCTTGACAAAGCAAGCAAACCGTTCTGGAAAATATCAAAAATTATGAAAAAGAGAGGGTCAAGTATTCCTCCGTTGAAAGATCACGACAAGTTGTTTATTTCTTCAGTGGAGAAATCGAACCTACTTGCTAACACGTTTAGTAATAACCACTCCATATCTAAGCATCTAAGCGACGCGTATACTGAAGCTGAAGTTGCTAACACTATCCATGTACTTTCTCAAACACCAGCTGAAAGTACTTACGCAACTAATATCAGCAAAGTTAAAGAATTGATAAAAAAATCGAAATCTAAAAAGGCTGCGGGTCTCGATAATACTAACAACAAATTAATCAAAGCACTTCCACCTGCTGCAAGTAACTATTTAACGTTCATTTTCAACGCTTGTCTTAAGAATTGTTATTTTCCGGACTGTTGGAAAACAGAAAAGGAATACATATGCCGAAAGCCGGAAAACCGAAGAACAGCCCCGAAAGCTATCGACCTATTAGTCTACTTAGCTGTCTAAGTAAGCTCTTAGAAAAAATCATTAAGGAAAGGATTGATCGTTTTGTGGAAGACAATAACATCTTACCAAACTTTCAGTTCGGTTTCCGTAGTGGTCACAGCACAATCCACCAAGTCTTGCGCATTAAAAACCACATAGCTGGTAAATTCATCGACAAGGAGTCAACGGGACTGGTTCGTCTAGACATCGAAAAAGTTTTTGATACGGTATGGCACGATGCCTTGATTTATAAGCTACTAAAACTTAAGCTGCCAATACCGCTTATCAAAATTATCCAGAGCTTTCTTCGTTCGAGAAAATATGTTGTGAGTTTAGGAACCGACATATCCTCTACTCACCAAATCCACCATGGTGTACCCCAAGGCTCGGTCCTTGGTCCCATATTATTTACATTGTTTGTCGCAGATTTACCATGTCTAGGTGAAAACATTCAGGTAGCTATGTTTGCCGATGATACGGCCATTTTCTCTTCGGGTGCCTTATTCACTAATGTCTACAACTCTTTGCAAGCAGCTCTTGACAAACTAGCAGTATATTACAGGAAATGGAAAATAAAAATAAATGGTAATAAAACAGAAGCTGTCTGGTTTTCGAGATGTAGGAAACACTGATACCTACCAAATGGCACTAAACTCAGTATGTGTGCAGTTGATATTGATTGGTCCGAAGACTGTAGATATCTAGGTATTATTCTAGATAAAAAACTTATCTTTCAAAAACACATCACTACCACAATTGACAAAATAAACAAGGTCGTAAGAGTTATGTATCCATTAGTGTGTAGTGTTGTATTCCAGAATACTACCCTTATTAAATTTAACACTGAATCTCCTAACACATCCTTAAAAACTTCACTTAACATATATTACATTCTCACTTAATACATACCATTCATAAACATTCACAATATTACCAGTTACAGCACACTTAATAACCTGCACCTTTTTAATTATTGAAAACATAGTAACTTGGATTTTCGTCTTGATTCATGTGAAAAGTCAGAGAGAAAATAGAATAGAAAAAAATCAGTTTGAGTTTGGAGTTCGAAGTTAGTAGTTGAAATTAATATAGAATAAAATATGCAAAATATAAAAGAGTGAATAAAGAAAAAAAATAAAAAGAAAAACAAATTACAATTACTCAATAAAGAAGACGGACGGAAAGCCCTATATAAATAGGATATAAATTAAATTCGAAGTCTGAGATAGATAAATGGTCGCCGCTCTTCCCTCAACCGAGGAAGCACGGCGCCGGACATTCAACACTGGTGGCAGCGGTGGGATGCCCAGATAACGGGATCCCGAAACAGAAAACAAAATTTAAAACAACACAAAAAACAAAGAAGAGAAAAGAAAAAACACAAGAGAATTAACCAAACCATAAGAAGAAAAACAAAAACAAAAAAACAAAAAAAAAAAATTTTTCAAGAAAAAAAAATAAGAAGAAAAAAAAACCCCGACATAAAACAACGAAAAAAAAAGTAAACAGAACAACGAAAAACAAAGTAAACAAAAATTTAAAACAACAAAAAAAATTGATTATAAGAAGAAAAGAGAACACAAGAGAAATAACCAAATAAGAAGAAGAAAAAAAATTTTTCAAGAAGAAAAGAGAAAAAAAAACAGGAGAAATAACCAAACCAAAATAAGAAGAAAAAAAAACCCCGACATAAAACAACGAAATAAAAAGAAAAAAAAAGGAAAGCAGCAAAGACCAGGATGAGCAATCAACTTTAGGACGTGAAGTCTGCCTGGCGTCAAAGAGAAAAAAAAATATAAAAAGAAAAAGAACCACACAAAGGAAACAACTAAGGAAAACTGAAGAAAAAAAAAAAAAAACAGCAACACTCAAGACAAAGACAGTACAACGACAACAATTAGTAGAGTAAGAATTTTTTTTAAATAGCGACTTTTCCCTACTTTTTTTAGGAATATTTTCTAATTGGAAGCTCTCCTTTTCACAAAAAAATATTTTTGGATAGAAATTTCTATCTATATTCTTTGAAAATTCTCATTTCAGTATTTCGACGAAATTTCCGTTTCTTTTCTTTCGGGTGTTTTCTCGATAGAAATTTTGAAAATTCTCTTTTCAGTTTTTTCGACGACATTTCCGTTTCTTTCGCGTCGAAAATTTTCTTTCTTTTCAGTTTTGGGACCAATTTATTTTTCTTTCCTATATATATATATATTATTGAATAACAAAAAGAAAGGCCAATTTTTCCATAACCATATTTTAAGTTAACCATATTTTTAAGAATTGATAACGAATTTTCGCCTTTTATTTTAAATTTTCACTATTACAAGTCCATATTACACGAGACAGGCGGCTAGGCAGGGGGAAGAACAAATCCACTATCAACAGATACACATTAAACCCCCTGAAATGGCTCTTTCTGTCGGAATTTCTGATGTTTTCAGAATCGTCCCTACCTTTGACGGGAAACCCTGCGACTTAGGTAAATTTATTTCCGGGGGAGACGTTTTATTTAGATCCATAAAGAAGGCAGACCCGGATATATACGAGACATTTTTAGAGCTAGTCAAAAATAGACTAGAGGGTCATGCTTACGATCTGATTAGGTATAGCCAAATCGCTAAGTGGGAGGATTTAAAAGAAAAATTAGAATCGGAATATAAAGAGGAGCAATCTCGGTCGACGGCACACAATGAGTTGATTTCTCTGAAACAACGCTACAGAGAAACCGTCCGGGAATACGGCGATAGAGTCGCGAATGCTCTAAGGACTCTAAACTCTGCCACGTGTGAAATAACAGCAGACGCGGTGGTTAGGGAATTCTTAATGGAAGAAAACAAAAAATTGGCCGTACAAACATTTGAGGATGGACTAAACAACGAACAGCTAAAGATACTAGCTAAAGTCCATGGGGGAAACAATTTAAAACAGTCGATTGCACATGTAGTGTCACATGTGGCTCGAATGGACAACTCTCCCAGATCATATCAATACAATGAAAAACCTACATTCAATCGTATAGTCTGCCAAACCTGTGGTAAGCCAGGGCATTCTCAGGACACATGTTATCGGAACATGCAAACCAGCTATCCCAATAGACAACCCCGACACTTCAGCAACAAAGACTGAAAATTCAGCAGTTTTAAAGACTGAAGACCCAAAAGTTCCAATAAAAATCGAAACCCAAGTCAGTTCAGCAGCTAATACTGATGAACAAATCTTTTCTGCAGCAAAGACTGAAGAATTGAATGTTTCTACAGCAGATATAACTGAAGAAATAGTTCAAACAGCAAATAGGACTGGGAACCAAGATGTTCTAACAGCTAATAAGTCTGAAGAACTATACGAATCAGTAAATGAGACTGAGAAACTAAACGATCCATCAGCAGTGAGTAAGACTGAAAAGGTAGACGTTCCGACAGCGGTTAAAGCTATGGACAATGACAACACTAAGCCGAAAACAATAAATATTTTAAACAACGAAAACAAACACAAACACTTACTCAAACACGATATAATAAATAATGAAAATAATAATTTATCTAAAATAGGTACGGAAAAGGAAAACCATATAAGTACATTACAAATTTTCTTTTTCAACGATAAACATTTATTCAAACACAAAATACAAAAAAATAAAAACTTACACAGTCATTTAGGACATTTGAAATCATTTTTCAAGAAGATTTTTGGTAATAATCATCTTTGTTCAATCATCATAGTAATAGGCCCAAAAAGGTTTTGGAAAATTTTCCATAAATTTAAGGAAAAGATAAACACATAACAAATGGCCTTTGTTTTATTATTCAATATATATGAAATAATCTAACAATTGTAGGAAATGACGGAAATGAAAAAAAAAAAAAAAGTTAATGAGGGGGACGAAAGAAAAAAAATTTTAGAGGTAATATGTATTGGAAATTTTGGAACGGAAAAGGAAAGAAAGAAAATTTTATTGGTAATATATATATTAGAAATTTTGGAATTAATATATATACGGAAATGAGAATTTTGAAACAATAATATTAATATTATATATTTAATATAATAAGTAATAATGATTTTTGGATAAGAAAAGAAAAGGTTCCAAGGAGAAATATTTAAATTTAGTTAATATATAATGTAAATAGACTATTTTTGACTATTTTTCTAGTGTTAAGAACTTTTTGATTATTGGAAAAATTTAGTTAATATATAATGTAAATAGATTAATTTTCTAGTATTAAGAACTTTTTGATTATTGTAACCTTTGATGAAAGACTAATTTTGAAAACCATTGTACTGTAATTGAACGAAAATCCAAGTCTTTCTTAATCTAATATATAGTTACTAGAAAATTATTCTCTTCCAGGATAATTTTCTTTCTCGAAGAAGGGTGGGATGTTGTATTCCAGAATACTACCCTTATTAAATTTAACACTGAATCTCCTAACACATCCTTAAAAACTTCACTTAACATATATTACATTCTCACTTAATACATACCATTCATAAACATTCACAATATTACCAGTTACAGCACACTTAATAACCTGCACCTTTTTAATTATTGAAAACATAGTAACTTGGATTTTCGTCTTGATTCATGTGAAAAGTCAGAGAGAAAATAGAATAGAAAAAAATCAGTTTGAGTTTGGAGTTCGAAGTTAGTAGTTGAAATTAATATAGAATAAAATATGCAAAATATAAAAGAGTGAATAAAGAAAAAAAATAAAAAGAAAAACAAATTACAATTACTCAATAAAGAAGACGGACGGAAAGCCCTATATAAATAGGATATAAATTAAATTCGAAGTCTGAGATAGATAAATGGTCCCCGCTCTTCCCTCAACCGAGGAAGCACGGCGCCGGACATTCAACAGTAGAAAGTCAAAGCTTAGCATCGAAAATAAAATTATAATATTTAAAACCATTTTTCAAGCGATACTCCTGTACGGGGCCCCTGTATGGTGTAACTGTGCTCGCACACACAAAATAAAATTGCAAAGGTGTCAAAATAAAATATTGAAAATGTTGCTGAATTTGCCATGGCATTATTCGACACATGAACTACATGAAAACGCTAACTTTAAACCGGTAGAGTTCTACATTGACAAAATCAATCAAAACTTCTTCGTCAATTGTTCTTTTTCTGACAATGTTCTCGTTTCCCGTCTTGCGTTACCCTAAATCACTACATATGTACTCTGTCTATGAAAATTATATCGAGGTCATTACTATATAAAATAACCGGAAGCTCGTGCAATATTAGTCTTAAGATTCAAATAAGGGTTTTTTATTGTAGTTTTCCCTTAATTTATTATTTGTTATTCATTAAAATTGTGCTATTGTCGTTATATAGATTTAAGATTATAGTTGTAAGGGAATTGCTATCCTAAATCTCGTAAGTACTAGTTGTAAAATATACCATAAATGTAATTATCTACTAAATAAAAATTGAATTGAATTGAATACTAATTATCAACTCATTTCCCTATTTTTAATTACTTATACTTTCAAACTACACTCTATCTTGAGAACAATGTACTGTCTTGCACTGAATCAGTAAGCAACAGTAATTCCCAAATAAACGAATAAATACAGATATTGTAATTTCCATTTCAAGGCATTGAAGAATAGTGCAAATAAATTATCTAATCAAAAAATGTAAACTTCTGTAAGTGAATTGAAACTAGAGAGTCAATTTCAAGTGCCCCGATTGGAAAGAACATTTCGGAGCCGAAATAGCTCAGTTGGGAGAGCGTTAGACTGAAGATCTAAAGGTCCCCGGTTCAATCCCGGGTTTCGGCAATTGAGTTTAAAGGATATTAGCGACCAGCAAATTCTTTTTTATGCGTACGATATTAAATCGTATGCCCATATTATTTACATTTTAATTATTTATTTTATACCGGTTATTTACATTTTCTTTTTTTTATATGTATTCAATTTTATATTTGTTATATATATTGTATCTAAGATTGTATGCACTTCGTGAGGGTCACATATATTATATTTCCTCACATTTACCATGACTGGGCAACAATTTCAGCGATCAGGGTTTGTGAAATGATATGACAATTGTTGTACAACTAATTTACCCGAGTTCCATACTGTCGGTGGTCAGATTATCTATCTAGTTTGTGTGCTGTTGTGATTTACTATCTATGGCTAAATTTTCTACTGTACTGTAAGTCATCCACATTTTCTCTAGTTTTTTAGTTTTTTTTTTTATATTAATGGCACAATTACTTTTTTTTTACACAAACGCCTGTTAACTGTGTCGATGATGTCATAGATAAAGATGACATACGAGGGTTGCCTCTTATGTTTCGGGATTTGGCAACCCTAGTGTTGCAATCCGGCAATTGACAGCTCTGTCGTAAAGTTGGACATTTTTGAGTTTATACGCACTCAGAACGTTTTGACATACGAGCGCTATTTGTGTTGTTTACAGTAACTTAAAAGATTCATCTCGGCCCAAAAATGGAATTAAATCGTCAACATTTTCGTGCGATTATTTTTTACAACTTTCGGCGTGGATTAACTCAGCAACAGTGCATGGATGAACTTAATTCAATTTTTGGCGATGAAGCTCCATCAAGGACCAGTGTTTATCGATGGTATGGTGAATTCAATCGTGGTCGTAGTTCACTCCAAGATGAATTTCGTGAAGGTCGTCCAAAATCAATTGTTGTTCCGAAAACCATTGATGCTGTGCGCGAACTGATATTGGAAGGTCGTCATGTGACCTATCGTGAGATTGAGACAACCTTAGGCATTAGTGGGACCAGCATACATTCAATATTGCATAAACATTTGACTGTCAAAAAAATTTGTTCGCGTTGGATCCCACACAATTTGTCAATCGCCCAAAAAAAGGCTCGTGTCAATTGGTCGAAAGAAATGCTCAAAAAATACGGTCGCGGTGCTTCGAAACACGTCTATGACATCGTGACAGGTGATGAATCGTGGATTTACGCGTATGAGCCCGAAAGTAAACAGCAGTCGACTGTCTGGGTGTTTCAAGATGAGCCAAATCCAACAAAAGTTGTTCGCGCACGAAGCACTTCCAAGCAAATGGTCGCCTGTTTTTTCGGAAAAACTGGACATGTCGCAACCGTACCACTAGAACAACGCAGAACAGTCAATTCTGAGTGGTACACAACCATTTGTTTGCCAGTTGTCTTCCAAGAAATCTGGAAACCCAACCGCCGAAGACGGATCACTCTTCACCACGACAATGCGAGCTCTCACACATCGGCTGCGACAACTGCATTTTTGAGCACCCAAAACATCGATTTGATGGGTCAACCGCCGTATAGTCCTGACTTGGCACAGAATGACTTCTTTTTATTCCCGTACGTAAAAAACAAACTGAGAGGTCAACGTTTGCCGACACCTGAAGAAGCGGTTGCTGCATTCAGAATGCATGTGTTGGAGATACCTCAATCAGAGTGGCAAAAGTGCTTCGACAATTGGTTCAAACGCATGCAAAGGTGTATAGATCTTCATGGGGAATATTTTGAAAAACAATAAAGTGATTTTCGATGATCAATATTTGTTTTTGTTCTCTAATCCCGAAATATAAAAGGCAACCCTGGTACAAGAGATCATTGACACACCTAAACCTAAAAACGCCATCCGATTTTAAACTCAGATGACCCCCGGAGCGATAAACCTATTAATCGCATAGTTTAAAGTCAATAACCAAATAATACAAAAGCAATTGATTGCATCTGCCAAAATGATTGCCTAATACTGCAAAAGCAATCAACGGCATATTGCGGAACAATTAAATTGCAGAAACGTTTAAACTGCATGTTCCAGCACAATCAAGCACCAAATAATTAATCGGGTCAGTTCACAACAACCGATATTGAACTGTGGCGTAAGGCGATGAAGAGATATCGACTGACGCCGCAGTAAAACCAATTAAAGTTAAAATCCGGAAATTGGGTCGATGAAAATGTAATTGCATGATCGTCATCGGGAGGTATTGACCTCGAAGTGTTGTGAAACGATTAGGAGGAAATTAGCAGGTAGTCAGTGGTTGGTCTAGTGGGAGGTTGGTCATGAGAGTGAGAGAGAGAGATCTTTTATTTCGTAATAATATTTTCAAAAAAAAAAGTCTGTGACCGCACATTTTACAATTCAGAGATTTGATAAGTTATATCTTACAACTGAAACATTATCTTGGATAAAGAAAAGAAAAATATGTATAATTAATAATTAAAAGAATAAATCGAAGGAAAATACGAAAAGGAAAAACCTTCATTTAAAAAAAAAAAAAAAAAACCAATAATAAATAATATAAAATGTAAATATTTACATGAAATTATGACAAATTAAGCAAGAAGCTGGGTTATGAGAGGATTTTCAGAACTTTCACAGCTGATGTTAAAGTTATATACTAGTTTACGAATTCTTTCAGAAATCAATTCAACATCCGCCCTTCCGTGGAGACTTAAGGTTGAATAGTGCCAAGGGAGGTCTAGCATCATTTTCAAAACTTTGTTTTGTGATACTTGTAACTTCTTTAAATGGCACCTTGCAGCGTTACCCCATACTGGACACCCATATAACAGTATAGCGTGGAAAATAACTTTATGAATAATAATCTTATTTTCATTTGTGAGTAAAGACTTGCGATTAATAAAAGGGCAAAGCATCTTAATAGCAATACTCATTTTATTAAGAGTACTTTGAATATGTTGTTTAAATGTGAGTTTTGTATCGAGATGAACCCCGAGATACTTTACGGATTGCTCCCATGCAATCGTGGTACCATTTATTTGCAGCTGACTGCTGGGAAGATAGCAAGCTTTTCTCTTTCGTGTAAAAAAGATGGCTTGTGTCTTCCCGACATTTAGCTTGATTTTCCATTTCATATAATATTTTTCAAGTATCTCGATCGCATGCTTTAGATTTGTCTCAACGTTGAGAGAAAATTCATGCGACGCAAATACTGCAGTGTCGTCAGCGAAGATAGCTGATTCACACTGCGGTAGATTTGGAAAATCCGAAGTGTAAATATTGTACAAAGCTGGACCAAGTACTGAGCCTTGGGGGACGCCAGAATCAAAAAATATCAATCTAGAAACATCACAATTGACATGAACCTGAAAACATCTATTGGATAAGAAACTCTGGACGACCTTACACAAATACAAAGGAAAGTCGAACTGTATCATTTTATATATTATCCCATTGTGCCATACGGAATCAAAAGCTTTTTCAATGTCTAACAATATCATGCCCGTTGCTTGACCACGTGAACGATGGTCTAGAACATGGCTGCAAATTCGTTTAACCTGGTGCGAGGTGCTGTGAAAGCGTCGAAATCCAAATTGGATATCGGGGAAAATATCTTTATCTAAAACAACTTTTAAAATATGTTGTTTCAGGATTTTTTCAAAAACTTTACTTATGTTGCTAAGTAAACTAATTGGCCTGTAATTTTCAGGTTTATCTGGGGCTTTTCCAGCCTTAAGGATAGGTACAACCATTGCTTTTTTCCAACATTGAGGAAAGTATTGACATTTAAGGCATGCATTGATTATAAATGTTAAGTATTTAATTCCAATATGAGGCAATTGTTTTAGATAGGCATTCTTAACTTTGTCTAGTCCTCCTATTTTTCGTGTTTGCAAGCACTTGATTACATTTCTTACGTGTTCTTCTTCTACAAATGCATTTAGAGGAGTTAATTCGTTTGTGGTGTCGAATCTTTCGATTCAGTTACCGACAAGTTCATTAGTTTCAAATTCACCCAAATGCTGAGAGACAAAGTGATTTTTTGAAAAACTTGTTCCAAATAGGTTTGCTTGTTCAAAACCTGTAAAAAAAGTAGTAGAAGAATCCTTCAGAAATGGTATTTTACGGTTTTTATTCTTGATTAACTTCACTACATTCCAGAACGGTTTAGCATTTTTATCCATAACGCTCAGTTTTTTGTTCCATTCTCTATTACGATGGATTTGTATCTGGTCAGTAATGCGCTCATTAAAATGGGAAAGCATTGATCGAGAAAAGGGCTGACGGTAATTCTGCCAGTTTCTTCGATGAATGTTTCTCACTTTAATAAGCTCTAAGATATGGATTGGAAGTTTTTTAAAAATATCATTTTTCACTCTTTTGGGAATACTTTCATCAACCGAAGAAATTATAGCTTGTGTAAAGTTTTGTACAATAAGGTCAACATCATCTTTACAAGACACTCTTTCAAGATTTGTAGTACTATTTTGAAGGCTCATTTTAATCTTTGATTTGAATGAATTCCAATTAGCATTCTTCATGTCCAGGAAATATTGAATCTTTCTTTCACCCAACCAAGAAAGGTTACAAAAAACAGGATTATGATCTGAACTGAGAGCACTTAACGAAACGGGTTCTGTTATAAGACCAGGGACATTTGACGCAAACAAGTCAAGGACAGAGGGGATGCCACGAGAACCTGCGGGGAAATAAGTTGGACAAGGTGGATAAAAAATATTAATTGGTAGTGCCAATGGAAGGGCAGCCAATATATTGCCCCAAGCATTTGCTCTTACACACCCCCAATCTCTATGCCGGCAGTTAAAATCACCACCTAATAAAAATTCACCATTCATTGTGAATAACTTTTTTAAATCTTGCTTGAGCCATTTTCTTTTAATATCCGACGAAGGTCCACCAGGGAAATAAACAGAATAGATTTTTACTGTCTTATGGTTTCTTAACTTAATCATTACACCTACATTCTCCACAAGCCTAGTTGGAATTACAGGTAAAAGCGAATGTTGAATTGACTTCCTGATAAGAATCGCCACTCCCCCACCCCTTTGGTCTACTCTATCAATGCGATAGCAGTTAAAGTCAGATGATGGGAGTCTTATATCAAAATTAAGCCAAGTTTCTGTTACTAGAGCAACATCAGCTTTATAGCTTTTTAAAAAGTTTAAAAAGTCATGAAATTTATTACGTATGCCTTTAGCATTCCAAGTAATTATTTTTATATGTGTATCTGCCATTTTACTTAACATTATTAGTGTATAAAAACTTAGTGGCTAAATGCGCGATCACATTAAATTGTTCTATTTTCGTTTTACAAACTGATAAGTTTGAGATCATTTCCATGCACAAGGAATTGAGTTCCTCGATTGTGAAGAGTGGTGAATTGTTGTTGGGTAAATTATTGTTATTGTTTGATGAAGAAGGGCCGCGTGAGTCATTTTCCCATGCATTAATTGTTGGTGGTAAACTTTGAATTCGCGGGCTTGAATTTGGAAAGCTTTTGCTCGGAGCATTGGTCAGTCCCAGTCGTCGCTGTGGCTGTGGAAGCGTAGGAAAATCACTCATAGAGGCAAACGAAATCGGTTTTTGGAAAGCTTGATGATTAGAAATTTGAGTTGATGCAGCGAAATGAGTTCTTGGATGGATCTTGGATCTTCCAGATGATCTTTCTTTTATTTCTAAGTATTTAGATCTACTGGTGCATGTGACGTCAGTAGCTTTATGATTGCCGTTGCAGTTGGCACATTTATTTACCGAAGCGTTATTACATTCGCTTGTTTTGTGTGAACCAGCGCAAGTAGCACAATATGTTTTTATGTGACAATTTCTCTCACCATGTCCAAACATTTGACAATTAAAGCATTGTGTCACCTTACCTTTGATTTTCCTTTGGAAGTTCCAGTTCACTTGGGTATGAAAAATTGAGCGATCATTTTTTTTAAGTTCACTTAATTTAATTGTTCCATTTTCAAAGTGAATGAGATAAAAAAAATCAGTAAATTGATCATTTTTTTTTCAATTTTTTTAACATCAGAACATTTTAAGCCAAGCGAAATGAGTTCAGCTTTGAGTTCATTAGTTTTTATATCATCCCGTCCATACAAAATAACTTTGAAAGTTTTAGCATTTTTAATATCATGAGAAAAATATTGACAGTTATCCTCTTTTAGTTTTTCTAACACAATATTAAATGATTCAATAGTTCCGAACATTATTTTTATACCAATTGTTAATTTTTTTATTGAATAACGAGATATTTTAAGCTTTTTCATGAGGCTATGCACATATTCTGGTGATTTTTGCAGCACTTTGATAGGTGGCACATACACTTTTCTGATTATTGGCGAATCAGTTTCGTCCATTTCAGAATTATCTGTATCTGGATGGCATTGTAGGGGAGTGAATTTATTACAGTAGGGGTTTTTACCAAGCCCACTTGTTGGATGCATAGTGGAACGAAGTTTTTTATCTGAGGACAAGCAATTGTCCCCGGTATCAGGCGATCTATCGCGTTCGGGAATGGTTGTAATGAGAACTCGCGGCCGAGATGAACACGTCAAACGCAGTCGAAAGCTCCGGGTGAACTTGTTGGTCATGAGAGTGGATAATTGAAAGTCAATGATATGGAATCATATATGTAATAGACACGAAAAATCGCACCTATTTTGTTACTAGTAATAAAGATAATTGTGAACATTAAATTTAAGTGAAGACCTTTCAAATAAAGTGTAGAAAAGGTGTAAAACTATAAAGAAAAAAAAAAGATTAGATAAATAATAAATAAAATAGACAAGTAAGACTACACATATAATACTTGTAATAAGAATTAAGGTGAACTGTAAGTAAAGTGAAGTTATGTCAGATAAAGTTTGAATAATTTGTAAGAACTATTAAAATAAATGAAAAAGTGCAAAACAGTAAAAAAATAAAGAAAAGAGTGACTATTAAGATTTGGTTTCATTTACGGGTGGAAGTGCTCCAGAACATCGGGAAGCTTAGCAGAAATCTATAACTCGCGCGCGTGTTGTGTGTCAGTGACAGCATAGATAAAGATGTACATACATGAGGTCATTAATTCACCTAAACCAAAAAAACGCTATCCATTTCTGAACTCGGATAACCGCCAGAACGACAATGCAATTAATTGCACATTTCGGCGTAACAATTTAACCCTTATGTCAATGATCGGGTACCCGGGTACCCATTTCGTCGCAATTTCACGATTGCTCGGCCTAGTAGACGAATTTCGGTCCCATGTCTTAGATCATCTCCATTCAAACGTTTCTGAATGATAATTACGAAATTTCAATGAAAAACATTTTTTTTAAATATAGTAAAATAAAGTAACTTATTGTAAATTAAAATAATTACAAGTTTTCTTTTGACACAATCATTGTGGAAACGTGTAAAAGGCTGTCCCCAGAGCCAACTAGTGGAGTTGCCTTTTGCTGTCACCAGAGCGTGAACATACTTTCAAATTGACATTTTAAAAAATTGTATTCTTTTAGCCACGACCGGGTACCCGGGTACCCCATTTAAGTTTTGTTGAGTAATGCCTCATGATTTGAACATTTTCCGAGCGTTCATGAATACTTGGCAAGGCAAGTTGTTCGCTAAATTGGAGCAAAAACATACGACGGGCGTTCGTCTTTTTCGGCAGCATGGAGTTGTTCTCTTTATAAATGACGAACGCCGCGAGTGCGCTTACATCGAGGACATTGAAGAACATTGCCAAGGGCCACCTATTCGTCCGTCGGTGTGTCGTGTATCTGCCGGCCATTTGGTCGATTGTATCAACACCAGCTTTGTACCGATTATAGTGCAAAATAATCTCGGGTTTTTTCTGTGCGTGGTCAGCGACTGCCATGTTCGAGTGCATCGTCGAAAGCAGTATAACTGCTTTATTTTTCTTCGGCACATACGAACAAATCGTCGTTTTGTCGTGAAAGCCGAACAGTGTGGATAATTCTGCACGATCCTTTGATGCAGCCATCTCCTTTGGAATATAGGGTTTGTTTTTTCGTAAGGTTCCTACGACAGTCAAGTCCCACGACAATGAAAGCTTCGCGAGCGGTAACGTCGTGAAAAAATTGTCCATACAAATATTTCTTCCACTCCCTTTGTACGGTGCTGCTAATTTTTTGACAACATTTTCACCTTGATTTTTTTCTCTAACATTGCCACTTTTCCCGGTGTAAATAATGCCTTTCAGAGGATATGCATTTCCAGCATCACAAATCCACCACACTTTGATACCATACTTGGCTGGTTTTGATGGAATATACTGCGTAAATTTGGTTCGCCCACGGTACGGATACAGCTGCTCGTCGATGATAAGTTCTGTGCCGGGCCGGTGCAGAGCGGACAAATTTGCATTCAACATCGCCCAGATCTCACTAATTGGAGCTGCTTTGTCCTCTCTGGATCGTTCTTCTCGTGTACGCGCATCATCAAATCTGATAAAACGTAAGATATTCCAAAAACGATTGATACTCATTGTGGCCGGATTCGAATGGTTTCACCATAAACTCGCAAGTTATAAATAGAAAGTTGACCGTACAAGTTATTCGTCAAACGAATACTCGAGATCCCTCTAGCAGGTATAACTGAATTTGTTACAAACCTGCCGATCCTGACCTTGCTCTGCGCCGATTTCAATAGGCCTTTTGTAGCCGCAGATAGTCAAAATTCTTTATATTTATAAAAAATAATTATATAAAATATATAAAATATTCACAATATATTTGTTTCTGATAAACAAATTAAAATCTATTGCAAAATATTTGTTTTAACATTGTTAAAACAATGTTTCTATATATGTACCCGGGTACCCGGTCATTGACTACTGTCGGTAAAGTTGGTCATTGACATAAGGGTTAACCACAAAAAGTAATCAATTGCACATTTCGGAATGACCAATAAATCAAAAGAAAAAAAAAGTAATTAAATGCACATTTCTGTGCAATCAATAAACCACGATAATTGCAGAAGAATTAACTAGGTCAGTTCCCAATTGCGGATGTTGAACTGTGGCGCAAATCGATGAAGATATATCGGCTGACACCACAATTCAACGCAATTGCAAACTGGAATCGAAAATCAGAAATTAGGTCATTGCGAAATGAAATTGCATTGTCGTAATCGGGAGGGGTTGACCCCGAGGTGTCGAGAAGAGGTGAAACCAAGTTAAGAGGCAGTCGGTTGTTGGTCAGGAAGTCCGGTGGTGAACCTTGAATGAAGTGAATCGGCCGAGAGAGTCCAATAGATAAAATTGTTTTACGGAGTGTTGAAAGTCAGTATAGTTCGGGATTCTTTAAATTTCAAAAGTAAGAAAATCGCTAAAGAAGAGTGAAATTAAAGCGTGGAATTAATAACTAGTAAAACAGAAAGACAAATAAAGTGTATACTAGATCTATACATGAAGAAGATTGTAACATTAAAACGTGAAATTAATAAGTACCAAAACAGTATGACAAATAAAGTGTACACTAGATCTGTGCTTGAACAAGATTGTGAAATTAAGGCGTGAAGTTAATAAGTAGTATTAAGAACGTACTCAAGGTGAAAACCACTATTGTTAAATAATTAAGAATAGAGCTAAGAAACGGGAAAGAAAAACAAAAGGAAACAAATAAAAGTGGATGAAAGTCAAAGAACGACTCGGGGTTTTGATGTCATAAAATTTTGGTGTAAAAAGAAGATTTGGTCGCCTTTCCTATGGTATCGTGACTCTGGTGACGGTGAGTACTTAAAAACATAACTCGCGCAAAAGGGGATTTTGAAGTACCCTCCAATGTGAGAGTACAGTGCGAGCGGAAAGAGAGGAAGTGGATAAGGAAAGGAGGCATCGATGTACATTGGTCTTATGTGCCTGGACATTACAACGACGAGGAAACACATGATCAGGTAGAGTATTCCACATTTCTGTGGTTCGGCTAAAGAATGACTCTATATTTATTTGTGCGCCTGAAGTTTACTTTCAACGTGAATTGATGCGCATTCTCAGATTGACGGGTATGGCGGGAAAATATCTGAGGAGGCAGTTGAGCAACGACCGTGATAATACCTATAGAAAAGAGATAGGCACGATACGTTGCGCCTGTGGTCTAACGACGTAATTCGACGATCGACTTACGGCTGAGTCCCCAATGAGAGTCACTGCTCGTTTTTGCATCCTGTCGAGCACGTGTAGTGCAGTTTTGAATGCCCCTGACCAAATATGGGAGTTGAACTCCATTTTGTGACGAATATACGCCTTGTAAATAGTGGCCAGGTTGAATGGAGTTGTTACGTACCAAAACCACCCACCCAAACATTCGTACCGGGCGAAGCCTCATTCAATTTCGGATCTTAACAATAAGGTGAATCCCCTGCGGATTGATTAATGTACCAATCCGCTAAGAAAAATTCTCTACCGACATCGCTAGAGAATGAAACCATAGAGTCCAGAAGTATATCTGAGAACAAAACCCAATGGCGGCAGCGTTTCTTTTAATCCATTGTAAGGATACGTTTCCTAAACGGAACAAAGAGCGATGCATGTGAATAGGATTGCTCAACAACAATAGCATCAAGATATACAAAATATCTTTGGCACCGTTGTCCATTAAAACGTAATTATCAAAAACACCGGTGGTAAATACCAATCCTAAACTTTACTAAAAAACCCAAGTAATGTTTAATGGCTTATGACAATTGTCGACCCTAGGAAAATTACCAAAGGATCAAACAAAAGACCGCTGGCTCACAATAGAGATCCGGATACAAAGGATTCTATGTGAGTTCAGCGAGGAAAAAAAAAACGAAAATAACACGTGCCTAACACGGTGAACGTGGAAAAACGTTTACTTCCGATCGAACGATCAAGATAGAATCGGATTGGTTTTCCGAAGTTGACGATGCGGTCAGAGATTGCGCCAGGATAGTTGTGGGAAGCATTAAAAATAGTGTCGTGTTCATAGTGTTGCGGGCGTTGTGTTAAAGAGCGATACAAGTAAGTACTACAGATCGAAACCACCGGTGGAAAAATCTAGAAACCGTACGCGAGAGTGTTAAATTATCAAAATAAATAAAATTAAAGCTCACCCCCTTTGTGACTATGCCTAATATTCATATATCAAACTATAAAACTATGCAAATAAAGAACAAATTATACACTGAAAACAGGGGTGTTGTGATGATATTGATTGAAGTGGCTGCATTCCTGTCCTACCGATCAGGGCATCATCGGCAACGGTCCCATAATTCCAGGAGAACACACTGCACCAGAACCCTTGCCTTTTCAGCCGTGTGCTATGTTCCCTCATTAACAGGGTCTACGCCAAAAAGGGAAATTCCCTATATCACAAAGGAGGTTTTTTGTTCAGTGTTTGATAGTGGGAGGTATAGGAGGTAAGCAAATAACATTAACATAATAACCTAACGGAGTGAAGTATCTTTTCCATCTCTTAAGGAACCCCATACATTTGGCCGCACTTTTCGCAGCTTCAAAAATGTGTTCGTTCCAATTAAGAGTAGAATTAATTCAAGTGCCAAGGATTGATAGTTCCTTGGCTTCGTCGATACAAGTGCCGTTCATCGACAGTGTATTTACTTTGTGGTTAACCTTTGACGACAGGAGACAGCACTGAGTGTTTAAGACATTGAACTATACTCCGTTAGATAATCCCCAATGATATATCTTGTTGAGATTGGAATTCAATGTATTAAGCATAACCTGCTGATTGGTACTGACGTTCGAAGAGTTTGGTCGGGAATGTTCGTATGAGTATGAAAAACTCAATGTGCTATTGTGGGGGTACATGGAGAACCAACCCACAATTCCTAGCTAATTTTGACCGCTACCAACGCGTCACCTTAACCCAACCCCCCATCCAAAACTTGCAAAGAATTCATTTCTCAATCTGCAATAGCATATATTTCCCAACCTGTAATAGAATGCATTTTTAAAACCTACAACAGAATACATCCCAAAACCTGCAGCAGAATACATTTTCAATCATCTCCCTCATGTACAATCAAACCGCAGTTAGTTTTCCTCGAAAACCATTCCGGCTCACTTCCTACTTAAACCAATTTCCTCACTTGCAACCAAGCAGCATTTAGTTTCCCCGAAAACCATTTCGGCTCCCATCCTACCTAAACCATTGGAAATAACACCAATTCTCCTTACTGGTAAGTCACCAGCACGATGCGCTACATTTCCACGAGACAAGCATCGCAACGATCAAGACCCATGTTCCTTTGTCTAACCGACAACCCATGCCCATACTTGGTTATGCCTCCGAAACCGATTTCTCCGTATACACAGCAACAGAAGAATCTAATTCAGCCTGTACGGCAGAGATTCCCCGAAACAAAATTCTCTATGTAGAAATAGCAACCCTTCTCCATGTTCATAGTAAGTGGCAGTGAGTTTACTTAGCGCTGACTCCACTGCCACGACACCCTGAATGGATCCTTGCCTCCATTTAGTCAGTCGAAATTCATCCGCCGAACGGTGCACATTAGTCAGATTAGATTCCTCCAACGAGGCACACGGAGTCGAGATTTAACCGCCACCGGGGCTGGTCAATATAGTCGAATATCATTCATTGTAGGGTGCGAAGCGTCGAGAGTAAAGAGTCAGGATTGATTCCAAAACAGGATACAGAGTATATAAAAAAAACGTTAATCTCTTCGGGTCGCGTTTAGTGAATATAGTCGTTTTTAAATCATAACTAAATCCCAAAACACAGACTGTAATTGCTGAACTACAGTTAATTACGTTAATGTTAATGGTTAGTGTAGTGCCATTTCGTAAACCAAATAAAACAGAACATCAGAAATATAAAGAAAGAAACTATTTCAACTAAAAACTATTTCGACATAAATAAAAAAAACTAAGTTCAACGAAGACCGAGTGTTTCATTTGTGGTGTTTCCTCCTTGCGGATGACAGTTTTGCATTCGATTTTCAAGTGCTCGTAACGTGCCCGAAGTGCGATCTTCTAGTGGATGGCTACCAGTGAATAACTTCAATGTATGATCCGATTAATGAAACTTTTAAAATAGTGGCAAACGATCTAAACTTACTCAGTGGTGACTGTTCCTTGGCTGTGAGTTCAGAACAAGAAAAGAAAAATAAAATAACACAAAGTACAAACGAGCTTACCATTACCAGTGCTATTATCCGCAACTATTTGTCGTTCCTGCGATTTCCGTCCGTGGGTGAACCCGTGCCGTACGTCGGCATCCATACCTTTACCCCCACACTATCATCAGCAAACGAGTGAATGAGATTGTGGGTAATGGACAAGAAATCATTTATAAAGATAAGGAATAGAGTGGGTGGGAGTACCGAACCTTGGGGAACACCTACATTAATTTGATGGGAGATAGATTTGACACCATCAAGAACCACTTGGATTGAACGGCCAGAAAGTTAGTCACTTTTCCATTGGATCAGGCAATTGTCCACTCCATATTAATGTAATTTGATAAAAGGGCTGGATGCCAAACTCTCACGAAGGCCTTCGAGATATCCAGTGCAACAACCTTGCTTTCGCCGAAGTTGTGAATGGAATGGCTCCACTTTTCGGTAAAGTACGCCATCAGATCTCCCGTGGACCTGTTACTACGAGAGCCATATTGGCGGTCATTGAGGAAGTCATTTGATTTCAGATATTTTGAAAGTTGACGGTTAATCAGTGATTCCATTACCTTCAAGAGAATAGAACTTAGTGTTATGAGTCGATCAGAAGAGAGGTATGATTTGTCACCCTTGTTACGCACAAAACTCTCCACCCCACCTCTTTGGAGCTAGTCACCACCATTAATCGCGCATATATTAAATATCGCGACAACAATTCAATATCAAACAAATTGAACTACACGTTAAATTTGCTCATATTGAGTTGAACTTAAACCCAAGATGTGATAAACGAACCATATGTTCAACACACAAAATCCCCTGGACCCAAATCCGGGGACTAGATGACCAACTTGCAAGTAAAGTTGTTGAGACTCATAAAATGCGCGTCTGCAATTTTATGATCCTTTAAAGGCTTGCTTACCCAAACCATTTCCCACAGGCAATATATTTTTCCATTCTTCTAAAACAAACAACTTGCGCCATAAAACGAACCACACGCACCTTTTATCGCCCACCGACATAGAGGATCGTAAATGTGCAGTAGCAAAATCCTCTGTTGATTTTTCCTTTGTGTTTCGTCTTTCGATCCTAAGCCGGGAAAGATAAAGAAAGGAAATTGCGACAAAAGGGCCATTAAGGCAAAAGGACATATCCTTTGATCTGCAGGAAAAAAGAAAAAGTCTTTGTTCAGGGAGACTAAGGAAAAAAGGATGGAGTTGATTCGATATAGTCAACCGGGACGGTCGGTTGTTGGTGGTGAGATAGTGTACAGAACGGATTGGGAGTTCGTGAAAGTTGAATTAAATTAGTCAATAAGGACGAAGTTAATAAGTACAAGTTGCGGTTATATATAGCAGAAATTAATTAGTTCAAACCACCCAATGGGCACGGTGACGCGTGACACCCTGGATTAGGGGTGGTAGATCTTTGTGTGTCACTCCTCGCTAGCCTGTCAGACATGGGTGGCCCTACTGGAACCGTATGCTTCCGTCAGCATAGCCTGAGTGATTAATTGTAGTTTAAGCCCCCACATCACGTCAAGGTTTCTACCAAGCGGGGGTAGTGCCCCCTGTGCAGTTACCCTCCTTTTATTAAAAATCAAATCCACATCTTGAATACCCTCATAAATGGACAACTAAAACAATTTGCCGACCAGACTTACGCGTCTAAACTTAACAGTATAAAACCTAATCGTGATTCAAAAACATCAACCGACTAACGATCGAAAATACAAACCCTGAATCCATTATATTATCAACCCTACTTACAATCACCCAGTCCAATCAGATATTGATATAGCAAACTGTCTAGCGAATCACTTTATAAAATCCACCAGCAAAACGACTACATCTCACGCACAATGATCTCCATCCTTCACCCTTTTCATCGCGGAACTCAACGAAACAAACAGAGCGTCACATCCTCTGGATAATGCGTCATTCTTAACAGCAGGCGAATTATTAGAATTTATAAAATCACGCAACAACAAAAAATCGACAGGCTTAGATGGAATTCCAAACATTCTTTACAAAAGACTTCTCCCGTCAAATCTCGTTCTTCTCAACCACATAATTAACGCATCACACTTCCCAGATAACTGGAAAACCACGGTTATAGTCCCTATCAATAAGTCCAGTACTTCCAACAAAAAAACACACCTTTCCGTGTCTTGTGGCCCATTCTGGTCGTTTTTCGATCAATACATGGTTCAAATTGCGTTGCGCATCAACAGTTTCATCGGGTTTTAGAAGTTCATGATACACCACCCCCTTCTGGTCCAACCAAACACAGAGCATTGTCTTTTTTCCGAACCGATCAGGCTTTGCAGTCGATGTTGACGCTTCTCCTGGATGTACCCATGATTTTTTGCGTTTAGGATTTTTAAAATAAATCTTTCATCTGACTTCCTTTCATGTCGTAGAAGCAACGTTTCACATGTGGTGTTTCGCTTTTCCATCTGCCTGTCATTCAATTCATGTGGCACCCAGTTTCCACACGTTTGGATTTTTCCCATAGCTTTTAAACGGTCAGAAATTGTTTGCTGTGCAACATTTAACATTTGTGCCATTTGTTTTTGAGATAACGTGTCATCTTGATCCAATATTGCTTGCAATTCGGCGTCTTCAAACTTTTTTGGTGGTCTTCCACGTTCTTTATTTCGCACATCAAAATCATTATCTCTGAGCCGCTTAAGGGTACATTCTCATCATCATCATCATCGGCACTACAACCGGGAGCCGGTCTTGGCCTTATTTAGCAAGTCCTGAGGACTGTTAAATTTTCCATGATGATTTTTTTTTCGGGCAAGGTCATTAGTCTTGCGCCTTATCAGTAAGGCCTAAAAATAGGTTATTTTCATCTTTTGCATGTTGCTTCCGATAGAGCATGATCTTCATAAGCATCGACAAGCATTCGATGCGACTCTGCAGCACTTTTCTTCAAATGAAAAAAAAAAAATCTATGCTTTCCGCAAATCATCATTTTCTGGTACAAAATTCGACATTTTTAACAGGATTAAAAAAAATGATGTTGTTTGTACAATGACTTGATGCACATACTAAATATGTTTGACAGATGTCATAGCAACCAAATAAAAAGATATTGGCTCGTTCACAACAAACGTTCCCTATCGATACATTTGTATCTTGACGCTCACTTCACACCGGTACACCTGGTATATATATATATATATATATATATATATATATATATATATATATATATATATATATATATATATATATATATATATATATATATGTACTTTTTTATTATTATTTATTATTTATTGGCCTGTATGAACCCGGAAGTTCATGACCTCACCGACTCGACTCCGCCATCGTCCCTGTCCACGCTTGACCATTCGATCCGACCTCCTCTAGATCAAACCTAACATTGTCCTCCCATCTCCGTCGCGGCAGTCCTCTCGGTCTTTTTCCCGTTGGCTTACCGTCAAGAATTCTATGCACGGTCCTATCGTTGGCCATTCGCGCCACGTGTCCGCCCCATCATAACCTTCGCGACTTGATTACTCTCATTATTGTAGATTTGCGATATACCTCTTCCAATTCGTGGCTATGGAGTTTCCTCCATTGTCCTGCCTCCTCGTTATATTTACCTCCAAAATACCCCTCAAAACTTTATTCTCGAATACGCGGAATTTGTTTTCTTCCCGTTTTGTGACAGCCCATGTTTCGCATCCATATAGAACAATCGGCATGATTATGGTTCTATAGACATGGAGCTTTATGTTACGTGATAGCAGTTTGGATTTCAGCAGTTTACTTACTGCGTGCCAACTAACGTTGCCGGAATGTAGTCTTTTGTTAATTTCCTTCGATATTTCGTTACTGCCCGTCAATATTGTTCCCAGGTATTTAAATTCTTTGACACTTGCAAATATCTTGTCCCTGATGTTTATGTGTATTTCGTTTTGTCTTCATTTATTTCTAGGCCCACCTCTTCTGCCCCTTGAATGATGATTTCACAATTTTTACTAACATTCTCTAGATTATCGCCCAGAACGGCGATGTCATCCGCATATGCGAGCACTTGTGTGACTCCGTTCAGGGATGATCCGGCCGTGTTGTCGTCTTGTACCTTTCTGATGACATACTCGAGGACAAGGTTAAAAAGGCATGGTGAGAGGCCATCGCCCTGTTTTAGTCCGTCCCGGATTTCAAATGGTTCTGAGAGGTGGTTTTCTATTCTAACTCGCCCTTTGTTTTCGTTCATGCAGATTTATATGAGGGCGGCATATTTTTTTGGGACTCCCAGCTCAACTAGAATATGGTAGAGACTCTGCCTTGCGACTGAGTCGTAGGCTTTTTTGAAGTCAACGAACAGTTGGTGGACCGTCTCTCCGTATTCCCACTTCTTTTCCAGCAGTTGTCTTATTGTGAACATTTGGTCCCTTGTTGACCGGTTCCTACGGAATCCACATTGGTAGTCTCCCAGTATCTCTTCTGCGTACGGTGTGATTCTCGCCAGAATGACATCTGTTAATATTTTGTATGCGGTTGGGAGCAATGATATTCCTCTGTAGTTTTCGCAGTCAGATCTGTCGCCTTTTTTAAAAATGGGGACGACTATTGAGGTTTTCCATTCTTCCGGAGTGACTTCCTTATCCCATATTGTTTTGATGAGCTGGTGGATCTTTCGAGCGGTTGCCTCTCCTCGATGCTTCACAAGCTCTGCCGGTATGCAATCGACTCCGGGAGCCTTGTTGTTTTTCAATCGATTTATTGCGTCTACAACTTCGTTGAGAGACAGCTCTGGGATCTGAGGCTCGGCTGTATGTACGCTTGGTGCATTTATCTGTGGTTGATGGGTGCGTACATTGAGCAGGTTTTCAAAGTACTGCTTCCATCTTGTCACGACATTGTTTGTTTCTGTGACCAGACAGCCGTTTGCGTCTCGAATTATTTTGGCTCTCCGTCGGTAACCATTTCTAATTGAATCTATGCCGGAATCTATGTTCTTTGCCCTAGAATTTTCTAGGATTTTTCCGATCCGAGTCTTCTCCCATTTGCGTTTTTTGGGTTTGAAAAGTCAAGTTGTCTCTTTCCGAATTGTCGCGTATCTTACTGCGTTGACTTCATCGTATCTTTCTAAGTGGATCATTCTGAGGCGTTTACGTTCTTCGATCTTTGCCCTGCACTCATCGTCAAACCAATGTTTGGACTTAATTGTTTTCTTAAATCCTAATACCTCTTGGGCTGTTTGTTTTATTGTGTCTCTGATCGATGCCCATTTAGTGCCCAGATTATTGGTTTCCTCTTCCTCACTACTCCCATTCTCTAGGAAGCTAAATCTATTCGTTAGTTCGTCTTGATATTCAGTCCTTTTGCGTAGGTCTTTTAGTTTATCAATGTAGAACTTTTTGCTCGTCTCGCGTGATTGCCCATGTGGGTTTGCTGCGAGCCGACTTCTAATTTTGCCCATCACTAGAAGATGATCGGAGTCGCAATCTGCTCCTCTATATGATCTTACGTCAAGGATATTCGAGTGGTGTCTTTTGTCTATGAGGAAGTGGTCTATTTGGTTACGCGTTACGCCGTCGGGTGATATCCATGTGGCTTTATGAATTTGCTTGTGCTTGAAGATCGTGCTTTTTACTAACAGATCTTTTGACGCTGCGAACGTGATAATTCGAATTCCATCATCATTTGAAAATATATATATATATATACACACATATATATATATATATATATATATATATATATATATATATATATATATATATATATATATATATATATCCCCCGCTTGGTAGAAACCTTGACGTGGTGCGGGGGCTTAAACTACAATGAATCACTCAGGCTATGCTGACGGAAGCATACGGTTCCAGTAGGGCCACCCATGCCCGACAGGTTGACGAAGAGTAACATACAAAGATCTACCAACCCCTAATCCAGGGTGTTACGCGTCACCATACCCATTGGATGGTTTGCAGCCAGGGGTATACCGGCTGTATTATAACCGCGCCTCTCTGACACCGGATCGAATCAGAGCAGTAAGCAGACCTTACCATATCAAAGAGGGGCTCTGATGTGGTGGACCATTTGAAACTAGAAGACTCGTGGGAACAAAAATGAATAATCAATATACAAAAAACAATCCCACGAAAAACCCGGTAGGCGTACGTGTGATGAGCCGACAATACCACAAGGAAACAAATCATCAAGAAAACCCCGACTCGGCCAAAAGAAGACGTAGGGAAAACCGGAAAAGGCGGGATATACGTGTCGGCACGTGGAATGTTCGACCGTTATATAAACCAGGCGCGATACAGACGGTCGTAGAAAACGCGAAACTATATAAAATGGACATCGTCGCGCTTCAGGAAGTCCGACTCCCACATCAAGTAATCGAAACCAACGGGTTTACAGTGGCGTGTGGAGGTACCGATACACATAACCTCGGGACTGGCTTCATCATAAGCAAGAATATTACGCCCCATGTAAAAGATGTGCAATTTATTAATGACCGAATGTCTGTGCTAAAAATACAGGGACCATGGTACAATTATGTATTTACAAAAGTACACCCTCCAACAGAATCTACGGGCGAAGAAACGAAGGACACATTCTACGAGACCTTAGGGGAAGTATTCGATGGGATCTCATCATTCGATGTTAAAATCCTCCTCGAGAAACTCAATGCGAAAATTGGAATGGAAGATATCTTCCAATCAACTAAAGGTAAAGAAAGTCTACACGGCGTTTCAAATGATAATGGCATTCGAATTATCACGTTCGCAGCGTCAAAAGATCTGGTAGTGAAAAGCACGACGTTCAAGCACAAGCAAATCCATAAAGCCACATGGATATCACCCGGCGGCGTAACGCGTAACCAAATAGACCACTTCCTCATAGACAAAAGACACCACTCGAATATCCTTGACGTAAGATCATATAGAGGAGCAGACTGCGACTCCGATCATCTTCTAGTGATTGGCAAAATCAGGAGTCGCCTCGCAGCAATCCCACATGGGCAGTCACGGGAGACAAGCAAAAAGTTCGACACTGATAAACTGAAAGACCTACGCAAAAGGGCTGAATATCAAGACGAACTAACGAATAGATTTAGCATTCTAGAGAATGTGAGCAGTGAGGAAGAGGAAGCTAATAGTGTGAACACTAAATGGACATCCATCAGAGACACAATCAAACTAACAGCCCAAAAGGTATTAGGATTTAAGAAAACAATTAAGTCCAAACCTTGGTTTGACGATGAGTGCAGGGCGAAGATCGAAGAACGTAAACGCCTCAGAGTGATCCACTTAGAAAGATATGATGAAGTCAACGCAGAAAGATACGCGACAATTCGGAAAGAGACAATGAGGCTCTTCAAACGCAAAAAAACGCGAATGGGAGAAGACTCGGATCGAAAAAATCCTAGAAAATTCTAGGGCATAGAACATCGGGGGTATGTATGTCGGCATAAATTCAATTAGAAATGGCTACCGATGAAGAACCAAAATAATGCGAGACGCAAACGGCTGTCTGGTCACAGAAACAAACAATGTCGTGACAAGATGGAAGCAGTACTTTGAAAACCTGCTCAATGTACGCACCCATCAACCACAGATAAATGCACCAAGCGTACATATAGCCGAGCCTCAGATCCCAGAGCTGTCTCTCAACGAAGTTGTAGACGCAATAAATCGATTGAAAAACAACAAGGCTCCCGGAGTCGACTGCATACCGGCAGAGCTTGTGAAGCATGGAGGAGAGGCAACCGCTCGAAAGATCCACCAGCTCATCCAAACAATATGGGATAAGGAAGTCATTCCGGAAGAATGGAAAACACCAATAGTCATCTCCATTTTCAAAAAAGGCGACAGATCTGACTGCGAAAACTACAGAGGAATATCTTTGCTCCCAACCGCATTCAAAATATTAACAAATGTCATTCTGGCGAGAATCACACCGTACGCAGAAGAGATACTGGGAGACTACCAATGTGGATTCCGTAGGAACCGGTCAACAAGCGACCAAATGTTCACAATAAGGCAACTGCTGGAAAAGAAGTGGGAATACGGAGACACGGCTCACCAACTGTTCGTTGACTTCAAAAAAGCCTACGACTCAGTCGCAAGGCAGAGACTCTACCATATTCTAGTTGAGCTGGGAGTCCCAAAAAATATGCCGCCCTCATTCAAATTTGCATGAACGAAAACAAAGGGCGAGTCAGAATAGAAAACCACCTCTCAGAACCATTTGAAATCCGGGACGGACTAAAGCAGGGAGATGGTCTATCACCGTGTCTCTTTAACCTTGTGCTCGAGTATGTCATCAGAAAGGTACAAGACGACAACATGGCCGTATCATCCCTGAACGGGGTCACACAAGTGCTCGCATATGCGGATGAGATCGCCGTTCTAGGCGATAATCTAGAGAATGTTAGTAAAAACTGTGAAATCATCATGCAAGCGGCAGAAGAGGTGGGCCTAGAAATAAATGAAGACAAAACAAAATACATGATTACGGCGAGAGCAGGGGGATCTCAGATAACACATATAAACGTCTCAGAGGTAAGATATTTGAAAAAGTTAAAGAATTTAAATATCTGGGAACAATACTGACGGCCAGTAACGAAATGTCGAAGGAAATTAACAGGAGACTGCATTCCGGCAACGCGAGTTGGCACGCAGTAAGTAAACTGCTGAAATCCAGACTGCTATCACGTAACATAAAGCTCCATGTCTATAGAACCATAATCATGCCAATTGTTCTATATGGATGCGAAACATGGGCTGTCACAAAACGGGAAGAAAACAAATTCCGCGTATTCGAGAATAAAGTTTTGAAGGGCATCTTTGGAGGTAAATATGACGAGAAGGCAGGACAATGGAGGAGACTCCACAACCACGAATTGGAAGAGCGATATCGCAAACCTACAATAGTGAGAGTAATCAAGTCGCGAAGATTAAGATGGGCCGGACACGTGGCGCCAATGGGGAACGATAGGACCGTGCACAGAATTCTTGACGGTAGACCAACGGGAAAGAGACCGGTAGGACGGCCGCGACGGAGATGGGAGGACAATGTTAGGTTTGACCTTGAGGAGATCGGATCGAATGGTCAAGCGTGGAAGGAGAGTGCCCAGGACAGGGAACGATGTCGAAGCCGAGTCGGTGAGGTCATGAACTTCCGGGTTCCTACAGGCAGATAAATAATATATATATATATATATATAGACTTGTGGGAACAAAAATGAATAATCAATATACGTAAGTAGGCGTAGGTGTGATGAGCTGACACTACCATAAGGGAACAAATCATCAAGAAAACACAGACTCGGCAAAAAGAAGACGTAGGGAAAAACGGAAAAAGCGGAATATACGCGGGACTTGGAATGTTCGAACGTTATATAAGCCGGGCGTGATACAGACGCAGCCGAGTCAGTTAGGCAACGAACTTCCGGGTTCCTAGAGGCCAATAAATAGTCATTGTTATAGATGAATATTTAAAACCCAGTCTACCCAGTCTACATTAAAATAATAAAAAAAATATAAAAAATATAAAAATTATATCAAAAATTCTTCACTAAAGCCATACTATAGAAAATAGTGTTTTATCCGGCACATGTTACAAAAAAAGTTATACAAACATTTTTTTCCCGCGCGCCCATTATAAAAAAGAAAACCTTTTAGCTCCAGTGATTGTTATAGAAGCATGTTATAGAAAAAACCTTTCCACCCAGCCCACATTAAGGCAATAAAAAAAAAAACCGTATCCGACGCATATTATGAAATCATTATAAAAATAACTACTTATATTATAAAAAACGAATCACCCGTGAAAAACTTTCAACAACTTTCACCAACCCGATAAAATTTCTATCTGAAAAGTTGGAGAAAGTCGTTTTCTTAATTGCCGGGTGTCATGCGGCGCAGCTATTTAATCTGAATAATTATTGCTGGAATTTTATTTACATGGGCGCATTTGTAAACAATTGTTTCCTGTACTCTATTGATTGTTGGCTTCTTCTACAAACACAGCCTAATCAACTAAACCAATCACTTATGGATATATCTTTAGATATTTCACCCACCCAAAGTAAATAATGCAATAAACCCTCAAACACTAGATTACAAAACCTTACCTGACCGTGATAAGTGATAGTCTTCTGGTAGGAAATGTCTACTGCACACACTCCCACTCTTGGGCACATCTGCGCGACCGATTGCCTCAATCCACTTTTCTCGCATTACCTCGTCCCGCGGCATTACGTGGAACTTCCTACCTCGGTTGTTATTGTCTGATCGCGTTTTACACCCGCGCACAATACAAAAGCCCATTACAGTCAAATTGTGCCTATCTGTCACCAACAAGAGTTTCGTTAATATTATAAGTAACCCTTAATTGATAATTCAGTTGAATCGGCGCTCAAATTAGCCACTTCCCACCGCACAGAATAAACACAAAGCAAACTCTGCACCGATAAAATATTCAGGGACGTGGTTTAGAATAAAGCACAAGGCAAAGCAAATCGATGCGAGACCGCAACTAAATTGGCCACCAACAGAAACTCTACAAAAGCCGTCATTCGTATTCAGCTTATGTACACAGCACACAGTCCGCCCGCTGACATACACCGACAGACCGTCATGAGGCAGAATCTGCTCGTGGCTGCAGGCCAAGTCAGCCGCTGGCTGAATTGCTTGCGACACTTCTTAGCAACGTGCGACGGATTCAGTCACGCGCATATAGCTGCTAAAGAATTTTCTTTGTGTATTCAGTGTAGACTTCTTGTCTGAGTTCATTGTTTATTGTTTTGCTTCAGGGGCGGATTTGTGTATCGCATTTCCTTTGGTGAGTAGCAGATCATTGGCTAACTTGCAACGGAAATGACCTTAGATTTGCATACTCAACACAGATCCTGCGAGAGAGGGTGAGGGATGATGCAAACTTCTGACTGCGAACCCATAAAATCGGCTGAAAGAGGGAATGCTAAAATCAGGCATCGTAAAACATTTAATGCCAGTCAGTCTTCAAGTTCTTAGGCATAAAACCATATTCCCCATACACACATCTGCCTTTGTTCGTCCAGAACGACGGACGCAAATATATAAAAGGATGATAAAAAAAAGCAGATACAATCCCCTCTGATTCATGGAACCAGCCGCTAGAGCTCCGGATCGATATTTGGTCTTTCCCTCCACACAGTACACGCCGTCGAGGAGTGCTGTAACTCGATGCCAGCTGCCGCTGCCAGTTTTATGGTGACTCTCCGCTCTTCGTTTTCCGTACATAAACCGACACCGAGCATGCAGACTGTAGGTAGATAGATACAGGAATGGAACGTGTGGTGTTATATCACTTATATACTTCTCCCATTTCTGGAGTGGAAAGACAATTTTGGCCTGACAGCTGTACCTTCTGGATAATTGCATGTCGACTGATGGCATCCACTGCCGACAGAATATTCTGGGGCGGGGGCCGTAAACAAGGTTGTTGCTTTTGGCAAGTATTATGTGCAGTGAACTATAAAAGTTTCTGAATGTGGCTTGGACCGTTGTTTGGGGCGTCTTATTATGGATATCTATTGCCAAAGCATTCCCGTGAGTAGATGGCATTCCGAAATCGGTAAGCCTTGCTCGTTAGATTCGTCTTAGATTAGGAGAACCGAGAAATGTTACCACTCACCACTAGAGAATTCTTATATCGATTGCGTATTATAATAACATCGTCCCCGTTTTATTACCACACCGTCTCTAGGGATTATGTTTTGCCAGCACCTTCACCCTTATAACACCAAACCATATCATAAGTTCAGATTGCCGTTCACTAGCTGAAGGGAGAGGGTGAGTAGAGTGTTTCATATAATACTGGAGAAACACACACAACTGTACACATATAACGAAGGATGCTGAAACTGTCATTAAGGATACCTTCTGGTGCTACAATATTTCCTTCAAATACACTGACATCCGGCCGTAGCCTGGTGGTGTGGCGTATATTGAAATTTAAGATTATGTCTATCAATTTGGCATCAGATGGTTTTGCTTTTAGGAAAACCGAATTCTTAGTGCTATAGGATTTATGATTCACCAATTGATTCCAGGACTTTTTGCCTAGATGTTTTCGACTAACAATAAGTCTAGATGCGGGACCTTGGTACGTGATTTACTAAATCATTCATTTAATTATTAACTAACTAACTAGTTCCTTAGAGAATTGGTTACATTAATTATTTATGTACTATATTATACTTGAAAATTAGTAAGGCTAATGCAGTGTTTCGGGTGTAGAAGTTTTTTAGGATCAATCTAAATTATTCAATTAGATTTTTTCTTAGTTAATAATCAAAGAGCTGACTAACTCCCTAAATGTTCATTTGTAGGCAAGGACTGGAAAAATGGATCTTTGTATATGTGGTTCTGAGCCCTCTTGTTCCCGGAGTACATACATTTCGAAGGTTAAAAACCCTGATTCCCCATTTAAAATAAAAAAGCAACTATTTAATTTAATTTAATTAATGTAATTTTATATAGTCAGTGTCTTATGCAACACTGCAACACAACAACGCCAACTGCCACTCTCAAAGTTTGAGCAAGCCTTTTCTTTCTTTTTTTGGTTTCAGTAGGAAAGTGCAAATCTTGAAAAGATACCTCAACACCGATCCGAGGGCATGCCGGATTTTCACCGACTAAAGCCACCTCCTTCCAGGCACATATTCCCGATGACCTGTGGGGGGTTCTTTTTAGCTTACCCGAAGAACCCTCCATACGTACCACCCAACCTCCATAGTTTCCCGCTAATGCAATTGCATTAGCACCTGTAAATGCTTCACGCATCAAGGTTATCTAACGCATAACCTGAAAGCTCCTGGAAGAGAATTCTTACCTTCATGCACCAATTCGCATTCAAAATTCCCTACAAGAATTCTGTCCACCTTATCGGATCATAAATCCAAAACCCAATTCGGCACCTTCGGTTGCCAGGCAAATCCCAATCTTACCATATGCGTTTTCCCTAGATGAATTCCTGTAAAGAAACAATTCGGTTCACATCATAACCAGGGATAACGATCATTGCGTCACCTATTCCCAGCCTCACCATGTGTACAATAAATTTTCTTACATACACATTGATTGGCGACCTTTGTCCAAGGGACAAAAGCAAATACACGCATCTTGCGTCTAAAGGCATAAACCAAATCCTATAGCATAAGCAAACGCAAATAGGAATTGTGTACTTACCCTTGGCAGCGATGCCATAAACACAAGTTCTCAGTGAATATGCTAAATCCAATTAACACCATGTCCACGATGCATTGCGGTCTATCAATACAGCTGCAATGCATATCATAGACAATGATCTACACGATCTCTTTGTCTTTCAATATTTCTGGATCCGCTTTTCATTCCCTCGCGGCATGAGCAAAGAGAAATCCATTAGTACCCAATGAGATACGGCTTGTTTACTTAGCCGAACTCACATCTCATTGATTGTCATTGATTGTTTCAGCTTCGTTCTCATGGCCTTGTCCCATGAAAGAACCAATGTTCACACATACATGAATACCATCATGATCTCCTCTATGAGATCCGGTTATTTACCCCAAAGAGAGCCTTCAAGTTTCTCTTGTAAGAGGAAACACACCCTAAATTAAGAGAGCCCGTACCGCCGGTCGAATTTCCTTTCCTAGTGAATTGACATCGCTGGATCTGATTACAACCATCAAAGAGGACGGGTCGTCCGCCATCCACCGTACGGGCGCCGGTACGGTGTGAAACGAAAAGTCGAGTTCGAGTCGAACGCGTATCGAGTCGTATTAATTAATATGATGCCATACAGGTAGAGTACACTGTCTTACATTTTGTTTGTACATCCATTTCATCGTCAGTGTAATTAGAATTTGTTTTCCGTCATCTATTTAAATACCAAAAACTATCGATGTGAAAATAATTGACTCAATAAATACGTAACGTTACCTTGTATTTACTTTAAACAATAGTGTTGATACTTAAAGTATAAAAGTAAAAACTTATACAGATTAGCACCAGTGAGTTTTACTTTCTACCTTCTGATGAAGGACTTGTGTTGTGGAGATTTGTTTGTTTGTTTTCCTGGTGAACCGATGTCTTTTGGAGATCAATTTTCAGCGAACAATCTGCGGAACATTGAACAATTTGTGAGGAAGAGGTAGTACTCTGCACCCATGCTCGCGCCACGACTTCGCCCCCACAGACCTCCGTGGAACATTCTTTTAAATAGTCCATCGCGGTATGGGACGGAGTTTACCTGTTACCTCGCTCGTCGCGTCGCAACCGCTGCATCATTTACATGCACATTGCCGGTCCCGAGTTGCCTCGATAGGATCGATACTCTCGATTGATTTATAATCTTTGGACAATTTTTGTTGTCTGGGTGCCATAATGTCCGTCATGGAAGGGATGTAACCTGCATTTCGGCACGGACCTAGTGGGCCACCTACTACAAGGGTATAACACCTGCGGTGGTTTCTTTTGCTTATCTATTGCTGGTCCTAACTTGCATCCTTTATCGAGGCGGTATTGGTTTTCTGTGTAGGGCCATTTCAATGGAGCGGACATTTTAGCCCATTTTTAAGACAGACCTCTCAGATACCCATAGTCCTCACATCTTCTCAACCATTGACAATTTAGGGATTTTCGCGTTTATTTGTGTAACATTCGCGGCTTGAGATGAAATTTCTCTTCTGTGTCTGCTCACGTTTCGAACCAGAAACCCGCTATCCCTGCACTTAGCGACACCCAGGTAATTACTACTACAGATATGTCTGATTTTAGTCTACATGGATATAACTTAGTGCCTTTGTTCTTTCCACATCGTGGTCTAGCTACATACATACGAAGTGATATTGCTTATCAGCTTCTGCCACAATATGGGCTCTGTCCCAACTCAGAATTCAATTTCTCTTGGCTAAAACTTCACGTTCGTAAGCATATCATACATTATTGTTTTCTTTACAGAAGCCCAAACTTGGATCGAAACGCATCCTTTAACGAATTTGATGTTCTGTCTGATTCTATCGATAGGATCTTGACCCTATACCCGCACACTGAAATCGTTATTGCGGGTGATTTTAATGTGCATAACTCTCACTGGCTTCGTCACTCCGGACATTCAACACCTGACGGTCAATACGTACAGCTCTTTGCTTATTCAAATAGTTTAACTCAACTCATCAATGAGGCAACACGGGTACCAGAGGGCCATTCCGCCAACACACCGGACCTGTGTCTCACTTCCCACCCGAACAAATTATTATTATTATTATTATTATTATTATTATTATTATTATTATTATTATTATTATTATTATTATTATTATTATTATTATTATTATTATTATTATTATTATTTATTGGCCTGTAGAAACCCAAAAATTCATGACCTCACCGACTCGACTCCGCCATCGCTCCCTGTCCTGTGACTCTCCTTCCACGCTTGACCATCTGATCCGATCTCCGCAAGGTCAAACCTAACATTGTCCTCCCATCTCCATCGCGGCTGTCCTACCGGTTTCTTTCCCGTTAGTCTACCGTCAAGAATTCTACGCACGGTCCTATAGTTACCCACCTGAACAAATACAGAGTAACAATTTCTTCGCCCTTAGGCACTTCAGACCACTGTGGCGTGTTAGGTAAGTTTGCTCTAACTAAGAACAACGTTTACTAGAAAACTACCAAAAGAACAGTATGGTTCTATGAGAAAGCCAACTGGGAAGGTCTGAGCGACTTTTTTGGGAGGTTAAATTGGTCGTTATTTTTCCTCAATAACGATGTTGACTTTATAGCGGACATATTGACAGACACGATTCTACTTGGCATGCAAACCTTTATACAACACAGGGTAAAGACTATCAAACCCAAGAGAAATATGTGGTTCGATTAAGGGTGCAGAGAAACCATTAAGGCCAAAAAGTATAGATTCCGGTTGTATAAATCAAACAATACTGAGGAAAACCGGAAAAGATTCAAAAGAGCCAGAAATGACTGCAATACGCATATTCAATGTGCAAAATGACCAAAGAGGGAGACAAAAAATACTACACTCTCCCACAGGTAGTAGAACTTCTGGGCATTCGAGACAGACATTCCAAATTCGGTCTCTTCGCTTATACTCGATGACAGGCCAGTCACCAATGCAATAGAGAAGGTGAATCTACTTGCCACACATTTTGCAGCGAACTCAACGCTGCCTGATACCACATCAGTTCCACCTCAACTTGAACATAAGCAGCACACCATGAGCCAGATTCGTTTCCGAACGCCTATTGTTGCCCGCGCACTCAAAGACTTAAACGCAAACAAATCCGCTGGTTCGGATGGCATTCCCCCAATTCTCTTGAAGAGATTTTCCTCTTCACTCGGTAAACCATTGCGGAAACTCTTCCATTTGTCTTATTCTACTGGCCGTTTCACAAATAGATGGAAGTCAGCGAACATTCAGCCAATTCTCAAAAAGGGTGAAATATCATCCCTCTTTTCTTATCGACCATATCACGAACTTCTATTCTCTCCAAGGTAATGGAATTGTGGCGGTTCTACGAACCACACAATCCACTATATGTCGAGATGTCGTCGCTCCACCAAGGAACATACTCACCTATATCCAAATTACACGTGCCCACAGACACGTGTCCTCAAAAGTCCTCCTTTCCACCTGAAATAAAAGGTAACATGCATCTGGGAGTCAACAACCCCACGTATCCACAGATACGTGGGTCACAAGTCCGACCAATAGTCCTACGCCTGCACGGCAATCGAAGGACATGACCCAGCATAGAAATTGTGTACCAATCCATCAACTGGATACACACAAACGGTTGGCACAGCTGCGCCAGATGTCGACAGGCATCACATCTCCAGTGATAAGCGAATTGTCGGAAAGCCAATCCGTCGACAAAACCTTTGTCCCTGCCGCAATGTACGTCGCCAAACAAAGGCCACTGCGATGCAAATGCTGTTCCCTTAGGGCTATGTAAACAACGATAATTACATTATCCCATGATCGTCTAGAGGAAATCGCTCACCCGATTGTTTACGTAAGCAATCCATTAGAGGTGTGAAATTCTGATCACAGAGTGATCTACAGCATGCGGACAATAACCTCCGCATCTGTATGTGTGACTACGATCTGCACTGGTTGAGAGATTCTCGATCGAGAGAAAGTCACCACCAGCGAAAGGGAAAGGAAAACTGTGCGTCACAGCAACGAACATCGCAGTCTAGTTAGAGAACCCGACGGGGAGGTATCCGCGTAGCGAATTAACTTGAGTCGATATCGAGAGTCCGTTTAGAGAGTCCGTTTAGGGAGTTAAAGAAAAAGTGAATCACCACCAAAGGTCGCGCGTGTGTCGAGATTAATATGTGTCTCGCGAATTAATTAAGTGGGATATTAGTTAACACTTTTTTTTTATAACATCAGTTGATAATAAACAATAAGCAAAATTAAGTGCATTAAATCTCCGAGTTGTAATAATTTGAAAAACAAAAAAGGATGAAACAGTAAAAATCAAAAAATCTAAAGAAACAATTTTTTCGTGTTTCATTTTGCAACCGTCTTCGCTCCGTTGTGTTTTTTTGCGCACAGTGTTCGGCGGAACACTGCGTCAACCTTCGACATAGACTAAACATCCGCCAGACTGATTAACCGTCAACTTTCGAAATATCTGGAATCAAACGACCTCCTCAATGACCGCCAATATGGCTTTCAGTAACAAGTCCACAGGTGATTTGATGGCGTACCTTACCGAAAAGTGGAGCCATTCCATCCACTACTTCGGCAAAAGCAAGTTTGTTGCACTGGATATCTCGAAGGCCTTCGACAGAGTTCGGCATCAAGCCCTTTTATCAAAATTACATTCATATGGAGTGCACAATTCCCTGATCCAATGGATAAGAGACTATCTTTCTGGCCGCTCAATCCAAGTGGTTCTTGATAGTGTCAAATCTGTCTCCCATCAAATTAATGTAGGTGTTCCCCAAGGTTCGGTACTCTCACCCACTCTCTTCCTCGTCTTTATAAATGATTTCCTGTCCATCACCCACAGCCCGATCCACTCGTTTGCTGATGATAGCACATTGAGTTTCTAATACGTATACGAACATTCCCGACCAAATTCTTCGAACGTCATTACCAATGAAGAGGTTATGCTTAATACATTGAATTCAGACCTCAACAAAATACATCAGTGGAGATTATCTAACCGAGTAGAATTCAATGCCTTAAAAACTCAGTGCTGCCTCTTGTCTCAAAAGCGAACCCCAAAGTAAATATACTATCGATGAACGGCACTTGCATCGACGAAGCCAAAGAACTATCAATGGTCGGCACTCGAATTAATTCGACTCTTAATTGGAGCGACCACATATTTGAAGCAGCGGAGAGTGCGGGCAAATGTATGGGGCTCCTCAAGAGATGCAAAAGATACTTTGCTCCACCTAATCTGCGCACTATTTACAAGGCGTATATTCGCTCCAAAATATAACTTAACTCCCACATTTGGTCAGGCGCATCCAAAACTGCATTACGTGTGCTCAATAGGATGCAAAAACGAGCAGTGAAACTCATTGGAGACCCATCTGTAAGTCGTTTAATTCCCTCGTTAGAACATAGGCGCAATGTATCATGCCTATCTCTCTTTTATATGTATTATCACGGTCGTTGCTCAACCGAACTTGCTGAATGTGTTCCGCCCCTTCAGACATTTTCCCGCGATATCGGTCAATCTGTGAATGCGCATCAGTTCACATTGAAAGTGGACTTTAGGCGCACAAATTAACATAGAGAGTCATTCTTTAGCCGAACCACACGAATGTGGAATGTTCTCCCTGATCATGTGTTTCCTCGTCGTTGTAATATCCAGACATTTAAGGCCAATATACATCGATACCTCCTTTCCTTATTCACTTCGTCTCCTTCCGCTAATACTGTGCTCTGACATATAAGAGTACTCCAAAATCCTCTTTTCTGCGCGCGTTAGTGTAAAAAAAAACGACAGAAAGGAAAAGGAACAAAAATGCAAAATACAAATAAGCAAAAAGGGAAATGGAAAAACGAACCCACAGTGGCTGAAACGTGAAACATGACCCGATTACCGGATGCAGACGGGCGAACGAACTCACGAGTCGCTGAGGCATGTCAGTGATCGGCAAAGTGCTGATAGGACATCTCCAGCGTTGACGCGTGTTAAGTGTGTCGATGATGTCATAGCTAAAGATGACATGCAAGAGATCATTGACACACTCAAACAGAAAAACGCTACCCGATTTTAAACTCAGATGACCCCACAAGACGATAATGCAATTAAGTCCATATTTCAAATCAATTGGCAAATCGAATAAAAACGATTAGTTTCATTTTCCAAAGCAATTAACAAACCATAATTGATTGCATAGGCTGGAACAATTAATTTGCAAAAACAATTAACTGCAATTTCCGACACGAGCCGCAAAAATAAAATTAATTGGGTCAATTCGCAATCGCGAATGTTAAACTCGGGTTCAAGTAAATGAAGAAATATTGACCAACACAGCAGTTTGAAGCAATTGCGAATCAAAAGCCAATAATCGGAAATTGGGGCAATTAAAATTGAATTGCATTGTCGTCACCGGGAGGTGTTGACCCCGAAGTCACGAGAAAAGGTAAGAGCAAATTAGGAAGGCAGTCAGTGGTTGGTCATAGTGTGGAGCGGTGAACCTAAAACGATACATGAGTTCTGGGAGAGTCGGGAAGAGAATTTTGTTAAGATACTATAGTATAAGAACTAAAAGTTAATCGGTCAAAGAAGAAAGTGAATTCAGTTAATTACTCGAAAAGAAATTTGTTAAGATATTGAAGAGTAAAAACGAAAAGTTAATGGGACAAAGAAGAAAGTGAATTCAGTTAATTACCCGAAAAGAAATTTGTTGAGATATTGAAGAGTATAAACTAAAAGTTAATTGGACAAAGAAGGGAGTGAATTCAGTTAATTACTCGAAGAGAATTTTGTTAAGATGTTAGAGTATAAGAACTAAAAGTTAATCGGTCAAAGAAAAAAGTGAATTCAGGTAATTACTCGAAAAGAAATTTGTTAAGATATTGAAGAGTAAAGACTAAAAGTTAATTGGACAAAGAAGATTGTGAATTCAGTTTATTACTCGAAGAGAATTTGTCAAGATATTACAGAATAAGAATCAAAAATTAATCGGACAAAGAAGAAAGTGAATTCCGTTTGCTACTCGAAGAAAATTTGCTAAGATGTTGAAGTATAAGAACTAAAAGTTAAGTGGTCAATGAAGAAAGTGAATTCCATTTATTACTCGAAGAAAATCTATAAATAGGTTAGAGATAACGAACTCCATGAAAACTATATTGGTGAAAATAAAGAAGAAATAGTGGAAACGAAATAAAAGAAAGACTCCGTGTTTTAAATTAAAAGAAAAAAGAAAATCTCATTGATTGGTGCAAAAGAGTTTTTGGTCGTGCTTTTCTTGGTGTTGTGACCCCTTGGTTCCAACGGTTATCCACAAGCTATTACTCGCGTGTATATTGCATCGTTTCGTGGGTATCGCTACGTCAGCCGAATCGATGGACTCAGGTCACGTAGCACAGTGCCACAGTGGGGTACAAAACGTATACAACATTTTTCACCATCATCATCATCATCCCTTTTTGTGCGCGCGTTAGTGAAAAAAGAAAAGATCGGCGAACCACTCAACACTGCATCGCAAACCGTATTAGAATATCCACGAAACGTGACGGCTTTGTTGTTGAACAATTAGGATAGCGTAAAATCTGTGTACGATGGTTTCCACGCCATTTCACAGACAAGAACAAGCGGCGTCGATTGGAATACTGTGAACAACTTTTGAACCGATTCCACACCCTAGTTATTCCCCTTTCGCGCCATACGATTATTATTGTTTTTTTCCTCTACTCAAGAGAGGCTTCAAGTGTAATCATTGCACCCCGGATGGTAAATTGCCATTTAGAGAGGAAAAAATATTAAAATCGCATGGCGCGAAATCAAGGAAATAAGGAGGGTATGGAATCGGTTCAAACTTCAGGTTCAAAAGTTGTTCGCAGTATTCAAATCGACGCCGTCTCTTCTCATCTGTGAGGCGGCCTGGAAACCATTGTGGGGGTTCTCCAACCTTACGCAAAGAACCACCCACAATTCCAACCCAACTCCCTTTGCAAACCTGCAAACATTTTCTTCCCAAGGACACCAATGTGGTGATGCAGGATCGCCATGTGGTGAAGCAGGATCGCTATGTAATATTATGGCAGCGTTGACATGTACTTATTCGATTGCAAGAAGGATCCGTCTAAAACCAACTTCCCTATTGTTGCTGTATGTAGCGCAGCCCGTTTAAAGTGTATGGCGTAGAGCGCCGCAGTGGCTGAATCAAAAACGTTTTTAGGTATTTGATTGATTTATTATTGAAATTGTTTGGGTATTTATACTTCCAATCGATCACTTATTCATAAATTTCTTAATCTACTCATACACGTCATGCTCCATAAGCCATTTCACACATAATTCGTAATTTACTCAAAATACAAAATGCTTATTATGCTAATCTATTCTCTATCACCAGCTTGGTGCATAGTGTAAAAACAATGACACGATTTGACCCAATTAATTTCTGAATCATTTATCAGCAGCAAGATCGCAAACGACTGTCATTTGATTCTTACAAATCGTATCCGGAGCAATTCGTTTCTTTTACTCAATGAAAAGAATCGACCTTGAATTGTTGTCGGCAACGAATGCTGGTTACCTGAAACTTGCTAATTGTGACAAGGTCAAATTGATTTACTTGATATTATACTTCATGGTCATTTCGTGGGTATGTTGTTACACTACACCTAATTCATCACCCAGAATTCTGTGTAAAGAATTCTCAACATTCATGTATTTAGTGCATTATTCAAAATTCTCTGAAAGAATTCTTTACACCATTCATACATCCAATGCATCATCAACATTTTCCGGAAAAGAATTCTTTTGCATACATGCATTATAAATTGGAAAAACTTATCGGGGCCCATGTCAGCCAGCGTACCCTGCCACACACGTGCGCAGCACATTCTCCTGGCAGCCACACTGTCTCGGCAGCCTCTTGTCCAATCGACAAAAGCAGTTTTCGCATCTAGCGACTAGCCGCCAAGAATCGAATTCTACAGCATATAAACATGCAAACAAAGAATTCGACCCTTTCTGCCAGCAAAGATACAGTGCACAATCACCATTGTGTATCTGAATTGTTTTTAGCACCAATTTCCTTCTAATGACCTGCAGACTATTTACGCAGCTGCACCATGTATCTTATGATGTCCTTTGTTCTATCCTCCTTTCACAGTTTCGTTTTCCCATGACCTTCGTTGCATGAGTAAACAATGGATCATTAGCACACTAGCTAAGATCGACCCGGAGAGATCCTCTCCAGTTCACCACCACAAAGAGAAACTTCACGTTTCTCTCAAGAAAAGAAAACTCACCAAGCTGAGAGGGACTCACCACGAGTCTCTCGAGGCTATTCCTTGAAGACCAGCTCAGTCTAAATCCAACCACCAACGGGGAGTCGTATTACCATCCACCGCAGAATGCGCACACCCCCGAGTCGAAAGTCCGAGTGTAGCCGAGAAGGCGCGTATCGGATTGAGAAGATTTTGTTTATTACTTAACGTAGTGCGCTAACCTGATACTCTCCGCGATCACCGTTCGCTGAACAAATTGTTCGAACCCGTCATTCACATATCTTCCTCAGTTGTTTAAATCAGTTTTACCTTTTATTTACTTTCATCGTGAGTGCTACGATTCCAGTGCTGTGATTTGACGCGATTTCAGCTTTATTTTGTGTTTTTATTTTTTTGGACACATTACGTGTATTAAATGTATGCTACACCCGCTTCCGTTTTTATAAGATTGTAAAGCCGAAAGTGAACCTTAATTAACAATAAAAAAACAAATTATAATAAACAATATCAGTACGTTTTATTTCCATGAACGGCAGTGGAATATTTGTGAACATGTTCCCGTGCTGGCACCTCGACAAATATTACCCACACCATCATGCACAGATTTTACGGTGTCCCAATTGCTCGATAATAAAGCCGTCACGTTCCGTGGATATTCCAATAGGGTTTGCGATGCAGTTTTGAGTAGTTCCCCGGTCATTTTGAGTCAAATCGTTGAAGATTTGGTGATGATTATCGTCTGTGGCAGTGATGAGAGGTCTGTGGGGAGCGAAGTCTTGGTGCCGGCGTACGACACAGGGTTTCTATTCCATGCCACAAGTTCTAAAGGGTCTGCCGCAAACCAAAAGAAAAGCACAAACGTCCACAAAAGGAATAAAAAAGAAACACTCGAAGACATGTTGTCGTTTGTAATTAATAACCTTTATTTTATTGATCCGCAGTTTTTAATTTAACTTCGCTCGAGGTTATTTCTCTCGCGGTTTCAAGTGTTGTTGACATTGTTAATATGTTCTATTTTGTGGAAAACTATTTATATCTACTTTAACACTACATAACGAACATTCACTGAATAAAACTTAGGCATGTAAAATGGGACCAGGTAAGGTAACTTTTATTCTCGCAGGCGAGGAGCTGTTACTTTCGCGACTCCGGGACGTACGCATCTCTGCAGCGCTACGGAGAGCGCGAGGTGAACCGACCGTCGCGATCGTTGTTTGGATTTCGACTCCATGATTCAACCCTCGTTTGGGGTGAGTTTGGTGGTGTGGTGAAAAGGAAATTAAATTTCCTTTGACCAGTGAGCAATGGAAGGGGATCTCTGGCACGCAGTGGTGTGCGTGTGCGATCGTACACATCACCGTGTTTATCGATGCATTTAGCAAAGGATGAACGAAACCTGAAACGAGGGAAAAAGAACAAAGGGATCGTATAGATCATTGTTTAACATATGCATTGTAGCTATAACAGGCATGTAATGTAATTCATCGGAGAAATGGTGCTAAAATCAAATAAGGGCATCATTACAGTCGTGGATGAGTGGTGCAGATGCGTTAATAGATGTATCGCCATTAGGAAGAGGTGCTAATGGGTTTTTAATGTTTATGTCATCTCTGACTGCTATAGGAACCGAGTTCTTGTTTGTACTAGGAAATGCTAGAGGATTCGATGACAATGCTTGGGGTGCGGTAATTGTTTGTCGATTCGACAAACGAATCGCGGGTCGGTTTATTGCAGCTGTATAAACAAGCTGTCCGACATAGCATTTTAACGATGACAGAGGGTGCCGAATGGTTTGGGATTTATGACGCCGAATGGTGTGAAGAATTCTCTACACGGAATTTGAATAACGCATTAAATGCGTGAATGCTGTGAGAATTATTTTTAGGGATTTCCAGATAATGCGTCGAATGCATTAAATGGCCTTGGAAAAGGAAATGTTTTCAGGTGCCAATGCGATTGCATTGGCGAAAAACAATGGGAGTTGAGTTGCAATTATGGGGGGTTCTTTGGGTAAGTTTAAAAGAACCCCCACAGGCCCCCTGCGTGCTCCATCAACAATTATGGATTTTTCAGGCTCGCAACCAGGAAATTGTATTGCCCGTCGATTTATCAACAGTATCGTCACCATAAAGAGATTTTAAACGAAGATGAATTTCGGAAGGAGTAACTTATTCATCAGTTAAAAGCAACCCAGCTGCTTAAGTCGCGTTAACATAGCACTATAACACGCCGCCATACTGCCCGCCCTCGAAAGACACTGATTACACGCTCGACCTCGGACCTGTGTATATGTATTAAAAGGCAATGTTACTCCCATTTCCCGCCAGGCGTGCTTCTGAAGGTCATTTCATTTGTGTTCTGCAAGCACGTGTGCATTACTTTTCAAACTAACCTCGTAAAATGATTTGCTATTTAAAATATATCTGGTCTAATACGAGTAATATGGTACGCAACGTGACCGTTGAGTCAAAGAATTTAAAACTCCTTTGTTTTGGAGGGAGGTTATAAATAGTGTTTTTTTTCTGATCTTGAGGGCTTACCAAAACCTAAATAAACGCTCGACTTCGCCAAAAACTGCCACCTACATACTACATACTTTGATTAAAAAAAAAAAGCAGCAAACTTTTTTTCAATGATCTGTTGCGCAAATACTGTTCATTTCCACAACGTCGCGATTTTCTATTTATCTTGACTGCAGATGTCACTGAAGGTTTTACTTCAGGGACAGTGTGACTCATTCCAGAACTGAAGATAACAATGCAAACATAGACACTTGCTGCTTGGTGTATTTGGCTCAACCGAGATAATGATATAACAAAAGTGCCGTCTGATGTACAATTGAGCAAGACAAAGACAACAAAAAGCTGGTGAAGTTGTATAGTACTTGGATCTTTTGTATCTTTATATTTGCTTAACATTACTCAGTACTTGTTTTTCATTTTATCTCCGATACCTCACAAATATGTTTACTTTGGATGGCACCCAACACATTTTGAAAGGGAGGACGGAGATAGGAGCTTGTAACAACTAGATATATGTGATACTAGCTTTATTTACGAGCGAGATATCATTCGATATTGTGTAGTACGAAGTGTGGCGAACTGTATGTCATTGTATGAAGGTTTGATTGATGATTATGCCATTGAAGGACTTTCATTTTTTCCCTTAATCTCCGCCGCTGTGTTGTCGGGGTGTGCAATATCTGGTGGAGAGAAAATTCACTAGGGGAAATGTTCCAAAAATGAGGGAATTCATTATGTTTTTATTAGATTGGAGAAAACGAAATTGATTAGGTTTACGTACTTATTTAAAAAAAAATTATTTTACCCAATATGGGATAAATATGCACCGTTTTGTTGTATAATTTATTATCTTTTATTAGAGGTAACTTCATAATAAAAAGATGGTACGAGTAATAGCATGATGCTAGGTCCAGTCTATATGATTCATCAAAGCCCCCCAATCAAACTACCCGAGTGTCTGGCGAGTCACTATAGACGCGTGTTGCCCGGTGTTGTCCTGACGGAACACGACACTTCTTCTGTTAGCCTCTTCCGATCAATTGCTAATTTCAAACATACCAATTGTTTACAGTAGAAGCCCCAATTTAGTATTCGGTCATATGGAAGCAGCTTCCAGTAGATAACTCCTTCCCAATGTCAACAATTGCCCAGCAAAACTGTGCTAGTCGTTGTTTCTAGTTTGGTCACCGTTTGAACCACTTCATCGTTTTACCACAATACTGTTATATGTGACAAATTTCTCATCCCCAGTCACCATTCATGTAAAAAATCAGTCGATTTCGTTCCATTGGGCCAAGGTTTTGGAGATGGAAATTCGATCCAACATGACTTTCTGCATTAATTAATGTGTCTCTCAAAAATCAAGTGTCTTTTTGAATTCAGATTTATGCGGTTGGGTTGAAAATGTTTCGTGGTCGATTTTTAGCCCTTGGGCGATGTTACGATTGTGTTTAGTGGGGCTCCCACCCCAATTATTGGCTTAATTCAAGCAACATAATATATATAAATTACAAACTAAAGAGCTTAAGAAGTCGATTTAAAACCGCCAACGAGACAGCACGTGCGCCTGCGCCTCCGTACCATCGGATCAATTGTGCAATTCGGTTTGGGAATCTTAACTACACATAAGATACCCAATTGCACTATCGGTTCGGGCGCGAAGTGGATCCTAAACAAACAAACGGATCTTCACACACGCGTCCGAGTGCAGTGCAAAGTTTTCTGTGCGATCCTATGCAAATATACGGATCTCCGCACACGCGTCTTAGTGCTGTGAAAAGTGCGACAATACACACGCGAGTGCGGGAAAACCCTCTACCCTTTCCATCCCTTGTGTCTGTTTTCCTTTTTTTCGCACCTCTGTTTGCGTCCCTCAGGCAACGATACTCTCGATTGATTTATAATCTTTGGAGAGTTTTTTGTGTCTGAGTGGCATAATATTCATCATGGACGGGATGTGACCTGGATTTCGCCACGGATCTAGTGGGGCACCTACTACAAGTGCATAACACCTGTAGTGGTTGCTTATCTATTGTTGGTCCCGACTTGCATCCTTTCCCGAGGCGGTATTGGTTTTCTGTGTAGGGCTGTGGGTAGTGTCTTGCTAATACGCCTTCACGGGCATGGGGTTCAGCAACACCGCCACTTAAAATTGAGGAACTCCGGTCAAAAGGGTGTCTCGAAAGTCACTTCCCAAACTGTGCACAACAGGAGTAAAATGAAACGCAGGAGCTTTTTTATTGTTTATTTCTTCTTTATTTAATTACTCCATTAATGATCACAACCGATCTGCTTTATTAACCACTAGTCTGCCTCTACGAGGTCTCTTAACTCTAGTAAACGGAACGGATTCAAAAACTATCGCGCGATAAGACGTTGTTACGATCGAACTTAATTTGCAAAACAAAACTGGATCTCCAACATTAAAAACACAATCTCCGATCGAACTTAATTTGCAAACAAAACTGGATCTCCAACATTAAAAACACAATCTCACCGCTTGATTAAGGATCACGCAGATATTATTTTTTTAACTCGACTCCGAATATTACGCGAATAGTGCGTGTGACCTCTTGTGATGGTGATATCTAATTGCCCAGCATCTTTTAATAAGCCACAAAGTACTACACCACACTAACTTCTTCAAAGGAAAACACTCGACTGCTTTTTTTCACTGCCGACAGAAAGACACCGCAAAGAAAACCGTAAAAGGGGAGGAGCTGCACGATTAACTCGAGGCAGTCAATCGTGATTGGACCAGGGAATAGGCATACATTTCGCATGTATGTGTATGCATCGCATACGATCGTCCGGTGATCGAGGATGGATGCCAGCGTCGCAACTGCATCTCCCGCGTATACAAACAATGCATGGCCTGCGGCTGTGTACACAATTGATTGTGTAATACTTGCCGGCAACCGAACCATCTGGGGTAATAGCAACACGAGCCGAAGATCTGGTCACCCTAGGAGAGGCCATAAATCAACATTTGGGTTGATGGGTGTGAAATTTCCCAGGTCCGCCGACGGTTGGCGGCCGTTAATAGGGAATTGGATATACTATAAACAATCTGTGGTGCAAATGCTATGTTTTGGTATTGCAACGAATATAGGGTGCAGCCATTGCCAGATGTTAAAAGTAAACACTTGATGGCTGCAGCCAATTCGTTGCTTGTTTGCGGTCCCTGATCGGTGGAGACCGATAATAGGAAACCAGCTATTGCTGGTAATTAGTGAAATGTTTGCTTTGCATCAGCCGAAACATTGTCGGCGATGGCAAACTGATGGGACCTGGTAGCCGCATACTAGGGGTGCCATGGACAAACAACAAAAAAAAAAAACGAGTAACCTAGGAACTCTGTATTGATTTTGTTTCCATGGCATAAGGCAATGGGAACGAGATGCACTGGGTGCAATGCATGCCATGATAATCTTTGCCGTGGACTTAATGTTTTCAGGTATGGTGGTGGAGAAAAAGGGGTTAGGAGAAAACCCCCAAAGAAAGGTAAGCTGCCTAAAAGATATTCATGTCAGTTATCCTATTGGGTAACTGAATTAATTCCAGCAATTTGGCTGGCGGTAAATGCCGTAGCAAGGTTACGTAACCTTGTTGAAGGTTCGACTTCGAGGTAAGTCGCATCGCCTGGAATAGTGGGGATCGAGCGATGTATGGCTCTTCGGGCCCTGAAAAGCCCCACAGGGCCATTTCAATGGAGCGGGAATTTCACGTTGATTTGTGTAACATTCGCGGTTTGAGATGCAATTTCTCTTCTGTGTCTGCCCATGTTTCTAACCAGAACCCAACTATCCTTGTACTTAGCGAAACACAGGTAATAACTAATACAGTTATTTCCGATTTTAATCTACCTGGTTATAACTTAGTTCTTTCCACATCGTGGTATAGCCACATACATACGAAATGATATTGCTTATCAGTTTCTGCCACAATATGTGCTCTGTTCCAACCCAGAATTTAATTTTTCTTGGCTAAAACTTCACGTTCGTAAGCATATCATACATTACTGCTTTCTTTACAGAAGCCCAAACTTGGATAGAAATGCATCCTTTAACGAATTTGATGCTCTGTCTGATTCTATAGATAGTATCTTGACTCTATATCCGCACACTGAAATCGTTATTAAGAGTGATTGTAATGTGCATAACTCTCAGTGGCTGTGCTACTCCGGACCCAAAACACATAAAGGTCAATATGTTCAGCTCTTTGCTGGGTCAAATAATTTAACTCTACTCGTCGATGAGCCAAGACGGGTATCAGATATAGATGGTCATTCCGCCAACACACTGGACCTGTTTCTCACCTCGCACCCAAACAAATACACAATTGAAGTTTCTTCGCTATTGGGCACTTCAGACCACTGTGTCGTGTCAGCTAAATTTCCTCTAACCAACAGTAACGTTAATGAGAAAGGTTCCAAAAGAACAGTATGGTTCTACGAGAAAGCCAACTGGGAAGGTGTGAACGACTTTTGCGGGAGGTTAAATTGGTCGTTATTTTTCCTCAATAACGATGTTGACTCTATAGCGCACACATTGAGAGACACGATTCTATTTGGCATGTGAACCTTTATTCCATACAGAGTAAAGAGTATCAAACCCAAGAGAAATATGTGGTTCGATTCTGGGTGCAGAGAAGTGTGGCGGTTCTTGCAAACGTCACTACTTACCTGCTAATCTATCACCAGGTAACCCCTCTTCATAAACGGCAGGTTTCAACCAAGCGTGTACTATAACCACAAAAACCTGCAAAGCACAATGTCTGCTGATACGAAAATAATATCAGCAATAACAGACATTTCCCAACATGAGCATATAGAAACCTGAAAAGTATGACTTACCTGCCCATACGACTAACCACCAGCTGCAATGCTTAACTGCGCTGAAATAAAACACCATCAGCAACACAAGCGTTTCTATAGCAAGGGCAAATTGGTCGCACATCTAACAACCTACATGCCATTGGTCTCCCAAGAAGTCGGCTACAATGCAACAAGAGATGTTTATATTTCTTTTGATTCTTTAATGCATGCACACATCGGTCGCTAAACCAGGCAACACGAAACGGAAACGAGCATCTTGTACTTCAAGGCAAAATACAGTTGTATTTGCAGCAAGTACCACTGCCAAAGTACCAATGAAATGCCCCTAACATACAATTTACCACCATATAGGAACCTTTCCCATACAAGTACGCGGCAATCCATATGAAAGGACGCCAGCAACGTGCGCCCGAGCAGCATGAAGCTGCCACACAGCGCTGGCGGGAAATACATATCCTATCATGGAAACGAAAATGCACGATCAGCAATAATGTTTTACACAGTGGCTGGTCGTGTAAATGTTGTAGTCTTTTCAGGAGAACCTGCCCGCAGCGGCGAGGGTTGTTTACGTTTTTCGAGTGATACGATGTTTACGGTTCGCTTGCTGGCTGACACCTGCGATGAGCAACCAAAAGGGGATCACGGTGCGTATGCGTGCAGCCCTTCAGCGGTGGCACACCGATGAGGGAAATAGGATTACCAAATATGGTCATCGAGACCATGGATGGGATTTTAGTGTTCGGTCGCTACGGCGAATTAGTAAGTAGCGTTTTGGATGCGACAAAGACAGTACTGTAGCGTTCTACGAACGCACAATTCCGCGCAGGTAAGGTTCCTACCTTCAAAGAACTTACTTACCTGATAACGCAGCGCACGTGCCCACAGACGCGTTCCCCAAAGTCTCACCATAGGGCCTGCAACTCGCAGCCAACGTTGAGACCGACACCAAAAAGCAAGGAACTGAACGTCCCCAAAGCTTTTTAGGTCAAGCTCAACAATTATAATTCATCATGCCCGAAACAAAGGTATAAACATCCATGTGTTCTATTCCTAAAAAAAACAATTCCCAAAATGCCATACATGCTGCCTGCGCCCAGGAACATCTCATCGAACCGGCAATTCCGAAATTCGATACAAAAGAATTGCTATCATCAAAGAATGAACCGATCAACGGATGCACGTGCGGGTAATCTAATGCAAGGACCACCCAAATCCGTTGAACAACAGAAGGCAGCCACGACCTATCGCAATCGAATATATCTCAACGAGATATCCGATAATTTATGAGGGGTTAAGCCAACAGAGGCAATACTCCGGTCCCACGGCCACGCTAGAATTTCGCACCATTATAAAGATCTAATGGGGCTCCTCGATAGTATAGTGGTTAGTATACCCGCCTGTCACCCGGGAGACCGGGGTTCGATTCCCCGTCGGGGAGCCCCTGGCGCAAGACTAATGACCTTGCCCAGACAAAATAAATCATTATGGAAAATTTAACAAGCCTCAGGACTCGCTAAATAAGGCCAAGACCGGTTCCCGGTTGTAGTGCCGATGATGATGATGATAAAGATCTAATGGATTTAGATTCCGGGTACCTAGTTCAAATAAGACCCACGGACTGCACGTCAAAACAATCGCCGAATATCTCTGGTCTGGGCGCCAGATGTCCTGTGCAAACAGAAGGCCGTGGAAATGAAATTCTATCAGCGATAATAATGATATATGCAAAGATGACTTTCCCCTTTCAGGAAACTACAAAATATCCCGGGGGATGTGATAACATGCTGCTAACAGAAATTCGGAAGTTCTGTTAGCAGAGCAAATAGGGAATATTTTCCGGATAGATACAGATACCAGTTTGAATCTGGGTATCTGTGTGAGCAGGATATTGTTGAGGTTTGAGATAGTCAGTCAGATTTTGATAGCCAAATCGGGTAGCCTATTTTGAGAAACCAATGAGGTTATATCGAGGAGCAGACAGTTAGAGAACGCCGAGGAAGACGTCAGTCCGCGCCGCGCCGATTAGCGAAAGAAACCGTTTGCCCCCAGTAAACTTAAAAGGGTACGCCAGTTCACCAACGCGATTTAATTAAAAGACGAGATTAGTATGTGGACGGTGAATTAATATAGTGTCGATTTGATTTTCATGTTTGGTTGTGCTACAGAAGCTATAAAATCAATGTTCGAATCCATCTATTATATTCCCTAAATAAAAAAAAAGATATTGTAACAATTTGTGTAAGAGAAATAACATAAAATAAAAGGAGCGCTGCAAAGGAAAGGAAAGACTTGGTGTTTAATTGTCGCTGTCTCCGCTCCGTGTGTCGTTTCGTGTTTATTGGCAGAAGGTTTACAGACTACGAAACCGCCAAAGTACCAATAAGCAAGTCTCAATAGAACTCAGATTCACCTCACACGGAATAACGCGTTTCGTTCAGTAAAAGGTATCGTGGCGATTGCAAGACAAAAAATCCGAAGAATATATGACGCTAGATAAAGAAAGTTCTCAATCGAATTCAGAATCACCTCACACGGAATAACGCGTTTCGTATAATGTATCGCGGTGATTGCAATGACAAAAAATCCGAAGTTAAGACACACCAGATAAAGAAAGTTATCGGTTGAATTCGAAACCTCACACATACGAAACAAATGCGTTCCGTACAGTTTGGCGTATCGCGATGGTTGCTCTGACACTATCGGTAATATAGAATATGGCATAGTGACTTACAAATAATTGTTAATTACAGTGTCCACTATCGATGATATAGAATAGAGTTTAGTGACTTACAAATAATTGTAAAATACAGTGCGACACTATCGCCCTGTGAGTAGGGCGTTAGAATATACTCACAGCTAGGCCAGCTTGTCGTAAGAGGCGACTAAAGGCCGAGTGGTAGCCGGGGTCCCAACGCCCTGTGCGCCCGGTGAAATACCCGCCCTCAAGCTTTAGGCTCCGTGAAATGGTCGGGAGAAATCCCTGGCCATCTTTCGGAGCTTGGCTGATGGACCGGTTCGAGAAAAGGTTGGTTAGGTGGTAGTCGGTCCCAAGGTGAGATACCACCCCGTCACGCTGTACATTCCGCGATATCGCCGAGAGAAATCTTCGACGGTGTTTCGGATGTGTGGCTGATGGCCCGGACTGACACGGGAATAAGTCATGATGGTGTCTTCTGATATAAAGAATTCCGGAGGTAAACTAGTCTCCCATTCGGATCTCCGGGGGGGACTATGTCAGGGGGAACATCATGCAGATATCATGATAAATAATGGAACTTTGAGAGGTTCGTCATCGCATAACCGGGCTAGATCTCGAGGCTCGGCCCACGCTCGACTGGTGGCGGCATTTTGTAACATCAAGGGCATCGGTTTCACAAATACTAATGTAAACGCCGTCCACCAATATTTGCAAACAACGAAACCTGATATCCTTGCCCTAACTGAGACCCAGGTCGATTCGTCAATTGATTCGACATATCTTCGTTGCTCAGGATACGACTTACATTCGAGATTCCGTTTTAAGGGCGGAGTCTGCGTCTTCGCACGGTCCGATCCAGAGGATGGAGGCGTTGGAGCCCAATATCATGGACATCATATGGTTGAGGGTCGTGCTGAGGAATTCCGTTAAATTTCTTTGTTGTCTTTACCGCTCCCCGAATGACGATCGACCGGCGACATTTTTCGAACATCTTTCATATACCGTCGACTGGATACAGATCAACCACCCAGCTTCTGAAATTATTGTCCTTGGCGATTTTAATGTGCACAATTCCGACTGGTTGTTACATTCTAACAGAACCGACGAGGCTGGGAGACTGGCGGAGATGTTTGCTGTAAGCCACAACTTGACTCAACTCGTGGGGGAACCAACGCGAGTGCCGGATGCCCGAGGCGATTATGCGAACACCCTGATCTGTTTTTGACATCCGAACCGAGTATTTATACCGTAGAGGTTTCTGCGCCACTGGGAAACTCAGATCACTGCTTGGTATCTGTCGCGCAAGCACTTGCATACCAAGCGAATAACCGGCCTAGGGAGCTTCGCCATGTATGGAAGTATGGGGCTGCTAACTGGGACGATATGCGAGATTTCTTCGCATCCTTTCCATGGTCCGAGATGTGCTTCGGAAACTCCGATGTTAACGCTTGCGCGGAGTCGGTGTCAGAGATTATTCTTCTGGCGATGGAGATGTATATTCCACATTCCATCAAACGAAGTTCGTCTGATAAACCTTGGTTTGACAAAAAATGCGAGCTGATTACAGCGGCAAAAAATAGAGCTTTTAAGCAATGGCGCTCCAATCCCACTGATGTTAACAGAGCGAATTTTGTTAGAATCAGCAACGCGTGCAACCAGGCGATTGATACCGCGAAGAAGGCTCACAACGACAGGGAGATCAATAAGCTCCTTCGGTGCCCAACTGGCTCGCGCTCCTTCTGGTCAATGGCAAAGGCTGTCAGCAGTAACTTTGCTTCCTCCCCCTCCGCTCCGTTGGTGACAGACAGCGGGACGTTAGTCACGAATCCAAAGGATAAAGCTAATGTGTTCGCGAATTTATTTTCCGCGAATTCAAACCTCGATCCCGGCCTTTTGGAGCCACCTGTGATCTCGCCGGTACAGTCTTCCATGCGGGACGTGAGATTTCGTCCGCGCACTATTCAACGCATTCTACGTGAATCGGATTGTAGGAAGGCAACCGGCCCGGACGGAATACCAGCAATAGTCCTTAAGAACTGTGCTCCAGAACTATCGCCGGTTCTTGCCAGACTCTTCCGCTTATCTTATGCACGGAGGACCTTTCCCGCCTGCTGGAAAATCGCTCGAGTTCAGCCAATCCCAAAGACGGGAAAAAAGTGTTTGCCACAAAATTACCGTCCGATAGCATTACTGTCTGTTTTATCTAAGGTAATGGAAAAAGTCATCAATACAGAGTTGGTTAAGTATTTGGAGTGCAACGGTCTTCTGAATGATCGTCAATACGGATTCCGTGGCAGGCGATCCACAGGAGACCTTTTGACACTTATAACCGATATATGGACATCTGCGATTGAACGGCATGGTGAGTCAAGGGCGGTCGCATTAGATATCTCCAAGGCTTTTGACCGCGTCTGGCACGGGGCATTGCTGAGCAAACTTCGTTCATATGGACTTTCCCAACAGCTTTGCGACTGGACGAGGAGCTTCCTCGAAAATCGATCGATCCGGGTTGTTGTGGACGGCGAGTGTTCGGATCTGTATCCTGTTATATCGGGGGTGCCCCAGGGTTCTATTTTGGCTCCAACCTTGTTCTTGCTTCACATAAATGATCTGTTGGAGACAACGGATAACAAAGTGTTCAGTTTTGCAGATGATAGTACGCTTGTTTCCTCCTTTTCGAGTGATCGGCCGATTGGTGCATCAACGTCGCACCAGCTGAGATGTAGACAGATTGACTCTCTGAACCAGGATCTAGATAAAGTCCTGCAGTGGGGAAAGGCCAATCTTGTCGACTTCAACGCACCGAAGACCCAGTATACAACATTCACAAAGAAAACTGAATCATCGGTTCCACAGCTGATGATGAATGGCCGGGCCCTCGAGGCTGGGGAAAGTTTGAAATTGCTCGGCGTCACGGTCTGTGGGAATGTATCATGGCATAAACACGTATCGGGTATCGCCAGATCAGCCTCCGGAAAACTGAGTTATCTTTTTAGAGCCAAGAAATACTTTACTCCGGCCCAACTTCTTCTCCTATATAAATCTCAAATTAGACCCGCGCTCGAATATTGCTCTCATGTTTGGAGCTCGGCTCCTAAACATACCCTCGACCTACTTGAGAGCGTACAAAGACGAGCGATCCGCCTGATCGGGGACTCGGCGCTGACGTCGGGACTACAGTCGCTATCACATCGAAGGCGCGTGGCCGACCTCTGTCTGTTTTACAGATATTATCACGGGTGCTGTTCTTCGGAGATTCTTGGCATTGTTCCACGCAATTCGGTCTATATGCGCTCCACAAGACAATCCGACGGATCGCACCCGTTTGTGGTTTATCTCCCGACGGCGCGATCATCCCTGTATCAGAACTCGTTCCGTTACAGAGCGGGGAAGCTGTGGAACTCCCTTCCCACGCGAGTGTTCCCAAGCATGATGATGAATGGCCGGGCCCTCGAGGCTGGGGAAAGTTTGAGATTGCTCGGCGTCACGGTCTGTGGGAATGTATCATGGCATAAACACGTATCGGGTAACGCCAGATCAGCCTCAGGAAAATTGAGTTATCTTTTTAGAGCCAAGAAATATTTTACTCCGGCCCAACTTCTTCTCCTATATAAATCTCAAATTAGACCCGCGCTTGAATATTGGTCTCATGTTTGGAGCTCGGCTCCTAAACATACCCTCGACCTACTTGAGAGCGTACAAAGACGAGCGATTCGCCTGATCGGGAACTCGGCGCTGACGTCGGGACTACAGTCGCTATCACATCGAAGGCGCGTGGCCGACCTCTGTCTGTTTTACAGATATTATCACGGGTGCTGTTCTTCGGAGATTCTTGGCATTGTTCCACGCAATTCGGTCTATATGCGCTCCACAAGACAATCCGACGGATCGCACCCGTTTGTGGTTCATCTCCCGACAGCGCGAACATCCCTGTATCAGAGCTCGTTCCGTTACAGAGCGGGGAAGCTGTGGAACTCCCTTCCCACGCGAGTGTTCCCGGAGCGTTACAACCTGCAACTGTTCAAAAAGAACTGCAACAGTTATTTGATGGCATCTCGGGGCGCCCACTCGACGCTATAGGTTCGCCTCTCCCGAGAGAAGTCTAATAAAAAAATAAAAATAAAAAATAATATAGCATAGTGACTTACAAATTATTGTTAAATATAGTGTACACTATCGATAATATAGAATATAGCATAACAACTTACAAATAATTGTTAATTACAGCGACACTACCTATACAATAGAATATAGTTAGTGACTTACAAATAAGTGTTGATTATAATGACACTATCGATATCATAGAATATAGTTTTGTTAACTTACAAATAATTGCTAATTATAGTGACACTATCGATATTATAGAATAGAGTTTAATAACTTACAAATAATTGTTAATTACAGTGTCCACGATCGAATATAGAATATAGTTTTGTTAACTTGCAAATAATTGTTAATCATAGTGACACTACCGATATTATGGAATAGAGTTTAATAACTTACGAATAATTGTTAATTACAGTGACACTAGTGATACCCTAGAACATAGTTTAGGGACTAACAAACAATTGAAAAATACTGAATAACGAGCATTTAGGATTAATCATTAAAAACGAATAAAGATAATAGGCGTAAGAAAGCCGCAGTCTTTTTATATTGGGTGACGAAACACGACGACCCGGGTAAGCAGTTGGGACGTCTCAGTGAACCAGTGTCGGACGGGCACGCTACCGAGACCGCGCTAGAAGAGAGCGCAAATCCCATAGAAGCATTAAGGCTAAAGAGTTGAGCTTCCGGTTGTATAAATCAAACAATACTGAGGAAAATCGAAAAAGATTCAGGGGAGCTAGAAATGTCTGCAATGCGTATATTCAACGCGCCAAGCTCTTGTATGAGCAGAGAGTGAGATAAATAATACTACACTCTCCCACAGGTAGTAGAAACTTCTGGGCATTCGTGAAAAACATTCAAAACTCTGTCTCTTCATCCATTCCATCGCTTATAGTCAATGACAAACCAGTCACCACTGCTATAGAGAAGGTGAATCTACTTGCCACACATTTTGCAGCCAACTCAATGCTGCCTGATGCCACATCAGTTTCATCTCAACTTGAGCATAAGCACCACACCATGAGCCAGATTTACTTCCGAACGCGTAGAGTTGCCCGCGCACTCAAAGAGCTAAACGCAAACAAATCCGCTGGTCCGGATGGCATTCCCCCAATCCTCTTGAAGAGATGTTTCTCTTCACTCTTCTAAACCACTGCGGAAACTCTTCCATTTGTCTTATTGTACTGGCCGTTTCCCAAATAGATGGAAGTTAGCGAACATTCAGCCAATTCCCAAAAAGGGTGACAAATAATACCTTTCTTCTTATCGACCCATACCATTAACTTCTATTATCTCCAAGGTAATGGAATCACTTATCAACCGTCAACTTTCGAAATATCTGGAATCAAATGACCTCCTCAATGACCGCCAATATGGCTTTCGTAGCAACAGGTCCACAGGAGATCTGTGGGGGTTCTCTATATCACACGGAGAACCAACCCACAATCCCTAACCTATAAACACACAAAAACAATCCCAATCTACAATAAAAAACATTTTCCAAACGCCCAACAGAATATATTCTAATCATCCCCGCATACATTTCCCCAAAATTGCTTCCTTGCGACCAAGCAATCCTAATTTCCTCGGAAATCCATAAACCATAATATAATGCATATTCCAACCTACAACGGAATACCAATCATCTCCCCCATTACATCACCCACATACATTTTCCCAAAATTGCTTCGGTTAACTCTCTACTTATGTTAAATTTTCTCATTGCAACCAAGCAATCTTAATTTCCCCGAAATTACTTCGGTTAATATTTTACCTAAATAATATTCTTTGCACCCAAGCAATTCCAATTTCCCCCGAAAATGCATGCCCATACTTGCTCGCGTTCCTACAGCCAAACAATTTGTGAATGATTGACTATACAGTGTGTTTTATTTGGATGTTTGCGCCCCCCCCCCCTTATTCTCTTCGTCGTGAACAGTACGGTGGCAGAGAGATGGGCACCGGAGTGAACCCTGTGCCGTACGCCGGCACACCCTACTTCGTATCCCACACATCTGATGGCGTACCGAAAAGTGGAGCCAATCCATCCACTACCTCGGTGAAAGCAAAGTAGTCGCATTGGATATTTCAAAAGCCTTCAACAGAGTTTGGCATCCTGCCCTTTTGTCAAAATTGCATTCATATGGAGTGGACAATTCCCTGATCCAATGGATAAGAGACTTTCTGGCCGTTCAATCCAAGTGGTTCTTGATGGTGTCAAATCTGTCTCCCATCAAATTAATGCAGGTGTTCCCTAGGGTTCGGTACTCTCACCCACTCTCTTCCTCATCTTTATAAATGATCTCTTGTCAATTACTCACAATCCAATTCACTTGTTTGCTGATGATAGCACGTTGAGTTTCTCATACGCATACGTACATTCCCGTCCAAAATCTCCGAACGCCACTACCAACCAGCAACTTATGCTTGATACATTGAATTCAGACCTCAACAAAATATATCAGCGGCGATTATCTAACCGAGTAGAATTCAATGCCCAAAAAACTCAGTGCTGTCTCTTGTCGTCAAAGGCGAGCCCCAAAGTAAATATACTGTCTATGAACGGCACTTGCATCGACGAAGCCAAAGAACTATCAATGGTCGGCACTCGAATTAATTCGACTCAACTGGAATGACCACATGTTTGAAGCTGCGAAAAGTGCAGCCAACGGGATTCCTTAAGAGATGTAAAAGATACTTCACTCCATCCAACCTGCGCACTATATACAAGGCGTATATTCGTCCAAAAATAGAGTTCAACTCCCATATTTGGTCTGGTGCATCCAAAACTGCACTACACATTCTCGACAGGATGCAAAAACGAGTAGTGAAACTTATTGGGGACTCAGCCGTAAGTCGATCAATTCCGTCGTTACAACACAGGCGCAACGTATCATGCCTATCTCATTTCTATAGGTATTACCACGGTCGTTGCTCAACTGAACTTGCCGAATGTGTTCCGCCCCTTCAGATATTTTCCCGCGATACCCGTCAATGTGTGAATGCGTATCAATTCACGTTGAAAGTGGACTTCCGGCGCACAAATAAACATGGAGAGTCATTCTTTAGCCGAACCACATGAATGTGGAATATTCTGTCCGATCATGTGTTTCCTGCCCGTTGTGATGTCCAGACATTCAAGACCAATATACATCGACGCCTCCTTTCCTTATCCACTTCCTGTCAATCCGCTCGCACTGTGCTCTGACATTTAAGGGTACTTTAAAATCCCCTTTTGTGCACGCGTTAGTGTAAAAAAAAAGAAGGACTATCTTAACTAGGCTTAACCTAAGGTAACCAGGACAAATTAATAAGGCAGGAGTAAGGGCGAGCGGCGGGGGCAGGTTACAGTAGCGCCGCTTAAGATTGGTGGTGGGAATGGTTTAGGGGGCGGTGCTTTAGAGTATGAGATGTCGAGGTCAAACAAGGTGGAATTGGAGTTGACATTGCTCAGCATCCGCAAAAGTGGTTCGTTGAGGCCATAAAAGGTCCGGTGATGGGGAATGTAGAGAAGGCGCATATTTCGACGGTTTGTGTTCAGAGGAATTAAGTTAAGAAGGTATGCGTAGTCGACCGAGCTGGAGAGGACCTGATGAATAAACACTATGTCAGCCAGGACCCTGAGCTCCTCAAGTGTTCTGAGGTTGATTAATTTGAGTCGGTTAATGTAAGGGGGGAGGACTAATTGGTTTTCCCATCCTAGCCCACGGAGAGCGAACCGAAGGAAACGACGTTGAATACTTTCGATTCGACGGATATGGAGCTTGTGATAAGGAGAACTTACCTGGCTAACACTTTATAGCAGTGGACGGACGAAGGTAAGGCAACGGGATAAAGTAACGTAAGGGTCGGAGATTTCCTTAGACCATCGAATCCGAGATCAGAAGTAACTTTCCGAATAGTCTCATCAGTGTGAGAGAAGTTAAGGTCCCTCTCGCAAATGACCCCAAGAACTCGAATGGATTGGACAATGGCCAGGGGTTGGTTATGGAGGGAATAGGGACGTGAGTGAATGCGCTTACCGGAAAAGCTTATAGAATGGCATTTGACCATGATAAGTACAAAGTAATTTTTGTCACATCAACTGGAGAAGTTGTCAAGGTCTGATTGCAGCATTGCAGAATCAAGTGGTGACTCGATGATCTTGTATATCCTAGAATCATCAGTGTATAGGGACAAACTGAAATTCTTAATGACATTATCAATGTCATTAGTGGCAAGTATAAATAGGAGGACCCAGGTGGCTACCTTGACGGACCCCAGAAGCGGCAAGGAAGGGGTTGTATATCATGGACCTGAACCTAATGGCATAAAGTCTATCCTTTAGATAGGAAGAAATCCATTTCAGCAATCCAGGTTCAAAGCTGAGGCCGGTTAATTTGAAGAGGATTCGATTACGCGAGATTTTGTCGAATGCTTTACTGAGGTCGATCGAGACCATAGCGACCTCGTTACCGTGCTCTAATGCTGAAAGTGTAAAAGAGGTAAATTCAACAAGGTTGCTTGTAATTGATCGGCCTTGATGAAATAAAAGATTTGCAACGAAAAGTAAGAGATTCCTATAAAATACTTTCGAGTATCTTGGGTAAGTGGGACAGTTTGGCGATGGGGCGGTAGTTCGCGACATCGTTTTTGGGACCCTTCTTGTAGATGGGGGTGATGAAGGACGTTTTCCAAATGTGGGGGGATACGCCTTGAGAGAGTGGGAGATTGAAAATCAGTGAGAGGGGGCCAGAGAGAATGAATGAGCATTTCTTGAGGAGGATTGCAGTGATTCCATCAGGGCCCTGTGTAAATTCGTCTTTGAGTTCCAGTATCTTGGATTCAATTAAGGTCGGAACAAAGGACTTGTGGAGAAAGTACCCGAGGGAAATATTAGGTAGGTAGTTGAAGTATGATGGATCAGGAACATAGGAGTCATTAGTGAATGACTGATTGAAGTGAGTGGCGAAGAAGTTAGCAATAGTAACAGGATCAGATGAGGTATGAGAGTTTAAGATACGCGATATGGGGTAACCATCGGATCTACGTTTATGATTGACGAACTGGAAGAAGGTTTTGTGGTCATTTTGTGGTCGCGAGTGGACTCTGTAGAAGGTCACGAGAAGAGGGGGTGGTGGTGGTCTATAGATGCAAGGACGAAGGGGCTGGGTAAGACTGATGTATTGATAGGGTCTGTTGTAAAGATGAGTTTAGCTTTTTACCCAAAAGCTTTCGAACGTTGCTGATCCGACAGAGACAAGAATTCAAATCAATGAAGAGACACTCCTTGGCCGAGGTGGGGTGGGAGGTGAAATGTGAATGATCGTCAGATATAGCTCAATTGAGATGTGGAAGATTAAAATCTCCGAAAATGATGATGTCGTCCTCACAATTACTCACCTCGATTATGTGGTCGATAGCATTAAGAGCTAGCTCGTAAACTACAATAGGCTGGGATGGTAAGATATAGAAGGACATGACAAAGATTGAATTCCGAAGAAGAGTGATATTGACAGTCACAAAGTCCAGCTTGAAGGAGGTAGGGAAAGCGACAAGTGACGACTCGAGGCTGTTATGGACAGCGATGAACACTCCTCGACTGGGGAAAAGTCAGTAGTATGGTTGAGGAGGTCATTGCGGAAGATGGTGAATGTGGGGAGAAACAATGCCAAGTTATGAATGCTGGGGATTAAGTTCGTTAAAGTTAAAGCGAAAATCTCGACAGGTAGGGCATGGGAGTTTTTCAGAATGGCTTGGGTCTTTGAACGAAGACATCTTACGTTCTGATAATAGAGGATAAGGGGAGTTATACTGTCGGTTTGTGAGGCGGGGGGTTGAGGAACGAAAAAAACTTGTTGAGGACGGCGTTACTACGTTGAAGATGTGATAACGTTCTGGAGTGAATGAAGTGGCCGAAAGCTTTTAGGTCATTCGACACTTTATGAGGGGATAAATTGAAAATTACGTGGTATTTAACGAATAATTTGTGGAAACTAGGAACGTCAGTGGGTAAACCTTCCTGTTGAACAGAGAGTTTGACACTGGTTTTAGTTTTGCCTTCATACCAGACAGAATCAGATTTGTCGTGGAGATACGCTAGAAAGAGACGAATGTTTTCATGTTTGGGAGGTAAGCTGTGTGATTTTTACTGTGGGAGGGAAGACAGGGCCGAAAATTGGTTGAGAACGAGGGTTGCGGTGACAGCGAGGCGATTTCCAAGGAGGGGGAACGCGATGAGTGGCTAGAATTATATGGGGCGGTAGATAGTTGGGTAGAGCTGAGAGAGTAAAAGGACTTGGAACTGCTAACGCACTGCTCCATTTCGATTATTTCCATGATTTTGTCGACATCTACATTTTTAAACAGGGGTCTACCTATGCAAAGTGCATCTTTAACATCGAAAACATTGGAACAGAATCGGCTAAATAAACATTGGGGTATTGGGGCTATAGACACCGTTCAAATGTTCAGCTGCCTGGCAGCATATTCGCTCTTATCTAAGTAAAATACACTTTTACATCGAATTGTCCCTTTATTCATTTTCGTATTTTACACCTTATAGCTGATAACTGAATTGAAAAATCAAATTGTGTCAAGGAATTTTTTTTTAGTGTCCAATCAGCACAAGTTTTAATATTTTTTTTATTAATGCTTTATGGTATATAAGGAGTGTAGCGCAAGGCTAACAACCTTGCCTGGAAAAACAAATTATTATGGAAAATTTAACAAGCCTCAGACTTGTTAAATAAGGCCAAGACCGGATCCCGGTTGCAGTGCCGATGATAATAATGATATAAGGAGTGTTTGAGAAGAAAGGGACAATATTCTGGAAAAATGTAGTAGGGGTTAATTTTAGATAAAAATTCTTGTGACCAGTATTTTTTATTTACAACCGTTTTGGAGATACGGGAATGAGTTGTGCTACATACGTGATTTACCTTAAGGGGTTATACAACTGTAATTTAAAAAAAAAAATCATGTTTGATGGATAAACTAAACAAAAATGTTATAAAAATTGTTTTAAAAAAATGTTATCAGTTCATTGAAACCATTTTATTGAACATAGCTACGACGCATGACGTACGGGGGTGGGGTGAAGGGGTTCCGACCTTTCCTGACCTCTCATATGTAAGTAAACAAAGCAATCGACCTGAAAATGTATATAGAAGACATAGTGGCGCAAGTCTAATAACCTTGCCGGTAAAAATAAATTATTATGGAAGATTTAACAAGCCTCGAGACTTGCCAAATAAAGCGAAGACCGGATCCCGGTTGTAGTGCCGATGATGATGATGATGAATGAGACATAGTACTATAGAATATCAGCCAAAAAATAGACCCGCTGGCGCCATCTGTAGGCCAGGCTGCTGTTATAGCGCGTCTCACCAACCTTCCTCAATAGTGAGGGAAGAGCGAGTAATCGGAGAGTTAAACTGAAGAAAAATGTTTTATTTTATTATATTCAATGTATAGATTTAAGTAAAGAGGTCCGCTGTCTTACGCTGGGCTGCGACTTGTTAATTACTTTTCTGATTAATTAACTCTAAATTATTTTCTTTGTAACAACTCCTTTTATACCTAAATTATTAGGGGAGAGTCGCAGACAATGCACTATATTCTTCTCCACTTGGCATGACTCCGAACGTGTCATTTACTGACTTTTATTACCTGCCGCAATTCCACTCAGTCGTTTTTGGCTCGTATTGAGTGCAATTGCCTGGTCGGAATCATTTGCGTTGCTTAATTGCTATCGCCACTTAATTGATATTCGTTTAAACGCAATTTCATTTAGTCGGTCCACTTAAAGTGCAGTGGCCTTGGTTCAACCAATTCGTTTCGTCACTTCGAGTTGCCGGTGAACATTCGTCGTTATCCATGTTCCTTTCTTTCGTAGGCGTCAGCTTTTTTATGGGAATTCCCTCTTGGCGTACGGAAATAGTCATATTCCGTGAATTTTGCAGGCGTTGCAACCAGGGAATCTCGCACTCCAGGTGTTTGCTTTTGGATATGATTGACGATATACGATACGGTGCAAGAAAATGTACTCGTAATTTGGTAGCGTGTAGCTTGAGTGGGAAATACTGCGCGGCGTGGGTAGGCAATTAAAGAGGAGACGATTAAGAGCGCATTTCTGCGATATATTTTGAATTAATATTACCTTAATTAAATTATGCTAAATGGGGTTATGTAGTGAGACACTACCCCGGAAAATTTTCATCCTACCCTCGTTCGTCATACGTCATGACTTAAGACTTTGAACGCGATTATCTGAAAATCATGTTTTTCAAATTGGCTTGCAAAATAACTCTCTCAATTTTTATTCAATTAAGTTCAACATTTAACTGTGGGTTCTTAATTAGATTCCGCAGTGTATGCCGTACGGATTTTGCGAAATATTAAAGACTATAAAAGTTATTAATAAACAAATGTCGAAAAAAGTTGCCATTTTTTCAAAAATTAATATTTTCAAAATTTCTTCACTATACATTTTCATGTAGTTTAAGAAGAATTTTTTTTTAATTTTTGCAGGTTCAAAACTCCAAAATATTTTGTGGAGCAACTTTTTAAAAACACGTTTCTTTTTTCTTTGACAACGGCCGTGTGCCGGCAATTTTTTTTAATTGTACCTTAATACACTTATAAACATGTGGTAAGCTTCGTTTTATTAATAATACATTTGTTCCCATCCAAAAAAATTCCAAAGAAGTGGTCGGTTTTCAGATCTCTACAGTGGCATAACCCCTCCCCTAAGGTGCATGCATCAACAACTCAAAAATACCACCGTGTACGTCAATACACTTCGCTGCGCTTCTTTATAAATTTTGAGTGATGCTACGAAGTGAATCATGCTTTTGTCGAGTAATCGTAGTAGCATGTAAAGTAGAAGCAACTAGTTCATTTCAGGTAAGCAGGTTTTGCTGATAAACTTTTAATTTCATCCATCTCCATTACGAATTTTCGAGAGGTGAGAGATCCGGTCTTGGCGCAAGGCGAATGACCTTGCCCGGAAAAAGAAATTGTTATGGACAATTTAACAAGTCTCAGATATAGACCGGATACCAGAGGGGAGACTTGCTAAATAAGGCCAAGACCGGATCCCGGTTGTAGTGCCGATGATGATGATGATGATGATGAGAGAACCGGTCAACAATCCAACGCCTAGGAAAAGTCTCGTTAAGGTGTTGCTTCACTTCAGCCGTATAGAGCTCTGTCCGGACGTTGATAGTAAGCTTGTTTTGTCGCCACCAGAACATCATCCAAAACACCTGGCAATTTATGTTTTAGAAACTGTTGCCATCTATCACCTGTTACATAATCTGGGAAGGAAACAGGACCAGTAAAGAGATTATTGCTGATTCCACACACTCGTTTTCAGAAAACACTTTTTGAACATGAGTTTCGATTGTCGAATGGCGATTTTCCTCAACCCAGACATGAGTGTTGTGAGTATTAGTAATACCACCACGGGTAAAGGTTGCTGTATCCATTAATAGTGTCGTGAGAATTAATCTTCGATTATTATGAGTCCATTGACAAAATTCTAGTAGAACAATGCATCTTCCGGTTGCAGGTGTTGAACAACTGATTGCCGTATTTCCAAAACGATGTGAAAATGTGGCTTATGTTATAAGCATTCTAAGCATATTGCCCTTCCTTCTGAGACATCTTGGATATCACAACAACTATTTAGCGAAAAAATAGTGGATATATTTATATATATATATATATATATTGTTAGTTGATTATACGGTATTGTTGAACTGAACTCGAGTAACCTTCCAGCAGGTAGGAAATTTCCTCCGTGCATAAGATAAGCGGAAGAGCCTGCCAAAAATTGGAGACAGTACCGGAGCACACTTCTTAAGGACTTATAGCGTTTGCGAAGATAATGAAGAACGTGTGATTCGAAACGACGTTATGGCGGTTAGAATCAGTAAAAGATTGAATCATTGCTCAACACATCAGGCGACTGCCACGTGTACGAACTCGATTTCTAAACCCAAGTACACTCAACTGATGTGGAGTTGCTATGTTATTGCTTAGTATACGGCTGATGCTTTTGCTCATTCAATTTTCTTTCTATGTTGTTCTTCATTATTTGCTTGTGTATCTGTTAGAAACGCCACAGACTACTGCTGGTATTCCGCCCGGTTGCTTTTTTTCAACTCCACTCCACATAAAACGCGTTCAATAGTACGTGGGTAGCACCTCCCACACCGCATCGCAGACCGTACCGGCGCGATCACAGGTGGTTCAAAAAGACCGACATCGAGGTTTGAAATCGCGAACACATTAGCTTTATCTTTTGATTATTTTTGACTAGTGTCCCGCTGTCGGCTACTAACGGGGGAAAAGAGGAGGAAGCGAAGTTATTGCTGACAGCCCTTGCCAATGACCACAAGGGACGCGAACCAGTTGGGGACTCAAGGAGTTTATTGGTCACTCTATCGTTGTAAGTCTTCTTCGCGGAATCAATCGCCTGGTTACATGCGTTTCTGATTCTAATAAAATTGATTGTTAACCTCGGCGGGATTGGAGCGCCATTGTTTGAAATCTCAATTTTTTGCCTCTGTAATTTACTCGCAATTTTTATCAAACCAAAATTTATCAGATGAATTTCGTTTGATGGAATGCGCAATGTAAATCTCCACCCTGAGCACAATAATCTCGTTTGATGTAATGCGCAGTGTACATCTCCATCTCGAGCAGAATAATCTCTGTGACCGACTCCGCGCACGCGTTAATATCGGAGTCTCCAAAGCACACCTCCGACCACGGAAAAAACACGAAGAAATCCTGTAAATCGCCCCAGTTGCCCGACAGATGCTCGACTCGGATGTCAAAAACAGATCCAGGGTGTTCGCATAATCACCTCGGGTACTCCTCCACGAGTTGAGTCAAATTGCGGATAATAACGAACATCTGTGCTATCCTCCCAGCCTCGTCGGCTCTGTTAGAATGTACCAACCAGCCAGAATTGTGTACATCAAAACAGTAAAGGCAACAAAGAAATTTAACAGAATCCCCCAGCACGACTTTCAACCACATGATGTCCAAGTTATCGGGTTCTAACGCCTCTATCCTTTAGCAAGCCAGATCGGACTGCATGAAGATGCAGACTCTACGCTTAAAACGGAATCTCGAATGCGTACCCGCAACGAAGATATCTCGAATCAGTTGCCGAATCGACTTGGGTCTCAGTTCGGAAAGGATATCAGATTTTCCTGTTTTCAAGTATTGGTGGACGACGTTTACATTCGTATTGGTGTAACCAATGCCCCTGATGTTACAAAATGCCGTTAGCAGACGAAGATCGCCAGAGCTTTGAGGACAAGCCCGATTACGCGATGGAGAATTTCTTAAAGTTCGATTATTTATCAAAATATTTGCATGATGTTCCACCTGACATAGTCAGGTATCATTTTTTATTTCATAACTAGGAGGGTGGCCTGAAAAGTTTGCGACCTCAAGGTGAAGATAGCAGCATCAAAATGTCAGCTTTTGGATGCATAGTTTTTATTTGACAGTCGTTTGAATGAGTCGATGTGTGTTTTTGTGAAAATGGACACAGTTGAGTATTGAGCTGTCATTAAATTTTTGGTTTTGAATGGCAATACGCCTACGCACATCAAGGATGAGTTGGACTCTGTGTATGGGGACTCTGCACTACCATTTACCACAGTGAAATTTTGGGCAGGAGAATTTAAACGTGGCCGTGAGAGCTTGGGAGACGATGAACGTTTTTTTTTTCTTCTGTTTTTAAACCACATTTATTTTCCTAATTCTTTTTACATGTATAATATTAGGGGTAAATGTTAAACCCTTTTCTACAATCACAGTCCTTAAATTAACTTACTGGCTCTATGCGAGCTCTCTAAATTACACATTACAACTTGATTTTTATATATGCCTTTCGGCGTACATCTTTTTTTTGTTTCTTATATATATATATATATATATATATATATATATATATATATATATATATATATAAATATATATAAATATATATATATATATAAATATATATATATATATATATAAATATATATATATATATATATATATATATATATATATATATATATATATATATATATATATATATATATATGAAATAAGTCAGATATTAGAGGGACTCCTCGTTTACATCTATATGTATATATTATTATTACAATTTTTTTTACAATAAACAAAAACTTCAAAACAAAACGAATCAAACATAAAATAAGAAATAAAAAATAAAATAAAATAGCTACACAAAAGTAATTGGGAAAGGCGGACAAGGGGAGGGGGGACAAGAGGAAGGAGAGCGTTGCTCTTGAGAGGCATACTATATCTGAGGAAGTGAAGTCCTCTCCTCGTTGAGAAGCCACCACCAATTGGGAGATGTTCGATCTGTGGCTGATTTATCTCTTTCACTGATCGCCGTGCTAAAACGCATGCGGTCTGGGGCATTGGAGATATCACTATCATGGAGAATTCGTTTGTCCCTGGCACCACGGAGAGCGTGGTAAATAATCGGGACTCCATGCATGTCTTGGATAAGGCCTTTTAGATCCAAGAAAGGAAACGCTTCTGGGGGAATAAACCCATTCTGGAGGGTATTCTCCAGATACATATCATTGGGATAGAATGCTCCCGAAATAAGATTATTGTCACCGCACATTGCCCTTGCTGTGTGACCACGAATAATTTTAATTATGAAATTGTCTATCCTATTTAACCCTGATTTGTTATACAGGATTTTGTTGGGATAGAATTTTTTGTATTGCGACTCTGGTGTTCTATAAAGTCCGAGGCAGGAACGCAAACACTGCCGTTCGAACACACGAAACTTCTCCATATAAAGTGGAGATATATTATACCATACTGGACAGCCATAAATCAAAACTGGTCGGATGAATGCCGGGTAGGAAATTATTTTGACTCTGGGGTCAAGAAGACTATTCCGGAATAGACTTCTTCTCATAGAATATGCGCTTTTAGCTGCGGAGAGGGACGCTGCTATGTGCTTGTCAAAATATAAATACTGGTCTAGCCAGATACCAAGGTATCTAACTACAGTTTTCACTTGCAGTGGAAGGTTATTGTTACCTACAATAGAAAAGTGTTTCCAGTTGTATTTTGTATCCCTCGAGGCCCAGGATAGGGGCGTTCTGAAAAGGATAGTCTCGGTCTTCTGGAAATTAATCTTTAATTTCCAGTCGTCGCAAAACTGTTTTATTTTGTTGAAGTCATCTTGAAGGTGCCTATTGATGACGTCTATTTTTCCTCCTGTTCTGTACACCACTATGTCATCGGTGTACGCAATGGCGTTTTCGAGAGAACTCACTAGATCACTAGTGTAAATATTGAATAGAATGGGAGAATTCACAGCTCCCTGCTGTAAGCCATTTTTAATTTGGAAGGTCTTGTTGGAGAGTATGTCCCCGCATTTCACCACAAAATGTTTGTCCATTATCATATCATAAATGATGTATAACAAATATTGCGGCATATCCAGGTTTGTTAACTTATAGACAAGTCCTTCTAACCATACGGTTTCGAAAGCCTTTTCAAAGTCAACCAAGCAGGCGCCTGTACATTGTCGCTTTGCCTTGTTCCACTGTATATCGGAAACAAGTTTCGTCGCTGCATGAACTGTATCATGTCGCGCTCGAAAGCCAAACTGGTTGTTGGGGATGATATCGTTTTCATCACACCAACCTATCAGTGCTTTGTTTATAATTTTTTCGAATACTTTGCTGATGTTGGGAAGCAGGCTGATCGAGCGCAGATTAGCTGGATTGTTCTTATCCTTACTCTTTTTGGGGATAGGGTGGACTACTGCAGTCTTCCAACGGGTTGGATAGTGTGCATTGTTTAGAGCGTTGTTAAACAAAGTAGTGTATATGTTCACTGCTTCGCGAGGCAAGTGCCTTAGAACCACATTTGGAATGCTATCTATTCCAGATGATTTCTTATTTTTTATTGAGCTATGTATGTTTCTAAGTTCATCCTTGCGCACAACCATATTTGTATTTTCATTTCTGACGGGAGAATCCGCCCTATTATTTTCGCCGAATGTAATGAAACTACGGTTTTCGGATCGCCAGTTGTGAAGTTGATTGCGCAACGAGCAATGTCTTTGACGGGCATTGCTTTCAATTTCAGTGTTAGCATGAACTGATTTGTTAACTCTGTACACTGCTTCGAAACAGACTCCAATTGAATTCGGTTTCTTTTGCGGATCTTCGACTACTATTACTTCATCATTGGAGTTGATGTGCTCTAAGGTGAGACCTGCGTTCAGCATTATCTGACAATTCTCGGGAGTCCGTGGAATTCGGAGACAGGGAGTGTCATTGTGATCTTTTCTTCGACATATTTTCTTGATTTGTGAAAACATGTTCGGTCCGTTTGCTTGGACAGCTCGAATTCTGTTGCTCCACTCCTCATTTATTACTGCTCGGTAATTATCCCGGATCAGTTTTTGAAGATTTTTAATCAAGGACTTGATTGTTTTGATTTCATTGCTATTTGGGTCACTGAACTGCCTATAGCACAATTTAAGCTTTGAGAGCAGGGTGCTCTTTTGCCTTTACAAAGCATCGATAGTTGCATTTCTGTATCGGTGGGTATAGCCATCCATATGAGCTACTTTGGGGATGGAACGATTCATTGTATTAGTAACAATATCGTTCATAGCTAGGAGGTAATGATCGATTTCATCATTACGGAGGTTTCTATTAGTCGGTGGGTGTATGCCAATGTTGCGTATTTCTCTTTTTACTGTGCGATCGGAACGCGACCAATGTGCTTTTCGGAAATCGAAAGAGTGTGCCTGGTCGTACTGCTCAAGTAGATGGTACTCGTTTGGCACGTGTATTACGGCTCCAAGTCCGTAATGATCGCTATCGTACTCAATTGTGCGAAGACAATTTCGAGTAGTTACCTCGGTATCTGGTAACTGAATTCGATCATCTGTCATAAGTAAATCCAGGAAGGAGTTACCTCTTGGATAAGACGGTGTACTTGTAGCGTACAATTCTAGTTTATGCTCGATCGCATTTGTTTGCCACCAATCAAACAAGGCATTGCCTCTGGTGTTCGAGGTCAGATTGCCCCAGGCACTGTGCTTGGCGTTAAAATCACCTGCCATTAAAAAGTAATTGTTTTCCGAATCTAACTTGAGACTTCGGAAAAGCGTATCGATTTCACTGATAAATTGAGTACCTTGAACAGATTCAGGAGCGTAAGCAGCGACTATATATAGATGCCTTTGACTTTTTAGCGGAATGTCTATAATGCATGCCTCTAGCACCTGGAATTTGTGTACTTCCGTGCTGTAAACGACCTTATGGTGAAGACCTTTCTTAACTAAGATAGCGACCCCAGCCCTCGAGTAGAGTGTGGTCGATCTCGTCTAATTATGTTATAATTTTTGTAGCCCATTTTGTGCCTTTGGTTTAGCTTAGTTTCGCTAGCCTAGAGCACATCTGGGCATTCGACTTGGAGCAGATTGCCTAAATTATCCCTTCTTTCGATGTGGATTAGTGAATTTACATTCACAGCTATAATTTTTAGGTTAAGTTCAGACGGAGGGTTGAAGATTTTGATGTGGAGAGTTATTTGAGAACAGCGTTGAATAGAGAGTATCTATTCGTGCTCTTTGTTCAGTCAGTGTTCTTTGAAATTCGGCAAATTGTCCTTGCATGGTTAATAACATTATTATTTCTGAATGTGCCTCTGCATCAGGCATTTTTCCATTACTATATGTATGTTCCATGGATGGTGGTTGCTTAGAAGCACCGGCCATTTGTGCATATGACACACAAGGAGCCACGAAATTGTTGTAAGAACGAGTTTTCATTTTTTTCTCTTCTTCAACTTGTTTCTTTTTGGATTCCCATTTTAATTTCATTTGTTGAAATTTAGGACATCCTCTAAAATTAGCAGTGTGACCTGTATTTTTACAGAGGACACAGGACAGTGTTTTCCTATCTGGAAGCTGTTCCTTGCCCAAGGGGCATTCACCAATGATATGATCGGAGAGGCACTTTACGCACCTGAATTGCATGTGGCAGATGATGCCGCGTGCCCGAAGGGTTGACAACGCATACACTGCAATACGCGATCGATTTTTCTAATTTTCTCCCAACTTATTGTTTGGTGGCTGAGGTGTTTGATGTATCGGAGAGCATCAACTTTACTGTTGGGACTCAGTGATACAATAAAGAAAGGCAATTTGCAATTGCGTTTTCTGGAGTTGGCGGTAGAGAAGGGTTTCACACCTGTAAATTTTAAATTGTCGGTTTCAACATTTTTTAATTCCTCTAATACCTCCTCAGGGGAAAAACATGGATCAACGCCTTTTAGGAGCATGGAGATTATTTTCTCCGATTTCGGGGTGTACGTTTAGTACTCGCTTTTTGTCCTACCCAAAGCAGTCATTACTTTGCGATAACCTTCCATATCATCGCACATTAATTTTATTTTAGAATTATTAATTTTTTTTGTTTTGAATTTTTTACAAGTTAACTCACCTAATTTTATAACGTCCTTTGTTTCCATGGACGTAAGTATTATAGGCGGCGCCTTTCCCTTTTTGTTGGTTACGATGTTCTGGTTTGTTTGCTGCTTCTGCATCTCGATTGTTTGCTGCCTTTTGTTTGCTTCCCGATGTTGTTCCTGATTTTTCCGTTGTGCTGTTGTATTTTCTTGGCTTTGTTGTTGCTGCACCAGGTGTTTTAATTTGAGGATTGCTTCTCTTTGTTTATTGAGTTCCTCTTTTTTTGTGTCAATATCCGCAAGGAGTTTTTCTAATTCCGCCGGATCTGTTGCAGTACCTGTGATATTGTTTTCTTCCTCAGCAGGTAATTCGATTTCACTTGGGTCAAGGGCAACCAATTCGTTGAATTGGTTGCCTGCGCCTGTGTATTCGTTTTTCTTTCCTTTTGCATTTTTTTCCCCGTCTGAATTTGGCTTGTGCCGCTTTGTTATAATACTTGGCGGCGGTCGCTCGAGTCGGCTCCGTGTCATCGCTTTCAGGTCTGCCTGGCCCCTTTTCATGAAAGGCGACGAGCTCTTTAGCACTTTGTTTGTTTCCATAATTTTTTATTTTATTTATTTATTTTTTATTTTTTTTATTTTTTTAAACAACCGCTCTCAGTGGCGGCCACACTGTGTAATCCACACTTGTTCACTTACACTCGCGCGACGAATTTATTTATTTATATTTTTTTTTCTTTTCTTTTGCTTTCGCCTGTTGTCAGGTATACGTCTTATCTCTTTGACGTGTTGGTAACGACTGTTTGAGACGATGAACGTTCGGGACGTCCAAAAACTGCAACAACTGACGATAACATCGCTAAAATTCACCAAATGGTGCTAGACGACCGCCGAATTAAAGTGAGAGATAGAAGAACTGTTGGTCTGTTGGCGCGGTTTAGGCGCAGTAAATCCAAGGAATCGGCTCAAAAAAAAAAAAAAACAAAATATAAACATGGGACAATTAATATTAGAATACATAATCCATAAGAAAGAAGAATTAGAAATAAACGAAATAATATATGAAAATAAGGAACTTAAGAACATAGACTTAATTAATAAATATGTACTCCCAATAAAATATCAAACAATTAAATATGGTACCATAATTGGAGTTATTGTAACCGCCTTAATCTTACTAATGTATATACTTAGAATAACATATAAACATAAAAAATACGACAAATCATACCAAATTAAACTATTAGAATTAAAAGAACTAGGGTTTTTGGTAGGGACCAAAAATTTAACGGAGGCGGGAGTTAACACCCAAAACCCTTCTTATCTACAATGACTCATAATCCACAATCTGCATGATTGAAGCATCACGACCAGTTCGATGGGTCACTAGCATCTTTTATCTACAAAATATTCACTAGCATCCTTATCTACACAATACAAAATGTATCAAAACGAAAATGTTCTGTCAAGAAATAATTACTCTAAGTTACGACCATAAGGTTCGAACATTGTAGAAAATACTCATCTTGTATATAGTCATTTAAGTGAAAAATAAAGTGCCGTCAAGCTAGAAGTCAATCTCTACTCGACAACAAAACATTATTTTTTCCTCTCCTTGGTGGCAAGAAGAATAACTCACGCAAATTCTTTGACGGGCTAATGTTGTACCTCTAAACTACTAAAACGTTCACTTTTCGTAAAATATAACAATTATATATTAGATAAATCTTTTTATATGATTTTGTATAATTTTACAGTAAACTAATGTGAAAACAACGCTGTCTTATTTTTTCTTTACCCGAAACGCGCCATTCTCAATTATCAAAATAAATATACTTTTTGAAAGTAACCATATACAGTTTTTTTTTAAAGTAAATACATTTAACTACAAAACTCCGTTGGAATTTTTCATTTTGATAACAAATGCAATGAGATATGATTTTTTAAATAAAAGTTGGTTTTTTCATGATTTTTGCATTAACAAATCCTTATAAAAAATTTTGTTTATTACAAATGGCTAAATAAATTTTTGGAATATAAAGTGGGATCGTATACAAGTATTACAGCATTTTTCAATACCAGTCAAAACAACGCCATTAATCACCCAGATTACGGATGGTGCCAGTAAAATTGAAGATTATGACCGAAGGGTTAAGATTAAAACATATTTATGGACAGTGCCAATAACATACTACGCAGCACTGTGGTAAAACAATGCCTTCAGACTAGACACAGTCAACGGTATGGCCCCATACACAAGACAAAAACGGCGTTATTAGGAAACATATCCATTGGAATAACAACATGCATTGGATTTTAGAGTGTCACCTAAACAGCGAATTCGAATTCAATAACGTCCCCAAAAAATCTCACACAAATGAATTGATTTTAAAAGCGACTTTCCTTGGATTGTATAAAATGTTAATATAAATTTTATTTTACATGTAAAATGGAAATATACTTGACAAAGGCATAAATATTTGTTAGTATAAAGGGTGACATTTTTAACCTGAACGCAGTAATACTTTAAACAATAGGTTTTGATCGTAATGTTAATTATCCCCATCTGTACCCCGAGTTTGTGGTGCGGTATAATTTTAACGTCCCCTAGAGACCGTTGCTCGATTTTTAAGTCACATTTCATTTTAAAATAACAAACATTAATGTCCAATTCAGGCAATAATAAAATTAAGTATAATCAAAACCAAGTTCCATCGAGCAACTGACTGCGAGACAATTATGGAATGGAATTACTGCTCGTCCTTGTCTTTTGCGCCATGCTTAAGGATCCTTGTGAACTCAATGTAATCAAAAAGTCCATTTTTAATTGGAGCTTCCCTATACATTTCATCGACCTGAAAATTAGATTATTGAAATGGTATTGAAACATTTTAGAAGCTTGTTTTACTTACATCTTCATCAGTAAAGCGGTCTCCCATTGTAGTCAGCAACTCGCGAAGTCGGTCTTCCGGTAAAACGCCATTATTATCTTCATCAAAACATCCAAAGGCATTTTTAATAACATCTTCAGGATCTGTGCCCTGTAGACGTTCGCCGAATAGGGTTAAAAACATTGTGAAATTGATTGGACCTGGTGCTTCGTTCATCATTGCTTCTAAGTACTCATCAGTTGGGTTCTTTCCAAGAGATGCCAGCATATCATGTAAGTCTTCCTTTTCTACGAAGCCATCTCGGTTCTGATCGATCATGTTGAACGCTTCTTTAAATTCGGCTATTTGCGCCTGATCGAACATTGCGAAAACATTTGATGTGGCTCGCTGCGCGCGTTTCTTTGTGGTAGCACGGCGACCGGCAGTTTTGCGGGAAGACATCTTGCTGGAAAAATGTTTTATTATTTATGTGCATTTACTGTTCTGTTTATGTACATGTTTGTACTTGTGAAACATATATATAATCAGTTTTATAAAGAAAAATAGTTTTTATATAGTAAAAATAATTTCAGCTGCATATTAAATATATCATCATCATCATCATCATCGGCACTACAACCGGGATCCGGTCTTGGCCTTATTTAACAAATCTCTCTACCGGTCTCGATTTCGAGCCGATGTCATCCAGTTTGGCACTCACAGGCTCTGGGCGTCCTGGTCTACGCCATCCCTCCATAGCAGACAAGGTCTGCCGCGCTGTCTCCTTCCATACATCCTGCCACAAAAGACTTTCCGGGCAGGCTCCTCTTCGCTCAATCGAGCTAGGTGTCCCGCCCACCGGAGTCTACCGAGCTCAATTTTTCTTACATTAGCTTCAAGGTAGATTGCGTACAACTCATGGTCGTAGCGTCTCCGGGATCGTCCTCCCTCACATATCGGCCAACAATCCTCCTTAAGACCTTCCTCTCGAACGCGGCTAAGAATTCAGTGTGCCTTTTACTGAGCACCCAGCTCTCGGATCCATACACGAGTACTGATAAGGTTTTGTACAGTAGTAGCTTGGATGTTCTGGATAAATTAGGGATTTAAAGAACCTTGGTAACCCTTTGTTGTATTTGATCAGCCGTCCATGTATTTCTTCTTCTATATTGTTATCTGGTGCTACTATTGACCCAAGGTAGTTAATGGATTGCACTATCTCAAATCCGTGCTCCGCTACCCTGATAGTTTGACCAACCTTAGGTCTTCTCTTCGCAGATGTTGCCATCATGTACTTTGTTTTTCCCTCATTAATGTGCAGTCCCAGTATTTGTACCGCCTGCTCGATCTGAGTGAAGGAGTCCTGTACCGCCGAATCGGATATTTCTTTTACTTCTCTCAAAAAATTATTAATTTATATTGTAGCGAGCTTAGGGTTTTCTGGATTAATTATTTTGAATAAATAAGAGCCGTTGAATCGATTTTGAATTAATGTGACACTTTATTAGTCCGTTAATAACAACCGTTACTTTTTACCGTACACTTAACGATTTCTTCATTTATCGCTTCCACACTTATTACTTCTTACTCATTACTTATCGCTTGCTTGACCTTCTACTTCTTACTCATCTCCATCGTCTGTGTGCGACGTATTTATACCGTTTGCTTATTCTGATTCGGCGTTTCGTTTCCGTCCGTTCCATAGTCTTGAATGTTCTACTGTCCACGGTCTCCAGTTTTCCATTACTTTATAGAATATTCTAGTACTCTGTTTCGGACTCTCTAGAATATTCTAGTACTGATTGTCATATGCGTCACAATATTATATTATTATTAAATATAATATATCCCCCCAATATTGTGTACTATAGAAATCAGGTTTCATACACCGACTTATCAGACATTTGATAGGTTTCTTGGGGAAGACCCAGTTGCTTTGTGTTAAAACGTTACAGTTAAATGTTATCCGTAGTCCGGCGGAGTAATCAGCATTACCAGATTCACACGTCTCCATGAGGATCCCTTTCATAGGAGTGTTGCTAAATTCGTATTCACTTAGACACGATAGCACGACGGTGAGTCAAATATAAACAGTAATTTTACTTTTTTGCTTAGCAACAAGTTGCAAGCTAGATAATCTTTTGCGTAGCAGTTGTTTGGTTTATGAAGAGTAGGGGAACCGGCTTGACCAGCGGTCGCGCTAGTTAGCAATAATCAAGAGTTCACTATAAACACGCAGTGGACGCATGATACAGCCGATGATGCAGATAAGGAAAACCAATCCACGGAGAGACCTCGCGATAACCAGTATAACACACCATACAATCCCAAATCCAGAGTCAATCCCTCATAGAATAGCATGGGTTGTAAAAGGTCACATTTGTCAAATTAAAGATGAATAAAAGAACCATAAGTCCAAAAAAACGTCTTTTTTAATTTAACCACAGAACAAATAAAATAACTCGCTCGACTTTGTAGTCGGTACAGCTATGAGGGAGCAAAGGTTACATACGTCTGTTGCGCAACGGATTATTATAAAATGTTTAACAAATGAAGGCGTTAAACCCTCGGAAATTTGTTCTCGATTGAAAGCAGAGTTTGGCGAAGATACACTGTCTCAGAATCGTGTGTATACGTAGGCTAGAAAATTTAAAAAAGTGGGCGAGAACGTATCCAAAACCAAAGTCATGACTGACGCCTAAGGACAAGTCATACAGATGACAACATCCGCCCCGTCCGAGAGCTTATTGAAAGTTATCGCGGCTTCACTGCTGGAGAAATCTCATCGGTAGTCGGCAAAAGCCGCATGTCGAAACAAAAGACGCGGTATGCCCATTCGAGATGTTATCCTTTTTCATGACAACGCCAGAACTCACACCGCGTCCTTGACAAGAGACACATTGGAAGATATGGGGTGGAAAACCCACGAACAATCTCCTTATAGCTCAGACTTGTCTTCCCGTAACTACTTTTTGTTCGCACCCTTGAAGGAATCACTTGGAGAAAAAAAATTCGAAAGTAATGAAGAAATCGAGGAGCACAAGCGAAATTGGCTAACAAGTTGCCCTAAATCTTTCTATGAACAAGGGTTATTAAAGCTTTAAAATCGGTGGCAAAAGTGTGTAGATGATGCAGGAAACTATATTGAAATGTGTTGATAGTATAGTTAGTGTGTAACATTTTTCAATAAATGCATAAAAAGAAATTACCATTTATATTTAATTCGCCCTCGTACATCATCATCATCGGCACTACAACGGTCTTGGCCTTATTTAGCAAGTCTCTCCACCGGTAACCGGTACTTATCCGAGACTTGTTAAATTGTCCACAATAATTTGTTTTTCCGGGCAAGGTTATTAGCCTTGCGCCTCCTCGCACATAAACTTCTGGATTTATGCAGTGTGTCGTTTTAAAAATGCATGTTTCGCGAGAAAAGCGTTAAAAGCTTTGTTATAAACATGAAAGTTTTCGACTTTTTTGTTTTTTATTACACCTCTCTGGAGAGGCGAACCTACAGCGCCGAGTCTGCGCCCGGGGATGACTCCAAATAACTGTTGCAGTTCTTTTTGATGGGAATTCCATAGCTTTTCCGTTGAAATATTTGTCCGGCTCAACTTCGTCTCCTGTATAAATCCCAAATTAGACCCGCGATCGAATACTGCTCTCATGTTTAGAGCTCTGCTCCTAAACATATCCTCGACCTACTGGAGAGCATACAAAAACGAGCGGTCCTCCTGATTGGGAACCCGGCGCTGACCTCTGTCTGTTCTACAGATTTTATCATGGGTACTATTCTTCAGAGATTTGTGGTATTGTTCCGCGCAATTCGGTTTATATGCGCTCTACAAGACAATCCCACGGATCGCACCAATTTGTGGTTCATCTCCCGACAGCGCGAACATCCCTGCATCAGAACTCGTTCCGTTACACAGCGGGAAAGCTGTGGGATTTCCTCCCACGCAAGTGTTCCCGGAGCGTTACAACCTGCAACTGTTTAAAAAGAATTACAACCGTTGTTTGGTGGCATCTCAGGGCGCCGTGTCGGTGCTATAGATTCGCGTCTCCCGAGAGAAGTATATTGAGAAAAAAAAAAAAAAAACTCCAAGCAAATAATTCATGTAAAGCAAAAACAATGTTGAAGCCAAAAATAGAACTTTGAGGCATCCCCGAATTAACAGGATACAGATCCGAATACTCGCCGTTCACAACCCGGATCGATCGATTTTCGAGGCAGCTCTTCATCCAATCGCAAAGTTGCTGGGAAAGTCCGTATGAACGAAGTTTGCTCAGCAATGGCCCATGCCAGACGCGGTTAAATGCCTCGGAGATATCCAATGCGACCGCCCTTAACTCACCATGCCCTTCAATCGCAGATGTCCATATATCGGTTATAATGGTCAAGAGGGCTCCCATGGACTGTCTGCCACGGAATCCGTATTGACGATCATTCAGAAATCCGTTGCACTCCAAATACTTAATTAACTCGTTGTTGATGACCTTTTCCATCACCTTAGATAGCATAGACATTAATGCTATGGGCCGGTAATTTTGTGGCAGACACGTTTCCCCCCCTCTTTGGGATTGGCTGAACTCGAGCGATTTTTCAGCAGGCAGGGAATGTCGTCCCTGCATAAGATAAGCGAACGAGTCTGTCAAGAATTAGCGATAGTTCTGGAGCACAGTTCTGAAGGACTATTGCTGGTATACCGTCCGGGCCGGTTGCCTTCTTACTGTCCAATTCACGTAGAATGCATTGAATAGTGGGCGGACGAAATCTCACATCCCGCATGGAAGACTGTACCGGCGAGATCACAGGTGGCTGCAAAAGGCCGGGATCGAGGTTTGAATTCGCGGAAAATAAATTCGCGAACACATTAGCTTTATCCTTTGGCTTCGTGACTGACGTCCCGCTGTCTGTCACCAACGGAGGGAAAGAGGAGGAAGCAAAGTTACTGCTGACAGCTTTTGCCATTGACCAGAAGGAGCGCGAACCAGTTGGGCACCGAAGGAGCTTATTGATCGCCCTGTCGTTGTGAGCCTTCTTCGCGGTATCAATCGCCTGGTTGCAGGCGTTTCTGATTCTAACAAAATTCGTTCTGTTAACATCGGTGGGATTGGACCGCCATTGCTTAAAAGCTCTATTTTTTGCCGCTGTAATCAGCTCGCATTTTTTGTCAAACCAAGGTTTATCAGACGAACTTCGTTTGATGGAATGTGGAACATACAGGGCAAAGTCTCTGCTTTCAACCCGGCAAAGGCCAGGACGATCATCGTCCCTGTTCAATCCAAGTTGACATGCAGTCTCCATGTGACACCCCTGAATGGCTACTTTGGCACCCGCCAAGTAATGCACCAATGCATGCAGCGACATCCCGAGAAAGGTTGGCGCAGGGTTAATAACATTGCCCGTAAAAACGAATTATTATGGCAAATTTAACAAGCCTCGGATATGGACCGGATACACGACGACGACCACGGAAACGAAAATGGCTAAACGAATTAAGAATTTTCTCATGGAACGTCCGCTCACTATATAGAGCTCAAGCTGCACAGCACCTGGCCTATGCCCTGTCCGAATATAAGGCTGGCATAACAGCATTACAAGAAATAAGATGGACGGGGAGTGGTGCTATTCAAAGAAACGAGGATGACATTTATTACAGCTGTCATGCAAAACACTATGTGCTCGGGGTAGGCTATCTGGTGAGCCAGGAACTGAACACTGCCATTATCGGCTTTAATGCAATAAACGAGGGCTGTGCACTCTTCGCGTGCGAGGCAAGTTTAAGAGCATTCAGGGGCCTGGAGTCCCATGACGATGAAAATGAAGAATACTACGAGAACGTTGAACGGGCCCTCAATGCCTGCCCAAGATAAGATGTAAAAATCGTCCTTGGTGATTTGAATGCGTAAATAGGTCGGGAGCCGGTTTTCAGGCACTACGCAGGCTCCTACGAGTCATCGAACTGGCAGCATCAAAAAACTTGGTTGTCGCAAGTACCAGGTTTCCGCGTAAAGATATCCACAAAAAATAATTTATGGCGGCAACAAGCAGTGGCGATATAGAGACGAACGCCGGTCAGAACCATGATGGAGGTGATGAGGGTTTAGGTGTTCGGGCAACTCGGAGAACGGATCGCAGAATTGACAAGAACGATCAAAATTAAAAAGCAAAGGCATATTACTAATCCTGTGCGAGAGCTGGTCGAGATTATTGGTTGCCTTTATGACTTTATTAAGAAGCCATCTGCGCCGGCTGAAGCAAGCGGTGGAAACGTGCAAATCCAGCCAAATTCACACACAGACGTAAGCGGGGTCCCGGGGCAGATCAATTATGGGTCACCCAATTACAATTGGTTTACAATTGGCCAGAGGGGAAGAAAGAGCGATGCGAGGTTGGAGGGTGAAGAGGCTCCAAAAGGTGATACTGGGAAGGCCAGCATTATGAAAAGAAGAAGACCACATCCGGACACTATCAGTACACTTCAATGAATTGCTAAATGCTCAGCACACAGAAGAATTGGAGGCTCCACCAATGCAAGATCAAGACCAAATACGGCCGCCACCAAGCATTGAGGAAACATTAAAAGCCATAAGACAGCTCAAATCAAATAAAATCCCCGGAGCTGATGGGATACCAGCTGATCTGATCAAACAAAGAAGGACAGCGTTACATCACGCAATTCATGCGACCGTGGTGCACGTATGGGAGCAAGAGGAGATGCCGACGAAAAAGAACAATTCTACGAGAACGTCGAACTGGCCCTCAATGCCTGCCCAAGATACGATGTGAAAATCGTTCTTGGTGGTTTGAATGCGCAAATAGGTCGGGAGCCGGGTTTCAGGCACTACGAAGGTTCCAATAGTTTACATGAGAACACTAATGACAATGGACTAAGAGTCATTGAACTGGCAGCATCAAAAAACTTGGTCGTTGCGAGTACCAGGTTTCCGCGTAAGGGTATCCACGAAAAGAGTGCTGCATACCGGGCAATGCAGCAGTCTCATAGGACGCGGATATGCGAGGAGAAATACAAAGAGCTCAGAAGATCTGAAAAAAGATTCCACAGACAAAAGAAAAGTGCCTGGGGAAAAAAAGTTGTCTGTGAAATAGAGAAAAGTAGAGAGCGAGGTCCGCACCGGGCGCGGAAGTTCTACCAAATAATCCGCAGTATGAGGCGGTGCACTAGATCCGTTGAGGCCCTTCTTTGTGAGAAGTCACCGTGAAATTTCTCAGACAGTCAACAAGTCGCAATAAACAATGTTGAAACATTGGACGTAGTCACGATTGAAGACAAAATTAATAACGTCCGCGATCGACTCATTTTAGGAGGTGATAATGCCCCGAAAATGCTATCGTCCATTATTGATCACACCGAACGACCTTCGCCAGACCTAGTGAAACAAACTTTTAAAATGTTTGAAGCTTCTGCGAATCGAAGAGGTCGACCTATAAATTGCAACTCCAGTGGCGACAATGCCACTAAGGTGGCGAATTATAAATCAACCATAACACAACACAAACAACCAATTAATTTCCCAAAACCTCCAGTTAGTGCAAAGAAGTCGAATTTGAAGAAACCAACAGTAGAACTGAAAAGGACCTTCATTACCCCACCGGCAACACCCGTTTTCATAATCTCACCCACACCCGGTGTCAGTGCTGTTGCAGATTCTTCATTAAGTGCCGGCGCACAGCATAATCCTGATATGAAGATTCTACATTCAAATTTATATTCAACTCCCATCGCAAAGAGCCGAGCAATGGGGAATTTACGGAACAAAATGGACTAGACGCCGATAAGGAGTCCAGTTGGGTGTGTTGGTACCAACGAATGTTTATCAAAGAATTCCCCTGATATCATACCACACCATAAGTTTGCTGATAAGAACCGTGCCACCATCATCAGTGTCGACTTGGCCGTCACAGAAATCACAAAGAAAATCGAAGAGCTTCGAATAGAATCACCCATGCCTGTACAGCTCCCTCAATCGTCGCGTAGGGATGTTCAAAACTATCCGGCCTGACCTCTCGAATGTATACTAACAAAACAATCGACCAGGGAATTTATATACAAGCTAATGAGACATAGTACTATATAATCCAAGGCCAAAATTAGGCCTGCTGGCGCCATTTATATGTCAGGCCGGAATCTTTTTACCCCACCCTCGTATGAAATTAAACAGAAATTAAGACTGGATTTGATGGATGGATTTTTCGGTATAGGAAGGTATATGAAGATAAAGGAAGCCCTGCAGTTCCTGGCTTGTTACAATTATTGCATAGAAAACGATGAAACGAGAATCAGTCAGTCCGAGTCGACCTTGAGGGATGCCGCAATGACAGCGCCCTCGACCTCTAGATCGCTGAAAATATTGGAAGATGAAGGAAAGATACACTTGGAAGGCAATTTGTATGATGCTAACATTGCTGACTAAAAAAAAATTATATACATTTTCACATAGAAATCAGAACCCCCGCTTGGCAGAAACTTTGACGCGGTGCGGGGGATTAAAGTGAATTACTCAAGCTATGCTGACGAAAGCATATACTTCCAGTAGGGTCGCCTATGTCAGACAGGCTAGCGAAGAGTAACACACAAAGATCTACCACCCCTAATCCAGGATGTTACGCGTCACTGTGACCATTGGTTGGTTTGCAGCCAGGGGTATACCGGCTGTATTATAACGGCGCCTTTCTGACACCAGGTCGAATCAGAGCAGTAAGACCATACCATATCAAAGAGGGGCTCTGATATGGCGGACTATTTGAAACCCCAGAGTGATCCCATGAAATGAATGATAATATACACAAAAAACAATCTCACGAAAAACCCGGTAGGCGTACGTGTGATGAGCCGACACTACCATAAGGGAGCAAATCATCAAGAAAACACCAACTCGGTAAAAAGAAGACGTAGGGAAAAACGGAAAAAGTGGAATGTTCGAACGTTATATAAACCGGGCGCGATACAGACGGTCGTAGAAAACACGAAACAATATAAAATGAACATCGTCGCGCTTCAGGAAGTTCCGACTCCCACATCAAGTAATCGAAACCAACGAGTTTACACTGGCGTTGGAGGTACCGATACACATAACCTGGGGACTGGCTTCATCATAAGCAGGAAGATTACGCCCCATGTAAAAGATGTGCAATTTATTAATGACCGAATGTCTGTGCTAAAAATACATGGCCCATGGGTACAATTATGTATTTCTAAACGTACACGCCCCAACAGAATCTACGGACGAAGAAACGAAGGACACGTTCTACGAGACCCTAGAGGAAGTATTTGATGGGATCTCATCATTCGATGTTAAAATCCTCCTCGGGGACCTCAATGCGAAAATTGGAAAGAAAGATATCTTCCAACCAACAATAGGTAAAGAAAGTCTACACGACGTTTCAAATGTTAATGGAATTCGAATTATCACGTTCGCAGCGTCAAAAGATCTGTTAGCGAAAAGCACGATGTTCAAGCAAGCACAAGCAAATTCATAAAGCCACATGGATCGACGGCGAACGCGTAACCAAATAGACCACTTCCTCATAGACACAAGACACCACTGAAATATCCTTAACGTAAGATCATATAGAGGAGCAGATTGCGACTCCGATCATCTTCTAGTGACGGGGAAAATCAGAAGTCGGCTCGCAGCAATCCCACATGGGCAGTCACGGGAGACGAGCAAAAAGTTCTACATTGATAAACTAAAAGACCTGCGCAAAAGGGCTGAATATCAAGACGAACTAACGAATAGATTTAGCATCCTAGAGAATGGGAGCACTGAGGAAGAAAAAGCCAATAGTGTGGACACTAAATGGACATCGGTCAGAGACACAATCAAATTTATTAGGATTTAAGAAAACAATTAAGTCCAAACCTTGGTTGACGATGAGTGCAGGGCGAAGATCGAAGAACGTAAACGCCTCAGAGTGATCCACATAGAAAGATATGATGAAGTCAACACAGAAAGATACGCGACGATTCGAAGAGAAACAATGAGACTCTTCAAACGCAAAAAACGCGAATGGGAGAAGACTCGGATCGGAAAAATCCTAGAAAATTCTAGAGCAAAGAACATCAGAGGTATGTGTAGCATCTCTAACAGATACACACACGGTACACAAGCAAATAATGAAGAACACCGAACGAAAATCGAATAAGAAAATACATCAGAGCCGTATACCATAGCGATGATATAACAATTCACATCAGTGGAATATACTTGAGTTTAAAAATCGAATTCGAAACACGGCCAGTAGCCTGATGTGTTACGCTTAGGTTCAATTTTTGGTGATTCTAACTGTCATAGCGTCAGTTCGAATCACACGTTCTTCACTATCAATCCCAAATGCTATATATGTATGCCGGCATAAATTCAATTAGAAATGGCCAGCGAGGGAGAGCCAAAATAAACCGAGACACAAGCGGCTGTATGGTGACAGAAACAGCCAATATCGTGACAAGGTGAAAGCAGTACTTTGAAAACCTGCTCAATGTACGCACCCATCAACCACAAATAAACGCACCAGGCGTACATACAGCCAAGCCTCAGATTCCAGAGCCCTCTTTCAAGGAACTTGTGGAAGGCAATAAATCGATTGGAAAACAACAAGGCTCCCAAGTCGACTGCATACCGGCAGAGCTGGTGAAGCATGGGGAGGCAACCGCTCGAAAGATCCACCAGCCCATCCAAATAATATGGGATAAGGAAGTCACTCCGGAAGAATGGAGAACCTTAATAGTCGTCCCCATTTTCAAAAAAGGCGACAGATCTGACTGCGAAAACTACAGAGAAATATCATTACTCCCAACCACATACAAAATATTAACAAATGTCATAGTGGCGAGAATCACACCGTACGCAGAAGAAATACTGGGAGACTGCCAGAGCAGATTCCGTAGAAACCGGTCAACGAGCGATCAAATGTTCACAGTAAGGCAATTGCTAGAAGAGAAGTGGGAATACGGAGAGACGGTTCACCAGCTGTATGTTGACTTCAAAAGACTACCATATTGTAGCTGAGCTGGGAATCCCGAAAAGATATGCCGCCCTCATTCAAGTTTGCATGAACGAAAACAAAGGGCGAGTTAGAATAGAAAACCACCTCTCAGAACCATTTGAAATCTGGGACGGGCTAAAACAAGGGGATGGCCTCTTACCACATCTTTTTAACCTTGTGCTCGAGCATGTCTATGTATGTATGAAATGTACAAGACGACAACATGGCCGGATCATCCCTGAAAGGGGTCACACAAGTGCTCGCATGTGTGGATGACATCGTCGCTTTGGGCGATAATCTAGAAACTCTAAGTAAAAACAGTGAAATCATCATCCAGTGGCAGAAGAGCTGGGCCTACATTAAATGAAGACAAAACAAAATACATGATTACAGCGAGAGTAGGTGGACCTCGGGGAACATGTGGCGGTTCCACTAACGCCACCACTTACCTTTCCAATTACCCCAAAAACATCCTGTCCTAAAGCTCCAAAAACCCCATTGTTTTTCGCTAAAGCAATTGTATTAGCACCTGCAAACATTTCTCCCCCAGGGGCATTGTCGCATGCATCAATGCATCTCATCATTTTTCTGGGAAAAAACAATTCGGTTACCGTACCAAGTAACCGTAATAAATCATGGAGACATTATCGGTGCCCCTGTCTGCCAACGTATTCTGCCACACACGTGCGCAGCAGATTTTCCTGGCTTATCTGCATTCACGGCGTCGTTTTGTCCAACCGACAAAAGCATATCGCAACTCGCGTCTAGCCGCCAAAAGCCGAATTCTCTAGTAGTGTAAATATTCACATAAGAATTCGACCCTTTTCGCCGGCATAGATGCTATACACAATCGCCATCGTGTAAGCATCTAATTTGCCTTGGGCACCAGTTTTCCTAATGACGTTCAACCTATTTATTCAGCTGTAAACCACGTCTCACATAATGCCCTTTGTTCGAATTTATTTTCTACGGTTCGTATACCCATGAGCTCGCGGCAGGGGTAAACAAAGTAATATCCGCGTAAGTAACCGCACCCTCGCTAGGATCTATTTACCAGAGATCATCTCCCATTGGTCACTATCCAAAAGAAAATTTCACTTTCTTTTCACCACACCATAAAACTCACCCTGAACTGAGGGTTGAATCATTAGTCGATCTTGAACCAGGGCTGCTGACGGACGCCGTCGAGTTTTACCCTTTAAGGAGTGCGCGCAGAGAGTCGGAGTTGGACGTTCGTGAAATAAGAGTACTTTCGAAACAAACTAAATAAGAATGAATGTGAAGTTGTGCTTAAAAGAAAATTAATATAATGTAAACGATAAACGCGTACACTAATATGCGGTGGCAGTAACATTGCTTGTATCGATTCTTTTTGGTTGCTTTTAGGTTCAGGATACCTGTTTAAAAATCTAAGGAACCGTATTCAACAACAATAAAAAACAAATTACAAACAACATCCCATCTGTTGTGTTTTACTTTTTCATTTTTCCTTTTTATGAACGGTTTGCAGTGTTTCATCCAGTGAACTCTTTAGTGGGGTAGTAGTGAACCAGTACCCGTGCCGGCACACCAACTACGTACCCCCACAAACACATATAAAGAGGCAAGATATTTGAAAAAGTTAAAGAATTTAAATATCTGTGGACGATACTGACGGGCAGTAACGAAATGTCGGACGAGATTAACAAAAGACTACACCCCAGCAACGCTAGTTGGCACGCAGTCAGTAAACTACTGAAATCCAAATTGCTATCAGGCAACATAAAGCTCCGTATCTATAGAACCATAATCATACCGATTGTTCTATACGGATGCGAAACATCGGCTCTCACAAAACGGGAAGAAAACAAATTCCGCGTATTCGAGAATAAAGTTTTGAGGGGTATCTTTGGAGGTAAATATGACGAGAAGGCAGGACAACGGAGGAAACTCCATAACCACGAATTGGAAGAGCTATACCACAAACCTACAATAGCGAGAGTAATGAGGTCGCGAAGATTAAGTTGGGCCAGACATGTGGCGCGAATGGGCAACGATAGGACCATGCGTAGAATTCTTGACGGTAGACCAACGGGAAAGAGACCGACAGCACGGCCGCGACGGAGATGGGGGGACATGTTAGGTTTGACCTTGAGGAGATAGGATCTGATGGTCAAGCGTGGAAGGAGAGCGGACAGGACGGGGGACGATGCCGACGTCGAGTCGGCGAGGTCATGAACTTCCGGGTTCCTACAGGCCAATGAATAATAATAAATAAATAATAATAATAATAATAATAATAATAATAGAAATCAGAACGTAAAACTTTAAACGCAACTGGATAACTTTCTGAATTTTTATCCGACGGAGTTCAAACTTTAACTGTCGCATCTTAGTTAGATTCCATGAGAAACCGGGTTTTGCCAAATATTAAAAATTATTAACAAAAAACCGTCTTTTTTTGCAATACAATATATTATAATATATAGCAATATTTTCCAAATTTCGTACGGACTTCTCTAGACATTTTCATGTAGTTTAAGAAGAATGTTGTTTTTATTTTTGCAGGATCAAAACTCTTCAAGATATTTTTCCGGGCCCGGAGCAATTTTTTAAACACCGGTTTAATACATATATAAACATATTAATAATACATTTTTGTCCACCCAAAAACAAAATACCAAAGAAGTAGTCGGTTTTCGGTCTCTACAGTGGCATAACCCCCTAATGACCAGAAAAATGTTATTAGGTTCTTGAATACATTCTTGTGCTTCCATTTACACGCGTTACTAATATCAGACATGATGGCAACTTCTGCGAAGAGAAGACCTAACGTTGGTGAAACTATCAGTTTAGTGGAGCACGAATTTGAAGTAGTGCAATCCTTTAACTACCTTGGGTCAATAGTATCAGCCGATAACAATATGGAAGAAGAAATACGCGAACGACTGATTAAATCCAACCAAGCCTACTATGGTCTATCAAGGCTCTTTAACTCCCGAAATGTATCCAGAACATCCAAGCTACTACTGTACAGGACCATGGTCTTACCAGTACTCATGTATGGATCCGAGACCTGGGTGCTTAGTAAAAGGCACTCTGAATTCTTGGCCGCGTTCGAGAGAAAGGTCTTAAGGAGAATTGTTGGCCCCGTATGTGAGGGAGGACGATTCCGGAGACGCTACAACCATGAGTTGTACGCAATCTACCTTGAAGCTAATATCGTAAGAAAAATCAAGCTCGGTAGACTCCGGTGGGCGGGACACCTAGCTCGAGTGAGCGAAGAGGAGCCTGCCCGGAAAATCCTTTGTGCCAGGATGTATGGAAGGAGACACCGCGGCAGACCTTGTCTGCGATGGAGGGATGGCGTAGACGAGGACGCCCAGAGCCTGGGAGTGCTAAACTCGATGACATCGGCTCGAAATCGGGACCGGTGGAGAGATTTGTTAAATAAGGCCAAGACCGGATCCCGGTTGTAGTGCCGATGATGATGGCTAATATCAGACGCTAACTGCTCTTGCAAAATAATTGGGAGTTGATCACACATTATTTCCGAAACGTTTGAAAGTATTAATAATGATTCCAGCTTCAAGCACATTGAGGACCCTACAAGCTCAAGCCGGCGAGAACTTATTCGAGGCCATACCCTTTCTCTATTCATTCACCAATGCATGGTTACAAGCTTTCTTTTAAGGAGTTTGAACGACTACCTAAATGTGAATGTACGCTAATCGATAAGCAATTAATTTTAGCTCGCGCAGTTGTCAATATAAGACTTTAACAAGGTAAGAGTTCGATCGATGTTTGGTGTTACATTTCAGATTGAACAAATTCAACTTGTTGGCCATAGGATCTAGGTTCACATTTCGAGTTAAGAAACATTCCACTAATATACACTTCCAGATTTCTTAAATGTTGGAAGTAAACACTTTCAATTCAGGTTCATGCTGATTTATTGTGATTAACTCGAACGTTGGTTACTCATTGCTTACATTTTCGATACTTTTGAAAACGAGTCATCTTCCGGATCGTAACCATCCCTCGTTTCGAAGGATCGACCCGCAAATTAGCTTCACTTAATCGCATCGTATAGGAATTCATATGGGAGTGACGATGAGTCACATACCAACAATTCCGCGGTCGACGTGCTCTGAACTATGTAATCAGTGTCTTTATTTTCGATTTTTGTATTTCATTCTCATTTGTTTTTAATTCATTTTTTCTTGATTGCGATAAAGAAGCCATATAAAGATGTAGCTCAGCTTGTTGACCAATAATTTCAGTCCATAAAAGGCAATCACTAAACTCTGCGATTGGATCGAGTCAATTTTCTTGACCCCAATCTGCCCATCTGGCGTGTTTGCAAGTTATTTTTTGCCACACCGTTCAGAGTTTGAGCTGTTCCTCGAGTTGCATTGATTTTTTTTTACACTTCTTTATTTTATTTTTTTATTTATTATCTGTCGCTGGAACATGATCTCACAATGGTTCGAGACAAAAAACATGAATCACTCCTAATGCACTTCCACACCTTTGTTTTCCCTTTTTCTCACAAATGATTACCATTAAATTGATATACGATTATGCAGATAATAATTTCTTCTTACCTCGTTTGACTTTGTATTTGTAGAAGAATAAAATAATTTCTTTTCAATCTTTATTGCACAAGTATTACACAGCACGTCTGACTTTATCAACGTACGTCAAAAAACAAACTCAAATGACAGCTAAGAAATTAATTTAACTGTCGATTGTGATGCGTGAAAGAGATGTCATTTTAATGATGACAGCACCGGAGTGCAGCTTTTGGTAATAGAGTTGGTGAAAAATGTACAAAATGCTGTAAAAGCTTGCAGCAATAATATCGTTGTCGATTTTTGGCATCCAATTGAATTTATTTTATAACATTAGTGGACGTTAAATTGGTTGCAAAGTGATGTGAACGCGATAGTGAAGTGGAATTAATAAGATTTTAGTAGAAAAACATAATGCTGATGAGGAAAAATGTGATTTTCAATTTTTGGCGCGTAAATTGTCGGAGGTGCAGAAACGGAGCGCCTAACTTAAAATGGCGACCTTCATCGGGAGCAATTCGTACAACCATTGAACAGGTATTTAATTTTTTATTTAGTCACTTTGTTGACCATTCATCAACCTAGTTGTGAATTACTTAATTTTATTACATATTCCTTATTTAAATTAGCAAAGTAGTATGATAATATATATCTTAGTTCATTTTTCGAACATTTTTTATTTCCGTTTTTTTTTTCTTTGTTTCTATATTATAGGACAGACAACAAATTCTTAAATTCTAGTTTAATTATATTATATTATAACTTACTAGTCCTAAGTAGACACGCTAAGCTTAACCTTAGATGTCTATTGTACATTTACCTTTTGGCGACAGAATTTTATTTGTTTTTTAATTATGTTTATTTGAATAACAAAAAAAAAAAAACAATAAAAAAAAACGTTGTGCCAATAATATATCTTGATATTTAAACCGATATACACAATCGGAGGTAATGTAGATTGACCGCCAATAATAGTAATGAGTAGTTCCACCAACGGTTGGTACCCCAACAATATTTTATCAAAACCTACTAATGCGATAAATTATAACTAAAAATAATAGGCAATTCTCCATTGGTAGCATCAGCAAGCTACGTTAGGCCATTATAAAGAGGAACTCGAATATTATAGAAATGTACCCCATCATCATCATCGGCACTACAACCGGGATCAGCAATAATGGACGATAGCCTTTTCGGGACATTATCACCTCCTAAAATGAGTCGATCGCGGGCGTTATTAATTTTGTCTTCAATCGTGACTACGTCCAATGTTTCAACATTGTTTAGTGTGACTTGTTGACTGTCTGAGAAATTCCACGGTGACTTCTCACAAAGAAGGGCATCAACGGATCTAGCACGCTTTAAAGAATCATTTCCCAGCTTGATGTGACGGTAACGATGTTGATTGGCATATGTTAAAGGTGTGGCGGCGAACCCTTCACCATAACTGGACTTCATGTCCTTCTTAGGGCCACCATCATTGTCGAGTTGATTGTGGTCTGTTTTATACCTTCTTTTTGTAATGACACAGTAGCTAGAACGATTACTTCTTTGTTCGTTGCATTATCTTCGGGGACGTCAATATCGTCGAGTAGATTATTTAAGTATGTCGCACGTCCCAATGTGTCCATGGATAAAGGTTTTTCTTCCTTCTTTCTTTTTTAAACAGTGTTTATTTGTCCTGGTCAAAACTTTTTAATTTAATCTAATCTAATACTTAACTTAATCTAGTTTAACCTAATTAATATTCGTCATCATCATTACCGGCACTACAACCGGGATCTGGTCTTGGCCTTATTTAACAAATCTCTCCACCGGTCCCGATTTCGAGCCGATGTCATCCAGTTTGGCACTCCCAGGTTCTGGGCGTCCTGGTCTACGCCATCCCTCCTTCGCAGGCAAGCTCTGCCGCGCTGTCTCCTTCCATACATGATACCACAAAGGACTTCCCGGAGAGGCGCCTCTTCGCTCATTCGAGTTACGTGTCCTGCCCACCGGAGTCGACCGAGCTTGATTTTTCTTACAACGTTAGCTTCGAGATAGATCGCGTACAACTCATGGTTGTAGCGTCTCTGCAATCGCTCTCCCTCACATACGGGGTCAACAATTCTCCTTAAGACCTTCCTCTCGAACGCGGCTAAGAGTTCAGAGTGGCTTTTATTGAGCACCCAGGTCTCGGATCCATACATGAATACTGGTAAGACCATGGTCTTGTACAGTAGTAGCTTGGATGTTCTGGATAAATTTCGGGATTTAAAGACCTTGATAGACCATAGTAGGCTTTGTTGGATTTGATCAGCCGTTCGCGTATTTCTTCTTCCATATTGTTATCGGCTGATACTATTGACCCAAGGTCGTTAAAGGATTGCACTACATCAAATTCGTGTCCCGCTACCCTAATTTTTTGACTAACGTTAGGTCTTCTCTTCGCAGAAGTTGCCACCATGTACTTCGTTTTTCCCTCATTAATGTCCCAGTTTTTGTGCTGCCTGTTCGATCTGGGTGAAGGAGTCCTGTACAGCCGATTCGGATCTGCCGATGATGTCGATGTCATCTGCGTAGGCAAGAATCTGGCTGGACTTGGTGACAATAGTCCCTCTAGTTGTAACGCCAGAGTCACGGATTGCTTTCTCCAATGCCAGGTTGATGAAGAGGCAGGCCAGACCGTCCCCTTGTCGGAGTCCATTAAAGATGTTTATTGGTTTGGACAGCAATCCCACTATCTTTACTTAACTAGTTACGTTGGTCATGGTCAACCTACAAAGTCGTATCAATTTGTTTGGAATGCCGAACTCTCTCATGGTATTATATAGTTCCACCCTGGCTATGCTGTCGTAGGCAGCCTTAAAGTCTATGAATAGATGATATAATGGAATCTTAAATTCCAGACATTTTTCTATCGCCTGCCTAAGGGTGAATATCTGATCAATCGCTGATTTGCCTGGGATGAAGCCATACTGATATTGACCAATCATGGCTTTAGCGTATGGGGCTATCCGATCTTGTAGGATAGTGGAGGGTATCTTATAGGCGGTACTCAGCAATGTTATACCCCTATAGTTGTCAATTTGGTTGCAAGTGGCGCCATCAGGTGATACCCAGGTGGCTTTGTGGATATCTTTACGTGGAAACCTGGTACTCGCAACGACCAAGTTTTTTGATGCTGCCAGTTCGATGACTCGTAGTCCATTGTCATTAGTGTTCTCATGTAAACTATTGGAACTTGCGTAATGCCTGAAACCCGGCTCCCGACCTATTTTCGCATTCAAATCACCAAGAAGGATTTTCACATCGTATCTTGGGCAGGCATTGAGAATTGTTCTTTTTCGTCGTCAGGGGACTCCTCTGTAGGTCCGTGAACGTTTATAAGGCTTATGTTCTTAACCTTGCCTCGCACGCGAAGAGTGCACAGCCTTTCGTTTATTGCATTAAAGCCGATAATGGCAGGGTTCAGTTCCTGGCTCACTAGATAGCCTATCCCGAGCACATGGTGTTTTGCATGACAGCTGTAATAAATGGCATACTCGTTTCTTTGAATAACACCACTCCCCGTCCATCCTATTTCTTGTAATGCTATTGCGTCAGCCTTATATTCGGACGGGGCATCGGCCAGGTGCTGTGCAGCTTGAGCTCTATATAGTGAGCGGAGGTCCCATGAGAAAATTCTTAAATCGTTTAGCCATTTTCGTTTCCGTGGTCGCCGCCGTGTATCCGGTCCATATCCGAGGCTTGTTAAATTTGCCATAATAATTTATTTTTACGGGCAAGGTTATTAACCCTGCGTCAACCTTTCCCAGGATGTCGCTGCATGCATTGGTTCACTACTTGGCGGGTGCCAAAGTAGTTATCCAGGGGTGTCACGTGAAGACTGCATGTCAACTTGGATTGAACAGGGACAAGGATCGCCCTGGCCTTCGCCGGGTTAAAAGTAATTAGTGACTTTGTCCTGTATGTTCGCTCCCATCCCCCCAGGGTTTGACATCTCCATTCCTTTTTCCGTGCAAGTCGGAATGGGCTCCTCGTGAAGAGAAGACTTGTCTTTTGGATTTTCCTGAGTTCCTCCACTTGTCTTTAGCTTCTTAGCTTAGGCGCATGTTATTGCATTGCACCTTTGTAGTGTGGGAGTCTCATCACAATTTTGTGGGATACGGCTCAATACATCCGCAATGGTGTTCTATTTTCCGGATCTTTCACGTTAAACACTCCCTTTACTGTTTTGTCCGTATAAAAGGTGAACATTTTCCCTTGTAAATAACAACGGAAATTTTTAGCCGCCCACCCAATGGCTAATAACTGTTTCTGAATGGTAGAGTAATTCTTTTCCGCCTTATTCAAGGTTCGACTCGCATATGCGATTGAGTGGTCTTTACCGATTTCGCCTTGTGACAGTACGCTCCCAGTGCTTCATTATTCGCATCCGTGGTCAGATTAAAGGGTTTGGTAAAATCTGGATATATTAACAGTGGCGGCGAGACCAACAGTCCCTTTATTTTATCAAATTCCTGTTGACATTTGTCTGACCAGGTGAATTTAACGTCCTTACTTAGCAAGTTTGTTAGGGGGCGCACTATCCTTGAACAATTTTTTTTTGAACAATTGGACGTTCTTTACCGTCTTGGGAATGGGGAAATCCCTGACACTAGCAGTCATGTCGGAATTTAGCATTGCCCCTTTTTCTGAACAAACGTGTCCTAGATATACTACTTCCTTTTGTAGGAACTCGCATTTTTCCGGTGGTTGCAGTTTGAGGTGGTGGTATCTCATTTGGTGGAATACTTTCCGGAGTTTGTCATTATGGTGTTCTAGGTTTTTCCCATATATGACAACGTCGTCCAGATAAACAAAGCATTCGATACCTTGCAATCCGCTTAGGACATGGTTCATGAGCCTCTGAAACGTAGCTGGTGCTCCCTTCAGACCAAATGGCATACGTTTGAACTCATAATGCCCGTAATTTGTGCTGAACGCTGTCTTATTTCGATCCTTCTGATCCACTAAGACTTGGTGGTAGCCGCTGGCTAAATCGAGCGTGGAAAAATAGCGTGAGTGACCGCGCTGGTCCAAAATGTCCTCTATTCGAGGGAGAGGGTACCCATCGCTAATGGTTTTGTCGTTCAGTTTCCTGAAGTCCCTACGTCTTCTTTTTGCCGAGTCGGTGTTTTCTTGATGATTTTTTCCCTTATAGTAGTGTCGGCTCGTCACACCTACGCCTACCGGGTTTTTCGTGGGATTGTTTTTTGTATATTGATTATTCATTTTTGATCCCACGAGTCTTGGGGTTTCAAATAGTCCGCCACATCAGAGCCCCGTTTTGATATGGTAAGGTCTGCTTTCTGCTCTGATTCGACTCGGTGTCAGAGAGGCGCCGTTATAATACAGCCGTATACCCCTGGCTGCAAACCATCTAATGGGCACGGTGACGCGTAACACCCTGGATTAGGGGTGGTAGATCTTTGTGTGTTACTCCTCGCTAGCCTGTCTGACATGGGTGGCCCTACTGGAAGCATATGCTTCCGTCAGCATAGCCTGAGTGACTCATTGTAGTTTAAGCCCCCGCACCACGTCAGGGTTTCTACCAAGTTTGCTATACCACAAACCTACAATAGTGAGAGTAATCAAGTCGCGAAGATTAAGATGGGCCGGACACGTAGCGCGAATGGGCGATGATAGGACCGTGCATAGAATTCTTGACGGTAAACTAACGGGAAAGAGACCGACAGGACGGCCGCGACAGAGATGGGAGGACAATGTTAGATTGGACCTCGAGGAGATCGGATCGGATGGTCGAACGTGGAAGGAGAGCGTACAGGACAGGGAACAATGGCGGAGCCTAGTCGGTGAGGTCATGAACTTTCGGGTTTTTACAGGCCAATAAATAATAATAATAAATAAAAAGTTTCCTGAAGTCGACCACAACTCTCCATCGAGTTTTTCCATCGGGGCCCGCTTTCTTGGGAACTACCAGTAGGGGTGCGTTCCACGGACTTTTCCTGGGTTGAATGATATGCTTCTCTAGTATACCCCGTACTTGCTAATCTATCCCCTGTTTGTTCCATTCAGGCAGACGGTACATTCTCTATTTTATGGACGCTTGGTCCTGTACCAAGGGTATTTCATGTGTTATCGTACTGATATACGTCAGGAGATCACCTTTGCAGTGGAAACTGCATTAAACTCCTCATGTTATGGTATTATTATAACAATTTAAATAATGAAGGAATAAATAAGGTGAATGGGGCTTACTTGTGAGTGTCTTGGACCGTTCCTCGGTCGTTGTTTCTGGTCACTGGGTGCAGGGGGTATAGAGTTCTTGACTCCCCCTGTTTAACTCTCGAGGTCCCACACTATTATCTAGTTATTTTGGTTGGTCACACACTCGCGGCTGTTATCTATTTAGTTGCTATGCGTCTTCTCAGTTCAATGATTTTTTTTCAACTGGCTATTTTATTTTTCGCCGTTTAGGTTTTATTTTTATTTACGGCACCAACCCCTTTAATTTTTATTATTGTTTCCAAGTAGAATTTGCATAAAGTAGTTAAATGCAAATTTGCTACTTGGCGTAATTATGACTTGATAGGTAGAGAGGGGAAATTTCTCGATATTAGGGGATTTTGGGTGCGGGCTTGGACTCGGGGTCCGTCCATACCACTCATATATTTACACTATTGATCGGCACTCTTGAGGACTCAGGTTTTTTCCTAAGTGGAGTTCCTCATGTAATTGTGTCAACCTTGAATCTTTCGGCAATTCAAGAGGTGACGCATCCTCCGGAAAAATATGTCGGATGTATTGGAAGTGTTCCACCTCCGAAGATTCTTTATCAACATTCATTTCCGTTGACGTATTTACTCTCCCACCGGTATGAATATTCTCCCGGTTTACCAACGGAAAGAAGAAAAATTCTTTTGTTGAAAGCAACTCCACCTTGATCCGCTCGATGGTTTGAAGATAATCTATGATATTTGTGCCTCTATCTGGGCACTCTTCGCCTTCCTCAAAATACAATTCGGTATAGAGATTCCTGATTATACTTCTGGATTTGCCAGAATTACCTATTCCCGGATTACTATGGGGAGTCTAGTCATCTTTCCTCAGCGTCCTGGTACTACAACCAGTCTGTCCAGAAAAATGTCCGCCTCCAAAAGGTTTGATGGTAGGCGTACTACCAACTCCTCCCCCTTCTTGTCGTCTTTCGGCTTTTTGGGATGTTGCTTTGATGTTGGAGTAACTGGAGCCGGGCAAGTTTTCGCAGCCCTTTCCCTGTGTGGGTAGGGTTACCGGTTGACTATCGACCGCGGTCTGGATCTTCTCAGATCCCCTTGGTGCGGAATCCCATTCGGCGGCCTTATGCTCTGGCATCCCCTTTCTATCATTCGTAAATTTAATGTAAAAGCTTACAGGATTAATAATTGTTTAGGGGAATTCCAAACAACCTCCCGGTCCATTAACTTTACAATTTCTAGACAGAAAGTCGTTACCCAACAAGTCGTCTGCGAACAATCCCGACAAGGAATCTACTACCTGGAATCTACAGGCGATTTTTTGATGTAATTAGAACTTCCCCTGGCAGCAACATCTAGACTTGCCCTTGCTAAAAACCGTTTGGAGGGTAGTTGCTTTCTGGACATCCGCTATATATTCGTGGTGGAGTGCTTTCAGCTTTAGAAAACTGATCTCAGCGCCGGTGTCCATAATTAGGCGTGTAATGTTTCTACGGCCAATTCCTAAAAGGAGTTGGACAACTGGGACTTTCGGCGGAAATTGAGATCAGATTTTAACTGCTTCGCTTTCGAGGTTGCTCAGTACTGGTAGAATTGATACGGTTCTGGCCTGTGCTCCTGTGATTTATTCTTCCTCTGAACTTCTTCTATTCTCAATTGACCGTGCAGCTCGGTGGGGTATGATGGTGACGTACAACCTTAACCGTTTTGTTGGGTGTACAGGTTGATAGCTTCTGGGTTTTGCCCATTTGCTCCTGTAGCTACACGCCTCCCAGGTGTTACCCTTTCGGCCACAAAACTCACAATAACATCGAATGCTGTACACTCTACGATTCTATGCTGCTGTTTCTGTTGTAGTAGAGGGTTGAACTTGACACCCGCTGTTGGTAGTGTGATCTATGTCTTGGAGGTCCCGGATTCTATGTGAACTGGATTGTAGGAAGGCAACCGGACCGTACGGAATACCAGCAATAGTCCTTAAGAACTGTGCTCCAGAACTATCGCCGGTTCTTGGCAGACTCTTCCGCTTATCTTATGCACGGAGGACCTTTCCTGCATGCTGGAAAATCGCTCGAGTTCAGCCAATCCCAAAGACGGGAAAAAAGTGTCTCCCACAAAATTACCGTCCGATAGCATTACTCTCTATTTTTTCTAAGGTAATGGAAAAAGTCACCAATACAGAATTGGTTAAGTATTTGGAGTGCAACGGACTTCTGAATGATCGTCAATACGGATTCCGTGGCAAGCGGTCCACAGGAGACCTTTTGACACTTATAACCGATATATGGACATCTGCGATTGAACGGCATTTTGAGTTAAGGGCGGTCGCATTGGATATCTCCAAGGCTTTTGACCACGTCTGGCACGGGGCATTGCTGAGCAAACTTCGTTCATATGGACTTTCCCAACAGCTTTGCGACTGGACGAAAAGCTTCCTTGAGAATCGATCGATTCGGGTTGTTGTGGACGGCGAGTGTTCGGATCTGTATCCTGTTAATTCGGGGGTGCCCCAAGGTCCTATTTTGGCTCCAACCTTGTTCTTGCTTTACATAAATGATTTGTTGGAGACAACGGATAACAAAGTGTTCAGTTTTGCGGATGATAGTATGCTTGTTTCCTCCTTTTCGAGTGATCGGCCGATTAGTGCATCAACGTCGCACCAGCTGAGATTTAGACAGATTGACTCTCTGAATCAGGATCTGAATAAAGCCCTGCAGTGGGGAATGGCCAACCTTGTCGACTTCAACGCAACGAAGACACAGTATATCTACAACATTCCCAAAGAAAACTGGATCATGGGTTCCACAGCTGATGATGAGTGGCCGGGCCCTCGAGGCTGGGGAAAGTTTGAAATTGCTCGGCGTCACGGTCTGTGGGAATGTAACATGGCATAAACACGTATCGGGTATCGCCAGATCTGCCTCACGAAAACTGAACCATTTTTTTAGAACCAAGAAATATTTTACTCCTGCCCAACTTCTTCTCCTATATAAATCCCAAATTAGACCCGCGCTCGAATATTGCTCTCATATTTGGAGCTCTGCTCCTAAACACACCCCCGACCTAGTTGAGACCATACAGAGACGAGCGATCCGCCTGATCGGGGACTCGGCGCTGACGTCGGAACTTCAGTCGCTATCACATCGAAGGCGCGTAGCCGACCTCTGTCTGTTTTACAGATATTATCACGGGTAGTGTTTTTCGGAGATTCGTGGCATTGTTCCACGCAATTCGGTTTATATTGCGCTCCTCGAGACAAGCCGACAGATCGCACCAGTCTGCGGTTCATCTCCCGACGGCGCGAACATCCCTGCATCAGAACTCGTTCCGTTACAGAGCGGGAAAGATGTGGAACACCCTTCCCGTGCGAGTGTTTCCGGAACGTTACAACTTGGAACTGTTCAAAAAGAACTGCAACAGTTATTTGGTGGCTTCCCGGGGCGCCCACTTGGCGTTATAGGTTCGCCTCCCCCAAGAGAAGTGTAATAAAAAAAATAAAAATAAAAAAATAATAAAAAAGTCGCGACGAACACTTTTTCTAAAACTGAAAAACGTTTGTCAAAGTTTTTCGAATTTTTATTTTATTTTTCGCCACCAACTTTTTATTTTACTTATTACCAAGTCGTTTTTTTTTTCGTTTTATACTTGTTATGATTATTATTGTCATTTATCCAGATAGAAAGAGAGAGAGTGTGGGTGTGGGACCTTAACATGGATACACTACGACTCTTCAGAGGTAAAGGAAGAATTAAAGCAATTAGCTTTTAAAGGCGAAAGGGTTCCAAAGACGGTGAATAGAGTCAAATCGTCCGATAAGGTGATGGCAATGCTATTCGGGGATGTACGCGGAATCGTTTATATCGATTACTCGGAAAAAGGAAAAACAATAACTAGAGATTATAATGCGTGGTTATTCCTCTAGTTACTCATCATCATCATCATCATCGGCACTACAACCGGGAGCCGGTCTTGGCCTTATATAGCAAGTCCTGAGACTTGTTAAATTTTCCATAATGATTTGTTTTTTCCGGGCAAGGTCATTAGTCTTGCGCCAGAGGCTCCCTGACGGGGAATCGAACGGGTATACTAACCACTATACTATCGAGGAGCCCGCACTAGTTAATATGAAAATCTTTTTCTAAGGACTTATTGAACGACCTCCTTATTAAGGCGCTATTGGAACTCAGCTCCTCCTCTAGATTTTCGTATTCCTCAACGAGATTGTAAATACTGTGCTCTTAGTGGTTTAATTTAATTTGCCCGCAAGTAGTATGATTTTCTTCCATCCGTTAGTTTAGAGAATTTGTAAGCGACTTTAAGCGGGAAGTCGGATATATTACCAACTGTGATTTGTCGCTCTAAAGACGTCTATTTGGACGCTAACTAACGAAATCCAAGGGATTTTCTTAAAAAAAAAGAAATTTCTTTTTGCATGGATAGAATGCTTTCTACAACCAGTTCCAAAACTTATATTTTTTATTACTAATTTTGTAGACTGATAAAAATAACTCCTCATATCCTCATAATTTCTAATTTAGATTAATGATGTCTGCATTATTTGCGTGCTTGTTTCTGGTGGTGATGGTAAATATACCAGAACCTTATGTTCACTACCATTACTCCTGTGTGTTTTGATCCTATAAGGGTATTAATGGTCCATTTAGGGCATGGACAATATAAAAAAGTGCTGCCTTAGAAGTAGACTAGGTGGCTGATATCATGTTTCTGTCAAGTTGAATTATGCAATGCCCATACTGCGGTGTAGTGTATCAACAAGAGCTCTCCTGGAACAATGCCGATTTTGAATTTGAAATTAAATAAGGCGATTCCAAAAAGAAAAAAAGAAGGAAGAAGTGAGACAACATTATTTCAGTTCACCTCTGAATGATATTCGGAATTTCAAACAAAGCACTATATGATCTTTGTCCTCTCTACTGCCTAAACTTCCTTTTTACCACCCATTGCCCTGATTTCAATCTCGTTATTATTGCAGCATGTGTCAATTATAAAGTAAGCTTAGTACGTACTCTGAAATTGGGTGTGACATGATGTTCAAATTTTCTCGTGAAATGTCAAGTCCATCAGCTGTGGTTGAAAAGTCAGAGTTGTCCTAAGCCTTGATAAAGTAATAAAATATATGTATATAATGTATTGATTTATAAAAAACACATAATTACAATACAAATGATATACGCGGCGGTTCAGGATCCCCAAATATAATTTTTTTTTTTCAGTATAATACAAGTTTTCCCAACATGTTTACGTATTCAAAAATGTAATATTTTAGTAGGCGAATGATTTAGCAAATTTTCATTACTTTTTAGTTGTTGCAGATAATTGCAAAGGCGTCGTTTATTGTTATAGGCTGCAATTGCGTTTTGCAAACTGTGTTTTCGGGCTAATTAGATACGTAACTGAAAGCAGCTGAGTTGAAATTGAAGATCAACTCAATGGACCGAACATAAATGACTTTCCAATCATTCCAAACATATCTATTTCTGTCTGGATTTAAATAAAGTAAAACAATCTCACAAGTGATACACAAGACAGCTGTGCAGCGACACTTTTTGCTCTGTAGATTCCTCCATGCGCATCCAGAGATATTGAAATGAGAACAAGATGCCCGCTGAGGTGGATATCACATTCCAGTCACACTCTAATGCCAGAAGTTCCTTTCTACTTCTTCTGCTGATGCGGTGCAGCGCCCTTTCTAGAAATCGCGGATTCGGCTAGCTGCATGATTGATTTTCATTTTCTCTTTCATGCATCACTCAATCGGGAAATCATCGGGGGATTTCAGCGCGATCATTGATCCTTTGACGATCCACAAACACTTATAGTCGTAGATGCGATATCACCCGTACAGGTATTGGATTGCAGTTTGTATTCTACAGGTCTTCCATTAACACGCGTAATTATGAAAGAGAAGATAGTTTGATTGGAATCACCTGTGTTGTAAGGGGGCTTCTTTGCGGAGCCAATACCCTGTTGACTTCTTGACTGATCTATGCGGATGTTATGCGTTATCTGGTGAGGTGATTCTTGGTGCAATGGATTAATTATACTTACCCCGTTGTCGGAATGTTTATAATATTTGATTCATTAGTTCGCATTAAAGTTGTATTGAAGCTGCATTCCGATATAGAGACGGACGTGTGCTCGGGTTTGATCGACTGGGTACCAGACAAGTCGGACTGGTCTTAGAAGACGTTCTCTCGAGGGGGCATATAAATGATGATCATGCTGTAACAATGTCATGTGACTTTAGGAATCCTTGATATTCCTTTAATCGCACGAAAATTGTTGTGGGAATATAAAAGTATATTGAGGGATACCACATGACAGGATCATCGTAACAATTATGCCTGGTAATTTCTTGTATTGTTGTTGAGGTACAAACATAGACTGCTTGGAATTTATAACTACATGAATGGTTGAACACAAATAGAGATAAACTGTTTGTTTTTGCTACCCTTGATTGTCCTCAATTAACTGAAGTCTTGGCACTATCTACGGTGTTAAAGTTGTTATAGAAAGAATGTTTTGCTACCATCTATTTGGTATTAAGTTAGTTTATGTTGTTATGCTTATTACCAGTTTAAGTCTACTACTATAACTTTATTTCTATTCTTATGTTTGTATGGCTTATAATATTACTTGGCCAAAGAGATGACAATCTGAAATAGTTATGCGGGACAGAAGGAATGATTTTAATGAGATTTTTTATTTCTCGATCAATTAATAATTTAAATCCCAGAGTATTGATATATATTCAATTGTCGCAGCTGAGAGATTTTTGCCACGTCGTTTGACCTCGGTGATTTCTTGGACCATAAACTTTTAAAAACAAAGGGTGTTTTCTCTTTTCTGGTGTAAGCCTTGGTACACTCTGGATTTAAGGCAGGCTTCTTTCTATTGAATGTTACCAACTGCTCAGCTCTTTTTGTTCCAGTTCAAGAATCTTCGCTTGAACTCCGTTTCTTCGAAGTTCTTAGTCTTAGTTTCTTCTTTTCCTTAAGATCGGGGCTTAAGATCGGTGGATCACCTCAAAGTGTTGACATAGCGTCGTCGTCATCTGGTCGGGGTCACTCAGTGTTTTTATTGGAAATCTTCAAAAGATACCTCTGGACCCATCTAGAGGCAGGCCGGGTGTTTACCGAGTAAAACCGCCTCCCGCCAGGTACATATTCCCGTTGATCCCCGCGGAACTTTTTTTAGATATTCCATCGCGAGGTGGGACGGAGTTTACCTGTTACTCTGCTCGTCGCGTCGCAACTGCTGCATCATGTCACATAGAATACCATTTGTTACGGACCATGTCTGTTTTGAACTCATCATCATCATCATCATCATCATCATCATCATCATCATCATCATCATCATCATCATCATCATCATCATCATCATCATCATCATCATCATCATCATCATCATCATCATCATCATCATCATCATCATCATCATCATCATCATCATCATCATCATCATCATCATCATCATCATCATCATCACCATCATCATCATCATCATCATCATCATCGGCACTACAACCGGGATCCGCTCTTGGCCTTATTTAGCAAGTCCGGAGGCTTGTTAAATTTTCCATAATAATTTGTTTTTCCGGGCAAGGTTATTAGCCTTGCGCCGAACTGTTTTGAACTCAGCATGTATTCTATTACTCCTCCCGGAATAAGTGTTCGTCTCATATATCTCTCCAGTACCGTTCGTGGGGTCTCGAATCTCACGCAGTCTGTGAGTACGTGTTCCGCATTTTCTATTTTGCCTTCGCCATACAAGCAGTATGGGTGATTCACGTGCTTATACTTGTGCAAGTATTTCCGAAAGCATCCATGTCCTGATATTAGCTGAGTCAGGTGGTAATTCAGCTCGCAATGTTTTCTTTTCACCAAGATTTCTATATCAGCGATCATGGTGTGGGTTCATCTTCTTTTGATGAAAGAATCCCACTTTCGTTGTCATTCTCTTAGTCTTGAGAACTCTAATTGTGACCGCATTCGCCGGCGATTGTCTTTTGAGACCTCATGTAACGCAACGTTTTCTTTAGCTGCAATGCTTTAGCTCCCGGCCAACACATTTATGGCATTTTCGGATACCGTTCGGAATGCACAGCATACTCTTAGTGATGCCAGCCTATGTGCTGAGTCCACTTCCCTCATGTACGACTTATACTGTGCGACTCCTGCAAATATGTGAGCTGGATACATTATAATGGAGGTGTTGACACTGGTTATGAGTTTCCTTATGTGGGGCCGGGGTCCTCCAACATTGGGGAGCAGTCTCACCAAAACTTTGCATACTCTTGCCGTTTTTTCACTCGTTTTCCTCAAATGTTCCTTGAAGGTCAACCTGTTGTCGAGTATAACACCAATATATTTGATTTAGGGACTGGATCTGATTATTTGTTCTTCTATTTCCAAATCAAGGTGTTCAACTTTCTTGCGGTTGCTTACTAAAACTGCCTCCGTCTTATGTCCAGTTAGTTTCAGTCCGGTCATATCTAGCCAGCATTTAATGCTCTGTATTGCTTGGGAGCAAATATTCTCCAGGTCATCTAGATGTTTAGCTATGGTCACTATTGCCAAATCATCTGCGTACCCAATGATTCTAACCCCTTCTGGTACATTGACCCTGAGCACACCATCATACATGATATTCCATAACAGCGGACTTAATACAGATCCCTGATGTGGTCCCTCATCTGTGTCATAGAGCAGTCCGAGAGATAGTTTGCTAGTATACGCAGCAAGTAGGGTGAGACTTGTAGATCGCCTAACGATTGTACATTCCGATTCCAGTTCATCGGGTTAAACGCATTTTTAACATCTCGCGCAACCACCGCGCAATCTTTTTTTGTACCTCCTAGCCATCGTGCTCCAGCTATCGCATTGCGAGCGATGTCGCACCCCACAGATAGTGACTTACCGGTTGATCTGTCTTTCCGGAACTCATACTGCCATTTAGAAAGCCCCAATGTCCCCTCAGTGAATTGTTCCAGGCGAGTGGCAATTACTCGCTCAAGCAGTTTTCCTGCTGTGTCCAGCATGCACAACGGGCGATAAGAGGGCGGAGCCTCTGGATTCTTGACTCATTTTGGTATAAGCACAAGCCGCTGTTTTTTCCATCGTTTAGAAATTGTCCTGTTTGAAGGCAGCTTGTGAAGAGACTACTGAACACTTCCGGCTTGTTTGTTGAGGGGGTATTCTGGTCTAGAAATTTTAGAAAATTCAAATTTTTTTCGGAGGTATGGCTGTTTTGCTGACGAAACATATTCCTTCCAGACTTTACGTGAAACTTTAAACGCGTTTTTCTCGAAACTGTCTTTTTTAAAACAATACCCACGATTTTTCAAGTTCTACTGAACCGATTTACTTCAAATTTAGTATATGTCTCCTTTATAGGCTTTTCTATTGCATGAACTATCCTCATCCCCAAATTTCAAAGTTAACTATTTTTTAAAAATTCGAAAAACTAGAAAAAAGTGATACAAAAATAAATTTGTTTTTCAAGCAGTGGCCATTTTGTTAAAAAACAATTTTTCCAACTTTTTTTAGTTCCAACGATAGAGGCATTTCTGTAAATTAATAATCTTTTTTTTCAGATTGCTAGGAGGGTTGAATCGTGGGTATGGTCGCGTGCCAACTTTTTGAGATCCCCCACTTCATCAGCTGCTAACTTTTTGAATTTTGAATTTTTTACTTTCAATTTTTTTTACTATATTCTTGAAATATTAATAAACATCCTATAAAAAAAATGAATAGTAAAAATATTGATTGCTTTTTTTTACAGTACTTCAAAAATTGCGTTAAATTCGTGCGTCTAGACCAGAACAATTAAAGCAGTCATCACTACAGCGTTAGGAATACAATCCAGTCCCGGGGTCTTATTTTTTTTAACAACCCCTGCAGCCAAGAGCACCTATTCGGTGGTCACGGGAGGTATCTCTCCTTCAGTGATACTCCACTCCTCTTGCACTCTCAACACCTCATCACACTGCGGGAAGAGGACAGCAACGATTCTTGCCATGTCAGTTTTACCTTTTTGCATTTGACTACTGTTGTTGTGTAGTCTTTTTATGACTATCCTGTAGGCGCTACCCCATGGGTTGTTATTTAATTCATTTCTTAGGGAACACAACGCGTCATATTTACTTTTGCGGATTACATTCCTCAACTCTTACCGTTTGTTGACAGATTCCGCATGTGTTACGGTTTCTTGCTCTTTGTTGCAAGCTTCTTAACCTGTTGCACTCCGATCGCACATGGGCAATTTCTGAGTTCCACCAATACACACTGGTTTGATAGCCCCTGCTGGTAGTCCTTGTCGGCATAGAAGCATCGCATGCAGTAGTTAGTCACTCCATGACTTTTCCAGCCTGCCTGTTCGTATCGGCCTCTGCTTCAAACTGTGCAATTTGGTCTTCCATGATATAATCGAGCAGTTCCGTATCGAGGTCCTTCTCTTTCTACCGTTTTTTTCTGGGTTTTCTTCTCCAATTTGCCAGTGATCAATCCCCTGTGTGGTAATATTTCGTGCATCACGGCTTGGTGGTTACTATGGATATATGTGTCCAAAAAACTAGCCACTCAATTCTTCTTGCCAACATGGAGCTGGCAAATGTGATGTCTATTTTAGACCGGTCTGTCTCGTTTATGAAGGTGTCGTCAACACCATCATTAAGCAACATCACATCTAGGACTGCGAAGGCTTCAACTAGTGCCTGGCATCTACTGTTGGTCCTTATGCTTTTCCATTTTACTGCCCAAGCGTTGAAATCTCCAGCAACTATAAGATGGCTCTTATCTCTAGCTTCTTGTATCCTGCTTAAAAAGCATTTGAAATATTCTATTTCCCACCTTGGCGGAGCGTAACAACAGTAGAAATAAATTCCTCTGATCTTAGCATAGGCGATTCCTTCCAGCCGCTGGACACTTCTGCATTCCATGGGGGAATTTCTAGTTGTCCAAATGGCCACTGTTACGCTGTTGTCTTCCTCCCATGTAATAGTACCAGTGTCTGGCATCCTGTACTGCTCATTGATGAGTACCACGTCGGCACCATATCCCTTAACCGTTTGGGAAAGGAGATCTTGTGCGGCTCCACAATAGTTTAAGTTAATTTGAATGCACTTAAACCTGTCCATTATTGAGGGGATTAGACATCGCGTTTTTAATTGCTCGGCAATTGTAACTCCCTGTTGAGTGGTGGTTACCGCCTTCGTATCCTGATTCGCAGAGCATGCATTTGGGTTATGCCCATTGCTTTGTGGCCTTTTTTCACCGCATTTCAAACAGTTTTCCGAACGATCTTCTTCGGATTTGCAGGATTTCGACACATGACCGTATTGCCAACATCTGAAACATCGTGTGGGTGCGATATGTTCTCGAAGTCTGCATCTCACCCATCCAACCCATAGAAAACCTGTAGCCAGGAACATGCTAGCCTTTTCTCTTGGTAAGCGGATCATAGCAGCCTGTGTGCCATATGGTTTCTTTCTTAAACTCTTTACCGCTTCCGTTGGGATCGCGTTCAGCGTAGGGACTTCTATAGAGATCGTTATCAGGATTTCCTCCACAGTGGTAACCTCATCTAAATCACGACACTGGACCGTAAAATCCGGTGAGACTGTTTTGACATTAGCGTCTTCCTTTAGTACTTGTTGTACCTTTGCTTTCCTTCTTCTTCTACCTTCTGGACGGCGTTTCAGTTCTCGCAGCAATTCCCCTTTTGCTGCCTTTCGAACTTTATTTACGCTATTTCCGAGTTCACTTAGCTTTGGCTTGGCCTTCATTAACTTCAGTATATCCGCATATGTTTTTCCCCGGTTTTGGATATTATTATAGCGTCCGGGTGTGGTCTCCTTCTTTTCATAATGTTGGCCTCCCCAGTATCACCTTTTGGAGCCTCTTCACCCTCCAACCTCGCATCCCTTTTCCTTCCCCTCCGGCCAATTGTAAACCAATTGTAATTGGGTGACTCAACATTGATCTGCCCCGGGACCCTGCTTACGTGTGTGTGCGAGTTTTGCTCCGGCTGGATTTGCTACTTTCCAGCGCTTACTTCAGCCGGCGCAGATGGCTTCTTTAAGCGATTTTCCACTTCCTTATCATAAAGGCAACCAATGACCTCGACCAGCTCTCGCACGGCATTAGTAATATGCCTTTGCTTTTTAATTTTGATCGTCCTTGTCAATTCTGCGATTCGTTCTCCGAGTTGCCCGAACACCAAAGAACCATCATCACATCCATCACGGTTCTGACCCACGCTCGTACCTATATCGCCACTGCTTGTTGCCGCTATAAATTATGCAAAAAACCCTCCTTTGCACAACTGTGAAAAGCTCCTCTGTTGCTGTTGGGAGAGTAGGTTTTGTGTCTTCTATATGACTGGTCTCTGAAAATCCAGAATCCAAAATCCAATTTGATAAGACAAAACTTACCGTACTGAAACAATCACCAAGGGGCAATTGAAAACACGCATGGGATCCACTTTGCCTTCTGACTATTGTATTTTTTTTTTACCGATATACTTTGCGCAACTTTTTTTTTTGTCACTGTCACTTTGAAATTCTTCAATTCTATTTGCTCTTTTTATTTTTATATTTTTTTTACACTTTTTTTTTTAAATATGTTTTTTTTATGGGCCTTTAGTTAACTTTTTTTTTTTTCTCAATTTGCCCCACAACACTATATAGCGCAACGCACCACGCTCGCGTCATCATGAAATTAAATAAAATTCTGTTAAATTTCTTTGTTGTCTTTACCGCTCCCCGAAGAACGATCGACCAGCGACATTTTTTGAACATCTTTCATGTACCGTCGACTGGATACAGATCAACCGCCGGCTTCTGAAAATGTCGTCATTGGCCTTTTTAATGTATACAATTCCGGCTGGTTAGCGCATTCTATCAGAACCGACGAGGTTGGGAGGCTAGCAATGCTGGAAATGTTCACTGTTAGCCACAACTTGACTTAACTCGTGGAGGAACTTACGCGAGTGCCGGATACCCGAGGTGATTATGCGAACACCCTGGATCTGTCTTTGACGTCCGAGCCGATGACAAATTTTGACAAATTCAAAAGATAATTCAAACCTTGATGCCGGTCTTTTGGAGCCACATTTGGTCGCGCCGATACGGTCTTCAATGCGGGATGTGAGATTTCGTCCGCGTACTATTTCACGCATTCTACGTGAACTGGACTGTAGGAAGGCAACCGGCTCGGACGGAATACCAACAATAGTCCTTAAGAACAGTGCTCCAGAACTATCACCGGTTCTCGGCAGACTCTTTCGCTTCTCTTATGCATGGGGTACATTCCCTTCCTGCTGGAAAATCGCTCGAGCTCAGCTAATCCCAAAGAGGGGAAAAAAGTGTCTCGCACAAAATTACCGGCCAATGTCTATGTTATCTAAGGTGATGGAAAAGGTCGTCAACACCGAGCTAATTAAATATTTGGTTTGCAACGGACTTATGAATGATCGGATTCCGTGGCAGCCGGTCCACGGGAAACCTTTTGACCCTTATAACCGATATATGGACATCTGCGATTGAGCGGCATAGCGACCAGACGCCGAAGACGTGATCTGCGTTTATTACTGCACTCATACCACCAAATTAGTGCGGTTGTTGTGTAAAAGTTGCGTTTGGGTTTGACTTTCTCTAACGATTTATTGTGGTAACTGTCACAACTGTCGTAGCGTTCGTTTTTCTCTCTCTCTCTCCTATTCCGAACGGTATTGCTTAGTATTGTGGCGTTTCTAACAGATACACACACAATACATAAGCAAATAGTGAAGCAGACCGAAAAAAAAATCGAATAGGAAAAAGCATCAGCCGTATACCAAGCAATACCATAGCAATTCAAAGTTGAGTGTACTTGAGTTTAGAAATCGAATTCGTACACGCGGCAGTGACATGGTGTGTTGCGCATTGGTTCAATTTTTTGTGATTCCAACCGTCATCGCGTCAGTTCAAATCACACATTCTTCACTATCGTCGCAAAACACTATAGTGTTCCACCACCTGTCCCACTACATGACATCCTTTTTCCCTTTAACGTTCATTAACTCAACATATAGAACGATCACTCGTTCCTCAAATCAATTAACACTCAATCACACATGCAGCGATTACCCGGTCATTGCGCAATCACTTCGAGTCGTTCGCCACGCGCGATCCATTTAGGAGTGCACCTTTTTTTGCATCCTATCATATGTCATCCAGAATCGTGGATGTCCAGAAGCCAACACCCAGCACGGGAGACTTCCTAGTTACATGCGCTTGTAGCAATGCAACGCCTGCTAAAATACAGCGGGTGGCGACAATTATCACACGTCATAGAAAGTTGCGAAAGCCCGTCTTGGATAGTGATTCGAAGATGACGAAAGGAATGCTTGGATCAAGGCCACTGCCTGGCCAAGTGCATTAAGCGCAACCGAGTGACTCGTGTCAGGCAAATGCACTCCGCGAGGTTCCAAGCCAAATAAGCGGAATTACAACGGGTGAATTAACTTGCTCATAGGGTTAGTATGTGTAGAGAAGAATTAGTTGCATCGTTTGCAATTCTTCACCAATAATTTTAGAATAAAACTAGTGGTTGCAGCGGGAATAGATCAGAGTGAAGCTAACCACACCAAAGGAGAGGTCATAAAGTAAAATATTAACTAATTAACAATAGTAAAAAGGCTAATAACTTTGCCCGTAAAAATAAATGATTATGGAAAATTTAACAAGCCTCGAGACTTGCTAAAAAGGGCCAAGACCGGATCCCGGTTGTAGTGCCGATGATGATGATGAAAAAGGTCGCGGCGCATTGCATAAGTACAGCTGGCCTTTTTACTAAATAAGCTAACAAAGATTAAACAAAATAAAACTGTCTTATTTATAACTGTCTGCTCAGAACTCTTCCCTTAGTATAAAGAAACCACAGTTGCGAGACGTAACAGTGTTTATACCAGATCGTTACATTTGCACGAAAAACCTTCATCGATTAGTGCCACATCAACAAGAGTTCGAACTTCTTGAGAGGAGTACTTAAGAAAAAAGAAAGATCTCAAACCGAATCATTTCAATTCTCTTGAAGAAGTGTTTCTCTTCACTTTCTAAACCACTGCGGAAACTCTTCCATTTGTCTTATTCTACTGGCCGTTTCCCAAATAGATGGAAGTCAGCAAAAATTCAGCCAATTCCCAAAAAGGGCGACAAATCGTCCCTCTCTTCTTATCGACCCGTAGCACTAACTTCTATTCTCTCAAGGGTAACGGGATCACTGATTAACCGTCAACTTTCAAAATATCTGGAATCAAATGACCCCCAATATGGCTTTCGTAGCAACAGGTTCATAGGAGATTTGATCGCGTACCTTGCCGAAAAGTGGAGCCATTCCACCCACTACTTCGGAGAAAGCAAGGTTGTTGTACTGGATATCTCGAAAGCCTTTGACAGAGTTTGGCATCCAGCCCCTTTATCAAAATTACAACCATTCCCCGATCCAATGGATGAGAGACTATCTTTCTGGCCGTTCAATCCAACTGGTTCTTGATAGTGTCAAGTCTGCCTCCCATCAAATTAATGCAGGTGTTACCCAAGGTTCTGTACACTCACCCACTTTCTTCCTTATCTTTATAAATAATCTCTTGTCCATTATCCACAACCCAATCCACTCGTTTGCCGATAATAGCACATTGAGTTTCTCATACTCATACGAACATTCCCCGGCAAACTCTTCGAACGTTAATACCAATCAGCAGGTTATGCTTAATACACTAAATTCCGACCTCAACAAGATATATCAATGGGTATTATCTAACCGAATAGAATTCAATGCCTTAAAAACTCAGTGCTGTCTCCTGTCGTCAAAGGTGAACCCCAAAGTAAATATAAAATGACACTTCCATCGACGAAGCCAAGGAACTATCAATACGCGGCACTCGAATTATTTCGACTATTAGTTGGAGCAGCCACATATTTGAAGCTGCGAAAAGTGCGGTCAAATGCATGGGGTTCCTTAAGAGATGCAAAAGATATTTCACTCCACCCAACCTGGCCACTATTTACACGACGTATATTCGTCCCAAAATGGAGTTCAACTCCCATATTTGGTCAGGCGCATCCAAAACTGCACTACATGTGCTCGATAGGATCCAAAAACGAGCAGTGAAACTTATAGGGGACCCAGCCGTGAGTCGATCAGTTCCGTCGTTGGAACATAGGCGCAACGTATCATGCCTATCTCCCTTCTATATTGCTTAACTGAACTTGCTGAATGTGTTCCGCCTCCTCAGACATTATCCCGCGACACCCTTCTATCTAAGAATGCGCGTCAGTTCACGTTGAAAGCCAACTTCACGCGCACAATCAAATATAGAGAGTCATTCGTTGGCCGAACCACACGAATGTAGAGTAATCTGCCTGGTCGTGTGTTTCCTTGTTCTGCACTACATGTGCTCGACAGGATGCAAAAACGAGCAATGAAAATTATTGGGGACTCATCCGTAAGTCGATCAATTCCGTCGGTAGAACACAGGCGCAACGTATCATGCCTATCTCTTTTCTATAGGTATTACACGGTCTTTGCTCAACTGAACTGGGTAAATGTGTTCCGCTCCTTCAGACATTTTCCCGCGATACCCGTCAATCTGGGAATGCGCATCAGTTCACGCTGAAAGTCAACTTCACGCGCACAAACAAACAGGCAGCCATCCTTTAGCCGAACCACACGAATATTCTACCTGATCATGCGTTTCCTCGTCGTTGTATTGTCCAGGCATCTAAGACCAATGTACATCGATACCTCCTTTCCTTATCCACTTCCCCTCCTTCCGCTCGCACTGTGCTCTAACACTTCCAAAATGCCCTTTTGTGTGCGCATTTGGTAAAAAAAAACGCCAAACCCCGTGTTACACACAGAAACCCGATACTCCAATAATATAACATTATACTTACATGTAACATGTATATTTACATATAACATGTATATTTTCGTATAACATGTATGCTCTACTTTACTGTAGGCAAATGTAATGTAGCGAGCTTAGGGTTCGCTGGATTAATTATTTTGAATAAATAAGAGCCGTTAAATCGATTTTGAATTAATATAACACTTTATTAGTCCGTTAACCACAACCGTTACTTTTACCGTACACAACGATTTCTTGACTTATCTCTTCCGTACTTATCGCGTATTTTACTTCTTACTTATCGCTTGCTTCTCACTCGAGACTTATTACTTTCTACTTCTTACTCATCACTATGAAAAAAAAAAAAAAAATTGTGGCGAGAAGGCCGAATTTAGCCAGACAAGGACATATGTGTCCTTCATCTTGTCTCTGACTTCTGGTCATCTTGCGATAACCAGAATCACCCACATCCACGAGGATGTTGGGCTCGGTCTCGCGATCTCTGAAAAGAAAAGAGAAAAAGGGGGGGGGTATCCAAGGATAGTGTGGACAGTGTTAGTCCGGGTGTTCTCTAACTACATTTATAGAGGGATGGTGGGAAAGAAATCGTACAAGACCGGTAGGTCTTGGGTACGGTAGTGAACGCAGATCACGTCTTTGGCGTACGATAATCTGCGCTTTGGTCGGTGTGTATGTTTGTGTTTGTACCGTCTTGTACTGTGCGTTCGTGTGTGTGGTTTGTTAATAGTAGACCCTATGGGATGGGTCCAGGAATCCTCTATTATAGAGGGGAATGTTGTTGGGAAGGGTGCTTTCTTCAGTTTTGTACTGAAGAAGAAATTGGGGGGGTTTGATCCGAAGAGATCAAGAGAGAGAAGGGTCAAGAACGCAGGAGTCCCGTACAAGTAGGTTCTCGCTGTTCTGAATGTTTTCGAGGTACTTATATGCTAATTGAAGCATGTACTCGTCGATAGGGGTAATGGAGGCGCCTTCGTATAGGTGAGAGTTGGGGTAATGACGACCGTCAGGCCTTCTAGAATGATTGGTGCATCTTCTGAGGAGTTTCCTTTCGAAAACCCGAAGTCTTTCCATTTGGGCCGAAGATATGCAGGACCATATGGGAAAGGCGTACGATATTCCAGATCGGATTAGCTGCTTATAGCAGAGAAGCTTAACTTTGGTGTCAACTTTGTTGCTCCACTTCAAGATGTTGTGCAGTTGCTTAGACCGACCCTTTGGGGAATGTGGGTCACATGTTTGATGAAATTCATTTTTGGGGTATAAATGACCCCAAGGTATTTCATCCTGTCCTGTGGTCTAATCGTAGTATCTCCCATTTTTATTCGAATATTCTGTGAATATCGAGAAGTAGGTTGGGAGTGTTTACTACTCAGAATTATAGCTACTGCTTTAGATGGGTTAAGTCGAATTTTCCACCGACTGTAATACTGATACAGTTCGTCCAGATGACGGTTGAGTCGGTTTGTTGCGAGTTTTGGGCTTTTAGATGACGTGTACACTAGGACGTCATCCCCATAGCAAATCTGGTTTACTCTACCATCCACAGGGTGAGGAATATCTGAGGTGTAGATATTAAATAAGATGGGGCCTAGAATGGAGCCCTGTGGTACGCCTGCGGCGGCGTTGAAAGTTCGGGAAAGCTTTCCATTCACTCGAACTTGGAAGGTTCTGTTTAAAACGAACTGGTAGATTATATTACACAGCGTTTTACTGAGGCCAGTATTCAGTAATTTAAAAACGAGACCTTCGATCCAGGTTGTGTCAAAAGCCTTTTCAATGTCCAAGCTCACCGCAATGGTGGGTTCCTTATTAAAGAGGCGCACGCAAACGTGGTTTTGAAATATGTTGAGAGCCATAGTGGTGCTGTGCGCTCTTCTAAATCCAAATTGGAAGTCAGGTATTAGGTTCCTGACACTGATAAATTTATTTAGCTTCTCGTATATGAACTGTTCATATATTTTGCTGATGCAGGTGAGGAGCGAAATAGGACGAAAGCTTGAGGGGTGATAATTTGGTTTCCCAACTTTTGCTATTGGGCAGACAACAGCATGCTTCCAAGCTTGGGGAAAATACCCCATGCTGTAGGCATGGTTGAGCAGAATGGAGAGCTTTATAAAGAATAAAGCAGAAAGCCTTCGCAACGAGTGGTAGGACATATTGTCGATACCGGGTGACTTCTTGGGGTTTCGAGATTTAACTAGGTTCTGTAGGGTATTTGGTGTAACGAAGCCGTGACTATTATCACGTGTGTCGTCGAAGTATGTACTGTTAGCTGAGTTAAAGACAACTATTGGCTCGTTAAAGTTGTCTAATTTATTGTGAACCTCTGAACTAATTATTGCATTCGTTTCCGGGTCGCCATCCTCGAGAGTGAGCTTGTGATTATTTTCAAAGGTCTCTCCGATGATGTTTGCTTTATTGGTGTCATTATTGACAACAAGACCGTTGTGCATGATTGGTCCAGTGATACGAGAGGTGTCACATATCTTTTTAACATTTTTATAAATGTTCTGGTCCATCTGAATACCCTTCAGTTTGTCTTCCAATTGTCGGGTGCAATTGTTTTGGATTCTTTGTTTTATCAGCGTGCCAATATTGTGAATAATGGCTCGCAATAATGGCTCCCTTTGTGTAAAGTGGTGACGATATCTCATTGTGCAGAGCTTTTTACGCTCCCGGATGAGACGAAGAGTGAGGTCGTCAAGGGGAATCTGATAAGTATTTTCAAGTTTGTACTTCGGGACATGAGTCTCAGAAGTTTCAACTAGAATCTTGTGAAGTCGAGTTGCAGCGTTATTTATCTCAACCGTCGTTAGGTTCCTGTCAGTGGGGAGAGAGAGTTGGTGGAGTTTTTCGTTCAATGTAATATTGAAGTTGTCCCAATTTGTGCGCCCATAATCGGGTATGTATCTGATATGAGCCCGGGATGCTCGATAGCCGCGGATGAACATGGTCACAGCGTTGTGGTCAGATACACCCGGCGATACTTGGGGAGGAGTGATTCGGGGAAGTAAGTCTTTGGACACAATAAAGATGTCCAGGATGGAGTTACCTCGGGTACCACCCGTAGGTGCGACTATTTCGAAGTTGAGGGCATGACAGTTTTCGCTGTACCATTGGAACAACTTTGTGCCGTTTGGGCAAGAGACGGAGTTGTTCCAGTGGGGATGCCTAGATTTAAAATCGCCGCCTATGATGAAGGGTGTATGCCCCGAGTACGTTATTAATTGGCCGATATCTTCGGGATTAATGGGGCCATTATTGGTTTTATGTGAGTGGTAGACGGAGTATATGTTCACTCTACCATTATTAGTTAAATGCAGTTCAACCCCGGAGACCTCTATGGACTCGAAATGTGCGAGGTCAATAGCTTCATGGTGAAGTTCGGTATTAACTAGAATACAGGTGCCACCTCCGTTGATGGTGGGGCCGCCAGTGGGGGTTCGATCTCTTCGAATCATTGAAAAGTTTGGGAAAGTGGGACGGTGACATGGATGCAACCTAGTTTCGGTTACAAGAACCACGTCCGCCCGGTTATCCTTTATGAAGTCAGAGACTATCGCACGCTTTGATAGCGAAACAAGGGAGTTGACATTTATAAGGATAACTTTAATTTTGGGATCCATTTTGAAGCGTATGTCTTACATATGCCGTGAAAAGGAGTGCATCCCTCTCAGCCTCAGTTGTTAATTTTTCATATCGGGGTCGAATATCCTCAATCACGCGAGAGAGACTAAGTAGTTTCTCCAGCATTGAGGGTTGCCCCTTTGGAGGCTTTTGTGCCGCCGCTTGGATTTGTGGCATTGTGTTGGCCTGTATAGCGGATCGCTTAGGAACTTGAATATGTGTTTGGGGGGGAGGTAGTGGGATTTTCATATTCTTTGTTTGGTTCCCTTTAACCTTATCAGCGAATGTAAATCCACTTTGGATGAAATTTTGTGTGGCCTGTTTTCCGAAGTTTGACTTGGCTACTTGTTTAGCTCGAGTCTCCTTAGTTCTGTGGACTATCTCTTTATATTTGGGACAGTTCCTGTAGCTGACCGGATGTCCTTTATTACCGCAGTTGCAGCAAATTGGCAACGTAATTTCATCCTGCACATTTGTTGTGGGATCGTATTTTGCTGACGGGAGTTCGCACTTGCCAATGTCGTGGGATTTTCCACAACGGACGCAACGGCGGGCCATGTTGCAGTTCCGGGAGACATGCCCGAAACGTTGGCAACGTCGGCATTGAGGTATTTCATTGTTATGAAATACTTCGAACACAACTTGTTGATGGAGAGTTGGAAGCGACTTTGTCCGTATTATGGAGTCTATGTCGGTTCCTGGGGTAAGGTGAAGCTGCCATATGTTTACTTTGCTGTATTTTTGCGGTCTGATGTTCACAAACCGTTGTGGGGGAGAGCATTTTTTAACGTCAGTGAATTTGACGTGGGGGAATGTTGCTTCAAGGGCAGTTACGATGTCGTCCTTTTCCCAGCAGGCAGCGACTCGTTTTAAGAGGATGATCCTCGACTTTTCGTCGGCCGGGATGAATGTATAATAGTTCACCTCCTTGGCCTTCAGGGTATCGTTAACCTTGGAGAACGTTTGTCGATCGTAGGTTACGATTTTATTGAGACTTGGACTCAAGGTCTTTGCCTTAAAGTTGGATATTCCTTGTCGGTTCATATCACCGACGAACTCCTTTAGGTTGAGGTCTCGTGCAAAGACCCCAGGTTGCTGCTTCTTTTTTAAAGCGGGTACGTCTGCCCCGACCGATGTTTGGTTGGCCTTTTGAGTTGGAGTGGTCTTTGGTTTCGGGGTTGTGGAGGATGGTACCTTCGATGTGCACGATTTTTCCAGCGGAATGACTTTTTGTGCAGTGGGGTGTACCTAGAGGTTTGCCACGATTTCATTAGCCGAAGCTGGGGATATTATTGGCATACAGCCGGTGGCAACACGTTTACTGGAGGGAGCTCCCTCGCAGTTCAGCTTGGGTCGAGGCGTTTTCCGCTTTTCCGCGCGGAGAGAGGTGGGCGTGGAGCGGCAAGTATTAGGAGTAGGGACATGGAGACCATTCTCGTCGGCAGAGACATCAAAGTCACTGTCGAGGCTTATCATTTCAGGTTCGACCTGTGAATGACGGGTTTCCAGGTTTTTGTTGGAGGGGGTCGGGGGTGGTGTAGCTTTCAATGCTGCGTTCTCCCTCTCGAGAGCAGCGATCCTGGCTACCGCGGTCGCGAGTTCGCTTCTCAATCTCTCAAGAAGAGTCATCAAATCCTGATTGGGTTGATGCCCCAAGCTCTGAGGAGAAGAGAGGTCCATTTTACGAGGGATAAATGAAAGAAAAGTGATGGACACCGGAGATCACAAAGCGCGAGAAACAGCCTGATAGGACTAGCTGAATAAAACAAGTAGGAATGCAGAAAAACAACGGAAAGAAGATAGGAAAAAGAAAACAGCCCGACGGAACCTAAATTCAACACAAGTCCGAAATATAAAATGTTGCTATATAAATTATAAAAGTTGTGTTAGAGGAAGAAAGATATTTGGACAATATAAATAAGAAAAATGAGATTTCAGTGAGAAGAAAATCAAAGAAAATTTAAATGAAAAGAAAAGAATATGAAATGTAATGAAATTGAAATTAAGATGAAATTTAAATGTAAATCAAGGAAAAGTAGAATATAATTTAAATTATAACAAATACATAACAAATAAAATTTTTGCACGATTTTTCCGATTGTACGTACATTTGGACGATTAAATTGACCGAAAAAATCACGAAGTGCACGATATGCATTTTGATTTGAACGCCCATTTTCATAATAAGCCTGAATAACTTTAACGCGTTGCTCGATTGTGTATCATTCCATGGTTCAAATTGAGTTAGTCTGAAATTGAGAAATGTCAAATGAAATGCAGAAAAAAACTTGACGTTTAGGTGTGGTTCACATTCAACATTAAAATTTAACCACCCTTTACCAAGGATATTTATTTTCATCCATCGCATGCTATTCGCCATAGGAAAATCAAATTCTCACCACCTTGAAATGCAATACATTTCCCGCTCACATACCTAAGCTTGCAATTATGCATTGCCCACTCGCATACCTAAAATTGCAATTCTGCAATTCCCGCGTCCCAGCCATGTTCTAACATGCGGATTGCAGCTACGTTGATAATCACCTAGCACCCCATCACCTTCAAGGTAATTTTACTCAGGCACATGCATGCTATTTACTATGGGCAAATCAGATTCGCGTCACCGTGAATCGAAATTTTCCCATAGCCTTGGGGTGGAACTATATCCACAGTAAGGTTGCCAACTTAGGATGACTGGCGGCAAAAAATTGCGGCGTTGCAGTTCCCATCGTCGTTGTCATGGCCTTCGACTGGGACTAGCGTCGGGTGGCTGTCTGGAAGTCAGCAATGACCCGTAGGAAAGTATGAAAATCTTGATTTGGATTTTGGGTATAAATAGGGAGTTTCGCTGGAGGTAATAATAATTAGGACCCGACGGCACCAAAGGGTGCATCAACGCATCAAAAAATTAAAATTAGAATCTGACAGACAAAGTGTGGCATCGAGTATTAAGGTCATTTTAAATTGATCTGATATAAATTAAAAATAAAGAAGTGAAATAACGTAACCCTTAATCTAAAACCAAAAACAAGGTACTCTTATTGAAAAGTATTGGCTCATCGGGGTCTCGTCAAAACGGCCCGAAGGAAGGTACCGGAGGAAGGTGCCGAAGAAACACAAGGTGCCGGAGGACAAGGTAAGCAGAAATAAAAAATACAACATTACCCGAAGGAACACCAGGTGAAGAAGAAACACCAGGTGCCGGAGGACAAAAGAAGATAGCCCCCCCATTAACCACCCTCCGTTCACAACTGCGACACCGGCCAATCAACTATCCGCAGAGTTCAACTACGGACTCTACTAGTCGGAATCCCCCTACCCACGGGCTAGAGAGCCGGAAGCCCCCACAAATTAGTGTTGCATAGCAATATACAACACCCGAAACATGGTTAATATTTTCTCCCGACTATATCAGAGAATCAGATGGTATCTCACTGAAAAGTTGACGCCAGATCCCAACTTACTGCCTCTTCAAGTTCATCAGCCAAGCTCTAAAAGTTTGTGAAGGTTCCTCGGGACCATTTCATAGATCCCATAGCTTAAGGGAGGCGTGTTAAGTGGATTTGTTCGACCTGGGTACTTAACCTGTGGCGATTCCAATAGATTACGTACATGCAACTGTATTGAATAACGCGCTAAAGGCAGCGCTGGATATCAGAGCATTAATGTAGTAATCACATCTTATGTAGCGAGTCGAGACATTCTCGTTTACCGCGGTTTGATGGTTGTTGGAGCTTTGATTCTAATGTTACCTAGCGTGAGTTCGAATCACCATCGCAAAACCGACCCTGATTTTTCAGAAATAGTAGTATTTATTTTATTGAAAGTAATAATCATTAACTGGCGCAAGACTAATAACCTTGCCCGGAAAAAACAAATCATTATGGAAAATTTAACAAGCCTCAGGACTTGCTAAATAAGGCCAAGACCGGCTCCCAGTTGTTGTGCCGATGATGATGATGAATAATCATTAAAAGAAAAGCAATGGCATCCACAGAAGATGCATGGAACCATGTAGGTTTAATTTCAAACACACTAAGATTAAGAAATGATTAAATAATTGACGTTTAGCGTGCTTAAGGGGACATTCCGGTTTGTCGGTTCAAAAATTAGGTCATTTTCACGATTTTTTTAAGAGAAAGTATTAAAGATATAGGGCTCCTCGGTAGTATAGTGGTTAGTATACCCGCCTGTCACCCGGGAGATCGGGGTTCGATTCCCCGTCGGGGAGCCCCTGGCGCAAGACTAATGACCTTGCCCAGAAAAAATAAATCATTATGGAAAATTTAACAAGCCCCAGGACTTGCTAAATAAGGCCAAGGCCGGTTCCTGGTTGTAGTGCCGATAATATAACAACAATTTTTTTTAAACATTTTATTCATCTTTCGACTACGTTTGTAAATTTTGTCGAGTCACTCCGGAACCGGACCCCCCCCCCCCCCCCCCCCCCCCCCTCCAGGTGTTCAAAGTTAGCCATCCGTTCTGCTCGTCTACGGGTTATTTCTGTTGTATTCCAGAATACTACCCTTATTTGATTTAACACCGAATCTCATTACTTTTCTAACACACCTTTAAAACTTCCTCTGTTCATATCTTATTCTCACTTAATACATAACATTAATAAACTTTCACAATATTCTATATCAAGCCTGTTACAGCACATTTCATAACATGCACCTTTTTTCATTCAAAACATAGCACTTTGATTATCGTTCAAAGTTTATTCAATTTAAAAGTCACAGAGACTAAAAGGAATACTTTGAGAAAATTTGTTTTGTTCACATTATAATTTCCAACCAGTTAGAACAATAAGTAGCATAAGAAGAGAGAAATTTTAATTGTAAAATCAGTTTCAGGTTCAGTTTAGTTTTGACAGTCAAGTTTGAGATATCAGTTAGAGTTAAATTTAAAGTTTTAGTTTTGAGAATTGAAAGTAGAGTTCAGTAGAGTTGATGAGTTTGTGAAATCAGTTATTTGAGAAATAAGTTTGAGATTGGAGTTTCTTCGTCGAATAAATACAGTCTTCAGTTAAAGAAGAAGAGTTTTAATTGGAAGAATAAAATAAAAGGTCCACGCTCTTCCCTCATCAGAGAAAGCACGGCGTCGGACACGTAACATTTCCGTCCCCGGTGAAAAAATACGAAATATGCAAAAAGTTTATTGAATTTAAATACATTTAGCCCAACGTGAGTTAAAAATATTTTAAAATTGATAAAAAACAACAAAATGGCGAACTATTAAAAAAAAAAATCGATTTTTCGGCCCTTTTTTGCTCAATTTTTTAGTTATAACTAAAAAAATAAATAAATAAATAAAAAAGTAATTCACTCACAATTTGCGTGTGCTTGTTAAAAATATGTGTGCGAACTTTCATAAGAATCGCATGTACCGTTTTCACATTATCGCTTACACCGCACTCAAAAAAGTCGTCTCGAGAAAAACGCATTCAAAGTTTGGAGATAAATTAGACACAATATAAAAGTGATTTTTTTCATGAAATCATCGGGATTTTTTATACTAACAGCTAGACGCTGCCCAAAATTGCAGGCAGGTATGGTGGGTTTGGAAGGTTGTTAATTTAAGAGGATGGGCGGTTCTTTGGGAATGTATTAAAGAACCGCCACACATCTATTCCTGGACCATAAACAATTCCTTCCACGACTTTTTTTCCTCGCTGTTCGTGCCTCGTTCTAGTGGTATACTAGGCTGCGGTCAGTGTCTTGCAGCCGATCTCTGTCCCTCTCGTTCGCAAACGCTCTCGCAGCGTACCCAATTTTGATGCCCATGACTTGCATTGTTAGCAATACGGGTAAAAACCCCTCATTAAACATACAAGCTGCGGTAAGAGCCGCAACTTCAATGATTTTCTTACCACTGAATGTGTGTTTTGGCGCCATTTGCCAGATAGTAGCATTGAAACTTTCGTTGTTATTTTGCGTGAAACCTCCCTCGCATTTTTTTTAACAAATCGGGATCTGTCAGTTTTACGTAAACTGGGTAAATAGCTGTTCGTACTTTAGGAAGAAGGGAGGTTTGTCGTGGTGGAACTTCGACAGCTCATTCGCAGCTTACGCGCGTTTCCATTTGCACCATGACTCCGGGCCCTCTGGACAGTTTTGATGTGGATTTTCATCGATTGATATTTTGTGGTAGTATGTTGCCCAAATTTCTTTCGCCATTTCTTCAGCAGAGTGAGCATTGCGTCTAATCGCAAGTTGGTAATAAGTCGTCAGTTCTGTTATATCGACTCCCTGGACGCATCCCTGACTTACGCGAACCTTTAACGTTTTTAAACATTATGTTAGAAAAATTTACCGTTGAAAAACGTATGAAACGGACGCCTAAGCGCGAGCACTGCACGCTCTGAGAGCACGTTTACACTAAATACTTTTTCCTCCTCATGAAAAAGAAACAAAGAAACATCAAAAATACCTACCCCACGACGTCACCGGTAGGAACATCTTCCATAGTCCCCAAACAAGAAAAAATCACCAGCACCGCGCAACGGGCAAGTTAGTTTCATATATATGAAACTAACTAAAACTCAGGCAATCGCAGGTCACCCGCAGTACGCCCGAATGTAAAAACAACATACACAGGAGCGACTACCCATTACCGCTTATGAACATGTTGTTCAGTCGCACAGGATTGCGACATATTCAAAGAAGTGGCAGTTGGCCCAAGCCAACAGCGAAGCAAATTAATGCCCATAAATGGATAGTCTGCATCTTTCTAAATACGCGGTATTTGCCAACTATGATAATGTGACGCATATGACAATCAGTACTAGAATATTCTAGAGAGTCCGAAACAGAATACTGGAATGTTCTATAAAGTAATGGAAAACTGGAGAACGTGAACAGTAGAACATTCAAGACTATGGATCGGACGGAAACGAAACGTTGAATCAGAATACGGAAACGGTATAAATACGTCGCACACAGATCATGGAGGATGAGTAATAAGTACGAAAGTGAAGCAAGCGAGGAGTAAGAAGTAGAAAGTGAAGCAAGCGATAAGTGCGGAAGTAATAAGTAATGAGTAAGAAGTAAGCAGTAAAATACGCGATAATTACGGAAGCGATAAGTGAAGAAATCGTTGTGTGCGGTAAAAAGTAGCGGTTGTTATTAACTAATAAGTGTCACATTAATTCAAAATCGATTTAACGGCTCTTATTTATTCAAAATAATTAATCCAGCGAACCCTGAGCTCGCTACAATACGAATTTGTATCCGCGAGAGACCCGACCCTTTAATGATCTATAACTTTGGAACCTAAGATTTCGTTTCCAAATTTTAACATATTGTGACGCATATGACAATCAGTACTAAAATATTCTAGAGAGTCCGAAACAGAGTACTAGAATATTCTATAAAGTAATGGAAAACTGGAGACTAGGAACAGTAGAACATTCAAGGCAATGGAACGGACGGAAACGAAACGCTGAAACAGTATAAATACGCCGCACACAGAGCATAGTGATGAGTATGAAGTAGAAAGTAATAAGTCTTGAGTGAGAAGCAAGCGATAAGTAAGAAGTAAAATACGCGATAAGTACGGAAGCGATAAGTCAAGAAATCGTTGTGTACGGTAAAAGTAACGGTTGTGGTTAACGGACTAATAAAGTGTTATATTAATTCAAAATCGATTTAACGGCTCTTATTTATTCAAAATAATTAATCCAGCGAACCCTAAGCTCGCTACAATTGGTGTCAGAAGTGGGATTAATTATTGGTGAAATAAATAAGTCTGTGGAAGTGTATTCTGACGATGGCAGATCGACATTCGGAGAAGAGTTCGCAACCGTTGGACATTTTGGAGATGTTCAGGATTATGATGGCAAAATTGGATGCGCGAGCTATCGATATTAACTCAAAATTGAATGCTTTAGCTGCAAAATTGGACGCGCGAGCTGCAGAGTTTAAGGCAAAATTGGATGCCCAAAGGCAGTGTATGAAAGAATTCTGGGACTCGTTAGCGGAGGAATCTGAAGATGAGGAGAAATTGGAGCCACAGGAAATGAAGAAACTCAGGTAGAGCAAAGCTATGGCCGACAGTGGTGAGGAAGAGGAGGAAAATGACGATGATGTGTTACGTGAAGAACTGAAGGATTTCATCGATGATAACCCGATTGAAGAGGACGGCAGTGATGATGATGACACTGATGCTTCAGGCCGTTCCCTGAAACGGATTTACAATGATGATGACGAGTTGGACGACCGACTGGAAGACGACGACTGTGACCTTATTGAAGAGAATCTTGGTTTGAAAGTCGAAGGCAGAAAGCGTCCCAAGCGTCTGCGTCGTACACAGGATGAAGAAAGTGATGGAGAGGAACAGCACGTCGATGAAGGTTCAGCACGTGAGGCTATAGACGAACAGCTATTCGACGACGAAGACGATGTTGAACGCCGCTCTGAACGTAGTCACAGGGAAACTGAGGCGGCAAAACATTTCAATGATGAATTGGAAAGGGATCACTTTACGGATTTGGACAATGAAATCCGTAAAACGGATATTCCTGAGCGAATGCAATTACGCGAAGTTCCGGTTACGCCTGTTCCAGAGGGACCCAACAAGCTACAAGATGAAGCTGAATGGATTTACAAACATGCGTTTTGTAAATCAACTGTTTCCGAACAAAAGAGATCAACGGATGTTGGAGGTCGAAACCGCTATTGTAAGCCACCACATATGGGGGGAAAGATCAAGCAAGCCCTAGATTGTAGGCGTAATCAACAGCTAGAGGTGCCGTTCATTGCGTTCTACGGAGAAGAACACGTGAAACCAGGATTAACGTGCGACGATCTATGGAAAGTCTATTACTACGACGCACGATGGTGTTTACTGTCAGCTCCAAAGAACAAACTGCTTCAGTTATTTGAAAAGATGCGGAACTACCAGTTGGATACGGTTATGAAATCGACAGATGCCCCAATACCAGATGATATGCGTGTAATTAAAGGTGAAGATCTAGATCGCTTACGTGATGTGCAAACTCCAGAAGAGCTTAAGGGTGTACACATGCATTTTCTCTTATACTGTTCGCATGAGATCCCTAAAATGCAAGAGGAATTCCGTCGTCAGGAAAAGAAAGAATGGCGGCAGGCTAGAGCTGACGCGAAAAGGAGAGCAGTAGAAAATTTGGATGAAGGTCAAGAACTTCCACCGCCGAACGCCAAGATGAAAGTGGTGCATCGCGACCGACTGGCGGCTTTTGTTGGCCCGGGAGACCAGTGAACTTAGTTCGGGACGAACTAATCTAGGCGGAGGGTAGTGTGACGCATATGACAATCAGTACTAAAATATTCTAGAGAGTCCGAAACAGAGTACTAGAATATTCTATAAAGTAATGGAAAACTGGAGACCGTGGACAGTAGAACATTCAAGGCAATGGAACGGACGGAAACGAAACGCTGAAACAGTATAAATACGCCGCACACAGAGCATAGTGATGAGTAAGAAGTAGAACGTGAAACAAGCGATAAGTCTCGAGCGAGAAGTAAGCAGTAAAATACGCGATAATTACGGAAGCGATAATAGAGAAAAGGTTAAGTGTACGGTAAAAAGTAACGATTGTTATTACGGACTAATAAAATGTCACATTAATTCAGAATCGATTTAACGGCTTTTATTTATTTACAAATAATTAATCCAGCGAACCCTAAGCTCGCTACAGTATTAAATAACAGGTCAATTGAAAAGTGCCCGGCCTGGCATATAGATGGCGGCACTAGAATTAAATCCATATGATTTGTAGTTAGCCCTAACCTTTAGCCGTTAGCCCGCACAGCACCACTATGGCTCTCAATTTATTTCAAAACCACGTCTGCGTGCGGCTCTTTAATAAGGAACCCACCGTTGCGGTAAGCCTAGACATTGAAAAAGCTTTTGATACGACTTGGATCGAAGGTCTCGCTTTTAAACTACTGAATACTGGCCTCAGTAGAACGCTATGTAGCATCATCTACCAGTTCGTTCGCAACAGAACCTTCCAAGTTAGAATGAATGGAAAGCTTTCCCGAACTTTTCACGCCGCTGCAGGCGTACCACAGGGCTCCATTCTAGGCCCCATCTTATTCAATATTTACACCTCCGATATTCCCCGCCCTGCGGACGGGAGAGTAAACCAAATATGCTATGCGGATGACGTCCTGGTGTACACGTCAACCAAAGGCCCTAACCTCGCAACAAATCGACTCAACCGTCACTTGGACGAACTGTATCAGTATTACAGTCGATGGAAAATACGACTTAATCCATCCAAAGCAGTAGCCATAATTCTGAGTAGTAAACACTCCCAACCTGCTTCTCGATATTCACAGAATATTCGAATAAAAATGGGAGATACTACGATTAGACCACAGGACAAGATGAAATATCTCGGGGTCACTTATACCCCAAAAATGAATTTCATCAAACATGTGACCCACATTCTCCAAAGGGGCCTCGGTCGGTCTAAGCAACTGCACAACATCTTGAAGTGGAGGAACAAAGTTGACACCAAAGTTAAGCTTCTCTGCTATAAGCAGCTAATCCGATCTGGAATATCGTACGCCTTTCCCATATGGTCCTGCATATCTTCGGCCCAAATGGAAAGACTTCGAGTTTTCGATAGGAAACTCCTCAGAAGATGCACCAATCATTCTAGAAGGCCTGACGGTCGTCATTACCCCAACTCTCACCTATACGAAGGCGCCTCCATTACCCCTATCAACGAGTACTTGCTTCAATTAGCATATAAGTACCTCGAAAACATTCAGAACAGCGAGAACCTACTTGTACGGGACTCTTGCGTTCTTGACCCTTCTCTCTCTCGATCTCTTCGGATCAAACCCCCACAATTTCTTCTTCAGTACAAAACTGAAGAAAGCACCCTTCCCAACAACATTCCCCTCTATAATAGAGGATTCCTGGACCCATCCCATAGGGTCTACTATTAACAAATCACACACACGAACGCACAGTACAAGACGGCACAAACAGAAACATACACACCGACCAAAGCGCAGATTATCAGACGCCAAAGACGTGATCTGCGTTCACTACCGCACCCAAGACCTACCGGTCTTGTACGATTTCTTTCCCACCATCCCTCTATAAAAGTAGTTAGAGAACACTTGGACTAACACTGTCCACACTATCCTTGGATACCCCCCCTTTTTTCTTCTCTTTTCAGATGCCGCGAGACCGAGCCCAACATCCTCACGGATGTGGGTGATTCTGGTTATCGCAAGATGACCAGAAGTCAGAGACAAGATGAAGGACACATATGTCCTGTCTCGCTAAATTCGGCCTTCTCGCCACAATTTTTTTTTTTTTTTCATAGTGATGAGTATGAAGTAGAAAGTAATAAGTCTCGAGTGAGAAGCAAGCGATAAGTAAGAAGTAAAATACGCGATAAGTACGGAAGCGATAAGTCAAGAAATCGTTGTGTACGGTAAAAGTAACGGTTGTGGTTAACGGACTAATAAAGTGTTATATTAATTCAAAATCGATTTAACGGCTCTTATTTATTCAAAATAATTAATCCAGCGAACCCTAAGCTCGCTACAATATTATTTTTGAAGTATAAAACTATCGATTAAGCATTATTTTTTGAATGTCTGGAATAGACTCACTTCTATGTGCAGTAAAGCTTTTTCTTACTACTGTCGCTCTCAATGCGGTTTTCCTAAAGTTTGTTTATTAAGAGAATATTTCGTTGATGCCTTAACAGAGAATAAGAGAAATTATGGGAAAATGAGACGGAATCCGAGGTCAAACATGCCTAGACAATGCTCTTTTGATTACACACATTGCGCTTGCTCTCAATGAAAACAAAATCAAGTAATAAATCAGCCCCCATTCTTTCTGGCACTTAAAGTCATTCTCTTTAAGTAAACCAATCAAAAGATAAATTCGCCGCTGATCTCTCTTCGATTTACTTTTGGAAGCACTCTAAGGGGGAAACTAATCAACATCCGCTGCACGTAAATGGCTCCTGCTTGGTAATGCACATGCCAGATACCTATACCATTTTCGCCGCAATCAATTCGCCACTTAACGAACTGCGAAGTATTTGACATGTGTTGACAATATTAGAAACAAGTACCAGGGGATGTTGTGGGTGATTACAAACCGAACGTGGGAGTGTTGGTGGGTCAATAAGAAAGCGCATATTTATATGCCTCGGCGCGAACATATAATTCCAGGGGACGAAAGAGCACTCATTTACTGAGTGTTCGGTGTAGGGTGCTTTTAAATCAAAAGAGACCTCCGCTGGTTCTCTCTCACTCTCTTGCCGCGGTCGGACAAGAGGCAGCAGGGTTGTGGAGCGGTTAAACGTTCAATGCTTGAATTCCGAGGTGGTGCGCGGCGTCAGATCTATTCGCCGCATATGAAACTATATCGAGGGCGATTCACGGCAAAACGGCGCACAGTTCGATACACCATACACTACATGGTACACCTCACTTCGGGATACTAGATACAACCACAGGAAAAAATAAATAAATATATAATAAATAAAGAAATAACAAGCAGAAAGAAAAGTTATAAATTTATTTTCTTGCACACGTTATAGATGGTGACGCGCTTTGGAAGTTCTGTTTTCGTTTTTCGAATGCAAATTCGTTTTCGTTTATTTTGATTTCGAAACATTTCGCTGATCGCTGGTGCGATTCGCTCGCCCAGATGCCGCTGCAATTCAAACGCCAAATTCAGTGGTTAAGCATCTAACACCACGTCTGGGGCTGATGTCGCATTTGCAAATGTCTACTCCCCGATTGTAAATACCTCTGCAGATTATTTTTTGTGTAATGTTTAATTGTGATATCCAATAGATAGTTCCGGTGCATGTATACTACAGAGTGCAAAAAGTAAAGTTGATAATTCAATTAGAAGATACAAAAAATATGAGAAAAATCAATAGAAATTTTCTCTAAAGCTAAAATAAATAATCATAAATAAATAAATCCATTATTTTCCTTCGATTCAAAAATTCCTTATCATCTGAGTCCTGAAATCAATTAATTGTGAATCCTGTGTTAACCGCGTGTGATATTCTGTGAAACATGTGAAAAGTCAAATTAAAAAAAAAGCATCAATAATAAAATAAGCCAATTATAATAAAGTGTTAACTAAATATTCGACCCGCCCACAACCACCTGGTTTCCTTTGTGTTTTCTATTCAATTTCAAATTGTATCTAATTATCTGTTACCTGACTCGTGTGTGGTGCATTATCCCTGGCGTTCGCTAAATTACCTTCGTCTTAACTATGCTCTCTTATATGTTACCTGTAGAAGAGAAACCATCAGCGACAACAGCGACCACAACCCCAGCTACAATGGCCGTATCACCGCCAGCTACATCCATTCATGGCGACAATGCAACTAGCATCCAAATCCAACAGACACCTGTTTCCATCGCGAAAATATCTCTTGCCACAACACCAACCAACAATCAACAACAACAGATGCGTAATCTCAATCTAAACTTAAATCTAAATAATAAATTAAATCAAAGTGGCAACGGTGGACTATTGTCGGCGATTATTGAAAATAACACCGGCAACAACAGCGACGATGACAACTGCGACGATGGATGCCACAGCATTGACAATTGTGATGAGCACACAAAACTCCTCGGGAAGATTTGTGTTAATGGAAAAGGTGCATCTTCTGGCGCGACTACCGCCTCCATGGAGGGTGTCGGCCTCCTCTGTTTGAATGGCACCAATCACAGTAGCTACCGGAGCACGATGCGAAGTGGTAGCAATGGTAATAACAACAATATAGGCAGTAGCTTGAAGAGCGGCGAAAGTTGTCACGGCTGCATTGAGGAGGAGGATGAAGTTCCAGATACCTGTGATGAGGACACTGAAACCTGCGGAACGAATGATAGTGATAGATACAAGCAACACAAAAAGGTTAAACTCAGTAAAGTGGGTGGCACCAAGAGTGTTACGCTGAAGAGGTGAGTCCTTGTTATGTTATGTCTTCTTTTGCTGCTTTGAGAGTGTTTTTCAATGCGGACTTTGGAATTTGAAAAATGAACCAGACATCATAAGGTGGTGGAGTTTACACTCGGCCCTTGTGGGAAAAGGACCTTTTTTTGTGTCTGGAAAATAGCACGGAGCTCTTTAGCTGCAAACTTTTTAATTCCGAGGTTTCATTAACTCGGTGTTCGGAAAATGATTATGAGTAGTAGAAGTGAAAATGCGAGAAGTTTTGGAATGGACAGCGTTCGGTTGAATCAGTTAAAGGTCTTTATACAATTTTTTAAGCCTAATGTAACCCATCACAGGTTTTAAATGGGGGTTGTTTGATAATGCCAGGACTTTTAAATGATGTGTCTTCGAACAATGGGGGTCGCTTTTCTATCAAGGCAGGAGGAAAGCGGTGTGTAATATTGAACTGTGATACATTTTCCTTTCTCCAGTTAATCTATTTAAAGTGTACAGTGTGGCGCCGAATGAAGGTTGTGGTTTGGATTCATTCTAACGTTTTTATTTGCGTGAAAATTATTGTGTTCTTAGTTTTAAATGAAGTGTATTATTGGTAATTTTTTTTGGCTTAATTACGAAAAACGATATCTGGCCAATGCTGGCCATTTTATGGCATCTTCGGATACCGTTCGAAATGTACAGCATACTCTTGGTGATGCCAGTCTATGCGCCGAGTTCACTCCCCTCATGTATGACTTATACTGTGCGGCTCCTGCCCATATGTGAGCTGCATACATTATAGTGGAGGTGTTGACACTGATAATGAGATTCCTTATGTGGGGACGGGGTCCTCCAACATTGTTCCTTGAAGCTCAACCTGTTGTCGAGTATGACACCAAGATATTTAATATAGGGACTGGATCTGATTATTTGTCCTTCTATTTCCAAATCAAGGTGTTCAACTTTCTTGTGGCTGCTTATTAAAACTGCCTCCGTCTTATGTCCAGTTAGTTTCAGTCCGGCCATACCTAGCCAGCATTTAATGCTCTGAATTGCTTGGGAGCAAATATTCTCCAGGTCATCTAGATGTCTAGCGACGGCTACTATTGCCAAATCATCTGCGTACCCAATGATTCTAACCCCTTCTGGTACATTGACACTGAGCACACCATCATACATGATATTCCATAACAGCGGACCTCATACAGATCCCGGAGGTACACCCGCTGTTATCTTATATTCCTGTGGTCCCTCATCTGTGTCATAGAGCAGTCTTCTATCCGAGAGATAGTTTGCTAGTATACGCACCAAGTAGGGTGAGACTTGTAGATCGCCCAACGCTTCTAGAATCCGATTCCAATTCACCGAGTTAAAAGCATTTTTAACATGAAGCGTCACCACCGCGCAATATTTTTTGGTACCACCTAGCCATCGTGCTCCAGCTATTGCATTGCGAGCGATGTCGCACACCACACATAGTGCTTTTCCGGTTGATCTACTTTTCCGGAACCCATACTGCGATTCAGAGAGCCCCGATGTTCCCTCAGTGAATTCTTCCAGGCGAGTGGCAATTACTCGCTCAAGCAGTTTACCTGCGGGAAGAGGACAGCAACGATTCTGGTCATGTCCCTTTTCCTTTTTTGCATTTGGCTACTGTTACTCTGTAGTCCTTTCATGACTATCCTGTAAGCGCTGCCCCATGGGTTGTTATTTAATTCATCCCTTAGGGAGCAGAACGCGTCATATTTACTTTTGTGGATCACATTCCTCAACTCTTTCCGTTTGTTGGCGAATTCCGCATGCAACTGCGGTGTAACGGTTTCTTGCTCTTTGTTGCAAGCGTCTTAACCTGTTGCACTCCGATCGCACATGTTCGATTTCTGAGTTCCACCAGTACACTGGTTTGGGAGCCCCTGCTGGTTGTCTTTGTCGTGGCATAGAAGCATCACATGCGGTAGTTAGCCACTTCATGATTTTTCCAGCCTGCCTGTTCGCATCGGCCTCTGCGTCAAATTTGGTCTTCCAGTATATAATCGAGCAGTTCCGCATCGAGGTCCTTCTCTCTCCACCCATTTTTTTGGACTTTCTTCGCCAATTTGCCAGTGATGAATCCCCTGTGCGGTAATATTTCGTACATCACGGCTTGGTGGTCACTATGGGTGTAGATGTCCAAAACTCGCCACTCCATACTTCTTGCCAACATGGAGCTGACAAATGTGATGTCGCTTTTGGACCGGCCTCTCTCGTTTATGAAGTTGTCACCGATACCATCATTAAGTAACATCACATCTAGGACTGCGAAGGCTTCAAGTAGTGGCTGGCCTCTACTGTTGGTCCTTGTGCTTCCCCATTCTACTGCCCAAGCGTTGACATCTCTGGCAACTATAAGAGGGCTCTTATCTCTAGCTTCTTGTGTTATCCTGTCCAAAAAGCATTTCTAATATTCTATTTCCCACCTTGACGGAGTGTAATAACAGTAGAAATGAATTCCTCTGATCTTACCATAGGCAATTCGTTCCAGCTGTTGGACACTCCTGCATTCCATGGGAGAATTTCCAGTTGTCCAGATGGCCGCTGTTCCGCTGCTGTCTTCCTCCCATGTAACAATACCAGTACCAGGCATCCTGTACTGTTCATTGATGAGCACCACGTCGGCACCATATTTCTTAGCCGTTTGGGAAAGGAGTTCTTGTGCGGCTCCACAATGGTTTAAATTGATTTGAATGCACTTAAACCTGTCCATTTTTATTGAGAAGATTGGACATCGCGTTTTTAAATGCTCGTGTGGGTGCGATGTGTTCTCGAAGTCTGCATCTCACTCAACCAACCCGTAGGAAACCTGTAGCCAGCAACGTGCTAGCCTTTTCTCTTGGTAAGCGGATCATGGCAGCCTGCATGCCATCTGGTTTTCTTCTTAAGCTCTTTACCGCTTCCTTTGGGATCGCTTTCAGCGCAGGGAACTCTATAGCGATCGCTGTCAGGATTTCCTCCACAGTGGTCACCTCATCTAAATCACGACACTCAACCGTGATTTCCTGTGACACAGTTTTGACATTAGCATCTTCCTTTAGTGCTTGTTGCACCTTTGCTTTCAGTGTCTCGGTGGCGGCCTCTGGACAGCGTTTCAGTTCTAGCAGCAATTCCCCTTTTGCTGTCTTTCGAACTTTATTTACACTATTTCCGAGTTCACTTAGCTCGGGCTTGGCCTTCATAAACTTCAATATATCCGCATATGTTTTTTCCCCGGTTTTGGATATCATTATAGCGTCCGGGCGTGGTCTCCTTCTTTTCATAATATTGGTCTTCCCAGTATCACCTTTTGGAGCCTCTTCACCCTCCAACCTCAAATCGCTCTGCCTTCCCCTCTGGCCTGTAGGCACCCGAAAGTTCATGACCTTACCGACTCGACTCCGCCATTGGTCCCTCTGCCGTGCGCTCTCCTTCCACGTTCGACCATCCGATCTGATCTCTTCGAGGTCCAACTTAACATTATCCTCCCATCTCCGTCGCGGCCGTCCTGTCGGTCTCTTTCCCGTTGACTTACCGCCAAAAATTGTATGCGCGGTCCTATCGTTGCCCATTCGCGCCACATGTCCGGCCCATCTTAATCTTCGCCACTTGATTACTCTCACTATTGTAGGTTTGCGGTATAGCTCTTCCAAATCGTGGTTGTGGAGTTTCCTCCATTGTACTGCCGACTCGTCATATTTGCCGCCAAAGATATCCGTTAGAACTTTATTCTCGAATACGCGGAATTTGTTTTCTTCCCGTTTTGTGAGAGCCCATGTTTCCCATCCGTATAGAACAATCGGCATGATTATGGTTCTATAGACACGGAGCTTTATATTACGTGATAGCAGTTTGGATTTCAACAGTTTCCTGACTGCATACCAACTAGGGTTGTTGGAGTGTAGTATTTTGTTAATTTACTTCGACATTTCGTTACTGACCGTCAGTATTGTTCCCAGGGTATCTAAATTCTTTGACATTTTCAAATATCTTGTCCCTGATGTTTATATGTGTTCTCTGAGGTCCACCTGCTTTCGCCATAATCATGTATTTTGTTTTGTCTTCATTTATTTCTAGGCCCTTCTTCTGCCGCTTACATGATGACTTCACTGGTTTTACTTAGAGTTTGTAGATTATCGCCCCAAAACAGCGATGTCATCCGCATATGCGAGCACTTGTGTGACCCCGTTCTGGGATGATCCGGCCATGTTGTAGTCTTGTAACTTTCTGATGACATACTCGAGCACAAGGTTAAAGAGACATGGTGAGAGGCAAACGCACTGTTTTAGTCCGTCCCGGATTTCAAATGGTTCTGAGAGCTGGTTTTCAATTCTAACTCGCCCTTTGTTTTCGTTCATGCAGATTTTAATGAGGGCGGCATATTTTTTCGGGATTCCCACCTCAACTACAATATGGTAGAGTCTTTGCCTTGCGACTGAGTCGTAGGCTTTTTTGGAGTCAACGAATAGTTGGTGAACCGTCTCTCCGTATTCCCACTTCTTTTCCAGCAGTTGTTTTATTGTGAACATTTAGTCGCTTGTTGACCGGTTCCTACGGAATCGGCAGTGGTAGTCTCCCAATATTTTTTCGGCGTACGGTTTGATTCTCGCCAGTATGACATTTGTTAGTATTTTATATCTGGTTGGGAGCAATGATATTCCTCTGTAATTTTCGCAGTCAGATCTGTCGCCTTTTTGAAAATGGGGACGGCTATTGAGGTTTTCCATTCTTCCGGAATGACTTCCTTATCCCATATTGTTTTAATCAGTTGGAGGATCTTTCGAGCGGTTGCCTCTCCTCCATATGTGGAGGCTATATTTTTAAGTTAAGTGTTTTCTTTCTGACTTACCTCCTTTGGGGTTGTTGGGTCAGTCCCCTTGGGGAGAACTCGTGGGGGCCGTGTACCGCTGTTATTGGACGGCGTGAAAAGTGCGCCCTCGCAACTTCCTCCGGTGGGCGTGGGGTCTTCCGGGCGGGACACTCGGTTCTCGTAAGCTCCTTGGCAGCCAAGGCGGTCCTTCGGAGTTTCCTTTCAAGGCATCATTGGTTACTGCGAGACAGAGCACATTATCTTCACCTGGTCACCGAGTGGATTAATCCGTCAATGGCATCGATTTAGGGGCCGCAATAAATTATCAATAAACACTTCTCTTCATACAAAAACGTGCTGAATAAATAAACCCATACACGGAGAATACAAGCTCCCCATCGACTAAATACACCGCGAAAATGATTAGTCCAACTCTTGTTTGAAATGGCACTATTTTCTTTATTTCAGTTTTATTGGTTAATTCTTTTTGGTTTATACCTTGAATTTTCTATATTACGTTTGGCGTGGCTTCGGCCTCCTAGATTTCGACTGATGCAAATTCAAAATGTGCCGACCTTTTATACTCCGTGGCAACAGAGATTTGTTAAACATTTTATTTAAAAATTCCAAGAAGCACAAACAAGATTTTGTGTGCCTCAATTGGAATAGGATTCCGGGAAGTTGATAGGAATTTATTTGAATAAATTCCTGGAAGGGGAAATCATGAAATGCATTTAGAGTTAAGCATTTCATGATGTTAGGATTATTAGGAATTGAATCAATGCACGACAAATGGACTTTGGTTTAAATTTATCGTGCATATGATTCAATTGGATTGGGGTGTAAGTTAGTTTGAAATTGAATCAATGTGCGACAAATTAACTTTTGGTTTAACTTATCGCTCATATGATTCAATATGGAATTTGGGTTGGGATTATAGGTAGTATTGGGGATTTGGATGGGAGTAGTGATGAGAGGATCACTACACATGCTTCACAAGCTCTGCCGGTATGCAGTCGACTCCGGCAGCCTTGTTGTTTTTCAATCGGTTTATTCCGTCTACAACTTCGTTGAAAGAGGGATCGGAGATCGGCTGTATGTATGTCTGGTGTGTTTATTTGTGGTTGATGGGTGCGCACATTGAGCAGGTTTTCAAAGTACTGGTTCCATCTTGCCACGATATTTTTTGTTTCTGTCACCAGACAGCCGTTTGCGTCTCGGATTATTTTGGCTCTACCTGGGTAGAAATTTCTAATTGAATTTATGCCGGCATACATACCACTGATATTCTTTGCTTTGGCATTTTCTAGGATTTTTTCGATCCTAGTTTTCTCCCATTCGCGTTTTTTGCGTTTGAAAAGTCTCGTCTTTTTTCAAATTGTCGCGTATCTTTCTGCGTTGACTTCATCATATCTTTCTAAGTCGATCACTCTGAGGCGTTTACGTTGTTCGATCTTCGCCCTGCACTCATCGTCAAACCAAGGTTTGGACTTAATTGTTTTCCTAAATCCTAATACCTTTTGGGCTGTTTGTTTGATTGTGTCTCTGATCGATGCCCATTTAGTGTCCACACTATTGGCTGCCTCTTCCTCACTCCTCCCATTCTCTAGGATGCTAAATCTATTCGTTAGTTCGTCTTGATATTCAGACCTTTTTCTTAGGTCTTTTAGTTTATCAATGTCGAACCTTTTGCTCGTCTCCCGTGATTGCCCATGTGGGTCTGCTGCGAGCCGACTCCTTATTTTGCCCATCACTAGAAGGTGATCGAAGTTGCAATCTGCTCCTCTATATGATCTTACGTCAAGGATATTCGAGTGGTATCTTTTGTCTATGAGGAAGTGGTCTATTTGGTTACGCGTTACGTCGTCGGGTGATATCCATGTGGCTTTATGGATTTGCTTGTGCTTGAACACCGTGCTTTTCACTACCAGATCTTTTGAGGCTGCGAACGTGATAATTCGAATGCCATTATCATTTGAAACGTCGTGTAGGCTTTCTTTACCTATAGTTGGTTGGAAGATGTCTTCCCTTCCAATATTCGCATTGAGGTCCCCGAGGAGGATTTTAACATCGAATGATGAGATCCCATCGAATACTTCCTCTAGGGTCTCGTGTCCTTCGTTTCTTCGTTCGTAGATTCTGTTGGGGCGTGCACGTCTATAAATACATAATTGTACCATGGTCCCGGTATTTTTAGCACAGACATTCGGTCATTAATAAATTGCACATCTTTTACATGGGGCGTAATCTTCCTGCTTATGATGAAGCTAGCCCCGAGGTTATGTGTATCGGCACCACCACACGCCAGTGTAAACCCGTTGGTTTCGATTACTTGATGTGGGAGTCGGACTTCCTGAACCGCGACGATGTCCATTTTATATTGTTTCGTGTTTTTTCTACTACCGTTTGTATCGCGCCTGGTTTATATAACGTTCGAACATTCCACGTCCCGACGCGTATATCCCGCTTTTTCCGATTTTCCCTACGTCTTCTTTTTGCCGAGTCGGTGTTTTCTTGATGATTTGTTCCCTGATGATAGTATCGGCTCATCACACCTACGCCTACCGGGTTTTTTGTGAGATTGTTTTTTGTGTATTGATCATTCATTTCATTGGATCACTCTGAGGTTTCAAATGGTCCGCCATATCAGAGCCCCTCTTTGATATGGTAGGGTCTACTTACTGCTCTGATTCGACCCGGTGTCAGAGAGGCGCCGTTTTAATACAGCCGGTATACCCCTGGCTGCAAACCATCCAATGGGTATGGTGACGCGTAACACCCTGGATTAGGGGTGGTAGAACTTTGTGTGTTACTCCTCGCTAGCCTGTCTGTCATGGGTGGCCCTACTGGAAGCGAATGCTTCCGTCAGCATAGCCAGGGTGATTCATTGTAGTTTAAGCCCCCGCACCACGTCAAGGTCTACCAAGCCGGGGACAGATGATTCCATTGCGAATATTGTAGTTTAATTCGGGGATGGTTATTGATTTATTAAGGTACACTTTTTCCTTCGTATACTCGTATTCCTGAAAGAAAGAGTCAGGAGTGGTTAAGTCCGGTGAACGCGGAAGCCAGTTGAAATTGCCTTTGTAGAAGATAACTCGTTCGCCAAAGATAACCCTTAACGTACCCATTTAGTCCTTTAAAATATGTACTATAACTCCGTCTTGTTGAAACAATCGGGTTGAATGGTTTTCCATGGCTGTTCTTAAAAAAATTTCCAACATCATCTGATCGTGCCCACAATTGACGGAAAATTCTCCGCAACAATCTTCGTGATATTTCAGTTGTGTCAAGCGTTTCCTTGTCGATGTTTCTTGATTTCCTTCTGACACCATAAAGGTTCCTTACTGTCCCTTATTGTCAAAAATGTGTAACCAGAACGTTTACGGTTGGTTTTGAAGGTCAATGGTTGGAGCTTCGACTGGAGGGAAGATTCTAGGAAAACCCTAGGCTTAAGAGCTTGTAAAATCCAACTCGACCATGGCTGTGAATAAACCGAAAAGAAGATTATTTTTCATCCGCGCTTTCATTAAAAAATATTGTTCAACGTTTTTAGTTGAAAGCCTATGTCTGCAAACGAAATTGTCGGGTACGGAGATGGGAAAGCCCAAAAGCAATTATTGAGACGCTGTTATACTCACAAAAAGTCACCATTTGTTGGGCTTTATGGGTTAGGGCATGGAATGAATGGGTTAGCAACCACATTGTAGTAACGGGGTTTATTTATGCTAATTGTTTGTTTTACTGTTTCTATTGGGATAACATCCGTGAAGGGAAATCCAATCGGCACTGGCTGATAACATTTTTCTTGCTCGGGTAGCTTTTTACTTTAGGCTCTAATCAAAACTCTTTCCTTCCTTTACACATATTTCGACAAATTCTATTTCTTATGCTTGCTGACGGTGCGTCTAGCTACCTTTTGTCACAGGCATACAACCCTGAGTATGGGAACATTGAATTTTGTATTTCTTCGTAATTCAAGTACAATAATTCGTCATCTAATATGACCTGGTATATGGGAATTTTCAATGTCACAATGCTCATCAGTTTTGGGCTTACTCAAATTAAGCGATTTCGATTGTCATGGATATTTGTTAAAATTTTTATAATAATCCGTTGCGCAACCGACGCATGTTCCTCTTGTCCCCGCATGGCTGTACTGACTACAAAGTCGAGCGCGACCGCTAGTGAAGCCGGTTGCCCTACTCTCCCAAACAACAGGTACACACGAGATTATCTATTGATAAGACGCTGTTATACTCACAAAAAGTCACCATTTGATGGGCTTTAAGGGTTGGGGCGTGGAGTGAATGGGTTACCAACCACATTGTAGTAATGGAGTTTATTTATGCTAATTGTTTGTTTTACTGTTCTTATTAGGATAATATCCGTGAAGGGAAATCCAATCGGCACTGGCTAATACAATTTTTTTATTTTGATGTCTTAACGGCAATTTTATTTATTTATTTTTTTTATTAGATTTCTCTCGGGTGACGCGAACCAAATAACTGTTGCAGTTCTTTTTGAATAGTTGTAGGTAGTAACTCTCCGGGTACACTCGCGCGGGAAGGGGGTTCTACCGCTTCCACGCTCTGTAAAGGAACGAGTTCTGATGCAGGGATGTTCGCGCCGTCGGGACATGTACCACAAATGGGTGCGATCCGTCGGATTGATTTGTGGAGCGCATATAAGCCGAATTGCGTGGAACAATACCACGAACCTCCGAAGAACAGTACTCGTGATAATATCTGTAAAACAGACAGAGCTCGGCCACGCGGCTTCGATTAAGTATTTGAAGTCCAACAGACTTCTGAATGATCGTCAATACAGATTCCGTGGCAGGCGGTCCACGGGAGACCTTTTGACACTTACTCAGTAATGATGACTTTTTCCATTACCTTAGATAAAATAGACAATAATGCTATCGGACGGTAATTTTGTGCGAGACACTTTTTTCCGTCTTTGGGAATGGCTGAACTCGTGCTATTTTCCAGTAGGCAGGAAGGGTCCTCCGTGCATAAGATAAGCGATGGAGTCTGCCAAGAACCGGCGATAGTTCTGGAGCATAATTTTTAAGGACTATTGCTGGTATTCCGTCCGGGCCGGTTGCCTTCCTACAATCCAGTTCGCAGAAAATAAATTCGCGAACACATTAGCTTTATCCTTACAATTCGTGACTAACGTCCCACTGTCTGTCACCAACGGAGGGAAGGAGGAGGTTGCGAAGCTACCGCTGACAGCTTTTGCCATTGACCGGAAGGAGCACGAACCAGTTGGTCACCGAAGGAGGTTATCGACCACCCTGTCGTTGCGAGCTTCCTTCGCGGTATCAATCGCCTGGTTGCAGGCGTTTCTAATTCTAACAAAATTCGTTCTGTTAACATCGGTAGGTTTGGAGAGCCATTGCCTAAAATCTCTATTTTTCGCCGCTGCAATCCGCTCGCAGTTTTTATTATCGTCATCATCATCGGCACTACAACCGGGGACCGGTCTTGGCCTTATTTAACAAGTCCTGAGGCTTATTAAATTGTCAATAATGATTTGTGTTTTTCCGGGCAAGGTCATTAGTCTTGCGCCAGAGGTTCCCCGACGTGGAATCGAACCTCGGTCTCCTGCGTGACAGGCGGGTATACTAACCACTATACTATCGAGGAGCCAGATGATCTTCGTTTGATGGAATGTGGAATATACATCTTCATCCCCAGAAGAATAATCTCTGATACCGACTCCGCGCAAGCGTTAACATCGGAGTCTCCGAAGCACACCTCCGACTGTTATCCATGTTAGTGACTGTCAGCATCTGGCAATGACTCCGCTTGGGCAGTTGTGTTTACCCAACAAATGGATGGCTAACAATTCAGGTTTCATGGCCATGCGTCTTGAGATAACTTACTAGGCATGAAGCAAAATGGGAGGTATATGATCAACATGTCTGAAGATAAACGTGAGGTGTCAACGTCCTCTTTTCCTTGGCAAAGGATACGGAGAATTTTCGCACTTTTAGTGGAGACTCGTGGAATCGCCTCAGAGTAATTTGCCTATATGCGTTCAAAGATGATGCAGGCCAGAATGTTATTGTAAATGGAGAGCGTCATAGATTCATGATTTCGTTCCTCGATTGGTTGACGTTATTGTGGAAGAGCTCCGGCTTCAGCATGCCACAAAGCAAGCAATGCAAATGGCTTGTGGCGATTCCAAAAGATTACACATGCAACTATAGTGAAGAACACATAATCAAAACTGACTCAAAGAAAAGTCAGTCCCGTGATTCCGAAGTGATTTGTATAAACCATGAAACATTCTCTCATACAAAACTAGGACTTTACGTAACTTTGTCGGCTTTGCTGCTCCGTTCAGTATAACGTGATCTAACATATTGGGTTGTACCACATGAAATGTCCGATTTTATAGTAAACATTTAAAAGCCAATATTTTTCCGTCAATTTTTATTCAATCAAAATAGGATCCGTTAGCATCTATGACATTATTCCAACGTGATACAAGGTCAAATATTCCTTTTTCGTAGTAGTGCTGACTTGTTGTTTATGACCTCTGCTCGGTTCCGGAAGACCCTCTGCCGGCAAAATGAATCCAGACACCGGAAAAGATGGTAGTCCGTTGGGGAAATGTCAAGAGCGTACGGTGGATGCGGAAGAATTTCAAATCCCAACTGCAACAGTTTTTGCACCGTTACGTGTGAGGTATAGGATCTAGCATTGTCATGCAAAAGGATCGGGCCGTGCCTATTGACCAACGCAGGTTGCTTTTCAGCCAATTTGGCATGCAATATGTCGATTTCCTCACAATATTTGATAGCGTTTATCGTTCCTCCTGGTTGAAGAAATGAAAAGCGGATTTGTCCTTTCGATGTTCACCAAATTGTCACCATAACTTTTTTTGGGTGAAGATCGGACTTGGGAGTGTGTTTTGGCCATTAGCAAGTTTTTTGGTTAATTTGCGTGTTAATCGGAGGTAACCCAGGGAAGCCCTCTCGACCCCCATTTTTTATGTTATCAATTAAAGCTGTTGCTCCCATCGAAATCAGACTTATCCATTTATGGATATATCTTTAAAAAGTATCATCAGCCTTTGACGTCACCCTGTTTTTCGATTTCGTACCAAAAGAGTTTTCTGAAGCCCAATGCTTCTAATTTCTAGTACGAAGTCCCTCAACTGTTGTCCTACCAGTCCTAGGAGATATATAATTTTGGCGACTGGCGTGACAAGCAGTTGAACTACAGATTCTACCAGGAGCAGTTAATACCTAACCTAATTCGAATACTTGATTTCGTAAAACGCCACTCTAAAACAAATACGTATGTAAAATACTAATAAACAAATATATCTTCTTTCTGTTAAACAGGATCATAAACGTAGGCTCAATATGAACCCAAAGAAACTAAAAACAAGGGTGTAAAAAGTGCAAGGAAAATCCACTCAAACTCTTGTCATATTTATTTTCGATACTGAAAAATATTCTATGAAATTCGTGAAGAATGTCATTACGCTTACCTTGGATATTCATGGCTGTCTACAATCCCTATTTAGTTTTCCAGATCATAGCTTTTGTTCACGCTCTGCTGCCCACACATTATTAATGAACTTTTCCCTCTAAACGTTTTCTAATTTTTTCCTATTGCTCTTTTGTTTCAAGATGATATAAAAATAAATAAAAACCAAATAAAGTCGCACTCGTTGGCTGGGGCAACAACCGTGACCGTGGCCGAAAACTACAGGTCGTTGAATTTTGTAGATGCCTCTCAAATGGAGTTGGGCCAGAAATGCAACATCAGCTTTATGTGTACAAACAATTGAATGCGCTGCGTGTCTACCACAATTTGACCCAATTTCTAATTTGAATCGAAGCACTTTAGAGTGTTTAATGTAGACAGAGGAGCTGATTTTTTTTTTACATAAAATTAACAAGAAACCGTTTGAGAGGAGGTAAGTGGGTTGATTTAAGATCCAAGTACTTGGTATGCGTTGAAGAACCGTTTATTGCTTCTATTACCATTTGTTTTGGTGAAGAGGTATTTTCTACCTCACGCTGAGAGACTTTCAAAAAATTTAGATTCAAGTGAAAGCTGAGAAAAATCTAATTGAACATAAGTAACATCATTAGTTGGCAGTGAATGCAAAGAGGCGCTACTATGTGGTTTTGATCGATCGCCCCCATTTACACTGAAGGCGAGAAGAGGGAGTGGGGGCGTATAAGATCAAGGAATGACCTAGAATTGGGCTCGTTGAATCGGTGATCAAGTTGTTTTTTATGTAATAGCGGTCGTGATTTACGATGGCATTTTTTTGTAAAAAGGTGTTTTATGAATCAAGGGAATTGTCGTCACGGTAGAATTTTTGAGGACAATAAATATTCGTGTTAGGATGAATTATTTCTATTTGATGTCCAGAACTATGAATATAACATGAATTATTGGAGTGTACATAATACTAACAAAACTTTAAACTCTTAGTCAATCGTCTTTCCACTTCTATTCTTCTCACTACTTCAGATATTTCCACTTTCCAGAGATCAGAGTAACTGCTATTAATTGTTTTGATTACTATTACTATTTATTGGTCTGTTTCATTTCATTTCATTTTTAAAAAATTTTTTTATTTTCTTTTTACTAAGTTTCTAAATTACATGCTAGACAAAAAATGCTTAAATTCTAGCATAATTATCTTATATTATAACTTACTGGCCCTTCGCAGACGCTCTAAGCTAAACATTACATGACAATTGAATAATTTGCCTTTCGGCCACAGAACTTCGTGGCAGTACTTAGGATTATTTGAAAGACAAAGAAAAATTGGAAAAACTTTGTCGAATTTTTTTTTTTTGTTTTTTTTCTTAAAATTTAACCTACATAATTTTTTTTTTTTAATTTTTTAAAAGAACTTAACTTAACTTAAATCTTATACTACCCTAATTCTAGAAAACCTAAGTCTATGTAAGCTGGCTGATGATACTGTGATTCTATACCGATATTGGTATCCAGGTCTGTGGCGGTTCCACCAAACCCCACTGACTACTTACCTAAAGAACCCTCATCCCTACAACCCAGTCTGCATAAGCTTTCGCTAATGCAATCGCACTAGCACCTTAAATGCTTCATGTATCAAATAGATCCAATTTATATAACCTGAAAGTACCTGGAAGGGAATTCTTACCTGCATTCATTTATTTGAATTCAAAATTCCCCTTAAGAATTCTGTTCCAAACAGCATATCCCAGAAAAGAAAACAATTCGGTTCACATATCATGTAACCATCCCAACCAGGGATAATGATCATTGCGTCGCCTATTGCCAGCTTCATCATGTGTACAACAAATCCCTTTTCATACACATTGGCTGGGGACCTTTTCTCTCAACAATAAACAACTCAAGAAGCTGCATATAATTAGCGCAAAATACGCTGAAACTAATTTCCTTAGCACGCAATGTGCGAACAAAAGAACGCCGTCCTTCAAAGGTTTTCTGGCGATATCATAAACAATCCACATCGTTTGTGGTATCCCAAATGCAATTCCCATTTAATGAGTTCCAGCTTGTTTATTTAGCTAACCCTAATCACATACCGATACATTAGGTCACTTCTCCTTTGTTCTTTTTCCCTTGCTGTAGGTTTTGTTTATCCTTTGCTAAACGCAACGATAAACACGGTGATCTGGTTCTCTGTTCCCACAAGAGAGACTTTACGTTTCTCTGGTGGTGGGTAAATCTTTTCCCTAGTGGAGGGAAATACTTTCTCTCTCAGGGAAAATGCCCCTAAAAATGTCCGTCGTAGCGAATCAGATCTGCACGAGATGTTTATCGCTGAGTCCTTTTCCATCCGCTGACCGCCACGGTCATGCCGCTCCCGCAGTCCGTAGCGCTGATGACACGCGTGTTGTACCCCGAGTCATGGCTAGTGTTGAGTCGAATACGGTAGTTTTAATTATAATCGATTAGTTTAATTCAAGACCGTTGCCTGTAATTGAGTGTATTTAGAATCGGTCTTCTGTAATCACTAAATTCAATAAATAATAAACTAACTCGAGCGTTTCATTTAACTGTCTTGTGGCTGAGTTTTACTCCTTGTGTTGGTGAACAACAAAACGGCGCAAGATTAATGACTTTGCCCAGAAAAAACAAATCATTATGGAAAATTTAACAAGCCTCGGGACTTGCTAAATAAGGCCAATGCCGGATCCCGGTTGTAGTGCCGATGATGATAATGATGATGGTGTTGGTGAACAAACGTGGCGGCGTTTCGTTCTTTTGTTCGGCGGAACAGTTAAGCTTTGTGTTAGTGATGAGGTGGGTTGGTAGTAGAATTCTCGGCCATGCGGGCGTCGCGACTACCTACCCCACAGGTCTTTATATGCCATTCAACCACCAGAACTATTGACGCTGTCTAATACTATCGTCCCGGTCTCTGTGGGAGATAGTCCTACTGAAGCGCAAGAGCTCTTCTTCGGTGCGCATTTCTTCCCGGTCGTAGCACAATTGCCCGTCTACGGATGATCTACTTACATGATATATCAGCGGTATTCCGGATCTATTCTATATAAGCCCGTTCATGTCCAATCAAGGAACGCCTCTGGTGGAACAAAGCCGTTGCGCCACACGCTCTCATAGTACAGAGTGTTTGGATAATAAGCCCCGAAAATAAGGCCATTGGACGAGCTTATTGCTCTCGCAATATGTGCTCTGATTAATTTAATCATAAAATTATCCACCCTATTTATGTACGCTTCATTATATAAAGTCCCATTTGAGTAATACTTTTTATAGTCCGATTCCGGTGTCCGATATAATCTGAGACAGCTTCTGAGACACTTCCTTTCGAACACCCGAATCTTTTCCATCAAATTTGGACCTATGTTAAACCATACTGGGCAACCATATACGAGCATTGGCCTGATTAGCGTCATGTAGCATATGATTTTTACGCTACTGCCAAGTTGGCTACTAGAAATAGTCTCCTTGTCATAGGAAAAGTTTTCCTAGCTTTGACCCAAGCAGCCTCTACATGTCTGTTGAAATACAGATATTGGTCTAGCCAGATGCCAAGATATTTAACTAAACTCTAGGTTTCCAGTTTTTCTCCATGCCGTCCCACGATAACTAACTTTCGCCAGTTTTTCCTTGTGTCGTTCGTGGCTTTATATAATGGGGTTCTAAATAGGATGGCTTCACATTTCTGGAAGTTTATCTTAAGTTCCCAGTCATCGCAATAGCGCTGCACTTTGTTGAAGTCTCGCTGTATTAAACTATTTATGATCTCAACTTTCGGAGCTGTTCTGTAAATTATGAGATCGTCTGCGTCCGCAATAGCCTGCGGAAGTGCATCTAATAAGTCGCTAATGTCAATGTTAAAAAGAATCGGAGAAAGTACTGTAGCGGTTCTACGCACCATACAACTCACTACAGGTTGAAGTATCCTTTCCGCCAAGGAACTTTATTCACCCTTTTCAGCACACGTGCCCACAGACACGTGTCCCAATAGTCAGTAACCATACCTGAAACAAAAGGTTATATGACATTGGAGCAACGTTGAACCCGATATCAAAAATTAAGGAACTTTACGTTCAAAAGCTTGCAATATCGACTTCAACGCATCCATACATCGTATGCAAGAACAATTTCAAGAATGCAGCAAAGCATCACATCTAAGCAAATTCGCCATGCAGGAAAGTGTCGCATGAAAATCACTCACCCATCCTATGCATCAACGCTATGTTTCCCTTGAAATACCATTGTCGGTAAATAAACCGAACAACGGATCCATACTCTGGTAGCTAATAGCAATTAGCACCTAAATCCCTTGCATGACCCAAACGCAAAAGGCACACTTGTGCAAACAAGGCATATCGTTTCGCTGCCGTCCAATAGTCATGCAATCATAAACATCTTAATGTAGATCGCTCGCTAGATGTTTATGATTCGAAAATCCTAACAAAGGAACTATACCAATCCCACGGTTCCTTTTATTAAACATCTGAAACACACAAGAACATTGTTAGCTTAAGACAAATGGGTAACCTAAACATATCCCACGGAAAGATCGGAGAATAAGCGGCGTCATCCGATCTTTAAACAAAAGAAACAAGATTCCGATAACCAACAGCTAATGGTGTCGATGATTATGAGGAAAGATTTCTCATTTTCAGATCCTATGGGAAATTCTCCTTTTGAGATGCAAAGGGAAATTTTATGCTGTTAACAGATACTATGGGAAAGTCTGTTAGCAGATTGGGTGGGGAAATTTTCCTTTGCAGATGCGGGGTGAGAGGTTCAGATTGAATTGAATAGATAGAGACACGGAGTTTGGAGAATACAGTCGAATCGAAAGGTCGTCTTAGAGCATCCGAGATAGTCGAACAGAGAGGAACCCAATAAGGAGGTCGGTCCGCGCTGCGATATCGCAAAATAAGAAACGTCGGATGTGTGGTTCAAAGTAGTTTTAAAAACGGTGTAACCTAAGTTAAGTGTGTCCTAGACGTAAGTGGAGACCGAACTCTAAAACAAAAATAAAAGTCTAAATTAAAGACAATTCTTTTCGTGTTTCAATTTTGTGCTTTGTGCGCTCCGTTGGTGTATTCGTTTCTCTGCGGTAAACAGTGTTCGGCGGAACACTCGGACAACAATTAAACACCACCAAAGTACCGTTCCCTGTTGCATGCCATTCTTGATATTATACGTTTTATTAGAGGTCACATTACCATTTTTGACCACGAACCTCCTGTCCTTTAACATATAGTAAAGGCTTATCTATGCCATGTCTGACCAGTTTGTAATATAACCCTTCGATCCAGACGATATCAAAGGCTTTTTCCAAGTCGATCAGACAGACACCTATGCATTGGTTCATACATTTATTCCATTGTATGTCAGAGAACAGTTTAGCTGCGGCATGTGTGGTTTCATGACCCGCCTTAAAACCAAACTGGTTATTTGGAATAATGTTGTTGTCGTCTACCCATTTTAGCAGAGCTTTGTTAATAGTCTTTCCAAATGCTTTACTGATGCTTGGGAGTAAACTTATCGAACGCATGTTCATTGGGTTTGTACAGTCTTTGCCCTTTTATGGGATGGGCTGAATGATAGCCGTTTTCCAACGCGCGGGATAATATGCATTATTCAACGCGTTGTTAAACAGGACCGTGTATATATCTATTCCCATTGGCGGTAGGTTCTTGAGTACGATGTTAGGTACTCCATCTATTCCCACTGACTTTTTGCTTCTTAATGAGTCGAAGATATCCTGGATTCCTTCCCTCGAAATTTAAAGGCTATTAGCCCCATCATTGGCATTAATCTCGATTGACGGATTATCGTCACTGAATTCGGTAAAACTGGGATTCTCCGATTGCTAAAGTGAAATTCCATTTCGGAGGTGCAGGTGATTCAGTAGAACTCTGTCCTCCAAGTCGTGATTTCGGTGAATGCTTTCATTCACCGTGTACATTTCCTGAAAGACAGCTCCCACAGCGTTCACCTTTTCCAAAGGATCTTCCATCACGAAGAGCTCACTATTGAGGATAGCGTTCTCTGTATCTATGCCAATGTTGGTTAGCAGCTGCTTGTTTACATCAGTACGTGGAATTTGGAGACACTGAATCTCGTTTTGATTATTTCTCCTGAATATTTTATTTATTTGTGGGAACATATTCGGGTTATTAGTTTTTATAGCTCGAATTCTGTTGTTCCAATACAAATTTGTTGCTAATCTATATTTAGCTTTAAGTAAATGTTGGAGGGTTCTTAATCGGGATTTCAGTGATATTATCTCCTGGTCTTGTCTGTCTGTAAACTGTCTGTGTAATTGTTTTAGTTTCGATAGCAGTCTGCTCTTTTTCTTGTGGAGTGCGTTTATTGTTGTGTTTCTGTACATGTTTATGTTATCTGTTACTGTTGTTTTGGGAATTGTTTTGTCCATTGTTCGTTTTACGGTTTCGTCCATTTGTTGGATGTATTTGTCGATTTCGTCATTTGTCAGGTTTCTGTTTACTGGCAGATTAAAGTCGTTCGAACGAAGTTCTATTGTTAACGATCTGCTGAACCACGGCCATCACATTGCCCCGTAGTTGTAGGGTTGCGGGATCACGAATTCCTCCAGATCTGCGAGATCGTTCGAAGCTCTATTACTGCCGTGAATGCACAGTGGACACTGCCGTATTGTCCGTAAACAGTTTGTGTTTCGTCTGTTGATGTTAAGTAGTCTCAGTCGTGAGTCAGTTAGCAAGATATCTAAGAACGATCTACCTCTAGGGAACGATGGATATTCCGTAGCCAGCAGGTCAGGTCGATACTGATCTAACCAGCCAGCCAACTGAATTCCTCTGGCATTTGATATATAATTCTATGTTTGGCGGTCATATCTCCCCCTAGGATAAAGCAGTTTTTGTCCAGGGGCAATTGTAAGCATCGAAAGAGTGTCTAGAGCTCTGCTATAAATAGGTTGTGTTAGTGCTACTCAGGAGCATAGAGCGCAATCGCAAACAAACCCCTTCCTTGCTGAAGGGGTATGCGTACGATACAGGCTTCCAGCACCCGGAACCTGCGCACTTCTCCACTATATATAACTTTATGATGGATTCCTTTTCTAATAAAGATTGCGACACGCCCCCCTTGAGAGGAGTTCGGTCGATCTCTTCGTATAATATCGTAGTTTTTATGTCCTATCTTATGTCTCTGGTTTAACTTTGTTTCCCCCGCCAGAAGTACATCAGGTTGTTCCTCTTGCAACAGATCATTCTGGGATCGTCAGAATTTCCACGCCTTCTGTTGCGTTGCTTATGCAAACATTCGGGTGTGTTGTTTATTCTTGGCGATCCTGGGATCGTATTAATTATCGTATTTGCTTTGCCCTATGGGAACAGCGTTTTGTTTATTGCTGTTTCTCCGCAATGGCCTTTGTTTAGGCGAAGTGCATTGCGGCAGGGACATAGGTTTTGCCGACGGATTGTTTTACGGCAACAGGCTTATCGCCGGGGATTTGATGTTTCTCGACATCTGGCGCAGCTGTGCCAACCCCTTGTGTTTATCCAGCTAATGGATTGGTACACAATTTCTAATCTGGGTTGTGTCCTTCGATCGCCGTGCTGGCTCAGGAAAATTGTTCGGGACTTGCGGCCCACGTACCTGTGGATACGTGGGGTTGTTGACACCAGTATGGATGTCACCTTTGGTCAGGTGAAAAGGTGGACTTTGGGGACATGTGTCTGTGGGCATGTAAGTTTGGTTATAGGTGAGTATGTTCCTTGGTGGAACGAAGATATCTCAGCCTATGGTGATTTGTGCGGTTCGTGGAACCGCCGCAATACGTTGCGCCAGTGTTCTAACGACGGAATTGATTGACTTACGGCTGAGTCCCTGATAACTGCTCGTTTTTGCATCCTGTCGAGCACGTGTAGTGCAGTTTTGGATGCGCCTGACCAAATATGGGAGTTGAACTCCATTTTGGGACGAATATACGCCTTGTAAATAGTGGCCAGATTGGACGGAGTGAAGTATCTTTTGCATCTCTTAAGGAATCCCATGCATTTGGCCGCACTTTTCGCAGCTTCAAAAATGTGGTCCCTCCAATTAAGAGTCGAATTAATTCGAGTGCCGAGGATTGATAGTTCCTTGGGTTCGTCGATGCAAGTGCCGTTCATAGACAGTATATTTACTTTCGGGGTCGCCTTTGACGACAACAGGCAGCACTGAGTTTTTAAGGCATTGAATTCTATTCCGTTAGATAATCCCCACTGATGTATCTTGTTGAGGTCTGAATTCAATGTTCAAGCATAAGTTGCTGGTTGGTAGTGACGTTCGAAGAGTTTGGACGGGAGTGTTTGTATGAGTATGAGAAACTCAACGTGCTATCATCAGCAAACGAATGAATTGGATTGTGAGTAATTGACAAGAGATCATTTATAAAGATCAGGAAGAGAGTGGGAGTACGGAACCCTGGGGAACACCTGCATTAATTTGATGGGAGACAGATTTGACACCATCAAGAACCACTTGGATTGAACGGCCAGAAAGATAGTCTCTTATCCATTGGATCAGGGAATTGTCCACTCCATATGAATGTAATTTTAATAAATGGGCTGGATGCCAAACTCTTTCGAAGGCTTTTGAAATATCCAATGCGACTACCTTGCTTTCACCGAAGTAGTGGATGGAATGGCTCCACTTTTCGGTAAGGTACGCCATCAGATCTCCTGTAGACTTGTTGCTACGAAAGCCATATTGGCGGTCATTGAGGAGGTCGTTTGATTCCAGAAATTTCGAAAGTTGACGGTTGATAAAGTGATTCCATTACCTTCGAGAGAATAGGAGTTAGTGCTATGGGTCGATAAGAAGATAGGTATGATTTGTCGCCCTTTTTTGGGAATTGGATAAATGTTCGCTGACTTCCATCTATTTGCGAAACGTCCAGTAAAATAAGGCAAATGGAAGAGTTTCCGCAGTGGTTTAGCGAGTGAAGAGGAACATCTCACCAAGAGGATTGGGGGTATACCATTCGGGCCAGCGGATTTATTTGGGTTTAGCTCTTTGATGCGGGTGTCTGGACTTTATGACGGTGTGGGGTAGGTAGTCTGGAGCACCTGCATGGGTCCTGATTCTACCACCAACCCACTAACACGTTCACTGTCACTATTAAGTAATTGTTCCGCCGCAGCAAAAGGATCTGTTCACCAAAAATTTAGAAAAGGAAACACTAGGATGTAGTTTGTAGTAGTTGTTTTTATTGTTTATTGTTTACTTGAAAGCCTGACGTTTACAAATAGCGATTTCCGAAGCTCCGGTCATCGAACACAGTAACTTAATTTTGCTCACTATGGTCTGTAAGTCTTAAATAGATTTCGGAACACAAAGTTTTAAATGGATTTTGGAACACGGAACTTATTTCAGACATGGTTGCTGGAAACGGTTATTAACTTATTTTTACTTTATAAATCCACAGTAACGCGACTGACTGACGGAAGAGCGATGCGCACCCTATGGTGGTCGTGACTCGGATCTGTGTGCCTCTGGTGGCGGTTGAATCTCGACTGACTGTGCGTGTGCGGATGCAATGGTAGATGTTCTGAGGCTTTCTCTTAATTATACTTATTACAGTTTATATATTATGTAAAGGTTGGAAAGACAAAAGAAAAGAAAGGGTAGAAAGTTGTTTTTTGATAAATTAATCATAAATTTAAATTTTGCTCGGAAGGAGTTTACACGAGAGAGAAAAAGGGTGTATTTGGAAAAAAGAAAAGGGAAAGAATGAATGTTTCCTAGAAAAAGACGCGGTTATTCCTGGTTTTCTGGAACTGTTGTCGCGTTGGGAATATGGCAGCTACTGGGCCGTTGCTGTTGGGTAAAGCTGTGGTGTAGTTAGATGATGTTGTATCGCTTGGAAAATTGTTAGATCTGTGGAGGGGTCCTACTTACCCTTTTAAGTGTCTTTAATTTTTGCGCTTTCTTGGTCGTTGTTTTTCGCGCAAGTGTTTGGACTGCGGGTTTTCAATTTACACTGTCACGGGCTTAGTTTTTGGGAGGTTGGGTGGTTCTTATATCGGGGTCACCAGTGTGGGGGCGAAAGCCGTAAGGGTGCCGATGTACGGCACAGGTTCGCTATCTCCCACTAACAAATTACTAGAGATGGAATCGTCCACCGAAGAAAGGGGAGGGCAATTAAAACACTGGGGTGGTTAGTGATAATTGTTCTTTATTTCTTCATTTGTAAACACACACTTTCGATTGATCGACTTATTTCTATGTCTTGGATTGCAAACGCACACCCTCGATTGGTCGGCTTATTCTTATGTCTCTAATTGCAAATGTACATCTTCGATTCGATCGTTTCTATGTCTTTAATTGCAAACGCACGCATTCGATTGATCGATTTATTTCTATGTCTTCAATTGTAAATGTACATTTTCGATTAGATCGTTTCTATGTCTTTAACTGCAAACGCGCACCTTCGATTGCTCGACTTATTCCTATGTCTTTAATTGTAAATGTACACCTTGCACCCCGGCGGTTGTGACTCGACTGACTAATGAATGGAAAGAATCCGTTCATCGCGTGGCGTCGTGGCGGTTGAGTCATAGCGGAAATAAAATCACTGCCACTTGCTAGGAATTTCGAGAAGACTTGCTATGCTTGCATAGGGAGTTTGTTTCCGGGAATTCCTGCCGTACTGGCTGAGCTAGATTCCTCGGTTGCTATGTGTACCGAGAAATCGGTTTTGGGAACACGAGCAAGTATGGGCATGCGTTTTCGGGGGAAATTGGAATTGCTTGGGTGCAAGCAAGGAATATCATTTAGATAAGATATTAACCAAAGTAATTTTGGGGAAATGTATGCGGCTCGGTATAGTTGGTGGTAATGGTTATTGTTCCGTTATAGATTTGAATATGCGTTTTATTACACCATATGAATTTCAGGGAAATTAAGATTGCTTGGTCGCGAGGAGGGAATATGAATTAAGTAGAGAATTGACCGAAGCAATTTTGGGAAAAATTATATGTGGGGTGATGTAATTGAGGGAGATGATTTAGAATATATTCTATTGAATTGTATTCTGTTGGGATTTTTTGGAAATGCCTTTCATTGCAGATTGGGAGATGGATTCTTGCAAGTTCGGGATGGATGCGCATGCAGATTGGGATTTGTTTTGGCATGTTTTGAAATGGGTTACAGGTTAGGGTAGGGTGACGCGCTGTTAGCGGTCGAGGTTGGTTAGAATTGTGGGTTGGTTCTCCGTGTGATATAGAGAACCCCCACAACGGCATTTCAGGTTTTATATATTTCTACAGATGCTCAAAATAAATAATTTGGTGTGTTGATTAAATATAAATTATCCGATTATTGTGGGGGCTGCTCCCAATAGATAAACATTTAGGTGTTGCAGGTTTTGCATGTAACATCCTCTGCTGTGAAGACAAATAAGTAAATAATCAGCGGTGATTTTCGTATATCCTATGTGATAGTAAAACCAAGAACCGGTGGTGTTTGCCTGTATCTTAGGCTGAGATAAAGGCTAGTTTCTCCACAAAGCGAGATATAATTGTTACATTTGTGACAACGTTCAGTAGTACTTCACCCAACGAAAAGCCTCCATCTTTCATCTTCGAAGAAGAGCCTGTCAAGTGCCCACAATTACTAACATTTTTATTCAAACAAAATTTATGGTTTTGCGAAACTTGAAGTTTATCCTTTTAAATTACGAATGCCCCAATAATTCGTCAAGTTGTTTAATGTGACATGTGGTTCTCATCCCTATTAGAGTGATGAACCTCTTTATCGATTTAACTATTAACTAATTTTGCAATTAAACTAATTTGTGCATCTCGTTGTAGAGTTATGCGCCCTTTAGTTCAACTAATTTTATATGAATTTTTGCCATGATGTGTCTCAGTCTTTGTGCGAAGATCGCACCGATTTTATTTTTCTTCATACTGCTTAATAATAATTTGGATATGTCGCGTTAAATTGACACCATGGCTCAATGGTACAGCGTTTTTTTCTTTCATACACCCTTGTTATTTATATAGTTGTTCTTGTGTAGAAATCCTCTCTAGTGAGAAAAGATGTGTGATTACATGAATACGACCGCTCCTAATAGGCATTCCAAAAGTAAGGTCTTTTTATCCCCGAATCATCACATACGTGATTATTTCTTTTCTCGCCTCGTATTCCGCCCATTTGGCTCTTCGCAATTTTATTACTCCAGCTATAGATAGTTTCCATAAAGGAGAAGGGTAAAAATTACTTGTGTCCTTAGCTTTAAATAATTTTTCTCCATGTAAGACAGCTAATGAAATATTCACTACAATCAGAATGCACATAAAATGAGTTGTAGCTCAATCCCTTATGAGCTTCACATTCAGCTTCTCATACCTTCCAGACGTATCTGTCAACGCTACAATCACAACCTGATTAACACGTTCTTATGGCATTAAATTTACATAGTGTCTGTCTATTTTTGTTTCTTTTACGATGAGTCTTGTTGATTATGATCTTAGGCTATGTTCAACATTCCTCGCGTTCTCATTCCATTCTTCTACTTCAAATTTAGTTTTTTTTTTAAATTTATTTAGAAAAAAAGTGATGAATGTTCCCCCATTACCAAATAGACCATTTCGCTCAAAAGCGAACGATAGAAAGTTATTACTACAATTTGTAGACCGTATCAGTTATATATTTGCAAATGTGAGGAATAAAAGTCATAAAACAGAACGTTCTGAGAATCCAATCTATAAATTTGACGCACTGGAGTGGAAAACTTATTTGTCTAAGAGACATGTGGGTATGGGAAGAGTGTGTGCATCGTTTTCCAAGTGGAAAGATAATTTTGGATACAGCCGCCCCGCGTCTAACATGACTCTTGACTTCCATGTCGATTCGGAATGTCCGCTTGGGCCTACTGCTTTGAATTACCGTCTTCATTTCTTGGATAATAACAAAGATTCCAAGTAATTGCAGTCATTATTTTGCCAGGCCAGTCAAGTGGATGGGCTTTCTCCTCCAACCTCTCATCTATTGTATATTATATTTTGCTGCGTCATCGCAAATGACCTTCCTCGACGTCAAATGAAGATACAAAGTATCTTTGGCGTTTACTACTAACCACGCAAGTCCACCGACTACCGTGTAAATCGGGCTGTGAGTTCAACCTCTAAATGGTGGAACAAAAGCCTCATGGTACACAGCTATGCATCACAGTCTTGTAAGCTGTCGCGACTATCTACCCACCGTAAGAAACACTTGGCTGCTGTTTGTGGCATGTAATACAAAAAAGAAAGAAATAGCTCAACAAGCCCCAACATCATTCTAGTGTAACTCTTGGGAAACAATGCATCACATTCTTCTTATCGAGTATCTGTGCGACGTAAACTAATGACCTCTATAAGTGATGAGGTGGTTATGGGAAACTAAACTAGTAGGTCACCGATACAATCTGTAGAGTTATGCTATTCATTCAAACAAGAATTGTATTGGAGCAAACTGGTGGTTTCCGATGTTAATCATGCACATCACGTCAGTTCTCGGGATTAATTGAATGAATTCAATCACGAACCCGTACTTGTGGCAATGGCAGATAAATAGACACAAGCCGCCATTGTACGGAACACTCTACTATTCAATAATGAATTCTGATGCAAATGCTAATCTATAACCGTTGGGGTAGCCTGCAAGGTATCGACTCTCAACAGCTAGTCTACAAATTTTAACAAGGTTTCCATTTAAAGTCATCGTCTTTCATTAAAACTGTTGAAGATGCAAACAAAACATGTTGTCCTTGTTGACGAATGTTCAATTTTCAGTTGAACGTGTTAACGTACCTTTGTTAGTCAGTCTGACCATAAATATTGAATCGGGTTTCTCAGATGGGAGAGCATCTCAATGGCATTGAGTGCTAATTACCTGGTAATGACAAACATATCGTATTAAGCAAGCTTGGTCATTATTGTTGGTACGATACAACAAGAACGGCACGTACCTTCGAGGTGTCATGGAACCTCAATGGCACTACATATATCAATGTTACAGACATATATATGTATGTCCAGACAATGCCTGGAGATTAATCATTTTCTCAGATTCGATTTCCCAGGTGTGAAAACATTTTTACGACTGCTACAATCATCACCATCTTCTCTGAAATACTTCCGAATCGTATCTGCGTTATTTTTCCAGGCTGGGGTCATTTAGTCATTTTTCAAAATCCTCTTTTGCATCAATGTATTAAAAAACAATGTATGACCAACATTTTTGCCTAGAAGGTTTCCAATATATTGAAAAATATATTGAACAAATATTGACTTCGTATGATATTCCAGAACATAACTTTCGGTTATCCAAATCTTCGACGAAAAAATAATAAATTAATTACAAAACCGCCTCATTGGAATAAGCTTCAATTGCCATCAAGTATGGTTTTTTTTAAACGCATTTATTTGCAAAAAAAGTTTTTAAAAGTATTTTAACAAATTATACCTTGATGTATTTTACTGGCTCTATACGAGCACTTTAACTTATACTCCGTACATTTATTTTGTTTTCTATATAAATATGTAACCTTTCGGTGTACATATTAGTTGGTTTATGTGGTAAGTCTATCCCAAGGTGAGATACCACCCCGTCATCCTGTACCTTCCGCGATATCGTCGGGTGAAATTTTCGACTATGTTTCGGATGTATCGCTGATGGCCCGGACCGACACGTGTCGTGGTGTACAACCACAAAAATCTCTATAAGTAGCAGTAAGTTAAAGTGGTTACCTGGTTCCTCCCTCGGGGTGACCCGCCGATGAATCTTGTTGCGCTTGGCCCAGGTCAGTGCAGCAGCCCAGACACAATCCTGTCCGTGGTGTCCCACTTGACTCGAAGATTGCTGCCCTGATTCCAGCAATAAGTAGTTTTTAAACTATCCAGTGTTGGCTCCTCTGGATGTTTTTCCGATTCAGCACCAATTGGTCACTCTTAGTGTGTTGAACAACCGCTGTTGATTGAATGTGTCCTTATTACGTTAGGAAAGCAACGACAGAGGCCACACAAATTCGCAGTACAAACGGAAAAAACACATTCTTTCTTATTTTCACGTTTAATTTCAAACTTCTGTCTTTACAACAATCTTTTAAAACTTTTACTTGTTATCAAAAGAAAAACAAAAGGGAACCGGCTCTTTCTGTATTCCTTCCTTTTTAGCTGCTCAACTACTCCACGGAAAAAAATCAAAAACTGTCCAAAAAAAAAAACGTTCTTTCTTCCTCTCCCGTTGTCAAAACGTCAACAACGGAATTCCGAACCGTATCCTTGAAAAAGGTTAACTCTCCATCTCTCTCGCTCTCCACTCACGTCCACTTCGAAAAACAAATTCGAACTCGAAGAACTGCACGATCCACACCCGAATCAGGGTGGGTTCAGAAACTCACTTCAGGATCGTGCAATTCTTCCACCACCTTACCATCATACTATGTTAAAACAAAATTGTATTAGATGCAAATTATTAAATGATGGTGGTGGCCGACGTACGTAACACACGGAGATAAGATATGATGGTGCCCTCTGAGAAAAAGAATTCCGTAGGTAACTTAGTTTCCCATTCGGATCTCCGGGGGGACTATGCCAGGAGGAACATCATGCAAATATTCTGATAAATAACCGAACTTTAAGAAATCCATCATCCCATAATCGGGTTCGTTCTCAAAATATTGTCGACGTCCGACTGGTAATGACATTTTGTAAGATGAGGGGCATCTGTTTCACCAATACGAATGTAAACGTCGTGCACCAATATTGGCAAACAGCGAAACCTGATATCCTTGCCTTAATTGAGACCCATTGAATTGAAACTCCACAACCACAAATGGGAAGAGCTATACCGCAAACCTGCATTAGTGAGAGTAATCAAGTCGCAAAGATTAAGATGGGCCGGACACGTGTCGCGAATGGGCAACGATATGACCGTACATAGAATTCTTGACGGTAAGCCAATGGGAAAGAGACCGACAGGAAGGCCGCGGCGGAGATGGGGGGACATGTTAGGTTTGACCTTGAGGAGATAGGATCTGATGGTCAAGCGTGGAAGGAGAGCGGACAGGACGGGGGACGATGGCGAAGTCGAGTCGGCGAGGTCATGAACTTCCGGGTTCCTACAGGCCAATGAATAATAATAAATAAATAATAATAAATAAATAATAATAATAATAATAATAATAGAAATCAGAACGTAAAACTTTAAACGCGATTATATCAAAACTATGTTTTTCAAACTGGCGCAACTAGATAACTCTCTGAATTTTTCTCCGACTGAGTTCAAACTTTATCTGTCGCATCTTAATTAGATTCCATGAGAAACCGGGTTTTGCCAAATATTAAAAATTATTAACAAAAAACGGTCTTTTTTTGCAATACAATATATTATAATACGAGGGTTGCGTCTTATGTTTCGGGATTTGGTAACCCTAGTGTTGCAATCCGGCAATTGACAGCTCTGTCGTAAAGTTGGACATTTTTGAGGTTATACGCACTCAGAACGCTTTGACATACGAACGCTATTTGTGTTGTTTACAGTAACTTAAAAGATTCATCTCGGCCCAAAAATGGAATTAAATCAACATTTTCGTGCGATTATTTTTTACAACTTTCGGTGTGGATTAACTCAGCAACAGTGCATGGATGAACTTAATTCAATTTTTGGCGATGAAGCTCCATCAAGGACCAGTGTTTATCGATGGTATGGTGAGTTAAATCGTGGTCGTAGTTCATTCCAAGATGAATTTCGTGAAGGTCGTCCAAAATCAGTTGTTGTTCCGAAAACCATTGATGCTGTGCTGGGGGGGACAGTATTAGGTTGGACCTCGAGGGGATCGGATCGGATGGTCGAACGTGGAAGGAGAGCGCACAGGACAGGGAACCATGGCGGAGCTCGAGTCGGTGAGATCATGATCTTTCCGATTCCTACAGGGCAATAAATAGAATAGAACAGAATTGAGACCTAGGTCGATTCGTCAACTGATTCGACATATCTTCGTTGCTCAGGATACGACTTGCTTTCGAAATTCCGTTTTAAGGGTGGAGTCTGGGTCTTCACGCGGTCCGATGTGACTTTCCAAAGGATAGAGGTATTAGCACCCAATAACTTGGATATCATGTAGTTGAAAGTCATGCTGAAGAATTTTGTTAAATTTCTTTGGTGACTCTACCGATCCCCGAATGGCGATCGACCAGCGACTCTTTTCGAACATCTTTCAAGTACCGCCGACTGGTTACAGATCAACCATCCGGTTTCTGAAATTGTTGTCCTTGTCGATTTTAATGTACCCAAGTGGGGTTGGTTGCTACATTCTAATAGAACCGACGAGGCTAGGAGACTAGTAGAAATGTTCGCTGTTAACCGCAATTTGACTCAACTCGTGGAGAAACCTGTGGCGGTTCCGCCAAAGCCCACTGTCTACTTACCCGAAGAATCCCCATAGCTACAACCCAACCTTCATAGTTTTCTGCTAAAGCAATCGCATTAGCACATGTAAATGTTTCACGCAACAAATTTATCAAATGTATTTAGCTAAAAGCTCCTGGAAGAGAATTCTTACCTTCATTCAATGATTCGAATCCAAAATTCCCTATAAGAATTCTGTTCCAAACATCATAAATCCCAATCACCAGCATACCTGAAACATTTCCCTTCTCAAGGGCAATTAATGCTTTCAACGCATTATCTGGGAATTCCTGTAAAGAATTTCTCCCACAAGGGCATTCATGCATGCATCAATGCATCTCTGCATTAGCGACCTAGAACCGAATTCTTGTATAGTATAAATACTCACACTAGAATACGACCCTTGAGTTGCCTTAGCTGCCATATACAATTGGCATAGATGTTATACAAACCGTCATATTGTAACCATATAATTTGCTTCACAATGACTTACAGCTATTGATACAGCTGCAAACACCTTACCCTGAAATGCTCCTTTGTTTGAATCTCCAAACAATCATCAACTCCGCGCATAGCTGCGGGATTGAAATCAATAGCATCAACTAATGCAAATAAAGATTCCGTTCCCTTACAACGACCAAAGATACAATATACAAATTGTATGATGTGTCCCAAATGCATTTTACACCTAATGAGCTGCAGCTTATTTATTTAGCCGACCCTCATTACAGGCCGATGCCTTAGGTCGCTTATCCCCTTGTTCTTTTTTCCTCGTTTCAGGTTTCGTTTATCCTTTGCTCAAATGGATCGATAAACACTGTGATCTGTACGATCACCCATACATGCATAAACCATGATCTTCATTATGAGATCTGGTTTTCCATTCCACAAAGAGAGACTTTACGTTTCTCTTGTGGTAGGTAAACATATCCTTAGCCGAGAGGATATTCACCACCACCGAATCGGAGGTAAATCAAGATCCAGATTCCAACCCTCGAGGGAGTTCTATTACATCCGCCGACCGAGCAGGTCGTATCACTCCCGCTCCCCGGTGCGCACGGGGGCGCGAATATATCCCGCGACGTCGTTATTCCAAGTCGGGTCGAGTAAGCGCGAATTTAATTTAAAAGGTAATTTTTCTTGTGCCTCATCATAATATGTTTGTATGTCAGTTCATCACCAGTGTAATTAATATCAGTTTTTGTAATCAGAATTACCGAAAAATATGTCGTGAATAAAAGTAATCATTTAATTAACAAACTAACTCGAGTGTTTTTCTTTTGGTACACGGAGAACCCCAATTTATGATGGAGGAAAGAGGAGAATCAGCGCCGTACGCCGGTGCTTCTTCCCCACAAACCTATGCGAGTGCCAAATACCTGAGGGGATTACGCGAACAACCTGGATCTGTTTTTGACATCCGAGCGAAGCATTTATACCGTAGAATTTGCTGCGACACTGAAAAACTCAGATCACTGCTTGGTATCAGTCGCGCGATCACTTGTATTTCAAACGAATAACCGACCTAAGCAGCTTCGCCATGTGTGGAAGTATGGGCCTGCCAACTGGGACGATTTGCGAGATTTCTTTGCATCCTTGCGGTGGTCGGGGGTGTGCTTTGGAGACTCCGATGTGTGAAATCGGTGACGGAGATTATTCTTCTCGGAATGGAGATTTACATTTCGCATTCCATCAAACGAAAATCGTCTGATAAACCTTGGTTTGATAAAAAATGCGAGCAGATTACAGCTGCAAAAATAGAATTATTAAACAATAACGTTCCAATCACACCAATGTTAGCAGAACGAATTTTGCTAGCATCAGAAACAGGTGCAACCAGGCGATGACACCGCGAAGAAGGCCTAAAACGACAGAGTGACCAATGAACTCTTTGAGTGCCCAACTAGTTCGCGTTCCTTCTGATCAATGGTAAGGGCTGTCAGTAGTTACTTCGCTTCCTCCTCTTCTCCCCCGTTAGTGACTGGCAGCGGGATACTAGTCACAAATTCAAAAAATAAAGCTAATCTGTACGCGAGCTTTTGGAGCCACCTGTGATCGCGCCGGTACGGTCTTCGATGTGGGATGTGAAGTTCCGCCCGCGTACTATTCAACGCACTCTACGTGGACTAGACTGTAGGAAGGCAACCGCCTCGGACCGAATACCAGCAGTAGTCCTTAAGAACTGTGCTCCAGAACTGTCTGCGGTTTTTGGCAGACTCTTCCACTTATCTTATGCACGCAGGACATTTCCTATCCGATGGAATGTAGCCCAAGTTCAGTCAATCCCAAAGAGGGGAAAAGGGTGTCGCCCACAAAATTACCGTCCGATAGCATTACTGCCTATGTTACCTAAGGTGATGGAAAAGTTCATCAATGCCGAGTTAATTAAGTATTTGGAGGGCAATGGACTTCTAAATGACCGCCAATACGGATTCCGTGGCAGGCGGTCCGCGGGAGACCCTTCGACCCTTGTAGCCGATATATGAACATCTGCGATTGAGGGGCATCGTAATTCAAGAGCGGTCGCGTTCGATATTTCCAAGGCTTTTGACCGCGTCTGGCTCGGGGTATTGCTGATCAATCTTTGTTCATAGGGATTTTCCCAGCAGCGTTGCGACTGGACGAAGAGCTTCCTCGAAAATCGATCGATCGGGGTTGGTGAGTATTCGGATATGTATTAATGTTAATGTTAATTCAGGGATGCCTCAAGGTTCTATTTTGGCTCCAACTTTGTTTTTGCTTCACATAAATGATTTTTTGGGTCAACCGATAACAGAGTGTTCAGTTTTGCGGATGATAGTACGCTTGTTCCCTGTTTGGGGAGTGATCGATCGATTAGTCGTCGCAGTAGCTGATATGTAGTTAGATTGACTCTCTGAATCGGGATCTAGATAGGATCCCGTAGTGGAGAAAGTCTAATCTCGTCGAATTCAATGCAACGAAAACATAGTATCAATATTCACAAGGAAAAGTGTACCATCGGTTCAAAGTGTTCAGTTTTGCGGATGATAGTACGCTTGTTTCCTCCTTTTTGAGTGTTCGGCTGATTGGTCCATGGGTGTCGCACCAGCTGAGATGTAGACAAGTTGACTCTCTGAATCAGGATCTGGATAAAGTCCTGCGCAGTGGGGAAGGGCCAATCTCGTCGACTTCAATGCAATGAAGACACAATATACAATATTCACACGGAAAAGTGTATCATCGGTTCCACAGCTGATGGTCAGTGGCCAGGCTCTCGAATCTGGGGAAAGCTTGAAATTGCTCGGCATCACGGTCTGTGGGAATGTATCGGGGCATAAACACGTGTCGAACATCCCAGATCCGCCTCAGGAAAACGGAGTTATTTTTTTAGAGCCAAGATATATTTTACTCCGGCCCAACTTCTTCTCCTGTATAAATCCCAAATTAGACCCGTGCTCGAATATTGCTCTCATGTTTGGAGCTCGGCTCTTAAACATACCCTCGACCTACTCGAGAGCATACAGAGGAGAGATCCGGATGATCGGGGACACGGGGACTACAGTCGCTCTCACATCGAAGGCGCGTAGCCGACCTCTTACTGTTTTACAGATATTATCACGGGTATTGTTCTTCGGAGATTCGTGGTATTATTCCGCGCAATTCGGTTTATATTGCGCTCCACAAGACAATCCGAAGGATCGCGCCAGTTTGCGGTTCATCTCCCGACGGCGCGAACATCCCTGCATCAGAACTCGTTCCGCCACAGAGAGGGGAAGTTGTGGAACACCCTTCCCGTGCGAGTGTTCTCGGAGCGTTACAACCTGCAGCTGTTCAAGAGGAACTGCAACCGTTTTTTGGTGGCCTCTCGGGGCGCTATAGGTTCGCCTGTCCGAGAGAAGTGTAATAAAAAAAATCCAGCTGGATCTGGATCGCATAGAAACCAATAAACTATTGCCGATGTTCTATAGGTGGCCGTACTCATTTCCTCCATTTTATAAACCACTTTCTGCCCATCACAGCTCCATCCGCTGTTTCAATGAAAGCAAGATTATCACACTGTACATCGCAAAAGCGTACGACAAAGTTTGGCATACAGCCCAGTGGTCAAAATTGTATTCATGTGGTGTTGAAGATACACCAATTCAAAAGATAATAACCTTCTTTCACGTGTTTGTGACCACTGTCAAATTGGCTTCCAATAAAGTTAATGCTGCCGTCCCTCAGCCTCGTAGACTGACCCACTTTATTTATTATTTTCATAAACGAACTCTTGTTTATTATTCAATGGAATCATTTTCTGATGGTAGTACGTTCTGTTTCTTGTACTCATCCGAACATTCCCGTGAAAACGTAAAAAACATGCAAAACTCGGTCTCCTCATCCATTCCATCGCTTAAAAACTCAGTGCTGCCACTTGTGGTGAAAGACGAACCCCAAAATAAATATACTGTCGATGAACGACACTTGTATCGACGAAGCCAAGGAACTATCAATCCTCGGCACTCGAGTTAATTCGACTCTTAATTGGAGCGACCACATTTTTGAAGCTGCGAAAAGTGCAGCCAAATGCATGGGGTTCCTTAAAAGATGCAAAAGATACTTCACTCCGTCCAACCTGGCCACTATTTACAAGGCGTATATTCGTCCCAAAATGGAGCGCAACTCCCATATTTGGTCAGGCGCATCCAAAATTGCACTACACGTGCTCGACAGGATACAAAACCGAGCAGTGAAACTTATTGCGGACTCAGCCGTAAGTCGATCAATTCCATCGTTAGAACACAGACGCAACGTATCATGCCAATCTCTTTTCTATAGGTATTACCACGGCCGTTGCTCAACTGAACTTGCTGAATGTTGTCCGCCCCTTCAGACATTTTCCCGCGATACTCGTCAATCTGTGAATGTACATCAATTCACGTTGAAAGTGGACTTCAGGCGCACAAATAAACATAGAGAGTCATTCTTTAGTCGAACGACACAAATGTGGGTTGTTCTGTCTGATCATGTGTTTCCTGGTCGTTGTGATGTTCAGACATTCAAGACCAATATACATCGACATCTCCTTTCCTTATCCACTTCGTCTCTATCCGCTCGCAATGTGCTCTGACATTTAATGGTAGTTCAAAATCCCCTTTTGTGCGTGCGTTAGTGTAAAAAAAAAAAAAACTCATCCGAACATTCCCGGCCCAACTTTAAATCTCACTGTCAATCAACAGGACATGCTCAACTAACTGAATTCCGACCTCAATGAGATATACCAAAGCTAAGCATCTAACCCTGTACAATTCAGTGGCTCGAAAATCCAACGCTACCTCCTGTCGAAATACACGAACCCCAATGTATACAGTATGTACACTGTTGATGAATGGCACCTGCATGATCGAAACGATGACACTATGATTCTTAATGAGAACATCATCATCATCGACACCAAAACCGGGATCCGGTCTTGGCCTTATTTAGCAAGTCCCGAAGCTTGTTAAACTTTCCACAATAATTTGTTTTTCCAGGCAAGGTTATTAGCCTTGCACCACTTAATGGGAACAACCCCATATTATTTCAATCTCTTTTCTATAGGTATTTCCACTGTCATTGCTTAACTGAACGTGGTGAATCGATTCCACCTCCCCAGATCAGGATCGATATTCTACCTCTAACCGAGACTCAGAAGTCTCTGAGAAGAATCTAACAACTCGGACATCATTTGGATGAAAATCTTGTTAAGAGACTACGTCCAATTTTTTTTTTTTTCCAACAACTCTGCAACTGGATAAAGAGTGTTTTCGAAACTCTTTCTGAGTGTCCGAGGGTTCCACCTTGGCGCGAATCCTATTTCGGTTTTGTATTAATGATTTCCTGGCATCAACGGGTAACAAAATGCCCAGTTTCGCCCACGTTAGTACTGTGATCTTTTTCCAGGTGGCCTTCATATGTCAACGTCGCGCCAGATGACATCCAAGCTGGATTCGAGCTCTGGATAATTTCCTATAATGGGGAAACGTTAAATCTCGCCGGCTTTAAGGCTACGGTGGGGTCATTAGGGACTTATTCGAAGTCCTAATAATGTTTGCTCTGCAACGTGGAAATAACAAGATTAAGCAACTTTCATTGGTACGTAGCTTTCATTTGAATCTAAGCAAACTCACTTGAATGTTCGACTTGCTTCCTCAATCTTTGCAACCCTTTGGAACCCTTGGAGGGCCGTCGAAAAGCCACCTAAAGGACCTCAACACCGGATCCCATAGAATCTGTTAATAATAAATAAAAAATAAATAACTACAAAAATTATTAACAACTTTTGGTCTTTCAGTGCAACAGAAATAGTTTTCTTTTCTGTATTTCGTTGGTCTAACTAGTTATCGGAAAGAGGCTAGGGAAAGATCTTTTTAACAAGTAATTAAAGCCACGAAAAACATGATACAAGAAAATTCTAGATATTTTGAACAACTGCTGCTCAAAAATGTTCATTACTCACGGAATAGAGTAAAATTCTATCCGTGACACAACTCGGTTTAAGTTGCCAAGGCCTTCAAGATTTCTGGATATACTTTTGTATGCCGCAGCACCAGTGTAGCTAGTATATATAGATTTTCATGGTGCTATATTTTCTAAAGTGACTCTATAAACAATCCCGTGGGATCTTTAAGGTTTTCTGAAGACAAATCGGTTCTAAAAACGTCTATGATGAATTTCTCAGAACGTTGGCTGCACTGAATTCTGAATTCCGAAGTTTTTTCTTAGATTTTTACCATAGACAGTTTTAAAAATTCCCATTTGTGAGAAATCCCAAAAGTGTGTAGATCTTACTATTGAAAGAAGACTACCGTTTCCGACCTATAAAGGAAGAGTTTCCAAACGGAAATATGCTTGGACTGGAAACAAATTACCACAGTCATCATAAATAACACTGTACATCGCTCATAAAAGTCATACGGGTAGCCGTATTGAATAGATAAACACGTTCTCGATAAACACTAATCAACGGAACTGCATATCCATAGAACTTTCAAGTCTATACTATTCTTCATCGGGTGAAGAAGCCATTTACATCGAGACCACCTCGAAAGGCCCTCATAAAACTACACTGTGATTACCACAGATCAAACATTGTTTACGCAGGCAATTCGAAGGAGAGCATCGCTCCAGCAGAGTGCTGCTTTCCAAAGCACAATACAATCCTCATCCTCACCAAGGTGGTGTACTAATTAACATAATTCAATTTTATTTCTCCTCCGGTTCGTGTGGTGGAAGTCACAGTATTTCATCGAGATGTTCTCATAGTAAAAGATGTACATGCGCAGATGGCGTTGAGTATCACACTTCGGCACGTATACGGTATCGAAATTTCCTTCACCCCATGCTCGATCTAAAGATGAGGCTGTCTGAATCTGGAATTTGATGTCTATCGGAGGGTATGATTTCTTTTTGTCTTTTGTCGCCTTTATTGCCATCGTCATCGGGCGGCTACCATCCTGAGGGTATGTTAAGCGGAAGTTTGTCCTTGGTACGCCTTTGTAGAATATTCCCGAAATATTTTGCGGGGGCAAATATCCTCAAGTGTGCACCATTAGTATGGTGTGAAGACTTTGTATTTACGAAGAAAGTGGTTATGAGGACCTTTGATCGGAATGGGCATGGTCAATTTGTTCTGTTTCCACTTTGTTATTGTTAAGCACGACGATATCTGAAACGACTTCGGAATATAATCTTCCCATCAACAATACCTAATTACCACCCACAGAAGCATTGTGATGTTATCATTAATTAATGAGCACTGCCCGGGTCACTGCGGGTTATGGTTAAAAGGACAAAAATTGAATCGATAACTCCTCACATACACGCACAGCTTATCATACATCACAAGGCTGTGCCTCTGGTTGGTAAAGCACTCTACTCCGGAAGAATAATTCACAACGAATATGTCCTCCAGGGAGTGGTTTTATTTCCACTTCAGGATATTTAGGACGGTTATGTATCTGGTTACACATATGTATCCACCGCTTCACAGAATTTCGAAGTTTGGCAGGGATTGCCGAGATAGTCGCAAACGTAACATAGGTACAACGGAGCGTACCGATTTCACTTTGGAAGTGCGACATAAATAGGGGTGAAACTTCCCAATTGTAGCAACCAACCTAAGGGATAAGAGACCATTTACAAATAAACGGCATAATCCTCTGCCCATGATAAATTCGCAGGCGTCCCGTGCTGTATATAAGGACGCCGCCGTTAGAAGAACGATTTAAATAATATAAATACAGCAATTCCAGCAGAGGCTATAAAACAATTTATTTGAGGGTGTCCGTGTAGGAGATTTGGTAACCATAAGTGCAAATGTCACACACCAGTAGCTTCACAGGACGATACGCTTGGGTGTTCATAATATAAAATGAGTGTGTTACTGCCGGAGCTAATTTTCATACCCCACACATTTATCAATACATTTACGTTTAAAAAAGATAGTGGTTTTATAGCCTGTATGCAAGCAGTCACCCTAAAATGAATTTCAAGGTTCATGGAAGTTCTTATCCCACAACGTTGATAATGCGCACGTGTTTGAAATGTGCAAGGAAACTGCATTGGCAAACATTTTGCTGTTGTTTGATCATGTGTATGCATGGGATAACAGATGTTACGACGATACCCAGAAAATGCCTATGATACGAATATGGAGTAAAACAAAGGAGTGATGGAAGGCCGATTTAAACGAGACAAGGACAAATGTGTCCTTCATCTTGTCTGTGGGTTCTTCACCCCCATCTGTAAGGATTTTCGGCTCGGTTTCAAGATATCTGAAAAAGAAAAAAAAGGGGAGGTATCTGAGGATGTAGTATCTACATGGATGGAGGGATGGTCGGAAAAAAATTCATTCCATTTTGGGACGAATATACACCTTGTAAATAGTGCCCAGGTTGAAAGGAGTGAAGTATATTTTCCATCTCTTAAGGAACCCGATACATTTGGGTGCACTCTTCGCAGCTTCAAATATGTGGTCATTCCAATTAAGAGTCGAATTAATTCGAGTGCCGAGGAGTGATAGTTCCTTGGCTTCGTCGATGCAATTGCCGTTCATCGACAGTATATTTACTTTGGGGTTTGCCTTTGACCACAAGTAGCAGCACTGAGTTTTTAAGCGATGGAATGGATGACGAGACCGAATTTTGGATGTTTCTCACGATTTTTTTATTATACTTCTCTCGGGAGAGGCGAATCTATAGCGTCCCGAGATGCCACCAAAAAACGGTTGCAGTTCCTGTTGAACAGCTGCAGGTTGTAACGCTCCGAGAACACTCGGGCGGGAAGGGAGTTCCACAGCTTCCCCTCTCTGTGGCGGAACGAGTTCTGATGCAGGGGTGTTCGCGCCGTCGGGAGATGAACCGCAAACTGGCGCGATCCGTCAGATTGTCTTGTGGAGCGCAATATAAACTGAATTGCCCGGAACAATACCACGAATCTCCGAAGAACAATACCTGTGATAATATCTGTAAAACAGTAAGAGGTCGGCTACGCGCCTTCGATGTGAGAGCGACTGTAGTCCCCGTGTCCCCGATCATGCGGATCGCTCGTCTCTGTATGCTCTCGAGTAGGTTGAGGGTATGTTTAAGAGCCGAGCTCCAAACATGAGAGCAATATTCGAGCGCGGGTCTAATTTTGGAATTATACAGGAGAAGAAGTTGGGCCGGAGTAAAATATCTCTTGGCTCTAAAAAGATAACTCCGTTTTCCTGAGGCGGATCTGGGATGTTCGACAAGTGTTTATGCCCCGATACATTCCCACAGAATTATACAGGAGAAGAAGTTTGGCCGGAGTAAAATATCTCTTGGCTCTAAAAAGATAACTCCGTTTTCCTGAGGCGGATCTGGGATGTTCGACAAGTGTTTATGCCCCGATACATTCCCACAGACCGTGATGCCGAGCAATTTCAAGCTTTCCCCAGATTCGAGAGCCTGGCCATTGACCATCAGCTGTGGAACCGATGATACACTTTTCCGTGTGAATATTGTATATTGTGCCTTCGTTGCATTGAACTCGACGAGATTGGCCCTTCCCCACTGCGCAGGACTTTATCCAGATCCTGATTCAGAGAGTCCTCTTGTCTACATCTCAGCTGGTGCGACACCCATGGACCAATCAGCCGAACACTCAAAAAGGGTGACACAAGCGTACTATCATCCGCAAAACTGAACACTTTGAACCTATGATACACTTTTCCTTGTGAATATTGATACTATGGTTTCGTTGCATTGAATTCGACGAGATTAGACTTTCTCCAGCTGTGGAACCGATGATACACTTTTCCGTGTGAATATTGTATATTGTGTCTTCGTTGCATTGAACTCGACGAGATTGGCCCTTTCCCGCTGCAGGATCTTATTCAGATCCTGATTCAGAGAGTCAATTTGTCTACATCTCAGCTGGTGCGACACCGATGCACCAATCAGCCAAACACTCGAAAAGGAGGAAACAAGCGTACTATCATCCGCAAAACTGAACACTTTGAACCTATGATACACGTTTCCTTGTGAATATTGTATACTGTGTCTTCGTTGCATTGAATTCGACGAGATTGGCCTTTCTCCACTACAGGACCTTATTCAGATCCCGATTCAGAGAGTCAATCTCTCTACATCTGAGCTGGTGCAACCTTGATGCACTAATCGGGGCACTGCCCGATTAACAGGATACAGATCCGAACACTTGCCGTCCACGACAATCCGGATCGATCGATTCTGAGGAAGTTCTGCGTCCAGTCGCAAAGCTGCTGGGAAAGTCCATATGAACGAAGCCTGCTCAGCAATGCTCCGTGACAGATGGAAAGCCTTGGAGATATCCAATGCGACCGCCCTTCACTCACCATGCTGCTCAATCGCAGATGTCAATATATCGGTTATAAGTGTCAAAAGGTCTTCCGTGGACCGCCTGCCACGGAATCCGTATTGACGATCATTCAGAAGTCCATTGCACTACAAATACTTAATTAACTCGGCATTGATAACTTTTCCCATCAACTCAGTATTGATGACTTTTTTCAACATCATCATCATCATCGGCACTACAACCGGGAATCGGTCTTGGCCTTATTTAGCAAGTACTGAGGCTTGTTAAATTTTCCATAATGTTATGTTTTTTCCAGGAAAGCTCATTAGTCTTGCGCCACAGGCTCCCCGACGAGGAATTGAACCCCGGTCTCCCGCTTGACAGGCGGGTATACTAACCACTATGCTATCGAGGAGCCTACTTTTTCCATCACCTTAGATAAAATAGACAGTAATGCTATCGGTCGGTAAATTTGTGGGAGACACTTTTTTCTCATCTTTGGGATTGGCTGAACTCGAGCTATTTTCCAGCAGGTAGGAAAGCTCCTCCGTGCATAAGATAAGCGATGGAGTCTGCCAAGAACCGGCGATAGTTCTGGAGCACAGTTCTTAAGGACTACTGCTGGTATTCCGTCCGGGCCGGTTGCCGTTATACAGTCCAGTTCAAGTAGCATGCGTTGATTAGTACACGGGTGGAATCTCCTTATCTTACAGACGCGATCCCAGGTGGCTTCAAAAGACCGAGATCGAAGTTTGAATTCCCGGAAAATAAATTCGCGAACACTTTAGATTTATCCTTTGAATTTGTGACCAACGTCCCGTTGTCTGTCACCGATGGAGGGAAAGACGAGGAAGCGAAGTTACTGCTGACAGCCCTTTCCATTGACCGGAAGGGACGCGAACCAGTTGGGCACTCAAAGAGTTTATTAGTCACTCTGTCGTTGTAGGCCTTCTTCGCGGTATCAATCCCCTGGTTGCACGCGTTTCTGATTCTAACAAAATTGGTTCTGTTCATCGCGGTGGGATTGTTTAAAAGCTCTATTTTTTGCCGCTGTAATCTGCTTGCATTTTTTTATCAAACCAAGGGTTATCAGATGAACTTCGTTTGATGGAATGTGGAATGTAGATCTAAGAGAAGAATAATCTCTGTGACCGACTCCGCGCAAGCGGTAACATCGGAGTCTCCGAAGCACGCCTCCGGCTACGGAAAAGATGCGAAGAAATCCCGCAAATCGTCCCAGTTGGCAGCCTCATACTTCCATACATGGCGAAGCTGCCTAGGCCGGTTATTCGCTTGAAATGCAAGTGGTTGCGCGACAGATACCATCCAGTGATCTGAGTTTCCCAGTGGTGCAGAAACATCTACGCTATAAAAAATTCGGTTCGGATGTCAAAAACAGATCCAGGGTGTTCGCATAATCACCTCGGGCATCCGGCACTTGCGTTGGTTCCTCCACGAGTTGAGTCAAGTTGTGGCTAACAGTAAACATCTCCGCCAGCCTCCCACTCTCGTTGGTTCTGTTGAATGTACCAACCAGTCGGAATTGTGCACATTAAAATCGCGAAGGACAACAATTTCTGAAGCTGGGTGGTTGATCTGTATCCAGTCGATGGTATGTGAAAGATGTTCGAAAAATGTCGCCGGTCGATCGTCATTCGGGGAGCGGTAAAGACAACAAAGTAATTTAACAGAATTTCTCAGCACGACCCTCAACCATATGATGTCCATGTTATTGGGTTCCAACGCCTCCATCCTCCAGCAATCCAGATCGGACCGGGCGATAACGTAGACTCCGCCTTTAAAAGATTTCGCTGTTTGCAAATATTGGTGCACGACGTCTACTTTCGTATTGGTGAAACCGATGCCCCTGATGTTACAAAATGTCCTTACCAGTCGAGCGTGGGCCCGATTATGCGATGACGAATTTCTTAAAGTTCGGTTATTTATCATAATACCTGCGTGATGTTTCCCCTTGACATAGCTGTGGTTTTGAGGCGTTGAAAAGGGTGCGATTGGGGTTAATAGAAACTCTATTAGGAGGACGTTTAAGGGAGGATCTCTTATTACGAGGGAGGTAATCGGCTTTACGTTTACTAGGCGTATCAGAGTCGTCTTGTTTAGGACGGGATGGGGGTAGTAAAGGCTTGGTGCGAGGAGTACAATGCATGCAGGGGCGAAGTAGTCGTTGGTCGGAAGATTTAGAGAGGGAGGGGGCGTCGGGTATTATAGGTAATTTGGAGGACCGGCTGCGACGTACAAAAGGGCTATAAAAATGTTTGGGCGGGGATATTGTCGGGTTACAGGAGGGGGGTAGGGTCGTTTACCAGTGGCGCTATTTTCATGAATTTGGGCAGTGTTGGTGTTAATATCATTTTTGAAGATGGAAAATTTAGTCAGATTAAGAGCGTCATCTGCCGGGTGAAGGAAAGGCCCATTCATAAGAGGGGGGGGGGGGGGGGGGGGGGGGGATATGAGTTGAGGGCCTAGTTTGAAATCTTGATTATGTTAGTGATGCTAATTGGGTATTTTTTAAGGAGTACACCCAGGAAGCATTAGCATGAATACCAGCCAAACCGGAATGGCTCCCAAACAAAATCAACCCGGATCATTAAAAGCATTTTGGCGCAAGGCTAATAACCTTGCCCTGAAAAACAAATTATTGTGGCCAATTTAACAAGGCTCGGATAAGGACCGGATATCGGAGGAGAGACTTGCTAAATAAGGCCAAGACCGGATCCTAGTTGTAGTGCCGATGATGATGAAGTTACATTTTGTTTATCTGATGAGATGTATTCGAATTTTAGTTTTACTAGTTTGGATTTTGATTTGCAATTTTTTATCTGATCTGTTTAATGGATTAGTTGTTCCGTATTCCGGATGACGGACTGCAGTATTCTTCTTTCCGGGTTTTGTCAGTCAGTGAACTGTCCAGTTTTGACAGTTTTGATACAGCGTTGGTTTGTCTGTACAGAGAATCAACAGCGGAATTTCTGTATAGACTAGAGGTACGCCCAAGTCAACTTATTTTTGGCAAAGATTTTGATTTCTTAATCGGTTGTTAGATCATAAGATATATTTATTATTATTATTATTTTTTTTCATTGACAGATGTGTGTATCCCACTTGAATGAATATGTCTATTGATGATGCGATCAAAATGTGATCTCTGTTCGAAAATTAAATGATTCAAAGTGATCATATTGCTCGAATAAAATCGTAATGATCGCTACCACATTTGACAGTGCGAGAAAATTCTAAGAACCAGGATATAAATCAAGATTTAAGTGTATAATAGAAAAAGATAGAAAAATCGACCCCTGCTTGGGTAAGTGGGCATTATTGTAGCTTAAAAATGCCAATCTTATATTCGATGATGTTTACTTGCCAAAATTTGAACATAATACCATATTATGTCGTGTGTTGGAGGTCAACGTAAGGAGAGGGAGAGGTAGACTAAGAGAAAGGTAGAGTGGGAGAAATTAGCAAATACCAGGTGTATGCGTAAGTTTTTTCCGGTTTAACTAAAATATGGTAGTCGCGGCGCCAGCAAGGACGCGAGTTCTACTACCAACCCACCACTTGTTCACTGTCACCCATCGATTGTTCCGTCGAACACTGTCAACCGAATTGCGTTCACCAGAATGAGACACGAAAATGAAACGCCAAAATTTTCACAGAGTTTAGGTTTTATTGGGTGTTCTTTCTTTATTTTGGTAATTTATTTAATTCACAAAGTTCGCTCTATTGGGCATGACTTCATGCTATTGATTGTATTTTTGGGTCCCAATTAGTACACTGTTATTGTTCATGATTGAAAATATTTTAGATTAAAATAACGATTACAAATTTGTAGTTTCACAGAACACACACGGATTGAACATGAAAAGGTCTTTAACTTTATTTTGCCGGCCGTTTGCAAAATGATTTGAATAAATAAACTAAACCGACTCTGACTCGACATGGTGATTTCGCGTCCCCGCGAGGGGTACAGGGAGCGGGAGCGACAACGACCACGACCTGCTCGGTCGGTGGATGTGAAAGGACTCAGCGATAATCATCTCGTGCAGAGATGATTCGCTTATGGGGTGAGTTTGTTCAATGCCGCTAGTCACGAGACAGATCCAGAAATATGGGAAGGCACAGAGATCGGGTAGATCATTGTTTAAGCTATGCATTGCAGCTGTAACTATAGCACATGGTGCTAATTGATTCTAGCTTATTTACAGGGAAATGGAATTGAATTCCTATTTGCATTTGCTTACGCTGTAGGATTTAATTGGTGCCAATAGATGTGAGATGCGTATATTTATTTTGGTCCCTGTTATGATGGTTACAATGTATGTAAACCAAATCATTTTGTTCCCGGGAATTCGTCTACGGGGAAATGCACTTGGTGAGATTGGGATTCCTGATAAGGTAAGAAAGAAATCTCACGGGGAATTGTATGCGAAGAGATGCATGAAAGGTAAGTTTTCTTTTACAGGTACTTTTAGGTTCTATAAATTGGATCTATTTGATGCGTGAAGCATTTACAGGTGCTAATGCAATTGCATTAGCGAAGTAAAGAGATTGAATGGGAGTTATGGGGGGTTTTTTAGGTAAGTGTACCGTGGGGTTTGGCGGAACCGCCACAATGGCGCCAGTGAAAACTACGCAGCACACAGCGAAACTAGTGAAAGACACCTTGAAATCGCTGGGACGGGACATCCTTCTGCACCCGGCGTACTCCCCAGACTTGGCGCCATCTGACTATCACCTCTTCGCAGCAGTGGGCACGCGCACACAGAGCAGCACTTCAGCGATTTCGAGGAAGTTGGAAAATGGCTCGACGAATGGTTTGCGGCGAAAGATAAGCAGTTTTTCTGGCATCATCATCGACATTACAACCAGGATCCGGTCTTGGCCTTATTTAGCAAGTCTCTCCACCGGTATCCGATCCATATCCGACACTTGTTAAATTGTCCATAATAATTTGTTTTTCCGGGCAAGATTATTAGCTTTGCAAAACCATTCTCAGGATGAGTTTTTCTGGCGTGCTATTCATAAATTACCTGAAAGATGAACGAAATGTGTAGAGGCCGATAGCCAATATTTTGAATAAGAAAAAAAATAATTTCCCTAGAAAATTACGTATTTTTTTTACCAAACAAACCGGAAAAAACGTATGCATACACCTAGTAGTGGGTAAATGACGACTCTCACGATTTGAAAATAGTTTACTCTTCAGTGGGGAAAAACGCCACAAGTACCCGGAAATTCAATTCCATGCCACTGTGGGGAGGAAGTATGTGCCAGACACGGGCACTAGGTTCACTTCCATCCCCATCGTCTATTGTTCACGCGGGCACTGCTCACAACGCAAGGAGGAAGAAAACGATGGTTGACCTTCGCAACCGAGCGGACACAACACAGAAACAAAACACTCAGAGGATGTTATAGCGTTTGAAATAATAGTGAAGAAGAACGTGTGATTCGAACTGACGCTATGACAGTTTGAATCACCAAAAATTGTACCTAAGCGTTACCCATCAGGCTACTGGCCGTGTTTAGAAATTGATTTTTAAACTCGACTATACTCCACTGATGTGATTTGTTATGTTATCGCTAAGGTATACGGCTCTGATGTATTTTCTTATTCTATTTTTCGTTCGGTGCTCTTCACTATTTTGCTTGTGAATTGTGTGTGTATCTGTTACTCGTAGAGTCGCCACAATGTTGTTTATGCATAAACATTATTTATTGTCAATGGTCTTTACTTAGAACTTATTATTAATATTAAATTGATATTTATACATTTTATACAGGATGAAACACTTCTTTCTCGACACGACTTCGGTATATCTACGCTTCTCCGCTGCGCGACGGAGAGCGGGAGATAGCACGACCAGGGTGGTCGGCTGATGGAATTAGACTCAACGATATTCATTCGTTGTCAGAAGAAATTCGGCCAGTGAAACTGGCTCTCTTAATTAAGGGGCGCATTTTCCTATTCCAAGAGAGACGCAAAGTCTCTCTTTGGGGTAACCAAACAGATCTCATAGAGAAGATCGCCACGGTACACATGTATGTGTGTACATTGGCCCTTTTATGGATCAAAGCCATGGGAACCAATCTAAAACAAAGAAAGGGAAAATGTGCATCCATGAGATGTGAGTTCGGCTAAGCAAACAAGCCGAATCTCATTGGATGCTAATTGGGTTTATGTTTGCTTATGTGAGAAGGTCAACGGTAATCGGATCCAGGATTATGTAAGAAAAAGGGACCGTTGATGATCGTTGTCTACAATATGCATAGCAGCTGTATTGACAGCCGCAATGCATCATAAACATTGTGCTAATTGGTTTTAACTTTTTTACCCAGAAATGGGGTTTATGACATCGCTGGTACGGGTAGGTATTTTGCATTTGTTTATGCTGTAGGATTTAATTGATGCCTTAAGGCGCAAGATGCGTATATTTGTTTTTGTGCCTGTTATGATGGTTACATTGTATGTAAACCAAATCATTTTGTTCTCAGGAATTCGTCTAGGGGGAACGCACTTGGTGAGATTGGGATTCCTGATAAGTTAGGAAAGAATTCTTACAGGGAATTTGTATGCGAAGAGATGCATGAAAGGTACAGGGACTTTTAGATTAGAAAGGTACAGGGACTTTTAAATTATAAATTTGCTCTATTTAATGCGTGAAGCATTTATAGTGCTAATGTGATTGCATTAGCGAATTTAAGGAAGTTGGGTAGCAGTTATGGGGGTTTTTCAGGTAAGTGGGCCGTGGGGTTTGGCGGAACCGCCACGCCACTACCTGCTTTGCATGGGTTTCTGGACAACGTAGACACCAGCAAATATCTGGGTAAATTGCATCTATTGCTGCGATACAGGGGTTTATGATCGTGGGTAATTACTTTTAAGGGTGGCACCATATTTTCCGTGAAGGATTCTGAATCTTAAATTGGGAAAATTATGTAATACTGCGTCATCGAAAATTATTGCCTAAGTTGTATACTGGACACTGGGTGAATTCTACATTTAATTTTGTTACTTATCTAAATATACGAGCTTCAGCAATTGAATAATTGATTGTGCTGATCATTGTAAAATTGGTGAGAAATCTTCATATTACGTAATTCCTCGCAGAGGGGTTGCCCCAAAAATTTAACGACGGGAGTTTTAGTGTGTGATAAAGATAGAGCGATTGTTGAATAGATGAGGCGACGGCGGGGGGGGGGGGGGGGGGGTGACAGACTGAATAAGTACGTCGATGTTCTATTGATAAAATCGGTGTTTCAATCCGAACGTCAATATTTAATATTTTCACTATGACTACCTGACTTGTTGCGCAATAACAGAAGTCAAAAGGTTTTGATACTTATTTTAAAAGTACTGATGTATGCTAGCACAAAAAAAAACACCATTTGTAGTTGACCTACCTAAGTTTACATAAGCAAGCACCCTTGTTTTAGCCTTAATCTCAGGTAAGGTTAGTTTCGTTAAGGTTTGTTTGTTACAAAATGTATTCCACTCTTAATGTTTAACTCTATGTTTTATTGAGTTAGCATTCCTGAGCAGATAGTTGCAATAGCCAGCAGTAACTTTGCCCCCATATACCTGTATATATGTTGCCATTCAGGTTATTGGCAATTGTGCCGTATCTTGCCGACGGCCGTGACGAATTTGAAATCCTTTCTAAATATTTTTTGTTGTTGTTAGTTTACTGCCATTTCTAAGATACAACATAAAACTCACATTGGGCGCGGGAATACGTCGAAGGTTCTCATTAGCTAGGAGTTACCCGATGTGCAGTTATGTATTTTTATTAAACGGCCGAAAAGCCCCAGCTAAAGATGTTTCCATTCGTCACAGACTATAAGGCACGAAATTGTTTTTGTTTAAGTTGGATGTTCATTTAGCGTGAATCTTAATGATGGTAAGACATTTGAACGCCAGTCCTAGGTTTGAGGGGTTAAAAACTTTACTGTACAATGATTAGAAAATCCAACCGCAACTAATGGTCATAGATTACTCTAAATTGACGGAGGAAGACGATAAACACTTTCATCCCAGTCTCGAAATTGAGTACAACACTTAATGGGACGATAGGAAATGAAAATGAGGTGGGGAAGTATGCAGCTGCTCTAATTGCACGGGGTGATGCAATATGTTTGCTGTTTGGCATATCTGGAAGAGTGCTGAATTGTAAATTATGGATAACTGGAAAATTGCCGAGAGTGTGTAGACAATTTTGCAGTAACTGAAGTGGTGGTGACATAAGGTCTGAACGCATGCTTAGATGATGTCGGTTTGTGTAGAAATCACGCGTGGACTTCATCAACCATTATATTCTTAGCAGTCGAGGGTGAAAATATATCTACCTTCTTCAGACGGATGTCATAAATATGAGACAGCCTCAGTGGGTTTATAAACCTGGAAAAAAATTGGTCATCGATATCTCATACATCTATTTTAATTGAAAAGTTTTTGGTAGCTTCTTGTTACAAAGACAAAATTGAAACTGACAGAAGGCTCTTTTGTTGTTTTTTTTTAAATTCATTTTATAACACAATTTGCGTATTTGGTTGTATTTGGTTTTTATTAACACTTAATTTGATACAGGTTTAGCATTATCTGCTGTTGAAACTGTCTTAGCGAATGTCACGCTTAATTAATCCACGGCACACGTTACTTTCCGGCACACGTTAAATTCGACACACGCGCGGTTTTGGTTACACCTTTCTGCGTTCTATATGTACTTCGTGCTGCGCGGATCACCTCTTCGTCGGAGTTGTCTAACAGGACTGTGTATGTCGACTGTGGTAACTTCTCCGGGGATGATTCCATTCACCCCGATCGTTTTCTTTTTCCTCCTTTCACTTTCCTTGGGTGGTGACTTTCTCTCAACCGAGAATATTTTCACCAGAGAAGTCGCACTTACACATACAGACGCGGAGGAATTTCGCACCTCTAATGGATAGTTTACGTATACAATCGGGTAAGCGTTTTCTTCTAGCCCATCATGGGATAATGTAATTATCGTTTATTTTTTTTTTTTTTATTAGACTTCTCTCGGGAAAGGCGAACCTATAGCGTCGAGTGGGCGCCCCGAGATGCCATCAAATAACTGTTGCAGTTCTTTTTGAACAGTTGCAGGTTGTAACGCTCCGGGAACACTCGCGTGGGAAGGGAGTTCCACACCTTCCCCGCTCTGTAACGGAACGAGTTCTGATACAGGGATGTTCGCGCCGTCGGGAGATGAACCACAAACGGGTGCGATCCGTCGGATTGTCTTGCGGAGCGCATATAAACCGAATTGCGTGGAACAATGCCAAGAATCTCCGAAGAACAGCACCCGTGATAATATCTGTAAAACAGACAGAGGTCGGCCACGCGCCTTCGATGTGATAGCGACTGTAGTCCCGACGTCAGCACCGAGTTCCCGATCAGGCGGATCGCTCGTCTTTGTACACTCTCAAGTAGGTCGAGGGTATGTTTAGGAGCTGAGCTCCAAACATGAGAGCAATATTCAAGCGCGGGTCCAATTTGAGATTTATATAGGAGAAGAAGTTGGGCCGGAGTAAAATATTTCTTGGCTCTAAAAAGATAACTCAGTTTGTTATCTTTGTCAGTGAGGCTGATCTGGCGATACCCGATACGTGTTTATGCCATGATACATTCCCACAGACCGTGACGCCGAGCAATTTCAAACTTTCCCCAGCCTCGAGGGCCCGGCCACTCATCATCAGCTGTGGAACCGATGATCCAGTTTTCTTTGTGAATGTTGTATACTGAGTCTTCGTTGCGTTGAAGTCGACAAGATTGGCCTTTCCCCACTGCGCAGGACTTTATCCAGATCCTGATTCAGAAAGTCAATCTGTCTACATCTCAGTTGGTGCGACGTAGATGCACCAATCGGCCGATCACTCGAAAAGGAGGAAACAAGCGTACTATCATCCGCAAAACTGAACACTTTGTTATCCGTTGTCTCCAACAAATCATTTATGTGAAGCAAGAACAAGGTTGGAGCCAAAACAGAACCCTGGGGCACCCCCGAATTAACAGGATACAGATCCTAACACTCGCCGTCCACAACAACCCGGATCGATCGATTCTCGAGGAAGCTCCTCGTCCAGTCGCAAAGCTGGTCGGAAAGTCCATATGAACGAAGTTTGCTCAGCAATTCCCCGTGCCAGACGCTGTCAAAAGCCTTGGAGATATCTAATGCGACCGCCCTTGACTCACCATGCCGTTCAATCGCAGATGTTCATATATCAGTTATATGCGTCAAAATGTCTCCCGTGGACCGCCTGCCACGGAATCCGTATTGACGATCATTCAGAAAACCGTTGCAATCCAAATACTTAACCAACTCTGTATTGATGACTTTTTCCATTACCTTAGATAAAATAGAGAGTAATGCTATCGGACGGTAATTTTGTGGGAGACACTTTTTTCCCGTCTTTGGGATTGGCTGAACTCGAGCGATTTTCCAGCAGGCAGGAAAGGTCCTCCGTGCATAAGATAAGCGGAACGAAAAAACTTGTTGACTACGCTGAAGATGTGATGACGTTCTGGAATGAACGAATTGGTCGAAAGCAGAAAGGTCATTTAATTTCATTTTTAAAACATTTTTTATTTTCTTTTTATATTCTTAGTTTCTAAATTATATGCTAGACAAAAAATGCTTAAATTCTAGCTTAATTATCTTATATTATAACTTACTGGTCCTTCGCAGACGCTCTAAGCTAAACATTACTTAACAATTGTATAATTTGCCTTTCGGCGACAGAACTTTGTGGCAGTACTTAGGATTATTTGAAAGACAAAGAAAAATTTGAAAAACTTTGTGTCGCATTTTTTTTTCTTAAAATTTAACTTACTTAACTTTTTTTTTTTTTTTATTTATTTATTTATTTTTTTATTTTTTAATTTTATTTAAAAGCACTTAACTTAACTTAACTTAACTTAAATCTTATACTACTCTAATTCTAGAAAAAAAGCAGAAAGGTCAATCGACACTTTATGAGGGGGATAAATTGGCAATTACGTGGAATTTTACGAATACATTGTGGAGACTTGGGACGTCAGTGGGTAAATTTTCCTGTTGAATAGAAGGTTTGACACTGGTTTTAGTTTTGCCTTCGTAGCAGACAGAATCAGATTTATCGTGGAGATACGCTAGAAGGATACGAATATCTTCATATGTCTTTCTGTCTCTAAGTTTGGAGAGTGCGTAGCGGCAATCACAAGTATCGGAGGTAAGCTGTGTGATTTTACTGTGGGAGGGAAGACGGTGTAAAAAATGGGTTGTGAACGAGCCCCGGGAGAGACACGGGGGTACTTTCCAAGAAGGGGGAAACGCATCTGAAACGGACCCTGTAGGGACTGCCTTCCAGGAGATTCCATTTTAACAGAATGGGTTCAAAGCCGGGGGTGGACAATTTGCAAAGTATATATTTATGATAAATCTGGTAGCTGAATGGTAAGCATTCGATTGCACGAATCGTGTTCGTCAATGTTTGGAAGTTGACAACTGATATTTTGTATATAAATGCTGATTCGGCCTGGTTTTACATCTGCGTTAACAATCCAATAGGAAACTTGGTTTTTACTAGAATAATTCACTATTTAAATACTAAATGGTTAGCTAAATATTTCAATGGTAATTTTTTCATTATGGCATACTTTAACAACTATTTAACGATACAACAACTACCACTACACAACGATACAAATACCACAACCTACCCCCACCTCTCCCATTCCTGCCTCCCTAATTTGTCCTGGTTACCTTAGGTTAGGCCTAGTTAATATAGTTCTTAAGCTCTCTAGTTTGTAACTTATATATACTTGAGTTGTAGGTAATTATGTTGCTTGAATTATGCCAATAAATGGGGTCTAAAATGTTTTCTGTCACTACACTTTAATATTGTAACCAGTACGAAGTAGTGGATGGGTTTAATTATTGGGTGGCTTAGCAAACAACTAATTAACAATATGCGAACAACTGAAATTCATGTGAAACGTGTAATTCTCTTTTACACAACCAATGAATACATACATTACAAGAGGTTGAATGAATGTATTTCCGGTTGTTTAAAGCCAGCAAAGTTGCTTTTCTCCTTTTTAAAAGTAAAATCTATTTATAATTATCAGCACTCGTAATACGTTTCTGGTCTTTTTTTCTAATAATAACTACTACTGTCACCGGCCTATAGGCACCCGAAAGTTCATCATCATCATCATCGGCACTATAGCCGGGATCCGGTATTGGCCTAATTTAGTAAGTCTCTCCAACGGTATCAGGTCTATATCCGAGACTCATTAAATTATCCATAATAATTTGTTTTTCCGGGCAAGGTTATTAGCCTTGCGCCATCCTTTCTAAGGATGTCGCTGCATGCATTGGTTCAGTACTCGCCGGGTGCCAAATTAGCTATCCAGGGGTGTCACGTAGAGACTGCATGTCAACTTGGATTGAACAGGGACAAGGATCGTACTGGCCTTCGCCGTGTTGAAAGCAGAGGCTTTACCCCTGACTTTGCCCCACTAAACTACAATCACTGCGGTTAAGTGATTGTCAGTCAACTGACTCATATACTTTTAAAAAATGTTCAGAAGATTGACGTGGGTCTGTTTTACTTTGCTATCGATTTCGTACTTTACTCATTAGACTTCGTAAACTATCGAATTCTGTGAAAAACTCTGTTCAGAGAGTAAAATTTAAAATTTTAGGGCGGCGTAAAATTTGTATCTTATCGAAGACTTTGAAATTGAAAATTGGTCGTAATTTAGAGGCGTCCAAGTTTTCATTCTAGCGAGTAGCAAAAGCTAAACTAGGTTCAACTCGGGAGAAGTGTGCAGCATCATTTACATTTACTAGTATTGCGTGGTATAGTTTGTACTGCGCTAGAGTGCAGAGATTAAGTAAGGTTATAGGAGTTGCCAAGACTAATAGCAAAGTGGTTCAGATTATCGTGCCAAAAATCGTGAAAAACGCACAACATGATATATATTTAACACCGTCGCCGTGCTTCCTCTTTGATTGAGGGAAGAGCGTGGTGTGTCGTAAGGTAAAATAAAAGATTCTCTTTACGTCTGTTTTCCTTTATTGAGTTTAAATATCATCATCATCATCATCGGCACTACAGGCGGGAACTGGTCTTGGCCTTATTTAGCAAGTCCTGAGGTTTGTTAAATTTTCCATAATGATTTGTTTTTTCCAGGTAAGATCATTAGTATTGCGTCAGAGGCTCGCAGACGGGGAATCGCACCCCGGTCTCCCGCGTGACAGGCGGCTATACTAACCACTATAATATCGAGGAGCCAAAGATTATGTAGAAATCTTAAACACCGTTATGCTACCATTTTCTGAAGAGGACATGCCCATTATATAACCCGTTATAAATTGATAGTCTCGATCCGAATGATCAGCACCAGAGTCGCACTGGTCCTCACAAGGTGTAAAAATATAATGCCAAAAGAATGAGATGAATCACAAAATCGAACCTGAAAACGTCGTCGTTTTCCTTTCTGTACCTGAACCCTGAAACACATGAAAGTTGTTTGGCCAATCATATTCAGGCAGCTGCCACGGTTGCTCGATATTGGTTTTGCTGATGGTATTCAATCAGCGGCCATGGTCTTTGGCTTGGGATGCAAGGGTGTGTTATTGTTAGAAGCTGCTGGTTGCTCGATTTGATTTCAGAATCGTCACTTTGAGCAGCTGCTATGTTTGATTGACAACGATTCGGGAATCGTTCGGAGTTATGGGATGATGGTTGGGACGTGTATAGGGGGCTATGTATATTAGGGGGAAATGGTAGGGCTTCGTGAGCACTACATATATGATAACCATGAACTTGGTGTTCGAACGTTCGCGGACAGTGGTATACTGACCGAAATTTTGGACATGCGACAGCATTGCTCAACTGGGTTTGATCACTATGAAACAAAAACACACATTCTTTATTGCCGTGGCCAAAATCAATGAGTCAAACTTCCAACTGTCTACCTACTCAGCCTATTCGACCGATTCAGATCATCTCGTTCTTCCAAACTTCAAAAATTGCTCGTTGTTAAAAGATTAGAGCAATAAACAGGCGCTGCCTGCGGTTGATCACTATTTCAAGAACCCGGCGGTTTTCACTATAAACAGAATTGCTATTATTTACTTATTATTAAATAAACAGAATATGGTAATAATTAAGTGTTGGGTGGGAAGAGTGCATTGAGTAAAGAAAAGACTTTGCTGACAAATTAAATTATTTGTAAGTTATGAAGTCGGATACTTCTGGGAATATCCTCGTATCCTTTATATTTAATAGAATTGTTATTTTTTATTGTTTATTACATAAACAGAATATCGAAATAATTAGGTATTAAGTGGGAAGAGTGTATTGAGTGAAGAAGAAGACTTTGCTGGCAAATTTAATTACTTGTGACATGGGAAGTCGGGTACTTCTGAGATTATCCTTGTATCCTCTGAAAGCTTGAAACTGCTTGAACAGTCTTAGGTTAAAAAGATTTCTAGAGTTCAAAAACAATACATCTGCAAGAATTCAATTTTTACAACAGAGAGTAATTACGGGGCAATCGTTGGAAATTTATGGAGAAAAGTATCCGTGATAAAAATGGGAACACCGAAGATAAAAAGAACGCTTAGGATACTCCTCAAACCTAAGTAAAAATACTCTGATGCCCGATTCCCCAATTTTAGTAAATGCATATAAAATAATGTCTACGTAAAAAGAGCTGATGTCTAACATAAACATAATTTTAAAACTCTTTCGTCTGAATTTATCTAAAACATCTGTTAAAAATATAAGAGTCTATTCTCCCACGTCCCAGATAATTTTCGATAGAGCTTAGCAGAATTGCAACATTAACGACCTTTATTTTCACTACCCGGACTGGTTTTCCGTTGCCTTGTGATCCATCCAGCATCAGAGATAAGATGCCACAACTTAGACGTTGTTTGTGAAATAAATTCCTGAGTGAACTTTAATGGACGCTTAATCGCAGTATGGGGTCAAGCAATTATCTAATGGCCACTGCTAAATGGCAAAGCAAGATGAAAAAAAGGACTGATTTATAACGTGTGGGGGCATAGTTTGGTAGAACGACTCACCTGTGTGCGTAATTTGGAGGTTTACATGTTTATGGTCTCTTTAAGAAATTAATAGGTTACGTACTATGGGCAAAGTTATCAGAGGTAGGCTGCTCTTTTTAATTCGTTTCGTCTCTCCGACGTAGAGTAGTGGGAATACAATGCTATTTTATTTCATGATAGAGTGGTTACAGTACAGCTTTTTTTGCATTTTATTATCCTTTGCAATATCTATTATCTGTTTGGAGTTTATCTACGATATTTCGAAAATATGGTCAGGAAAAACAGATAAATCATGTAATAATCACGATTTATGTTATTTTCCTGGGGAATCAAAAAAAGATATCGTAACAAACGAAGACTAGGGTGGAACTAATGTCCACAGATACGGGAAGGACGGCAGTCGAAAGAAGGGGCTTGGTGCTACGTAGCTGTTGGTAAAACTTTGATGCATGCGTAATCATTGTGGTGCATTTTTTTACACCATTGCGAACAAACGGGAATTTCGAGATAACCTGCAACGTCAAAATACGGTTTGAGCAGAAAAATAAATGGAGGACAAGAAAAGGTGGTATAGGTGTAAGTTGGTCTAAAATGCCTGGATTACAAGGTGATGAAACACGAGGACACAACAGCGAGGAAACACATTATCCGACAGAGCAATCTACATGCACAATCTCGGTTTTTATTAGCCGTATCATATACTGGTGGGCTAATTGTTTATCTAATCTTGGTACAAGCCTGAAACTGTTGTTACAACACACCGTGCTTCCCTACTAGTGAGGGAAGAGCAAGTAAGCAGAGAGTTAAAAACATTTTTCTCTTGGTTTTTTATATCTTTTGTTAGTTTTAGTTTACTACTTTATTCTAGACCAAAGGGCCCGCTGTTCCGTGACAAGGTTGCAACCCTTTGTTTGGCCACTTAACTCCCATCTGGCGACATCTGTAGATCGTTACAGCGCGTCTCGCCGTGCTTCTCAATAGTGAGGAAGAGCGAGTAATCGGAGGGTTAAACTGAAGAAAAACAAATGTTTTATTTTATAATATTCAATTTATAGATTCAAGTAAAGAGGTTCTCGTCTTACGCTTGGCTGACCTGTTAATTACTTTTCAGATTAATCAACTCTGAATTCTTTTCTTTGCAACTGTATGCGAACAACAGGCGTTGAACGCAATTCCACCAACAATGTAGTTTGTTGGGCCGTGGGGATGATGCCGGGAACAATGCTGTCTCCTGGCGTGCACTGATGTTGGCCGTTGTCTAAAACAATTGGCATTTGAAAACTGTGAAAGAGAAAATGATTACCTCTATTCGTTGAGTGATGATAATCCTGAAAATCCTCCTCCAAGGAATGTAAACGATATCTCAATAATGCGGGTTGGGTTTATGCTATTAAATTCTTTACTTTATTGAAACGATTCCTTTGATTATTATGGTTTACAAAATGTTGCGATCTGTGGTCGCCAATCAGTTTACGAAGAATAATGCTGTCAACAATGACAGCAGACAAATTAAATATATAAGTCAGCTGTTTGCTGACAGTGGTTATTGTGAATGGCTGACTTCCATTGCGAATTAGCTGGTTGCATCCAGCGAATCCGCAACATTCCGCCCGCCTTCGCCAATCATTGGCGAATCATATGACTCCAGGGGATGGTCATCCGGAGCTTGGTCGGGAGGTTCCTCCTCCAGTGGAAAGATGCTGATTGGTCCCTTTCATCGCCGGAGGCCGTTATCTTTGGGGTTCACGGAACTGATGGAACTGGCCATGTGATCTGGGTTGGAGTTGTAAGGTCGCAACCCACGATCAGTGACCCCGTGCTGGCTGGTGATTGGTCTCACTACTTCGAGACAAGTGATGGTGACGAGTGCTGCGTCCATTGGTACCTGTTCGAAGTTAGTGGCCGAAAAGATGCAGTCGTTTGCGGTTGAGGTCGCAACGTTCAGTCGGATGCGGCGGTTGGGACTCGGTCGGTCCCTGAATATTGGGGAGCGCCGCCCCCCAAGCGTGGCATTGCGCGCTCCTTGGTCAATGGTGGTAGCTGGGTGTTGCCTCGAAACCTTTGAGTGCGAAGGCTCCTGGGTCGTCAATTGCCCGTTGTCCATGCGGCAGTTCAGCGGGCGAGGGACATGTCTGATGAATGGTCCAGGAGGGGGGTCGGCGGTAGCTGGCTGCATGTACCGCGTTTGGGCCCTCTGGTGTCGATGTCGACGATGTCTTCTCTTTGTCCTCTCATGGGATCTGTAATCAGCAATTCTATGGTCGACCGGTTCCTCTAGGTCGGAGTTGTAACGTCGCAACCCACGAGGACCGGCCAAGTGGTGGCTGGTGACAGGACTGATCACTTTTAAGCTGGGTGCTGCTTCTGTTCGCACATGCAGCAAGGTATGATGTCTCCACTTGCATCGCCGGCACACCTTGTTGGGGAGGCAGTCGCGTATGAGGTGGCGACCCAAGCAGTTGAAGTACAGTTTCTTCCTGTGTGCTATAGATTACCGATGAACAGGTGTGAGGGATCGAAACCCATCGCAAACGAAGATGTAGTGGTGTGCCCCACAGACTATGCATGGCGATTGTCTCCGTGGGGGCTCCGCTGGTCCATGCATCAGAACATGGGCCGGGTTGATCTCTGGGCAGGCGACACTTCGGTCAGCGGCCTGTTGGTGCTCACTCTCTTGAATAGGATGCGGTTCCGATTGTAGGCAGGCGGCGCTCCGGCCGGCGGCCTGGTGATTCTCACTTACTGGGAAATGGTGCGGTTCCTTTTCCGCGAATCATTGGCGAATCCGTTTGTTCCAGGGGATGGAGGCCCAGGGCCTTGGACTTCTATTGAGGCGGATGTCTGTATAGAGCCGTCCGCCCTGAATTGGTGATGAATACAGTGTTGGTGACGACACGAGGTACCCTTGGTCCCAGACCTGACCATTTGATCTGGGTTGGGGCTGTAAATTCGCAACCCACGATCAATGACCACGTAATGGATGGTAGTCGAAAGAAATATACCGATACCGAGGATGTGGTTGATCCCTGGATTTTGGGGAGCGCCGCCCACCAAGCGGGGCATTGCCCTTTTTATGCGTGCATACGCGGTTCTTGTTCGGTGCGTATTGTTCCGGGTAGACCAGTTCCTCTCGGTTGGAGTTGTAAATTCGCAACCCACGAGGAACGGCCATGTCTTTCTGCGTTGGTCCGAACATCGGGACATGGGCTGATTTGATTTGTGGGCAGGCGGCACTCTGGTCGGCGGCCTGCTGGTCCATACTCACTGGGAGTGTGTGCGGTTCTCGTCTATGGGCTGTCGGACTGAGGACCGCTGATGACACAGGGGACTGTCGTTGGGCATCATTGCCTTGGTCGGCGTCGTTTGTCTTAATGGGGGAAACTGGGACGAGCGCGAACGAAGCCTCGAACAGTCTCGGGAGTTGGGCATCATTGCCTTGGTCGGGGTCGCTTGCCTTAATGGGGAAGACTGTGTCGAGCGCGAACGAAGCCTCGAGCAGTCTCGGGAGTTGGGCATCATTGCCTTGGTCGGCGTCGCTTGCCTTAATGGGGGAGACTGGGTCGAGCGCGAACGAAGCCTCGAGCAGTCTCGGGAGTTGAGCATAATTGCCTTGGTCGGCGTCGTTTGTCTTAATGGGGGAGACTGGGTCGAGCGCAAACGAAGCCTCGAGCAGTCTCGGGAGTTGGGCATCATTGCCTTGGTTGGCGTCGCTTGCCTTAATGGGGGAGACTGGGTCGAGCGCGAACGAAGCCTCTAGCAATCTGGGGAGTTTGGCATCATTGCCTTGGTCGGCGTCGCTTGTCTTAATTGGGGAGACTGGGTCGAGCGCGAACGAAGCCTCGAGCAGTTTCCGGAGTTGGGCATCATTGCCTTGGTCGGCGTCGTTTGCCTTAATGGGGGAGACTGGGTCGAGCGCGAACGAAGCCTCGAGCAGTCTCGGGAGTTGGGCATCATTGCCTTGGTCGGCGTCGCTTGCCTTAATGGGGGAGACTGGGTCGAGCGCGAACGAAGCCTCTAGCAGTCTCGGTATGTGGTCATCAGTGCCTTGCTCGGCGGGTTTCTGTGCACCAGGCTCTTTTCTTGGGCTGGGTGCCTCAGAACTGTTGGCATCCGTCGTCGCTGGTGCTGGTGCACTGGCATCCGCTGGTGCCTTCTTACTGAAATCAGCCTTCTTGTGTGGTGTCGCTTTAGCGGTGATGGATGCTGCTGCAGTTGTCACTTCTTTCACTGCCTCTGGAGCCTTCTTGATGTCCTTGGAGGCGTTAGTTGTAGGGTTTGGAACAGTTTTCTTCTCAACTGTTCCTCCTTTGGCTGTTTGGCTTTCGGCAGCGCTTGCCTTGGCTGGCTTTTCGGTGTCTGTCGTCACACCTTTGTTTTTCGTATGGCTGGTGTGTTCCGGGTGCATCATCCATGATGACAATCCGGGTGGAGGGCCAGCTGGCATATGCATGCTAGGTGTTGAAGGGTTTCCCGGCCGCCAAAGTGTTTGCAACATCAATGGCGGCCAACGCCATTTTGGTTGACTAACGGTGTCCGTCGCAGGCTTGGATGCGGTCGTACGGTCGACTTTGAGGGCGTTCTTTGCCTCAAAAAACTTGGCGACCTCGTCTAGATAGATATTCTCGGCTTGACCGATAAATCTGTCCACGAAGTAGCGGTGACCGCTGGTCGTCTCTGGAGTGGCCCGGAATATTATCTCATTGTGTCGCTTTCTAATGTCCTCCCATTCGATCTGAAGGTTGTGCTGGCGTATGTCCATCGTGAATACTGTTGGTGGCCCTCTCTGCTCGAGGTTGACGAAAGCACAGGACATCCGCTCCTGAGAGGCGAAATGGGCGCTGGTGAGCCGTTCTGCCAATGTAGACTTTGTTATTCTAGACTTCTCTGACATTGGGGCGCTCTCTGGTTGTTGACAACGGTGGGTCTTTGCGCCTGGACTTGGTGTCCTGCGACCTTGACGTTGGTCGGCCCTTGAGCTGGGCCCTTTAGTATGCCGCGAACTTTGCGGCGGATCCTTACGTCTGGATCTGGAGGTGCACCACGAACTGGGCGGTGGTAGCAATACCTAACTGCAGGGGGCAGCTTCTTTGTGCGCCACGAATTTGGCAGCGGAAAAACGTCTTACCTGTGGGTTCCGGCAGGCTGTGCCTCGAACTGGTCGGTTGATCTTTATGTCTGGATCCGGTGAGTGCGGCGCGAACTTGGCCGCGGTGTGGTTGTAATGTAGCTGCACTGGAGGGAGCATCTTGATACGCCACTAACCTGGTGGCGGTAGCTCTTTAAGCTGGACGGGGGCTGCGTTCTGAGCAGCGGTTAATGCGCCACTAATCTGGCGGCGGTAGGTCCTTAGGCTGGACTGGGGCTGCGTTCTGAGCAGCGATTAATGCGCCACTAATCTGGCGGCGGTAGGTCCTTAGGCTGGACGGGGGCTGCGTTCTGAGCAGCAGTATCTTTAGCGGTAGTTGGCAGCTGTAGTTGTTGCGCCACGAACCTGGCGGCAGTATTGTAGCTACCATGTGGGCAGCTCATTATTGCTCCGTGAGCTTGGCGACGGTTGGTAGCTGCACTTTGACCAAATGTATTGCTCCGCCGTGAACGGGCAGCAGTGGATTGGATCCACCGACTGGATCCAGCTCGAAGGACCAAAAATGTATGCGAACAACAGGCTTTGGACGCAACTTCCATCAACAATGTAGTTTGGTGGACCGTGGGGATGATGCCAGGAACAATGCTGTCTCCTGGTGAGCACTGATGTTGGCCGTTGTCTAAAACAATTGGCAATTGAAAACTGTGAAAGAGAAAATGATTACCTCTATTCGTTGAGTGATGATAATCCTGAAAATCCTCCTCCAAGGAATGTAAACGATATCTCAATAATGCGGGTTGGGTTTATGTTATTAAATTCTTTACTTTATTGAAACGATTCCTTTGATTATTGTGGATTACAAAATGTTGCGATCTGTGGTCGCCAATCAGTTTACGAAGAATAATGCTGTCAACAATGACAGGAGACAAATTAAATACACATGTCAGCTGTTTGGTGACAGTGATTATTGTGAATTGCTGACTTCCATTGCGAATTCGCTGGTTGCATCCAGTGAATCCACAACAGCAACCACTCCTGTTATACCCAAATTATTAGGGGAGAATCCCAGAAGATGCACTCTACTCTTCTCCAATTGGCATGACCCCGAACACAAGTCATTTACCCTGCTGCAGTTCCGCTCGGTCGGCTTTGACCCATATTGAGTGCAATTGAATGGTACGAGTCATTTGCGTTGCTTAATTGCCATCGCCACTTAATTGATATTGGTTTAAACGGCATTTCACTTAATTGGTCTACTTAAAGTGCAGTGGCATTGGTTCAAGCAATTCGTTCCGTCACTTTGAATTACCTATGGCAATTCGTGATTATCCATGTGCCTTTCTTTCGTAGGCGTCATCACTTCTATCGGAATTCGCTCTTGGCGTACGGTAATTGTCATATTCCGTTACAATTTTGAAGGCGTTGTTCAGTGTATTTGCGAAATGACCATATATGTCTGGTACCCGTCTTGGCTTATTGACGAGTTAAGTTAAACTGTTTGAATCAACAAAGAGCTGGAAATATTGACGTTCAAGTGTTGGGTGTCCGGCGTGACGAAGCCACTGAGAGTTATGCACATTACAATCACTTGCAATAACGATATCAGTGTGCGGATATAGGGTAAGGACCCTATCGATAGAATCAGACAGAGCATCAAATTCGTTAAAGGATGCGTTTCTATCCAAGTTTGGGCTTCTGTAAAGAAAGCAGTAATGTATTATATGCTTACGAACCTGAAGTTTTAGCCACGAGAAATTAAATTCTGGGTTGGAACAGAGCCCATATTGTGGCAGAAGCTGATAAGCAGTATCATTTCGTATGTATGTGGCTATACCACGATGTGGAAAGAAGAGTGGCACGAAGTAACTTCCAGGTAGATTAAAATCGGAAATTAGTAATTACCTGGGTTTCGCTAAGTGCAAGGATGGTTGGTTTCTGGTTAGAGACGTGTGCAGACACAGAAAATAAATTTCATCTCAAGCCGCGAATGTTACACAAATCAACGCGAAATTCCCGTTCCATTGAAATGGCCCGACATAGAAAACCAATACCGCTTCGGGAAAGGATGCAAGTCGGGACCAGCAATAGATAGGCGAAAGCAACTAATACAGGTGTTATGCCCTTGTAGTAGTTGCCCTGTGGGGGTAGAAGTATAGATGCCGACGTACGGCACGGATTCACTGAAATCCCCAACGATGTTCCGTCGCAAATTGTTCACCAAAGGAAGATTGAATATTTAAACGCACTGGAGGTTTTATTGTTAGTGTTTTCTGGTGCGGTTCCTTTTCCGCGAATCATTGGCGAATCCGTTTGTTCCAGGGGATGGAGGCCCAGGGCCTTGGACTTCTATTGAGGCGGATGTCTGTATAGAGCCGTCCGCCCTGAATTGGTGATGAATACAGTGTTGGTGACGACACGAGGTACCCTTGGTCCCAGACCTGACCATTTGATCTGGGTTGGGGCTGTAAATTCGCAACCCACGATCAATGACCACGTAATGGATGGTAGTCGAAAGAAATATACCGATACCGAGGATGTGGTTGATCCCTGGATTTTGGGGAGCGCCGCCCACCAAGCGGGGCATTGCCCTTTTTATGCGTGCATACGCGGTTCTTGTTCGGTGCGTATTGTTCCGGGTAGACCAGTTCCTCTCGGTTGGAGTTGTAAATTCGCAACCCACGAGGAACGGCCATGTCTTTCTGCGTTGGTCCGAACATCGGGACATGGGCTGATTTGATTTGTGGGCAGGCGGCACTCTGGTCGGCGGCCTGCTGGTCCATACTCACTGGGAGTGTGTGCGGTTCTCGTCTATGGGCTGTCGGACTGAGGACCGCTGATGACACAGGGGACTGTCGTTGGGCATCATTGCCTTGGTCGGCGTCGTTTGTCTTAATGGGGGAAACTGGGACGAGCGCGAACGAAGCCTCGAACAGTCTCGGGAGTTGGGCATCATTGCCTTGGTCGGGGTCGCTTGCCTTAATGGGGAAGACTGTGTCGAGCGCGAACGAAGCCTCGAGCAGTCTCGGGAGTTGGGCATCATTGCCTTGGTCGGCGTCGCTTGCCTTAATGGGGGAGACTGGGTCGAGCGCGAACGAAGCCTCGAGCAGTCTCGGGAGTTGAGCATAATTGCCTTGGTCGGCGTCGTTTGTCTTAATGGGGGAGACTGGGTCGAGCGCAAACGAAGCCTCGAGCAGTCTCGGGAGTTGGGCATCATTGCCTTGGTCGGCGTCGCTTGCCTTAATGGGGGAGACTGGGTCGAGCGCGAACGAAGCCTCTAGCAATCTGGGGAGTTTGGCATCATTGCCTTGGTCGGCGTCGCTTGTCTTAATTGGGGAGACTGGGTCGAGCGCGAACGAAGCCTCGAGCAGTTTCCGGAGTTGGGCATCATTGCCTTGGTCGGCGTCGTTTGCCTTAATGGGGGAGACTGGGTCGAGCGCGAACGAAGCCTCGAGCAGTCTCGGGAGTTGGGCATCATTGCCTTGGTCGGCGTCGCTTGCCTTAATGGGGGAGACTGGGTCGAGCGCGAACGAAGCCTCTAGCAGTCTCGGTATGTGGTCATCAGTGCCTTGCTCGGCGGGTTTCTGTGCACCAGGCTCTTTTCTTGGGCTGGGTGCCTCAGAACTGTTGGCATCCGTCGTCGCTGGTGCTGGTGCACTGGCATCCGCTGGTGCCTTCTTACTGAAATCAGCCTTCTTGTGTGGTGTCGCTTTAGCGGTGATGGATGCTGCTGCAGTTGTCACTTCTTTCACTGCCTCTGGAGCCTTCTTGATGTCCTTGGAGGCGTTAGTTGTAGGGTTTGGAACAGTTTTCTTCTCAACTGTTCCTCCTTTGGCTGTTTGGCTTTCGGCAGCGCTTGCCTTGGCTGGCTTTTCGGTGTCTGTCGTCACACCTTTGTTTTTCGTATGGCTGGTGTGTTCCGGGTGCATCATCCATGATGACAATCCGGGTGGAGGGCCAGCTGGCATATGCATGCTAGGTGTTGAAGGGTTTCCCGGCCGCCAAAGTGTTTGCAACATCAATGGCGGCCAACGCCATTTTGGTTGACTAACGGTGTCCGTCGCAGGCTTGGATGCGGTCGTACGGTCGACTTTGAGGGCGTTCTTTGCCTCAAAAAACTTGGCGACCTCGTCTAGATAGATATTCTCGGCTTGACCGATAAATCTGTCCACGAAGTAGCGGTGACCGCTGGTCGTCTCTGGAGTGGCCCGGAATATTATCTCATTGTGTCGCTTTCTAATGTCCTCCCATTCGATCTGAAGGTTGTGCTGGCGTATGTCCATCGTGAATACTGTTGGTGGCCCTCTCTGCTCGAGGTTGACGAAAGCACAGGACATCCGCTCCTGAGAGGCGAAATGGGCGCTGGTGAGCCGTTCTGCCAATGTAGACTTTGTTATTCTAGACTTCTCTGACATTGGGGCGCTCTCTGGTTGTTGACAACGGTGGGTCTTTGCGCCTGGACTTGGTGTCCTGCGACCTTGACGTTGGTCGGCCCTTGAGCTGGGCCCTTTAGTATGCCGCGAACTTTGCGGCGGATCCTTACGTCTGGATCTGGAGGTGCACCACGAACTGGGCGGTGGTAGCAATACCTAACTGCAGGGGGCAGCTTCTTTGTGCGCCACGAATTTGGCAGCGGAAAAACGTCTTACCTGTGGGTTCCGGCAGGCTGTGCCTCGAACTGGTCGGTTGATCTTTATGTCTGGATCCGGTGAGTGCGGCGCGAACTTGGCCGCGGTGTGGTTGTAATGTAGCTGCACTGGAGGGAGCATCTTGATACGCCACTAACCTGGTGGCGGTAGCTCTTTAAGCTGGACGGGGGCTGCGTTCTGAGCAGCGGTTAATGCGCCACTAATCTGGCGGCGGTAGGTCCTTAGGCTGGACTGGGGCTGCGTTCTGAGCAGCGATTAATGCGCCACTAATCTGGCGGCGGTAGGTCCTTAGGCTGGACGGGGGCTGCGTTCTGAGCAGCAGTATCTTTAGCGGTAGTTGGCAGCTGTAGTTGTTGCGCCACGAACCTGGCGGCAGTATTGTAGCTACCATGTGGGCAGCTCATTATTGCTCCGTGAGCTTGGCGACGGTTGGTAGCTGCACTTTGACCAAATGTATTGCTCCGCCGTGAACGGGCAGCAGTGGATTGGATCCACCGACTGGATCCAGCTCGAAGGACCAAAAATGTATGCGAACAACAGGCTTTGGACGCAACTTCCATCAACAATGTAGTTTGGTGGACCGTGGGGATGATGCCAGGAACAATGCTGTCTCCTGGTGAGCACTGATGTTGGCCGTTGTCTAAAACAATTGGCAATTGAAAACTGTGAAAGAGAAAATGATTACCTCTATTCGTTGAGTGATGATAATCCTGAAAATCCTCCTCCAAGGAATGTAAACGATATCTCAATAATGCGGGTTGGGTTTATGTTATTAAATTCTTTACTTTATTGAAACGATTCCTTTGATTATTGTGGATTACAAAATGTTGCGATCTGTGGTCGCCAATCAGTTTACGAAGAATAATGCTGTCAACAATGACAGGAGACAAATTAAATACACATGTCAGCTGTTTGGTGACAGTGATTATTGTGAATTGCTGACTTCCATTGCGAATTCGCTGGTTGCATCCAGTGAATCCACAACAGCAACCACTCCTGTTATACCCAAATTATTAGGGGAGAATCCCAGAAGATGCACTCTACTCTTCTCCAATTGGCATGACCCCGAACACAAGTCATTTACCCTGCTGCAGTTCCGCTCGGTCGGCTTTGACCCATATTGAGTGCAATTGAATGGTACGAGTCATTTGCGTTGCTTAATTGCCATCGCCACTTAATTGATATTGGTTTAAACGGCATTTCACTTAATTGGTCTACTTAAAGTGCAGTGGCATTGGTTCAAGCAATTCGTTCCGTCACTTTGAATTACCTATGGCAATTCGTGATTATCCATGTGCCTTTCTTTCGTAGGCGTCATCACTTCTATCGGAATTCGCTCTTGGCGTACGGTAATTGTCATATTCCGTTACAATTTTGAAGGCGTTGTTCAGTGTATTTGCGAAATGACCATATATGTCTGGTACCCGTCTTGGCTTATTGACGAGTTAAGTTAAACTGTTTGAATCAACAAAGAGCTGGAAATATTGACGTTCAAGTGTTGGGTGTCCGGCGTGACGAAGCCACTGAGAGTTATGCACATTACAATCACTTGCAATAACGATATCAGTGTGCGGATATAGGGTAAGGACCCTATCGATAGAATCAGACAGAGCATCAAATTCGTTAAAGGATGCGTTTCTATCCAAGTTTGGGCTTCTGTAAAGAAAGCAGTAATGTATTATATGCTTACGAACCTGAAGTTTTAGCCACGAGAAATTAAATTCTGGGTTGGAACAGAGCCCATATTGTGGCAGAAGCTGATAAGCAGTATCATTTCGTATGTATGTGGCTATACCACGATGTGGAAAGAAGAGTGGCACGAAGTAACTTCCAGGTAGATTAAAATCGGAAATTAGTAATTACCTGGGTTTCGCTAAGTGCAAGGATGGTTGGTTTCTGGTTAGAGACGTGTGCAGACACAGAAAATAAATTTCATCTCAAGCCGCGAATGTTACACAAATCAACGCGAAATTCCCGTTCCATTGAAATGGCCCGACATAGAAAACCAATACCGCTTCGGGAAAGGATGCAAGTCGGGACCAGCAATAGATAGGCGAAAGCAACTAATACAGGTGTTATGCCCTTGTAGTAGTTGCCCTGTGGGGGTAGAAGTATAGATGCCGACGTACGGCACGGATTTACTGAAATCCCCAACGATGTTCCGTCGCAAATTGTTCACCAAAGGAAGATTGAATATTTAAACGCACTGGAGGTTTTATTGTTAGTGTTTTCTTTATTTACCTAATTCACCTAACTATGTTTTCTATGTTTTATTTTATAGATATTTCATACATTAACGAAGTGGGTGTAAGTATGTATATTGTCTTGGTACATAAACGGGTATAGCACGATTCACAGCACAAGTTGAATTTAATGCAAATTAGATTAGTCCTTTTTACTTTAGTAAATATAGATATAATTGGATGTAATATTTCACTTTGTGGTGAATGTAATTTTGACAAAATGTAAAAAGAGACCGAGCGGCACTCGACGTCGGCAAGCGACGTGGCCGATCGCAAGGAAGATTGAATAGCGACTCAATTAAAAATCGGCGAAATTAAATTTTACTTCGGGCGGCGTGACTTGCCGCGGTAGTGGTTGAGTAATGACTGGTCCCAATTAGAGATGAAATTTGGATTTTTGATTTGCACAACGATTAGCCAATGGTAATCGCGCTCTCCTGTGCATGCTTCAATTCCCCACGCTCATCGAGGTGGATAAAATACTTGCATATTCGTTCGACGTCGATGGATATAGAAAGGATGAAGAAACCAAAAGGAAAGCACAATAACCCAGGCTTGATCTGGCATTGGTGTGCGTGTATCAATGCAGCCTCTGAGGATGATCCACTGACATAGTGCGGTGACTGTGGTGATCTGGGAGTGCATTGAACTATGGAAAGACAGAATTGTGAAGGAGAGAAAAATGTAGTTTGCGCTATTTACCTTCAAGAAGGGATCATTGATCCCCAGCGAATGGAGTGTCTGGGGAAAGTGAATAGGACGCCGAATTGGCTAGGGAAATCTGATCGTGGGAACTAAATTAAATACTTTGATAATTTTCCCAGCGGTTGCATGATGATGCAACCGCGTCGTTTGATTAAACTATGCCGTTGCTAACCGACATGAAATGCGATTTCCGGTGGCAATCTTATGGGTTAGCGAAATGGAGTTGCCGTATGGCGAAAAAGGTAGCTAAACTCAATTATGCGTTGTCTGTATAGAATAATGAGCTTAGCTATGCGTCCTTTTGGAAAACATGATTTTCAGGTGAATTAACCGAACGGTGGAATAGGGGTTAATATTACGCGCGGAAAGCGGTTGAAATTGTGGGTTGGTTCTCCATGTAGTATAGAGAACACCCAGAGCCCCACTAGGACCTTCCCGAAATCCATGTCACATCCCCGCTATGACGAACACCATGTCAATCAGACACCAACAACTCTCCAAAGATTATAAATCAATGGAGAGTATCGAAGCCTGAGGGACGCAAACAAAGGTGCGAAAAAAATGAAAACACAAGGAATGGAAGGAGTAGAGGGTTTTCCCGCACTGCACATTACTCGCGTGTCCATCCTCGCACTTTTCACAGCACTAAGATGCGTATGTGGAGATCCCGTTTATTTGCCTAGGATCGCACAGATAACTTTGCGCTGCACTCGGACACATGTGTGGAGATCTGTTTGTTTTGTTTAGGATCCCACATTAAGACTTGTCGCGCGAACCGATAGTGCAGTTCGGTATCTTGTGTATATGTAAGGTTCCCAAAACGGATAACACAACTGATCTGATGGTACGGATCACGAGGCAGAAGCGCACGTGCTGTCTCGTTGGCGGTCAGAAATCGACTCCATACGCGATAAGTTACAACAAGGGAAGTAATCCAATATTTTCAAATCACGAATTTAGCAAAGATTATGAAATGGTGTCTCTTTCAGTTGGCCCTTTATTTGTTACTGACGTTTTCAATATATTCACACTCTCTATAATTATCCTATTTATTACTATGTGTGCTGTGGACAAATATTTTCCATGTAGGTGTCAGAATAATATCGGCGTTGGTGTAGGAATTAATCTCGTTAGGACTTTAGAGTCTGGGGTAGTACGATAATGTTTCTTCTGGGGTATTCACAGTGTTTCTGACAGTAAAACTCAGAAAGCTCATATACAAAGTTATTACATACGTCTATCAAAATAATTTCGAAAAGTCAAACGATTTTTTTTCTTAAATGTTATTTGCACGAACATGCGTAACATAAAGGTGAATATCCTAGCTATTTTGTCTACTAGGTGCACAATCTCATTTCCATTACCAACGAACCGCAGAGCATCATCATATAAAACCATTTGTCGTTTAGCGCCAAATTAAGGCGTTGGCAATCTGCACGATTTTATCGCACAGAAAATGGCTGAGTTAAAAAAAATATTAATAACAAACCATTTTTCGTAAAATATATTGTTTTCGAATACGGCATTCGGTTGTAGCGAGCGCCCACGTTGCGCTTCCATATATGATGACAAGTGTTATTATCGCAGTGTAAATGCGAATTTTTATGTTTTGTGATAAATATCTCGATTTCAGCGATGTTATTTGCTGGGTAGAAATACACTCAGCCGGAGTGGAGTTTACTACTGATTTCCTATTGTATTTTATTGGATGTTCCGGGTTGATTGAACTTTTATTAGTTTTCCAATCGGAGATTTTTTCATCGGCGAAGCAACAAGCATTAGCATTACCTTGTTTGAGCTTATTTAGTCTACCATTTGATCATTTGTGCTGGTTAATTGCCCGTTTGTCCATTTGTGCAACTCCAACATCCATTTAAACACTTAGTGTAACTACCTTATTGCTAATCCTGTTTATCCTAAACCGAAAAATTCGAGATAAATTGATTTGATGAGGAGAAACTTTGCCTGAACCTGAAAGTGTTTGGAGGTTGTGTCTAGAGTAAACTTGAAAAAACGACTGCATTTGTTAATGGCTGATCGTTAAAGGAAGTAATTTGAACATTCATTTCCGTGACTATCTACGGTCTTTTTAAGTGAGTTTTAACGTAATATAAATTTCAAATGAAACGTCAAACACAAAGAAACACGAATGGCATCTAAATCCATGTAAGGGCTCCAAGCTTCTAGATGTGAAGTTCAGGTTCCATAACCTATCACAATTTTACAAGAACGTTCAGTCAATTTATTGCCCACAAACCATTGTATGGCAATTAAATTACTCTATTAACGGCTAAGGTGCTTTGTTCCGGGAATTTTCGACTTCTTTGGACGTAACGTACCCCGAGATTTTGTTTTAATAATATGCACGCGGTAAAGGTTATTAATAGCTTAATGAAGTAAAAATTACGGCGCGAACAAGACAGGAAGAAAGGAAGAAAAATGATAAAAAGGAAGGAGAGTGTGAGAACCTGTATGAGTGCAAACTTCTTTGACACAGGTTACGATTCTAGGAGACTATATGTTAAGTGCATGTCCGCCTCATCTCAGACTTCGGTAGTTGAATACGTACGCAAGATACCCAGTCGCATTTATCGATTCTTGAGATACGCTTTGTGCGAAATCCAGAATACACCATATTGTACACAAAGGAGACCAACGGATCGTTACAAACGTGTTTTTTTTTATCATCATTATCATCACCATCGGCACCACAACCGGGATCCGGTCTTGGTCTTATTTAACAAGTCTGAGGCTTGTTAAGTTTTCCATAATAATTTGTTTTTCCGGGCAAGGTTATTAGCCTTGCGCCAACTATTGTACTATACTGTGGGATAAAAATATTCACTTTAATAAACTTTTCATGACTGACCTCTTTTATCCTTTTGTTCACCGTATCAAAAGTTCTCTGCTCTGATTGGCTGTGAATTATAGGACAAACAAAATTCAGCTTGTCTCCATTGTCGCGATATGACTGTGAACTATAAGTTTATCTTAAATTCACCTCCGTCATTTCCATTCACATTGGAAGAGCTATACCGCAAACCTACAATAGTGAGAGTAATCAAGTCACGAAAATTAAGATGGGGCGGACACGTAGCACGAATGGGCGATGATAGGACCGCACATAGAATCCTTGACGGTAAACTAACGGGGAAGAAACCGACAGGACGGCCGCGATGGAGATGGGAGGACAATGTCAGATAGGACCTCGAGGAGATCGGATCGGATGGTCGAACCTGGAAGGAGAGCGCACAGGACAGGGAACAATGGCGGGGCCGAGTCGGTGAGGTCATGAACTTCCGGGTTCCTACAGGCCAATAAATAATAAATGGACACTTGTGTAAACACAAGTTACTTTGAATTCTGGTACATATTCAAAGTAATGAGCAAAAGTGGGCGCTCAATCAGGGATTGCACTGTAAACATTTCTGCCAAATCTTAAGTAAACAAAGAATGCACTATGTCGCAGGCATCTTTACGGGGATGTTCAGATTATGCGAGGGTTGCCACATATATTTCTGTCCTGATAATGAAAAAAACAAATATTTGACATCACAATTACTTTTATTGTTTTTCAAACTATTCCCCATGAAGATCAATCCGTTTGAATCCATTTTTGGAGTACTTTTTCCACTCCGATTGAAGTACCTCCAATTGACCAAGTGATTTATTGTTGGAGGTGAGAGAATAAAAGGGAGTCATTGAATGCCAGATCGGCACCATACGGCGGATGATCCAATATTTCGATGTTTGCGGTCCTAAGGTAGACACTTGTTTGGGCTGATGTGTGAGCGCTCGGATTTTCAGGATGAAGAGCGAGTCGTCGTCGGCGATTGTTTTTATTTTATATTTTTCAAAGGCTTTTGGCAAATAATTCAATTCAGAAATGACCGTTTTGAGTTGGTCTCTCGCTACTCTGGCCATATGCCCGGAAATTCCGACGAAGTAGGCATCGATGTACTTCTTCCGAATTGTTGGATTTGGCTCGTCTTGGAAGACCCATACGGTCGATTGCTGTTTTGTTTCGGACCGATAGGCATAGATTGATGATTCATCGCCTGTGCATATGTTATACCCATCATTTAATGCTATGTGATAGTAGTTTTATAACATTTCCTTGCTCTAACTGATGTTGTTATAAATAAGAAACTGGCAGTATTTGGTATCCACTAAACTTTCATGGAACTTCTAATTAATTTGGGCAGCACGACAGACCACGAATGAATGAGGTACATTTCCCCAAAGTTATTAGGTAATAACATGCCACTTGAATTTCCACATTACCGTCTAAATGTTATTTATTCATCAAAGTGGCTTTTTCGAACCACTTTGTGGTGTAACTAAAAGAACAAATTTCATCAACGGATTGTATTTAAATGAAAAATGTTATGTACCACATACACTTTATATGCTGCATAATTGTATTAGACTCCATCGTATTTTGTTGCTAATCAGAATGCATTCATTACACTAGGCAGGAAGTTTATAATTAACTTACAACAAACTCTCTAATAGATGAACTTATCTCTTTGATACGAGTATCTGTTACGCTTTGTTTTGAAGGTCCGTTAAAGCTGTCTGATAATTTGAAAGTGTGTTACAAATCTCATCTACCATCACTTTCTCAACATAAAAGAAAGTTTTAATTTACAAGCACCATGCTGTGTATTCCATTATGTAATTTAATACAGCTAATTAAGAAAGTCTTCACATTATTCTTGTTACCACATTTCTAATTCACTTTCGCTTCTATATTTCTTAAAAATGTGTTTGCTTTAATTGGATTTCAGATTTAGAGGATAAGACAAATGAACAAAAACTCTAGTCACATATGTTGTGTTGTTTAAGAGAAAAAGGGAACGTCTCTTCGGTTTACCTTTTAACTGCCTTTAGGTTTTCTTACCCGTCCTAATTGTTGGCCATTCCAAATCGAGCTGGTTACGAAATATTGTCTGCGAATTTATTATTGTAATAATAAGCCTCAAAAGGTAATTACATCAAAATATTTCTGAAGAGAGTGAATTGTGATGTGAATATTTCATTTCTCAAAATCACTTTTGTGCAGGTGTGTCGTGTTAAGGGAGTATAAGGTGGGACAGAGGAACTTGCTGATTTGGAAATCCACTTAATAAAAAAGCAGCACAGATATCGATTTAACTCTTTTGCCACCATAAAGTACAAAATGAAGAGTTTATTTATGTATTTGTTGACTTATTTATCGGTTTTTTTGTTTAGTTTACATGACTTTAAAGATGGTATCAAGCCGATATTATTGCCTCTTCAATTCGGAAATTTTGTTCAATTCTTTCCAGCATATTTGACGATATATTGATGAATGTTGTTCTTTAAGGGAGCCGAAGTCCTTGGATAATTTGAAAACAAATGATTTGAGATAACGCTAAAAACAAACAGAGTTTTTTATCGGTTTTTTTGTCTAGTTTACATGACTTTAAAGATGGTATCAAGCCGATATTATTGCCTCTTCAATTCGGAAATTTTGTTCAATTCTTTCCAGCATATTTGACGATATATTGATGAATGTTGTTCTTTAAGGGAGCCGAAGTCCTTGGATAATTTGAAAACAAATGATTTGAGATAACGCTAAAAACAAACAGAGTTTTTTATCGGTTTTTTTGTCTAGTTTACATGACTTTAAAGATGGTATCAAGCCGATATTATTGCCTCTTCAATTCGGAAATTTTGTTCAATTCTTTCCAGCATATTTGACGATATATTGATGAATGTTGTTCTTTAAGGGAGCCGAAGTCCTTGGATAATTTGAAAACAAATGATTTGAGATAACGCTACAAACAAACAGAGTTTCACGATATTGAAATGAGAAGAGAATGCACACTGCGTGACATTGATTGAGTGACCGTTAGAGCGCGATTTATAGACGATTACTAAACCGCAAACAGTTTTTGCATCGCACTCTCAAATCTGCCCGCCACCCCATTCTCTACCCTACACAATGTATATAATTCTACTGTGGCACAACATAATGAGACTGTGTTTTCAAAAACATACCCGCGATAGGAATATTGATTCCTATATTAATTTGGTAGGTTGGTAAAACCGTTACGAACAGCTGACAGAAATTTCATGTTACTTGTTTTGTTAGCTTAAAAATTACAGGGTTTTTTCATATTATGTACAACAATTTCTTTAAAAAATCGATAACATCAAGAAATATTCATCATCATCATCATCGGCACTTCAGTCGGGATCAGGTCTCGGCCTTATTTAGCAAGTCTGTAGCGGTTCTACGAACCATACAACTCCTTACAGGTGAGTTATCCTTTCCGCCAAGGGACTCTACTCACCTTTCGCAGCACACGTGCCCACAGACACGTGGCCCAATAGTCATTACCATACCAGTGACAAAGGTTATATGAAATTGCAACAACGTTGAACCCGATATCAAAAACCAAGGAACTTAACGTTCAAAAGCTTCCAATACCGAGTTCAACGCATCCATACATGGTATTCTACCCCAATTCAAAAGGGCAGCAAGCATCGCATACAGGTCACCAATCTCCCATCCTAAACATCAACGCGATGTTTCCAAAGAAATACCATTGTCGGTAAATAAACCGAGCAACGGATGCATACGCTGGTAGCTAAATGCAATAAGCACCAAAATTCCTGGCATGACCTAATGCAAAGGCACACTTATGCAAAAAAGGCATATCACTTAGCTGCCGCCCAATGGTCATGCAATCATAAACATCTTACCGTAGATTGCTCGCTAGATGTTTATGATTCGAAAATCCTAACAAAGGAACGATACCAATCCCACGGTTCCTTTTTATTACCCATTGGAAACACACAAGAGCATTGTTAGCTTAAGCCAATGGCTAACCTAAACATATCCCATAGTCCGTGCACCCATCCAAAGTGCATGCGATCCTTTGCCCGCATGCCAGATATGTAGTGCAAATAAACTACGGAAAGATCGGAGAATAAGCGGCGGCATCCGATTCTGAAACAAAAGATTCCGACCACCACCAACGAATGGTGATAATGATGATTATTAGGTAAGATTTCTCCTTTCCAGATCCTATGGGAAATTCTCCTTTTGAGATGCAAAGGGAAATTTTATGCTGTTAACAGATACGATGGGAAAGTCTGTTAGCAGATTGGATGGGGAGATTTTCCTTTGCAGATGCGGGTTGAGTAATTTGAATGGGACATTTTTAGGATGGAGACGGTCATTGAGAACCTAATCGAGGGGTCAAAGAAAACCCGCTTACGAGGGCAGACTTAACATTCGCGATGGAGGTATCGGAGTGTAAAACGAGGAAGGTAGTCCAGAGTGTGTCAGCGCGAGTTATCATGAAACAATTACTAATAAAGCGAGTTCGAAGTTAATAGAGAAACGAAATAAATCAGTGTAAAATTAAGAACAAACCTAAATAAACCACCAAAAGAAATAAAGTAAAGTTCAGTGTTTTATATGTGGCAGTGTTCTTCATGTTCCGTTCTATTCTTCTCTTTTGTGTGAACAGTGTTCGTCGGAACACTTCCCCAAGAGCAATCTAAGTACGACCTAATAGACAAAATCCGCCAAAAGTCTCTATATCGGTCCTGATTTCGAGCCGATATCATCCAGTTTGGCACTCTCAGGCTCTGGGCGTCCTGGTCCACGCCATCCTTCCATCGCAGGCAAAGTCTGCCGCGCTATCTCCTTCCATACATCCTGCCACAAAGGACTTTCCGGGCAGGCTCCCCTTCGCTCATTCGAGTTAGCTGTCCCGCCCACCGGAGTCTACCGAGCTTGATTTTTCTTACAACATTAGCTTCAAGGTAGATCGCGTACAACTCATGGTTGTAGCGTCTCCGGAATCGTCCTCCCTCACATACGAGGCCAACAATTCTCCTTAAGGCTTTCTTCTCGAACGCGACTAAGAGTTCAGAGTGCCTTTTATTGAACAGCCAGGTCTCGGATCCATATATGAGTACGACCATGGTTGTTGGCAATGTGAATTCCCAGGAGAGACAAGGCAAGCACCAGCACACAAGGTCGTGGGAAACAAACGATCAGCTGCGCATCGATTGCAGAAAACCACAAAAGAGAAGAATATCACTCAGGAAACGAGAAAACGTGAGGACAGCTGTGGGCCTATATAAGGCGAGCACATTAGCAGAACGGCGGGAGTCGTCACAGGAATTCCTCACCGCACTGTCTTAACGAGACCATAATTGTAGAGAGAAGAAGGGAATTGTTATAGATATAGAATATCAATAAAAAATAATAAATAAGCAAATTTTACCAGCGTGGTTGTATAGCGTTTGAAATGATAGTGAAGAACGTGTGATTCGAACTGACGCTATGACAGTTAGAATCACCAAAAATTGAGCCGAAGCGTAACACATCAGGCTACTGGCCGATTTTAGAATTCGATTTTTTTTTTAAACTCAACTATACTCCACTGATGTGAATTGTTACGTTATCGCTATGGTATACGGCTCTGATGTATTTTCTTATTCGATTTTCGTTCGGTGTTCTTCACTATTTTGCTTGTTATTGTGTGTATCTGTTAGAGACGCCACAGTCTGGTGGTTCCTTTGCGATCTCCGTCGGACGTAGAATAAAGTCACTGATTTTTGTTCTTATTCTTTATTTAAAACATTATTTTGTTAGTTTGTATAAACTTGATTCTGGCGCAAGACTAACGACCTTGCCCAGAAAAAACATATCATTATGGAAAATTTAACAAGCCTCAGGACTTGCTAAATAACGCCAAGACCGGTTCCCGGTTGTAGTGCTGATGATGATGATGATGATGATGATGATGATGATGATGATGATGATGATGATAAACTTGATTCACCACAACGACTTGAACGTCTAAGGCAACAGATTTACAAATTTAAAGTCTCAGTTTAAGAGTAAAAAATTAAAAATTACCAATTCAATCATTGTAACTTGCTAAAAACACACTACCACTTTGGGGATTTGCAGTTAACCGTTTCATTGATTCTTCTCAACTGGCTTGCCTTCGTCTTTTTTCGCCCGAGGAAAATTCTTACCTTTATGGTATTTTATTTCAGTATTCTGACAAGATGTAGATGCATTCCACGTACACCGACACAATCGTCGCTGCCAGCGAAGTCGAAAATGCGGTAAGGATCATGGTGGATTCTAGCACTTTGGCGGTGTTTCTTATTAGAAACAGTATTCCTCTTTGTGATTTATGTTTTTGTGATAACCCTCGTTCGTTCATATTGTTATTGTGACGCATATGACAATCAGTACTGGAATCTTCGAGAAAGTCCGAAACAAAGTACTAGATTATTTTAGGAAGTACTGGCAATCTGGAATAGAACATTCAAGACTATGGAACGGACGGAAGCGATACACCAAATCAGAATGAGGAAAAACGGTATAAATACGTCGCACGCAGATCGGGAGTGGAGTTATAAGTAAGAAAGTGAAGCAAGCGATAAGTCTCGAGTGAGAAGTAAGCAGTGAAGAAATAAAAGACGCGATAAGTACAGAATATTCTATAAAGTAAAGAAATCGTTAAGTGTATGGTATAAGTAACGGTTGTTATTACGGACTAATAAAGTGTTATATTAATTCAAAATCGATTTAACGGCTCTTATTTATTCAAAATAATTAATCCAGCGAACCCTAAGCTCGCTACATTATTTTCGGACCTTGAGACGATGGCCTATTCTATCTTTCGGTGGGGTGGTAAATTGTATGCCGGGTTCCACAATGTAGGATTAGCATTATATTACGGTTAATGGTTGTACTGTCGTTCCTATGGCAAACTATTTTTGGAGGAAAGCCCAGTCAGCGCACAGTTCAAATAAGGATTAGTTTATTAATTGCCTGTTTGATTGACGAGGATTAGTTCATTGGTTTTGTGAGCTTTGTAAAAGAGTGTGTTGTCTTGATGAATAATAACTTTTTTTCTTTTGAAAATCAGGTTTACTCTTACGAATTTTTATACCCAGCTGGCCCGAAAGTTTACAATAATAATCTGAGTTTATTATATTACCTGTTTAGAGATAAGCCACGTAAACAATTTTTTTGTATCCTTAACAAATAATGCTAGTATGATGCCTAGAGCTTATTTTATCTCACTCGGTTAATCATTCATCCAAAACCATATCGGACCTTCCCAAACCTTATAGTGCCACCTCTTAGCTACCGACAAAACTTACAACCTCGTATAGCTCGTCCATCTATAACTTTGTTATTTTAAAAGGAGTCGCCGTTGTATATACATTTTTTTACCTAAAATTTTAAAAGGGAATAAGGGATCTAGTTAATATTGTGTGTTCATTTGAACAATGCTTTTACATTCTTGCGGACAGCGTATTGTTGGCTACCATTTCACCAAATGCTAGTGATACTTATCTCCTACCACATGCACTGATCATAACAGCAAAAACTAACGATAATAGATCCATAAAACGAAAATAAAAAGAAGTAAATAATTAATTAAAGCAAATTGCTTTCTTACTCATTGCCCATTTCAAAAAGCCCGTTGTTGTTCTTCGGCGAAGGCAACCATTGTAATTTGAGCTACTTTGATTGGCATCATAAACCTGACCTGTTGAGAATATTTACTTTTGCTGGAATACCAATAGATTATCTTGAAGTTATAACTTCGCGTTTCTCTTGAATGTACTGAATCAATAATATACAATGAATCCTCTAAATATGTCCTTACATTTCACATGCTTGGAATGTTTTCCTCAGAAATCTCTGTCGCTTTGTTATTCTTTTAGTTTTATTTGTTGAGACAACCTTGGAGGGTAGCACTGCAATAGATAAGAGAATATGATATTCTCCTTTCAGAACTGTGAGGACCATTAGCAACTAAATGTGCGTTTTGGCTTTAAGAAAACAGCAAAAACGTTCAATACGCTTTTCAGAAAATAATCGAGACTGGTGTAGGAGTAGGATAGCTATTCCTTTCGTGCCATTTAACTACATATTAAGTGGATGTATAATAGGGAGAAGTTTATAACCAGCGGGAGCTATTCTCCTTTTGTTGTGCTTTTTGTTTGACATGGGGGGCTGTATGTCCTTGAAATGAGCCGGAATGTAATTTCATTCGGTTTACGACAAGCCAATCTCTTTCAATACGCTTTGATGGGATTTCAGTTGAAATTCGATGTTCCAGCATCACAGTGGTCGATCTTTATAAATTGCGTTGACAATTCGTTCGGTTTTGAATTGCGAAGTAACTTTTTTGTTTTAGGTATAAAATATGGTTTCCATCTTGTTCGATGAGCTTTTGCCATTTTAGAAAAATTAGTATAAGAACGTTTTCATCAGTTTTCTCGTTTGTTTGTGATATGGCGTGTGCATCTAATGATTGGTATAAAGTTATCTATTGATTCATGGCGATTGCGTGGGAATTGCATTATATCCTTAATTTTTGACTGCTTGTGGTTTGTGCTTGTTTAGGTATTCTGTAAAGCAATTTCTTATAGGGCTTTATATCTGATGGGATCGCTATTGCTCACTTGTGGACGTAATATACACTCCAAGGCGGTATTCCTCTTTCCTACAGAGCTATTATACTTATATAATGGCCCGATAGTTGCTTGTCATAAAACTCGACATTCAAAAGCTTACCATTCACTCTGTTTTCTGTATAGAACCCCGACCCGCTTCGTTAAACGAATTCGATAATATCTTAACCCTACACATTCGCAGTGATTCTGCACACTTAATAATCGAGGGACGGTATGTTCACGTCTTCGTCGAATGAAATAACTTAACTCGACTTGTAAATGGGCCGATTCGCTTCCACGCTGTCGATACCTTATATATTTGATACCCTAATAAATATACAATGGAGGTCTCTTTACCTTTGGACTCGTCCAACCAATCTAAATTTATAAATTAACAAGGAAGTTAACGAAAAAGCTCTGAAACGAAGAGCCCGACTGTTAATTACAAAGCCAATTGAAGTGGTGAAATGATCTGAACGAATTTTTAAAGCGATTATATTGATGGTGTTTTTCTTAAATATTCATCGGATGCAATAAAAACAACCAAAGCCAAGCAGAATATGTAATTCGACTTCGAGTGCAGAAAGCCTAACAGATAAAGCGATGCTGCTGAATTTTTTTATAATGTTAATATACACAACAGCGACCGAACCTAATATATTGTAGCTAGCTTAGGGTTCGCTGGATTATGTATTTTTAATAAATAAGAGCCATTAAATCGATTTTGAATTAATGTAACGCTTTATTAGTCCGTTAATAACAACCGTTACTTTTACCGCACACTTAACGATTTCTTGACTTATCGTTTCCGTACTTATCGCGTCCTTGACTGCTTACTTTTTACTGCTTACTTTTTACTTCTTACTTCTTGATCTGCGTGCGACGTATTTATACCGTTTTCTCATTCCGGTTCGGCGTTTCGTTTCCGTCCGTTCCATAGCCTCGAATTTTCTACTGTTCCTAGTCTCCAGTTTTCCAGTACTTTCTAGAATATTCTAGTACTTTGTTTTGGACTTTCTAGAATATTCTAGTACTGATTGTCATATGCGTCACACTACCCTCCACCTAGATTAGTTTGTTCCGAACTAAGTTCACTGGTCTTCTTGATAGAGCATCAGCGGTATTATCCATCTTCCCTTGACGGTGGGAAATTTGGAAATCGTACGTTTGAAGTCGTTTGATCCATTGAGCTATTTGTCCGAAGTGGAATCAACGTCCGTAGAGGTACTTATGGAAACTATTAACGGCCTCTACGGCAGCCAGCAGTTCCTTTCTTGTTGCGCAGTAATTTCTCTCTGGCTTAGATAGAACTCGACTATAATATGCGACAACTCTCTCTTTACCATCGACTTCCTGACAACACTGCTCCGATTCCTGTTTTACTTCCATCTTTATCCAATATAAATGGGCGATCCGATCTTGGGAATGCCAATGTTGGAGTCTTACATAACTCGGCCTTCAATGTGTTGAATGCTGCCTCACACTTTTCTGTCCAATTGAATTTCTTGTCTTTACCCGTTAGTTCGTGTAGGGTTTTAGCCACGTTGGCGAAATTTTTAGCAAACCGTCGGTAATATGTGGCTAATCCCATAAAGCTTCTTAACTGTTGCTTATCTTCTGGAGTAGGCCACTCTTGGACAGCTGCTATCTTATTCGTTTGAACTCCTGCAGATGAAACGATGTGTCCCAGGAATTTTATTCTCCTTTAGAAGAGTTCACATTTCTTCGAATTGAGCTTTAAGTTGGCCTATCTTAGTCGTTCGAAGACGGAGCGCAGATTATTGATGTGTTCTGGTAAATTCCTTCCAACAACGATGATATCGTCCAAATATACAAGACACGTCTTCCATGTAAGTCCCCGTAGAACACTTTCCATTAATCGTTCAAACGTTACTGGAGCATTACACAATCCAAAAAGCATCACGTTGAATTGATAAAGTCCATTTCCGGTAGTAAACGCTGTCTTCTCTTTGTCCTCCTCCTTCACTTCCACTTGCCAGTAATCGCTTTTTAGGTCCAATATTGAAAACCACTGAGCTCCAGAAAGGGTATCTAGTGTGTCGTCGATTCGAGGAAGTGGGCAACTGTCTTTCTTCGTAACGTCGTTTAACCGGCGGTAGTCGACACAAAATCTAGTTGTCCCATCCTTCTTCTTGACGAGCACTATCGGCAAAGCCCATGGGCTCGATGATTTTTCGATGACTCCTTGCTCTTCCATCTCTCGAATCATGTTGCCTACTTCTGATTTTTTGGCCAACGGTAGCCGACAAGGTGGCTGTCTTATAGGTCTTGACTCACCCTTGTCAATGCAATGTTTAACTATACCGGTGTGTCCGAATTTATCATTTCCTGTCACAAAAATATCAGAAAAATCATGCAGTGTGATTTAACGCTTGTCTTTTCTCTGTCTGTTAATCCGATTTTCTGGGACATCACCCTATTAACCGTAGAGGATGCACCATCGGGCTGTTGAATTGAATGGTCCTCTCCCCTTGTCCGAGTTGAGCTTATCATTGATACGGGTGCACATTCTGCGATTACCTCTCCTTTCTTATTGCGACCGGCTCCTCTGACGCATTTAGTACTCTGGCAGGTACGATGTACTTCTTCGCGTCGATAACGGCTTTCCCAACAAGGATGTTCCCCATACGCTGATTTTGTACAGCCTCGGTGATGTAAAATCGATTGTCACCGGGATCACTCTCGAGACTGGTCCAAATTACCGAGTCTGAACGAGCTGGTATCTCATCCTCCTCACGCGCATAACATTTAGTCTTCGCGATTGTTCGTCCTGCAGTGTAAGAGCAACCCCCAAGTTACCAATTCGCAGTGTTCTTTGCCCGATATCTAGAACAACTTGATGCTCCTTCATGAAATCCATTCCAAGAATGCATTCGTCCGTAATATCGGCAACCAAAAATTGGTGGGAGATGGAAATATTGCCTAGCACTATTATGCTCTCCACTTCTCCGTAGACTGTAGAACATTCTCCTGTAGCAGTCTTCAAAGCGTATCTTCTATTTTTATTAAGGGTTATTTTGCCGACGACATCCGGCCGAATTATGGATCTCGTTGCTCCAGTGTCGATTGTCACTGTTGTTGTCCTTGCATTAACAATCGTAGTTATAACCAAACTTTAGTTATCCCGTTGGAGTTGTGATACAGTTACGATGCTGGGGCTGCACATTCCACCAGGCGACTTTCGCCCCGTAAAGTCTGCCCTTAGAAGTTTCCCGAGTTATTGGCCTCAGGTTGGTCCGTTATGATTAGAACATGAACAACAATTCTCACTTGATGTTTCATTCATTCGTCGACGTTTTCTACAGTCAACACCGATGTGGCCGACTTCGGCGCATATCCAACACTTCATATCAGGTCTCGAGATTCTCCGTTGTACATGCTCGATTCTTTGGCAGGAACATTCCTGGACGGACGTTTCTCGGACTCTATATGTACTCCTGGTAGCCAGTTCAGCAGATTCGTATGCCAATGCGAACGCCAGTATTTCATTAGTCGTCTTCTTTCCTGCCAAACGAACGGCTTGTTGCTAGTCCCGATCTTGTAGTGTGTTTATAAATGCATCCATTGCTACCTCGTTCAGAAATTCCTTAGTCATATTTGAATAAGACAAGTTTGCCAATCGCTCAATGACTGTCTGAAACTGTTGAAGATTTTCTACAGGTTTCTGCGTTCTGCTATGCAGTTACATGTGGTACACCTGCTGCATGTGGTTGTCTCCATACCTAGCTTCAAGGCCGTCTCTTACCGTTTGGAAATCTGTTTGCTTCTCTGCTGGTATGGTTTGTAGCAATTCTGCAGCCGCCCCGCGGAGTGACAAAATTAGTGATGTTGACTTTTGCTCATCAGACCACTTATAATTGGCCGCGGCGTCAAACTGTGGTATAAATACGGAGAAGGGTTCCGTTCCATCGAAGGTTGGCGGCTGTATCCTTGTATCTTTGTAATCATGTTGATTGCTAGGCGATGTCTTATTACTCTCAACACACTCAAGTCTCTTTTCGATTCGCATTATTTCATCGGTGACTTTTAAATCCAGATTTTCTACTTCGTTTCGAATTTTTGACTGAATTTCTTCCTTAAAGTGTTGAAAATTACATTTCATCCACTGCGTTTGGGCATCCAATTTTGCATTCAGATCTGCAGCTTGTGCGTCGCATTTTGAATTTTGGGCATCAAGCTTTGCATTAACATCTGCAGCTTGCGCATCCAATTTTGTGTTAATGTCTGTAGCTTGCGCGTCCAATTTTATCATCATCATCCTGAACATCTCCTGTTGGAGACGGAGCAGCACACGACTGCCGACTGGCAGACTGAGCATCGCACATGTTATACTCTGGCTCCTTGTTCCTGTGACAACATGCTAACGAGGGAAAGGAGACAAAAAAGCGAATATAAGCAGCGGCAGTTGTGGAGTTAGTGGCAGTACAAGTCAAGCAGTCAAACGCTGCACATAAATATTCATAAAGAGATTAACGGATATGTTGGTTATATTTAAATAAATTTGAATTAGTAAATCGAGTTTTCAAATTGGTCCTTTGAGCCGGATCCAGTCTGTGGATCCAAGACACTGCTGCCAGTTCACAGTGGACAAACGAGTTGCAGATTCTTACGTCACGGCATATTAGAGGATTCACGATCCGAGGCAAACACAGCAACTGCCGACTGGACAACCTCTCCTGCAGTGCAACGTGTGTCCCAAGCGTTTCAACCGCAACGCAAAGCAACAAGACAGACGGTCATCCAGCCGATTAAAGCTAGCCACAACCAGCAGCGCACTCAGTTGCGTAGAAGCCTAAGGCCAACCTACAGCCGATCCACAAGAATCGGAATCAAGTAGCTAGTGGCACTTCGATCCACAAGCATCGAAAAAAAGGGCAAACTAAGTTGCAATGGCTACCGGCGACATGACTGTTCCGACAATGAAACGGAGACGAGGAATCATCAAGGGATTCCTCACGCGGTTGGAGGAGTTCGCGTCCAAGTCGAATGAGGTGACCAAGAAGGAAGTCGCAAGCAGACTGCGCAAACTGGAGGACTCATTCAAATCTTTTGAGAGCCTTCAGGAAGGTATCGAGGAGAACGACCCGGAACTGAACATCCACAGGGAGATCGAAGAGCGAGCAGAATTCGAGGAGCGATACTTTTCGCTGCAAAGCAAGCTCAACCAGCGGTTGACCTTGCCAACATGCACAGGTTCCATCGCATTAAATACGTCAGGAGACACCCTGGGAATGGCAACTACTACAACGTTAACAGCGGAGCAACCAGGAATGAAGAGACTGCTTGACGCCATGAACGCCAGCCAGAAGCTCATTAACAGCTTGGTGGAATTGGTTACGCGGTCAACGGAACCGACAGCAACGGATTCCACGAGTGGAGCGACAACCCGACCGGTCAAGTTGAGGCATATCGACGTGCCTACCTTCGAGGACTACCAGCAACAAGGTCAATCGCAAATGAACGGCACTGAACCACATTACAGTAGCCCGTCTCAGCCAACAAACTTCATTGTAAATCAAATGACTACTCCTCTGAGCAGTAATGGCTGGGGGACCTGCAGTGTTCCGACAACTTTACAGGCGTTGCAACAACAAGAGCCAACGCAAAGTTCTACACTCCCAATAAATATTCCTACATATAACGATATCGGCAACGGTAAAGCTGCGAACACGAATTATCAGCAAGCTCCTTATGTTCCGACATCGGTGTATCAAGGGGAAAATGAACCCGGTGGTTCTCCATCATCTTCCACACAACCGCAGCAACAAAACTTCCAAATTTATAATTCACCACCTGCTTCTAATATAACTCAGAAATCCTATTCCTCTGGTGTCACAAACACAAGGACGGGCACTACGTACATAAACTCTCAAGTAACAAATGAACCACAGAGTTCTTATCAGGTATCTTCACAACCTTATTCAAATTCAGGGACTCCGCCGAATGGGCAAATGCAGATTCAACAACAACCACCACCACTGCAACAGCATCAAACTTTGCAACAGCCACAATCGTTGCAACCACAAATTATTCAACAACAGTCTGTGCCACAACAGTCTGTACCACGGCAGTCTGTGCCACAGCAGTCTGTACCACAGCAATCAATGGCACAGCAGTCTGTACCACAGCAATCCATGCCACAACAATTTATGGCACAGCGGCATGTCTCTCATCAAACCTTGCCACAGCCTATGACTCAGCAATCGGTGCCACAACAGCATATGACACAGCAAAGTATGCAGCAGCAATCTGTTCCGCAACAGTCTTTGGCCCCACAACCTATGGGGCAGCAATCTATACCGCACCAATCTAAAGGCCATCAAAATTATGTACCGACTGCGTCAAATCCAGCGGATTACTTATCAAGGGGCCTTAAATCAAAGGAGCTCACCGGAGCAGAGCTGTGGTGGCGAGGACCCGCTTTTCTGCGAGACAAGGAGCTGAAGTTGCCCCGGACGCCCGCTCACCAAGTCCGAGAGACGGACACCGGAACACCGGTAGACCCCGAGGAGCAAAAGCCATCGTGCGTCGTAATACAGCAAGAGGAGCTGTCCATTACAAGAAGAGTCTCCAGCTTCACTCGAACGGTGCAAACAGTAGCGTGGCGGAAGGCGGACCTAACGGCCATTAGAGCCGGGAGACAAGTATCAAGACGAAGCGAACTGGTTGCGCTCGACCCATTCATCGATGACCGAGGTATCCTCAGGGTGGGCGGAAGACTAGAGGCAGCAAGGATGGAATACGAACGCCGACATCCACCAATCTTACACCGGAAACATCACCTTGCAAAGATCATAGTGAGGGATTTGCACTTGAGACTGATGCACGCTGGAAACCGGTTACTGCTCGCCGCGGTGAACTCCCGGTACTGGATCATAGGGAGTCGAGGACTTGTCCGGAGGGTCATCGCTGAATGCACGGTTTGCGTTCGTCACAAGGGACGGGTGCCATCTCAACAAATGGCCGCATTGCCAGCCAGTAGGATTAATCCCGCACGGCCATTTAGTAACACCGGCGTCGATTATGGAGGTCCTATCACTCTTCGGACATGGAAAGGACGCGGCGCGAAGGGAGTCAAAGGCTACATCTGTCTCTTCGCATGCTTGGCAACCATGGCAATACACGAAGCGGTTAGTGAGCTGTCCAGCGAGGCTTTCCTGGCAGCATTAAGGAGAGTTCTCGCGCGTAGGGGTTTTTGTCACACTTTATGGAGTGATAATGGTACCAATTTCGTGGGGGCATGCCGAGAACTGCGAGAAGTTTATGAACACATAAACCGGAAGGTTAACCAGGACCGGATCATGACGGAGTTGGCCATCAACGGCATCACTTGGAGATTCATTCCCCCGGCAGCTCCCCACTTTGGTGGCTTGTGGGAGGCAGGAATCAAGTCCGTGAAGCATCATCTGAAGCGAGTTTTGGAAATGCGTTTCTAACGTTCGGGGAGCTTACTACCGTGTTGGCCCAGATCGAGGCTTGTCTGAATTCCCGACCGCTGGTAGTCCTGCCAACGGAGCCTGGCGACCCCGAGCTGTTGGCCCCCAGTCATTTCTTAGTTGGAGGACCGGCTATGAGCGTCCCGGAAGTCGATCCGGGAGAGACAACAATCACTTGGCGGCCCAGATGGAAGTACTTGCTGGCGTTGCATCGAGCATTTTGGTACCGGTGGAAGAACGAATACGTCCACACGTTGCAGGCTCGCAACAAATGGTATCATCCGGAACCAAACCTGGGAAATGCGGTCGTGGTGCTTCTGAAGGACGAGCAACTATCTCCGACCTATTGGCCCATGGGAAGGCTCATCGAGCTTCATCCTGGCAGAGATGGCAAGGTGTGGGCGGCAACTGTAAGGATTCAGGGGGGAACCCTTAAGCGACCCGTCACGAAGTTAGTCCTACTCCCGGTTCCGGAAGATAAGACGGTTGAACCGACAGTTCAATGTTGGAGACGGAGCAGCACACGACTGCCGACTGGCAGACTGAGCATCGCACATTTTATACTCTGGCTCCTTGTTCCTGTGACAACACGCGAACGAGGGAAAGGAGACAAAAAAGCGAATATAAGCAGCGGCAGTTGTGGAGTTAGTGGCAATACAAGTCAAGCAGTCAAACGCTGCACATAAATATTGATAAAGAGATTAACGGATAGATTGCTTATATTTAAATAAATTTGAATGAGTAAATCGAGTTTACATCTCCGAAATGTCCAACTGTGGCGAACTCTTCTCCGTTACATTGGCAACATCTTGACTTGCTGTTTCTTCTCCATCCGGACAGTCTGGCCCAATCATAAAAACATATGTGTCGACATCAAAACCATCTTCCTCCATTGCTGCTTGCAGACGCTGTCGAAGAATTTGCTTCTGTCCTCTGCTATCCAGATTCCGGTCCTCAAGTTCCTTCTTCAACTCAGGAACGCGAATATCCTCCAAATGTCGATCTGACATCGTCACAACACACTTTCACAGACTTATTTATTTCACCAAAAATTAATCCCACTAATCTTAGGGTTCGCTGGATTAATTATTTTTAATAAATAAGAGCCGTTAAATCGATTTTGAATTCATGTAACACTTTATTAGTCCGATAATAACAACCGTTACTTTTACCGTACACTTAACGATTTCTTGACTTATCGTTTCCGTACTTATCGCGTCTTTTACTGCTTACTTGTTACTTCTTACTTCTCTCCCTGATCTGCGTGCGACGTATTTATACCGTTTTCTCATTCTGATTCGGCGTTTCGTTTCTGTCCATTCCCTAGCCTCGAATTTTCTACTGCTCATTGTCTCCAGTTTTCCAGTACTTTCTAGAATATTCTAGTACTTTGTTTTGGACTTTCTAGAATATACTAGTACATTTTTTTTACACTTACGGGCACACAAAAGAGGATTTTCAAGTACCCTTAAATGTCAGAGCACAGTGCGAGCGGATGGAGAGGAACTGGATAAGGAAAGGAGGTGTCGATGTATATTGGTCTTGAATGTCTGGGCATCACAACGACCAGGAAACACATGATCAGGCATAACAATCCAAATTCGTGTGGTTCGGCTAAAGAATGACTCTCTATGTTTATTTGTGCGCCTAAAGTCCACTTTCAACATGAACTGCTGCGCATTCACAGATTGACGAGTATCGCGGGAAAATGTCTGAAGGGGCGGAACACATTCAGCAAGTTCAGTTAAGCAACGACCGTGGAAAAGAGATAGGCATGATACGTTGCGCTTGTGTTCTAACGACGGAATTGGTCGACTTACGGCTGGGTCCCCAATAAGTTTCACTGCTCGTTTTTGGATCCTGTCGAGCACGTGTAGTGCAGTTTTGGATGCGCCTGACCAAATATGGGAGTTGAACTCCGTTTTAGGACGAATATCATCATCATCATCATCGGCACTACAACCGGGAAACGGTCTTGGTCTTATTTAGCAAGTACTGAGCCTTGTTAAATTTTCCATAATGTTTTGTTTTTTCCGGGCAAAGTGATTAGTCTTGCGCCAGAGGCTCCCCGGCAGGGAATCGATTCCCGGTCTCCCGCGTGACAGGCGGGGATACTAACCACTATACTATCGAGGAGCCCGGACGAATATACGCCTTGTAAATAGTGGTTGGATGGAGTGAAGTATCTTTTGCATCTCTTAAGGAACCCCACACATTTGGCTGCACTTTTCGCAGCTTCAAATATGTGGTCATTCCAATTAAGAGTCGAATTAATTCGAGTGCCGAGGATTGATAGTTCCTTGGCTTCGTCGATACAAGTGCCGTTCATAAACAGTATATTTACTTTGGGGTTCGCCTTTGACGACAAGAGACTGCACTGTGTTTTTAAGGCATTCAATTCTTCTCGGTTAGATAATCCCCACTGATATATCTTGTTAACGCATGAATTCAATGTATCAAGCATAAGTTGCTAGTTGGTGGTGACGTTCGAAGAGTTTGGACGGGAGTGTTCGCATGAGTATGAGAAACTCAACGTGCTATCATCAGCAACCGAGTGAATTGGGTGTGAGAAATTGATAAGAGATCATTTATAAAAATGAGGAAGAGAGTGGGTGGGAGTACCGAACCCTGGGGAACACCTGCATTAATTTGATGAAAGACAGATTTGGCCTCATCAAGAACCACTTGAGTTGACCTGCCAGGAAGATAGTCTCTCATCCATTGGATCAGGGAATTGTCCACTCCATATGAATGCAATTTTAACAGAAGTTTCGTGACATTTCGTCTATTCATTTACAAGCTACAGTCGTTCGAGTGACGCTACTTTCGCCTTTGTAAAAAAAAAATGCAAAAACAGGAATATCGCATCTTGATCAAACATTGTTTTTTGATGGGAAAACTTCTGAACAAGCTTGCAATGGTTGCAGAAATGTTATCCCACATCTGCTGCTTCGAGAACAACAGTTCATATGTGGTTTACTGAATTTAAAATTAGTCGTACAAATACCGAAGACGCACCTCGTTCTGGAAGGCAAAAATAGGCTACGGATGCGGAAATCGTAAAGCAAGTGCATCGATGCGTTTTGAGTGATCGTAAAGTGAAATTGCGCGAGTTCGCTGAGGCCGTAGGCAACTCAAAAGAATGGACGGGATACATTTTGCACGATCTTGTGGAGATGAAAAAGCTATCGGCGCGATGGGTGCCGAGTTTTCTGACCGTCGACTGTTTCAAAATTACTTTTGCACACAAAATAAATATACATAAATAGAACGTACTCACTTTTTTCTCGCTGTTGATGACGGTTCCTTTAATAAGATGTACCTGGTGTTGGAGGCTGATTGGGTTGATGGTTGTTCATGGATTTTCTGTGGTTTCCTTGGTTCCCCTTCTTTTTTTTTATTTAACAAAATGTTGTTCATGGACTTTCTGTGGTTTCCTTTCTTCTTCTTTTTTTTGATTTAACAAAATGTCGGGATAAATTTGTGAGTAAAAGAGGAATGAGAATGTTTTCCAACGGACACACAATAAAAATAGTTCTTTTTTGTCTTTAGTTTTTTCATGTTGTATCTCGATAAGGTAAGGCATGATTATTTAATAATTGCTTAATATTGGATGGAAATTAATGACTCAGCTTTTCGACTGTTCAATATTTATCAAAACTGGCCACTACACCACGATAGACTATCTACGGCCGATTTTACATATCAAGCGTTTAGTGTGCTTCAAAATGAACTAGAGCGGGAGTAAAACAAAATTGAGTGGCGATAGGCCGACTTAAGCGAGACAAGGACAAATATGTCCTTCATTTTGTCTCTGACTTTCGATAACCAGAATCACCCACATCCGTAAGGATGTTGGGCTCGATCTCGAAATATCTGAAAAAAGAAGGGGGGTATCTAAGGATAGTGTGGACAGGGTTATACAAGACTGGTAGGTCTTGAGTGACGAGAGCAAGTGTCGCTTAATCACTTTCTTTTATATGGAGACACACATTTACCCCCACTTTTCCGTTTTACTGCTCATTGAATACCTTTCTTTGATTCTTACTAGTACAAAAAAAAACTGTTCAATGTCAGGTGCAAGAGGGGTAACCGTAAATTTGCTAAGAAGGGTGATATGTATTAATAAGTGTGTATGTAGAGAATTTTGTAATTCTTTTGGTTTAAGAATTAGGACATCTTGCGAGACAGGAGATGAACGGGTTGGAAAATAATCGTCCGTATATTTTCCCTTGAAATCGTGACTACTCAAAATTGACTAGTCGATACCTACTCTATACAGTGTAGAATTTGGCCTGGAGAAAAATGTTTGGGATATATTTTCAATGAGAAATGAAAATTTGATTATGACGCGTGGGAAATGTTGTTTTATGTATTATGTGTTTGTAATTAGGAAATAAGGACGCGAATTTTCATAATTACGAGGGCGAATTAGATATAAACCGTGATTTTACTTTTTTGCTTAGCCACAAACTGCGAGCTAGATAATCTTGTGCGTAGCTGTTGTTTGGTTTATGGAGAGTAGGGAAACCTACTAGGCTAGTGGGCACGCTCGACTTTGTAGTCAGTACAGCCATGAGCGAGTAACAGGTACATACGTCTGTTGCGCAACGGATTGTTATAAACATTTTAACAAATGAAGGCGTTAAACCCTCGGAAATTTTGTCTCGATTGATGGCTTAGTTTGGTGGTGATACACTGTCTCAGAATTGTGTGGCCAGAGAAAATGAAAGTCATGATCGACGCCCAAAGACATGTCGTGCAAATGACAACATCCGTGCCGTTCGAGAGCTTAGCGAAAGTGATCGCCGCTTAACTGTTGGCGAAATCTCACCAGAAGTGAGTATCAGGTATGGACGTGTTTTGCTGCAACAAAACAGCAGCGCGTTAGTGATTCAACGGGCGGTTTGGTTAGTGGACTCTTTTCGACGTTTTGTGTCGATGGATGAAACGTGGGTCCATTACATATACGTCTGAGTCCAATAGGCAGTCTGCAGAGTAACTGGAAAGTTGCGAAAGCCGACCAAAGTGATCAAAAGAGCAACGCTCGTCCGGGAAGGTAATGACCTGGGTTTTTTTTTTGTTTTGTTGGGAAAATGCGATTTTTTGTTTTGTTTTTTTTTCTATAAAGACTTCTCTCAGGAGAATCGAACTTATAGCGCCTAGTGGGCGCCCCGAGATGTCACTAAATAACTGTTGCAGTTTTTTTCGAACAGTTGCAGGTTGTAACGCTCCGTGAACACTCGCTTGGGAAGGGAGTTCCACAGCTTCCCCGCTATGTAACGGAACGAGTTCTGATGCAGGGATGTTTGCGCCGTCGGGAGATGAACCACAAACGGGTGCGATCCGTCGGATTGTCTTGTGGAGCGCATATAAGCCGAATTTCGTGAAACAATACCAAGAATCTCCGAAGAACAGTACCCGTGATAATATCTGTAAAACAGACAGAGGTCGGCTACACGCCTTCGATGTGGTAGCGACTGTAGTCCCGACGTCAGCGTCGAGTCCCCGATCATGCGAATCGCTCGTCTCTGTATGCTCTCAAGTAGGTCGAGGGTATGTTTAGGAGCCGAGCTTCAAACATGAGAGCAATATTCGAGCGCGGGTCTAATTTGGGATTTATATAGGAGAAGAAGTTGGGCCGGGGTAAAATATTTCTTGGCTCTAAAAAGATAACTTAGTTTTCCTGAGGGTGACTTGGCGACACTCGACACGTGTTTTTGCCATGATACATTCCCACAGACCTTGACGCCGAGCAATTTCAAACTTTCCCCAGCCTCGAGGGCCCGGCCATTAATCATCAGCTGTGGAACCGATGATCCACTTTTCTTTGTGAATGTTGTATATTGTGTCTTCGCGGCATTGAAGTCGACGAGATTGGCCCTTTCCCACTGCAGGACCTTATCTAGATCCTGATTCAGAGAGTCAATCTGTCTACATCTCAGCTGATGCGACGTAGATGCACCAATCGGCCGAACACTCGAAAAGGAGGAAACAAGCATACTATCATCCGCAAAACTGAACACTTAGTTATCCGTTATCTCCAACAAATCATTTATGTGAATCAAAAATAAGGTTGGAGCCAAAATAGAACCCCCGAATTAACAGGATACATATCCGAACACTCGTCGTATACAACAACCCGGATCGATCGATTCTCAAGGAAGCTTTTCGGAAGGCATTGCATAATCTTCATCGATTACCTGCAGAAGGGAAGATCAGTCACAGGAGAGTAGTATGGAACGTTATTGGACAAACCGAACATCGAAATAAAGAAAAAGAAAAAAACGGCCCCATATGGCTAAGCAAAATGCTCTGTACCATCCTGATACCGCACCGTCACACACGTCCTTGAAAGCGATGGCCAAATTGGCCCGATTGAGTTGGTTACTCACCCACCTTATTATCCAGACTTGGACTCCAGTGACTATTATCTGTTCGCAAACCTCAAGCGGTGGCTTCGAGGACAAAGGTTTAGATCGAATAATGAACTCATCACGAAAACCGAAGCGTATTTCGAAGGCTTGGATGTTTCGTACTACAGAAAGAGCATCGAAATGTTGGAAAATCCCTATAGCAATGTATCGTCACCGAAGGCAACTATGTTGAGGAATAAATATAATTTTGCACTAAAAACGCTTATCTTCATTAAAATTCGCGGGACTTTTCATCCTATGTAATAATTCAGGGTCTCCTCTTGTCGTCAAAGAGAAATCCCAACGTAGACGCACTGTCGGTAAATTATTCCTTCAGGATCGATGCCAATAGAGTGTTCTTGAGTTAATTGGAAGAAAAATATATGCACAAAACCAGCGGCCGATTGAATGGGATGTCGTAAGGCATTCAAGAAATGTATCATCATCATCATCATCATCGGCACTACAACTGCGACCCGGTCTTGGCCTTATTTAGCAAGTCTCTCCACCGGTCCTGATTTCGAGCCGATATCATCAAGTTTGGCACTCCCAGGCTCTGGGCGTCCTGATCTGTGTCATCGCTCCATCGCAGACAAGGTCTACCGCGCTGTCTCCTTCCATACATCCTGCCACAAAGGACTTTCCGGGCAGGCTCCTCTTCACTCATTCGAGCTAGTTGTCCTGCCCATGGAAGTCTACCAAGCTTGATTTTTCTTACAACATTGGCTTCAAGGTGGATCGCGTACAACTCATGGTTGTAGCGTCTCCGGAATCGTCCCCCCTCACATACGGGGCCAACAATTCTCTTTAAGACCTTCCTCTGGAACGCGACTACGAGTTCGGAGTGCCTTTTATGTATTGGATCCATATATGAGTACTGGTAAGACCATGGTCTTGTACAGTAGTAGCTTGGATGTTATGTATAAATTTCGGGATTTAAAGAGCCTTGATAGACCATAGTAGGCTTTGTTGGATTTGATCAGCCGGTCGCGTATTTCTTCTTCCACATTATTATCGGCTGTTACTATTGACCCAAGGTAGTTAAAGGATTGCACTACTTCAAATTCGTGTTCCGCTACACTGATAGTTTGACCAGCGTTAGGTCTTCTCTTCGCAGAAGTTGCCACAATGTACTTAGTTTTCCCTTACTAATGTGCAGTCCCAGTTTTTGTCGTGCCTGTTCGATCTGGGTGAAGGTGTCAGGTACAGCCGAATCGGATCTACCCATGATGTCGATGTCATCTGCGTAGGCGAGTATCTGGCTGGATTTGGTGATAATAGTCTCTCTAGTTGTAACGGCAGAGTCACGGATTGCTTTCTCCAACGCCAGGTTGAAGAGGTCATGGTCGTATCAATTTGTTTGGAATGCCGAACTCCCTCATGGGATTTATAGTTCTACCCTGGCTATGCTGTCGTAGGCGGCCTTAAAGTCTCTAAATAGATGATATAATGGAATCTTAAATTCCAGACATTTTTCCATCGCCTGCCTAAGGGTGAATATCTGATCAATCGCTGATGTGCCATATTGACCACTGATGACTTTAGCGTATGGGGCTATCCGGTCTTGTAGGATAGAGGAGAATATCTTAGCAATGTAACATAATACCCCTATAACTGTGATATCTCCCTTGTTATGTATCGGGCAAATTATTCTGCAAAGCCAATCCTCCGGCATCTCCCCTTGCTCCCATACGTGCAGCACGATTTGATGAATTGCGTGATGTAATGCTGGCCCTCCTTGTTTGCTCAGCTCCGGGGGCTTTATTTGATTGATCGATGATCAGATTACGCTCTTCATCGTTGCAGTAACTGCAGCGTGGTGTTTACCGCGTCATATTGTGCATTATTTGGTAGAACTTCCACGCCTGGTGCGCACCTCGCTCTTTACTTTTCTCTATTTCACAGACAAGTTTTTTTTCAGACTTTTCTTTTTCTGTGGAGTTTTTTTCAGATCTGCTGAGCTCTCTGTATTTCTCCTAGCGTACCCACGTCCTATGAGACTGCTGCATTTGCCGGTATGCTGCATTCTTACGTTCAGTCGCTAGTTTGCACTCATCATCAATCCAGTTGCTCCGATCTCCACGATTACGGCCTAAGATGGAGTTGGCAGTACTAATGACAGTATTCTTAAGGTGTGCCCATTTCTCTTCTACGCGCGGCACTCTGGCCGCCGGACTTACCCCCCCCCTCCATCGAGCTCTTCCCGGGGCGAGTCTTAAAGCATGACCAAAGGTGTTGCTGGTGTTCTCATTGCGTAAGGCAGCCGTCTTAAATCGAACCTGATCCGCTGATACAATACGTCTTCGTAAGACAATCCACGCTAAACTATATCAACAAGATAGTGATCCGAGTCGACGTTGGCATCCCGGCACATTCGAACCGCCATCAGGCTCGAGGAGTGGTGGCAATCTATCAACAATTTGGTTGTGAGTGGCTCAATCAGGTGATACCCTGAATGTCGCTGCATGCATTGGTTCACTACTTGGCGGGTGCCAATGTAGTTATCCAGGGGTGTCACGTGGAGACTGCCTCAACTTGGATTTAACAGCGACAAGGATCGTCTTGGCTACGAGTCAGTCGCAAGGCAAAGACTCTACCATATTGTAGTTGAATTGGGGATCCCGAAAAAATATGCCGCCCTCATTCAAATTTGCATGAACGAAAACAAAGGGCGAGCCAGAATAGAAAACCACCTCTCAGAACCATTTGAAATCCGGGACGGACTAAAACAGGGGGATGGCCTCTTACCATGTCTCTTTAACCTTGTCCTCGAGTATGTCATCAGAAAGGTACAAGACGACAACACGGCCGGATCATACCTGAACGGGGTCACACAAGTGCTTGCATATGCGGATGACATCGCCGTTCTGGTCGATAATCTCGGAACTGTAACTAAAAACTGTGAAATCATCATGCAAGCGGCAGAAAAGGTGGGCCTAGAAATAAATGAAGACAAAACAAAATACATGATTACGGCGAGAGTAAACGGACCTCAGGGAACTCATTAAACGTCAAAGGCAAGATATTTGAAAAAGTTAAAGAATTTAAATACCTGGGAACAATCCTGAAAATTAACAAAAGACTACACTCCGGCAACGCTAGTTGGCACGCACTTAGTAAACTTCTGAAATACAAACTACTATCACGGAATATAAAGCTCCCCGTCTATAGAACCATAATTATAACGATTGTTTTATATGGATGCGAAACACGGGTTCTCACAAAACGGGAAGAAAACAAATTCCGCGTATTCGAGAATAAAGTTTTAAGGGGTAACTTTGGCGGTAAATATGACGGGGAGGCAGGACAATGCAGAAAACTCCACAACCACGAATTGGAAAAGCTATACCGCAAACCTACAATAGTGAAAGTAATGAGGTCGCGAAGATTAAGATGGGCCGGAGACGTAACTCAAATGGCCGATGATGGAACCGTGCATAAAATTTCTTGACGGTAAACCAACGGGAAAGAGACCGACAGGACGGCCGCGACGAAGATGGGAGGACAATTTTAGATTGGACCTCGAGGAGATCGGATCGGATGGGCAAACGTGGAAGGAGAGCGCACAAGATAGGGAACAATGGCGGGGCGGAGTCAGCGAGGTCATGAACTTCCGGGTTCCTACAGGCCAATAAATAGTATAGTATAGATCATTGTTTCTAATGTATGTGTTTAATCAATTTTTAGTAAGGTAAATGTATAATTTAAAAATGTAAATGGATGTTTTAATTTAAAAATGTAAATTCCTTGTGATGTATGTGTTTAATTTTTAAATTGTTTAGATATAACATATAATATACTTTTGTTTATGTTTAATATTTTATGTGTTTCATTTACTGTTCTCTAGCTGGTGTGGCAATATGTAGCCACAGGAAATTTAATATATATTTAAAGTCAAAATTGATTACCTGGTTCTGGGGGAGGACTGCTTCCGTGGCTCCGAATTGAGAAGTGGCTGTGTCTCCGAGATTCCAGGCTTTACGCTTGCAGCTGTTGCAGTACACGCCTTTAATGATGCTCCTCAAAGGCTTTTCCCAAATAAGATCGTAAAATAGGCATCTTATATTAACCACACGAGATTCTGCTGAGCACCGCAAATAGTTACTGACCAAATTAATTATTTAAAATTCAGTTGCATATCAAGAATAATATGATTGATAATTATCAACGTCTCACTCGGGTTTACAACCGATGTTCGAGGATTAGGATTGTATCAGAAGCTTTGAGATAGACAACACAAATTCCACTTGTTCGAATGTAATCTTAATTCGTTTATTTTATTTTTTCTTTTTTACTTTTTTTTCTATACTCTTTTTGACACTCAAATTTTACACATTCTTTGTTCTTCAAAAACAACCAACAACCACCGGGACAATCTGCTGTTTTTTCCTTTCTCAACTGCACAAAAAAAAACGTTTTTTCTTTTTCGTCAAAAACCGTGCACAACGGAATTCAAAAGCGTATTCCAAAACATTTACCCAACGTCTCTCTCGCTCCCCACTCGCGTCCACTTCGAAAAACAAGTTCGAACTCGAAGAACTGCACGATCCACACCCGAATCGGGGCGTGTTCAAAAACTCACTTCTGGATCGTGCAATTCCTCCACCACCTTACCATCATATTACCTTAAAACAAATTATGTTATTACTTAAATACAAAACCATTAATTGATGGGGTGGCCGACGTACGTAACACTGGGATAAAGGTGGCGCGCGGGTAACTACGTAACAATAGTTTCTAAATTCCCCCGTTACTACTTAAGAACAATGTATCCTGTCTATCGCTTTTCTGCATCGGTCGTTGTTAAACAGAACACCTTCCCAATCATTTTCCAACTGCGCACGTCAATCAATATCTATTCCTATTATTTAAAAAAATGAACTTCAGTTATACTGATAAAGACCGAGAATCATTCTTTAGCCGAAACGCACGATAATGGGACAGTTTACTTCCTCATAAGTCTATTCGAAATTGCACTGAGGCATTGAAGATTCGTTTTTGTTAAGTCATTACATCTCACCCGAAGGGGTTAGAAAATTGACAGTACAAAAAAAAATGATTGTATGAAATATGATCCTTAGTTGGAAAGCAATATAACCGGTGTACAACAAATAAATGATGAAACAGTTTTGTTAATAAATATGTATATTAAGCCCATGCGGCAAATTTATGGCGATTTAAAAAAAAATGGAACACAATAACATGTATTCCACCTTCTCATTAAATTTCAATATCGGAATTGATTTGAGATTTTTCACGTATTGTACATGCAAGTATTTTCTAAGTATTTAATAAGATGTTTTCTGTGGTTAAAAAAGTTTGGCAAACGCAAAACCTCTGCAAGCTCTATTTTTGTTGAATAAACAGTCAATGAACACCCCTTAAAAGTAGTCTTGAATAGAATATTTTATCAGTTCAATCACAACAGCACAAGTCTTGAATTCAGAATAAAAAACATTCTGCATCGAAAGGAAAACGTGCGGTTCATGTATGGGTTCTGAAACGGCACACTTCCTTCCTTGTGTTTGGATACGTAAGCAGCGAAGCAAGCTCTGCACTTATTCTTCGTAAGCTAAATGGATATTAATTTTGATTATGTACACGGGGTGCTCGCCACCACGTTGCCTGGTCGGAAACACACAAGGCCAACAATTCAAACACTAGCCGACTACTTTCACCCCAGTTATGACGTACACTTTGATTGCTATATCTTCAGAGCACACAAGCTAATTAAATTTCACCCTAACAAGAATGTCAAGACAAAAACGCAACCCTTGTTGCTTGTCACGTTGCACCATTCTGCACTTGCTTTTGATCAATATTTGCCAACCTTACGGAACAGTTCTGCGGAAGTTGAAATGTATATCAGAGAAATGCCTAAGACGGAATAACGACTTTAATTGTCGACTGAAGGGCACCGAAGATTCAACCTACTCTAACTGGAATACTAGTGTGAGTTTAGCGTTTCCTGTTTTTGTAAGGAGTCTAATACACCCTTAGAATATTTCCTTTTCCTCTATTAGAAGAATGTATTCCCAATATGGATTCGTGGGATATAGAAATTTGTCGTTACTTGATTCGGGGTTGCTTGATTTGACATAATGGGGTTGACGAATTTTATAGGTTACACATGATTGACAAGGTGAGAGATGTGACAGGGTTGCCAAAGATGAAAGATGATAATATTGACAGAATTGTAATAGAATGTGACCAAACTTGGACTCTGTGTTAGAAAGAAGCAGCATCTCAACGTTGAGGCGGTTGAGTGACTCTATATGGATTAAAGGATTTCATTTATAGAGATCGAGATCAGAGATGCGGCAATGAACTTGGCGGTAATAAGAGTTATATCAAATAAATCATGGGTGATATATTAAATAAATAATAATAATAATAAAATAAAGGGTGTGTAAACAATTCTTTTATCTTTCTGTTGGCCAGGTCACGGTTCTTGTATCGTGACTGTGGGCGGTATTGCTAGTGGAACACTAGAACACCAAACATGAAGATTACAATTGGCTAACGACTGACTGAGAACTATACCTGAATTTCATCCGGAATTGACCTGGGTATTTATACAAAAATATTGCTTATTCTATGTAAATAACAGAGTGCACAACGGAATTGTAATATCATATTTACAACAAATGAGGCAAAATCAATGTTCCAGGTTAATAATTGTTGACAAAGGAATTTATTTCAAATACCGAACAAGGAGTTACAGTCTGGCTTGCAAGTTTATTACTGATTAACTTATCGGTAAACTGGGGGTATTCACACTTCAGACGTTTTTAAATCTCCGGCCGAAAGAACGATTCGCTTTTACAACACGGGACCCTGGTCATAATTCAATTTCATCATGAAAGACTAGGGAGACACACCTTTAGCTCCAGTCGCTCACGCATGCTTGAATAGTAAAGATTAAAAGTGCAAGTGGGGTAATCCCAGTTTACCGGATTAAGTTGACAAAAATATATTTACCGGTTTAGAAATAGAGAGAAATATATAATTAATCGTTTGGGCAGTGCGAAGTACCCAACGTAAACTGGGGTCATTAATAATTCTTTTCGGACTGCTAAATAAGAACAATTGAAGAATTGTTTCAACCTTCGGAAATGTGTACTGTGTCGTTTAAATAGTAATAATCAACGCCATCTGTAACAATAATCACAATCCACAACTGTGCCCCTGTGTTATCTTGTAGTATTTAGTTAATTCAGTGTGCCATTATTTCACCTGCATGGTTTTGTTTTTCCGTTTTCGTCCCTGTTCTACAGTAATAAAACACCCACCACCTGCTGTAGCTCCCCGTTTTTGTGTAGCTCAAATTCCTCATAATCAACATTTACTTTATATTTGTACTTATTTCTTGTATTGTGAACGGGAGACGTTTCGGATTGCTACCCGCCCATGCCTGTGATCAAGTCGCGTATATGAGATTGTGGTTTATTCAACAACAATCGTACCAGAGGCTCGCAATTTTTAACAATCCATTTTCCGGTGGTCCTACAAACACTGTGAACTTTCAATCATAATAATCCTGAAGTTTGTATATAAAAACGTGAATTGGTGAAATAAAATCTAGTTTACGTTCTCTATAATCTGGTTTTCGATAAACAACTGGGTAGCACAAGGAGGCACTGATCTTATGCTCGATAGGACGTATGTTCAACTCATAGAACGGGATCGTAATGAATGAATGGAGGGCAGAACCCTCAGTTTATTTCGCTTAGTACAAATCGTATAAACATATAAACTTATGAATAGACTTACGAACTATCTTAAAAACTAAGGTATACGGGTTGGGGGTTGGGGACTAACGTTAAAGTAACTTAAAAATAGAATGGGGAACTAAACAAAGGTGGATAGAATAATAGTCTACGTGGCAGGATAGGGACCGTATAACAGTAAACTTATCAAGTTCACGAAATTGAACGGAAAGCAATTCTCTGATCAAGTACATGAAGCTGACTCAAGAACACAGTGACTCCACGCTTCTGACATTTTTATTGAAAAATAATTTCAAACCGAATAATCACACGTCCGTACACCTTGGCAGTCAAGAAGGAAGCTTTAATTCCACTGGCTATTCGGTAACTTAACGCAGCAAGGAAACAGGCCGACAGGACAGGACTATTAATATAATCATGTTTCAATTATTCTTTATTTTTATTTTATTTGTTTATTTATCTGTTTACTTACTTATTTATTTTCTTTTTCCTAATTTCGATCATCCGGTAAGGCTTCATCTGTGTCCATTCCTTTATAATCGATCGAATTGTACGCTCTTTTGCACAATTTATCTCACTCCAATTTTCCCTTTCATATATAACGTTACCCCTTGCTCCTACCCTGTTAACATCTATATTCTGCCATTGTCAACAGTGAAACCTTACCCCTCCCCAACTATTACCACATTTACCACCCCGCACCATCACCTCTACGCACCATTCCCATCATGCCTTGTGGTAACTCGACCTGTAGGACTAATGATATCAATGCATATTTGTATGCTATAAAGGTGTGGCGGTTCCACGAACCGCACAAATCACCCTGGCTGAGATACCTTCGTTCCACAAAGGAACATACTGACATAACTAAACTTCACGTGCCCACAGACGCGTGCCCCCAAAGTCCACCTTTTCGCCTGACCAAAGGTGACATCTTTCCGGTGTCAACAACTCCACGTATTCACAGATACGTGGGCCCCAAGTCCTATACAAATTCCCTACGCCTGCACGGCGATCGAAGGACACGACCCAGATTAGAAATTGTGTACCGACCCATTAGCTGGATAAAAACACAAGTGGTTGGCACAGCTGCGCCAGATGTCGATAAACATCAAATCCCCGGCGATAGCCAAATTGCCGTAAAACAATCCGTCGGCTAAACCTTCGACCCTACCGCAATGCACTTCGCTTAAACAAAGGCCATTGCGGAGAAACAGCAATAAACTAAAACGCTGTTCCCATAGGGCAAAGTAAATACAATTATCATAACCAATGATAATTACCATGATCCCAGGATCGTCAAGGATAAACCACACACCCGAATGTACACAAAAGCAACTCAACAGAAGGTGTAGAAATTCTAGCGATCCCGGGAGGATCTGCGGTCACACAGGCAGCAACCTCAGCGTCTGTGTGGATGAGTGCATCCACACATCTCGCCTGCGACGAAGCGAAAACTCCAGGACCAAAAAAAGGGTGCGATCTTCCCTGGTGGAGAGATTCTCGATTTAGAGAGAATCACCATCCCACACTCTCCGGACCTTAGAGAATGGTCTAACCAGCATGGTTTCCTGGATTTCTTCCTATCTTCACAATCGAACCTACTGGGTCACATTTAGATCCACCCTCCCAAATCTTAGCTTCCTACGAGCGTGGACTGAAAAGTTTCCGCCCTAAAAAGATACAAGACATTTTTTCTTAAAATTTATTTTTATTTTTCTACATAGTCTCCTTGTAACTCTACACACTTCTCCCAGTCGTGCTCCATCTCTCTAACCCATGCAAATAGTATTTGGCGTTTTTCTCTGCAAAATAACTGTTCACGAAAGTAGGTATTGCCCAAAATCTCTTTCCTCCGAGCGCAATTTTTAGATTAGGGAACAAAAAGAAGGCGCTTGGGGCTAGATCTGGTGAGGAAGGCGGATGGTCAAGCAGTTCAAACCCTAATTCGTCGATTTTCGCCATGGCAACCGGTAAGGTGTGACCCGGCGCGTTATCTTGGTGAAACGGGATTTTCTTTTTCTGCAAATGTGGCCGTTTTTCCGCAATTTCTGCCTTCAGTTGGACAAGTAATGATGCGTAGTATGCTCCTGTAATCGTTTTTCCTTTTTGAAGATAATCGATTAAGACAACCCAAAACAGTCGCCATCACTTTCCCAGCTGAAAAGAAATTTTTTGGTTTTTTTTGAGCCGACTCCCCCTTTGCAGCCCACTGTTTCGACTGTATTTTAGTTTCGGGCGTATAATGGTGTATCCAAGATTCATCGACAGTAATTAATCGACGCCAAAACTTGGATTTATTGCGCCAACAGAGCGTTGGAAATGTTCTTTCGAACATGACTTTGATCTAACTTGAGCAAACGCGGCACCAAACTCGCGGACAGACTTCTCATGCCTAAATTTTGATTTAGTATGTGACAAACATGTTCTTGGGGCATTTTCATAGCCTCTGCTATCTCTCCCACTTTAATTCGGCCGTCGTCTAGCACCATTTGGTGAACTTGAGCGATGTTATCCCCAGTTGTTACAGCTTTTGGATGTCCCGAACGTTCATCGTCTCCCAAGCTCTCACGGCCACATTTAAATTCTCCTGCCCAAAATTTCACAGTGGTAAATGATGGTGCAGAGTCCCCATACACGGAGTCCGACTCATCTTTGGTTTGTGTAGGCGTATTGCCTTTTGAAAAACAACAATCTAATGACAGCTCGAAAACTTTTCAGCCCACACTGGTATGTCAGGGCATCCCTAGGGCAGTCATTTTAGACCACCCCTATTTTTTCTTACTATTAACGATATAAACTCCAGTATCAAGCACTCCTTCATCTCTCTATACGCGGGCGACAATAATCTATTTAGGACGGTCCGCTCTACTCTTGACTCACTTCTCCGAACGAATTTAGTTTTTTCAACTTGGTGCCAAAACAACTGTGTCGAACTATATATTGCCAAATGTCACTCTATCACCTCCTCCCGCAAATGCGCCCCCCCTCCCCCTCCGCGACGTTCCTACTTCTTACTCAACCAACAGATATCACCTGTATAATCAATTCGTGATCTTGGCATCTTATGCGATAGGGAGCTTTACTTCATCCCTCATACATCCCTGCATCAGAACTCTCGTTCCGTTGCAGTGCGGGGAAGCTGAGGAACTCCCTTCACATGCGAGTGTTCCGGAACGTTACAACCTGCAACTGTTCACAAAAGAACAGTTATTTGGTGGCATCTCGGGGCGCCCGCTCGGCACTATAGGTTCGCCTCTCCCGGGAGAAGTCTAATAAAAAAAAATAAAAAAAAATTATCCTTAAAGCCAACTATACCCTTGGTTTTGTGAACTTGGTTTTGCTGTTCGAAAGAATTCTCGAACCCCTACATTTCCCGAACGCTCTACATAGCCTTTGTCCGTGCCCTTTTTGAATAAGATAGTCACGTCTCGTCTCCTCACTACTCGTCCCATATTCGCTGGATCGAAAGCGTGCAACGCCGGTTCTTGCTTTTTGTCCTTTGAGGATTGAATTGGGAAAATCCTCTGATTCTACCACCAACACAAGCCGCCTCTATCTAATTAAACTTAACACACATGAAGAGCGTAGAATTCAGGCCAACACCCCCTTCATCCACCTTCTTCTCTCACGTGCAATCAACTGCCTTAGACTGTATTCCTCCATCACATTTTACACTAACCTCCGAAACCTGCGAAACAACTCTCGTCTCTTCGATTAGTCCGTCCATCACACTCCCTAATGAACCCTTTTCGCGAATGCTGCAGTGAGAAAACTCTTACTCCACCTCCTTAGACTTCACCCCCCCCCCCCCCCCCGCCCGCAAACTTCGTCTCCCCCTTATCTCTCCCGGCACCCGCCCCCCGCCCACACTCTCACAACCCGCGCTCATATTCACGCCCTAACCTCCGGCCTATCCTTCCCCTTCCTGCAACTTATACCATTGTCTACCCATCTTTGTTTAGTTCCCAATTCCCCAGTTTCTACGATACTTTAAAGTTAACCCGTAAAGACCCGCCACCCCACACCGATCAACCAATCGTGCCTTATTTTTTAAGATAGTTCGTAAGTCATTTATATTGTAGCGAGCTTAGGGTTCGCTGGATTAATTATTTTTAATAAATAAGAGCCGTTAAAACGATTTTGAATTAATGTAACACTTAATTAGTCCGTTAATAACAGCCGTTACTTTTACCGTACACTTAACGATTTCTTGACTTATCGCTTCCGTAATTATCGCGTCTTTTATTGCTTACTTCTTACTTTTTACTTACCTTCCCGATCTGCGTGCGACGTATTTATACCGTTTTTCCTCCATCTGATTCGGTGTTTCGTTTCTGTCCGTTCCATAGCCTCGAATTTTCTACGGCTCATAGTCTCCAGTTTTCTAGAATATTCTAGTACTGATTGTCATATGCGTCACAATATGTTTACACCACCTGTATTAAACGAAATAAAATGAGTGATATCGTATTCCGTTTAATAGTTAAACAAAAAAACGATTGACCTGGAACATAAAAAACACCCCGTAATATTTTTTAACAAATGGGAGCATCCGCTTGGAAAATGTGAAAAATATGAACTTATTCTTATACTCAAACTCTTTGACTTTGCCATTTGTGTGCACTCTAATTACTTTTCAATTAGCGTGCACTCTAGTTCAAAACGTTTCTGATCTATAGTTTTTTAGATAATGAATTTTAACCTATTTAACTTGGCAGACAGCTGAGTGTTCAGGTCATGAGCATTCGAGGTCCCACACACCAATAAATAAATAGAAATACAATAGAAAGAGCTAAATAAATAAAATATTTCGAAAACTAGAGTGCGGCTACGCAATATCCGCCAAAGAGGTTCACATTCTGATCACTCATCTCTTATTTTACAACCATAAGAAACGATTTCCAAGATTTCAACCGATTTCAAATTCTCATGGCAGTTCAATGTTCGTCGAATAAATTTGACTTATTTCTTTTTACTGTATTTCATCCCCATCAAGCCTTTTTCTGAGTCTTAGGAAGTACATGTACATCTGGATATATTCAATCACTTTTCAAACAACCCCAACATCCTCGAATGATTTTCTAAATGTTTTCGGAGAAAACAAAAACAAATTCGCTTAAACAAGAAACTTGAATGAAATAGAAAAGTTCGCATTCCATTTCCACCTTCGATACGCCAACACGTTTTGAGTTGCTGTTAAAGGAATCTGCGCGTCTCATTTGCAAAACGTTGCATCTCGCTATTGGCCAACTGCCAGCACAGGTCACCTCTATGAAACGGCCCAAACGGTGCTTGCCCACTGCTATAGGTATAATTAGGATTATGCACATAAAACGTTGGCTCTGCAATTGCAAAAATGGTTAAATTCGGTCTGGAGTCCTATTAATAGCAGCCTCCCATGGCCGAAGTGTTTGTGTGCCATACTGTGGTACAAGAAATAAACTTTTGTTTTTCACTTTGACTTTTATTTATTTTTTGTTTAATTTTTTTTCTAATCTGCACCTCGTCGTGTGTTTACCACAAGTCGGTTTGCGTCAAAGCAATACTAACAACAGACAAACAAAACCAACAACCGACAACCGACAATATCGACCAACCAACCAACCCGACCGACAGGGAGCTAGACAATTTGTGGGTACTTTGGATGCCTGGGAGAGGCAGGGATCAGCTAGGAGATTGCGTAGCCTATTAGTGGTTGTTGAGATATTTTTGCTAGAGCCCTCCTGATCAAGAACTAAATGACACAATGAACTGGGCACAGTTCCGCAGTGCACATGTACTCCTTGGCGTACATTGTATCAGCGCTCCAAAAATATTTCCAACGACATATCCATATTCACCTCACGGTCAATGAACCGTCGCTTGAATTGAAGGCGCGTTGAACAGAATTTTGTGCTGCTAAATTATGTGTCCAATGAAAAGGAACAAAAGAATTGACAGCGGTGACACACAAATGTATCTGCAGCTGAAGTCGAAGCTGAAGCAGTACGGCCACCAATGTACTGCGAAGCCCGGATCCTCTTCAGACCGGGGAGCTGCAGCAATAACAAAAGACGCAACAACAATACATGGCGGAAAGTTTAATTGTTTAATTAAAAGCCGATGGGATCGGATAAACGCGGAATAGCCACAGCCCAGTATCTTCCTCTTCCTGCTCCAATAGTTCTAGTGCGCGTGCTATGATCGGCTTAGAATGGCAAAGGCATCCGATCGACGACGTTATGGTGAATTACGCGGGAGTGTTCCTGCCCCACTCTGCCCAACCCACAGACGCGGGACTTTGGATTGATGGGGCACGAATTATTTTGAAAATAGAAAAACTGCATTTATGACGTGCGACTCTCGGCAAATTCAATTCCCTTAGAGGGCGGAAAATGTATTCATTTGAAGGAGTGCTCGACTCGCCTCGTATTCCTCGGCCGTTTTGAGCGGGACCCGTTGTTGGGATGCCAATGCAGTCTGGGTTATGGTGGTGCTGGGTCACATGGACCGGATAAATAGAATTGTATTGCAGGGCGGCAATGGACCGTGCTTTTGTAGTCTTCCGCGTGTATTTACCTTCTGTACAGGCACAGAGGAAAGTCGTGATATTCGTGCATCCACCCATTTAGGAGATTTATTTTCGGATACTAAAAATAGGTGTTGTTAATGGATTGCGTTTTATATCGGCTAAAGCTAATAGTATCTCTCAGATTATTATCCCGGCAGCCATTAGGTTGTAATAAGCAGTCGGGGGTTCGAAGTACAAAATACTTCTCAGATTGGACCCTGAGTCGATAGCCGAAGTAGAACATCCGATTGGACAGCATATCCGGGCTAATTGACTACAGAGAGAGTTTAAAAAAGGAGGGAGAGAGCCTATGGAGATAATTGCTATAATTTACCTCCGCAATTGGAACTCAAATTCGAATTTCTATCATTAAATTTTTCTGATAATTTACCACGATTAAAATAAATAACTTCTTAATTGTTTGCTGAACTAGCAGTTGGCTCTAGTAGTTGCCACTTTTTTGTCTAACAACTATAGATGGGGTGACTTAGGCTAATCAAGAGAGAAACAAAATAGTAAGACACATAATCTCCGTGCCTGCAAAATTGTATGCTTATAGACCGAACTGTTCGATGGGTGGGTTAACTTAAGTTGTTGATTGTTTTGGTGTAATTTATCGAGTTATTAAACGCGAGGTTAGAAAGCTTGTTAAGTTTTAATTTTTTTGTAGTTTGTAGTTTAGTGAGGGCAGAACCCTAATTTATTTAGCTTAATGCAAGCTTACATTAACTTAAATTAAATTAATATAAAAACCTTACAGACTATCTTAAATCTAGAGTAAGAAGGAGAAAAAAATAAAAAAACCAGGAAGGTGAAGATGACTGCGCGACGGGGGAAGTAGGAGGCTAGGGAAGAGCGAGGGTATGTGCGGGTGGTAAATTCAGCATTTGTGAGACAGTGACACTGAAGGGGATGCTAAGTGCTGGTAGGGGGCGGGGTTGGTGAGCTGGGGGGAGAGGTTGAAATTGGTGGCGGGGCTGGGGGAACTATTTTGAGGGTAGGAGAGGAGGGGTAGGATTTCAGGATAGTATTGCAGAGTAGAGGGGATTATTGGAGGGAGGGGGCGGATTTAGGACGCGTTTATTCTGAGACGTCGTTTAAGAGCGGGAGTGGAGATGTTGAAATCGAAGGAGATGGGGAAAGAGTTGGCCTGTCGTAGCATACGCGAGATGGGTTCGTTAGCGCCGTAAGAAGGTGATGAGCGGGCACGTAAAACAGTCGAGGGTTACGTACGTTACGGGGGTTTGTATGCAATGTTAAAGTGGAGAGCAAGCTTGGGCAATTGATTGAGCCAGACAGAAGGCGATGGACAAAGATGATGTCGGCATGGATTCTGCGCTCTTCGAGTGTGTTTAGATTGATTAGACGGATCCGGCTTGTGTATGGTGGTAGAATCAGCGGATTTTCCCAAATTAGTCCGCGGAGGGCAAAGCGCAAGAAACGACGTTGAACTCCCTCAATCCTGCGAATGTGATTCACTTGATACGGGGACCAGACTTGACTAGCGTATTCGAGTAGTGGCCGGACAAAAGTTGTGTAGAGTGATCGGGTGACATGGGGGTTAAGGAATTCCTTCGACCAGCGTTTGATAAACCCAAGGGCGGCGTTGGCCTTGAAGATTATGTAATCAAAATGTGCGGTAAATTTGAGCTCCTTGTCGCATAGGACGCCCAGATCGCGAATAAATTCAAACGATGTTATCGGTTGGTTCAGTAAGAGATAGGAGCGTGGGTGAGTGGGGGAACTCTTCCGAGAGAAGGTGATTGTGTGACATTTGGCGATATTTATTTCTAGACAATTATTTTTGGACCAAGTCGAGAAGCTGTCTAGATCCGCTTGGAGAAGTGAGGAGTCCAGGGGAGAGCGGAATGTCTTGAAAATTTTGGAATCATCCGCGTAAAGCGAGATGAAGGAGTGATTGATGCAAGAGCCTATGTCGTTTATGGTTAGGATAAATAGGAGAGGGCCGAGATGACTGCCCTGGGAGACACCAGAGGTTGGGAAAAAAGGATCGGGGTGGGTGGATCTAAATCGCACGCGGCAGGTTCGATAACTGAGATAGGATGAGACCCACTTAATCAGCAGGGGTCGAAACCGAGGGAGGATAGCTTGAGGAGAATGAGGTTATGGGAGATGTTGTCGAAGGCCTTGCTATATGTATATCATATCAATCATATGTCGATAATCCTATTTTATAAGATAATAATAATATAATAATAATAATAATGATAATAATAATAATAATAATACTTTGTATAAGATAATCGGAATGTAGCACTACCTTCACGCATTTGTTAGAACAATTTGAAAGGTAACTTCCGTGTTGGCTTACTTCCAAACTGAATTAAATTATTTATCTCGGCGCAGATCTGAACATTGCAGAAGCCATTGAAAATTATATATGTTGATCATAAGCTTGAGTGTGCTGGGGTTGCTTCATAGACCATCAAATTCGCCAAAGGATGCATTTCTGGTCAAGTTCGGGCTTTTGTAAGGGAAACAACAGATATGTTTACGAATGTGACGTTTTATCCAAAAAAAATGAAATTCTGGCTTGGAATAGAGACCAAATTTCGACAGAAATTCATAATCAGTATTATACACTATTGAAAACAATGGGCGGACGCTCCGGACGGCTTTCACCGGCTGCACTCCACACAGCCGATTGCCGATTTGATTTCGGAGTGAAATGGTGAGTCTATGTTTCATCAATTTTTTTTTTTTCATTTTTATATCATTTTTTATTTCTTCCTCTTATTATAATTTACTTACTCGCTAGACAAAAATGATTAAACACTAGCTTATGTTATCTTATTTCCTAACTTACTGGTCCCTTGCGGACTCTCTAAGTTACATGCACACGCTTAAAGCATAAAAAATTGTCTTTCGACATTGATTATTTTGTTTACATGAATTTTAAAGAACTCAATTATGTTAGATACAAAGAAAATGAAGAACGGAAAAAACGTTGTTTTTGTTATTGTTTTTATCTTATATCGAACTTAAACACCTAAACCTAACATCAAAACTAAATCTTCGAAATGCTAAATCTATGTAAGCTTTCCGTTGTTTGTTGGGGTTTTTTTATTATTATTATTATTATTATTATTATTATTATTATTATTATTATTATTATTATTATTATTATTATTTTTATTATTATTATTATTATTGTTTTTTTTTTCAGTTTTATATGGAAACAGGTTTTTAATTGCCACTCAGCCACCAAAATCTATGGTGTTGCTTATCCGTGTCTTTTCGGCCTTTCTGTGCTACTGCCCTACTGAACTGCAGGCGCTCTTCATCTGTGTGCGCAACTTCTCGATTATAACACATTCATTTATCTATGCCCGACCGACGCACGCGATAAATCAACGGTATAGCAGATTCATTTTATATGAGGCCGTTCATGCCAAGACTTCTGGTGGAATAAAGCCATTGCGACGTACCCCCTTCATAATACATATTGTTTGGGTAATATACACCAAAAATGAAATCGTTCGGCGAGGTCATTGATCTCGCAAGATGTCCCCGGATCAACTTGATCATAAAGTTATCCACTCTGCTTATATTGGCCCCACTGTACAATGCTTCATTGGCAGAGTATTTTTTGTGATCGGATTCAGGAGTCCGATGTAAGTTAAGACACGCCCTGAGGCATTGTTTCTCAAAAATCCGTATCTTTTCCATTAAGCTAGGTTCCACATTAAACCACAGTGGACATCCATATATGATCATCGGTCTGATGAGAGCCATGTAGCATATAACTTTAACTCTGCTGTGAACTATGAAACAGTATTCTTGCCACAGCATAAGCTTTCTTTGCCCTGGCTAGCGCAGCTTCCACATGTTTGTAAAAATATAGATTCTGATCCAGCCAGATGCCGAAGTATTTGACTAAATTTTTGGTTTCCAGTGTTTGTTGGTGTGGTCCCATAATAGCTAGCTTTCGCCAGTTTTTCCTTCTGTCTCTGGTAGCTTCAGCCAGTGGTGTTCTAAAGAGGATGGTTTCGCATTTCTCAGGATGGTTTCAAACTTCTGGATGATGGCCAAGTATTTTTTTTTTTTTTTTTTTTTTTTAATAACATCCTTTATTGGATATGAATACTAAAATCTTAACGATTTAATTTAATATTAGATTTAAATTGTACTTAATTTAGTATTATTAAGTTAAACGTGTAAGGGTTTATTGGACCAGTGTTCAGCTCCCAACTCGATTTTAGTATGTTCGATTTTAACATGTTAATTCATGAGGTTTCGTCCATTTTAGCCGTCTCATGTCGTGGATAATATCCAAGAGCTGAATAGCTTCTACGTTGGTATGATTATATAGGGGTCTTTCGTGTTTGACAGCATATTCTTGGATAACTTCATAAATCCATTTCATTTCTAGGTCATCATGAATTTCCTGATTTGTCACAAAACGGTAGGCATTCGTGATAATGCGAAGGAACTTATTCTGGCTTCGTTGGATTATATCTCTATTGGATTGCTTTGTACAGCCCCATAACTGGATTTCATATATCCAGATCGGCTTGATGATAGATTGATAGATCAATCTTTTACAATAGAGATTGAGTTGAGAGTGATTCCCGATTAACCAATACATCTACGTTTCAGCTTTATTTGTTCCGTTTTTTGTTTCACATGGTGACTCCAGTTTAGCCTGCTATCCAAATGTATACCGAGATATTTCGCTGAATCTGCTTTGGGATCTGGAATTCCGTTGAGATGTGTAGAAATATTGTTATCTGATCGTCGTAATGTAAATGTTACGTAAATACACTTCATCTCGTTGAGTTTAATTTTCCAATCAGTGGTCCATTGGCTAATTCCGTTGAGTGCCTGTTGCAATTGTTGTGTAGCTTTTTTCTTTATTATCGGCAGCTGATATTATAACTGTATCATCTGCAAAGGCGCCTATGAATGTGTTCTTGGTTGGTGGGATGTCTGCTGTGTATAGTACGTAGATGTAAGGTCCCAGGACACTTCCTTGTGGTACGCTTGCTTCTATTGGATAGAAACTAGATTGAGCTCCTTCGTGTGTTACTTTGAACGTTTTATCAGACAAGTATGATTCGTGCATAGAATTCTTGACGGTAAACTAACGGGAAAGATACCGACAGGACGGCCTCGACCGAGATGGGAGGACAATGTTAGGTTTGACTTTGAGGAGATCGGATCGGATGATCGAACGTGGAAGGAGAGCGCACAGGACAGGGAACAATGGCGGAGCCGAGTCGGTGAGGTCATGAACTTCCGGGTTCCTACAGGCCAGTAAATAATAATAATAATAATGATTCGAGTAGATGGCAATAGTTTGCTGGAAACAGTTTACTCATTTTATATATAAGACCTTCATGCTATACTCTGTCGAATGCTTGGGAGACATCAATAAGGACAGCTGGGCAATATTTCTTTTCTTCAAAAGCCTTTTCTATTGCTGTGGTCACACGGTGAACCTGTTCAATGGTTGAGTGTTTATTCCTAAAGCCGAATTGAAAGTCTGGAATATTGATAAGCGGCTTGAATCGCTTGAGGAGTATTTTCTCAAACAGTTTTGAAATGGATGGCAATAGCGATATGGGTCTATAAGACGTTAATTCTTCTGCTGGCTTCTCTGGTTTCTTGAGCATTATTATCTGGGCTATTTTGAATGAATTTGGAATGTATCTTAGTAGCAAGCATTAAACACATATGTTAGCATAATGACAGCTTTTCGAGGTAATTCCTTGTACACACCAGGTGATATTTCATCGATGCCTGGTGCTTTTTTGTGGTTCAAATTTATGTCGATTTCTTGGGCAATCTCCATTGGGGTCACTGGTTTGATTGTTAGCTCAGTTTGATACCTGGGTGAGAGATCAATACTACTGTAGATGTTGTGTGGTTTGAACACTGAAGCCAGATGTTGTGCAAATATTTCACCTTTATCTTCAGTTCTGCGTACCCACTGTCCCTGCGTATCTTTTATAGGTGGCACTTGGATAAGGGGACGTTTAAATTTACGTGTTGCTTTCCAGAGAGAGTAATCCATATCCGCTGACGGACTTAGTTCACTTAGATACTCTTCTATACAATTCTGTAATTAATTTGTTAACTAGATTGCTCACCTTGTTCAATATTTTTTTTATCGTTAGGGTGTCTGGATCTGTGCCAGATTCGTCTAGCTTTGCGCCTGTCTTTGATTAGATCTCTAATCTCAATAGGGTATGTGGTTGCTGGTTCTGGTTTATCACATGGCACCGGAGTTGCTGTTGCGGCTGCGGTTTTCAATGTTTCGATAAATTGTTGTACTTGTTGTTTCAATTCTTCACAATCTTGAAGTTTTACGTTTAATTCAATCTGATTGTCAAGCTCTTTTCGGAATTTTTCCCAATCTGTATATTTGTTTGTAAGATTTAGTTTTCTGTTCTTTCTGGGAACAGCTACATTCAGTTTTAGTAGTACTGGAGTGTGGTCAGACGTTTAATCAACTAAACTATCCGTTTCAATATAATTCGATGTCACTCCTTTAGAAACAAAGAGATCGATCAGGTCAGGAGTTTTGTTGCTATCAGTAGGCCAGTATGTTGGTGAACAAGACGGATGACATTCGCACTTTGCTTCTTTGATGGCTGTAAGCAATTCTTTTCCCTTGCCTGGAGTAATCAACCTTGACCCCCAAGCAGTGTGCTTGACATTGAAATATCCACCAATTATAAACCTCGGTCCGAGCTTCTTGAAGATATCCGTGAATTGTTGTTTTGAGATTGTGTGTCTAGGTGAGCAATATACAGCACTTACATTTAAATCTACTCCATTAAAGTTGATAGTAACAATGGAGGCTTGAATAAAAGTTTCTTTTATTTCTTCTTGTTGGAAGTGTATATTTTGTTTTATTATCAGAGCTGTACCTCCACGGGCACGGTCGCTGGGGTGCGTAGTCCAATAGCCCATATCATCATCAGCAGAGATACACTATCTCTCACTGATTAAGTTGTTGGATTTGGTTAGGCAAACAGATAACTTTTGTTGTACAGGGTTAGATTCATCATCATCATCGGCACTACAACCGGGATCCGGTCTTAGCCTTATTTAGCAAGTCCTGAGGCTTGTTAAATTTTCCATAATGATTTATTTTGTCTGGGCAAGGTCATTAGTCTTGCGCCAGGAGCTCCCCGACGGGGAATCGAACCCCGGTCTCCCGGGTGACAGGCGGGTATACTAACCACTATACTATCGAGGAGCCCTCAATAGCCCATATAACCCCTGATTTTTATGAAGCTCATATGAGAAAACTGTGTTTGATATCAACGCAATATCTATGTTGTGCTCTCTTATAAATATTTCTAGTTCTTGAGCCCTTTGGTTGAGCTCATTTGCGTTCCAAGTGATTATTCGTAGGAGCCGATTACTCATTGTCTTTATTTTTTGGAGTTCTTGGTCGGTAGTTTTTGAAAATGTTCAAGTTTACCTACCCTATCTGGTTGATGCTTTTCTGGATGTCGTCCTGGAATACACTGAACATCTTCATCATGTCCATGATGGTAGGCTCGTTATTGACAGGTTGTTGTCTGCTTTTATTATTTGCTTTTTCATTTAGTTTATTGTTCATTTGTGTGTTGCTAGTACCAGTTGCGGTTGGCCCCGCCCGCTCTGTATTTTTTGATTGCAGTCTTTGAGTGACTGTAGTTTTCTTTGGATGCTGTGCTTTTAGTTTTTTTTTTTTTTTTTTTGATACACTGAGCATCCCTTGTAACTAGCTGGATGGCCATTCTCGTGGCAAAGCACACATGTTGCTATGCTGTTGCGTTGTTTCGAGCATTGGGTTGTGTGGTGTGGCCCAGCACACTTTTCACATCGACCAATACTTATTGCTGGAGCCATCTATTGAACTTAGTTGCGCACCTAATATGTTAAAATAGGCTTAGCATTTAGTCTAATATTGTAAAAAAAACCTTATTTGTACTTCTTTTTCTTTTGCAAATAAAAGCGTTAAAAAAACAGCACTATAAATTCGCCTTTCCTGGGAGAAATTAAATATAATTTAAAAAACAAACCCCTAACCATTATCCAAGCTATCCCTGACCTTGGCATCCTATGTGACAGGAAGATTAACTTCCTCTTTCATATTGACGAGATAATTCAGAAAATTAACTCAGCCCTCGGGTTCGTGAAATCCTGGTCGAGGGTATTATCCAATCCCTACGTGGCTCGATCCCTTTACCTTTGCTTCGTCCATCCACTGCTAGAATATGCTAGCCACTGCTAACATATGAACGCCCCGTTTTCTTTCAAATCCCCCCCTTGTCGCTTACGGCTTCAATGAACTCTTATCGCGGATGCTGAGAAATGTCAACACTAACACCACCTTCTTTGGTTTCAACTTCGCTACTCACATTCTCGATCACCCTGTAGCGGTTCCGCCAAACCCTACATTCTACTTACCTGAAAAAACCCCCATAACTACTACCCAACTCCCTTAAGTTTGCTAATGCAACAGTATTAGTACCTGTAAATGCTTCACGCATTATATAGATCACCATCTATAATCTTAAAATCCCTATAAAGAAAACTTACCTTTTCATGCATCCCTTCGCATACAGTTTTCCGTAAGATTTCTTTGTTTGCTTATTTGGTATTCTAAACCAATTCGTTACCAGACAAATTCCTGAAAAGAAAAACCCCGGTTCACATATCATGTAACCATTCCAGCCAGAGATAATTATCATGGCGTCGCCTATTCCCACCTTCATTCAGGTATACGATAAATTTCTTTATGTAAACATTGGCTGGCGACGTTTTTCTCCCAGCAATAAAATTCCCTAACTCGCACAATGTGCAACACAAAGTAAATATGCATTCCGCGTCCCTTGGCATCAATTGAAATCCAAGCATAAACAATGCAAATGGGCATTCAATACGTACCCTTACTAGCGATGCCATAAACACCATTTCGCAGTAACCTAGCTAAAACTAATTAGCACATTCCCGCATCGCATCGTGCTCTCTTTGTTTAGCTGCTACGCACATGCATCCGACGATTTCGGTTTTATTTGCTTTACCGAAATCGTATCCTGGGAATGCACTTTATGTTTTTCTTTGTTTTAGGCACACATACCACCATGATCACGATGAGCGAGTGAGCTCTGAACGAGCAAGATATCGTTGAGTCGTAATTCAATCTTCAGAGCGGTCGGGTCGCTCGTCATCCACCGTACCTGCGCCGGTACGGTGGATTAAAACGTTTGTGCCGCAGTTCGTGTGTGGAATGTCTAAGAATCTATTCAAATCAGCCAACACTAGTAATAAGTATAAGTAAGGTTCATTAATAATAAAAAAATTTAAGCATAAATAGCATCGCCGGAGTGTTTTTGTTTCTGTGTTGTGTCCGCTCGGTCGCGAAGGTCAACCATCGTTTTCTTCCCCCTTGCGTTGTGAGCAGTGTTCGCGCACCCCAATTTATGATGGAGGAGGAAGTGAACCTAGTGTCCGTGTTAGGCACATTACTTCCTCCCCACAACCCCAATCTTAATCCTTTTCATTTTTACAACATTTTTTTTTATTTTCCTTTTATATGCTTAGTTTCTAAATGGCGGAGTCGAGTCGGTGAGGTCATGAACTTTCGGGTTCCTACAGGCCAATAAATAGTAACAGTAGTTTCTAAATTACATACTAGACAAAAAATGCTTAAATTCTAGTTTAATTATCTTATATTATAATTTACTGCTCCTACGCACACGCTCTAAGCTAGACATAACATAACTATTGTATAATTTAGCTTTCGGCGACAGAACTTTGTTTGTGGCACCATTGATGATTATTTGTATGACAAAGCAAAATTGTGAAAACGTTGTCGAATTTCTTTGTTGTGATCTAGGAAGGGAAACCCCTTGATCCTTTCCCTTACATTAACCGGCTCAAATCAAATCAACCTAAAAACCCTTGAAGAGCGTAGAATCCTGGCCGTCATTTTGTTTGTTCATTGACTCATCTCCGGCTTAGTCGAGTGAACCAACCTCCTGAATTCAATTCTTCTGAATACAAACCCTCGCAATATATGATAGCCCCGTCTTCCTTCTATACCCCCCCCCCCCCCTCCCCGCCACCGCTCCGGGTACGGCTTCAATAAACCCTTATTAATAAGTGTCAATACTAATACCACCTTCTTTGGTTTCAACTTCACTACCCATACTCTCGATGACACCCCCGAACTTAATCCTTCCTTCCTATACTTTACCCACTAACCTTCCACCACCTCCAGCCTCTTTTCTTGTCCTTATAGTTAAGTTTTTTTACTTTAGGGTGCGCTTAGTTAAGGTATTATATAAGTTAGTTTGTAAGTATTTATATTTTACATGCTTGTATTAGCTTAATAAATGGATAAGTATTTGAAGGTAGCCATTTTTTCATGTTAAATATTTAGTATAATTTATTTAAATTTGTAAAATATTTAATTTTTTTTTTAATTTGTAAAATATTTAATATAAGCGTTTTTAAAAGTGAGTCAAAGTTAATTTTATAAATTAAAATACATAATCTAAGCTAATAACCTTGACGGGAAAAATAAATTATTATGGAAATTTAAACAAGTCTCAGGACTTGCTGAATAAGGCCAAGACCGGATCCCGGTTGTAGTGCCGATTATGATGATGAATCTAACCCTGTACAACAAAAGTTATCTGTTTGCCTAACCAAATCCAGCAACTTAATCAGTGAGAGATAGTGTATCTCTGCTTTTTTATTCTCCTTCCCTATGTTTCCTATATTTCCCTACATTGTTTTTTACACCTATGCATCTCGGAGGTAATTCAAAAACCTCCTTCGTCCGTGGAGATGTCATAGACAAAAAAAAAACCTTCAAACCCATTGCAACCGTCATGTTTCAATTAAGTTAATTATCTTTAAGAAGTCACACCTAAGAGATCATCCATTCTCCAGCTCTGGAATCCGTTAACTACATCTTGTTAAAAGGATTTAAATTAGTAGCCAGGTTGCAATGCTTATGTACACACTGCCAGAGTTACAGAGGCAACAACCTATAAAACAAACACCGAAATCTAAAACTTTCAACAAGCAAACATGAGTTTTGTTAAAAACCTAATTAACACTTGACAAATTATCACAACCAACCATAATGTTTCTACACGTTAATTTGTGACCTACTCTTGTGCAACACGGTCCTGCTAATCGTTGGATATTTCAAACGCAAATCACTCGTGCGCACCAGAACATCCACTGACTTCAGTTTGCTTTTTACATCAACTCATCCTGTAAAGGTGTTGCATACGGTCTTCAAGTTGGTTTCACATTATTTCCGCTTTAATTTTACACTAGACTGTATTAAGTATAAATATTATGTTTACAACACAAATGGGAAACAAACAAAAAAATGTGAAGGGAGGGAAAAAATGTATGACGGAAGTGGGGGAAAGTCTGTGACTGGAAAAGATTGTCTCCGTCGTGAGATTGTTAGGTCACTGAAAAAACTTATTACAATCCCACTGATTGTAGTTACGTGTAATTTCAAAGTATCTGCCATCATCAACTTGATTTAACTGTTCTGTGTCTTTTGCTTTGTTTCTGTTAATTTATCAGATGCTTGTAGTTGTAATTATTCAGGTGTCATAGGTGCCGCCCGCCTTTTCCTCTTCGGTTAATGTTAGGCAACCTCAATTTCGTAATCGTGTCGGAAATCAAAGACGAGCGAACTTGTCCATCTACGACTCGTCAAAATCAAACTTATGGCGCCATTGATCGTCGCTAGCTAATTTTTAGATCATGACTGTATTAGCAGCAATTGTAGGGCGAATCAGTGCAAAGAAATTAAAAGCGCATTAGAGACGGAAATTACGAAACGAGAATTAAATTTTGAAAATCAAAACTTACGCCTGATTGTTTCATCAGTTATCTAGGGGATTCGAAATCTGCGCCTCAGTTTTATGCGAGCTCTTAGATCGCGTGGGTTGTGGAATATTTAACCACAGATATGTTCCGCAAAACACGATTTGTTTGTGCGAATTGTGAGACTGAATGATTTATGTCTATTTAGTTTTATGGGACTTTCGGAAACCAGCGCATCACTGCCGTACATAGTGAGCTGGTGAGGTGGTAGGCGATGGAGAACAAATTGGTTAGTTTGTGAGCAGTTTGGTTGATTTATTCCAGATGTCCGCATTTCATAATCCTCTTTTGTGGGACAATAGTGGTTGTGGTAAATTAATCTAACAGAATTGTCTCATTAAAATTCCGTATGAGAGAAAACATTATTTACTTTGTTCACCTTGGTAATTGTGTTCCGCTTCTTAATAAATTTTTATATCACCGACGCGCTTTCAGAAGTAAATATATTTCATGACTGAGCACAAGAGCGGTTTGGGTTGGAGGCAGAGAAGCATTAAAAAAAGTAGGTTCTATAAAAAGGAGTTTTAAACATGATCATGCCCCTCACACTCTCACCCTTTCCAACCCTTTATCCGCCACCTCCCTGCCCCCAAGCATTTCATCGGAAATGTCCCGATAAGAATTGCAGTGAAAGACTACTAGGAATAATTATAATGCAGCTCTTATGTCGTATTTTAAAGCTTCAAAGGTTGGTGAGGGCTGCTCCTCCAAGCCATTCTCGAGAAAAGGAGAGATAAGCAGAAATGATGTGATTTAGCGCCGTTATTACGTTAAATTGTTTGTTTATCTCAGCAAGCCAACAGTATTAGAGTAGTTCAGAAGTAAAATCGAACGCGAAATTGTCCAAGTTCCGGCCAATATGTATAAATGAATGATCCAAAACTGACTCCAAAAAATCGATTGTTGCAAACCTGCTTGCGGCGGTCATATGTACGAGAACAAATTTTATACTTAAATCTAACACTTGGAATAAACTTCAGTCCGACGTTTAAATACAAAATTGTTATATGTTATTGAAAAATCCAATATTTATGGTAACTCTTTGAAGACTCAAATATTGGAACGCATTTTTCGCAACTTCAAATGCGCTGTCGTTCCAATTAAGGCCCTAATTAATAGCGCCAAGAATTGGCTTCGACGAAGCACCAAGAATTGAATTCATCTGTGGGGGTTCTTTAAAGCTTAATTGAAGAACCCCCCATAATTGCAACCCAACTGCCATCTCCCTCGCATACCTGCAACATTTCCTTCTTCAAGGGCATGTAATACACTTAACGCATTACATAAAATTCCTTAGAAGAATTCTTTCATTCATGCAGCCAATGCATTTCTTAAATTCCCTGAAAAGAATTCTTCACATCATACGGGCATCATAGATTAAAAACTATTCGGCACCCCTGTTTGCCAAGCAAATCCCAGCCTTACATGTGCACAACAATTGTCCTTACAAATTCAAAAACTATTCGGCACCCTTGTTTGCTAAGCAAATCCCAGCCTTACACGTGCATAACAATTGTCCTTACATGCACATTGGTTGGCGACCCTTTTGTCCAACGACAAAGCAACGCCAAGCAGCTTGTTTGCTCAGCTGCAATAGACCCACCCATGATCTGTTTGTCCAACTAACAAACAATCACCAACTTCGTACTTAGCCACCAAATGAATTTTTCAGCATATACAAATGCAGACAAAGAATTCGGTTTTTTCCCGTCGACCAAAGATCCGATATACAATTTCCATTGTGTATCCCAAATCTATTAGCACCCAATGAGTTGTAGCTACTTACGCAGCTGCACCATGCATCTATGCCATTAATAATGCCCTTTGTCCATCTTCCCTTTTTTTCAGCTTCGTTTCCCATGATCTTCGTGCGTGAGTAAAACAATGCAATCTCGTTTTCCTTTGTTCACCGCATGGATAAACAATGTGATCTACACGATCACGCGCACACACCACCGGAATCTAGCCAGCAAGATTCTCTTACTAGTTACTTACTATAGAGAGAACATTTCTCTCTCTTCCACTAAACTGACCTCGAACTGAGGGTCGAATCGAAAGTCGGAATTCAACCCTCAGGGAGTCGTTTACCAACCACCAGACGCGCCGGTTGTGCCGTCTCCCGCTCGCCGTAGCGCACCGCGGATGCGTACATCCAGAGTCGTGTGTTTTTCCATCCCTGAGTGCGAGTCGCGAGTCGAGTTTAATACACGGTGAAGTTAGCAAACCCATTTTCGAGTTTAGTCCATGCGCGAACGCAAAATTTTCCATATGTATAAATCCTCTGTTAAAAGTGAATATACCCAAATTAACAATATAAAGTGTCTTCATTCTCAAATTAACAATATACAGTGTCTTTAGTCTCAAATTAACAATATCGTCATCATCATCGGCACTACAACCGGGAACCGGTCTTGGCCTTATTTAGCAGTACTGAGGCTTGTTAAATTTTCCATAATGATTTGGTTTTTTCCGAGCAAGGTCATTAGTCTTGCGCCAGAAAAAAATTAACAATATAAAGTGTCTTTATTCTCAAATTAACAATATACAGTATCTTTACTCCCAAATTAACAATATAAAGTGTCTTTATTCTCAATTTGAAAATATAAAGATTAGTTACAAATAGGGTACTCAAATAATATCCTAAACTGTAAGACTGAAAAGAAAATATTAACAATAAACAACAATTAACAATGAAAGCCTGCGTGTTTTATTTCCTTCTCGTTGTGAGTTGCTTGTGACGCCGATCATCTAGTGAACAATTTGTGGGGACGTGGTAGAACCCAGCGCCCATGCCGGCGCACCGACTTCGCCCCCCCACACATCTATATCTGGAATCAAATGCCCTCCTCAGTAAACGTCAATATGGCTTTCGTAGCAACCGGTCCACAGGAGATCTAATGGCGTACCTTACCGAAAAGTGGAGCCATTCCATCCACTACCTCGGTGAAAGCAAGATAGTCGCACTGGATATTTCAAAAGCCTTCGACAGAGTTTGGCATCCAGCCCTTTTGTCAAAATTGCATTCATATGGAGTGGGCAATTCCCTGATCCATTGGATAGGAGACTATCTTTCTGGCCGTTCATTCTCCATTCAAGCGGTTACTGATGGCGTCAAATCTGTCTCCCATCAAATTAATGTTCCCCAGGGTTCGGTACTCTCACCGACTCTCTTCCTCATATTTATAAATGATCTCTTGTCAATTACTCACAACCCAATCCACTCGTTTACCGATGATAGCACGTTGAGTTTCTCATACTCATACCAACACTCCCGCCCAAACTCTTCGAACGTCACTACCAACCAGCAACTTATGCTTGATACATTGAATTCAGACCCCAACAAGATATATCAGTGGGAATTATCTAACCGAGTAGATCAATGCTTTAAAAACTCAGTGCTGCCTATTGTCGTCAAAGGCGAACCCCAAAGTAAATATACTGTCTACGAACGGCTCTTGCATCGGCGAACCCAAGGTTCCTGTGAGTAGGGCGTTAGAATATACTCACAGCTAGGCCAGCTTGTCGTAAGAGGCGACTAAAGGCCGAGTGGTAGCCGGGGTCCCAACGCCCTGTGCGCCCGGTGAAATACCACCCCATCAAGCTTTAGGCTCCGTGAAATGGTCGGGAGAAATCCCTGGCCATCTTTCGGAGCTTGGCTGATGGACCGGTTCGAGAAAAGGTTGGTTAGGTGGTAGTCGGTCCCAAGGTGAGATACCACCCTGTCACGCTGTACATTCCGCGATATCGCCGAGAGAAATCTTCGACGGTGTTTCGAATGTGTAGCTGATGGCCCGGACTGACACGGGGATAAGTCATGATGGTGTCTTCTGATATAAAGAATTCCGGAGGTAAACTAGTCTCCCATTCGGATCTCCGGGGGGGACTATGTCAGGGGGAACATCATGCAGATATCATGATAAATAATCGAACTTTGAGAGGTTCGTCATCGCATAACCGGGCTAGCTCTCGAGGCTCGGCCCACGCTCGACTGGTGACGGCATTTTGTAACATCAGGGGCATCGGTTTCACCAATACTAATGTAAACGCCGTCCACCAATATTTGCAAACAACGAAACCTGATATCCTTGCCCTAACTGAGACCCAGGTCGATTCGTCAACTGATTCGACATATCTTCGTTGCTCAGGATACGACTTACATTCGAGATTCCGTTTTAAGGGCGGTGTCTGCGTCTTCGCACGGTCCGATCTGGGTTGCCAGAGGATGGAGGCGTTGGAACCCAATAATATGGACATCATATGGTTGAGGGTCGTACTGAGGAATTCCGTTAAATTTCTATGTTGTCTTTACCGCTCCCCGAATGACGATCGACCGGCGACATTTTTCGAACATCTTTCATATACCATCGACTGGATACAGATCAACCACCCAGCTTCTGAAATTATTGTCCTTGGCGATTTTAATGTGCACAATTCCGACTGGTTGTTACATTCTAACAGAACCGACGAGGCTGGGAGGCTGGCGGAGATGTTTGCTGTAAGCCACAACTTGACTCAACTCGTGGGGGAGCCAACGCGAATGCCGGATGCCCGAGGCGATTATGCGAACACCCTGGATCTGTTTTTGACATCCGAACCGAGTATTTATACCGTAGAGGTTTCTGCGCCACTGGGAAACTCAGATCACTGCTTGGTATCTGTCGCGCAAGCACTTGCATACCAAGCGAATAACCGGCCTAGGCAGCTTCGCCATGTATGGAAGTATGGGGCCGCTAACTGGGACGATATGCGAGATTTCTTCGCATCCTTTCCATGGTCCGAGATGTGCTTCGGAAACTCCGATGTTAACGCTTGCGCGGAGTCGGTGTCAGAGATTATTCTTCTGGGGATGGAGATGTATATTCCACATTCCATCAAACGAAGTTCGTCTGATAAACCTTGGTTTGACAAAAAATGCGAGCTGATTACAGCGGCGAAAAATAGAGCTTTTAAGCAATGGCGCTCCAATCCCACCGATGTTAACAGAACGAATTTTGTTAGAATCAGAAACGTGTGCAACCAGGCGATTGATACCGCGAAGAAGGCTCACAACGACAGGGTGATCAATAAGCTCCTTCAGTGCCCAACTGGTTCGCGCTCCTTCTGGTCAATGGCAAAGGCTGTCAGCAGTAACTTTGCTTCCTCCTCTTTCCCTCCGTTGGTGACAGACAGCGGGACGTTAGTCACGAATCAAAAGGATAAAGCTAATGTGTTCGCGAATTTATAATCGCTCGAGTTCAGCCAATCCCAAAGACGGGAAAAAAGTGTCTCCCACAAAATTACCGTCCGATAGCATTACTGTCTATTTTATCTAAGGTAATGGAAAAAGTCATCAATACAGAGATGGTTAAGTATTTGGAGTGCAACGGTCTTCTGAATGATCGTCAATACAGATTCCGTGGCAGGCGGTCCACAGCAGACCTTTTGACACTTATAACCGATATATGGACATCTGCGATTGAACGGCATGGTGAGTCAAGGGCGGTCGCATTAGATATCTCCAAGGCTTTTGACCGCGTCTGGCACGGGGCATTGCTGAGCAAACTTCGTTCATATGGACTTTCCCAACAGCTTTGCGACTGGACGAGGAGCTTCCTCGAGAATCGATCGATCCGGGTTGTTGTGGACGGCGGGTGTTCGGATCTGTATCCTGTTAATTCGGGGGTGCCCCAGGGTTCTATTTTGGCTCCAACCTTGTTCTTGCTCCACATAAATGATTTGTTGGAGACAACGGATAACAAAGTGTTCAGTTTTGCGGATGATAGTACGCTTGTTTCCTCCTTTTCGAGTGATCGGCCGATTGGTGCATCAACGTCGCACCAGCTGAGATGTAGACAGATTGACTCTCTGAACCAGGATCTAGATAGGGTCCTGCAGTGGGGAAAGACGAATCTTGTCGACTTCAACGCAACGAGGACCCAGTATACAACATTCACAAAGAAAACCGGATCATCGGTTCCACAGCTGATGATGAATGGCCGGGCCCTCGAAGCTGGGGAAAGTTTGAGATTGCTCGGCGTCACGGTCTGTGGGAATGTATCATGGCATAAACACGTATCGGGTATCGCCAGATCAGCCTCAGGAAAACTGAGTTATCTTTTTAGAGCCAAGAAATATTTTACTCCGGCCCAACTTCTTCTCCTATATAAATCTCAAATTAGACCCGCGCTCGAATATTGCTCTCATGTTTGGAGCTCGGCTCCTAAACATACCCTCGACCTACTTGAGAGCGTACAAAGACGAGCGATCCGCCTGATCGGGGACTCGGCGCTGACGTCGGGACTACAGTCGCTATCACATCGAAGACGCGTGGCCGACCTCTGTCTGTTCTACAGATATTATCACGGGTGCTGTTCTTCGGAGATTCTTGGCATTGTTCCACGCAATTCGGTCTATATGCGCTCCACAAGACAATCCGACGGATCGCACCCGTTTGTGGTTCATCTCCCGACAGCGCGAACATCCCTATATATAGGTTCGCCTCTCCCGAGAGAAGTCTAATAAAAAAAAAAAAAAAAAAAAAAACTATCAATCCTCGGCACTCGAATTAATTCGACTCTTAATTGGAGCGACCACATGTTTGAAGCTGCGAAAAGTGCAGCCAAATGTATGGGGATCCTTAAAAGATGGAAAAGACACGTCACTCCATCCAACCTGGCCACTATTTCATCATCATCACCATCATCGGCACTACAACCGGGATCCGGTCTTGGCCTTATTTAGCAAGTCTTGTTAAATTTTTCATAATAATTTGTTTTTCCGGGAAATGTTATTAGCCCTGCGCCAACTGGCCACTATTTACAATTCGTATATTCTTCCAAAAATGGAGTTCAACTCCCATATTTGGTTAGGCGAATCTAAAACTGCTCTACACGTGCTCGACAGGGTGCAAAAGCGATCAGTGAAACTTATTGGGGACTCAGCCGTAAGTCGATCAATTCCGTCCTTAGAACACAGGCGCAACGAATCATGCTTATCTCTTTTCTATATGTATTATCACGGTCGTTGCTCAACTGAACTTGGTGAATGTGTTCCGCCCCTTCATACATTTCCCCGCGATACCCGTCAATCAATGAATGCGCATCAGTTCACATTGAAAGTGGACTTCACGCGCACAAATAAACATAGAGAGTCATTCTTTAACCGAACCACACGAATGTGGAATGTTAGGCCTGATCATGTATTTCCTGGTCGTTGTGATGTCCAGACATTCAAGATCAATATACATCGACACCTCCTTTCCTTATCCACTTCTGCTCGCACTGTGCTCTCACATTTAAGGTTACTTCAAAATCCCCTTTTGTGCGCGCGTTAGTGTAAAAAAAAAATGAGAAGGTGTACCACATGGTCTCAAAGCCATTGAATTCTAGAGAGGGTGCATCTTCGGTATATGTACGATCAATTTGAAGTTCACTACAGCACCCATAAATCGTTGTTTCGAAGGAGCCAATGTGGGATAACATTTCTGCAACCATTGCAAGGATTGTTCAGAAGTTTTTCCCATCAAAAAACAATGTTTGATCAAGGTGTGATATTCCTGTTTTCTGAATTTTTTTTTTTTACGACGGAGAAAGTAGCGTCACTCAAACGACTGTAGCTTGTATATGAATAGACGAAATGTTTCGAAAGTTCATACACAAACTAGTGACAGATGAGCTTATCGAAATGAGTCATGATCATTTTGTAGTGGCGTCACCTATTGAAAAATCCCGGGACTTTTCAGCCCATGTAGTACATGCCCCCTTAAGCGGGGATAGCGGTGAGCTCGAAGTAGTGATTGTTCGAAATACACCTTTGGTCTCCAGGTTTTAAGATGATCGAAATGTGATAAACATTTAATGAGTTGTAAGGGAATTCAAATATTTGATTGATTTTTACAGATTTACAATGCAATTGAACCAATTGCCTGCTGAAGTAAATTCTAATTGATTCAGATTTCAGTGTGTTATAACTTCGTAATAATAAGATCCGGTGGATTATGCTTTCCAATTATAGTGATGAAACAATTTTAAAATAAATGTGTGTTCTTTAATTTAACTAAAAGTCTGTTTATGGTACGTCATGTCTAGAATCGTGACGGTCGTAAATCTCTAAATTCCTTTGTTGGGAAATGTGGTACGTGGCACGATTTTTGAAAACAAAAACTACACTCCGACCTGATATGCAAGATTGTGCTTTATTGGTCGTTTGCACTGAACTGTGAGCAAGTAGAAACTCGTTTCTATTAAACTTGATTGGAAAAGATATTTACCAATCATCATCATCGGCAACACAACTCGGATTTGGTCTTGGCCTTATTTCGCAAGTCTCTCCACGGGTCCCGATTTCAAACCGATGTCATCCAGTTTGGCAATCCCAGGATCTGCGTGTCCTGGTCTTCTCCATCCCACCATCGCAAACAAGGTCTGCCGCACTGTCGCCTTCCATACATCCTGCCACAAAGGACTTTCCGGGCAGACTCCTCTTCGCTCATTCGAGCTAGGTGTCCCGCCCACCGGGGTCTACCGAGCTTGACTTTTCTTACAATATTAGTTTCAAGGCAGATCGCGGTTGTACTGTCTCCGGAATCGCCCCCCCCCCCTCGCATGCGGGGCCACCAGTTCTCCTTAAGACCTTCCCTTCGAACGCGGCTAAGAGTTCAGAGTGTCTCTTATTAGGCACCCAGGTGTCGGATCCATACATGAGTACTGGTAAGACCATAGTCTTCTACAGTAGTAGCTTGGATGTTCTGGATAAATTTCGGGATTTAAAGAGACTTGATAGACCATAGTAGGCTTTGTTGGATATGATCAGCCGTTCGCGTATTTATTGTTCCATATTGTTATCGGCTGATACAATTGACCCAGAGTAGTTACAGGACTGTACTACTTCAAATTCATACTCCGCTACCCGATAGTTTGACCAACGTTAGGACTTCTCTTCGCAGAAGTTGGCACCATGTACTGCGTTTTTCCCTCATTAATTAATAATGAAGTCAACGCAGAAAGATACGCGACAATTCGGAGAGAGACAATGAGGCTCTTCAAACGCAAAAAACGCGAATGGGAGAAGACTCGGATCGAAGAAAACCTAGAAAATTCTAGGGCAAAGAACATCAGGGGTATGTATGTCGGCATAAATTCAATTAGAAATGGCTACCGAAGAAGAGCCAAAATAATTCGAGACGCAAACGGCTGTCTGGTCACAGAAACAAACAATGTCGTGACAAGATGGAAGCAGTACTTTGAAAACCTGCTCAATGTACGCACCCATCAACCACAGATCAATGCACCAAGCGTACATACAGCCGAGCCTCAGATCCCAGAGCCGTCTCTCAACGAAGTTGTAGACGCAATAAATCGATTGAAAAACAACAAGGCTCCCGGAGTCGACTGCATACCGGCAGAGCTTGTGAAGCATGGAGGAGAGGCAACCGCTCGAAAGATCCACCAGCTCATCCAAACAATATGGGATAAGGAAGTCACTCCGGAAGAATGGAAAACCTCAATAGTCATCCCCATTTTCAAAAAAGGCGACAGATCTGGCTGCGAAAACTACAGAGGAATATCATTGCTCACAACCGCATACAAAATATTAACAAATGTCATTCTGGCTAGAATCACACCGTACGCAGAAGAGATACTGGGAGACTACCAATGTGGATTCCGTAGGAACCGGTCAACAAGCGACCAAATGTTCACAATAAGACAACTGCTGGAAAAGAAGTGGGAATACGGAGAGACGGTTCACCAACTGTTCGTGGACCTCAAAAAAGCCTACGACTCAGTCGCAAGGCAGAGACTCTACCATATTCTAGTTGAGCTGGGAGTCCCAAAAAAATATGCCGCCCTCATTCAAATTTGCATGAACGAAAACAAAGGGCGAGTCAGAATAGAAAACCACCTCTCAGAACCATTTGAAATCCGGGACGGACTAAAGCAGGAAGATGGTCTATCACCGTGTCTCTTTAACCTTGTGCTCGAGTATGTCATCAGAAAGGCACAAGACGACAACATGGCCGGATCATCCCTGAACGGGGTCACACAAGTGCTCGCATATACGGATGACATCGCCGTTCTGGGCGATAATCTAGAGACTGTTAGTAAAAACTGTGAAATCATCATGCACGCGGCAGAAGAGGTGGGCCTAGAAATAAATGAAGACAAAACAAAATACATGATTACGGCGAGAGCAGGTGGATCTCAGATAACACATATAAACGTCAGAGGTAAGATATTTGAAAAAGTTAAAGAATTTATATATCTGGGAACGATACTGACGGCCAGTAACGAAATGTCGAAGGAAATTAACAAGAGACTGCATTCCGGCAACGCGAGTTGGCAAGCAGTCAGTAAACTGCTGAAATCCAAACTGCTATCACCTAACGTAACGCTCCGTGTCTATAGAACCATAACCATGCCGATTGTTCTATATGGATGCGAAACATGGGCTCTCACAAAACGGGAAGAAAACAAATTCCGCGTATTCGAGAATAAAGTTTTGAGGGGCATCTTTGGAGGTAAATATGACGAGGAGGCAGGACAATGGAGGAGACTCCATAACCACGAATTGGAAGAGCTATATCGCAAACCTACAATAGTGAGAGTAATCAGGTCGCGAAGATTAAGTTGGGCCAGACATGTGGCGCGAATGGGCAACGATAGGACCATGCGTAAAATTCTTGACGGTAGACCAACGGGAAAGAGACCGGTAGGACGGCCGCGACGGAGATGGGAGGACAATGTTAGGTTTGACCTTGAGGACATCGGATCGAATGGTCAAGCGTGGAAGGAGAGTGCCCAGGACAGGGAACGATGGCGAAGCCGAGTCGGTGAGGTCATGAACTTCCGGGTTCCTACAGGCCAATAAATAATAATAATAATGTGCAGTCCCAGTTTTTGTGCCATCTGCTCGATCTGAGTGAAGGAGTCCTGTACAGCCGATTCGGTGCTACCGATGATGTCGATGTCACCTACGTAGGGAAGAATCTGGCTGGACTTGGTGACAATAGTCCCTCTTTTGTAACGCCAGATTCACGGATTGCTTTCTCCAACGCCAGGTTGAAGAGGAGGGAGGCCAGACCATCCCCTTGTCGGAGTCCATTATAGATGTTTATTGATTTGGATAACAATCCCCCTATTTTTACCTGACTACCTACGTTGGTCATGGTCAACCTACAAAGTCGTATCAATTTGTTTGGAATGCCGAACTCTCTCATGACATTATATAATTCTACCCTGGCTATGCTCCCGTAGGCGACCTTAAAGTCTAAAAATAGATGATATAATGGAATATTAAATTCCAGACATTTTTCCATCGCTTGTCTAAGGGTGAATATCTGATCGATCGCTGATTTACCTGGGATGAAGCCGCACTGATAATGACCAATGATGACTTTAGCGTATGGGGCTATCCTATCTTGTAGGATAGAGAAGAGTATCTATAGGCGGTACTCGGCAATGTTATACCCCTATAGCAACACACTGTGATATCTCTCTTCTTATGTATGGGGCAACTTTTTCCACCACGCAAATCTTCCGATATTTCCTCTTGCTCCCATACGTGCACCACGATCTCATGAGCTGCGTGATGTGACGCTGCCCCTCCTTGTTTGATCAGGTCAGTTGGTATGCCATCAGCTCCAGGGGCTTTATTTAATTTTAGCTGTCTTATTGCTTTTACTGTTTCCTCAATGATTGATGGCTGCAGCATTTGGTCTTGATCTTGCATTAGTGGAGCCTCCAATTTTTCTCTGAGCCGATTATTTAGCAATTCATTGAAGTGCAGTTCCCCTCGCTCCAGAATGCCTCCAGGATCGGTGATCAGATTACCATCTTTATCCTTGCAATAAGTGCAGCGTGGTGTGTACCGCGTCATTCTGCGGATTATTTGGTAGAACTTACGCGCCTGGTGCGGACCTCGCTCTCTACTTTTCTGTATTTTACAGACAACGTTTTTTTCCCAGGCACTTTTCTTTTGTCTGTGAAGTCTTTTTTCAGATCTTCTGAGCTCTTTGTAATTCTCCCCGCGCCCCCGCATCATATAAGACTGCTGTATTGCCCGGTATTAAGCATTCTTAGGTTCAGTCGCTAGCTTGCACTCATCATCAAACCAGTCGCTTCGATCTCAACGACTACTGCATAAGATGGAGTTGGCAGTACTAATGACAGTATTCTTAAGGCGTGTCCATTTCTCTTCTACGCCCGGCATTCTGGCCCCGGGACTTACTCTCTCTCCATCGACCTCTTCGAGGGTGAGTCTTAACGTATGACCAAAGGTGTTACTGGTATTCTCATTGCGTAAGGCAGCCGTGTTGATTCGAACCTGATCTGCGGATGCAATACGTCTCCGTAAGGCAGTTCGCGCTCGGAAAACTATACCAACAAGATAGTGATCCGAGTCGACGTTGGCACCTCGGCGCGTTCGTATCGTCATCAGCCATGAGGAGTGGCGGCGATCTATCAACACGTGGTCAATTTGGTTACGAGTGGCTCCATCAGGTGATGCCTAGGTGGCTTTGTGGATATCTTAACGCGGAAACCTGGTACTCGCAACGACCAAGTTCTTTGATGTTGCCAGTTCGACGACTCAAATCACCAAGGACGATTTTCACATCGTAGCTTGGGCAAGCATTGATGGCCCGTTCGACGTTCTCATAGAATTCTTCTTTTTCATCGTCAGGGGACTCCTCTGTAGGTCCGTGAACGTTTATGAGGCTTATTTTCTTAACCTTGCCTCACACGCGAAGAGTACATAGCCTTTCGTTTATTGTATTACAGCCGATAATGGCAGGCTTCAGTTTTTGGCTGACTAGAAAGCGTACACCGAGCACATGGTGTTTTGCATGAGAGCTATAATAAATGTCATACTCCTTTTTTTGCATAACACCACTCTCCGTCAATCTTATTTCTTGTAATGTTGTTATATCAGCCTTATATTCGGACAGGGCATCGGCTAGTTGCTGTGCATCTTGAACTCTGTATAGTGAGCGGACCTGCCATGAGAAAATTCTCAAATCGTTTAGCCATTTTCGTTTCCGTCGTCGTCCTCGTGTATCCGATCTAAATCCGAGGCTTGCTAGTTTGTCAATAATAATTTGTTTTGCCGAGCAAGGTTATTAGCCTTGCGCCAACCTTTCTCAGGATTTCGCTGCATGCATTGGTTCACTACTTGGCGGGTACCAAAGTAGCTATCCAGGGGTGTCACGTGGAGACTGCATGTCATATAGGACTGAACAGGGACAAGGCTCGTCTTGGCCTTTACCGGGTTGAAAGCAATCAGTAACTTTGCCCTGTATGTTCGCTCCCATACCCCTATACTTACCATATACAACACAAAGATTAATATTCAAAATATCCGCCAGTGATATCTATAGGCTTGCCATTTATCGGGTAGGTGATGAATACCTTCGGCTTCTCGATAGTATAGTGGTTAGTATACCCACCTGTCACGCGGGAGACCGGGGTTCGATTCCCCGTCGGGGAGCCTCTGGGCAAGATTAATGAAAAAACAAATCATTATGGAAAATTTAACAAGCCTCAGGACTTGCTAAATAAGGCCAAAACCGGTTCCCGGTTGTAGTGCCGATGATGATGATGATGAATACCTTCGGAATAGAAACTTGGTGGATTCGAAGCAAAACAGTCAAGCCATTTTCGTACATCCTCAACTTCCCTAAACCGCTGGTCTTTCAAATATGACGACATCGATCTAAATAAGTGATGAAGGAGCCAAGTGCACCGCGCGCTGGACAATTTCTCCTAGAGAGAAAATTAGTTCTTGGGTCTGTTTTGCAGTTTTGTATCTAGAGTAGCATTGATATGGATGCACATTACTTTGCGCTTTCCTTGGCCCCTAAATGGTTTTAGCATAACTTAATTCGATTAATTGGGCCTGATAACGTTCAGCTGTAACAGTTTGACCAGGTTCCAGAAGCTCGTAGTTAACGACTGCTTTCCAATCCCAGACACAGAGTAACACTTTCTTGGCATGAATATTCGGTTTTGCAACTGTTGTGGGCTGGCCTTGATCAACCCATACTTTTCTGCGTTTTATATAATGGTGTACAAAATCCACTTTTCATGATCCGTAATGATTTTGTGCAAAAAACAAATTCGTTCCTTTGTATCGAGAAAGGAACTTCATACAGACATCAACCCTTCGTTTTTTTGTTTCCTTCGGTTAATTTATGAGGCACCCATTTTCCATTTTTCTGCATCTTTCCTATTGAATGCAATCGAAGTGATATTATAGCGTTTGAAATAATAGTGAAGAAGATTGTGTGATTCGAACTGACGCTATGACAGCTCGAATCATGAAAAAAATTTTACCTAAGCGTTACACACCAGGCTACTGACCGTGTTTAGAATTTGATTTCCAAACTCGACTATATTCCACTGGTGTGAATTATTTTTTTTTGTTTGTTATTTATCGATTGGTACACGGTTCTGATGTATTTTTCTTATTCGATTCTTCGTTCGTGTTCTTCACTATTTCGCTTGTGAATCGTTTGTATCTGTTAGAATCGCTACAATATTGCTTGGTGTAAAACTCCTAACTGTTCAAGCTCGTCTTGAGTTCGACATGGATTTTCATCCAGAATCTTGAAGTTCTTCGTAGTCAAATTTTTTTACTGGACCTGAACGTGCAGCGTCCTCAGGTATGAAAATTCCCTCACGAAATCTTGCAAACCACTTTTATACTGTTGAATGACTCACAGAATGTTCACACAAAGTGGAATTAATCAATTCCATAGCTTCAACAGCATTTTTTTTTCATTTAAAAACGGAATAGAATGTAATGACGTAAATGTTATCGACATCCATCTCTGACATAACTGATCCATATGGAATGACAGTTTGTAAATTACTAAAACTCAGCCATAAAAACAGCAATGACTAAGCTGCATGTATCCAAAATGGCGAGCGAATTGGATGCGTTCAAGTATGTTTTTAATGCAACCAACTTCAAAGACGAGTTTCTACTTGCGTGCCTATTACCAATGTATCAAATAGAGTAAGTTTTAGGCCGGTTAAGATATCAAATCGGCAGCGATATGAGCTAGATCGAAGCATTAGTTTAATTAATATTGGGTGTACAAAAAGATTTGAGGGTTTTACAAAAGATGGGTCAACTAGCATTTAATCGTGTCGGACTATCTTGTAGCTATATTTATGTTACAATGATATAATTTCCCCCTGAAAATCAGATGCCTCATTTAGCTGAATTATAAACAACATCTTTACTTTGTGCTCTAACCATGTCATCCTTTGTGACAACAAAACACAATTTCCGTGAAGCCCAAGTTTCAAGTTTGAAGACGCTACGTTGTTTATTACTTGTTTTACAGCCGAGTTTATACTTGCACACATATTACATAAGAGCTGTTTCTCAACTCGCTTCCTCCACTCATTCATTTTTCGATCAACCTCGAAATTCTAAGACGAATCCCAAACAATGAATTTCTAGGAAATACATTCATTTCAACTGATGGAAGCCCGGAAGTTCATACTTGGAATTATGTTCCTATGAATATTTCTGTTACCACAGATTGAAATGAAGGCACCGATTCTCGGAACCGTAGTTTAAGGTTTTATTTGCTATTCGTCCTAAGGCACCGTTCGACTCATTCGTCTATTCATCCTCATTTTGGTTTCTTTTTTCTTGGATGATTTCTACGAAGGAGCTTTTGGGATTTTTTGAAACGTTTGTTGCACCGGAAACTCTTTTTCGAAGGGCCGATTTGTGTGGAAGGAAATCATGATGTCTCCACACCATCGTATCCCTTCTAGCTCTTTTCTATGGAAACTGTTGTGGTCGTTATTCAACTGAACTTGATGAATTTTCCCACCTTTCTAAACACTTGCCCGCGGTGCACGTCAATCAGAGAGTACACATCAATTCAGGTTGAAAGTTAACTTTCGACTTATCAATATGGATACCCCTGCCTGAACTGTGTCTCGTAATCATATGATCTCCATGCATTCAAGAAAAATGTGCATTGACATTTTTTTTTTTTTTTTTTTTTGCTTGTGCTCTCCGACTTTCATCCAATTACATTTTGGTATTTAAGGGTAACTCAAAATCTATTTTCTGCGCTCGACCAACTTCTTTCATAGGTAACGAGTAGAACTATTTTCACTACCCGTATAAAGCTCTGCGTTTCTCCACTCCAAGTATTTGCCGCAAACGGCTTCAGAGAGTGAGACCCAGTTGACCCTAATGACAAATTCCATTGATATCAGAGGATTTCAAAATATCTCTTTTGTACATGAGTTACCTGCCCACCTTGACGGCCTTTCCACCTTGCACTCCGGTGCTAGAAACACCCACTTTAAAATATTCATCTACTGGGGCAGAAGTACATCGTGCGTGGAATCACAATGTGAACTTAACTTATTGTGAATGCTCTTAGAGTGATTTTTTCCCCCTCTAACTTCTTTAATAAAATGTTGTCCTTGTAATGGATCATTTTTACGATTCTGATTCGATTTATCTATGGCTTTTTGTTTTTTTCTAAGGATGGTTTCGTAAATATCTGTATATTCGTCCTGATGTATTTGTCCGTTGATAAAGTCTATAGGTTTTTTATTTGTTGTAGAATGTATTGTATTGTTGTAATAACTTATAATCTTTAAGATTTTTTCCTCTATAGAATCTTCCTTAGTTCTTTCGTCGTGTTTTCATTGTGTTATGCAAACGTTCAATATCAGAATTCGATGTGTGGTTACTACGAGGGTTGCCTTTTATATTTCGGGATTAGAGAACAAAAACAAATATTGATCATCGAAAATCACTTTATTGTTTTTCAAAATATTCCCCATGAAGATCTATACACTTTTACAGTACCTGGTTGACTTTCAAGCTGACAACTTGTCTCACAGTTTTGCTCGTGCTATTTATCTTAATCAACCGTTATTTTCACATTAATTTTCACAATTTAATTATCATTATCTTGTTTTCTTTACCTCGTTTTCCGCATACAAAAATTTGGACAAGTGTTATAACCGTTAAGTTATGGCCCCTAGGCCACGTGTGTTAAATAGAATCAAACGCAAACGGTTGCGTTACGACCCCGTTATTGGAGGCCAAACTCCTCCCGATAAACTTTCAAAAGTGAACAATGAAGTTCTAGAAAAATCTAAAATGTGTTCAAACACTAACTTTTTTCAACCACTTCAAAGTCTGATGGAAGACTCTCCTGAAATGGATCCGACCAACCAACGAACAGTGCGCAGAACTTCCTAAAGAAACCGTTCCGCCAATTGTGGTGTTAAAAACAACTAGTGCTCAAGTGCGTGATATTTTGAGCAACATTAAGATAGACAAATACTTAATCAAAAACATTTCGCTTGGGCAAAAAATATGTGCCCCAACAATGGACATATATAATAAAATCAGAACGGAACTCTTACGGTTAAAACGTGAGTTTTTCACCCACTCGCGTAAAGAAAATCGTCCATTAAGGATAGTGTTATCCGGACTAGACTTAATTAGCAACGATGTAGTGAAAAATGAACTTATTGCACTCGGGATTAAGTGCCTAGATGTTAAAACCATAACATTAAACTCGTCAACAAAAGCCCTGTACAAACACTACTTGTACATCGTCTATATTCAACGCGGTACTGTTAAATTAAACGAACTAAAACGGAACTACTCAACCTTGTTCAAAACCATCGTTCGCTGGGACTTTAAAAATCATAATCCAGGTAAGGTCACACAATGTCACAATTGCCAGCTTTACGGTCACGGCTCGATGCATTGTCATATAAATAGCTTCTGTGCAATATGTTCGGGAAACCATAAAACATCCGACTGCAAAACGAATGAGGTCATCAAGTGTGCAAATTGTAGTGGGCCACATAAATCCACCGATCCAGAATGCATAAGCCGAAAGCAGTACATAGATATTCGCCGCAAAATATCTCCACGTGGACGTGGTACAGGAAATACAACCTTCCTACAGCCTCCGAGTGACAAACAGCAGCCAGTGCCCGACCGATTATCCATTGATAATTTTCCTCCACTACCCCGATCTGTGCGTCAACCTTCACTTCCTTCATCCACCTGGGCTTCTGGCCTCCATCAAACCCAGCAACCTTCCAACAGTGATACGACACACACGAAGAAAAATCCGTCAGAAACTTTAACTAATGATAACCTGTTCTCATTTAGCGAGATAAACTCTCTTCTTAATGAAGTTGTAACCAAACTTAGTGCTTGTCAAACTAAAGCTGACCAATTTAACGTCATTACTTCATTAGCTATTAAGTACATATACTCGGAAAAAACATGTTAAGAAACTCTCTTAACATCATAACTTGGAATGCGAGAAGCATCAAAAACAAAAAGCATAAATTTTTTAGTTTCTTGATAAATTTTAATATTGACATTGCACTTGTTTCAGAAACCTGGCTCAAACAAGACATTTCTTTCTCACATCAAAATTACATTTGTTATCGCCTAGACAGGGTACATGCTAGTGGTGGAGGTGTCGCCATTGTTGTGAAAAAATGTATAGAACATTCCTTGCGTCCTTCATTGCACCTTAAGTTAATTGAGGAAATTAGTATAGATGTAACATTAAGTGATAACTCCAAGGTGAGTCTTTTTTCGGTCTATTTCCCTGGTGGAAATAGAAACATTGAGAAATCTACTTACTTTAAGCGGGATCTGCAAAAATTGTATAGAGTCAACACTCGAAACAAGGTAATTATTGGTGGTGATCTAAACTGCAGACATCAGTCGTGGAATTGTCTTAGGGCAAACAGCTGGGGTAACATTTTACTAGATGTTGCAGAATCCAGCCCAAGTTTTTCCATACTTTATCCACTTCTCCCCACCTATGTCCCAGCGAGTGCTAACAAGAGCACCTCAACTCTTGATCTATATATCACTAATATTCAAAATTACTGCACAGTACCATTAACTCTAAATGCGTTAAGTTCAGACCACCTTCCGATCAGCCTCACAGTGAATCATACAGTAGTTGTAAATCGTACCAGTTTATACCACAACTATTCCGCCGCCAACTGGAATTGTTATAAATCATATATAAACACGAACTTGGTTCTAGGTGATACCAGCCTAAATTCTATAACCTGCAGCGAGCACATTGATATCCTATGCAACAATTTTGTTTCTGTTATCAATAGAGCGGCCGATCTTGCGATACCTAAATGTTCCACTGCTCCAGTTAATAAGGCACCGCTTCCTGAAAATATCTTACATCTGATTAGGCTACGAAACTCTGAAAGAAGAAAATGGCTGCGTTATAGAATCGATTGTGTTCTAGTTAATGTTAAAGTCTTAAATAATATCATTAAAACAGAAATCTCAGCATATAGGAACAAGTGTTGGAATAAACACCTTTCCTCTCTTGACAAAGCAAGCAAACCGTTCTGGAAAATATCAACAATTATGAAAAAGAGAGGGTCAAGTATTCCTCGGTTTAAAGTTCACGACAAGTTGTTTATTTCTTCAGTGGAGAAATCGAACCTACTTGCTAACATGTTTAGTAAGAACCACTCCATATTTATGCATCTAAGCGACGCGTATAGTGAAGCTGAAGTTGCTAACACTATCCATGTACTTTCTCAAACACCAGCTAAAAGTGCTTACGCAACTAATATCAGCAAAGTTAAAGAATTGATAAAAAAATCGAAATCAAAAAAGGCTGCGGGTCTCGATAACATTAACAACAAATTAATCAAAGCACTTCCACCTGCTGCAAGTAACTATTTAACGTTCATTTTCAACGCTTGTCTTAAGAATTGTTATTTTCCGGACTGTTGGAAAACAGCAAAAGTAATACCTATCCCGAAACCCGGCAAACCGAAGAACAGCCCCGAAAGCTACAGACCTATTAGTCTACTTAGCTGTCTAAGTAAGCTCTTAGAAAAAATCATTAAGGAAAGGATTGATCGTTTTGTGGAAGACAATAACATCTTACCAAACTTTCAGTTCGATTTCCGTAGTGGTCACAACACAATCCACCAAGTCTTGCGCATTAAAAACCACATAGCTGGTAAATTCATCGACAAGGAGTCAACGGGACTGGTTCTTCTAGACATCGAAAAAGCTTTTGATACGGTATGGCACGATGCCTTGATTTATAAGCTACTAAAACTTAAGCTGCCAATACCGCTTATAAAAATTATCCAGAGCTTTCTTAGTTCGAGAAAATATGTTGTGAGTTTAGGAACCGACATATCCTCTACTCACCAAATCCACCATGGTGTACCCCATGGCTCGGTCCTTGGTCCCATATTATTTACTTTGCTTGTCGCAGATTTACCATGTCTAGGTGAAAACATTCAGGTAGCTATGTTTGCCGATGATACGGCCATTTTCTCTTCGGGTGCCTTATACACTAATGTCTACAACTGTTTGCAAGTAGCTCTTGACAAGCTAACAGTATATTACAGGAAATGGAAAATAAAAATAAATGGTAATAAAACACAAGCTGTCTGGTTTTCGAGATGTAGGAAACACTGCTACTTACCAAATGGCACTAAACTCAGTATGTGTGCAGTTGATATTGATTGGTCCGAAGACTGTAGATATCTAGGTATTATTCTAGATAAAAACCTCATCTTTCAAAAACACATCACTACCACAATTGACAAAATAAACAAAGTCGTAAGAGTTATGTATCCATTAGTGTGTAGAAAGTCAAAGCTTAGCATCGAAAATAAAATTATAATATATAAAACCATTTTTCAAGCGATACTCCTGTACGGGGCCCCTGTATGGTGTAATTGTGCTCGCACACACAAAATAAAATTGCAAAGGTGTCAAAATAAAATATTGAAAATGTTGCTGAATTTGCCATGGCATTATTCGACACATGAACTACATGAAAACGCTAACGTTAAACAGGTAGAGTTCTACATTGACAAATTCAATCGAAACTTCTTCGTCAATTGTTCTTTTTCTGACAATGTTCTCGTTTCCCGTCTTGCGTTATCCTAAATCACTACATATGTACTCTGTCTATGAAAATTATATCGAGGTTATTATTATATAAAATAACCGGAAGTTCGTGCAATGTTAGTCTTAAGATTCAAATAAGGGTTTTTTATTGTAGTTTTCCCTTAATTTATTATTTGCTATTCATTAAAATTGTGCTATTGTCGTTATATAGATTTAAGATTATAGTTGTAAAGGAATTGCTATCCTAAATCTCTTAAGTACTAGTTGTAAAATATACCGTAAATGTAATTATCTACCAAATAAAAATTGAATTGAATTGAATTCTCTTATTATAATGATTTTTTTTTTCAAATGTAAACACATTATTTCTGTTTTTTTTTTATTATTTTATTTAATACTTTTTCACTTGATTATATAGTTTGTAGAATACAGTGTCTATATATGTTTGTTCATGTGTGTTTTTAAAACTTTAAATTTCTGCGTTCACCGACGATACGCAACGTTTAGAATATTACTTTTGCCGCCGTGGCAACGATCCTACCGGCTGCTCCAGTTATAGTTTTGAGCCAACGATCTTTCGTTAGCAGCAAACTTTGTATAAAAGAAAACGAACGCGATCTTTCCGTTTTTTTATCTTTATTATAGAGGATCTTCCCTCCTTCGAATCTATCTTAAGACTGCTTTATAATTGTGTTTTTACTTAAAATCTAACATTGCAATCTTAATAGATTGTACCTCAGGTAGTTACAGGAATGTCTACCTGTTAATAGGTAATTTAGGTGTTTTAAAATATAATTGTATTCAAACGACATTATAGAGATATATGCTTATTACAAGAATGTCTACCTGTTATGGATATGTAACACTTAGCCTCGAAAATAAAATTATAATTTTTAAAACCATTTTTCAAGCGATACTCCTGTACGGGGCCCCTGTATGGTGTAACTGTGCTCGCACACACAAAATAAAATTGCAAAGGTGTCAAAATAAAATATTGAAAATGTTGCTGAATTTGCCATGGCATTATTCGACACATGAACTACATGAAAACGCCAACGTTAAACCGGTAGAGTTCCTTATTGACAAAATCAATCGAAACTTCTTCGACAATTGTTCTTTTTCTGACAATGTTCTCGTTTCCCGTCTTGCGTTATCCTAAGTCACTACATATGTACTCTGTCTATGAAAATTATATCGAGGTCATGACTACATAAAATAACCTGAAGCTCGTGCAATATTAGTCTTAAGATTCAAATAAGGGTTTTTTCTTGTAGTTTTCCCTTAATTTATTATTTGTTATTCATTAAAATTGTGCTATTGTCGTTATATAGATTTAAGATTATAGTTGTAAAGGAATTGATATCCTAAATCTCTTAAGTACTAGTTGTAAAATATACCATAAATGTAATTATTTACCAAATCAAAATTGAATTGAATTGAATAGTATAATTTTTAATATTTTTAACTAAAAATATTCAAAAGCGAATACAACTTTTTCTACCTTGTGCTTCTATATTTCAAAGACGCTATACAGATTGTTTAGGAGTGTTTTCCTTATACTATGATTACGTCCGGTAAACAAGCCTAGTATTACCGTAAACTTATAGCTTTCCATTCTTTTGCAATTTGTTGAAGAAGTTTTCATAAACTTAATTAGATCACATTTCAAACACCTCTGTATTCTGATGTCTGAGTGAAGAATGCGGTAATGTGTTTTTTTACTTCAAATCTTATTCAACTCCAATTTAGTTGGCTTTAATTGTGTTTGAAGAATGCGCATTAAGGGCCTTGATCGACGTCCCTCTAACAGCTATCGACCCCGTTTTGTACAAGTCGAAACCACAATTGCCTTCCACGATACCATCAGGTATCTGAATGAATGTTTTTTCTGCGCCATCTAAAAGATATTCGGTGAGTGGAGATTGTTTCGGCTATAATTCGCTCTACATTTGGTCAAATTTAGGTTCGATTTCGAAATGAAGTGTCGTTAATTAATTTGAAAACATCGCGTTGGAAATTTGGCTTAGATGAGATGAGTGTGTTGCTTTCAACCATCTAATCTAAACTCAGGAATTTCGACGTGGGTCTATTTATTTAACTGCCCCACTTAAAGTGTGTGCTTTTTACGATACTGTTCATGTTTTAGTTTACTTGTTAATACCACCTGCTTTTTTTTTAATTATTTATTTTGTGTTCTCATAGAGTTCAATACTCTTATATACAGTGACCCAATTAACTAGCTTCTTATCGAAGATTTGATACAAACTCAAGTAATATGCTTTCAATTGCCCCATATGTATTTTTAATGTCATAGGGGTCAAAGGAACTATTTTTTGTTTATACGGTAAAATTCCAGTCTCTTGGGAATGTTAACTACTATTTTTTTTTACACTTGTGTGTGAAATAAGACTGACATTCTGTAGCATTTAGATGAATTAACTTTGGAATTTCTTTTAAACCTATGTTGTGTTGTGTTTGATGTGTTTTAATAATCATTCAATTCGGCTTCGTTTATCTTGCTGGATTAGAAATTGAATAAGTTAGTCGTATCCTACTGTTTCATAATGAGTTTCACAAATATTGTGTAACTTTTGAGGGAGTATATTTCGTGGTCAGCTAAACCTTGCTAATGACTGGTTTAACTCTAATTTTGAGTATTTAAAAACCCTATGGAGATGCATCATCCGATCTTAAGTAGCAGCTCCGCTAATGAGTTTCTTACCCTGGGTAGATTTTTACTGGTGTTGTTTCAATGTCAACGAATTGTTGAGTGCAACACTAAGATAATTTATAAAAGAACTAGATGAGATAATGCGAATTTATGTATATTTGTATTTGTAATATGTTAATTTTTGTTTGGTATATTTCCTTCATTTTGGCGCAAGGCTAATAACCTTGCCCGTAAAAATAAATTATTATGGAAAGTTTAACAAGCCTCGAGACTTGCTAAATAAGGCTAAGACCGGATCCCGGTTGTAGTGCCGATGATGATGATATTTCCTTCATTGGCGCAAGGCTAATAACCTTGCCCGGAAAAACAAATTACTATGGACAATTTAACAAGTCTCGGATAAGGACCGGATAGAGGTGGAGAGACATGCTAAATAAGGCCAAGACCGGATCCCGGTTGTAGTGTCGATGATGATGATGATGATATTTCCTTCAGAAAAGGTGAACCTATTTCATTTTTAGATGATTTAGAATCTAAACAAAAAATTCTTAAATTCTAGTTTAATTATCTTATACAAGGTGGCGCAAAATTAATCACCATATCGGAGGATGTTATAATTTTGGCGTCGTACGTCAATCATATTTGATATTTGTGAACTAGACAGCTGCAGTATACAAACAGATAAGCAGTGGAGCGCTATACTCAGCAAGAGCGTGGAATAATTGTGTCGATTTTTTTGAACAACGAAGAGGACGATTTTGTGTCGAAAATCATCATGAGCGATGAGGCGCACTTCCACTTAAGCGGTTACGTCAATAAGCAAAATCTTCGTTTCTGGGGCACGAAAAATCCGCGTGTGATGCACTCAAAGCCACTGTGTGGCGTGGCGTTCACAAGGAAGGAGTGATTGGCCGTATTTTTTTGAGGATGCCATCAGCAATACAGTCACTGTTACTGGCGAACGCTACAGTACCATGATAAATGACTTCTTACTGTCGGAATTAGATGAGCGGGGCTTGGTGAACACGTGCTTTCAGCAAGACAGTGCAACGGCACACACAGCACTAGCCACAATGGATATTGTGAAGGAAGGGTTTCCTGGTCGCTTAATCTCCTATTTCGGCGATTTGGCATAGCCAGCAAGATAGCCCTATTTAACCATCCCAGACTTCATTCTTTGCGGCTACTTGAAGTCTCGGGCTTATGCCAACAGGCCTCAGATAAATCGCAGCCCTTAAGGAGAATATTCGACAGGAATGCGAACAGTTATCACCGGAAATCTTGCGGAAAGTCATGGATAATGCGATAAAACGGGTACAAATGTGTATCAACACTGGCGGCAGCCACTTGACGGATATCATGTTTTCCATTCAACAGGAAAAATTATAAAGATCCAAATAAAGATTTCCATCACTCAAAATCATTTTTTTTTATTAAGTAAAAAGGTAATTCAAAAACAAAATTTGATGATTAATTTTGCGTCACCCTGTATTATAACTTACTGGTCTTATGCAGACGCTCTAAGCTAATAAACATCATCATCATCATCGGCACTACAACCGGGAACCGGTCTTGGCCTTATTTAGCAAGTCCTGAGGCTTGTTAAATTTTCCTCTCACGGCTTTACTCGACTCGTCATTCGTGTGCGCACACTAGTGGTTGAAATTCGATTGCCGAAACGTGTGTGTACACGCCGGGAGATATAAATCGACTGTTCGATCCGAGGGATGAAAATTGACTCCTGGTTCTATCAAACGATCCACCAATCGAGATCGTATTTTCTTCTGTGCTTTCTCATTTTCCCCGCCCATCGAGGTGAATAAACCCTTTGGTTAATTCAATAGTCAATGGACTAGAGAGAATGCGAGAACCGAAACGAAGAGCGCAATGATCCCAGGGATGATTTTGCGTTTTGCATGCAACGAACGCAAAATCAATGGTGACCGAGTGACCCAGTTTGGTTATTGGTTTGATCTCACAGTGTAATGCACTCTGAGAAGGGGAAAATGGAATAGTATGAAAAGTATTTTGTGCTATTCACCAGACTAAAGAGTTTATTGATCCCCAGTCAATAGCGTGTCTGGGGGAAGTCGAAGGGACGCTGCAATAGCTTGGGAATATATTAGCGTGGGAACAAACTAAAGAAATTCGATAACCCAAGCCGTTGCGCTTGGTTAGACTTTGCTGTTGCTAACCAACATGAAATTGTGATTTCCGGTAAAAATGTCATGGGGTTTATGTTGCCGTATGGCAAGGAGGAGCTGAATTCAATTATCCATTATCTGCATAAAATAATAACTCCAGGCCATGCGTCCTTTTGGGATATATCTTTTTTCAGGTGAAATAGCCGAAGAGATTGATTGGGGTTGAGATAGTGTGCTTTTAGCGGGCGAAATTGGGTTGAAATTGTGGGTTGGTTCTCTGTGTAATATAGAGAACCCCTACAAACACAGTGAGTTTCTAATACTCATACGAACATTCCCAGCCAAACTCTTCGAACGTCAATACCATTCAGCAGATTGTGCTTAATACACTGAATTCCGACCTCACCAAGATATATCAATGGGGATTCTCTAACCGAGTAGAATTCAATGCCTTAAAAACTCAGTGCTGTCTCCTGTCCTCAAAGGTGAACTCGAATGTAATTATACTGTCGATAAATGGCACTTTGGCGGGTTTTTTACGAACGGCTGTGGTGTTCCGCCGAACACTGTCCATAAATGAAACACGGATTTTTTTTTTTGCTTTATTGTTTTCCTTTTTAAGTATAACAAATAGTCGGCTGTTAATCGAATTACACACACGAAAAGGACTTTAGAAGCCACCGTGAGGTATGGTTACAAATTTAATTACGCACACTGTGATTAACGGACCTGTTCTAATCTCTACATACATTTATATCACGACCACAAAAATGACCGAAGGGAAATCACAATACGGCTGAACATTGAGCGGCTTGCTTAGTTACGTGAAGCTTTGCTAATTCTGAAACGAATTATCATCGATTGGCATTCTTTGTCCCAACACACGCTGCGCGACCTTCCGTTGTGAGCACTTCCTGTAGACTGAATTAAATTTTCCCTTAGGAGATGATTCGACTCACCCGATAGTTCTCTTCTCATTTTTCGATTCTCCCTTAATCGAGAATCTCTCTACCAGGGAAGATCGTACTCTTTTTTTGGTCCTGCAGTTTCCTGTTTCGTCGTAGGCCAGATGTGCGGTTGCACCCACACACACAGACGCGGATGTTGCTGCCTGTGTGGCCGGATATCTTCCTAGGATCTCCAGAATTTTGACACCTTCTGTTGAATCGATCGTTATATCTTTGGTGCGGTTTATTATTCCTGGCGATCCCTTTTTGGTCGCAATAATTATCTTCGGTTGCGGTAATTATATTTGCTTTGCCCTATGGGAACAGCGTTTTAGTTTATTGCTGTATCTCCGCAATGGCTTTGTTTGATAAAGTGTTTTGCGGTAGGGTCAAAGGTTCAACCGACGGTTTATTTTACGGCAATTCGCTTGTCGCCAGCGATTTGATGTTTGTCGACATCTGGCCGTGCCAACCACTTGAGTTTATCCAGCTAATCGATCGGTACACATTTTCCATACTGGTCGTGTCCTTCGATCTCCGTCCAGGCATCGGGAAATTATTCGGAATTTGGGTCCCACGTATCTGTGGATACGTGGGGTTGTTGACGCCGGTATGGATGTCACCTTTGGTCGGTGTAAAGGTGGACTTTGGGGGCACGTGAAGTTTAGTCATAGGCGAGTATGTTCCTTGGTGGAACGAAGGTATCTCAGCCTATGGTGATTTGTGCGGTGCGTGGAACCGCCACAGCACTTCCATCGACGAAACCAAGAAAATATCAATCCTCGGCACTCGAATTAATTCGACTATTAACTGGAGCGACCACATTTTTGAAGCTGCGATAAGTGCAGCCAAGTGTATGGGGTTCCTTAAGAGATGCACAAGATGTTTCACTCCATCCAACCTGCGCACTATTTACAAGGCGTATATTCGTCTAAAAATGGAGTTCAACTCCCAATATTTGGTCAGGCGCATCCAAAACTCCACTACACGTGCTCGACAGGGTGCAAAAGCGAGCAGCGAAACGTATTGGGGACCCAGCTTTGAGTCGATCAATTCCGTCGTTAGAACATAGGCGCAACGTATCATGCCTATTTCTCTTCTATAGATATTATCACGATCGTTGCTCAACAGAACTTGCTGAATGTGTTCTGGGGGGGTTCTCTACACTACATGGAAAACCAACCCACAATTATAACCACCCTTGAGAGCTAACAGCGCATCACCTTAATCCGCAAAGCATACATTCCCAAATTTGCAATAGCAGACATTCGCAAACATGCAAAGAATACACTTCCCAATATGCCCAGAATCCATTTCCCAACCTGTAATAAAATGCATTTTCAAACTTACAACGGAATATTAATCATCTCCCTCAACTACATCAAACCGCATACATTTTTCCCAAAAACCACTTTGGTTAATTTCCTACTTAAACTATATTTCTCGCTTGCAACCAAGCAGCATTAATATCCCCCGAAAATCATTCCGGCTCACTTGCTGCTGAAACCATTTCCCTCGCTTGTAACCAAGCAACATTTATTTTCCCCGAAAACCATTTCGGCTACCATCCCAAGTAAACCAATTGAAACAACACCCATTCGCCTTGCTGGTAAGACACCAGCATGATGCGTTGCATTTCCACGAAACAACTATCGCAACGACTAAGACCCGTATTCCTTTGTCTAACCGACAACTCATGCCCATACTTGGTCGTGTTTCCAAAACCAATTCTCCGTACACAGAGCGACAGAGGAATCTAACTCAGCCTGCACGGCAGTAATTCTCTGGAACTAAATTCCCTATGCAAGCCTAGCAACCCATTTCAAGCTCCCAGTAAGTGGCAGTGAGTTTATTTAGCTGTGACTCCACTGCCACGACACGATGAACGGATTCTTGCCTTTTGATGAGTCAGTCGAAGTTCATTAACCGTTGGGGACGGTCACGCCGCGCCACGGGTCGAGGCGCAACAGTCAGTCGAGTTATAACAACCAGCATTTTACGTTTGCCCGTTGCGTTTAAACACCATAGCTTAACGAAAATAAAAATAGGAACAGTGACATTTCAGAGCTCGCCTACCATCTCTCCGGTACGCGCGTTTGCCCGTTGCGTATCAACGCTAGTTTAACAAAAATAAAAACAGAAACAGTGACATTTTATAGCTCGACCATCATTTCCCCGCTACGTGTGTTTGTTCCTTGTGTTTGGACTGTAGTTTACCAAATAAAAAGGGAGGAAAACATTATCATAACCAAGGTGTATCACAGCTAATAAATGAAACCCAATTGCAATCAATTAAAGAACCCTTTTACTACAAACTATTCAGTGTGTTGTATTTGACATTTTGGCGAGCAGTGTTCGGAGTAACATCGGTGGGAATTTACTGAACCCACGCCCGTGTAGGCGTAAGAGTTGAATACCCCACAGTTCCGCTTCCTCAGACATTTTCCCGCGATACCCGCCAATCTGTGAATGCCCATCAGTTCATGTTGAAAGTCAAGCCGCGGTGCGACTTAGAGTTGAGGTGGTTGAGCTGTATCAAAAAAAAAAAAAAAAAAAAACGTTGAAAGTCAACTTCACGCGCACAAACAAACATAGAGAGTTATTCTTTAGCCGAACCACACGAATGTGGAATACTCTACCTGTTCATGTGTTTCCTCGTCAGGTGTATCGGTGTGAAGTGAGCGTTCTTTTAAATAACACACTAATGTTACATGGGAAAATAAAAAACATTTTATTCGAAGTATTGGCCATTGCTTTCTACACATTTCGACCACCTTTCTGGCAATTTGTGGATACCACGCCAATAAAACCGGTCGTCTTTTGAGGCAAACCATTCGGAGACCCAATTTTCGACTTGTCCGTAGGAATTGAAATGCTGCTCAGCCAATGCGTGTCCCATCGATGAAAAGAAATGGTAGTCGGAAGGAGCCAAGCCTGGTGAAACGGTGGGTGGGGTATCGCTTCCCAGCCGAGAGCTTTTATTGTTTCTTTGACGGGTTTTGCTGTATAACTCGGGGCATTATCATGCAACAAAATTACCTTTGCGTGTCTTGTGGCCCATTCTGGTCGTTTTTCGATCAATACATGGTTCAAATTGATCATTTGTTGTCGGTAGCGTTGCGCATCAACAGTTTCGCCAGGTTTTAGAAGTTCATGATACACCACCCCCTTCTGGTCCCACCAAACACAGAGCATTGTCTTTTTTCCGAGCCGATCAGGCTTTGCAGTCGATGTTGACGCTTCTCCTGGGTGTACTCATGATTTTTTGCGTTTAGGCTTTTTAAAATAAATCCATTTTTCATCACGTCACAATTCGATACTGACTTCCTTTCGTGTCGTAGAAGCAACGTCTCACATGTGGTGTTTCGCTTTTCCATCTGCCTGTCATTCAATTCATGTGGCACCCAGTTTCCACACTTTTGGATCTTTCCCATAGCTTTTAAACGACCAGAAATTGTTTGTTGTGCAACATTTAACATTTGCACCATTTGTTTTTGACTTAAAATGTCATCTTGATCCAATATTGCTTGCAATTCGGCGTCTTCAAACTTTTTTGGTGGTCTTCCACGTTCTTCATTTCGCACATCAAAATCATTATCTCTGAACCGCTTAAACCATCTTTTGCATGTTGCTTCCGATAGAGCATGATCACCATAAGCCTCGACAGGCATTCGATGCGACTATGCAGCACCTTTCTGCAAATGAAAACAAAAAATTAATGCTTTCCGCAAATCATCATTTTCTGTTACAACATTCGACATTTTTAACAGGCTTAATACTAAATATGTTTGACAGATGTCATAGCAACCAAATAAAAAAATATATAAAGGCTCGTTCACAACAAACGTTCCCTATCGATACATTTGTATCTTGACGCTCACTTCACACCGGTACACCTGGTAAGACCAATGTACATCGATACCTCCTTTCCTTATCCAGTTCCTCTCCTTCTGCTTTTTTATAGGATGTTTATTAATATTTCAAGAATACAGCAAAAAAAAAATTGGAAGCCAAAAATTCAAAATTCAAAACGTTAGCAGCTGATGAAGTGGGGGATCTCCAAAAGATGGCACGCGACCATACCACTAGTTCTACTGAACCGATTCACCTCAAATTTAGTATATGTCGTCTTTATAGGCTTTTCTATTGTATGTACTATTCTCATCCCCAAATTTCAATGTTAACTATTTCGAAAAAAAAGTGGTACAAAAATAATTTTTTTTTTTCAAGCATTCGCCATTTTGTAAAAAAAAATTTTTTTTTAGCTTCTTTTAGTTCCAACGATAGAGGCGTTTCTGTAAATTAATAATCTTTTTTTTTTTCAGATTGCTAGGAGGGTTGAATCGTGGGTATGGTCGCGTGCCAACTTTTTGAGATCCCCCACTTCATCAGCTGCTAACTTTTTGAATTTTGAATTGTTTACTTTCAATTTTTTTTACTGTATTCTTGAAATATTAATAAACATCCTATAAAAAAATGAATAGAAAAAATATTGATTGGTTTTTTTTTACAGCATTTCAAAAATTGCGTTACATTCGTGCGTCTAGACCAGAATACCCCTTATCATCATCATTCGGCACTACAACCGGGATCCGGTCTTGGCCTTTTTTAACAAGTCCCGAGGCTTGTTAAATTTTCCGTAATAATTTGTTTTTCCGGGCAAGGTTATTAGCCTTGCGCCAATAGAATACCCCCTTAAGGGTACTCCAAAATCCCCTTTTTGTGCGCGCGTTACTGTAAAAAAAACTGAATTTGCTTAGTTGATTTCAAACTCAAACAGCCTTTGTTTTAAAGGAATGTTTTGTGAATCCACAAGTGCTTGCTTATGGTTTTTTTTTTGGACCACGGAGTGTGTAATTCACGTTATAATGTTATAGTGTAGGTCTAATGTAGTCGGTTATTTTCATTGATCTATCAAGTTCCTTAGCCAGGAGATAATTGCAGAAGGTTGCGGTCCCACATTATTTCTTAACACATCTAAGAGATTCGCCGGCAAATTAGAGATACCAAAGTATTTCAAATTTTCTGTTTGTGCCAATGCCTTATAAATAAAAATGGAAATACATTCTCATCGTCTAAATAATAGCAATCGTTTGTCTTTCAAAACGGTAGGCGCTTTGTGGCTGTTGGAAATAGAAATTTCTACACAACTGTGTAAAACATCCAAAACGATACTTTGATCAAACACCAAAGCCGTTTAGTTTTAACAGCACTGTCTCAAAGGTGATCAATCAATACATTGTACTGCTAATAAAAATGAGTCACTGTGCAAGATTTTATTTGAACTTTCTGTCCAAGAAAAACTATTCTACGTCATGTCACACGCGTCGTATCTACATCAAATAATATCGCTATCGGTGCAATTAAAAGCAACAGCAAATATATCAGGGACAAGCGATTCAACTTCAATTAACCGACTTGAACGACAATACGAATCATTCTTTGGTCTGCGATACTCTGTCGGCCGTAAATCCAGTCATAAACAAGATAAACACGTTAATATTTACAATAAGCTCGTTAGTCAGATGCGCCCTCTAATTACGCACCCGTTCGACTCTAGGGGTGTGCTGATACGCTTCGCGACTTAACCAATTACCGCTTTTACCTGACAGGTACTCAATTAGAATCTATTATGCTAACCGTCGGACTGTGCAGTGAACCAAGATGTCTGTAAGCGATGATCGCAGTACAAACTAATCAATTACTATTAATCAAGACTGTGATAGGAGAATGCCGAGAATGATATGTAGAAGTGTGATGACCCAATTGAGCACGGGCAGGTGAATGGGACACGGCAGTAGAATAAAGATACACGTTTGAATTTGGTCATAAAATTAGACAACCTTTGGGCAGATTCCTAATTCATCTCGTTATTTTTGACATGTAAAAGGATATAAAGTTAATTTGGGGATATTAAAATACCTTATCTCTTACATTGATTCCTAATAGCGCCTTTGTAAATAAAGTCGGAACGTGGAAGATGGTGGCAAATGATAGAGAAGATGTTTAGGAGTAATTGTGGTCAATTAGCCAAATACCTTATCACGCAAGTGTGGGATAAACTACGATACAACGTTGGTTGGATCTAAGAAACACAGCTTAGATCGAATAAAAGAAGCCTCCAATTTATAAAACGGATATCGCGTAAACCTCTGACGCAAGACTAATGACCTTGCCCGGAAAAACAAATTATCATGGAAAATTTAACAAGCCTCAGGACTTGCTAAATAAGGCCAAGACCGGTTCCGGGTTGTAGTGCCGATGATGATGATGACGATATTGCGTAAACAATGGGAGATCTTATAGGAAAATAATGAATTTGATTCGAACTCCCTTGTAGATACTGTGACGCATATGGCAATCAGTACTAGAATATTCTAGAAAGTACTAGAAAACTGGAGACTATGAGCAATAGAAAATTCGAGGCTATGGAACAGACGGAAACGAAACACCAAATCAGAATGAGGAAAAACGGTATAAATACGTCGCACGCAGATCGGGAAGATAAGTAAGAAGTAAGAAGTAAGCAGTAAGCAGTGAAGTAAGAAGTAAGAAGTGAAGCAGAGTAAGCAAGCGATAAGTCAAGAAATTGTTAAGTGTACGGTAAAAGTAACGGTTGTTATTAATGGACTAATAAAGTGTTACAGTAATTCAAAATCGATTTAACGGCTCTTGTTTATTAAAATAATTAATCCAGCGAACCCTAAGCTCGCTACAATACTACTGTTATTTCCATTAATCCGTAGTATGTATACTGGAAATAGTGTTTACATAACTATGGAACTAAGCCACCCAACTGCCGATAAACAATCAATACCATTGACCACAAAAGTAAAAATTTCACAGGAACAATTTTAAATAAAATTCGAATTAATTTCAGTAACCAATGTACCATGCGTTTTCAAAATGCGAGCAGATTACATTTTTTCTAAATACTTAACTCTTTTACCCTTAAAAACTAGGTTGGAAATTTCAGTATACGCACATTGTTGGAACGGATTGTCGCAAAGAAAAAAACAACTAATTACCGAGTGCCTTGTGCTCTAAAAACATCGGACAGCTAACAAATTTTCAGAAGTAAAACATTTTGACGCACTGCTTTCTCCTCTTAAATAGAAATAGACAGATTTTTATTGTATATCAATTATAAAGAAGAAGCCACCACATAATTTACTATTCAGAGATATGATATAAATATAATAATATAATATATCTTTCAATTGAAATAAACAATATTTTAAAATAACATATTGTAGCGAGCTTAGGTTTCGTTGGATTAATTATTTTTGAATAAATAAGGGCCGTTAAATCGATTCTGAATTAATGTGACATTTTATTAGTCCGTAATAACAATCATTACTTTTTACCGTACACTTGACGTTTTCTTTATTATCGCTTCCGTAATTATCGCGTATTTTACTGCTTACTTCTCGCTCGAGACTTATCGCTTGTTTCACGTTCTACTTCTTACTCATCAGCAATCGCTTGTTTTACTTCCTACTTCATACTCATCACTTATTACTTCCGCACTTATCGTCATGCTTCACTGTCTTACTTATAACTCTAACTTAACTTCCGCTCTGCGTGCGACGTATTTATACCGTTTTTCCTCATTCTGATTTGGTGTATCGTTTCCGTCCGTTCCATAGTCTTGAATGTTCTATTCCAGTTTTCCAGTACTTCCTAAAATAACCTAGCACTTTGTTTCGGACTTTCTTGAAGATTCCAGTACTGATTGTCATATGCGTCACACTACCCTCCGCCTAGATTAGTTCGTCCCGAACTAAGTTCACTGATCTCCTGGGTTAACAAAAGTCGCCAGTCGGTGACGATGTACCACTTTCATCTTGGCGTTCGGTCTTCGCTGAATCCTTAGACAACGTCGTTAATTCTTGTGAGAATCTTATACGGTCCTTCCCAATGTTGCTGCAACTTCGGAGACCTTCCTTTTTGCCGATGAGGGTTATAAAGCCATACGTTATCGCCTGCATTAAATCCGGATGTGTTGGCTCGAACGTCGTACCTTGTTTTCATCCTGTCACTGGATACCTTGATTTGCTTTCGAACCAAATGATGAATCTCATCGAGGCGATTTCTTCATTCGGCTACGTAGTCTTCGGTCTTGTCTATGGCGTCTGGAGGTATTCCGAATCGCAGATCGGCTGGTAATCGTATCTCCCGTCCAAATATAATTTTTGCTGGAGAATGGCCCGTCGTATCGTGATTAGCCGATCTATAGCTCATGAGAAAGGTTTGTACATATTTGTCCCTATCTCTTTGGTGATCACTAACGACCTTCGATAAATGCTCTTTCATTGTTCGGTTGAACCTTTCGACCATTCCGTCTAACTGCGGATGTAAGGGTGTGGTCCTGGTTTTCCTTATGCCCAGTGCCGCACAGATGCCTTGAAATATCTGTGATTCGAAATTTCGGCCTTGATCGGAATGAAGCTCACAGGGAACTCCATATCTGCTGATCCAATTATTGATTAGCTGTTCAATGACGATTGTTGGTTTCTTGGTTTGGAATTGGAAGGACTTCTACCCACTTGCTGAAGTAATCCACGATAACTAACATGTATTTATTGTTGTCGTTTGTTTTTGGGAATGGTCCTGAGATATCAATCGCAATTCGCTCGAAAGGGGCACCCACGTTGTACTGCTTCATAGCGTTCCTTGGTTTTGCCGTTGGTCCTTTGGTCGCACTGCAAGTTGTGCACTTCCTACACCAAGACTCTCTCTCTCTTGAAAGTGTCTTATTAACTCCCAAATGTCCACCGGAGTCCCCTCGTGCATTTCTGTTAGAACCTCTTTCACTTTTGATGGTGGGACTTTGGCGGATTAGGATGTTGTTATAGTGTTCCGCCGAACACTGCTTACCGTGGAGGAAAAATATACCAGCGGAGCGAACACAGTCAACAAATGGTACACAACACCTTTTAGTTTTATTACTTGTTTATTGTTTATTAATAAGCACACAGTTCACACCAATTGATCAACGCGCGTTTTTTTTGAGATGCTTTTTATTTTGCATTCGCTGCGACAACCGACACACGTTCGATTCACTTTCTCTTTTAAATTTTATAAAACTAAGTCGCGGTTACTATTGCCACAGAATCTCGACTCCCGTTCGACCTCTTCAAACTTCTCGTCCCGGTGACGATCAAAATCTCTCTGTCTGTCTGCCCACACAGATATCCAGATTCCAAACTGGTATCTGTATCTATACGGAAAAATTTTCCTACTTGCTCTGCTAACAGAACTTCCGAATTTCTGTTAGCAGCATGTTATCACGTCCCAGGGGTGATTTTTCATTCCTGAAAGAAGAAACTCGCTCATCATCGAACATCATTATCACCATCTGTGGTGGTGGTCGAAATTCAGTTCGACGGTTGTCGATTGTATGCCGCCTTATTTACATAACACATCTGGCGCGAAGGCCGAAAGATATCCTTCAATTTGCATGGATGCATGGTTCATGGGTTTTGTTTGACTTTTGTCAATACACCCGAAATCCATTAGATCTTTCTAATGTGTGTGAAATACAAACAGACACCGTGGGATCGGAGTAGTTTCCTTGTAGGTTTTCAACCTCATACAATTTGAATTATCTCGTTGAGATAATTACGGTTGCCGTTTCTTTATGTTTGCCGATAGACTTGGTGGTCTTTATGGCAGCTACCCGCACGTGCATCGTTGGTCGGCTAATTTGCATTGCATAGACGTTTGAAATTGCCGATTCAATGGAATGTTCCTGGGCGCAGGCAGATTGAATGTTTCTTTTTTGTTTCAGGTATGATGGCTTACGAATGTTGAGCTTGGCATTAAAAGCTTTGGGGACGTTCAGTTCCTTGCTTTTTGGTGTCGGTCTCAACGTTGGCTGCGAGTTGCAGGCCCTATGGTGGGACTTTGGGGGCACGCGTCTGTGGGCGCGTGCAACGCTCTCAGGTAAGTAAGTTCTTTGAAGGTAGGAACCTTACCTGCGCGGAATTGTGCGTTCGTAGAACGCTACAGGACTAGAATCTGCATTCGATGGGATTTTCCGTCCGCGGCTTCCCATTTACGCTTAAGAATACCATCTTCCACTAGCAAGGAATTCCATTGTGCCCAATATGCTTTAAATGTTCCACTCTTGTCGGAAATATCGTTCCAAGTTGGCCGCTCGTTCTTTTCTTTGTGTTCCAGTATTAGCGACATATCTTCATCCTGAAGTTGAGCTGCGCGTATAGCCTCATTTGTCCACCCATCTAGTACTTCTACTTTTACATTTCGCAGGTCGTACGCCTCTTCTTTCTCTTCCGCTTTATGACAATGTTTAAAATCTGGCTTACATCGTCTTCTTGATAGAGCATCAGCGTTATTATGCACCTTCCCTTGCTGAATTGAGCTTATCATTGATACGGGTGCACATTCTGCGGTTAACTCTCCTTTTCTTATTGCGACCGGCTCTTCGAACGCATTTAGTACTCTGACAGGTACAATGTGTTTCTTCACCTCAGGTTGTTCCGTTGATAGTCTCCTCTTATGACAATCGCATGAACAACAATTCTCACTCGATGTTTCATTCATTCGTCGACGTTTCCTACAGTCAACAGAGATGTGGCCGACTCCGCCGCATGTCCAGCACTTCATAACAGGTCTCGGGGTTCTCCGTTGTACATGCCCGATTCTTTGGCAGGAACGTTCCTGGACGGACATTTCTCGGACTCTATATGCACTCCTGGTAGCCAGTTCAGCAGATTCATATGCCAATGTGAACGCCAGTATTTCATTAATCGTCTTCTTTCCCGCCAAACGAACGGCCTGGTGCAAGTTCCGATCTTGGAGTGCGTTTATAAATGCATCCATTGCTACCTCGTCCAGAAATTCTTTAGTCATATTTGTATAAGCCAAGTTTGCCAATCGCTCAATGTCTGCCTGCAACTGTTGAAGATTTTCTCCAGGTTTCTGCGTTCTGCTCCGCAGTTGCATGCGGTAGACCTGCTGCATGTGGTTGTCTCCATACCTAGCTACAAGGCCGTCTCTTACCGCTTGGAAATCTGTTTGCTTCTCTGCTGGTATGGTTTGTAGCAGTTCTGCAGCCGCCCCGCGGAGTGACAAGATTAGTGATGTTGACTTTTGCTCATCCGACCACTTATTATAATTGGTCGCAGCGTCAAACTGACGTATAAATACGGAGAAGGGTCCCGTTCCATCGAAGGTTGGCGGTTGCATCTTTGTATCTTTGTAGTCATGTTGATTGCTAGGCGATGTGTTATTTCTCTCAACACACTCAAGTCTCTTTTCGATTCGCGTTATTGCATCGGTGACCTTCTTAAATTCAGCTTCGTTTTTTAGATCTAGATTTTCTACTTCGTTTCGAATTTCTTCCTTAAAGTGTTGAAAATTACATTTCATCCACTGCATTTGGGCATCCAACTTTGCATTAACATCTGCAGCTTGCGCGTCCAATTTTGAATTTACGGAGTCGAATTTTGCATTAACATCTGTAGCTTGTGCGTCCAATTTTCAATTTACGGAGTCGAATTTTGCATTAACATCTGTAGCTTGTGCGTCCAATTTTATCATCATCACCTGAGCATCTCCGAAATGTCCAACTGTGGCGAACTCTTCTCCGTCACATTGGCACCATCTTGACTCGCTGTTTCTTCTCCATCCGGACAGCCTGACCCAATCGTGAAAACATTTGTGTCGATATCAATACCCTCTTCCTCCATTGCTGCTTGCAGACGCTGTAGAAGAATTTGCTTCTGTCCTCTGCTATCCAGATTCCGGTCCTCAAGTTCCTTCTTCAACTCAGAAACACGAAGATCCGAAGAATGTCGACTTAACAATGAATGACACTTAACTTCCGCTCTGCGTGCGACGTATTTATACCATTCTGATTTGGTGTATCGTTTCCGTCCGTTCCATAGTCTTGAATGTTCTATTCCAGTTTTCCAGTACTTCCTAAAATAACCTAGTACTTTGTTTCGGACTTTCTCGAAGATTCCAGTACTGATTGTCATATGCGTCACAATATCAACTTAAACAAATAATTCCATTAAAGAGATACATGCAACAGTTCATCTCAAGATATTTGAAAATCGATTGCCTTGATTTTAATGACGCTATAAAAATTGTTGAGCAAGATGTTTCCAAAGGGTAAATCAAGCAAAACGTGAAACTTGACTGGGGCTTTACACATCCGCTCCAATAAATTCCAGTGATAAAAACAATCAAAACAAAAATTAAAATATAGAATATGAAAATAATTAAATAAAAGAGAACGGAGCCTCGAAAAGGAAGAAGAGTTAAATAAAATAAACTCAAAAAAGAAAGAAAAAGGAAAAAGAAAGATCAGCAATCAAAACAAACGCGACAATCTACAACTCCCAGGTGCTTGTACCCAAAGTCTATTGAAATCAAAACAATGGGATGCGAAGCAAAATAAAAGGAGGAAAACCCAGTGGACATGTACGAGAAGTGTCGGCAGTGCAATATATCATGAAAGTTCAAAGGTTAAAATAATAATAAAAAGAAGTATATAATAACAATTTTTTTAAACGACATTTATTACATAATACAAAAAAAAATTGTGTTGGTTAATGAGAAGCTTGAGACGGTATTTCTTGACATAATTCTCCAAAATCTGGACAGTAAATTGATACTCTGCTCTTAAATTGTGATTCAAGTTTCCATCCGTAAGACGTAATCGGAATTTATTTTTGATAAATTGCATTGAAGAAAATCTGACTTTACTTAAGTAAAGCAATCAAAACAGATTTATTGTGGAATCTTGAAAGTGGTCGGACGTGTTTTTGAATGACTCCTCAGTTTTTTTTCTTTTTTGTCAAGCCACGAAGCTGTCCTTTCAATAAAACAAGTAAAAAAGAGTGATTTTTTTATTGATTTATCTATCGGTTTAATTTGAACTGATTTGAATTAATTAATCCTTAAATAAAAAAATCGAAATGGTTACCTGTAGTGAGTGTGAAGGGGGAATATGTCCAATGTAAAACTTGCAGCAGGAGACTTCACTTTGAATGCACCACAAGATCCGCAAAGGACCTCGAGGAGTATGACTTCGATCCAGAAAGAGACTTGGAAATCCCAATTTGGTCAAAGGATGGCCAAGGACAGAGAGACGGTCAAGTTGCTTAAACAATATTCGTCAAGTGTGGCATTTTTATCCAGGAACTACAACTTTAAACCTCCTCGAAACAAACAACAAACTTCTAAAACATTTAACCGCGGAAATCATAATCATATTTAACAAGTCTCGCCACCGATCCCGATTTCGGGGCCGATGTCATTTACTTTGGCACTCCCAGGCTCTGGGAGTCCTGGTCTACGCCATCCCTCCATCGCAGACAAAGCCTGCCGCGCTGTCGCCTTCCACACAAGCTGCCACAAAGGACTTTCCGGGCAGACTCTTCTTCGCTCATTCGAGCTAGATCTCCCGCCCACCGGAGTCTACCGAGCTTGATTTTTCTTACAACATTGGCTTCAAGGTGGATCGTGTACAACTCATGGTTGTAGCGTCTCCGGAAACATCCCCCTCACATACTGGGCCAACAATTCTCCTTAAGACCTTCCTCTCGAACGCGGCTAAGAGTTGAGAGTGCCTTTTATTGAGCACCCAGGTCTCGGATCCATATATGAGTACTGGTAAGACCATGGTTTTGTACAGTAGTAGCTTGGATGTTCTGGATACATTTCTGGATTTAAAGAGCCTTGATAGACTGTAGCGATTCTAACAAATACACACAATTCACAAGCAAAAATAGTGAAGAACACCGAACGAAAAAAATCGAATAAGAAAAATACATCAGAACCGTATACCAAGCGATAAAATAAAAATAATTCATACCAGTGGAATGTAGTCGAGTTTGGAAATCAAATTCTAAACTCGGTCAGTAGCCTGGTGTGTAACGCTTAGGTCAAATTTTTTTCGTGATTCGAGCTGTCATAGCGTCAGTTCGAATCACACGATCTTCTTCACTATTATTTCAAACGCTATAATTGGTGACCCCGACGTGATCTGAACACGCAGCATCCACTTCCCATAGTAAAGCAGAACTTCACACACGGTCACGACTTCCGCATAGAGCCCAGCCTCCGACGTTTTCTCGTTTCTCTCTCGTTCGTCCGTCGTCCGCATACGAATCTGATCGTAACGAAGTTACTGCGGCGGGAGTGTGTAGCGATTCTAACAGATACACACAATTCACAAGCAAAAATAGTGAAGAACACCGAACGAAAAAAATCGAATAAGAAAAATACATCAGAACCGTATACCAAGCGATAAAATAAAAATAATTCATACCAGTGGAATGTAGTCGAGTTTGGAAATCAAATTCTAAACTCGGTCAGTAGCCTGGTGTGTAACGCTTAGGTCAAATTTTTTTCGTGATTCGAGCTGTCATAGCGTCAGTTCGAATCACACGATTTTCTTCACTATTATTTCAAACGCTATAAGACCATAGTAGGCTTTGTTGGATTTGATCACCCGTTGACTGTTAAAAGAAAAAATACCCCGTTCTGCGCGGCTTGTAAAACTTATAACCACGACATTAGGGACTGCCGGTGATCCGAAAATCACACAAATATCGCCAACTCAATTTCAAGTAGAAACTCTTTCAGGGAAGGAAACCCCAACCGGGTTGCCTACATAAATTCCCCTAACAGCACCCATACTCATAACACGCCTAGGGTTTATAATATAAGAAAAACCTGCTGGATCCGTACATGACTACTGATAAGACCATGGACTTGTGCAGTAGTAGTGTGGCGACTCTAACAGATACACACACAATTCACAAGCAAAATAGTGAAGAAGCACCGAACGAAAAATCGAATAAGATAGTACATCAGAACCGTATACCATAGCGATAACAAAAATAATTCACATCAGTGGAGTATAGTCGAGTTTAAAAATCAAATTCTAAACACGGTCAGTGGCCTGATGGGTAGCGCTTAGGTTCAACTTTTTTCGTGATTCAAACTGTCATAGCGTCAGTTCGAATCACTCGTTCTTCTTCACTATTATTTCAAACGCTATAATTGGTGACCCCGACGTGATCTGTACACGCAGCACACACTCCCCGTAGTAAACAGAACTTCACACACGCAATCATGACTTCTGCATAGAGCACACTCGCTTGCTCCGACATTCTCTCGTCGTTCGCACCGAATCTGATCGTAACAAAGTTACTGGGAAGGGGGTGGTGTGGCGACTCTAACAGATACAGTGCAGCGTGGTGTGTACCGTGTCATACTGCGGATCATTTGCTAGAACTTCCGCGCCTGGTGCGGACCTCGCTCTCTACTTTTCTCTATTTCACAGACAAGGTTTTTTCCCAGGCACTTTTCTTTTGTCTGTGGAGTCCCTTTTCCAGATCTTCTAAGCTTTTTGCTTTTCTCCTCGCGTGGCGCGTCCTATGAGATAGCTGGATTGCCCAGTATGTCGCTAGTTTGCACTTATCATCAAACCAGTCACTCCGATCTCTACGACTACTGCCTAAGATGGAGTTGGCAATACTAATGACAGTATTTTTAAGCCGTGCCCATTTCTCTACTCTTTCTCTTCTGGCCCCAGGACTTACTCTCTCTCCATCGAGCTCTTCGAGGGCGAGTCTTAACGCATGACCAAAGGTATTGTTGGTGTTCACATTGCGTACGGCAGCCGTTATGATCCGAACCTGATCCGCGGATGCAATACGTCTCCGTAAGGCAATCCGCGTTCGGAAATCTATACCAACAAGATAGTGATTCGAGTCGATGTTGGCACCTGGGTACCTGTGTACCGTCATCAGACTCGAGGAGTGGTGGCGATCTATCAGCACGTGGTCAATTTGGTTGCGAGTAGCTCCATCAGGTGATACCAAGGTGGCTTTGGATATCTTTACGCGAAAACCTGTTACTCGCAACGACCAAGTTCTTTGATGCTGCCAGTTCGATGACTCGTAGTCCATTGTCATTAGTGTTCACATGCAAACTATGGGAATCTACGTAGTGCCCGAAAATCGGCTCCCGACATATTTCCGCATTCAAGTCACCGAGAAGGATTTTCACATCGTATCTTCGGCATGCATTGAAGGCCCCCGGAGAGTCACGTGGAGACAGCATGCCAACCTGGATTGAACAGTGACAAGGATCATCTTGGCCTTCGCCGGGTTGAAAGCAATCAGTGACTTTGCCGTGTATGTTCCCGGATTTCAAATTGTTCTAAAAGGTGGTTTTCTATTTTAACGCGCCCTTTATTTTCCTTCATGCCGATTTGAATGAGGGCGGCATATTCGTTTGGGACTCCCAGCTCAACAACAATATGGTAAAGTCTTTGCCTTGCCACTGAGTCGTAGGCTTTTTTGAAGTCAACGAACAGTTGGTGAACCGTCTCTCCGTATTACCACTTTTTTTCCAACAATTGGCTTACGGTCACTCGTTAACGTTGAAGTATTTCTTCTGCGTACGGTGTGATTCTCGCCAGTATGACATTTGTTAGTATTTTGTATGTGGTTGGGAGCAATGATATTCCTCTGTAATTTTCGCAATCATATCTGTCGCCTTTTTGAAAATGGGAATGATTATTGAGGTTTACCATTCTTCCGTTGATGGATCTTTCGAGCGGTTGCCTCTCCTCCGTGCTTCACAAACTCTGCCGGTATGCAGACGACTCCGGGAGCCTTGTTGTGTTTCAGTCGATTTATTGCGTCTACAACTTCGTCGAAAGAGGGCTCTGGGATCTGAGGCTCGGCTGCATGTACGTCTGGTGCGTTTATTTGTAGTTAATGGGTGCGCACATTGAGCAGGTTTTCAACGTACTTCACTATCATTCCAAACGCTATAATTGGTGACCTCGACGTGATCTGTGCGACATAAACACATACGCACACAGAACTTTACTTTACTTGCAATCACACGACTTCTACACAGAGCAATCGGCTCACTTGCCTGCTCTGACATTCTCTCGATCGCTCTCTCGCTCGCTCTTCGCTCAGTCGTTCACATCTCAAAGTTGATCGTAACGAAAGTTACTGGGAGTGAAGTGGCGTTTCTAGCAGATACACACACGACTAGTTAAGAACAACACCACCAAAAGCACATCCATTAAAGCCGTATACCATAACAATAATATACCATTTTCACATTAGTCGAATGTATTTGAGTTTAGCAATCGAATTTACATACGCGGCAGTGGCCTGATGGGTTGAGCTTTGGTTCTATATTTTAGTGATTCTAACCGTGATAGCGTCGGTTCGAATCACTCGCTCGTCACTGTCGTCGCAAACGCTATAGTGTTCCCTGCAGGGCCGAAATACGTGAAACGTCAGGGTGAGTATGTGGCGGTTCCGCCAAACCCCACGGCCCACCTACCTGAAAAACCCCCCATATCCGCAACTCAACTGCCATTGTCTCACGCCAATGCAATCGCATTGCCACCTGAAAATATTTCTTTTTCTAAGGACATTAACGCATACAAGCATTACATAAAATTCCTAAAGGGAATTGCATCTACATTACAATTTCAATTAGTGTAGATATTCAAACTATAATTCGATCCAGCCTCTATTACAATTTCAATTAGTGTAGATATTCAAACTATAATTCGATCCAGCCGTCGCCATAGATGCCATGCATAATTGACACAGATGGTATACACAGCTGTCATTGTGTATCCATCTAAATTACTTTCCGAAGACTTGCAACTATTGATTCAGTTGCAAGCACTTCTCGCGGAAATATTTCTTTGTTTGAATCTTCAAACAATCACCGACGCCACGTTTTGCCGTCGGATCGGATTCAATAGCATAAACATATGCAAACAAAAGAATCCGATTCTCCCCGTCGGCAGAGATACGATATACGATCTCCATTATTTCAATCCCTTTTAGCATCTAATGAGTGGCTGCTATTTACTCAGCTGGCCCCCATTACCGGACGATGCATTAGGTCGCTTCTTTCTTTGGCTGTATCCCTTGTCTAGGTTTCGTTTTGCTTTTGACCTGCAAGCGTTATGTAAACAATCTGATCTTAACGATCGACTTCACGCACACCACTACAGGACCTTGTGGGGCTTTTCAGCGCCCGAAGAACCTCGCATCATTTTTAACCCCATAAAAATCCTATAAACCCCATATCTACCCTTAAGTCGAATCCCTGGCAAGATCATACAACCTTGCCATAGTATTCACCACTGTCCTAAAATGGCTGAAAACAACTCGGTTATCCCCTTGGATACGTCACTGGGGAGGGAGTGATGTGGGGCTTTTCAGGGGCCGAAGAACCTCGCATCTTTTTTAACCCCATAAAAATCCTATAAACCCCATATCTAGCCATGCGTACACAAACACTGTCGCTATGCCCATTTAGCGTCCACAAATACACGCCGGGCTATTTGCTGGCTTGCACATCTGCAAGCCAGATTTCTAATAGCCGTGCAATAGGACATAATGAGCGGGATAAACCAAAGATCAATTAGCCTTTTTTTTCTAGTTGCTATGGCGAGCGATCTTCTGTGAATTTTACATCACAGAAGACCCAATTGCCGCCGCCAGCATTTTTCCCGTATGCTACCCGAAACACTTCTGTCTATCCGATGTAGACAAAAGAAAACATTTTCGTCCAGGCGGCAATTTCCTACATAAACAATGTAGTCAAAAAGATTCAAGCTCTCAGGCAGCCTTGGCTTTTTGCCGATATTTTCATCACCATCATGGGAAAACCGTTCTCATGATTTATGGCTGCATTTTCAGCCAGCCTAAATTTCCGTCCCTCTAATTGACCAGATGTGTATTGGAATTTCCCTGGTACGCCAGAGGTATCCGATACTACAAGGAATGTCGAGGACGATTTCTACGAGGAGTCTGATAATAACCTTTACGGTATGCACTTCTTCTTGGAGTCAGTTGTCAATATCCATAGCGGACGGTCGCGCCTTTTACATTAACCTCGTCCGCGTTACTTAGAACCAGATTTCTACCACCACCGCGATCGTGTGAGTTTTCGAGAGTGCAGTTCGATTGCCTTTCTTGGAGTCGATACGTTGTTTTTTTAATAAAAAGAGTTGTGCGCGGAAAGTTCTATTTTCTTGGGGTAAATGCACTTTAACAACAAAGAGCAGCGTAACTCAAAATAAGTAATTAACAAAACATTTAAAAACAAAGAACGTTGTAATTTTAAAAGATAAGTAATAACAGAAACATTCGACAAGCGAAGAACAGTGTCACTAGAAATAAGTAAAAAAACAAAACAAATAACGACAAAAAACAGTGTAATTAAAAGTATTCAATAAAGAAAACATTCAACAACAACAGAACTCCAGTCCACTTATTTACTTGTTTTGGAACCATGAACAGTTCGAGGCAGAATCCGTTGGGGTTTCGTGAAATTAGTGCCCGTGCCTAGGCACACCCCGAACCCCCCCACAACCTCACCAGTGAGATCCTCTTTCCTCGTTTTCAGCACAAGAGGAACACTTTCTCTCTCGGGGAAAGTCACCCCATTAGCGAGTCGGCTCTACTCGAGCCGTTTATCGTGGAGTCCTTTACCATCCACCAACCGACCAGGTTTTTTTTTTTTTAATATCATTTTTTATTTCTTCCTATTATTATAATTTACTTACCCGCTAGACAAAAATGATTAAACACTAGCTTATGTTATCTTATTTCTTAACTTACTGGTCCTTTGTGGACTCTCTAAGTTACATGCATACGCTTAAAGCATGAAAATTTGTCTTTCGACATTATGATTATTTTGTTTACATGAATTTTTATGGGACTTAATTAGATACAAAGAAAATGAAGAACAGAAAAAACTTCGTTTTTGTTATTTTTTTTTACCTTATATCTAACTTAAATACTAAACAATTTTTTTTTTTTTTTTTTTTTTTTTTATAAACCTTAACTCTCTCCTAAACCTAATATCAAGACTTCGAAATGCTAAATCTATGTAAGCTTTCCGTAGTTTGTTGGGCTTTATTATTATTATTATTTTTACTTCCCTTTTTTTGCCAGTTTTATAAGGAAACAGGTTTTTATTTGCCACTCAGCCACCAAAATCTCACCGACGCACGTGATACATCAACGGCATAGCGGATTCATTTTGTATAAGGCCGTTCATGTCAAGACTAAGGAATGCTTCTGGTGGAATAAAGCCATTGCCACGTACCCCCTCATAATACATATTGTTTGGGTAATATGCACCAAAAATTAAATCGTTTGGGGAGCTCATTGATCTCGCAAGATGCCCTCGGATCAGCTTGATCATAAAGTTATCCACTCTGTTTATATTGGCCCCGTTGTACAACGCTTCATTGGGATAGTATTTTTTGTAATCGGATTCAGGAGTCCGATGTAAGTTAAGACACGTCCTGAGGCATTGTCTCTCAAAAATCCGAATCTTTTCCATTAAGCTAGGTCCCACATTAAACCACACTGGACATCCATATATGATCATCGGTCTGATGAGAGCCATGTAGCATATAACTTTAACTCGGCTGTCAAGTTGACTACTATGAAACAGTCTTTTTGTCATAGCATACGCTTTCTTTGCTCTGGCCAGCGCAGCCTCCACATGTTTGTTAAAATATAGATACTGATCCAGCCAGATGCCTAAGTATTTGACTACATTTTTGGTTTCCAGTGTTTGTTGGTGTGGTCCCATAATAGCTAGCTTTCGCCAGTTTTTTCGGGTGTCCCTGGTAGCTTCAGCCAGTGGTGTTCTAAAGAGGATGGTTTCACACTTCTGGATATTGATTTTGAGTTTCCAGTTGTCGCAGTATCGGTGAACATCATTGAAATCCCCTTGTAATAATCCGTTAATGATTTCAATTTTTGGAGCTGTTCTATATATTATCAGATCGTCTGTATACGCAATAGCCTGATGATGAGACCTTATTAGGTCGCTAGTGTAAATATTAAAAAGGATCGGACCGTTTTCTATATTGTAGGTAATGTTGGAGGTCACATTGCCACTTTTGACGACGAATTTCCTTTCATTCAACATGTCGTATAGTATATACAGTAGTGGTTTATGAATGCCTAGTCTCATTAGCTTGTAGTATAACCCTTCTAGCCAAACGGTGTCGAAGGCCCTCTCCAAGTCAATCAAACAGGCACCTGTGCACTGTTTCAGAATTTTATTCCACTGAATGTCTGAAACCAGTTTAGCTGCGGCATGTGTGGTTTCATGACCAGCTTTAAAACCAAACTGTTTATTTGGAATAATATTATTGTCCTCAACCCATTTAAGTAGAGCTTTGTTAGAACCTTCTCGAATACTTTACTGATACTCGGTAACAAACTGATCGATCGCAGATTTTTTGGGTTTGTTCTGTCTTTCCCTCTTTTTGGTAACGGTTGGATGATGGCCGTTTTCCAACGTACTGGATAGTGTGCGTTGTTCAGAGCGTTGTTAAACAAGACTGCATATATGACAATCGCGATTGGAGGAAGATGTTTGAGTACTATATTGGGTACTCCATCGATTCCAACTGATTTTTTGTTTCTTAATGATGCAAAGACTGTTGGCGCTTTCGACAGTGATCTCGGCGTTTGCCGTATTTTCATTATTGAATTCGATAAAACCTTGGTTTTCTGCTCGCCACTGTGAAATGTCATTTCGAAGATGACGATAATTCAGTAAAACTCTATTTTCCAAGCCATGGTTGCGGCGAATTACTTCATTTGTCTTGTACAGTTCTTGAAAGACGGCCCCTACAACATTCACTTTTTCCAAGGGATCTTCAAACACAAAAACTTCGTCATTTAGGATGACGTTGTTTGTGTCTATGCCTATATTTGTCAGCATTCGTTGGTCTTCGTCAGTTCGTGGTATTTGGAGGCACTGAATCTCGTTTTCAAGCGCAAGACTAATGACCTTGCCCGGAAAAAAAAATCATTATGGAAAATTTAACAAGCCCCAGGACTTGCTAAATAAGGCCAAGACCGGCTCCCGGTTGTAGTGCCGATGATGATGATGATGATGAATCTCGTTTTCATTACTCCGTCTAAATATTTTATTAATCTGCGGAAACATACTAGGGTTGTTGGATTTTACCGCCCGAACTTTGTTGTTCCAATACAAATTTGCTGATAGCCTATAGTTGGCTTTTATCAGCTGTTGGAGATTTTTTAATCTGGACTTCAGTGATATTATTTCCTGGTCGTGCCTATCAATAAATCGTCTGTACCGTAGTTTTAGTTGCGACAGAAGTCTACTTTTTTTTCTGTGGAGTGCGTTGATTGTGGCGTTTCGGTACATGTTCATGTTGTCCGTAGGTGTGGTTTTTGGTATTGTTTTGTCCATAGTTTGTTTTATGGTTTCGTCCATTTTTTGTATGTATTTGTCGATATCATCGTTGGGTATGTTTCTGTTGGTAGGAGGGTTAATATCTTTTAAGCGAATTTCTCTTGTTAAGGTTCTCGTGAAACGCGTCCATCGCATACCCCGGGTTGCGGTATCATACATTCACCGAGTTCCACAACTTCGCTTGGTGTTTTTATCACGATTGATAATGCACAATGGTCGCTGTCATACTCAATTGTGCGTAGGCAGTTTATATTTTGTCTGTTAGTATGTGTATGTTTAAGTCGTGTGTCAATAAGCATAATATCGAGGAACGATCCCCCCCTGGGGAAAGAAGGATATTCTGTACCTAGCAGGTCAGCCTTATATTCAATATGATGTTGATCTAGCCAACGAGCTAGTTGATTTCCTCTCGTGTTGGATATGCTATTTCCCCAATTTGGGTGTTTAGCATTCAAATCGCCACCTACAATGTAATAGTTCCCTTCCGAGTAAAGTTGTAAGCATTGGAAAAGAGTCTCTAGCTCCACTATAAATTGATTTTGTTGATGTGCTTCTGGTGCGTGGGCAGATATCACATACATCCCCCTACCTTGTCGGAGGGGTATGCGGATAATGAACGCTTCAAGCACCTAAAATCTGCGCATCTCACCACTATATATTACCTTATGTTGAAGTTCTTTTTTAACAAAGATTGCCACCCCTCCTCCTTGTGTGGAGTTGGGTCGGTCTCTTCGTATAATGTCGTAGTTTGTGTGACATAGTTTATGCCTCTGATTCAGCTTAGTTTCGCTAGCCAGAAGCACGTCAGGATTTTCGTCTTGCAACAGTTTAAAGAGAGCGGCTCTTCTCTCGATTCTGATAAGTGAATTTACATTCACGACTAGAGCCTTAATTGTGCTTTCTGTTGGGGGGTTTATATTTACGGCTGGCTAGACAATTGCGAATACACCCAGTCTAGTCTAGTGTCCTGGTTCTTTATTTGTTTTTGCATTTGTGTCATCTGCGTCTGAATAGCGAGCAAGGTTGTGAGCACATCTGCTACTGTTATTGTTTCTGGAGGCCCAGTATGTTGCGGCGGTACCCGTGTGGTGGGTTGTGTCGTGTTTCTCCTACCAGCTGTTACCTGAGCATACGAGAACTAGGGTGTCACATTTAGTGCTGGTCGGGCTTGAACTATCGGGCGTCCTATTTTTCGTTGCTATGAAAACTTTTTTTCCTGTAGTTCGCGGAATTTAGGACAGCCTCGATAATTAGCTGGGTGTCCCTCACTCTTACAAATTGCACACTTTAAAAGAGATCTGTCGTCTACCCTTTCTTTACCTAACGTGCATTGTTCTGCGCTGTGGTCCTGTCCGCATCTTACGCATCGATACTGCATTTCGCAGTTTGCTGCTGAGTGCCCGAACCTTTGGCAGCGAAGACATTGGATTATATCTCTGCCTTTTTTCAATTTGTCCCATGTGACAATTTGATGGTTCAGGATAGTGATTTTCCTAAGTCCACCAATTTTGCTACCGGGGCCCAGCTGCACCAGAAAGAATGGTAATTTACGATTCTCCCGTCTAGCCCTAGCTGTATTGAAAGGTTTTACCGCGATAAACTCAATATCATTACAGTTAAGCTCTCGTAGCGTTTGTAATAGAACTTCTGGTTCTGTTTCAGGGTCAACGCCTTTTAGTAGAACCGTTATATTCTTTATCTCTTTAGGGGTGTACGTGTAAAATTCCGCGGTGGCCCTTTTTAGCACATTTTTCATTTTTTCGAACTCCTCAACCGAATTTGTCTGTATGGCAAACCTGATCCCTATCAGCCTTTTAATTGAAAAATCTTCCCCAATAGAAAGCTTACATAGACTTACCAGTTCGTTACAGTCCATATCTGTAATGTTGATGGGTGGCATCTTCGTTTTCCTTTTTGCTGCCTGTTGCTCTTGTTGTGGTTGTTGTTGTGTAATCTCTTGCGGTGGACATCCTTTTTGTTGACTTGGCTTCTGTTGTGCACATTGTTGCTGATTTTTCTGCTGTTGTTGTTTTACTATTAGCTGCTCCCTTTCAGCAAATTCTGTTTTCCTGCGACGCTTCTCTGCTAATTGCGCCCTTGCTCGGGCTAGCCTTGTTTCAAGATCGCTGATTTCCTCTTCTTCGTCCTCAGTCTCGGTACTCGCTAAACATGCAAACATGTTATTGGTGACATGGCCGTCATTATATGGAACCGGGAGGAATGTATTGTCCTCTTCCATTTTTTGCGCCTTTTCGAGCAAGTCTGCTATTGCCTCGTTTGGCTTGTTTATTTTTGATGTCGTTCGTGTTAGTGGAGAGCTCGCCGGGCGTTTTATTAACGCGGACTTCGGTTTCAATTTTTTAATTTTTTGTTTTTTGTCTGCCATTCTGCATGCTGAGGGTCGATACACCGAGCTTGTTGCATCCAAGATAGCAGGCCAGTCTTTGTTTTAAACCAGTTATTAGGTTGGCTTCACTTTGTAATTTCTGTATATTTTAGTTCCTTTTGTTTCTTTTTTATTTTTATTTGTTATTTCTGTTTTGTTTTTCTTTTACTTCTTTGTTTTCCTTTTCTTTTTGCTAAACATGTGCTCACATACACTCTCACAGTTGGTTAGTATTAATCTGTGTTTCTTTTGACTGTCAAACCCGTGGCTTCGTTCTCTTTTATTTCGTTATATTTAAATATAATCACTTTGTTTTTACTGTTTTTATCAAGAGAATTTATTTATTTAATTGGCCTTTGTATGTTCACTGTCGCGTCACTTTTCACACGCAACCGACCCGGCCCTTTTGCTCCCGTGGTCCGCGGCGCTGTGGACGCGTACGTCGCAGAGTTGTTTATCACCAGTTTCTAGTTAAGCATTTTCTTAATTTTTATTCAATTTCATTTAAAGAAAATATATCCAACAAGACGAAGTTAATAGTAATAGTTTAGAATTCTAAGTTGAGTGAACATTAACGTGTGATTTGCTTTACCAACCGCATTGAGGATTGAAATAAAAGAACATTTCCTACAAAACAACATCTAGTGTTTCTTTTCCCGTGCTGCAGTTTCCTGGGTGTTATCGTCCATCCTTACGCAGTTGTGGACAATTTTGGTGCTCGCATTTGCGGCGGAATAGTGGAACTTTCTTTTGGATCTTTGTGACAGTGATGATGGGAGAAGAAGTGAACTCCGTGCCGTACGCCGGCGCAACATACATCTTCCCCACAAGTACCTTGTCAAACCTTTACAGGATACATTTATTTCGCAGTTGCCATAATTGCACAGTCTTATCAGACGACCTCGCATGCATACAGTCTTTCACGTGTGGCGATATCTGTATTATTAATCTTATTGCGGCATCTGTATCATCACAAGTGCTTCATCTCAACCCAATAAAGATTATAATTCATTCTTTTAAAATTTAAATAAAAAAGTAACAAATTACCTTCGGATTAACGTTTCAATATCTTCGGCTATTAGGCACCATTGACACCTGATATCCCAGTCATAAACATGGATTACACGAATGTTCATGGAATTTTCATCTATCTCCCTTCCAGACAGAACCCGAAAACTCCACTTCCACTGGATACAAATAATGTTTGCAAAGGTATTCCGAAACCTTACCGACAACTCTATGATACCTCCGAAGGAATTTAAATATCATGTTAATGAATTTGTTCAATATTTTTGAGATTAGCCAAAGGTAGGTAGAGGTGATTTTAAACCTATTTCAAGGCGTGACATCGCGAATCTGATCACAGGCGATAAACTCCACAATTTATTCCACCAATTAATATTGCGACTGGGATTGGTTTCGCTGCAAACGAATCCCCAATGGGAATCAGTACTAAAATCTTAATTAGTCTTAGAAATACATAAACCTAAGCTGCCCCAACTGATTAGATTTTCCAGAAAAAGAAAATCAACGACAACAACAAAACACGACAATATATGTTAGATAACAATTTCTAACAGCGGAAGTAGATGATTTCATTTCGACTCTACCGAGGGCCCAACAATTTAATACCCGAATTCAGGGGTCAAGTGCGTGGTTGTAACCAATTGCCGGGGAAAGATTGTTGTCATTGGTGGCAGATGTTTTTTTAATTAACTTGTCACTCCAGATATCATTTATGAAGTAAGCAAATCCGTGCTGGCATATGGATGAGTGCCACATAAATCAATTCTGGTAACGAGTGAGCGCGTATGGTTTTAGATGTGACCTCCGTCATTTCGCTGCCGATTCTGAAATCACTTCGGAGGAATTTCGGGTACGTGCCCAGAGAACTGGAACACTCGGCATGACTACATTTTGTGGCCGAATCATGACACCGAAGAATAACACAATTATTTGCTGGGCGAACTGATACTCTTCGATGTATTTGGACATTTAACATGAGCTGATGAAATAACAGACTGACCGTAAAAGTCCTTTGACTTGACATTGTATTGCCGACACCATAACGAGTTCTGCTATAACAAGTGCTGACGGATTAATAGTGTTTATTTATATGTTATTTTATTTTCTGCACACTTCTGGAGAAGTGTATATAGTTGGCTTATGTCAAGACGAAGTACCAAGATAAAAAAGGGGATTCCGCAAGAAGCACGTTCTGAGGCACGACAGTGAGACGATGAAATAGCCTTAAGTCTGATTTATCCGAACAATGTTAGCATGCATTGCGTCATGTATTTCTATTACAATGAGTGTCTTCGTCAAGTGTTTTACTCGTTGGTATTCTTTTCGTGTTTACTTAACGTGGCTTTTATTTCGGTGCGTTCCCCAGAATTCCTAATACGTAATATGTAAATTAGGTTAGAACAGGTAACTCTTTGAGAATTAAAAAATGTACTTGGAGAATGTGCTTTTTCCATTTCAAAGAACCCGTACCTAAAAACATACACCCCACATTAACATTTCCTTTCTCTCGTTCGTTTTTATGGTCGTTAGGATACTTAACTAGATAATATTGATCCGCGACCAGAACGACCAGAAAAGTCAAAAAAGTAACATAAGAAGCACCAATTGAATCACGAAACCTAGCTTCTGGGTTTTCGTGTATATAGTGCGGTTTTTTATGGTTCAAGAACCCGACGGGGCATCAGCTCTAAGGAACACTAGCTCGTAATTTGATGGGATACAGGTTTAACGCCAAGCAGAAGCGGCTAAAAAGGTGTATCGTCAACACCGTAGGTGTTACTTCTGCAAATTTATTAGCTGTTACGGGGGTAAACAGGTTTCTGATATGTTCGTCAGTAAATCCCACCACAATTAATAATCACAGATATCCCTAGTAAAATACCACTAAACATAAACAAAGGTGAATATCTCATACTGTTTTTCAAATACAGATTACCCCAAATGTTATGACTATTTGAAAGACTGAGTTAATCAACCTACTAAAAATTCACTGCTATATGCCGCTTTATTATCATAACATATCCATTGTAAGTTCAAATCCACGAAGAAAAAACAAGTCATCAAACAGAAATGACAACAACCAAGCAAACCAACGTCGCCGATGTTTTTGGAGAAATTGTTAGTCGGCTTTTAGTAAAACAAAATGGACCAAGTATGAGGCAATTTATGCCGTGGAAGTGATTGCACCACTGGGAAACTCGGATCACGGCTTGGTATTAGTTGCGCAACCACGTGAATTACAAACAAATAACCGAGCTAGACAGCTTCGCCAGATATGGAGGTATGAGGCTGCTAACTAGGACGATTTCAGAGACTTCTTCGCGTTCCTCCCGTGCTCTGGAGAATCCGATGTCAATGTATGTGCGGAGTCAATCACGAAGATTATTCTAATCAGAATGAAGATTTACATTCCGCGTTCCATTACACGAAATTCATCTGATAAACCTTGGTTTGATAAAAAAAACGAGCAGATTACAGGGGCAAAAAAGAGCTTACCACCGAGGTTAACAGAACGAATTTTGTTAGAATCGGAAATGCGTGCAACCAGGCGATTGATACCACGAAGAAGACGGTGCGCTTACCCGAAAAACCTCCATAACTTCCACCCAATCGCAAAACTTCCCTAATGCAATCGCATTAGCATCTTAAATGTTTCACGCATTAAATAGATCAAATCTTTAACCTAAAAGTCCCTGTAAAAGAAAACTTACCTTTCATGCATCTCTTCGCATACAATTCCCCGTAAGATTTCTTTCTTAACTTATCAGGAATCCCAAACAAATTTGGCACCAAGAAAATTCCCCTAAACGAATTCCTAATAACAAAGGATTTGGATTACATACTATGTAACCTTCACCAGGGGCCATAAACATTGCGCCGGCTATTTGTCAGCTTCGCCATGGTATGATAAATCTCTTAATGTACACATTGGCCGGCGACCTTTTTCTCCCAGCAATAAAATACCCAAGCAGCTGCATTCAATTAGCGCAATCGACGCTGAAGCCAATTTCCCTAACTCGCACCAAGTGCAAACACAAGAACGCTGTTCCCCCATAGGCTTCCTGGCGATACCATAAACAATCCATATCGTTTGTGGTATCCTAAATGCATTTTTCATTTAATGAGTGGCTGCTATTTACTCAACCGACCCTCATTACCGGACGATGCATTAGGTCGCTTCTTTCTTTGTCTGTATCCCTTGTCTAGGTTTCGTTTCGCTTTTGACCTGCAAGCGTTATGTAAACAACACAGATCTGAACGATCACACATATCACCATCATCTCCATTACGAGATGTGGTTTACTATTCCACCAAGAGAGACTTTACGTTTCTCTGGTGGTAGGTAAAAACAATATCCTTAGTGGAGAGGATATCTACCACCACAAAACAAACTCACCCCAAACGAGGGTTGATTAATTGAGTCCAAATACATCCGCTGCCGCACGGTCGTGCTACCTCCCGCTCTCCGTCGCGCGGCGGAGAAACATACCAATATGTTAAGTAGAAGTGTTTCACCGTGTTTCACTTTGTATTAAATCTTTAAAAATCAATTTAACATTAATATTAAGCCCGTTGTGAAATAAAAAACATTTATTTGCTGATTAACTTTTGGCGGAATTTTCATTAAGAATGATTGGGAAGAAGTGAACGGAGTGTCCATGCCTGGCACTATACTTCCAATCCTCACAGACTTACGAAAACAAAGTGATCAATAAACCCCATGAGAGCCCAAACAGTTTGCGTTCCTTCTGGTCAATGGTAAATGCTGTCAGCAGTAATCCCCCCCCCCCCCCCCCCCCCCCGGCTAGTGACGCACAGCAGGATAATACACACAAATTCAAAAGATAAAGCCAATAAGTTCGTGAATTCATTTCCCGCAAATTCAAAACTCGATGGCGGTCTTTTGGAGCCACCTGTGATCGCGCCGGCGCGGTCTTCGATGCGGGATGTAAGGTTCCGTCCGCGTACTATTGAACGCATTCTACGTGGGCTGAACTGTAGAAACGAAACCGGCCCGAATGTAATACCAAAAAAAAAAAAAAAAAAAAAAACTATATTGATATATATATATATATATATATATATATATATATATATATATATATATATATATATATATATATATATATATATATATCCCACTGCGGGACATTATTCTATTCAGATTCCCCCGGTTCAGAGAGTCGATCTGGCCACATCTCCGCTGGTGCGACGGTGATGCACTAATCAGCCAATTACTCGAAAAAGAGGAAACAAGCGTACTATCATCCGCGAAGCTGAACACTTTGTTATCCGTTGACTCGAACAAATCATTTATGTGAAGCAAAAATAAGGTTCGAGCCAAAATAGAACCTTGGGGCACCCCGGAATTAACAGGATACAGATCCGAACACTCGCCGTCCACAACAACCTGGATCGATCGATTTTCGAGGAACTCTTCATCTAGTCGCAAGCTGGTTACAAACTCCGTATCAACGAAGCTTGCTCAGCAATGCCCCGTGCCAGACGCGGATAAAAGCCTAGGAGATATCCAATGTGACCGTCCTCAACTCACCATGCCTCTCAATCGCAGATGTCCATATATCAGTTATAAGCGTCAAAATGTCTCTCGTGGACCGCCTGCCACGGAATCCGTATTGACGGTCATTCAGAAGTCCGTTGCACTCCAAATACTTAATTAACTCAGTATTGATGACTTTTTCCATTACCTTAGATAAAATAGACAGTAATGCTATAGGACGGTAATTTTGTGGGAGACACTTTTTTCCGGTCTTTGGGATTGGCTGAACTCGAGCGATTTTCCAGTAGGCAGGAAAGGTCCTCCGTGCGTAAGATAAGCGGAAGAGTCTGCCGAGAACTGGCGAGAGTTCTTAAGGACTATTGCTGGTATTCCGTCCGGACCGGTTGCCTTCTCACAATCCAGTTCACGTAGATTGCGTTGAATAGTGCGCGGACGAAATCTCACATCCTGTATCGAAGACCGTACCGGCGAGATCACAGGTGGCTCCAAAAGGCCGGGGTCGAGGTTTGAATTCGCGGAAAATAAACTCGCGCACACATTAGCTTTGTCCTTTGAATTCGTGACTAGCGTCCCACTGTCTGTCACCAACGGAGAGAATGAGGAGGAAGTGCCCTTCCTTACCGCTGACAGCCTTTGCCATTGACCAGAAGGAGCGCGAACCAGTCGGGTACCGAAGAGCTTATTGATCACCCTGTCGTTGTGAGCTTTCTTCGCGGTATCAATCGCCTGGTTTTACACGTTTCTGATTTTAACAAAATTCGCTCTGTTAACATTGCTTAAAAGCTCTATTTTTTGCCGCTGTAATTTGCTCGCATTTTTTTATCAAACAAAGGTTTATCAGACGAACTTCGTTTGATGGAATGTGGAATAAACATCTCCATCCTCAGAAAAATAGTGTCTGATACCGACTCCGCGCAAGCGTTAACATCGGAGTTTCCGAAGAATACTTCGGACCATGGAAAGGATGCGAAGAAATCGCGCAAGTCGTCCCAGTTAGCAGCCCCATACCTCCATACATGGCGAAGCTGCCTAGGCCGGTTATTCGCTTGATATGCAAGTGCTTGCGCGACAGATACCAAGCAGTGATCTGAGTTTCCCAGTGGCGCAGAAACCTCTACGGTATAAATACTCGGTTCGGATGTCAAAAACAGATCCAGGGTGTTCGTATAATCGCCTCGGGCATCCGGCACTCGCGTTGGCTCCCCCACGAGTTGAGTCAAGTTGTGGCTTACAGCAAACATCTCCGCCAGCCTCCCAGCCTCGTCGGTTCTGTTAGAATGTAACAACCAGCCGGAATTGTGCACATTAAAATCGCCAAGGACAACAACTTCAGAAGCTGGGTGGTTGATCTGTATCCAGTGGACGGTATGTGAAAGATGTTCGAAGAATGTCGCTGGTCGATCGTCATTCGGGGACCGGTAGAGACAACAAAGAAATTTAACGGAATTCCTCAGCACGAACCTTAACCATATGATGTCCATATTATTGGGTTCCAACGCCTCCATCCTCTGGCAAGCCAAATCGGACGGCGCGAAAACGCAGACTCCGCCCTTAAAACGGAATCTCGAATGTAAGTCGTATCCTGAGCAATGAAGATATGTCGAATCAGTTGACGAATCGACCTGGGTCTGAGTTGGGGCAAGGATATCAGGTTTCGTTGTTTGCAAATATTGGTGGACGGCGTTTACATTAGTATTGGTGATGCCCCTGATATTACAAAATGCCGTCACCATCCGAGCGTGGGCAGAGCCTCGACAGCGAGCCCGGTTATGCGATGACGAACTTCTTAAAGTTCCATTATTCATCATGATATCTGCATGATGTTCCCCCTGACATAATGGGGTATGGCTGTGGGTGGTTGACTCAGAAATATTTATGCTTGTAAAATCGCAATGGCTTTCAAAGTTTTAAATTAGTTTCAGAATTTTCTAACTCCATAGGTGCTATCATTTATATTGGGTTTTTTTTTTGCGTATGTTTTTCTGAGGTTTGTAATGTTCGTATCCGGGAATTCACAATGGTGCTTACTATCCACTCCAATATGCATGTTCTCATAACGTCTATTGATGAGCATTCATGTTTTTATCGCTAGGGCTGTCACCTGTGACTCCTCACATACTCCATAATATAGTTTGTAGAATGTTTGATTGCGAATGATTCATTGATTCACCTCATTGCTTGTGCCGGTTGGGCAATAAATTATTACTTTTTATTCGCATAAAATTGTTGTAACGCCTGGTATGAATTTCGAGTGATACCTTAACCCCTTTATTTGTTTTATTTATGTTTTTATGGTTTAACGGGAAGCAGATTGGCTGGTATACTGCCGAAAAACTGTCTGGCATACAAATCATTAAGGAGCGCCAACTTAAAGGGAAGTTTGTCAATTCGGTTCCTTATTATGACGCACGGCCAATTTGATCACATGTGACAATTATTTGTTGGGAAAGCTATAAACTGCAGTAAACGGCCGCGTAAGTTAAATACTTATCTCGTACGTGAGAATTTTACTAACTATTCTTTCATGTTAGCTAGCAAAGGATTCTTTAAATGCAATTCAATCAGTCAGAAAGTCTGTTCTTGTATTCTATTCAGCTTTGACATCTTTATTTCCACCATAAGTCGACCGTCTAATATTTAAGAAAGATGTTTCTCGTGCATTTCCTATGTGACAATAAGCCCACTTAAGAGTTAATTATACTTGATGTTAGATGCGCCAACATGATGGACGATATTAAACAAGCCGCCCTTAATGCAGTTGTTATTATCAGTGCGGTACTTCTAAGCATCATTAGATATGCCAACTCCACCTTCCATGCCGACTAATTCGTTCTGACGGGTGATGATCTATAAAAATCAAGTGCCGCTTCGATGTAAATTTTTGATGTTGCCGCTGGAACTGCACCACTGGGTGGCACACACGATGCCCCTTGTTTGGCGTTACTCATGCATATGAGGTCATAAACGATTCGTTGCTTCTTACGTGTCAATTGGGCTGTTTGTGGCGGTGATGACCTGGTGGACCTTCGATGAACGTTGCACCCTGGTCGACTGAAGTGAATTATAAAAATGTACCGACTCCCCAATTTCACATATGAATACCATCAACATTCGACGGAATTACTTTTTTGTGTGTTTTTTTTTTTCATTCCATTGACCAGTTAATTCTTCTTGTTTAACATGCGAAGCGTGCCGTCTGCAGTGCACTTTTCTTTATGTAGACTCACCCGTCCGAAGCGCTAAATGGTGTCATCTGAGTAATTGGAATTGATGCGGCTAAAAACGCAGCATTTGTGGATTTCGTTTTGATTGGTCATAAAATTCAATCACTTGGGGATTGGACGGCTTCATATGATGTGCTAAAAGAGGCGTCAAGTTGAGAGAGTTGTTATGATACAAAAGCTGATGCACTTCATTTTTTAAAAACGAAGTTTTGAAATTGTCTCGAAAATACAGAAGCAAGTCTAAAATGTTTTCTATCACTACTTTCGGCTCTGATATTGTAACTAGTACGGAGTAGTGGATGGGTTTAATTATTGGGTGGCTTAGCAAACAACTAATTATCAATATGCGACAACGCGAACAGCCTTAAATTGATGTGAAACATGTAATTCTCTCTTAAACAACCAATGAATACATACATTACAAGAGGTTGAATGAATGCATTTTCGGTTGTTTAAAGCCAGCAAAGTTGCTTTTCTCCTTTTTAAAAGTAAAATCTATTTATAATTATCAGCACTCGTAATACGTATCTGCTCTTTTTTTCTAATAAAAATTACTACTGTCACTGGCCTATAGGCAGCCGAAAGTTCATCATCATCATCATCGGCACTACAACCGGGATCCGGTCTTGGCTTATTTAGCAAGTCTCTCCACCGGTATCCGGTCCATATCCCAGACTTGTTAAATTGTCCATAATAATATGTTTTTCCTGACAAGGTTATTAGCCTTGCGCCATGGCTATATATTTACCGGGTTTGTATTCGATTTGATAATCGATGACTTCTGACGGAACCTTACTAAACGTGGCGTGGGATTATTCACGTTAAATACTCCCTTTAGTGGTCCGTATATACGGTGAATTTTCGCCCTTGTAAATAACAACGGTCTCTACCGATTTCGCCTTGTGACAGTACGGCTCCCAGTGCTTCATTACTTGCATCCGTGGTCAAATTAAGGGGTTTGGTGAAATCAGGATAAATTAATAGTTGACACCAACTATAGGCGACACCAACAGCTCCTTTATTTTATCAAATGCCTGCTGGCATTTGTCTGACCGCGTGGATTTAAGGTCCATTTTTTTTTTATTTTATTTTTTATTAGACTTCTCTCGGCAGAGGCGAACCTATAGCGCCGAGTGGGCGCCCCGAGATGCCATCAAATAACTGTTTCAGTTCTTTTTGAACAGTTGCAGGTTGTAACGCTCCGGGAACACTTGCGTGGGAAGGGAGTTCCACAGCTTCAGACAGAGGTCGGCTACGCGCCTTCGATGTGATAGCGACTGTAGTCCCGACGTCAGCGCTGAGTCCCCGATCAGGCGGATCGCTCGTCTCTGTATGCTCTCAAGTAGGTCGAGGGTATGTTTAGGAGCCGAGCGCGGGTCTAATTTGGGATTTATATAGGAGAAGAAGTTGGGTCGGAGTAAAATATTTCTTGGCTCTAAAAAGATAACTCAGTTTTCCTGAGGCTGACCTGGCGATACTCGACACGTGTTTATGCCACGACACATTCCCACAGACCCTGACGCCGAGCAATTTCAAACTTTCCCCAGCCTCGAGGGCCCGGCCACTTATCATCAGCTGTGGAACCGATGATCCACTTTTCTTTGTGAATGTTGTATATTGTGTCTTCGCTGCATTGAAGTCGACGAGATTGGCCCTTCCCCACTGCAGGACTTTATCTAGATCCTGATTTAGAGAGTCAATCTGTCTACATCTCAGCTGATGCGCGGCAGGTGCACCAATCGGCCGAACACTCGAAAAGGAGGAAACAAGCGTACTATCATCCGCAAAACTGAACACTTTGTTATCCGTTGCCTCCAACAAATTATTTATGTGAAACAAGAACAAGGTTGGAGCCAAAATAGAACCTTGGGGCACCCCCGAATTAACAGGATACAGATCCGAACACTCGCCGTCCACAACAACCCGGATCGATCGATTCTCGAGGAAGCTCCTCGTCCAGTCGCAAAGCTGTTGGGAAAGTCCATATGAACGAAGTTTGCTCAGCAATGCCCCGTGCCAGACGCGGTCAAAAGCCTTGGAGATATCCAATGCGACCGCCCTTGACTCACCATGCCGTTCAATCGCAGATGTCCATATATCAGTTATAAGTGTCAAAAGGTCTCCTGTGGACCGCCTGCAACGGAATCCGTATTGACGATCATTCAGAAGTCCGTTGCACTCCAAATACTTAACCAACTCTGTATTGATGACTCTTTCCATTACCTTAGATAAAATAGACAGTAATGCTATTGGACGGTAATTTTGTGGGGGCCATTTTTTTCCTGTCTTTGGGATTGGCTGAAAGTAGTAGGCAGTAGGCAGGAAAGGTCCTCCGTGCGTAAGATAAGCGGAAGAGTCTGCCAAGAACCGGCGATAGTTCTGGAGCACAGTTCTTAAGGACTATTGCTGGTATTCTGTACGGGCCGGTTGCCTTCCTACAGTCCAGTTCACGTAGAATGCGTTGAATAGTGCGCGGACGAAATCTCACATCCCGCATCGAAGACTGTACCGGTGAGATCACAGGTGGCTCCAAAAGGCCGGGGTCGAGGTTTGAATTCGCGGAAAATAAATTCGCGAACACATTAGCTTTATTCTTTGGATTCGTGACTAACGTCTCGCTGTCTGTCACCAACGGAGGGAATGAAGAGGATGCGAAGCTACCGCTGACAGCATTTGCCATTGACCAGAAGGAGCGTGAACCAGTTGGGCACCGAGGGAGCTCATTGATCACCCTGCCGTTGTGCGCCTTCTTCGCGTTTGTTAAGGGATGCACTATCCTCGAGAAATTTGCAACAAATTGCAAAAGATAATAGTTTGTCAGACCTAGAAACGATTCGACGTTCCTTACCCTTGTGGGAATGGGGAAATCCTTGACACTAGCGGTCGTGTCGAGATTTGGCATTGCCCCTTTTTCCGAACAAACGTGCCCTAGATATACCACTTCCTTTTGTAGGGACTTCCATTTGTCCAGTTGCAGTTTGAGGTTGTGGTATCTCATTTGTTCGAATACTTTCCGGAGTTTGTGTTCTAGGTTTTTACCGTATATAACAACGTCGTCCAGATAAACAAAGCATTCAATACCTTGCAACCACCGGGTTGGACATGGTTCATGAGTCTCTGGAACGCTGCCGGTGCTCCCTTTAGACCGAATGGCATACGTTTGAACTCATAATGCCCGTAGTTCGTGTTCAACGTTGTCTTATCCCGATCGTTCTGATCCACTATGACTTGGTGGTAGCCAGTGGCTAAATCGAGGGTGGCAAAATCGCGTGAGTGTCCTCTATTGGAGGGAGAGGATACGCATCGCCAATGGTTTTATCCTTCACTTTCCTGAAGTGGACCACAACTCTCCATCGGGCTTTTCCATCGGGGCCCGCTTTCTTAGAAACAACCAAGAGGGGTGAGTTCCGCGGGCTCTTGCTTGGTTGAATGATATCATTTTTTAGCATTTCCCGTTTATTCTTCGTTTATTACCTGTTTCTTGCACTCGGGCACGCGGTATGGCCTCTGGTTTATAGACTGATATACTTCGAGTGGTCGTCTCTGAGGTGGAAAATGTTATTAAACTGCTCACATATTTCCACTATAGATTGACACTCTTGAGGACTTAGGTTACTCCCTAAGTGGAGTTCCTCATGTGATTGTGTCAATCTTGAATCTTTTGTTGATTCAAGAGACGCGTGGGGAAGAAGTATTGTGCCTGGCACGGACACTCCGTTCACTTCCTCCTCCATCATAATTATATGTTCGCCGCCTAAAACACCGAACCGAAAGAAGGACGAAACGCCGCCACGTTTGTCCACACCCGGGAGTAAAGATAACACGCAGGTTATGTTGTTCGAAGTAAGTTCTTTAATTTAATTTGGTCCTTGTTATTTTGTTTTAACTTTAACAATTGTTTATACATATACGTTACGTTTATACTTTCACTTAGATTTATTCTTTAGTTTTGAATGTATATCATCATCATCATCATCGGCACTACAACCGGGATCCGGTCTTGGCCTTATTTAACAAATCTCTCCACCGGTCCCGATTTCGAGCCGATGTCATCCAGTTTAGCACTCCCAGGCTCTGGGCGTCTTGGTCTACGCCATCCCTCCATCGCAGACAAGGTCTGCCGAGCTGTCTCCTTCCATACATCCTGCCACAAAGGACTTTCCGGGCAGGCTCCTCCTCACTCATTCGAGCTAGGTGTCCCGCCCACCGGAGTCTACCGAGCTTGATTTTTCTTACAATATGAGCTTCAAGGTAGATTGCGTACAACTCATGGTTGTAGCGTCTCCGGAATCGTCCTCCCCCACATACGGGGCCAACAATTCTCCTTAAGACCTTTCTCTCGAACGCGGCTAAGAGTTCAGAGTGCCTTTTATTAAGCACCCAGGTCTCGGATCCATACATGAGTACTGGTAAGACCATGGTCTTGTACAGTAGTAGCTTGGATGTTCTGGATAAATTTCGGGATTTAAAGAGCCTTGATAGACCATAGTAGGCTTTGTTGGATTTAATCAGCCGTTCGCGTATTTCTTCTTCCATATTGTTATCGGCTGATATTATTGACCCAAGGTAGTTAAAGGATTGCACTACTTCAAATTCGTGCTCCACTACCCTGATAGTTTGACCAACGTTAGGTCTTCTCTTCGCAGAAGTTGCCACCATGTACTTGGTTTTTCCCTCATTAATGCGTAGTCCCAGTTTTTGTGCCGCCTGCTCGATCTGGGTGAAGGATTCCTGTACCGCCGATTCGGTTCTACCGATGATGTCGATGTCATCTGCGTAGGCCAGTATCTGGCTGGACTTGGTGACAATAGTCCCTCTTGTTGTAATGCCAGAGTCACGGATTGCTTTCTCCAACGCCAGGTTGAAGAGGAGGCAGGCCAGACCGTCCCCTTGTCGGAGTCCATTATAGATGTTTATTGGTTTGGACAGCAATCCCGCTACTTTTACTTGACTAGTTACGTTGGTCATGGTCAACCTACAAAGTCGTATCAATTTATTTGGAATGCCGAATTCTCTCATGGCATTATATAGTTCTACCCTGGCTATGCTTTCGTAGGCGGCCTTGAAGTCTATAAACAGATGATATAGCGGAATCTTAAATTCCAGACATTTTTCCATCGCCTGCCTAAGGGTGAATATCTGATCAATTGCTGATTTGCCTGGGATGAAGACACACTGATATTGACCAATGATGGCTTTAGCGTATGGGGATATCCGATCTTGTAGGATAGTGGAGAGTATCTTATAGGCGGTACTCAGCAATGTTATACCCCTATAGTTGCTGCACAGTGTGATATCTCCTTTCTTATGTATGGGGCAAATTATACCACGACGCCAATCTTCCGGCATCTCCTCTTGCTCCCATACGTGCACCACGATCTCATGAATTGCGTGATGTAACGCTGTCCCTCCTTGTTTGATCAGCTCAGCTGGTATGCCATCAGCTCCAGGGGCTTAATTTGATTTTAGCTGTCTAATGGCTTTTAGTGTTTCCTCAATGCTTGGTGGCGGCAGCATTTGGCCTTGGTATTGCATTGGTGGAGCCTCCAACTCTTCTGTGAGCTGACCATTTAGCAATTCATTGAAGTGCACTTCCCATCGCTCCAGAATGCCTTCAGGATCGGTGATCAGATTACCCTCTTTATCCTTGCAGTAAGTGCAGCGTTGTGTGTACCGCGTCATACTGCGGATTATTTGGTAGAACTTCCGCGCCTGGTGCGGACCTCGCTCTCTACTTTTCTCTATTTCACAGACAAGGTTTTTTTCCCAGGCACTTTTCTTTTGTCTGTGAAGTCTTTTTTCAGATCTTCTGAGCTCTTTGTAGTTATCCTCGCGTGCCCGCGTCCTATGAGACTGCTGCATTGCCCGGTATGCAGCATTCTTACGTTCAGTCGCTAGTTTGCACTCATCATCCAACCAGTCGTTCCGATCTCTACGACTACTGCCTAAGATGGAGTTGGCAGTACTAATGACAGTATTCTTAAGGCGTGTCCATTTCTCTTCTACGTCCGGCATTCTGGCCACAGGACTTACTCTCCCTCCGTCGAGCTCTTCGTGGGCGAGTCTTAACACATGACCAAAGGTGTTGCTGGTGTTCTCATTGCGTAAGAGAGCCGTGTTGATTCGAACCTGATCCGCGGATGCAATACGTCTCCGTAAGGCAATCCGCGCTCGGAAAACTGTACCAACAAGATAGTGATCCGAGTCGACGTTGGCACCTCGGTACGTTCGTATCGTCATCAGCCATGAGGAGTGGCGGCGATCTATCAGCACGTGGTCAATTTGGTTGCGAGTGGCTCCATCAGGTGATACCCAGGTGGCTTTGTGGGTATCCTTAGGCGGAAACCTGGTACTCACAACGACCAAGTTTTTCAATGCTGCCAATTCGATGACTCGTAGTCCATTGTCATTAGTGTTCTCATGCAAACTATGGGAACCTGCGTAGTGCCTGAAAACCGGCTCCCGACCTATTTTCGCATTCAAATCCCCAAGAACGATTTTCACATCGTATCTTGGGCAGGCATTGAGGGCCCGTTCGACGTTCTCATAGTATTCTTTTTTTTCGTCGTCAGGGGACTCCTCTGTAGGTCCGTGAACGTTTATGAGCCTTATGTTCTTAAATTTGCCTCGCACGCGAAGAGTGCATAGCCTTTCATTTATTGCATTAAAGCCGATGATGGCGGGCTTCAGTTTTTGGCTGACTAGAAAGCCTATGAACACATGGTGTTTTGCGTGACAGCTGTAATAAATGTCATACTCTTTTCTTTGAAAAACACCACTCCCCGTCCATCTTATTTCTTGTAATGCTGTTATGTAAGCCTTATATTCGGACAGGGCATCGGCTAGTTGCTGTTCAGCTCGAGCTCTGTATAGTGAGCGTATGTTCCATGAAAAAATCCTTAAATCATTTAGCCGTTTTCGTTTCCGTGGTCGTCGTCGTGTATCCGGTCCATATCCGAGGCTTGTTAAATTTGCCATAATAATTCATTTTTAGGGGCCTGGTTATTAGCCTTGCGCCAACCTTTCTCAGGATGTCGCTGCATGCATTGGTTCACTACTTGGCGGGTGTCAAAGTAGCTATCCAAGGGTGTCACGTAGAGACTGCATGCCAACTTGGATTGAACAGGGACAAGGATCTCCTGGCCTTCCCCGGGTTGAAAGCAATCAGAGACTTTGCCCTGTATGTTCGCACCCATCCTCCCAACACATAAAATGACAAAATTTTAATTAATACTTTCACCAACTTTGATACGATCGCCAACACGTCTGCGGTTCGTTACGTTCACAACTTTACGAAAATACTCTAAAAACACACGACTCCGGGTATTTTCGCGTCTCCGTGCGCACCGGAGAGCGGGAGCGGCAACGACCATGGCGGCTGGCGGATCGAAATGGACTCGCCGAGGCTAGAACTCTGACATGAATTCCATCCTAGGTTAGGGTTAAGAACAAAAGAAGAGAGAGAACAACTTTTCTCTTAAGGGTGCGGCCGCCAAGGAAATGCGCTCTTTCAGTGCAATGGGAAGCGTGTGTGACCGCACAGATCGATGTTATTTACACTTGCTCGAAAGCAGTGGAACAACGAAACAGGCAAGCGGCAAAGACAAAGGAGATTTATGATCCGTGTCTATGCTGTGCATTGCAGCTATCATAGGCGGCAGATCATCGGAGAAATGTGGTAAAAGCAAGTAAGGGCTTCATACAGACATGGATGAGTGGTGCGGATGCGTAAGTAAATGTATCGCCATTAGGAAGAAGTGCTAATGGTTTTTCTATTTACACAATGGGCAATGTGTATTGCTGGTGATGCTAAAGGGATCGAATTGTATACATGGGTACATGCGGAGGAATTCGTTTTATGACTCTAGGGTAAGATGAGAGTATTTGCTTTTGTCCGATGGTCAAAGAGCTGCCGCGGCCATGGAAATGCCAGGGACATGTGGTATGCACATGTACGGCGGAATTGCATTGGTGGAACAAGGGTGCCTAATGGTCGGGAATCTATGGTGCATATGCACGTTGAAGAATTGTTTTTAGGAATTTCAGATAATCGTTGTATGCATCAAATGTCCTTGGAGAAGGAAATGTTTTCAGGCGCCAATGCAAATGCATTGGCGGGAAACAATGGGAGTTGTGGAATTCCTAAAAAGGTAATGAAGAATTCGTAGAGAGAATTGGATGCGAAGAGATGCATGATGGTAAGTTTTCTTTTACAGAAGCTGTGAGATAGATAAATTCGGTAAGCTTGAGGCGTGCAGCATTTACAGGTGCTAATGCAATTGCATTAGTGAAGTTAAGAGACTGAATGGGAGTTATGGGGGGTTTTTTAGGTAAGTATACCGTGGGGTTTGGCGGAACCGCCACAGACGAATCACCCTACGGGAAAAGATGTTGAATGTATTGGAGCCCACATGGAACGTGAAAGGGCGGGTCTTGCGGTCGTAGTACATTTTGGACTTCCTTTCCAAATCAATAGATTACGCTATTTCGTACGCATGTTGGAGTTTGTACTACAATAGCTTTTTTATTTTTACAGTCGTTTTTCGCCTACTTGTTATTATAAATATTTATTGTTATGTTTTAAGAGAGAGAGAGAGAGAGAGAGATGATTTGGGTATCTAACAACATTGTGCAGTGTAGAGCCTTGTTGGATGATCCGTAAAAAAAATAAAAAATTGTTTAGTCTAGTTTATGAGTGTAGTCGATTGATGACTATTTAAGGTATTAAAAAAAAATTTTTATAAAAAAAACGTGATTGGAAAAAATGCTCTTTTTTTTGCGAAAATTTTCAACTTATTTTTGTTTACAACTTTTTATGAACAAAATTTTGAATTCTAAAAATACATTCATCAAGTGGCAGGTTAGCTTGTGGGGGTGCGATGGTGGATGTACCAACGTATGGCACCAGTTAACCGTCGCCCCACTACAGAGTTGTTTACCGGCGAAAGTGTCCGCAAGCGCAAGGAGAGAAATGAAACACTGGGAGTCGGCCGTAAGGGTCTTTTTATTTCATCTTAGGATTTGTCGTAAGTTGTCTAGTTTTTACCGCGAACTGCTCCCGAATGTTTTTTTCTTCTATTCATTTTCGACGCTGTACCCGCGGCAATTGGAAGGAGAACATTAGGGCGGACTTCATTTGGCACGCTGGGGCGGCGTACCCCCGCGTGGCCGCGGCGGTTACAGGGGAAACCTCGACGTTTGCGTGGCGGTAGTTAGAGGACGACTGACTTATGAATGAAAATAATTCATTCAATGCGTCGTGGCGGTGCGTCATACCGAAATTAGGCTCGCTGCCAATTACGAAGAATTTTGGAGGTGTTGCTACGCTCGCATAAGAACTCAGTTCCAGCGAATTTTGGCCGTACAGGCTGGGTTGACTTCGTTAGTTGGGTGTACCGGGAAATTGGTTTGGGGACGCGAGCGAGTATGGGCATGCATTTTCGGAGGAAATTGGAATGGCTTGAGTGGAAGCAAGGGATATCGTTTAGATAGAAATGTTAACCGAAATAATTTCGGGGAAATGTGCGCGGTTTAGTTGGTTGGTAATGTTCCGTTGAGGAGTTGGATATGCGTTTGTTATGGCATATGAATTTCGGGGAAATTAAGATTGCTTGGTCACAAAGAGAAAATATAACTCAGGTAGAAAGTTGACCGAAGCAATTTTGGGAAAACGTATGTGGGGTGATGTAATTGAGGGAAATGATTAATATTCCGTTGTAAATTGGAATATGCATTTATTTCAGCTTGGGAAATGGGTTCCTGGTAAGTATAGAATGTATGCAAATGCAGATTTTGCACGGGGAGTTGGGTTGAGGTGACGCGCTGTTAGCGGTCAAGATTGGTTGGCATTGTGGGTTGGTTCTCCATGTGGTTAGAGAAACCTCCACAAGCTAACTTTTCATTTTAAAAAAAATATGAATTCATCTGTGAAATTATGAATTATCTTGCACAGGCGTTTCAAAAACATACATAGTTTTGAGAAAAATGCATAAAAAGTTTCCGCGCGGGAGAAAGGTAGATAATTATTACAACTTTACCTGTACTTTTTGGTTAATCTGCTATTCCTGGATCATAGAAAATCTCCCCGGCTTCCTCATATAACCCATTCTCTTTCATGTGCATCTTATACCAATGACTATTTGTAAATCGTACATCAACTTTAGTACATACATATAACCATCATTAAAAAATCCAGCTGTTATATAAGCAGCGATTTCGATGATATTTTCCGCCGCAGTGTGAGTGCTTCGGTGCAAGTCGCCAAATGGTGGAGTTGAAACTCTCATTAGCATTCTGTGTAAACCCACCCAAACATTTTGCAAGCAAGTTCTTTCTTTGATAAATCTTCATAAATTGGCAATATATATTTTGCCACATCCTGGTGTAGAGGCTCTGGATAAGAATATTCTTGTCTGAGGTTTTCAGCACGCCGATATTTACACCAACTCTTCTCCAGCAGGGCAGTTTTCGTGCTTCGGGTGTTTATCTGTGGATGTGTACTGATGATACGTAGCCATTACATCGTGCTGCACATTCTCAACTGAATCAGGATTTCTAATTATGGCCAAACCGTAATATTTAGTCAGTTTCTTTACCAGATTGTCAGATCATAAGATAAAATTCAATGCTGTATATAAAAAAAAAACACGAGTATGCGTGCTAACAACTTAGTAACCAAGTTTGGCGTCGGTAATCGAATTATAGCCAGAAAACTGTTACAGCTAACTTGAAAATACGTTTAGAAAGTGTATATACTATATGTTGAATATATATAATGCCCTTACAAACTCCAGCTGACTGGTGCGCGGCTCCCTCACAAATTTTACTGTACAGTGTGCTCGAGCATGTGTACTTTTCGAGCTCATTTGGATCCGCTAAAAACAAATTCATACTTGGGGCTTTGAGAGCATATTCTACAAATGGTATACTATCGATTAAGACAACCACAAAAAAATTCGATGTTTTGAAGCCGCTACACCCGGATACCTCCTTAAGTGCGGCTTTGACATCCAGTGTTTCAAGGGCACCGATCTTGTTGTGGCCACCTAAGCATCCTGTTCCGGCTATCTATCGTGTGTTTGTTTGAGAAAACCAGAATGTATTACACAACTGAGTTCCGGAATAAGAATTTCGAGATCGTAGTGCATTTGTTGCTTTGTTGTCACTTAACCCAGACAAGATCTTGCAACTTTTTTACCACACGGGGTTTCGTTGGTTATATAATAAATATTTATTTTGTATATGTTTTTAATTTATTGTTTATATAAATTATTTCGTTTGTTATTTATGCAAACAATTTCGATTTGGTTCTTAATTGACAGCCATATGAACACAGCGTATCTCTTGATCCGCTAATCGCACACTCTAAATGAGCCATTAATATTCTCATGATTAAAAGACACTGCGTGGGTGGATTCTAAATTTCTTTCTGATATAAAACTTTTAGTTATTTATGGAATTTGGTTTTGCATTGTTAAAATAATGTATTTCTTGGTTTTCTGATTTAAATCGCAATATGTTGTGGAATCTATTGTGGCTAATCGGCTTATCCTATGATTGAACTATCGTTTAATGTGAGACCTAAAGGCTTAGTTCAATATATAAAATATATCGATACCGCAATTAGGTACCCGGTTAATTTTTCACTCTACAATCTTCTTGTGCTATACTATAACCTACTATATATGAATCATTCCGATACATTTTAAAGAATCTAGAGTGAAATTTCCATTATTCCCTTTCGAATACTGATCATGAAAATGAATCCAACATTTGACCTTCGACGGAATAACCTTTTCCTTTTCAATAAAAGTAAAGTGATTCCAGCGCCGCAAAATAACTTGTTCCTTTTGAAAATAAAAATTCGGCTTTCATTAGCACAATGGCGAGACCTTGATATAAGGAAATAGTTAGTCATCCGGTCAGACGTGCAGAAATACAGGCACCACAACCAGTTCTTGGATGGCGAGATTTATTCCGCAAGCGAGGGAGACTCTCAGACAACGGTGCGACATTCGTGGAATGAATAATAGATCAGAATTTAAATTCGATGTTTCGTAGACAGATGCGCATTTGAGAACGAGCTACAGAACTCGTTGCCTCAAAGGCGAATAAATAATTTGTTGGCTGAAATACAAAATTCACTGTCATGTGAAAAATGCCGAAATAATTCACATAGTGTTTGCTGGGCAAGCGATGCCCCAACTGATTCCCAAAATGATTACTATTATTGAGTAATGATCTCCGACGTTAGCTGTCATCTTAATGATCTAAAAATATCTAATTGAACTAGAGATCAACCTACTTCCGTTTGAAGAATTGGTTTTACAAATTTGTTGGTGCAACAATACTCTAGTTGAATTTGTTGCACTATTAAAAAAGTTCCAACAAAATATGGATTAATAAAAATATAAGATCGTCCTCACTGCTGTGCCCCGGGGTTTGGTTCGACGGGGAGCTTCGTGCCGCTTCCTCAACTTGTGTAATGTTGATAATCCTTGGAGTTAAATGCTCAGCAGTATTTTCGCTGGAACGGTGTTGTATATAAAACTCGTTTAAACACTTTTCTACTCCAAAACGGTTGAACTAATTATTATTATTTATTGGCCTCAAAGAACCCGGAAGTTCATGACCTCACCGCCTCGGCTTCGCCATCGTTCCCTGTCCTGGGCACTCTCCTTCCACGCTTGACCATTCGATCCGATCTCCTCGAGGTCAAACCTAACATTGAACTAAAGGTTTATGAAATAAATCAGGAACAACTTTGGTTGGAAAAACCTTCCCAACCATTTACCACGATTAACAGCGAATGTTGTGATTATAATAAATGTTATTTGTCTTCTTCACTTATGTAAATATACATATAGTTGTTTTTTGACTATAGTAAAATAATTAATTGTTCTATAATCGAACTTTTTCATTTATGTGACAGTCAATGAAGTTAATAATAACAAGTTTTCATTTAAACACTTTTAGGTTGTTAATAATGTTGTAGACAATAATTGTTTTCTAAACTTTAATCCATGATATCACACAGCTAACTTTGTTCTTTTGGGACTAGTAAAGTCTAAAATCTAAGTGGATAAGCCGGTTACGATTTATATTACTCGCGTTATTCGTCAAATACTACTCGAATCTCGAAATCTGTTGTTCCATTATAGAGTTCGGGTTTGTGCGACGGTTTTCGTATAAAAATTATAGAAAACGACCACTTTAGTCGGTGGTTAGATTTGGTTCCTTCTTCATTTTCGACTGTTCACATCGACGAGTAATTTCCAATTACTTCGTAGTACTTGTTTCACTAGTTTGCGATGTGTTTATCATGATCCCAAACAGGTTGTGTTTACACAGTTGGCCTAGTCGTGTGTCAACGATATTTTTGTATATTTTACTAGCATTGCTTTCACGCATTTGCACTTTTGTGGGTGGCACTATATGTCCCTGAAGGGTACTTATCTAATGTCCCATAATAGAATTTATTCATATGTGGGTGTGTGGGGTAGGAACATTGTGCACCGGCGTACGGCGCTGATTCTCTACTATCCCCATCGTCGATTTGTTCATTCGTTCACTGTTTACCCAACGCCGGTGGAGGACAATACACAGATTGCACCAGAGAAAATAGTACAAATGAAACACTGATTTGTTTAAGTGAAGTTTATTTCGAAATCAAGGAAAAACACTACTATTGGAATAACTTGTTTGAATTCGCGGCTTATTGTTTTCGTTTCATTTTTTTATTGGATACTAAAATTTTACGGTAGCACTGCATGAAAGTTACATTATAAAGTAAATAAAGAAAACATAATCTTCGAAGACTGGCGCAAATATAATATTCGACATGGAGGTTGCAAACACTTCGACACGACGAAGGAATATCACGTGACCATGATGGTCAGCGGATGGAATTTGACTGGCGTTATTTTGAATTTACGACAGGATGGCAGAGACTCGACTTATCCCTTTGAAAGATTCAATTTGACTCCCCGTGGTCTGTTGCCGTAAACATCAACTAGCCGCGATGAAGATGGACTTCCATCGGTCTGGAAGTAGCCAATCCGATATTTTCCTTGGTGATAACCAAGGAGCAATCGAACTGGAATCTATAACCGACGCATTTCCGCTGTGGCCGTAGAGGCCTGGATGGAAATCCATTTGTTGGAAGCCACGACAACGCAGAAGCGAATGGTGCGTAAAAGGAAGTTCGGATACGCCGGTGATCAAATAAAAAATCGAACACCGAGGCTGGCTGATTATGCCAGCATAAATCATAGGAAATATGGTTTCCTTTTCTGTTGATATGCTGGTACATGGATATGGTGGTGAGGAATTTTACCTGCAGATGTGCAGGCTAACGTCTCACCCAGGGGAACCATGGACCAGCGGAAAGTAAACAAAACAAACGCAGTGGGGTACTGTGTGTTTGCTTTGCTTTGCTGTGGGTCATCATAGGGCATGGCATGGGTAAGATTGTCTAAACAATGCCCATTTCCATGCCCAAATTCCATGGTCGGTTGATAACCAATGAAAGAGAATTGTCGCAAGTGTTGCGAACCTCAGGATTGGAGCACTATTCAATTATGAACCGTAGTAAGGATATAGGCTGCAGCTGTGTCAACAATTACGCAGGCTAGCGGTGTTTATCGATTATAATTGCTGACGAGCTGCGCCGATAGGGGGTAAAGAATGGTTCATATATTATGGATCTGAAAAATTCCATGTTATGCATGCCGTTGGTGAGGTTTAACTTTCAGGTGAAAGCTATTGAAAGACAGCTTACGCTGCTCGAATGCAGGTAAGTATACGAGGGTTGCCTCTTCCTCATTTCCCTTTTCATATATATTTCATTTAGATTCCTTTTCGTTTTAAAATCTCTGTATGTTAACATTTCTCTTAATATTTTTGTTAATATATTTTTTTTATGTTGTCATTAAAAAAAAAGAGAGAGAACTTCCTAAAATGTTCAGCTAACAGAAAATTATAAAAATATAAAAATATTATTGTACGCCGAAAGGCATTACACAAATCTATATCGTGTAATTTAGAGTGCTCGTGTAAAGCCAGTAAATTATTTTAAGAATATAAAAAGTTTGTAAAATACGAGGGTTGCCTCTTGTGTTTCGGGATTTGGCAACCCTAGTGTTGCAATCCGGCAATTGACAGCTCTGTCGTAAAATTGGACATTTTTGAGGTTATACGCACTCAGAACGTTTTGACATACGAGCGCTATTTATGTTGTTTACAGTAACTTAAAAGATTCATCTCGGCCCAAAAATGGAATTAAATCGTCAACATTTTCGTGCGATTATTTTTTACAACTTTCGGCGTGGATTAACTCAGCAACAGTGCATGGATGAACTTAATTCAATTTTTGGCGATGAAGCTCCATCAAGGGCCGGTGTTTATCGATGGTATGGTGAATTCAATCGTGGTCGTAGTTCACTCCAAGATGAATTTCGTGAAGGCCATCCAAAATCAGTTGTTGTTCCGAAAACCATTGATGCTGTGCGCGAACTGATATTGGAAGATCGTCATGTGACCTATCGTGAGATTGAGACAACCTTAGGCGTTAGTGGGACCAGCATACATTCAATATTGCATTAACATTTGACCGTCAAAAAAATTTGTTCGCGTTGGATCCCACACAATTTGTCAATCGCTCAAAAAAAGGCTCGTGTCAATTGGTCGAAGGAAATGCTCAAAAAATACGGTCGCGGTGCTTCGAAACACGTCTATGACATCGTGACAGGTGATGAATCGTGGATTTACGCGTATGAGCCCGAAAGTAAACAGCAGTCGACTGTCTGGGTGTTTCAAGATGAGCCAAATCCAACAAAAGTTGTTCGCGCACGAAGCACTTCCAAGCAAATGGTCGCCTGTTTTTCCGGAAAAACTGGACATGCCGCAACCGTACCACTAGAACAACGCAGAACAGTCAATTCTGATTGGTACACAACCATTTGTTTGCCAGTTGTCTTCCAAGAAATCAGGAAAACCAACCGCCGAAGACGGATCACTCTTCACCACGACAATGCGAGCTCTCACACATCGGCTGCGACAACTGCATTTTTGAGCACCCAAAACATCGATTTGATGGGTCATCCGCCGTATAGTCCTGACTTGGCACCGAATGACTTCTTTTTATTCCCGTACGTAAAAAACAAACTGAGAGGTCAACGTTTTTCGACACCTGAAGAAGCGGTTGCTGCATTCAGAATGCATGTGTTGGAGATACCTCAATCAGAGTGGCAAAAGTGTTTCGACAATTGGTTCAAACGCATGCAAAAGTGTATAGATCTTCATGGGGAATATTTTGAAAAACAATAAAGTGATTTTCGATGATCAATATTTGTTTTTGTTCTCTAATCCCGAAATATAAAAGGCAACCCTCGTAATGGTTTGTGGAGTGAGGGAAAAGCAGGTTGATTTAAGGAAATGGATGGTTCTTTGGAAACACTTTAAAGAACCGCCACAGGTGTCTGTTTCTGTTTCTGTTAACCTATTTTATGTGGAAGCATTTCAACGTTTATGGATTTTCTCAGGTTTATCAATGAATGATTTAAGTTTTCCTTAATGGGGAAGTCTGAAGCCGGTGCGGTTTTTTTCAAATCACTTTTTTTATAAGATAACATTTATTTTCATTCACAAAACCTTTGTTACATAAAAGTATTTGCCTGAATATCTGTCTGTAGATATACCAATCACAAACGTGGCGTCGACCAAATTGGCTAACTAAATATTTGGCGGTGTTCCTTTTTTCCGTGTGGCAGAAACCTTGACGTGGTGCGGGGGCTTAAATAACAATTAATTCTTCAGGCTATGCTGACGGAAGCCTACGCTTCTATCGGGGTTACCCATGTCAGACAGGCTAGCGAGGAGTAACATTGGGGTATACCGACTATATTATAACGGCGCCTCTCTGACATCGGGTCGAATCAGAGCAGTAAGTAAACCTTACCTCATCAAAAACGGACTCTCATATAACGGACTCTTTGAACCCCCAAGACACATGGGAACAAACAAAAATGAATGAAAGCGATAAACACAAGAAACATACAAAAAAGCCGGTAGGCGTAGGTGTGATGAGCCGACACTCCCATAAGTGAAGAATTCATCAAGAAAACACCGACTTGGCCAAAATAAGACGTAGACAAGTCAGTGCGATAATGAACTCTCGGGTCTCTACAGGCCAATAAATAGTGGTAGTAAATACGATACTGATTTAAATATAAACGGTAATTTTACTATTTTGCTTAGCAACAAGTTGTGAGCTAGATGATCTTGTGCGTGGCTGTTGTTTTGTTTATGAAGAGTAGGGGAACCGGCATGGCTAGCGGTCGCGCTCGACTTAGTAGTCAGTACAGCCATGAGCGAAGAAGATATAGAATTCATCAAGAAAACACCAACTTGGCAAAAATGAGACGTAGATAAGTCAGTGTGGTAATAAATTCTCGGGTTTCTACAGGCCAATAAATAGTGTTAGTAAATATGATACTGATTCAAATATGAACGGTAATTTTACTATTTTGCTTAGCAACAAGTTGCGAGCTAGATAATCTTGTGCGTGGCTGTTGTTTTGTTTATGAAGAGTAGGGGAACCGGCATGGTTAGCGGTCACGCTCGACTTAGTAGTCAGTACAGCTATGAGCGAGAAAGAGGTACATACGTCTGCCGCGCAACGGATTATTATAAAATGTTTAACAAATGAAGGGGCTAAACCCTCGGAAATTTTTTCTCGATTGAAGGCACACTTTGGTGATGATACACTGTCTCAGAACCGTATGTATATTCATTTTTAACATTTGAAGGCGTTAACCCCTCGGAAAGTTTTTCTGGGTTTGGTGATGGTGCACTATCTCAGAATAGTATGTATACGTGGGCCAAGGAATTTAAAAGTAGGCGACAACGTATGGGAAACGAAAGTCATTATCACCGGAAAAATTCTTGGAGGGGGTTTTTTGGCGGATTTGTGAGTCGTTTTCAAATGTTTGATGATACAGTGTTCCGCCGAACACTGTTAACCGCAGAGGGAAATACACAAGCGGAGCAAAACACGGTGGCAAAGGAAGCGACGAACTACCTTTAGGTGAACCAGGTCTGTTTATTTTACACAAAAAAAACACGAACTAATTTTACTGTACACTTTTGTTTATTAACATTGTTTTTAATTCCGAGTTTACATCAAGTCACTATCCGTATTAAGTACTCCTGACGCTTTTACTGTAAGTTAACTTACGAACTTTGGACACACGTTAACTCGCCTTTCTCTTTATTTTTAACTTTTAAGTCGCGGTTACTTCTACTAGTGTATTCGTCTCGCGGTTCGATCTCCTCGGTGGGGTTCACTGTCCTGCTGCTCGACTATACGATGCGAATCTTCGATATCGACTCTCCTGGTCCTTCGAAAGAGACTTCTCGTCCCGAGGGCTATCAAAATCAGACTACTGACCGTGTTTTAGAATTTGATTTCCAAACTCGAGTATATTCCACTGGTGTGAATTATTTTTATTTATCGCTTGGTATACGGTTCTGATGTATTTTTCTTATTCGATTTTTTTCGTTCGGTGTTCTTCACTATTTTTGCTTGTGAATTGTGTGTATCTGTTAGAATCGCTACCGTTTTTTCGACTCAACGGCAGTTTTAATAATTGATTTTCTTCCCGAACAACGAACGGTGAACGCACCTTACTACTGTCAGTTATGACAGTCGGCAAAAGCCGCATATCAAAACAAAAGAACGAGGTATGCCCATTCGAGATGTCTTTATGACAAAGCCAGGCCTCACCCCACTTCCTTGCCAAGGGATCATCATCATAATCGGTACTACAACCGGATTCGGTCTTAGCATTATTTAGCAAGTCTCTCCACCGGTCTCGATTTGGAGCTGATGTCATCCAGTTTGGCACTTCCAGGCTGCAAAAAAGACGTTACAAAAAAAAACGCATTCTCGCACACCCCCCCCCCCCCCCCCCCCCCCCCATCACCCTAACGGCTTGGTCCTAAACGCAAAGAGATCTTACGGCAGGAAAAGGGGGATAGCCATCACCATCTAGTTGATCACCTTGCACTTCGTAGGGCTTGTCCATCATACGGCTTTAGACGTTATTGAATTGCCGCCGTCTTTACCCCTATATCGGTGGCGGAGTGTTTCGTGCATCTTTGACCCTGCGAATAACAACGGAAAGTCTTAGTCGCCCTCACGATCCGCCCAATACCCCATTCACAATAGTGAAGTAGTTTCCTTTCACCTTATTCCAGGTGCAACTGGTGTGAGCAATAGGTAGGTTTTTACCTATTTCACCTTCAGATAGCATGGCTCTGATTGCTTCAGTGCTCGCATCTGTGGTCAGATTGAAGGGGTTTGGTATGGTATGGGTTGACCCATTTTGGTGGCGAAACCAACAATCCCCTTTTTTAGTCTCAAAGGCGTGCGGCATTTATCTGTCCACGTAAATTTCCAAGAATGATATGCGAGCTAGCACTGATGCACGTCAAGTAGTCTCCTTTAAAATGTGTAAATTCATCTGACGACTTACCAACCGAGAAAATTTGGATGTGTATTTCTTCCTTTGTTCTCGGATACGGGATCACTCAGAGGTGAGTCCCGTTGACGTATTAACTCGCAACTCCAGGGGAATTACGGAATATTCCTTGGGTGGAGGCACCCCACTGCCCAATTATCTTTCGTGAGCGCCCTGGTTTGCCCCTATAGTTTGCGTGTATGGTTTTGCGCTTATAGTTTGCCGCCTACAGTTTTGGACTCGGCTTTTAAAAATGTCTATTTTGACTCATTTAATGGCTCCTTTCGACGAAAGTAGCTAATAAAAGACGAAGATTTATTCGGTACTGAAGAAAAGTCTGAGTCTGGCCGGTCTGCTCAGATGGATTTCGACATCCGAAGGGATAGTTTGTAAGCCTCCTATCGAAGATTTCCCTTCTTAAACGCCTCTTGGGCTTCGGGTACGACCTTGTTGAAATAACGTGGTCTAGAAATCTTTCGCAGTCTTCCCCTGTGTGGGTAGGGTCTCCAGATGAATATCGACCGCGGTCTGCTCCTTTCCAGTTCCCCTTGGTAAGGTTCCCGCTTCGGCTGCCTTAAGCCCAATCCTTCCCGTTTTATTATTTTCAAAGTCAACCGAAAAACTTTCGGGATTTATGGTTGTTTGGGGAAAATCAAAACAATCAGGCGGTACATTGACCTTGCAATTTTTTCAACAGGAGGTCGTTAATAGCCCATCATCCGATAGTCCCGACAAGGAGTCCATTACTTGGAAACTGCAGGGAATTTCTTTGTGCAACTTAAAATTTCCATGGCGGCATCCCCTAGACTTACCCCGGTCAAAAGGCGTCTAGAGGGTCGTCGATTTTGGGGCATAGCATGTGTCGAGTGAAGTGCCTTCAACTTCAAGAACCTGATCTCAGCGTCGCTGTCCACGTTTAAGCACGTAGTGTTTCTACGGCCGGCGTCCAAAGGGAGTTAGACAATCGGGGCTTTGGTTGGCGAAAGCTGAGAACGGCTTTTGCTGAGTTGCGAGTTTATTGCGGTTGGGTAGAAGTTTCCCGACCCGACCTCTGGGAGTTTTCCGACCGCTCCCATTTTGCTTTTTGTCAACACACTGTCGACGCGTGTGTATGTTGACCGCAAAATTCGCGCGGCTGGCCGCTCGAAAACGAGAGATCCCTCTGCTTTGGAGCCTCTGTAGACTCCTTGCTAGCAGAGCTAGGGCGACTTCGGGCTGCTTTGGGTCGACGGTGTGGGGGTCGGTGCTTCCGGCATTTTGAGCCCATAGTTCGCACATCTCGTAATGGGGGTTCAAATCCAAGTAATGCAATTTGTTTTTAACATACTTGTGCAGTCAACAGACTTTTTATTTTGCTAAAATAAATTTTAAATTAAAGTCAAATAAATTTAAGGAGAAGGTATGTAACACCAACGATATCCCTTTGGTTTTAAAAAAGCAAGACTAATGACCTTGCCCGAAAAAAAAGCAAATCATTATGGAAAATTTAACAAGCCTCAGGACTTGCTAAATAAGGCCAAGACCGATTCCCGGTTGTAGTGCCGATGATGATGATGATGTAACACCAACGATATCCCTTTAGTTTTAAAAAAACATCGCTTATCTGAACTGAACTGGATTATGTATCGATGGTAATCACACCACATCCTTCGAGGACGACCATGAAGTTAATGATCTCCAATAGTGATTCGATTACACTCGTCATCCGTGCGTAAGGCCGCGAAGAGCGGCAATTCACCTTTGCTGAATCCTGACTCTCCAAATCCCGATTTTCAGCTGCTTCCCATCCAAGTTTGCTACAAAGTCGTGAAGCACCTTATTGACAACATCAGCTACAATATTTTTGGAAAACCATGTTGACAACACGCAAGCTCCTTTGCTAACTAACTTCCACTTTGCTTGTAAGACTTTCCTTTCTTTTGATTACTGAACGTGTAACCAATTCCTCATACGAGATTATTGATAACTTTCCATCTACCGTAATATGAAACACATTTCTCTTAAACCAGCAATGACACCATCGTTAAATAGAAAAGCAATAGATTTCGAGCTGCATTAATTGTTCTTAAACTTGTTCCTCATTAACCATAGAAAATCGATTGTCACACTTTTCTTATTGTCACCACATCTAACAATTTCACTTGGCCAATATTTATTGTTCACTTGTGATTCACTTGACTTGGTTCACTCTAGAGTGGTTATTGGAATATTATTCTAACGTTTCTTTATATATGACTTCTTCCTAACACTTTTTGCTTTCCTATTATTCAAATGTCCAAGAGATTTCTTTGGGCCTCCCTTAACTGTTGAGATCATTTTCCACAGAGAACGACCCACCTTCTCGCTTCGAACTCAACGAGCGAATTATCCTCAAGAACTAAGGAGCAATTAACAACTCAAACGAGATGATCAACTTGACTCATCGAATTAAATTTTTTGCCTGAACTTTTAAATGTCATGAACTCAGGGTTTTAGATAAAGACGAGATGACGAAGATTCGAAAGTCTGTCTGAGAAATAAACAAACACGGTGAGTGCGTGAATACCAAGACGCCAATTCCTGTGGTGACACGCTGATCTTGTGTGGATTATTTGGTGTGTTCGCAGGTGGCTCTGGGTTGTTGGGCATGAACATGAAATGGTTTGACGAGGGTCGCAGCCGTTTGACAGCTTCGTGCACCAGAGCAACCTAAATGTGGTCATGCTGGAGCATGATTGTTATTGCGGTTGTGAATTGCTAGTTGGAGCAATTGGTGACTGCTTCGTTGGCTGAGACTGCTGTTATGCAGCAACTATTGATGCACTATTACTATGTCACATATGACTCGCTGTTGGTGGCGGCAAACCGATATTTCCTCTCGTCATTGGGCGAGAGGAAGCAACTCGCGCCTTGATTTTCAACAGTTGGCATTCAATATATGGTTATGAGCATCTATATAATAATCTCCTATCAAGTTTAATTTTGCAAATCAAAAGTGCTTAAATGCATTATCCGCCCTTTAATTACTTCTTCTTTCGTTTCTAATTTGTGCATTAACATTTGCATCATTAAGCCCAAGTCTTAGTCAGAGAACCCAAGATGGTCACTTTCTTGGAGGAATCTAACAACAGCATCGAATTGATCAAAATTCCGTGCAACAATCCTGAAAGCGCATGTGGTGAATTTATTTTTCCTAAGTTACCGCTTTGGTAATTAAGATGTTTTATGGTTTTTTTTGCAGCTCATCAATTTTATTGTCAGTACAGAGTTTAATTGAAATGATTGGCAACATGTTGTTGCTATTCCCAAAGGGGGACGTGGAGGATGGGTTGACACCTACAAATAGTAGATCGTTGAACTGGACAGGTTTTAGTACTTCGAAGTTTCTCGGGGGAAAAAGATAGATATGTCCGTTTAAGGATCTTTGGCCAAAGTGTTTGGCGGGTTTTACTATTGTAGTTCCCAATGAAACGAATAAAAATCACTTTTTTATGTCTCTTCTTTAAGTGGTTTAGTTTTACTTCTTATTTAGTTATTAACAATAAGACCAAAATAAAAGGACAGTGAAGAGTTGCAAAAGAACAAATTTAGTGCGGCTACCACCCCACAACAGTGAAGAGTTGCAAATAAACAAGTTTTAGTGGGGCTACTACCCCATAACAGTCAATGGTTATAAAAGAACAATAGTGAAGAGTTGCAAAAGAACGAGTTTAGTGCGGCTACCACCCCACAACAGTGAATAGTTATAAAAGAACAACAGTAATTAATTCTAAGGGAACAAGAGTGAGTAGTTACAAAACAACAACAAAGAATCGTTATAAAAGTAAAGTAGTGAGAAGCTCTAAATAGTACCAAATGGCTTAATCGATTAATTAAAGCACGTATCAAATAATCTGTCGGCAAATTTTTCCGGTATTTATTCAATATGATTGCTATCTTTTTTTCATTACCTTGGATTGCTACACTCGCCGTGAATGCGCCAGACGCTGGTTTTACTTCACTAGGTGACCTTCATGATCCTAGGGACCCAAACTCACCCTTAACTTACCATCCGCCGTGACCTGCACATGTATATCTACACAAACACCGCTCCGCTGCGTATGTGGCTAGCCGGCCGATAAGAGCCATTCGATTTCCTTACCTTTGTTCTTGTTGCAACGATCTTCGGCGGCATTATAGCGTTTTTCCCGTCCAAACCTATAATATAAACCATATGCCATACTTAATATCCAAAACCAATAAAATATTCGCAATCAATTAAAAATATGAACAGTGTGTCACGGATTTCCAAAAATTAGAGGATCACGAAATGCGCATCTTCAGATGAATTTCATTACATTTCCTATCCAAGAATTTGTTCCACCAAATTCTCACCCATTTCTAGAATTTTATTCCATTCGAAGCGCATGATAAATCTCGTCGGCTCTTCTAAGAATTTTTATGTATATTATCTCACAAAATCTCAAACCAGATCTGAATAAAAGAGCGGTGCTTTTTCAATTGCGAAATCAGTCAAAAGGTTGCCATCCGAAATTGTGGACACCAACAATTCAATATTTAAAAATGTTGTAAGAAGTTAGTTTTTTGTTGACAGCCTTGTATCAAGACCGTGTCTAATTTTAGAAAAATCAGCATCATCATCGTCATCGGCACTACAACCGGGATCCGGCTTTGGTCTTATTTAGCAAGTCTCTCCACCGGTGTCCGGTCCTTATCCGAGACTTGTTAAATTGTCCATAATAATTAGTTTTTCCGGGCAAGGTTATTAGCCTTGCGCCAACCTTTCTCAGGATGTCGCTGCATGCATTGGTTCACTACTTGGCGGGTGCCAAAGTAGCTATCCAGGGGTGTAACGTGGAGACTGCATGTCAACTTGGATTGAACAGGGACAAGGATCGTCCTGACCTTCGCCGGGTTGAAAGCAGAGACTTCGCCCTGTATGTTCCATTCTTAGTGTAAACTGGTCAGCTGAGCTCCTAAGAAGTGAATTCAAATTTGACCTTAGGAAATGTCATAGAATTTTAACCTTAGCTGGGCACAGGGAGACGTGTACCGCAGTCTTGTCTTCGTTACATCATTAATAGAATAATTATTTTATAAATTAATTTGATTTATTATTTTGAGTTAGTGAAGTCCTGAACTTAGTCTAACTTATTACAATATATAAATAAAATGACTTGATGGCCCAACTCTAATATTTGCTTAATATTATTTCATTTCAGGGTTTCATTTGGATCATCAAAAGGATCAATGGTCGAAACGTTAGTTTTCGAGACTCCCACACCTCTACCAGAACATGCAGAACGTGAATTTGGTTACTCTATCGAAAACAATATTAGCGGCATGCAATCAATGTGCAATAACGATATGAACACATCGTGTAGTAGAATTAATTCCTCGTTGGACGACAGCGGCATTGAATTACAAGAAGAGTAAGTACCAACTTTTAGTTATTTCGTACTAGTTTTAAGTTTAATAGTTTTAGTCACTACGCATTTTCCTTGATCTGTTAGGAATATCAGAAATATCTCTGTAAACTGAAATTTAGCGAGAGCTTGTGGCGGCTGTAACCATTGGCAATATTTAAATTCTTTACTGTTTCGACTTTCGGAAACACTACACGACACTTTAGTTAGCAATCCACGGAGCTCATTTTTCTTTCTCTCTTTTCCTTCCGTCGTCGGAGTTTCCTTGCCAGTAAAAATGTATGTCGAGTCAGCCAGGTGAATTGTTGCAGTTAGACAAGATGTCAAAAGTTCGTTTTGAAGTTTTTGTTTGTTACACAAAAAAAAAAGTATACATATAGATGGAAACGAGGAGTCCCTCTTATTTAATGTTCATATACGAGGGTTGCCTTTTATATTTCGGGATTAGAGAACAAAAACAAACATTGATCATCGAAAATCACTTTATTGTTTTTCAAAATATTCCCCATGAAGATCTATACACTTTTGCATGCGTTTGAACCAATTGTCGAAGCACTGTTGCCACTCTGATTGAGGTATCTCCAACACATGCATTCTGAATGCAGCAACCGCTTCTTCAGGTGTCGAAAAACGTTGACCTCTCAGTTTGTTTTTTACGTACGGGAATAAAAAGAAGTCATTCGGTGCCAAGTCAGGACTATACGGCGGATGACCCATCAAATCGATGTTTTGGGTGCTCAAAAATGCAGTTGTCGCAGCCGATGTGTGAGAGCTCGCATTGTCGTGGTGAAGAGTGATCCGTCTTCGGCGGTTGGTTTTCCTGATTTCTTGGAAGACAACTGGCAAACAAATGGTTGTGTACCACTCAGAATTGACTGTTCTGCGTTGTTCTAGTGGTACGGTTGCGACATGTCCAGTTTTTCCGAAAAAACAGGCGACCATTTGCTTGGAAGTGCTTCGTGCGCGAACAACTTTTGTTGGATTTGGCTCATCTTGAAACACCCAGACAGTCGACTGCTGTTTACTTTCGGGGTCATACGCGTAAATCCACGATTCATCACCTGTCACGATGTCATAGACGTGTTTCGAAGCACCGCGACCGTATTTTTTGAGCATTTCTTTCGACCAATTGACACGAGCCTTTTTTTGGGCGATTGACAAATTGTGTGGTATCCAACGCGAACAAATTTGTTTGACAGTCAAATGTTTATGCAATATTGAATGTATGCTGGTCCCACTAACGCCTAAGGTTGTCTCAATCTCACGATAGGTCACATGACGATCTTCCAATATCAGTTCGCGCACAGCATCAATGGTTTTCGGAACAACAACTGATTTTGGACGACCTTCACGAAATTCATCTTGGAGTGAACTACGACCACGATTGAATTTACCATACCATCGATAAACACTGGTCCTTGATATAGCTTCATTGCCAAAAATTGAATTAAGTTCATCCATGCACTGTTGCTGAGTTAATCCACGTCGAAAGTTGTAAAAAATAATCGCACGAAAATGTTGACGATTTAATTCCATTTTTGGGCCGAGATGAATCTTTTAAGTTACTGTAAACAACACAAATAGCGCTCGTGTGTCAAAACGTTCTGAGTGCGTATAACCTCAAAAATGTCCAACTTTACGACAGAGCTGTCAATTGCCGGATTGCAACACTAGGGTTGCCAAATCCCGAAACACAAGAGGCAACCCTCGTATTTTACAAACTTTTCATATTCTTAAAATAATTTGCTGGCTTCTAAATTACACGATATAGATTTGTGTAATGCCTTTCGGCGTACAATAATATTTTTATATTTTTATAATTTTCTGTTAGCTGAACATTTTTGGAAGTTCTCTCTCTTTTTTTTTTAATAAAAAGATAAAAAAAATATATTAACAAAAATATTAAGAGAAATGTTAACATACAGAGATTTTAAAACGAAAAGGAATCTAAATGAAATATATATGAAAAGGGAAATGAGGAATGGGAAGGGCATGTTAAGGGATGTTAAGTCATTTCTTCATTGCCAATCCACCACCAGTTGGGATGGGATCGGTCATTTATAGATTAATATCGATCGCCTCTTGGCATGCTAAAGCGCAAGTGAACTGAAGCATTTGATACATCACTGTTATAAAGAATCCGTTTGTCCCTGGCACCACGAAAAGCGTGGTAAATAATAGGGACTCCGTGCTTGTTTTGGATAAGACCTTTTCTATCCAAGAGAAGTGTTGACGTCCGGCGCCGTGCTTCCTCGGAATGAGGGAAGAGCGGGGACCTTTTATTATTTCTTTATTTAATATTATATTTTAGAATATGGATTATTCTAATTTAAACTCTTTTTATTTAAGTAGTTTAGTCACGATGAGAAATGTTTATTTATATTTATTTCTTTTTGTTTATTTGTTGTCTTCTTAATCTTATCTTAATCAATCTTAACTACTTCTCTCTCACTGTGTATTACACAAACTCAAAACTCCAACAAAACTCAAAGTGAAACTACTTGAACTGCTTCTCAACTCGAACTGAACTCTTTGATTGGCAACCAACTAACTGAACTCAACTCCAAACTCAAACTGATTTTACTATTAAAATGTCTCTCTACTTATGGAACATTATGTTCTAATTAACTGGAAATTATAACATGAACAAAACACAAAATTTATCAAAGTCTCTGTGACTTTTAAATTGAATAAAATTTGAACGATAATCAAAGTTGCTATGTTTTGAATGAATAAAAAGGTGCAGGTTATTAAATGTGCATGTTATTAAATGATATAGAATATTGTGAATGTTTATGGATGGAATGTATTAAGTGAGAATGTAGTATATGTTAAGGGAAGTTTTTAAGGATGTGTAACTAAAGAAATAATAATAATAATTAAAAAAAAAAAAAAAAAAAAAAAAAAAAAAAAAAAAACCCCGACAAACAACGGAAAGCTTACATAGATTTAGCATTTCGAAAATTTAGTTTTGATGTTAGGTTTAGAATAGAGTTAGGTTAAAGAAAAAAAAAAAAAAAAAAAAGAAAAAAAAAAAAAATTCTATAGATAGTTTAGTATATAAGTTAGATATAAGGTAAAAACAATAACAAGAACAAAGTTTTTTTCTTTTCTTCATTTTCTTTGTATCCAATTAAGTTCCCTAAAAATGCATGTAAACAAAATAACCATAATGTCGAAAGATAAATTTTCATGCTTTAAGCGTATGCATGTAACTTAGAGAGTCCGCAAGGGACCAGTAAGTTAAGAAATAAGATAACATAAGCTAGAGTTTAATCATTTTTGTCTAGCAAGTAAGTAAATTATAACAATAGGAAGAAATAAAAAATGATATCTATATAAAAAAAAAAAAAAAAAATAAATAAACCCATTTTGGAGTGTATTCTCCAGGTGCATGTCATTGTGGTAGTATGCTCCCGAGATAAGATTATTTTCGCTGCACATTGCCTTTGCAGTGTGGCCACGTATAATTTTGATAATGAAATCGTCTATCCTATTCAACCCCGATTTGTCATACAGTGTCTTATTAGGATAGAATTTCCTGTATTGAGACTCAGGTGTTCTATGTAATCCGAGGCAGGAACCAGTTGAATAGTGCATTACCTCTTGTGTTCGGTCTGATATCACCCCAATCACTGTGTTTGGAGTTGAAACCTCCCGCCACAACAAAATAATTGTTTTCCGAGTCTAACTTGAGATAACGAAAAAGGGTATCTAGTTCGCTGATAAATTGCGAACACTGAGGAGCTTCAAGTGCATAGACGAATATCACGTATAGATGTCTTTGACTTTTCAAAGGTATATCTATAATGCAAGTAGCGCAAGGCTAATAACCTTGCCCGTAAAAATAAATTATTATGGAAGTTTAACAAGCCTCGAGACTTGCTAAATAAGGCCAAGACCGGATCCTGGTTGTAGTGTCGATGATGATGATGATGATCTATAATGCAAGCTTCCAGCATCTCAAATTTGTATACATCTGTGGGGGGCGAAGTCTTGGTGCCGGCGTATGGCACAGGGCTCTACTCCGTCCCCACAACTCTTCACTGAAAGTCCCACCTCCTAACGCCAAAGGAAAAGCATAAACACACGACGCCGCAGCGAAGGTTAATGGAACGCACCATTTTAATGTTCGAATGTTTTTTATTTTATTGGTATTGATAGTTACTTTTTTGATTAACTAAATGAAAAAAACATGAATTAAAAGTCACTTGAAACCTTTCGAATATATTAATTTAAGCATTCTCATGGCCACCACAAACTATCTCAACACTTCGCACTATAAGTCCGACTATTACTATTAACTAAATATATTTGGTATTTAATTAATCCCGACTTCAGGATGTACGCGTCCCCGGACGCCACGGGGAGCGGAAGACTCACCAACCGGATCGGTGGTTGGAATACGACTTAATCGAGGGTTGGAATCTGGCTTTTGATTCACCCCCGATTCGGTGGTGGTGGATATCCTCTCAGCTAAGGATATATTTTTGCTTACCACAAGAGAGACGTAAAGTCTCTCTTTGTGGAATAGAAAACCAGATCTCGTAATGAAGTTCATGAGGGATCGTGAAGATCATATTGTTCAACTCATGCGCAAAGGCGATGGAAAAACAAAGCAGGAAAACGGTAAAGACAAAAAGGACGCGGAGATCTTTGTTTATGGTGTGCATTGCGGCTAAATAAATAGACGGCAATGCAGCGAGGAAATGTGCTAAAGGAAAAGATGGGACAAGAGCATCATAAAAGTCTTAGATGAGTGATGCCCTTGTGTAAATAGACGAATAGCCATTAGAGAAAGGTGCTAATGGATTACAATACTTTATACAATGAAAATTGTATATCGTATCTTGGTTCGGTAGCCGAAACGAATCCCTTGCTTGCATTTGTATATGTAGGGTAATTCGTTTGTGGCAAAGAACGAAATTGGTGAATGTTTATACTTTTAGACGAGGGATCGTGGTCAGGTATATACCAGCTGAACAAACAAGCTACCCGACACTGCTTTGGCCGTTGGACAATGGAATCGCCAGCCAATGTAAGACATTGTTGTACACATGTAAGGCTGGGAATAGCCAACTTAAGGTTAAGATTCCCTGATTATGCGGTTACATTATATGTGAACCGATAAGTTTTCTTTTCAGGGATATTGTGTTTGGCCTTGGTGAATTGTTTTCAGAAGATAGTTATAATGGGTAAATACTTGATAAATGCTTTCAGGGAATTTATGAAATGCATTTGATGCATGGATGAAGGAATTCTTATAGGGAGTTTAATGCAATGCCCTAGGTGCATTAATTTCTTACGGGAAGGATAGGTTTACAGGTGTGCTGGTGCTTGAGATGCAAAAATGGGTTGCGAATATGGGGGGTTCTTCAGGTGAGCTTTAAGAACCCCCACACATCTGTGAGGTGAATGACCTTGTGGTGGAGGCCTTTCTTAATTAAGACAGCAACTCCATCTCCTTGTGCGGCGTGTGGACGATCTCGTCTAATGACTTTATAATTTTTGTAATCCATTTTGTGTCTCTGATTTAGCTTGGTTTCGCTAACCAGAAGCACTTGGGGTGTTTGGCTTCAAGCGGGTTACCGAGATTATCCCTCCTTTCCATGTGGGTTAGTGAATTTACATTCACAGTAATAATTTTTAGTGTTAAATTAGTTGGACAGTTCATCATTTGTGGTATGTTGGGTTCTCTGAGAACAAGGACGAATAAATAATATCTACTCGGGCCGCTTGTTCCGTCGGTTTTTTTTTTAAATCCAGCAATCTGTCCTTGTATGGCTAACAGGATTGCTCCTATATCTGAATTTGCCTCTTGAGCGGGCGCTTTTATGACGTTGCGTGAAAGTTCCGCCGCCGTTGTATTAATTGGATTACTAGCCATTTGAGAAAATGATATGCTAGGTGCGAAAGATTTTGTGACATTACTTCCCTGTGCCGTGAAGTTTGAGTTTACCGGTAATTTGAGCCAATGATACACTAGGTGCAACGAAGTTATTATAAGAACGGACCTTCATTCGTTTCTCTTCTTCAAGTTGTTTTTTTTTTTTTTAAATTCCAATTTGGCTTTTAGTTGTTGGAATTTCGGACACCCTCTAAAGTTGGCCGGGTGACCTGTATTTTTGCACAGGACGCAAGATAGTTTGCTCCTATCCTGAACCTGTTCTTTACCTAAGGGGCATTCTCCTACTGTATGATTGTTTTGGCATTTTACACATCTAAATTCGATATAGCAGTTAGATGCAACGTGGCCGAATCGTTGGCACCGCATGCACTGCAACACACGGTCAACCTTCCTTATTTTTTCCCAAATTATTGTTTGGAGGAAAATAACTTTAATATTCCTAAGTGCATCGACTTTGCTGTTGGGACTTAGGGAGACAACGAAGAACGGCAACTTGCGGTTGTGATTTCGGGAGAGAGAAGTGGAGAATGGCTTCACATCAATGAATTTTAAACTGTCATTTTCGACGGTTTGTAGTTCCGAGAGGAGTTCCTCGGAGGAAAAAGAAGGATCAACTCCTTTAAGTAACATGGAGATAGTTTTCTCCGATTTAGGTGTGTACGTGAAGTACTCACTCCTTGCTTGCCTTGAAGCAGATTTAATTTTATGATAGTCATCTAAACTATCACATAGGAAACTTATTTTATTATTATTTAAATTTTTCTGTATGTTTACTTACCCAATTTAATTAGGTCTTTAGCTTCCATAAAGCTGACTATGTTGGGAGGCACTTTCTCCTTCTTATTGACTGCTGCTTGTTGTTTCCCCAGCTGTTGTTGCTGCTGCTGCTGCTGTTGCTGTTGCTGTTGCTGTTGCTGTTGCTGTTGCTGTTGCTGTTGCTGTTGCTTCTGCTGCTGTTGCTTCTGCTGCTGTTGTTTCTGCTGTTGCTGTTGATTGCGCCTCTGGCGCAAGACTAATGACCTTGCCCAGAAAAAAAGAAATCATTATGAAAAATTTAACAAGCCTCAGGACTTGCTAAATAAGGCCAAGACCGGTTCCCGGTTGTAGAGCCGATGATGATGATCAGCTCATCCACCAATGTAGGCTTGGTCCTGGAAATTCTTATTACAGATTTCACTAGCGAAATCCGTTGTGAGTATTTTATCTGAGGGATTTATCTCACAGTTGTAAAATTTTGTCCATATACCCCAAATTTTGAAGCTTCGCGTGGGTATAACGAATTCTCCGTACTTCATACGCGATAAACTTGCAACTATCAGAGAAATGGCAAAGTATAAATTTATTAATGAAAATTGATGTTATTCACATTAAAGTACGAGAGTAGGTCAATAAGTCCTTAGAAACACCTACGATGGCGCTCGTAGCATCGCTAATGGTCTGTTTTTAATAATCAAATATTTTATAAATAAAAAAGCGTATAATGTTGTCGCTGCCTTGATTGCCGCGTAACACACATGGTTCTTGAAACGAGTGTAGATCAATAATAAAAAATTAGTTTAATAAAAAAAAATCATTCATTTCAGTTCAGGGAAATTATTTCGAATAGTTAAAATTATTTTTATAAAAATTAATCAACTATTTGTGTTTTTTTAAAATCCATTCTGGTTTATTTTGGGACAGTCCAAACATTCATGTATTTATATCGGAATTCGGACTTCCATTACTCAATATTACAATATGGAATTGTGCTGAATTGTCTTGTGTTTAGTCTTCATTCTCAAGAATGGGTCTTGAAAATCTTCAAATACTATGGAACACATATAAATTGATCATTCAGAGAACGATAATTTCTTTAGTCATGCCGTGAGATTAAGATTATCTTTACTACATATACGATTATCTTTACTACAAAGTACGAGGGTAGGTCAATAAGTCCTTAGAAACGCCTACGATGGCGCTCGTAGCATTGCTAATGATCTGTTTTTAGTAATCAAATATTTTATAAATAACAAAGCATATAATGTTGTCGCTGCCTTCAATGCCGCGTAACGCACATGGTTGTTGAAACTCATGTGGTGATCCAATATAACTCCTTGATAGGAGGGTAGGTCAGTAAGTCCTTAGAAACGCTTACGATGGCGCTCTAAGCATCACTAATGGTCCATTTTTAGTAAGAATCATTCCTCACTAGTTATCTGTCAATGTTCAATTTGGTTCATGTTTCAATTTTGCATGATAAATTGGGTATGAAAAAAATATCTGCGAGATGGGTGCCGCATTTGCTCTGATTTGAGGTGAGAACTTTTGGAGCGCATGCGTCGCAACACAGTGGAGATTAGTAGCTATAGATGAAACATGGATACACCACTACACTCCCGGGGCGAAAGAATTGTCAAACAGTGGATTGTTAAAGGCGAACGGGCTCCAAAGAAATCAGACTCGGTGAAATTAGCTGGAAGGGTTATGGCTACTGTGTTTTGGAATACACGTGGTATTTCATTGACTATTTGGAAAAGGAACTGACGCTAACTGGACAGTGGTATGCGTCATTATTAGGTCAGCTAAATGAGAAAATAAAAAAAAATCGTCCCCATTTTTTAAAGACTTATTGCCCTGCCCTAGTATATTACGTCTTCTTCACGTTGAAGTGAAGGACATTGGCCTTAACCCATTGCACGTTTCTATAGAGATATCGGAAGTCGATCTGGTTGCATTTCAGTTGGTGTCCCAATTTTCTAAAGACTTATTGACCTGACCTCGTACTTTTCATTGATTGCAAAGTACTTATGTATGCGGTTTATCTCATCCTCGAAATATTTTTTATACTCGGTATTCGGTATGGACGTCGAGACGTTGTGGGGGGTTTAAGTATAGATGCCGACGTATGACACTGGTTCACTTAAATCCCCCCGACTATGTTCTGCTGCAAATTGTTCACCAAAGGATGGAATAAGATGGAATAATTAAACGCACTGAGTGCTGTTTTGAGGTTAATCCGTTTTTTTATTGTATTGTTTTTTCTTTACTTATTAATATAATCCTTTTCTTTTATTTCACTTAGAGCTAATTATTAATACAATTAAATTGATTTTATATCAATCTTGTACCAGATGAAACACTTCTTTCTCGACACGGCGACCGCGGTAATTAAAAATTTTACCCGAATGCATGCGTGGACTTTGGTATTGCGGTGTGACTCGCGTAACGACAATATTCGACTGGCTAAAAATCGAAGCAATTAAATTTTGCTCCAAGCGCGGCGTGACCGGCCGCGGTTGTGACTGTGTAACGACTTCGGTGCGGCGTGTCCGATACCGATAGAGATTGGATAGCGACTGATCCCAATTAGGGATGAAGATGGGTAATTTAATTTTGCACACCGGCCAACCAATAGAGATCACGCTTCTGCTCTCTCATGTTCCACGCCCGTCGAGGTGTGGTGAACACATCGGTTAATTCGATAGTCGACGAACATGGGAGAATGAAAGAACAGAAACACGATGTGCCATGATCTCGGGGTGGGTTTGGTTGTGTGTGCATGAATCAATGCAGGTCTAAGGATAACCCATTGCCCTAGTGCGATGACTATGGTGTTCTCAGAGTGCATTGAACTGTAGGGAGTTGGAATTGAGGAGGAGAGGAAAATGTTTTGTAGCTACTCACCTTTGAAAAGATATTTATGCCCAGCGAATGGCATGTCTGGGGAAAGTGAATAGGACGCCGAATTGGCTAGGGAAATCTGATCATGGGAATTAAATTAAATACTTTGGTAATTTCCCCAGCGGTTGTATGATTATGCAACCGCGTCGTTTGATCAGACTATGCCGTTGCTAACCGACATGATGCGATTTCCGGTAGAAATCTCATGGGTTAGCGAAGTGTAGTTGCCGTATGTCGAATAGGTAGCTGAATTCAATTATGCATTACTTGCACAGAATAATGAATTCAGCTACGCGTCCGTTATTGAGATATGTTTTACAGGTAGAATAGCTTGTAAGGGGAATACGGGTAGAAATGGCGCTCTGAAAGCGATCGAAATAAGGTTTTTTTTTTTTTTTTTTTTTTTTTTTTTTTTTTTTTTTTTTTTTTTTTTTTTTATTAGACTTCTCTCGGGAGAGGCGAACCTATAGCGTCGAGTGGGCGCCCCGAGATGGCATCAAATAACTGTTGCAATTCTTTTTGAACAGTTGCAGGTTGTAACGCTCCGGGAACACTCCCGTGGGAAGGGAGTTCCACAGCTTCCCCGCTCTGTAACGGAACGAGCTCTGATGCAGGGATATTCGCGCCGTCGGGAGATGAACCACAAACAGGTGCGATCCGTCGGATTGTCTTGTGGAGCGCATATAAACCGAATTGCGTGGAACAATACCAAGAATATCCACAGAACAGCACCCGTGATAATATCTGTAAAACAGACAGAGGTCGGCTACGCGCCTTCGATGTGATAGCGACTGTAGTCCCGACGTCAGCGCCGAGTCCCCGATCAGGCAGATTGCTCGTCTCTGTATGCTCTCAAGTAGGTCGAGGGTATGTTTACGAGACGAGCTCCAAACAGGAGAGCAATATTCGAGCGCGGGTCTAATTTGAGATTTATATAGGAGAAGAAGTTGGGCCGGAGTAAAGTATTTCTTGGCTCTAAAAAGATAACTCAGTTTTCCTGAGGCTGATCTGGCGATACCCGATACGTGTTTATGCCATGATACATTCTCACAGACCGTGACGCCGAGCAATTTCAAACTTTCCCCAGCCTCGAGGGCCCGGCCACTCATCATCAGCTGTGGAACCGATGATCCAGTTTTCTTTGTGAATGTTGTATACTGGGTCTTCGTTGCGTTGAAGTCGACAAGATTGGCCTTTCCCCACTGCAGGACTTTATCCAGATCCTGGTTCAGAGAGTCAATCTGTCTACATCTCAGCTGGTGCGACGTTGATGCACCAATCGGCCGAACACTCGAAAAGGAGGAAACAAGCGTACTATCATCCGCAAAACTGAACACTTTGTTATCCGTTGCGTCCACAAATCATTTATGTGAATCAAGAACAAGGTTGGAGCCAAAATAGAACCCTGGGGCACCCCGAATTAACGGGATACAGATCCGAACACTCGCCGTCCACAACAACCCGGATCGATCGATTCTCGAGGAAGCTCCTCGTCCAGTCGCAAAGCTGTTGGGAAAGTCCATATGAACGAAGTTTGCTCAGCAATGCCCCGTGCCAGACGCGGTCAAAAGCCTTGGAGATATCTAATGCGACCGCCCTTGACTCACCATGCTGTTCAATCGCAGATGTCCATATATCGGTTATAAGTGTTAAAAGGTCTCCTGTGGACCGCCTGCAACGGAATCCGTATTGACGATCATTCAGAAGACCGTTGCACTCCAAATACTTAACCAACTCTGTATTGATGACTTTTTCCATTACCTTAGATAAAATAGACAGTAATGCTATCGGACGGTAATTTTGTGGGAGACACTTTTTTCTCGTCTTTGGGATTGGTTGAACTCGAACGATTTTCCAGCAGGCTGGAAAGGTCCTCCGTGCATAAGATAAGCGGAAGAGTCTGCCAAGAACCGGCGATAGTTCTGGAGCACAGTTCTTAAGGACTATTGCTGGTATTCCGTCCGGGCCGGTTGCCTTCCTACAATCCAGTTCACGTAGAATGCGTTGAATAGTGCGCGGACGAAATCTCACATCCCGCATCGAAGACTGTACCGGCGAGATCACAGGTGGCTCCAAAAGGCCGGGATCGAGATTTGAATTCGCGGAAAATAAATTCGCGAACACATTAGCTTTATCCTTTGGATTCGTGACTAACGTCCCGCTGTCTGTCACCAACGGAGGGAAAGAGGAGGAAGCAAAGTTACTGCTGACAGCCTTTACCATTGACCAGAAGGAGCGCGAACCAGTTGGGCACCGAAGGAGCTTATTGATCACCCTGTCGTTGTGCGTCTTCTTCGCGGTATCAATCGCCTGGTTGCACGCGTTTCTGGTTCTAACAAAATTCGTTCTGTTAACATCGGTGGGATTGGAGCGCTATTGCTTAAAAGCTCTATTTTTTGCCGCTGTAACAAGCTCGCATTTTTTGTCAAACCAAGGTTTATCAGACGAACTTCGTTTGATGGAATGTGGAATATACATCTTCATCCCCAGGAGAATAATCTCTGATACCGATTAACATCGGAGTTTCCGAAGCACACCTCCGACCATGGAAAGGATGCGAAGAAATCTCGCATATCGTCCCAGTTAGCAGCCCCATACTTCCATACATGGCGAAGTTGCCTAGGCCGGTTATTCGTTTGATATGCAAGTGCTTGCGCGACAGATACCAAGCAGTGATCTGAGTTTCCCAGTGGCGCAAAAACCTCTACGGTATAAATACTCGGTTCGGGTGTCAAAAACAGATCCAGGGTGTTCGCATAATCGCCTCGGGCATCCGGTACTCGCGTTGGCTCCCCCACGAGTTGAGCCAAGTTGTGGCTTACAGCAAACATCTCCGCCAGCCTCCCAGCCTCGTCGGTTCTGTTAGAATGTAACAACCAGTCGGAATTGTGCACATTAAAATCGCCAAGGACAATAATTTCAGAAGCTGGGTGGTTGATCTGTATCCAGTCGACGGTATATGAAAGATGTTCGAAAAATGTCGCCGGTCGATCGTCATTCGGGGAGCGGTAAAGACAACAAAGAAATTTAACGGAATTCCTCAGCACGACCCTCAACCATATGATGTCCACACTACTGGGGTCCAACGCCTCCATCGTCTGGCAAGCCAGATCGGACCGTGCGAAGACGCAGACTCCGCCCTTAAAACGGAATCTCGAATGTAAGTCGTATCCTGAGCAACGAAGATATGTCGAATCAGTTGACGAATCGACCTGGGTCTCAGTTAGGGCAAGGATATCAGGTTTCGTTGTTTGCAAATATTGGTGGACGGCGTTTACATTCGTATTGGTGAAACCGATGCCCCTGATGTTACAAAATGCCGTCACCAGTCGAGCGTGGGCCGAGCCTCGAGAGCGAGCCCGGTTATGCGATGACGAACCTCTCAAAGTTCCATTATTTATCATGATATCTGCATGATGTTCCCCCTGTATGAAATTGTAGGTTGGTTCTCCAAGTGGTATAGAGCACCCCCACAACGTCTTTGGTTTTTCTATAACCTCCTCTTAGCTGCTAAAACGCGGTCCTCGTAGTGCTGCTTTTTGACTCAATTCAACAAAAACGAGTCGCAGAGAAACAGATTAGGTCAATTTGTTCTTTTTTTTTGCCACTTGAAGTTGGTAATCTTTAAAAGGTACAGGTGGCTCGACTCCACTTACATGCCTGATTCACTCTGTTCTCGCTTAACCGACAGTATCTACGGACTAACCACATCCCACTTTGCAGCCTATTCCTGTATGTGTTTTGTATTTCCTTTTCGTTTGGTAGACTAATCATGGTTGTTTATCTGCCTTTGAACGTATATCCTAAACTTTTAAACCTATCGTTTGAGATTGCATTCAGTACAGAGAACCTTGTGGTGATCCCTATTTACATTTCATCGGAAAAGGTCACTTCATCCAGGTATTGACATTCGACCCTCATTTCTTAGATAAGTGATTTCGCATTGGCCTCTTTCTACAATACTTTTTGCACTTTTGGCCTAATATATTACTCGGGTAGATTCCTTCACTTCACTAGTACTACCATCTGGTAGACCTTTTTGTTGTCGGCGGGGCGACGAATTCTTCTTTTGGTTCTTCTTCTGAACTGGTAGTTCGTAAGTTAACTTATAGGAATCTCACCCCAATAAACTAAACTTCATTCGGATCATATATCATCATCATTCGGATACTTACCTCCCTGACTGCCCCATTACCAGCGATAGAGACTCATCAACGTGAAGACTGATGTAATGTTGTCTCGTATACTTGTAGCTAGTTGGTGCTCCACAGGTCGATCTTAAATACCGGCAATGAAATTGCATGAAGCAGAGCCGCACTTTCTTCGCCATTTCCCATTTATCACCAACATCAGATCCTCTAAACTTAGATAATCGAAGATCCCATAATCTCGGTGGCATGCTGGATGTTCCGTCTTGTTTTAGCTTCGAGTAATTTCCGGTAATTTGCGCACCATTCATCGTTACGACTGACTTATCGTTAATAGGTTCCTTTGATCCTCCATCTAATAGCCGCCTGACGACTATCGCTTTTACATAGGCACTTCCGGTAATGTCTTCTTTTTAGGTGTACAGAGTACTTTTCTTTTTTGACATGACGTTGTTTCCTTGTCCCCTTCCTCCGATCTCACTCTACTTCGCACTGTGAGGGTACCTAAAAATTCCCTTTGAGGACGTTGTTGCATAAAAAATAAAACGGGTTGCGTTCCTCAAACAGCAATACTCTTTAACGTTGAGTGTAGTACGCAACAACAGAAAACCTTATGTGCATATGCAATGCGTGGCGGAAAAGACTTCTATACATTTCTGTAATATGTATTTCTTTTTTCATCTCTGTGGCATTCCTCAAACATCAACACTCTCGAGTGAATTTGGCCTGAGGATGTTGATATATTTGTTAAGGACAGGTAGAGGTTGTGTCTTGAGTTTCTGTGTGGGATGCAACACGTGTCTTTTTATGCAAACACGCCTTTAAAATGGAATTTTAAGGTAAGGATTCAGCGAGGCAGCTATATACGAGGCAGTATGTCTGAAAGCAGACAACCTCTTGAATTTTATCGAAAATAGAAAAAAGTGATTTTGTGTGCTGATTAAGCATAATCAAGCAAAATCCATAAATTGGGCTACAAACTGCTACCTTATCCAGCATATTTCCCAGATTTACCCCCGGCGACTATATCCAGTTTCCAAACCTGAAGAAAAGGCTGAGCGGTAGGAGATTTAAGTCGAATGAAGAGCTCATTACAGAAACTAACGCCTATGAGGGCCTTGAGGAAACTACATATTTGGAAGGAATAAAAAAATTGGAAAAACGCTAAATTAAATGTATCGAGCTAAAAGTTGTGTATATTGAGAAACAAAATGCTTATCTGCCAATAAAAATATCTTATATTCAAAAAGTCACTAACTTATCAAACTGCCCTCGTAGACATACAAGTATATAACACATTTGTTGGACGCTTTTTTTTTTGTTTTGTTTAATAACATCCTGTATAAGATATGAATAGTACAATCTTAACAATTTAATTTAATAATATATTATATTTGAATTGTACTTAATTTAGTTTAATTAAGTAAAACGTGTAAGGCTTTACTGGACCAGTGTTCAGCTCCCAAGTAAATTTTCATCATCATCATCGGCCCTACAACCGGGATCCGGTCTTGGCCTTATTTAGCAAGTCTCTCTACCGTTCCCGATTTCTAGCCGATGTCATCCAGTTTGACATACTCAGGCTCTGGGCGTCCTGGTGTGGGCCATCCCTCCATCGTAGACAAGGACGGCCGCGCTGTCGCCTTTTATACATCCTGCGACAAAGGATTCTCCGGGGAGGCTCCTCTTCGCTCGTTCGAGATAGGTGTCCCGCCCACCGGAGTCTACCGAGCTAAATTTTTCTTACAACATTAGCTTCGAGATAGATCGCGTACAACTCATGGTTGAAGCGTCTCCAGAATCATCTTCCCTCACATACGTGGCCAGCAATTCTCTTTAAGATCTTCCTTTCGACCGCGGCTAAGAGTTCAGAGTGCCTTTTATTAAGCACCCAGGTCTTGGATCCATACATGAGTACTGGTAAGACCATGGTCTTGCACGGTAGTAGCTTGGATGTTCTGGATAAATTTCGAGATTTAAAGAGCCCTGATAGCCCCTAGTTTGGCGCAAGCCTAATAACTTCGTCCGGAAAAACAAATTATTATGGAAAATTTAACAAGCCTCAGACTTGCTAAATAAGGCCAAGACCGGATCCCGGTTGTAGTGCCGATGATGATGATGATGATAATGATGATGATGATGATGATAATGATGATGATGATGATGATGATGATGATGATGATGATGATGATGATGATGATGATGATGATGATGATGATGATGATGATGATGATGATGATGATGATGATGATGATGATGATGATGATGATGATGATGATGATGATGATGATGATGATGATGATGATGATGATGATGATGATGATGATGATGATGATGATGATGATGATGATGATGATGATGATGATGATAGACCATAGTAGGCTTTGTTGGATTTGATCAGCCGTTCGCGTATTTCTTCTTCCATATTGTTATCGGCTGTTACTATTGACACAAGGTAGTTAAAGGATCACACTACTTCAAATTCGCTCCGCTACCCTGATAGTTTTACCAACGTTAAGTCTGCTCTTTGCAGACGTTGCCACCATATACTTAGTTTTTTCGTCATTGATGTGCAGTCTCAGTTTTTGTGCCGCCTGCTCCATCTGGGTGGAGGAGTCCCGTGCCGCCGAATCGGATCTACCGATGATGTCGATGTCATCTGTCTAGCTAAGTATCTGGCAGAACTTGGTGGCAATAGTCCCTCTAGTTGTAATGCTAGAGTCAGAGAAAAGGTTTTTTTTCCCAGGCACTTTTCTTTGTCCGGTATTGCAGCATTCTTATGTTCAGTCGCTAGTTTGCACTCATCATCAAGCCAGCCGCTCCGATCTCTACGACTCCCGCCTAAGTCGGAGTTGGCAGTACTAATGACAGTATTCTTAAGGCGAGTCCATTTCTCTTCTATGCCTGGCACTCTGGCCCCAGGACTTACTCTCCCTCCGTCGAGCTCTTCGAGGGCGAATCCAAGCGCATGAGCAAAGGTGTTGCTGGTGTTCTCATTGCGTTAGGCAGCCGTGTTCATCCGAACCTGATCCGCTGATGCAATATATCTCGGTAAGTCAATCCGCGCTCGGAAAACTGTACCAACAAGATAGTGATTCGAGTCGACATTGGCACCTCGGTACGTTTTTACCGTCATCAGACTCGAGGAGTGGCGGCGATCTATCAACACGTGATCAAATTTGGTTGCGAGTGGCTCCATCAAGTGACACCGAGGTGCAGGGCTGTTTTTATCCTCCTGTCCAAATAAATCTGGATGACAGATTGCAATATTTATGATAATACTTGTAGAACGTGGACAGGCAGGATGCTCTCCGTCTGTACTAATGACAGTATTGAACGTATATCCTATATGCCACCAAACAGCTTCAGTGCTGGCTTACATCCTATCGAGCCCGTGCAGGACTGTTTGTTTTACTCCTGTCCAAATAAATCTAGATGACAGATTGCAATATTTATGATAATACTTGTAGAACGTGGACAGGCAGGATGCTCTCCGTCTGTACTAATGACAGTATTGAACGTATATCCTATATGCCACAAAACAGCTTCAGTGCTGGCTTACATCCTATCGAGCCCGTGCAGGACTGTTTGTTTTACTCCTGTCCAAATAAATCTGGATGATAGCTTGCATCACAGAGATAGCCACCTTTACGATAAAGTGTTTGGTCGAGATGCTTATTAAAGATTCCACTTTAATAGGTAACGTTCCATGTAGCCGAATGGCTCAGGAGCAGGTGTTGGGTGGATTTCTCCACCTAGCAGATGAGTGTAGTGTTTTTTATCTTCCTTGTCTGTTGTTATCAATTGGATTGTCAATCGTTTGTATATGGTCTTTTAATTCGCGCCAATTTTGAGGAGTAAGGATGCAAACAGCCCAGAGCCTGGGAGTGCCAAACTGAATGACATGGCTCGCAATCGGGACCGGCGGAGAGAATTGCAGAATAAGGCCAAAACCGCATCCCGGTTGTACTGCCGATGATGATGATGATGAAGGTTGCAAACAAGATCTGGTGTACAATTGATTAGGTATATTAGAGTGTTCATTACTGTTCCTAATATCGGGTTTTCCAATAGGGACTTGACAAATTTAAATTTTTTAAATAAAACGTAAACTATTTGAGATATTATTTTTTATACAGTTATTTTTTGTGGATGATGTGGTGATTCATGAAGCATATGTGGATTCTCACCCGACCAATAACGCATGTTTTGCTTATTGACGAACCCATTCAGCCAAAAATGAGCTTCGTCACTGAAGATGATTTTGCCATGAAATCAGGGCTGTGGAGTCGAAAGAATATAACATGACTCCGACTCCGACTCTGATTCCTATATTTACCAACAACACGACTCCGACTCCAACTCCGACTCCGACTCAAAAAACTCAATTTTATCAGGTTGTTTCCTACCTTTGTATACAGCCACTTTTTTCATGTTATATGGATAAAAATAAAACGAGATCAAACTTTAATAATTATTTATTATGTTCAGTCGCTAGTTTGCACTATATTTATGATAATACTTGTAGAACGTGGACAGGCAGGATGCTCTCCGTCTGTACTAATGACAGTATTGAACGTATATCCTATATGCCACAAAACAGCTTCAGTGCTGGCTTACATCCTATCGAGCCCGTGCAGGACTGTTTGTTTTACTCCTGTCCAAATAAATCTGGATGATAGCTTGCATCACAGAGATAGCCACCTTTACGATAAAGTGTTTGGTCGAGATGCTTATTAAAGATTCCACTTTAATAGGTAACGTTCCATGTAGCCGAATGGCTCAGGAGCAGGTGTTGGAATTTATTCTTAAAAACAACATTGCTTCTATTAAATCTGTATTCGTAGAGGCTCTCAAATCAGAATTCAGAATTTTAAGGGCGGAAAATAACCTCTCTACGGATACTTGGGTTGGCAGTAATGCTGTAACGATCAATGATTTTACGATTTATGATTGCTGGATACCGCTGTATTGCCATTTCAATATTTAACTTATAAGTTCGGTCAATTTTTTTCATTTCTTTCAATGCATCATAAAATTCAATTTTAAATTTTAAAATAGAGTCTCCTTCATCTATATTGGGACTGTGATTCAAACGAGGACGTTTTAGTTTATCTTGTTCATTTAGATATTTTTCAAAATCGTCTTCAGATTCACCGGTGTCGGGTGAAGATGATGGTACTTCGTGTACGCTGCCTGCTGTCGTCTCTTTTTCTAGTCAAAGGCGTTTCATGCGAACGGTTAATTCAAACAGAGCGTTTTTAGCTCTATTTATTTGTTCTTCCGCCAATAGGGATCGAACCATGGGGTCAACATAGATCCCAGCCAACAGAATATCGTTGTCCAGCAAATGTTTTTCTCTACATAGCATGGCGTTTTTAATTCCACCAGCAAGAGGAATAATTAGAATCTTCGACAAACGAAAAATTATGTTTTTCCACTCCTAAAAAATAGACCAGAAGTCAAATCTTCCGCTTGCATTACTTTTGCAGCGATATAAGGATGGCGAAGCACGGACTCAAGATCCTTCACTTCTTTCCATTGAATTTCAGTCATATTCACGTTCGGGCTGGCCATGTCCTCAAGATTAAATTTCAGTTCAAGAAGTCGCTGTATCATTAAGTATGTACTACCCCATCTTGTAGCTTGATCCAAAATCGCTCGCTTTCCAGCTCTTCGTTTGATTATGGCATGTACTTTTGGTGTTTTGGCGGCTATTGCGACGTTTCGTATATTTTCACAAATTCTCGTTGCGTGCACTTCTCTCAAGCCATCACCGTAAGTACTGCACATCGCATATGATGGATCTTAAAAAAATCAGAAGCGGCAGCACAGAGTGTATCATCTAAAATACTAGAGTAATCATCAATATCGTCTTCCGGCTCAATAGTACTTAATTTTTCGACAGTACTCAGCATATTACGAGCGTTATCTATCACAATGGATACAATTTGTTCTACTTTAATATTAAACTCTTTCAGAACATCCATCACAAGCATTTTTAAATAATCGCTTGAGTCAGATTTAGTGTCTTTGATTGCCAGTGAACGTGTTACTATTCTTTTATTATTATCAACTAATTGAACATTAATTCCCAAGTAATTAACCCGATAACGTGTACATGTGTCCATTTTTTAAATAAATAAACTTTCCGTGTAAGAGATTTTTAAGTTCATTTTTCTGTTTTTCAGCGTCCTCTATTACTAAATTTCGTACACTGCTTCTTTCTAAAGATACTCCGACTTTACGAGCCATTTCCCCGTTCAATTTAATAAACGCTGGACTGGAGGAAAAAGTAATAGGCAAAGAATTTGTATATACCATTTCACTGATGCAGTCCTTAAATTTGTCGGCCGTCATATTCACGGTAATATTATCACTTGTAAAATACTTAGTTAATGGCACTTGATGATTCCGATTATTACTTACATTTAAACTACTGGTGTCCTTCTCACAAATGATCTTATATAAGTTTGGGTGATAGCGTTAAATGTGACGCTTCATATTTGACACCCTACTGGGCGCACTAGATCCTTTCCGACCGAAAGCACTGATTTTTTCACCATAGATTTGTTTTTCAGGGTCATCTTCAGCTTAACATACAAAAAAATTGATCGTCCTCAGTCATCTTACAATATTCATACACCGTAGATTTTTTCTTAGATCCCTGACACATCTTGAATAAAGGGGATTGCTCAATTTTTATTTATACTAAAAAAAATGTAGCCTATTATATATGAAAATTTAAATAAAAAATTAAATATCTTTTTACAAAGGAAACGTACCTCTGATCCCCGCTTTTACAAAAATTTATACAGAAATGGAGAGAATTTTGTTTCTGTAACGCAATGATTTCAACACGTGGACATGACCAATGCAGAACGATGACTGGCAAAAAAATGCGCGCAAATTGCGTGCAAACAAAAGCAGAAACAAATGCTCCTTTTCTTTCGACGTGAGAAAGAAGGAGACAAACACATTTTTATAGACTTTATGCATTATTATGGGCTCCGCGATAGTATAGTGGTTAGTATACCCGCCTGTCACGTGGGAGACCGGGGTTCGATTCCCCGTCGGGGAGCCTCTGGCGCAAGACTAATGACCTTGCCCGAAAAAAAAAAACAAATCATTATGGAAAATTTAACAAGCCTCAGAACTTGCTAAATAAGGCCAAGACCGGTTCCCGGTTGTAGTACCAATGATGGTGATGATGCATTATTATGCGCCTGCAACTTTAATATTCGTTCACAATAGACATTCATTATAATAATGTAGCGAGCTTAGGGTTCGCTGGATTAATTATTTTTAACAAATAAGAGAGAGAATTAATCTAACGCTTTATTGGTCCGTTAATAACAACCGTTACTTTTACCGTACACTTAACGATTTATTGACCTGTCGCTTCCCTACTTATCGCGTCTTTGACTGCTTATTTCTCACTTATTACTTTCTAGTTTTCTCCATGATCTGTGTGCGACGTATTTATACCGTTTCCTCATTCTGATTCGGCGTTTCGTTTCCGTCCGTTCCATAGCCTTGAATGTTCTACTGTTCATAGTCCCCAGTTTTCCAATCATCATCATCATCATCATCATCGCCACTACAACCGGGAACCGGTCTTGGCCTTGTTTAGCAAGTCCTTAGGCTTGTTAAATTTTCCATAATGACTTGTTTTTTTTTCCGGGCAAGGTCATTAGTCTTGTGCCAGGCAGTTTTCCAATACTTTCTAGAATATTCTAGTACTTTGTTTCGGACTTCCTCGAAGATTCTAGTATTGATTGTCATATGCGTCACACTACCCTCCGCCTAGATTAGTTCGTCCCGAACCCCAGGAGAACGGGTTCCAAAGTTGCCAGTCGGTCACGATGTACCACTTTCATCTTGGCGTTTGGCGGTGGAAGTTCTTGACCTTCTTTCAAATTTACTACTGCTCTCCTTTTGGCGTCAGCTCTAGCCTGTCGCCATTCTTCCTTTTCCTGACGACGGAATTCTTCTTGCATTTTAGGGATCTCATACGAATAGTATAGGAGAAAATGCATGTGCACACCCTTAAGCTTTTCTGGAGTTTGCACATCACGTAAGCGATCTAAATCTTCATCTTTAATTACACGCATATCATCTGGTATTGAAGCATCTGTCGATTTCATAAGCGTATCCAACTGGTAGTTCCGCATCTTTTCAAATAACTAGAGCGGTTTGTTCTTTGGAGCTGACAGTAGACACCAGCGTGCGTCGTAGTAATAGACTTTCCATAGATCGTCGCATGTTAATTCTGGTTTCACGTGTTCTTCTCCATAGAACGCAATGAACGGCACCTCTAGCCGTTGATTACGCCTACAATCTAGGGCTTGCTTGATCTTTCCCCCCGTATGTGGTGGCTTACAATAGCGGTCTCGACCTCCAACATCCGTTGATTTCTCTTGTTCGGAAACAGTTGATTTACAAAACGCCTGATTGTAAATCCATTCAGCTTCATCTTGAAGCTCATTGGGTCCCTCTGGAACAGGCGTAACCGGAACGTCGCGCAATTGCATTCGCTCAGGATTATCCGTTTTACGGATTTCATTGTCCAAATCCGTAAAGTGACCCATTTCCAATGCACTAGGTTCGTATTCGGGTTCATATCCGTCCTCGTCATAATTAGTGAAATCCTTATAGTCGAAATTTACACCGAAACTGTCCTGACCTTCTTGCAATGATGCGTCAGTGGCTAGAAGTCGTCTTTTCTTCTGCTTCTCAGCAATTGGCCTTCCTTCGTCGTCTACAATAAAATCCTCAGCATCAGACTCCGATTCCTCATCATCATTGAAATGTTTTGCCGCCTCAGTTTCCATGTGACTACGTTCAGAGCGACGTTCAACATCGTCTTCGTCGTCGAATAGCTGTTCGGCTATAGCCGCACGTGCTGAACCTTCATCGACGTGCTGTTCCTCTCCATCACTTTCCTCGTCCTGTGTACGACGCAGACGCTTGGAATGCTTTCTGCGTTCGACTTTCAAACCAAGATTCTCTTCAATAAAGTTACAGTCGTCGTCTTCCAGTCGGTCGTCCAACTCGTCATCATCATTGTAAATCCGTTTCGGGGAACGGCCTGAAGCATCAGTCTTGTCACCATCACTGCCGTCCTCTTCAATCGGGTTATCATCGATGAGATCCTTCAGTTCTTCATGTAACAGATCATCGTCATCTTCCTCCTCTTCCTCACTGTTGTCGGCCATAGCTTTGCTCTTCCTGAGTTTCTTCCTTTCATGTGTTACGTGCGTCCGCCACCCCATCAATTAATAGTTTGTAATTAGAATATAATTTGTTTTAAAGTGGTGTGATGGTAAGGTGGTGGAGGAGTTGCACGATCCACAAGTGAGTTTTCAAACACGCCCCGATTCGGGTGTGGATCGTGCAGTTCTTCGAGTTCGAATTCGGTTTTCGAAGTGGACGTGAGTGGGGAGCGAAAGAGAGAACGGGTTAATGTTTTTGGGATACGGTTTTAAAAAAGATTCCGTTGGTTGAAGTTAAAAAGAAGAACAAGAAAGGAGAAGAAAAGCTTACGGTGGTTAAGAGAAAAAACTAAGGAAAAAATTGGAAAAAAGTAAACTCGGAAAGTGACTATGTTCGTCCCTTTGTTAAATTAAAAAATTAAAAAAGTAAACGAAAGTCGAAAGGTTGCGTTGTTTGTTTGTTTTGATTAATAAGGAGGGGGTGTTTTCCTGGAAGTGCTGCTAAGTTTTGGTCCGGCGGAGTACATATAGATAACCCTGGGAGTCACGCTGGGTGTCGGAAGATATCTATTTGATAGTTCAACTTCACCAATCACTTGCGCAGGTGCGGAAAGATATGCCAATGGATTCTACACAAGGAAGGGATTCATAAAGAGGCTTCCGACTCACAGAGCGTTGCGGAAATAGTCAGCCCGAATCCAGGTAACCCTCTTTATTATACGTTAATTTTGTGTGGCTGTAAACGTCACACATGCAGCTCCAATTCCTCCTCATTCTCAGATTCTTCCGCTTCCGAGTCCCAGAATTCTTTCATACACTGCCTTTGGACATCCAATTTTGCATTAACCTCTGCAGCTCGCGCATCTAATTTTGCCTTAAACTCTGCAGCTCGCGTGTCCAATTTTGCCATCATCATCCTGAGCATCTCCGAAATGTCCAACGGAGGCGAACTCTTCTCCGTTACATTGGCACCATCTTGACTCGCTGTTTCTTCTCCATCCGGACAGTCTGGCCCACCCGTAAAAGCATCTGTGCCGACATCAATATCCTCGTCCTCTATTGCTGCTTGCAGACGCTGTCGGAGAATTGGCTTCTCTCCTCTGCTATCCAGGTTTCGGTCCTCCAAATGTCGATCTGACATCGTCGCCACACACTTTCACAGACTTATTTCTTCAATTAATCCCACTTCTGACAGCAATTGTAGCGAGCTTAGGGTTCGCTGGATTAATTATTCACACAAAATAAGCCGTGAAATCAATTTTCTATTAAATCTTTATTTTTCATGCTCTTGACAAAAGTGACACTTCTCTCACTGGAGACATCGTTTTTCCTCTCGCTTCTTTTTGCTCATAGTCTCCAGTTTTCCAGTACTTTTCAGAATATTCCAGAACTTTGTTTTGGAGTCTTGCCAGCTCGTCACACTATTATATATGAAAATTTAAATAAAAAATTAAATATGTTTTTACAAAGGAAACGTACCCCTGATCCCCGCTTTTACAAAAATTTATACAGAAATGGAGAGAATTTTGTTTCTGTAACGCAATGATTTCAACACGTGGACATGACCAATGCAGAACGATGACTGGCAAAAAAATGCGCGCAAATTGCGTGCAAACAAAAGCAGAAACAAATGCTCCTTTTCTTTCGACGTGAGAAAGAAGGAGACAAACGCATTCTTATAGAGTTTATGCATTATTATGCGCCTGCAAGTTTAATATTCGTTCACAATAGACATTAATTATAATAATTTAAACAAAATGTATTTTAAATTTTAACGAAAAAGTAGTTGGAGTCGCTCGTTTTTTACGACTCCGACTCCGACTCCACAGCCCCGGATGAAATTCATCATCTTGGCGCATCTTTTCCAGAGCCCAATCGGAGAACGTACGTGCTACCAATGGTCCATCGGCTATAATGCTTGAGTCAACTTGATCTTGTATAGGTGTAAACCAAGATCCTTACGCAAAATTCGCCATAAAGTGGTCTGGGCGATGCCTAATTCTTGAGAACGCCGTTGAATTGACTGATTTGGATCGTTTGCTACGGACGCCTGAACGGCAGCGATATTTTCGACACTTCGACCAACCCGTTGTCTCACTGGCACGGCAACATCACACAACGAATATGTAGACTCAAATTTTTGCACTAAACTTGTTATTGCCTGTCTAGTAGGGCGAGAATTACGACCGAAAATTGGTGTTAACGCTCTTAAAGTTGCGGTCACCGATTCCAAATTTCGGTGGTAAATTTTTATAATTTGCAGACGTTGTTCGTTCGTGTACTTAACCATGGTGAAAGTGTTGAGTTTACTAAATAAATTGACAATGACAGTTTGATAAGCCGAGCACATGGTGTTTTGCATGACAGCTGTAATAGATGTCACCCTCGATAGTATAGTGGTTAGTATACCCGCCTGTCACGCGGGAGACCGGGCTTCGATTCCCCGTCGGGGAGCCTCTGGCGCAAGACTAATGACCTTGCCCGGAAAAAACAAATCATTATGGAAAATTTAACAAGCCTCAGGACTTGCTAAATAAGGCCAAGACCGGTTCCCGGTTGTAGTGCCGATGATGATGATGACAGTTTGATAAATAGTTAAAGGGTGCGTTCACAAATTAAATTCAAAGTTGTCAAGACCCTATTGGAAAACCTTTTAAAAATCACTTATGTACGTGTTGCCTGTGATCTGCAAACACCTTCGCTCAGAAACCGTATAAAGTAACCAAATTATCGGCTAAGGCAGCATGAAATCGCCGGGTAATTAAGTTTTGGTTGGAGTACCTGGCTGACTTTCAAACAGACAACTTGTCTCACAGTTTTGCTCGTGCTAGTTATCTTAATCAACCGTTATTTTCACAATAATTTTCACAATTTAATTATCATTATCTTGTTTTCTTTGCCTCGTTTTCCGCATACAAAAATTTGAACAAGTGTTATAACCGTTAAGTTATGGCCCCTGGGCCACGTGTATTAAATAAAATCAAGCGCAAACGGTTGCGTTACGACCCCGTTATTGGAGGCCAAACACCTCCCGATAAACTTTCAAAAGTGAACAATAAAGTTCTAGAAAAATCTAAAATGTGTTCAAACACTAACTTTTTTCAACCACTTCAAAGTCTGATGGAAGACTCTCCTGAAATGGATCCGACCAATGACGAACAGTGCGCAGAACTTCCTAAAGAAACCGTTCCGCCAATTGTGGTATTAAAAACAACTAGTGCTCAAGTGCGTGATATTTTGAGCAACATTAAGATAGACAAATACTTAATCAAAAACATTTCGCTTGGGCAAAAAATATGTGCCCCAACAATGGACATATATAATAAAATCAGAACCGAACTCTTACGGTTAAAATGTGACTTTTTCACCCACTCACGTAAGGAAAATCGTCCATTAAAGGTAGTGTTATCCGGGCTAGACTTAATAAGCAACGATATAGTGAAAAATGAGTTAATTGCACTCGGGATTAAGTGCCTAGATGTTAAAACCATCACATTAAATCCATCAACAAAAGCCCTGTACAAACACTACTTGTACATCGTCTACATTCAACGCGGTACAGTTAAATTAAACGAACTAAAACGGAACTACTCCACCTTGTTCAAAACCATCGTTCGCTGGGACTTTAAAAAACATAATCCAGGTAAGGTCACACAATGTCACAATTGCCAGCTTTATGGTCACGGCTCGATGCATTGTCATATAAATAGCTTCTGTGCAATATGTTCGGGAAACCATAAAACATCCGACTGCAAAACAAATGAGGTCATCAAGTGTGCAAATTGTAGTGGGCCACATAAATCCACCGATCCAGAATGCATAAGCCGAAAGCAGTACATAGACATTCGCCGCAAATTATCCCCACGCGGACGTGGTACAGGAAATACAACCTTTCTACAGCCTCCGAGTGACAAACAGCAGCCAGTGCCCGACCGATTATCCATTGATAATTTTCCTCCACTACCCCGATCTGTGCGTCAACCTTCACTTCCTTCATCCACCTGGGCTTCTGGCCTCCATCAAACCCAGCAACCTTCCAACAGTGATACGACACACACGAAGAAAAATCCGTCAGAAACTTTAACTAATGATAACCTGTTCTCATTTAGCGAGATAAACTCTCTTCTTAATGAAGTTGTAACCGAGCTTAGTGCTTGTCAAACCAAAGCTGACCAATTTAACGTCATTACTTCATTAGCTATTAAGTACATATACTCGGAAAAAACATGTTAAGAAACTCTCTTAACATCATAACTTGGAATGCGAGAAGCATCAAAAACAAAAAGCATGAATATTTTAGTTTCTTGATAAATTTTAATATTGACATTATACTTGTTTCAGAAACCTGGCTCAAACAAGACATTTCTTTCTCACATCAAAATTACATATGTTATCGCATAGACAGGGTACATGCTAGTGGTGGAGGTGTCGCCATTGTTGTGAAAAAATGTATACAACATTCCTTGCGTCCTTCATTGCACCTTAAGTTAATTGAGGAAATTAGTATAGATGTAACATTAAGTGATAACTCCAAGGTGTCTTTTTTCGGTCTATTTCCCTGGTGGAAATAGAAACATTGAGAAATCTACTTACTTTAAGTGGGATCTGCAAAAATTGTATAGAGTCAACGCTCGAAACAAGGTTATTATTGGTGGTGATCTAAACTGCAGACATCAGTCGTGGAATTGTCTTAGGGCAAACTGCTGGGGTAACATTTTACTAGATGTTACTGAATCCAGCCCAAGTTTTTCCATACTTTATCCACTTCTCCCCACCTATATCCCAGCGAGTGCTAACAAGAACCCCTCAACTCTTGATCTATATATCACTAATATTCCAAATTACTGCACAGTACCATTAACTCTAAATGCGTTAAGTTCAGACCACCTTCCGATCAGCCTCACAGTGAATCATACAGTAGTTGTAAATCGTACCAGTTTATACCACAACTATTCCGCCGCCAACTGGAATTGTTATAAATCATATATAATCACGAACTTGGTTCTAGGTGATGCCAGCCTAAATTCTATAACCTGCAGCGAGCACATTGATATCCGATGTAACAATTTTGTTTCTGTTATCAATAGAGCGACCGATCTTGCGATACCTAAATGTTCCACTGCTCCAGTTGATAAGGCACCGCTTCCTGAAAATATCTTACATCTGATTAGGCTACGAAACTCTGAAAGAAGAAAATGGCTGCGTTATAGAATCGATTGTTTTCTAGTTAATGTTAAAGTCTTAAATAATATCATTAAAAACGAAATCTCAACATATAGGAACAAGTGTTGGAATAAACACCTTTCCTCTCTTGACAAAGCAAGCAAACCGTTCTGGAAAATATCAAAAATTATGAAAAAGAGAGGGTGCAGTATTCCTCCGTTTAAAGTTCACGACAAGTTGTTTATTTCTTCAGTGGAGAAATCGAACCTACTTGCTAACACGTTTAGTAAGAACCACTCCATACCTATGCATCTAAGCGACGCGTATACTGAAGCTGAAGTTGCTAACACTATCTATGTACTTTCTCAAACACCAGCTGAAAGTACTTACGCAACTAATATCAGCAAAGTTAAAGAATTGATAAAAAAATCGAAATCAAAAAAGGCCGCGGGTCTCGATAATATTAACAACAAATTAATCAAAGCACTTCCACCTGCTGCAAGTAACTATTTAACATTCATTTTCAACGCTTGTCTTAAGAATTGTTATTTTCCGGACTGTTGGAAAACAGCAAAAGTAATACCTATCCCGAAACCCGGCAAACCGAAGAACAGCCCCGAAAGCTACAGACCTATTAGTCTACTTAGCTGTCTAAGTAAGCTCTTAGAAAAAATCATTAAGGAAAGGATTGATCGTTTTGTGGAAGACAATAACATCTTGCCAAACTTTCAGTTCGGTTTCCGTAGTGGTCACAGCACAATCCACCAAGTCTTGCGCATTAAAAACCACATAGCTGGTAAATTCATCGACAAGGAGTCAACGGGACTAGTTCTTCTAGACATCGAAAAAGCTTTTGATACGGTATGGCACGATGCCTTGATTTATAAGCTACTAAAACTTACGCTGCCAATACCGCTTATCAAAATTATCCAGAGCTTTCTTCGTTCGAGAAAATATGTTGTGAGTTTAGGAACCGACATATCCTCTACTCACCAAATCCACCATGGTGTACCCCAGGGCTCGGTCCTTGGTCCCATATTATTTACATTGTTTGTCGCAGATTTACCATGTCTAAGTGAAAACATTCAGGTAGCTATGTTTGCCGATGATACGGCCATTTTCTCTTCGGGTGCCTTATTCACTAATGTCTACAACTCTTTGCAAGCAGCTCTTGACAAGCTAGCAGTATATTACAGGAAATGGAAAATAAAAATAAATGGTAATAAAACACAAGCTGTCTGGTTTTCGAGATGTAGGAAACTCTGCTACCTACCAAATGGCACTAAACTCAGTATGTGTGCAGTTGATATTGATTGGTCCGAAGACTGTAGATATCTAGGTATTATTCTAGATAAAAAACTCATCTTTCAAAAACACATCACTACCACAATTGACAAAATAAACAAAGTCGTAAGAGTTATGTATCCATTAGTGTGTAGAAAATCAAAGCTTAGCATCGAAAATAAAATTATAATATTTAAAACCATTTTTCAAGCTATACTCCTGTACGGGGCGCCTGTATGGTGTAACTGTGCTCGCACACACAAAATAAAATTGCAAAGGTGTCAAAATAAAATATTGAAAATGTTGCTGAATTTGCCATGGCATTATTCGACACATGAACTACATGAAAACGCCAACGTTAAACCGGTAGAGTTCCTTATTGACAAAATCAATCGAAACTTCTTCGACAATTGTTCTTTTTCTGACAATGTTCTCGTTTCCCGTCTTGCGTTATCCTAAATCACTACATATGTACTCTGTCTATGAAAATTATATCGAGGTCATTACTATATAAAATAACCGGAAGCCCGTGCAATATTAGTCTTAAGATTCAAATAAGGGTTTTTTATTGTAGTTTTCCCTTAATTTATTATTTGTTATTCATTAAAATTGTGCTATTGTCGTTATATAGATTTAAGATTATAGTTGTAAAGGAATTGCTATCCTAAATCTCTTAAGTACTAGTTGTAAAATATATCATAAATGTAATTATCTACTAAATAAAAATTGTAATTAAATTAAATTAAGTTTTGGCCATTTACCATTCGACTAGGTTAGAAGTTTACTAGGTCATGGAAACTTTCGGAGTACGTTTCACTTTTTCCGTCATCCTGGAGCCTCGTATTTTCACATTCACCAACCCTCTCCTATCGACTGTGCTTTATGATGTATCTATTTTAGGTACGTCATTTAAATGAAATGCGTCAATTCCAATTGCCTTGGAATACTTAATTTGACGTCACTTTCAATTCATAAACCTCTTTTGCCAGGACTTTGTCGAAGTTTGTTGTTGGTGTTGAAGACGCTACAATCTTTGGTTAACGAAACCTGTCATTGGTATCTATAAGCTTCCGTGAGCTTAAAGTCGACGTTGCTTATCAGTACTTCGATTCTTGAAAGTTCTTGCCTCAAATGCTAAATGAATCTCTTAAATTAGTTGAAGCGAATTCCGTTATATTCGCCGCAAGAGATTCAACTAAGAGGACCGGTCTCTTAATGTATCTCGTAAATACTCTTCTATCTTTAGTTTATATAAGGGAACTGGCCATGAGACTAGATACACATATTAGGTATACAGATACCCAGCTAGGTGGTGAGCACTTTCAGTAGTTTGTGGTTGAATTCGGCGGTGAGATAAACTCGTTCTCGACTTAGAAGTGTCATCTACGTGATTTGCGGCAATCATTCGATTAACTTAGTCAAATTCAAAACACACACAAAGAGACTGGTAGATTGTCAGACTGTTAGATACCTATCTTCTTAGATAGATACTGTTTGCGCGTGTGCGCGCTCTCGCTAAAGAGCGAATTGTGTATCTGTGTCGCATATTTTGCCGTGTATGTTGTCATCGGTGTGTCATCGTTGGGATTCTAAGTTTATAGCACGCGCATGTCGAGCTAGTTGTTGACTTTATCAAACACAACCAATTTCGCAGTTGGCCATTTCCAACGTCGTTTATCGTCGATTCGTTGGTTTTACTCGCTTTTGACAGTATTCATACTGTGCACCCGTATCTAACCAGTTAAGTGCGATTCCAAGTCGAACTAATACTTCTCTTTCGGTTTCTTTTTTACACCGTCATTCCGGGCTGATGTCATAACACAGAAGTTGAAAAGGAAAAACAGAAGAAAAATAAAGAAAAGTGGTGAAAAAGGTGAGGAAGACGCACAACGTGGGAATGGATTGTTTTTGAAAATGAAAACTGTGCTTTTCGCCCACAATCTGTACCTCTTACGATTCTTCAAAGTGTCCGCGCGTGTCCTTTGGCATTTCCACTCAATCACTTGTCCGAATTGACTTTTACACCGTCTTCCGTCTTCCGTGTTGTTTTCATTTCTTGCCAGAGAGTGTTGCAGACCTATCTATTTGAAGACTACCTTGTTGCCATTCGTGTGCAGTTCAAGTGTCATTTAAAAACCCCCAATTTTGTGATTATTACTACTATTTTGGTATTATTGAAAACGGGTGCCGTTGATTTACAGCTTGTAATTGTGTGCATCCGAGAACGTATTTGCGAGCGAAAAGTGAGTAGTACCTAGTTGTTCGTGTTCAAATATCTTTCCATTCCTGAACAAGGTCAACCGATTGTTTACCTCCACCTCAATCGACTTTCAGTTTTTATTGCGTTCTAGATTGACATTGGTAGACTAGTTAAATCGTGGGGTAAAATCGGGCCCCACGGATATCTTTGGAATGGGTGAAATAAAATATCGAATTCCCTCCAAATGAATGTCACTGATAAGGAATATTCCTTCGTTAAGGATGTCGCAATCCACACTTCGAGTTGGGAATGGGGTGTCCAAGGGTTGCCAGCATGTTGGGTATTTGCCTCAGCTGTGACTGTGGTTGTGAGTGTTTTCGTCGATGTGAGTTAAATCAATTAGTGTTGGGCGCTGGAATGTGAAATGCATTGAGGTATCTACCCCAAAGGGACAAAACAAAAAAGGGAAAACGAATTCTAATTAATCAGGACATGGGAGGACGTCTAAGGAAGTTAAGAAATTCCGGTATGTTCTACTGAAAAAGGCACTTCGGCGTGTTAACGAATATGTGACACATTCCTTAGGGGTTGAATATACATTTACCGGGAGGTTTAAGAAAATACTGATCGAATTTGAAAGGGTGGATGTATTTTTGTTTTTCCTATTATGTTATTGTTCTAAGTGGAAAGACATTCAGAGTTGTTTCGTGCCAGGGTTCTTAGTCAGTTCTGATAAAGTTTGATGATTCATACCATCTCCTGCTTCTAAAATCTAAAATGTAGCCTTGAAACTGGACAGGCTCATGCCATTAAAAGTTTACCAAGTCCAATAATCGCGTCCTTGGTATAAGCCTATTTTTGTAATGGGTTTTTGTGTCCTAATATTTGCTATCAGCAAACCTATTTGGATGAAGCTTTCAGCTAAAGGAGACTACATTGATTTTGGTAATAAATTACTTGGGATTTTTCTCGTGTTGGTTTACATAGAGTCAATTAGTTCTTTTTGGTTTTTATTTATAAAGTTTATGAAACCAATTTTGTGGTAACGATTAATACACCATTTGATGCCAGCGAACAGTGTCTCTCGTTTAACCTATACGGAACGCCCGTACGCCTCTTCCAGAGGACCTGTAATGCAAGCAGCGTCTCGATTACGTCACGAGAACGGATCGCCTATAGATGAGTGGACTGTATTTGGTGTGTTCTATTTTTAATTTATTTCCTTTATTTATTACTTATTTATTTTATTTATTTCACTGTACAATCTGTGCGACGATCTCCTTCAAATGGGAATCCTATTGCTGGAATGTCCCGTTCACAAAAAAGGGGCGGGGGGGGGGGGGGGGGGGGGGGGGGCTTTAGGGAGACAAGGACAAATGTGTCCTTCATCTTGTCTTTGGCTTCTGGCTATCTTGCGATAACCAGAATCACCCACATCCGTGAAGATGTTGGGTTTGGTCTCAAGATATCTGAAAAAAAGGGAAAGGAGTTATCTAAGGATAGTGTGGACAGGGTTAGTTCAATTGTTCTCTAACTACTTGGATGGGTGGATCATCATCATCATTGGCACTACAACCGGGATCCGGCCTTGGCCTTATTTAACAAGTCTCTCCACCGGTCCCGATTTCGAGCCGATGTCATCCAGTTTAGCACTCCCAGGCTCTGGACGTCCTGGTCTATGCCATCCCTCCATCGCAGACAAGGTCTGCCGCGCTGTCTCCCTCCATACATCCTGCCACAAAGGACTTTCCGGGCAGGCTCCTTATCGCCCATTCGAGCTAGGTGTCTGTTGGAAATGAGACTTTAATTGTAAGAATGATATTTGTAAAACATAAGTTAACATTTGGTTTTAAGTTGAATCTTGAATTAAATTGCGTTGACGACAGGTTCAGCGGCGAAAGGAGAGAGAGAGAAAGTCATCGGTGCCACTGTTTATATATGCCCTGCTTGTTGACCTAAGAGCCACCTATCCGGCGCTAGAACTACTAAGGTTGTTACCAGAACACTCTGTAAGCGTTCCCTTTCCAACACTCCTTCTCGCTTCAAAATGTTCCGGTCTATGCAGTCCCAGTCTTTCTGCTACGCTCTGCTACCTGGGGGTAGTCTCAACACTGTGTCCGCGGTAGTTTTCAGGTAGCGCATCACCCGCTTGGGTCCGCTCCAGTCAGCTTGGGTTGGGTGTTCCACTCTTCGACACAGCAACTCGACTGCAACAGCAATGTCTGATCTCGACACAGTGGCTATGTATAGGAGCGACCCCATCACCTTCCTATACAATTTGTTGTTCTCCCGCTCTATGCCATCTTCCCTGGGAGCTGCAAGGAATCCGGTCTCCATCGGTGTGGTAACCGGCTTCGCCTCCAGCAAGCCGTTCTCTTCCACCATTTGACGATTTTTGGCCTTTGATTCAGCAAAAATGAACCGTCGTTGTCTCGCTCAATCTGAATCCGCAGGTAATGGCTAACGTTTCCCAAGTCCTTGATCTGGAAATGTCTCCTCAGCTGCTTGCTCACTGCTCTTGTCGCCTCAGGCGTTGCTCCGGCCACCAGCAAGTCATCAACGTAGAGTAGAATGTAGGACATCCTTCCATCTTTTTCTTCCTTTAAGTACAGACACCTGTCTGCACAACCACAGCTGAAACCGAGTTTGCCAAGGATTGCCGCTGCCTTCAAATTCCAGACCCTTGCCGACTGCCTCAAACCCTAGAGGCTCCTTTTGAGTCTTAGCACCTTCTTCTCCTGTCCTGGCATAACAAATCCCTCGGGTTGCTCCATGAAAATCTCTTTGTCTAGCTCGCCGTTCAGGTACGCACTCTTCACATCCAGGTGCCGGACATGAAAATTCTGCTGCGCTGCCAGTGTGAGTAGGACTCGAACTGTCTCGTGTTTGAGCACTGGAGCAAACGTCTCTTCGTAGTCTTCGCCGCACCGCTGCACGAACCCTCTCGCGACCAAGCGAGCTTTGTGGGTGTAAATTTTCCATTGTCATCGGTCTTGCCCACCCACTTGCACGAAACTGCCTTTCTGTTTGGAGGAAGATCTGCCATTTCCCAGACTTGGTGGTGGTTCAGTGACTTCATCTCTTCTTCGGCTGCCACTCGCCACGGGTTCTGCTCTCTGGGTGACATCTGTAACAGATCTTTCCAATCCTATGGTCATCTTACGATGCAGGCTCTCACCCTGTACCCTAGCCTCGGTGGTGGTACATTTTTGTTGCTTCGTTGAGAAACTCTTCTTTGTACTGATGGGGATGTTTGGAATTGTTCGCCTGCGGAATCGCCTTCCCTTCGCCCTTCTTGACCTCTCAAGTCTATTGTCTCTCCATCCGAGTCTTGGCCTTCTTCCCCAGAGTCGGTTTCTCCTTCTGGTTCCTCACCGTCTGGCATCTCGTATGTGACGTATCGCTCTGGTGGCTTCTTGTTCTTCTCTTCATGGCAGCTCTTCCTTCGCTCAATTGGGTTCTCGATGATCTTGACTGATCTGCTAATCCAGGTCTCGTTCGTTGACGGGTCCAGAACTCGATATCCTGTAGTGTTGCCATGGTACCCCACCAGAACTCCTTCTCGTGCCTTGACATCCCACTTTCTTCGTTTTTCCTTTGGGATGAATGAAAAAACCTTGGAGCCAAAGGTTCTTACGTGCGACAGGTCTGGCTTTTCACCTGTAAACAGTTCTACCGGTGTTTTGTGGATGCTTCTGCTCGCCATCCTGTTTTGCTGATATGTCGCTGTCAGCACTGCTTCACCCCAGAACCGTTTGTCCAGTCCAGCTTCAAACAGCATGCACCTCGCGGATTCGACCAGCGTCCTATTCTTCCGTTCCGCCACTCCGTTGTCTCAGTCAATTCAACACTTGTCACGACGAGGCACACTGGAAGGCGCCGAAGCGCGTCCTGAGATATCTGAAGGGGACCGCTGACTTCGGAATCACGTACACGAAGAGCATGAAAACCTTGGAAGGGTTTGTTGACGCCGATTGGGCCGGGTGCCCGGTAGATCGAAGGTCGTATACCGGATACGTCTTTAACCTGAGCGGTGCCGCCATCAGCTGGGAGTCGAGGAAACAGCGCACCGTCGCGGTTTCGTCCACTGAGGCGGAGTACATGGCGTTAACTGAAGCCGCGAGAGAAGCCTTATACATACAGGGATTCTTCTCGGAGCTCAAGCTGTCCGAGTGTGAATGTGTGTTCAACAAGCGTTGAACACACCTTCCACTAACACCGAGTTCTTGATGTGTTGTGGGCTGGCGTCAGGAACAATGCGGTCTCCTGACGTGCACGTTGGTTGGGCGTTGTTGGACTTCGCCGACCGATGAATGTCGTGTTCACAAACATGAGGGACTTGATGTGCCAGATCAATGGCGGCCGCAGCAATTTGATTCCTGAAACCAACTTGATATTAAATGAAAAAGTGACCGGAATACCTGATCAATTCCAGTAAAGACTCTTAATCCATCACCCAACAGTGAAACGCGGTGAAGTGATTGTTTTAATAAATTGATTTATTCAGAGGATGGACTCTATTTATTTGGATTACAAAATTGTCGCTGATAGTTGATTGACATCCGTTCGTCACGAGAAATTAACGAAGAAGAAAACAAAAACATAAAAATAGTTGTCAAGTGACAACCAACAGAATTCATAAATGTCAGTTGATTGCTGACATTGTTAAAGGTGATGCCACATCTAGTTATTGCGAATTCGCTGGTTGTTTCGAATGCGAATCCGCAACAGTGAAAGAGTTCTGGTGATGAACGACAGCCGAGGGGCACAACTACTGACCCAGAATCACACGTTTCACGCGAGATTGAAACACATCGACATCAGGCATCATTTATTAAGCACCTTCCTTCGGATAAGATGCCCGCGGATTTTCTCACGAAGGGATTGACAAAAGAAAAACATCGGTAGTGTCTGGATTTGATCGGCTTCGGAGGATCGACCTAGCACTACAATCGAGGGGGGTGTTGTGGATCCGCCCTAAACTGCTGTTTTGTTTGTTTGCAGACGCATTTATTCACAAAGTCTTTTTTATATTTTAACGAGTTGAGTTCGGAAGTTAGTTTTGAGAAATAAGTTCACAGAAGAGATTAGAGACAGAGAAGTTATTAGAGAAAAGAATATACAGTTCTGAAAAAGATACAGAGAGAAAAGGAATAGAAGAAATAGAGAAGAATCGAAATAAAGAATAGTGAATAAAGAAAAGAATAAAGTTAAATTATTCAATTTGAAAAGAAGAGTAAAAGAAGGAGTTTTAATAAATGGAATAAAAATAAAAGGTCCCCGCTCTTCCCTCGAAAGAGGAAGCACGGCGCCGGACCTCAACAACATATTCGATCCGCTGGCTTGAATGGCTTGAATTTTGTACTTCCACTCTTCATTTATACTTGAACGGTAATTATCACGGATCAATTTTTGGAGATTTTTGATTAGGGACTTAAGTGTTCTTATTTCCTGACTATTTGGGTCGCTGAACTGTCTATAAAGTCTTTTCAGCTTTGAGAGCATAATGCTCTTTTGCTTATACAAAGCGCCAATTGCTGATGTCCTGTACTTATTAGTATAACCGTCGGTATGGGGAACTTTAGGTATGGAACGATTCATTGCATTGGTAATAATATCGTCCAATGTTGTTAAGTAATGATCGATTTCGTCGTTATGGAGGTTTCTAATAGTCGGTGGGTCTATGGGTCTGTTACGAAGTTCTTTTTTTATTAATCGATCAAAGCGTGACCAGTGAGCTTTTCGAAAATTGAAAGAGTGGATCTGGTCGAACTGCTCTAGTGAATATTGTTCATTTGGGACTTCAATTATGGCTCCAAATCCATAGTGATCGCTATCGTAATCGATTGTGCGAAGACAGTTTCGCGTAGTTAGATCTGTGCCTGGCAAGTTTATTCGATCGTCTATCATAAGTAAATCCAGAAATGAATTTCCTTTAGGATAAGACGGTGTACTTGTGGCGTACAGTTCTAATCTGCGCTCGATAGCATTCATTTGCCACCAATCATATAAAGCATTGCCTCTTGTGTTCGTGGTTAAGTTACCCCAAGCACTATGCTTGGCGTTGAAATCACCCGCTATTAGGAAATAGTTGTTTTCCGAATCTAATTTCAGGTGTCGAAATAGCATATCAATTTCATTGATAAATTGCTTACACTGGGTAGCTTGAGGGGCATAAATGGAGACCACATACAGGTGCTTTTGACTTCTCAACGGAATATCTATTATGCAGGCTTCCAGCACCTGAAATTTGTGTACTTCGGTACTATAAATTACCTTATGATAAAGACCTTGTTTAATTAAAACTGCAACCCCACCCCCTTGAGTAGAATGTGGCCTGTCACGTCTGATTATCTTATAGTTTTTATAGACAATTTTGTGCCTTTGGTTTAGCTTAGTTTCACTAGCCAAAAGTACATCAGGGGATTCGACTTCAAGCATGTTGCCTAGATTATCTCTTCTGTCTATGTGTATTAGTGAATTTACGTTCACCGAAATAATTTTTAGTTTTAGTTCAGTTAGAGGGTTGACGATTTTGATGGAAGGAGTTATTTGAAAACACAGCCGAACAGAGCATATCTATTCGGGCCATTTGTTCCGTCAGTATTTTTTGAAAATTAGCAAATTGTGTTTGCATGGCCGATATCATATTTAATATCTCAGGTTGCGCATCTACTGCCGGTATTTGCCCATTGGTATGTGAGGATTCCACGGGGACTCGTTGCATAGAATTGCCCGTGATTTGTGCATATGATACACGCGGGGCAACGAAATTATTATAAGAACGAGTTTTAATTTTTTTCTCTTCTCCCACTTGCTTTTGTTTTGATTCCCACTTTAACTTCATATGTTGAAATTTGAGACAACCTCTAAAATTTGCCGTGTGTCCTGTATTTTTACATAGTATACATGACAGTGTTTCCCTATCCGGAAGCTGTTCCTTTCCCAGCGGACATTCGCCCATGTTATGGTCGGCGAGGCATTTTACGCATCTGAATTTCATATTGCAGTTTGATGCAACGTGTCCAAGTCGTTGACAGCGCATACATTGCAGTACGGGCTCAGATTTTCTAATTTTTTCCCAACTTATAATTTGGTGGCTTAGACATTTTATATGTCTAAGCGCATCAACTTTACTATTAGGACTTAGAGATACAATGTAGAAAGGCAATTTGCGGTTGCACTTTCTAGAATTCGCGGTTGAAAACGGTTCTACACCTGTAAATTTTAAACTAGCTGTTTCGACCGTTTTTAATTCCTCGAGTATCTCCTCTGGGGAGAACGAAGGATCAACTCCTTTTAAGAGTATGGAAATTGATTTTTCTGATTTTGGGGTGTACGTGTAGTACTCGGTTTTTGCCCTTCCCAACGCAGACTTTACTTTATTGTAACCTTGTAGGTCGTCGCACAAAATTCTAGTTTTTTCAGCACTAATTCTTTTTGTTTTAAAATCTTTACAAGTCAACTCACCCAACTTCATTAAATCTTTCGCTTCTAAGTAACTGATGACAATTGGAGATATTTTTTCCTTTTTTGGTTGCTGTTGTTGTTCGTCCTTGGCTGTCTTTGTCTGCTGCAGTTCTTTCTGATTCTGTTGTTGGGCGTCCTTTGTTTCGCTTATTTGTAGCGAATGTTGTTGCTGCCGCTGGTGATTTGTTTTTTGCTCTCTTTTTGCTTCGGTTTCATTCCGTCTTTTGTTTCGCTCTTCTAGGGCTGCTCGTACTTGTTTGGAAAGTTCTTCGCGTTTTTTGATGAGATCAGCAATTAAGCTGTTTAGGTCATCGTCTCCTTCTGGAATGTTTGACTCCAGTATCTCTAATTCCTTAAATTTGTTCCCTGCTCCTGAGTAACAAGTATCCTTGGCAGGTACATTTTCTCATCATCACATTTGATTTTTGTCGTTCCATTGACAGGTTTGAGCGGACTTTATTTGCCACTGGGCTGTCGTCTATAATTGATACTTCGTTCTTCCTTTTGGTAATTTTTTAAATTGTTTTTGAATTAGCGACTACACATGAGTGTGCCATTTTTAATTCGACGCTCTTCGGCTTGTCCATTTTGATTTAGACACACACACACTCGTTTTTTTTCTTTTTTCTTTTTTCGCCGTGCCACGCGGGCCGAGCTGCGAAAAACACAGTTTATTCACGAATTCACGCACACGCACACACGCACTCGATATTCTTTGTTTTAGAGCTGCTCACCGTCTTAGGATGTTTGTCGCTTGACGAACGACGAGCGAATGACCGCCCTAAACTGCGTGCTCTATGCAATTATAGCGCCGGACCGGGCTTTACAAGTAAAAGGCAAATGAATTCGCACCTAAATGCGCTCACTCTACTACTGACAGTTGTACCAGACCGAGTGCGCCTTTTGCTTCAACATAACGTAACACTTAAATTGTTTTTATACTAATCATTGTTAAGTTCCTTTTTAATAAATAATATCTTTCGTACGAGTAGTCCCGTTCATTTCAGTTTCTGCTACAACAGATACAAATAATCACATGCACGTTGCAACCTTGTAGTACGTCGGCTAGTGAGCCGTATCTTTAGAGCTCTAGACTTAGAAACAAAATATCCAAATGCTTTTCAAATTTCCTAACCTCTTGTCAATCTGCACTGCGACACCCTGAAGATGTCAAGAGATCTCGCTTGTGCCCTTGAATTGTAATACAACGAAGGCATAAATTCCAACAAAAACAAAAAAAATAAATTGTTTTATTCCAAAAACCAATTCCAAGTGTTGTGACCTTCATTTGATTATCAAAAAATTCAAAGCCAACTGACCCAAGTTCAATCTGGTTTCCGTCTAGTCTTTTCTGGCTCGATGCCAAAAAACAATATTTGTTTTATTGATCTCCCGGCCCACTTTGGTATTGTTGATTCGGGTTTTATTCATTCACGTTACATCCGGCTGAGATAGATGCAACAATCTTAGGATTGATGAACCATGTTCTACATGGCGCACCGTCCAATTTTACTCATCAAATTTAGCCGTCATCAGAATGGCGTTACTTTTGAACACAAAGAATTGAGAAGAACGTTGAAGATTCTGAAATAAGAACAGGCGTCATAAATTTGGCTCCATTTCGTTTTTACATTCACATGTCTGTCGAGGAATTCGTCTTAAATACCAAAATAATATTAAAGACATCCGCGAGTCGTGGCCAGAGTCGAAAATGGGCTAATGAGCTCCTGGTATTGGGTGGAACAGTAGTGTAGTCACCTCGATATTATGGTGTCAGCGTTAACATGGCCAATGGTATTTTATATGTCGCAAAATTTACAGATTACAGATATATGGTTTGAATAAATAACGTTTTTTGTTGTCGCATTATAGCTGGCCCGTGCCTAATTATAGCTTATTGGAATCTTCCTCTAGGTTGAAATATTTATGGGAGGACAAAACGATGCTATCGGCCTCATAAAAGTTCACGGTTGTCGTCTCCGTTTCCTACAGATTTTATTGACTTGGGCAATTGAAAAGAAAACAAACAAATCTGAGAATTCGTAGAAGTGGAGAACAGACATCAAAAATTGTTGCACAACTATATTTGGCATCGTTTTAAGTAATAATAATTTAGAGATAAATCTTTTCGTTTTTAGCGGTCAAGGCAGTTAACCAGAGCCAGATATTGGCCAACGGTGGAGGAGAATCTATTGTGTCATTCTTAGTCACCACGCGAATCATTCGCGTGGGCAACATTTTGCCTCTTAATATTCGGTATTTTCATAAAGGAAATTATCTCATTCGTTCGTCCATGAAGTGCTTCCCTACCGGTTCCAAAGCTGATCATCAGATTTATTTTTATTCTGATTCAATTTAGAATTAGAAACAGAAAAAAGAAAATAAATTGAAGAATATTTACTGCTTCTCTCCTTTGTTAAAATCATAAATAAGAGCAGATGTTGTTGCAGGGTTTTGTTTTTGTTATTAAAAATTAAAAATGAGGTACGATATTTTAAAAAAATTACTCTTGTAGAATTTTTTGTCACATGATTGCTTTATATGTTTGTTGTATATGATTTTTGCTACTTGGTAGTGGAGCAGACTCATAATGTTGAGATTTGTTAATCCTCCGATGAAAGCCCACAAATGTTAAGCTGGTAAAGAATTCCTACTAGTACGAGGGTGGCCTGAAAAGTTCCGACCTAACCAATATACAAGTAATTTTTTCATAAAATTTATTTTTATTTTTCTACATAGTCTCTTTGTAACTCTACACACTTCTCCCAGCGATGCTCCCATCTCTCTAACCCGTCCAAATAGCACAAAAATATAACTGTTCACGAAGGTGATTGCGTGGTGTTTTATTTAGTCCTAGATGCGGTCTATATCACATCAACACGTCATTACAAATGAAATTGAAAAACACTGTCTATCATGTTGAGGATTACTTTATTGATGATACTGTCTTCAACGACGTACTACTTGAAAACTACTGTATAGTTTGTCTTAGCACTAATTACTTTAACTTAAAAGGTGCACTTGTATAGGTGACTTATCGTTAATTAATTTGAACTGTAAGCTACAAAAGTATAGTTTGTCTTCACACTAAATGCTTTAACTTAAAGGTGCACTTGTATAGTTGGTTTATCACTAATTAATTTTAACTGAAAGTTACAAAAGTATAGTTTGTCTTAACACTAAATTTTTTTTTTTTATGTATTGGCCTGTAGGAACCCGGAAGTTCATGACCTTACCGACTCGACTTCACCATTGTTGCCTGTCCCTTCCACGTTCGACCATCCGATCCGATATCCTCGAGGTCCAACCTAACATTGTCCTCCCATCTCCATCCCGTTGGCTTACCGTCAAGAATTCTATGCAGGGTCCTATCGTTGCCCATTCGCGCCACGTGTCCGGCCCATTTTAATCTTCGCGACTTGATTACTCTCACTATTGTAGGTTTGTGGTATAGATTTTCCAATTCGTGGTTGTGGAGTGTCCTCCATTGTCCTGCCTCCTCGTCATATTTACCGCCAAATAGACCCCTTAAAACTTTATTCTCGAATACGCGGAATTTGTTTTCTTCCCGTTTTGTGAGAGCCCATGTTTCACATCCATATAGAACAATTGGCATGATTATGGTTCTATAGACACGGAGCTTTATGTTACGTGTGTGGAGGTTATATTTTTAAGTTGTTTTTTTATATCTTACCTCCTTGGGGAGATCCGGTTGCTTCCGGTGTCCAATAGTAAAAAACGATATAATTTATTAATTTTATTTATTTAATTTTTGTGATTTTTATTTTGGCCGTTGCTTCAGCCTCTGGATCCCAACTGATCCCGAATCCAAAATGTACTGCCCTTTTATACTCTGTGGCAACAGAGATTTGTTAAAGATTTTATTTAAAAATTCCAAGAAGCACAAGCAAGATTTTGGGTGCTTCAATTGGAATGGGATTTTCGGAAGTGTATAAGAATTTCTTTGAATAAATTCTTGGAAGAGAAAATCATGAAATGCATTTAGAGTTAAGCATTTCATGATGTTAGGATTATTAGGAATTGAATCAATGTACGACAAATGGCTTTTTGGTTTAGTTTTGTCGTGCATATGGTTCAATTGGATTATGGGTGAGGTAATTAGGAATTTGAATCAATGTGCGGCAAACTAACTTTTGGTTTAACTTGTCGCTCATATGATTCGCTTGGGTTGGGATTATAGGTAAGTGGGTGAGAGTAGTGATTTAGGATCACTACACGTGATAGTAGTCTGGGTTTCAGCAGTTTACTGACTGCGTGCCAACTAGCGTTGCCGGAATGCAGTCTTTTGTTAATTTCCTTCGACATTTCGTTACTGGCCGTCAGTACCGTTTCCAGATATTTAAAATCTTTAACTTTTTCAAATACCTTGCCTCTGACGTTTATATGTGTTCCCTGAGGTCCACCTGCTCTCGCCGTAACCATGTATTTTGTTTTGTCGTGTATACTGGCCGAGCGAAACCGAGGAAAGCGACAAGGATTCCTGAACCCTGTGGAGAAGGACTGTGTGCCCCTCGACAGCTTCCACGTCAATCACCTGGGTCTGGCGGCATCAACCAAGAAGTGTTATGCGCACATCCTGGTCATTATGAACGCTTTTCAAAGTATATTTGGCTGTACGGCACGAAATCGATGGCATCCGCAGAAGTCATCTGCCATTTACGAAGACAGTAATTTACCTTAACAAATCCTCAGAGAATTATTTCCGACAGGAGTACCCCGATTACTTCAAAAGAGTTCGAGAGATATTGCCGCGAAGAGGGCATTGAGCACGTTCTGGCAACCAGGGGGATACCAAGGGCCAACGGTCAAGTTGAAAGGGTGAACTGCACCCTAATATCACTGCTGACAAAGCTATCAGCTTCTTAACCAAGTGAGTGGTATCGGTACCGTACAAAGATGATACAACGCCACACCGCATCAGAGCATAGGGATCCCACCATTCCGATTAATGTTCGGAGTCGACTCTCGTTTAAAGGACGATCTGCAGATTAAGTAACTTCTGGAGCAAAAATTGATTGCCCCATTCGGCGACGAACGAGAAGAACTCCACAAACAGGCAAAGGAGAATGTTCAACGCATTCGGTCCGAAAACAAACGGAACTTCAATAACAACAGGAAGGCTGCGTACAAGAAGGTGGCATTATAGCGTTTGGAATGATAGTGAAGAACGTGTAATTCGAACTGACGCTATGACAGTTAGAATCACCAAAAATCGAACCAATGCGTAACACATCAGACCATTGGCCGTGCTTAGAATTCGATTTTTAAACTCAAGTATATTCCACTGATGTGAATTGTTATTTTATCGCTATGGTATACGGCTCTGGTGCATTTTCTTATTCGATTTTCGTTCGGTTTTCTTCACTATTTGCTTGTGTATTGTGTGTGTATCTGTTAGAGACGCCACACTACTCCCTCCTCAGAGTGTGCCTGGTGCTTAATGCGGAACACATTATCGTGTGTGAAGTTCTGTTTATTATTTACTATTATTTATTGGCCTGTAGGAACCCGGAAGTTCATGACCTCACCGACTCGGCTTCGCCATCGTTCCCTGTCCTGGGCACTCTCCTTCCACGGTTGACCATTCGATCCGATCTCCTAACCTAACATTGTCCTCCCATCTCCGTCGCGGCCGTCCTACCGGTCTCTTTCCCGTTGGTCTACCGTCAAGAAGTCTATGCACGGTCCTATCGTTCCCCATTCGCGCCACGTGTCCGGCCCATCTTAATCTTCGCGACTTGATTACTCTCACTATTGTAGGTTTGCGATATAGCTCTTCCAATTCGTGGTTATGGAGTTTCCTCCATTGTCCTGCCTCTTCGTCATATTTACCTCCAAAGATATCCCTCAAAACTTTATTCTCGAATACGCGGAATTTGTTTTCTTCCCGTTTTGTAAGAGCCCATGTTTCGCATCCATATAGAACAATCGGCATGATTATGGTTCTATAGACACGGAGCTTCATGTTACGTGATAGCAGTCTGGATTTCAGCAGTTTACTGACTGTGTGCTAACTCGCGTTGCCGGAATGCAGTCTCTTGTTAATTTCCTTCGACATTTCGTTACTGGCCGTCAGTATCGTTCCCAGATATTTAAATTCTTTAACTTTTTCAAATATCTTACCTCTGACGTTTATATGTGTTATCTGAGATCCACCTGCTCTCGCCGTAATCATGTATTTTGTTTTGTCTTCATTTATTTCTAGGCCCACCTCTTCTGCCGCTTGCATGATGATTTCACCGTTTTTACTAACAGTCTCTAGATTATCGCCCAGAACGGCGATGTCATCCGCATATGCGAGCACTTGTGTGACCCCGTTCAGGGATGATCCGGCCATGTTGTCGTCTTGTACCTTTCTGATGACATACTCGAGCACAAGGTTAAAGAGACACGGTGATAGACCATCTCCCTGCTTTAGTCCGTCCCGGATTTCAGATGGTTCTGAGAGGTGGTTTTCTATTCTGACTCGTCCTTTGTTTTCGTTCATGCAAATTTGAATGAGGACGGCATATTTTTTTTTGGGACTCCCAGCTCAACTAGAATATGGTAGAGTCTCTGCCTTGCGACTGAGTCGTAGGCTTTTTTGAAGTCAACGAACAGTTGGTGAACCGTCTCTCCGTATTCCCACTTCTTTTCCAGCAGTTGTCTTATTGTGAACATTTGGTCGCTTGTTGACCGGTTCCTACGGAATCCACATTGGTAGTCTCCCAGTATCTCTTCTGCGTACGGTGTGATTCTAGCCAGAATGACATTTGTTAATATTTGTATGCGGTTGGGAGCAATGATATTCCTCTGAAGTTCTGTTTACTACGGGAAAGTGTGTGCTGTGTGTACAGATCACGCCGTAGTCACCAATTATAGCGTTTGGAATGATAGTGAAGAACGTGTGATACGAACTGACGCTATGACAGTTAGAATCACCAAAAATTGAACCTAAGCGTGACACATCAGGCTACTGGCCGTGTTTTGCTTTCGATTTTAAACTCAAGTATATTCCACTGATGTTAATTGTTTTGTTATCGCTATGGTATACGGCTCTGATGTATTCTCTTATTCGATTTTCGTTCGGTGTTCTTCACTATTTGCTTGTGCATTGTGTGTGTATCTGTTAGAGACGCCACACGTCTTTCAGATACTTTTTTTATACGCAATTTATCATGCAAAATTGAAACGACCTTTTGAAACCCCTGTGCCCGCAACAATTTCGTCACTTAACACCATATAGTGGATTTTATCGATCATTTCCGGGAGAACAGTCGTTCTGAACGATGTTCGTCTTGTGTATTGATCTACGGCCACGTTTAAATTCATTTATCCAATTATAAAGTGTTGCAAATACAGGACAGATGTGCCATGAACTGAATGCAACTCAGTTTTTATTCTTTTGCTGTTAAGCCTTTTGTATAGAAAAGTGTTCTAAACTTACTGTTTTCCATTTTTTTTTTAAACAAACTCAAGTTGTTTACTTCAACTGACGATAAAAACGAGATCACGTTCTGAATATGCAACTTTGACAGATACTTAGTGAGGTATGATGCATACTAAAAACAGACTATTAGCGTTGCTACGAGCGCTATCTCTTCGATTTTCTAAAGACTTATTGACCTGCACTCGTATTTTCTTATGGAAAAAAAAACAACATTTTCTTTACAATTTTTGTAGTCTGTTGTTCTGTAGTCAGTTGTATGTTTTAAGTTTTAGCTGCTGCTATTCTGGGCTTATGGATAACGTACAACTGTCGTCGTGATCTCTTACTCGTTTTCGATTACACTATTTGTCTTCTACTTGAAAATACACCAGTGTCGTCTTTTATTTGACGAAATATTTAAAATTCTCTTTTTATCTGTTCTATCCAGTACATGATAAGAAGGTTCAGAACCGTTCTATTCTGTCGGCAGGGGGGCAATAAACCTATAATATTTTCCTGTCATATTGTGTCAAGTTTCAGAACCTAAAACGTGCTTTAAGCGGTTTTGGTCTATTGTGGGCTATAATGGTATTAAATGTGTTTGTTTTTATCCGTTTTAGGTATCAGATAATTAATCCCATCAAGTGTTCAGCCTAGAAAGAACTTCGAAGGTGTTGATGCCAACAATTCTCTGCTTTTCTATAGACAAAAATTAAATGCATTTTCGTTGTATTTGTTTTACATAAAACGGAAAGAGAGTGCACAGGCCAGGGAACAATGGCGAAGTCGAGTCGGTGAGGTCATGAACTTCCGGGTTCCTACAGACCAATCAATGGTAATAGTACTATTTTATGGGATATCAGTATAACCAACTAGTGATAAAATAGTAGATGTCTTTTACACCAAACGAATGCACTACTTTAAAACAGGCTGGGCCATCTTTTAAGTTTTTAGAAAGAGCGAGAGAGGTGGCGAGAGATAGAGAGAGAGAGATAGAGAGAGAGAGAGAGAGAGGGAGAGAGAGAGAGAGAGAGAGAGAGAGAGAGAGCGAGACAGAGATACAGAGAGCGAGAGAGCGAGAGAGAGATAGAGAGAGAGAACGGGTTTAGGTATCTATAACCACAGCCAAACTGTGACAAGCTTACCAACATGAAATTTATTTTAGGGAATGGTTTCGTAACATAGGTTGTTAACCTACACCCTCATTTTAAGGTCAGTTTGTTGTTTGAACGTCTTTTCCATACGTTGCCCCGATCCTACTTCACACCGGCCAATCTTCCCAGTCTATAACATGATAGAAGTGACATATTATTTATTCATAAGATCTAATTAAGATCCTATTGACCAACTACAAATTGTTATTGACTTCTATCCAGAACATTCTTTCTTTTTGTTTATTAATTTACTTTATTCAAATCTCTTTGTATAAAGAGGTCTTCCAATCGGTACTATCTCTTTGGCTAATTGAAAACTGCACCTCAGCTTGGTGTCGTTTCATATTTCAATTAGACATTCGTAATTTTTCAGATGGGTTTTTGAATAAATCTGAAACGCAAATGTAGCCCCAGAGTCAATACGAAATAACAAAAAATACTCGATATAACAGCAAGACGAATGCCAAAAACGCATTTGCATTAAATTTTAAACAACCTCAGTGAATATTTTTATTTTCGGCCATCGTCTATCCGCACACGAGTCTGATGGCTTCATTGTTTGGGTATCTGTTGGATATTAGCCAATGTTTATGGAGTGAACTGTCCAAATCAATCTGTACATGTCTAGAGTGTGGCTTTCCACAGATCTCGTTCTCCGAAGGCAAAGCAGAGGAATTTTAAATAACATATTTCTTAATTAGTTAAGATACATGTATGAAGACAGCGTTAATTTGCCTTCATTCCGCCAGTCATTTCTCTCACGGCAATCGTATTCTACTTAATACCATCGGGCCTCAGAGACCGGGATTTCCTTTGTATTCATAGCGAAAGGTATTAACTGTGTGAAAGATGAGAAGATACAATGGGAAAATGCCTTCGAAGAAGGTTCAGCCGTATCGAATGCCATGCGAATGGATAGAGGAAGAATTGTTCTGAGATACTTGTGGCTTTTTACTTTTGGGTCAATGACATCAGCTCACCTGGTCTACTAGTTCCGTAATCAGATCGAGAGAATCTAAAAGACGGAAATTACATTAACCGCCACACGCACGTGGCTGACATCCGGTTGTTGCAGTGATCTCTTGCCCACATTTTGACGCAACTTCTCTGCACGAAGTGGCAATCAACAAATGACAAACAAATGCATGAGTCTTGTTGTGAAAACTTTTATTGACCATAGAATGGCGGCATGTGAAAACCCAGAGGGATGCAACGTGCCAGGAGGCATACCTTGATTTGTGTCTGCAGTTATCGAGTTGAACTGCTCAAAGGTTTTATCTCTGTAGTTCTCGATTGATAAGATAAGATTCGACTGTTTCGAAATGCTTATTTGTTTTTGCTTCTGTGAATTTTTGAGTTTTGTTTTCAACAATTATGAACTGCAGTTGAGTTTTATGGGAGTGAATTCACCATTTAAGAAGTTCGTTGGTACATCCAAATAATCCAAAAACTAGGTCATTTGGACGATAAAATGAACGAGATGTTGATGTACTGAATGTCTTGGAAATCAAATTGCGAGGGTATTTCAACAGCATCGTCTACAATATGTTTCTCGTCTGTACAGAAAGTGCCTTCCATGTTCCTTATAGCTCTTCTACAATGTAATTAATTCTTGTCTGTGTATACAGATCGACTTTTTTAAAAAGTGAGTTATGAGCAGACGAATGGTGGAATGCACTTGTTTTTGGTTTTATATTTAAAACTGACATTTTCTTGAAGTGAAAACATAAGAGGTGTGGTCCATTGTTATCATGGACACGATTTATAGGACAATCTCTAAAAGAAAAAAAATAATATTTACACCCCAAAGAGGGTTATGGTCTTATTAGAATGCACAGTGGTTACTCTTCAATCATATACACTGCTTTAAGCGCTTACAGATTCGACTACTACTAGACTATTACTATATTGCCACGGTTATACTATTTTTGTATAGCACTGTTGTTATATTGTTGTTACTAGTGTTATACTTTTCTTACTCCGGTTAAACTCTTCCTGCTCCTGCTATACTAATGTTACACCTCTTATATTAATGTTACTACTGCCATACGCTTTTACTTCTGATCTACTCTTGATATTTTTATTATATTATTGTTACTCCTGTTATACTATTCTTGCTCCTGTTATACTATTGTTGCTCCTGTTATACTTAATTATGTTAATTCCGTTTTGTTTTCGTTAGTCCTCTTATGCTATAATATTACTTCAATATGCCACGCTCACAATATAACGAAATACTAAAACCTCCTTACGAGAAACAATTGTGTGCAGTCGTTTTTCACATCAAGAAGGCAGTCACTGATTATTCCCACCTTTGAGTTGCATATCTTTACCAGAGCTACATTCAACGTGCGTTCAAAAACGATATCAAGGAATCCTTAATATCAAAGCACCAGGCCATAGGAAGAAGTGGGAGAGGATAAGGAAGGGAGATACCGATGTATATTGATCTTAAGTGTCTAAGCATTATAATGATGAACAAACACATGATGAGATCATTCCACATTCGTGTGGTTCGGCTAAAGAACAGTTAGTTACGTTTGAAATTAATTTCTAACCTTAAGTGATGCCCACTCTTTGATTGACTACTATTGTGGGAAAATGAGGGATGCATTTGTGGCCGTTCCACTAAACGCCACTACTTACCTTCCCAATTACCACCAAAGCGTCCTGTCCTAAAGCTACAAAACCCCATGGTTTTCCGGTAATATAATTGCGTTAGCACCTGCAAAAGCTTCACGCATCAAGGTTATCTAATGCATAGCCTAAAATACCCTGTAAAAGAATTCTGTCATTCATGCATCCAATGCATTTCACGAATTCCTTGAAAAGAATTCTTTACATCATACGGGCGTCATAAATTCAAAAACTCTTCGGCACCCTTATTTGCCAAGCAAATCCCAGCCTTACCTGCATATTGGTTGGCCACCTTTTGTCCAACGACAAAGCAACGCCAAGCAGCTTGTTTCCTCAGCTGCAATAGACCCGACCCATGATCTGTTTGTCCAACTGACAAACAATCACCACAACTTCGCGCTTAGCCACCAAACGAATTCTTCAGCATCCAGACAAAGAATTCAGCTTTTTCCCGTCGACCAAAGATCCGATATACAATTTCCATTGTGTATCCCAAATCCATTAGCACCTAATGAGTTGCAGCGTATTTGCTCAGCTGCACCCGTCATTACATACGATGCCCTTGGTGGATTTTCCCTTTGTTTGAATTTCTTTCTACGTTTCAGATTTCGTTTCTTATGACCTTCATTGCATGAGCAAACAGTGATCCATTAGCACATCGCTAAGATCACCACACACATCGATCTACGTACCAAAGATCGTCTCCCATTGGCCACTGGCCGAAAGGGAAAATTCATTTCCTTTTTACCACACCATAGAGAGAAATTTTCTCTCTCTTCTCCCAATCTCACCTCGAACTGAGAGTCGAATGCAAGTCGGAATTCAACCCTCGGTAAGTCGTAACACAACCACCTGCCGCGCTGGTTGTGCCGTCTTCCGCTCTCCGTGGCGCACGGGGATGCGTACTATCCAAAAGGAGTCCAATTTTACCAGTCGAGCAGACAAGTCGAGGTCGTTGCGTTGTCGGAGTCATGAGAATTCGACAAGTTATGTGTTCTATTCGTGTGTAAATACACCCCTTGCGAGAATTCCGTACTTGGGAATTCGTGTTCTTTTGAAAATAGTGTTCTCCGTTTGTTATTGTTCGCCTGGTCATTGTGCGCTGATTTACTCACCAACATTAAATGTAATATACCTATAAACTCCATAGATGTCTACGACAAGTGTTAATTATGTATTCAAGGCTTTCTTCCGTTTTGTGAACAGTAACATTGTGTATTTTAGACTATAAACAATATCGAGAAGGCACGCGTTCGAGCTGCTATACTTTAATGGTGCCAGCGAAAAATGGTTGGCATTCCGAAGGACGTATGATGACACAGCGTCCAACTTCATCCACACGCGGAACTTGGCGTGTTTGCGTAGAACACTTCAGGAAAGAGCTAGAGAGGTTCTGGGAAGTCTCCTATTCGCTGCCGAGGACCTCAAAGATATCATGAAGGGGCCAGGAGCCTTGGCTGTAACGGAATTGAAGAAACGCAAGGGTCTACCACGAGTTACGGAAGACCCAAGTGAGATATGTACGTTCTTCAGCCATGTGAGGAACTCAGTCACCACCATTAATGAATGAGTGAATGATACGGATTAACTTAAAACCTGAGGGGGGGGGGGGACTTTAAAGTAACTAGGAAAGGTGCAATACTTTAGCTCATCAAGGATCATCGAGGAAATTATCACTTCTACTTCCCGGCGACTTCCTGGAATTAGAAGCCGACTTGTGTGGCGATTTCTCTCCCCCCGAAGTATCCTGGGAGCCAAGAAGAAGCCATCGACAGAAAATGCAGACGGAAAGAGATACGCCGAAGAGAACCGTCCACGCAATCCAAGACGACGAAGCTCCACAGATCCGAAATAACGCAAAGTGCTTGTTATGCCACGAGGGACATTGGATTCTTGAATCTCCCAAGTTCAAGAAGGCCAACATCACTTGCGACCACTTGCGCACTATCAAAGACCAGCTAACCTACAGGGAGGAAGGTCATAACCACCTAATAGGATAGGGCAACTGGAGATTAATAGTAACAAGGAAATTAAGGAAAGAGCCAAGCCTCGGCGCCATCTCAAATTTAGATACTGTGAAAAACAGCCACGCCGGCAGAAAAATGATGACCACAATTATTCCGGGTAAGGATATTAAACTGGACTGCGCAAGGATGCCAACGAAAAACTGGTCAAGCAAGGGAACCTGAGGGAAGCACCCAAGAAATCCCCGAGAAAAGGTAGAAAAAATCGTGCAGCTATAACGCACAAAAAGAAGAACTCCCAGAAACGACCCAGAAAATGTGGTCGTGGAATGAATAGGGGAAATAATGATCGTCCTGCAAACAGTGGTCGAGGAGGATATTAAACGGGGCAGCGCAAAGACGTCAACGGAAAATTAGCCAAGAAAGGGAAGCTGAGTGAAGGTGCCAAGAAATCCCCGAGAAAAGGTAGAAAAAATCGTGCAGCTATAACGCACCAAAAGAAGAACTCCAGAAAAGATCCAGAAAATGTGGCGGCGGAATGAATAGGGGATATAATGATCGTCCTGCGAATCGTGGCCGATTCGGTAATTTTATCGAAGACCGTCATTATGACCGAAATCATGATATTCCTTTTCTTCTTCTTGCTTTTGAATTGATGTGAGGGCAGAACCCTCTTTTATTTTTCTTAGTACAGGTGAATGTAAAAATAATAAAAATAAAATAATAAACTTACGAACTAACTTAATAACTAAGGCAAGGGAGGTTTGAGGGCGGTGGGGAGGAAGAAGGTGGAGAGACGGTGGTATAAGTGGCAAGACAGGGTAGGGCGAGGATTGTCCGGAAGCTGGGATATGAGAATGAGGATGGGTGCGGATTGTGAGTTCACGAGAATGTCTTTAGAATTTTTTATTTATATACTTATTTAGCTAAGTAGCATGAGGGGGGGGGGGGGGGGGGGGGCTAGGAGGGGCCAGCATGGGCAACTAACAGGGATGGATAGACGATCGTGTACGTGGTACGACAGGGGAGGATAGGTCGGAAGCTAGGGTTTCTTGTTCCTTTTTTTCTTTGGTGTCGGTGGGAAGGAGGAAATTTTCAAAAGATACCTCTGGATCAGTCCGGATGCCGGATTTTTACCGACTAAAACCACCTCCCGCCAGGCACATGTTCCCGTCGATTCCCGTGGAACTAGGGTGTAAGTAAGAGTGTGAGTTGTGAGAGTGTGGGCGGTGACCGGGGTGAAGTCAGGAGGGGTAAGAGAGGAGACGAAGTTTAAGACTGGGAGAGATGTGATCGAAGTCAAAGAAAACGGGGCAAGAGTTGGCCCACCTCAGTATTCGGGAAATGGGTTCATTACAGTCGCAAGAAGTGCGATAGGCGGGCAAATAAAAGAGACGAGGGTTTCGCAGATTTGGGGGATTTGTGTGAAATGTGAAGGAGGAGAGCAGTCTAGCGCAGTTGATTGAACGTGAGAGAAGGTGGTGGATGAAAAGCGTGTCGGCATGAATTCTGCACTCTGCAACTGCGTTAAGGTTAATAAGATGGAGACAGCTTGCGTATGGGGGTAGAACTTGAGGATTCTCCCAATTCAATGCTCGGAGTGTAAAACGCAGAAAACGGCGTTGCATGCTTTCGATCCTGTGAATATGGGACGAGTAGTAAGGAGACCAGACCTGACTAGCGTATTCGAGAATGGGACGGACAGAGGCTTTGTAGGACGATCGGGAAACGTAGGGATTAGAGAATTCGCTTCACAAAGCCAAGAGCAGAGTTGCTCCTATCACATAAGATGCCAAGGTCGCTAATCGATTGTAGAGGTGGTATCTGTGTGGTTGATTAAGAAATAGGGACGTAGCCGTGAGTACGGTGGTACGATATTTGGATATTAAGTTCGAGGCAATTGTTTTGGCACCAACTTGAAAAGTTGTCGAGATCCATTTGAAGAAGCGTAGAGTCGAGAGGAGAGGAGAGTGGATCGTATGAAAGGATTTAGTGTCGTCCGCGTAGAGACAGATGGAGGAGTGTGTGACAGTGGAGTCAATGTTGTTAATAGTATGAATAAATAGGAGGGGTCCAAGATAACTAGGGAACCCCTGACGTGAGAGAAAAGCATTGGATAGGATGGAACTAAATCTGAGCCAGTAGGTTCGTTCGCCAAGACAGGAAGGCATCCACTTAATTCGTAGGTTTTTGAAACCAAGTAAGGGTAGCTTAAAGAGGATAACATTATGGGAGATTTTGTCGAAAGCCTTGCGGAAATCGGTCGTGATTACATTGACTTCGCCGCCATTCTCTAAGGTACACAGAGTGTGGGATGAGAACTCAACTAGATTGGTGGTGGCCGACCTACCCGTAAGGAAACTATGCTGGTTGGGTGAGATGATGGATTTGCAGCGGAAAGATAACGTGTTGTAAAAAATGCCTTCGAACAGTTTTGGAATATGTGACAGTTTGGCGATGGGACAGTAGATACTAATGTCGGTTTTAGGTCCCTTTTTATGTATGGGGGTGACAAAAGAGGATTTCCAAATACTTGGGAAGACACCTCGTGTAAGGAATAGATTGAAGATTTTTGAGAACGGGAGAGAAAGAGAAGAGGAACATTCTTTTAAAAGGTTGGCAGGGAGTCCATCAATGTAGGGGCTGAACTCGTCTTTCATCATCATCATCATCGGCACTACAACCGTGATGCGTTCTTGGCCTTATTTAGCAAGTCTCGAGGCTTGTTAAATTTTCCACAATAATTTACTTTTACGGGCAAGGTTATTAGCCTCGTCTTTCAGTAAGCTTAATTTTTCTTCGACTAGATGATGCTGAATCAGCTGAGAGATGAAGGGGTTAGTGGAGAAATCGGGCAGGTTTTGAGGTAAGAGGGATCAGGATCGAAAGAGTTGTCCGTGAAGGAAATTTTAAAGAAAGAAGCGAAGAGATTGGCAATAGTTTGGGGGACGATTGAAGTAATCCTGTCATAGGAAAGAGAGTTGAGATAGGCGTCAGATTTACGTTTGTAGTTAATAAAGTGGGGAAAATATTTGGGCTCGTAGATCAGGTGTTTTTGTGAGATAATTGTAGTAGAGGGAGTTGTAAAGCTCTGTGAATTTATAAAAGGAAGCGAGATAGTTGGAGTAGTTTAGGGAGGAACACGTTCTTAAGAAAATGTAGCACAGATTATTCCTCTTGTTCCGAAGGGTGTGGAGTTTGCGCCTGTGCCATGGTGGTGATAAAATCGAAATTCTTTGTCGAGAATAAGGGATATATAAGTAAATGGCATGGTAGATTTCCTTGTAGAGGGTGGCAGTAGCTTCTTCTACCTGTAGATGATCAAATCTAAATGCGATTTAGCTAAGTTTAGTTTAGTGCGGCTACCACCCCATTTATTGGCTTAATTCAAGCAGTATAAGTACTAATAAGCTAAAGTGTATATAACTTTACAAACTAAACAACGTAAGAACTAACTTAAATAAGTTTAACCTAAGGCAGGTGGTAGGTAGGTACCCTAGACCACATCCCCTCACCAGTGGTAAGAGGTGTTCGAGGTATACTCTCCATTGTTCGGACTTATAAAAGTCGTGTTCCCACCACTTACTTCTGCTATAAAAGGGGGAATTATAGCGGTGCTGTTTTGGCTCAACTCGGGTCAATTAGCTAAGCTCCGAAAGATGATCAGAGATTTCTATCAACCTCTTTATCGGCTGTACATTTAATTAATTCCATGTACATATGTTAAAGTTGCTTCTGGTCGGAATGCAAAAAGTATTTTGTTGGGAGAAAATTACTGGGATCTGGGTATTTCACTGGGGGTCTGGGTATTGGAACCCAACCTACCAGTAATGATAAGAGTAATTCAAAATTAGTGATATTTGAGGGAGGCAATAGAGAAAATGTTTGTAAAACATGCAGAAAGATTAATTACACTCCGTATTTTTCATGAACTACACACACGTACATGGCGCAAGGCTAATAACCTTGCCCGGAAAAACAAATTATTATGGACAATTTAACAATCTCGGATAAGGACCGGATACCGGTGGAGAGACTTGCAAAATAAGGCCAAGACCGGATACCGGTTGTAGTGCCGATGATGATTGATTGATTGATTGATTGAAGGCGGAACCCCCATTTTTATTTAGCTTAATGCCGATGATGATTGATTGATTGATTGATTGAAGGCGGAACACCCATTTTTATTTAGCTTAATGCAAGCTTAAAATTAATTAAACATAAAACCTTACAGACTATCTTAAAATCTAGAGTAGTGGTTAAGACATTATTCAATTATTCAATCGAAAAAAAGGAGAAGAAAACCAGGATGTTGAAGATTACTTGGCGATAGGGGAGGTAGGTGGCCAGGGAAGAGTGAGTGTATGTGGGGGTGGTAAACGCGGCCTTTGTGCGACAGCGGAGGACATGTGTACGGACTGATACAGGGGCGGGGAGGTTGTGGGTGGGGTTGGAAAGGTGTAGGGGAGAACTAGTTTGAGGGAAGGAGAGGAGAGGATTGCCTGGGTAGAGGGTTTATTGAAGGGAGGGGGCGGATTTAGGACGAGTTTATTCTGAGACGTCGTTTAAGAGCGGGAGTGGAGATGTTGAAATCGAAGGAGGTGGGGAAAGAGTTGGCCTGTGGTAGCATACGTGAGATGGGTTCGTTAGCGCCGTAAGAAGTGTGATGAGTGGGCACGTAAAACAGTCGAGGGTTACGTACGTTACGGCGGTTTGTATGCAATGTTAAAGTGGAGAGCAGGCTTGGGCAATTGATTGAGCCAGACAGAAGGTGATGGCCAAAGATGATGTCGGCATGGATTCTGCGCTCTTCAAGTGTGTTTAGATTGATTAGAGGGAGCCGGCTTGTGTATGGTGGTAGAATAAGCGGAGGGCAAAGCGCAAGAAACGACGTTGAACATCCTCAATCCTGCGAATGTGAGTCACTTGATACGGGGACCAGACCTGACTAGCGTATTCGAGTAGTGGCCGGACAAAAGTTAAAGGGTTAAGAAATTCCTTCGACCAGCGTTTGACAAACCCAAGGGCGACGTTGGCCTTGAGGATTATGTAATCAATATGTGCGTAGCCGACCTCTGCTGTTTTACAGGTATTATCACGGGTACTGTTCTTCGCAAATTCATGATATTGTTCCACGCAATTCAGTTTATGTGCGCTCCACAAGACAGTCCGACGGATCGCACCCGTTTGTGGTTCATCTCCCGGCGGCACGAACATCCTTGCATCAGAACTCGTTCCGTTACAGAGCGGGGTAGCTGTGGAACTCCCTTCGCACGCGAGCGCTCCCGGAGCGTTACAACCTGCAACTGTTCAAAAAGAACTACAACAGTTATTTGATGGCATCTCGGGGCGCCCACTTGGCGCTATAGGTTCGCCTCTCCCGAGAGAAGTCTAAAAATGTGCGGTAAATTTGAGCTCCTTGTCGCATAGGACGCCCAGATCGCGAATCAATTCAACCGATGTTAGGTAGGAGCGTGGGTGAGTGGGGGAACTCTTCCGAGAGAAGTTGATTGATTGACATTTGGCGATATTCATTTCTAGGCAATTATTTTGGCACCAAGTCGAGAAGCTGCCAAGATCCGATTGGAGAAGTGAGGAGTCCAGAGGAGAGTGGATTGTTTTGAAAATTTTGCAATCATCCGCGTAAAGCGAGATGAAGGAGTGATTAATGCAAGAGCCTATGTCGTCTATGGTTAGTATTGTGACGCATATGACAATCAGTACTAGAATATTCTAGAGAGTCCGAAACAGAGTACTAGAATATTCTATAAAGTAATGGAAAACTGGAGACCGTGAACAGTAGAACATTCAAGACTATGGAACGGACGGAAACGAAACGCCGAATAAGAATAAGGAAACGGTATAAATACGTCGCACACCGAGCATGGAGTTGAGTAAGGAGTAGAAAGTGAAGCAAGCGATAAGTGCGGAAGTAGAAAGCGAGAGTAAAATACGCGATAAGTTAAGAAATCGTTAAGTGTACGTTAAAAGTAACGGTTGTTATTAACGGACTAATAAAGTGTTACAGTAATTCAAAATCGATTTAACGGCTCTTATTTATTAAAAATAATTAATCCAGCGAACCCTAAGCTCGCTACAGTATAAATAGGAGAGGGCCGAGATGACTGCCCTGGGGGACACCAGAGGTTGGGCAAAAAGGATCGGGGTGGGTGGATCTAAACCGCACGCGGCAGGTTCGATAACTGAGATAGGATGAGACCCACTTAATCAGCACGGGTTCGAAACCCAGGGAAGACAGCTTGAAGAGAATGAGGTTATGGGAGATTTTGTCGAAGGCCTTGCTAAAGTCGGTAGCGACTACAACGACTTCATCGCCGTTTTCGGACAAGGAGTGTGTGGGATGTGAATTCGACAAGGTTAGTAGTAATGGACCTGCCTGAGGGGAAGCCGTGCGAAAACATAACGCCTCATGTAGAAGGCCTTCGAACAGTTTAGGAATGTGCGAAAGCTTGGCAATGGGACGATAATTGGATATATCGTTTTTTTTTCCTTTCTATGTATGGGGGTTATGTAAGAGGATTTCCAAAAGTCAGGGAATAGACCTTGTGCAGGGGATAGATTGAAGATTGTCGCGAGCGGCAGAGAGAGAGAAGAGGAACATTTTTTTAAGAGGATAGCAGGGAGTCCGTCTGGGCCGGGACTGGAATCGTCTTTCAGTTCTTCAAGTTTTTTTTTATGACTTGGTGTTGTTGAATGTGTAGAGGGATGAGGGCACCGAGGGAGAATTCAGACATGTGTTACGTGCGGCTTCCACCACCCGCATCACATAGTTGTTTTTAATGTAATTTGATTTTAATATGGTTTGATGGTAAGGTGGTGGAAGAATTGCACGATCCACATGTGAGTGTTCGAACGCGCCGTGATTCGAGTGTGGATCGTGGGCGAGTTCGAATTCAGTTTTCGGAGTGGATGTTGAGGGAGAGCGAGAGAGAGCAGGAGGAATCTTCGATTCGGTTAATTTTGATTCCGTTTTTGTTTTGTTTTTGCTTTAAGTAAGAGACACGGTTTTGGAGTTGCTCGAGACGTTTTGAAAAGTTACAGTAAAAAAGAATAGAGTGGTGTTAACGGAAAAAAGGAAGAAGAAACTGAAAGCCCCCGTTGGTTTTTTCAGAAAAAAAAAAAGATATAGAGAATTACCCAGCGGTTATAAATTTAACGAAATAAAAAGTTTTTGTAAAGCAAACATTTTAAATTATTTGGCGAAACTAGAAGAAAATAAAGGTGTTCAAAGTAAATAAGTTCAGTGCTAGTTTCTAATTGTCGGGGATATTAATTGATTTCGTCCGAAACTCCAAACCAGAAGGGATTGAATTAAGAGAGGAGAAGAGCATCTGTCCAGAGGAACTTTGATAACTCCATCACCACCTAATCAACCCAAGCCTTCCTGAAGTTTCATCAATCACTTTAGACAAGTGCGTAGAAGTAGAGAGAGGCTCCCAACACAAAAAAAAAAAAAAACAATTGGACGGCGGAACTGAGGTGGAGACCTTATCCCCAGGTAACCTTTTTATATATATTTACTTTTCTGTGGCAGGAAATTACACCACACATGCCAGTAAAGTAGGAGGGGCTAGGCTCGAACGAGTCGTCCGTGAAGGATAGTTTGAAGAAGGACGGGCAAAAATTGGATATGGTTTGGGAGTCCAATGTAGTAGTTGACCCGTAGAAAAGGAATGGGCATAAGATTTCCGTTTGTGGTTGATGAAGTGGAAGAAAGATTTGGGGTCTTTGATCAAGTTGAATTGAGCTTTGGCAAGGTAACTGTGGTAGAGGGAGCTCTAAAGCTCAGTGAATTGGTAAAAGTAACCCAGATAGTTGGAGTAGTCAAGGGGAGAGCGAGTGTTTAGGAAAGTGTTACACAGCTTATTCCTCGTGTTACGAAGGGTTGGTAGTTTGTGGTTATATTATGGGGGCGATGAGAATGATAACCTGTGTCGGGAGTATGGGACATAAAATGATGATGACACACACGCACAATATGTTTATGATTCTAGATTCATTTATTCCTTTTAGTTTTCTCACAAAAGTTGTCGTATGAACCGATAAATGCAACCGGGTATCTAAAGTTCATTAAGGATTTTCACGATGAATTACACTAACGATCTTTGTGGGTCAGGAATGCACTTGTTGGTTCATTGGGGTGTTTAAAATCCGTATTCTTTGATGTGTATTGGGATTTACTAATTCGAATTAATTTCGTTTTACATAAGCAAGTTCGGAAGCTTTTGAAACGAAATGTGAATGTATGCCTGACCTCTAATCCCTGGTCAATTCTTTGCGATGCACTCCTTAAAAAATGCATCGTGGCAGGTGGAAAACTTGAGGTAGAACTTCTTTACTATCAGTTTCATTATGCCTTACAACATTGTGAGGTATTTTATAAGCCCAAGTTATATACACTTTCAACAAATCCCCAGTCCATAATTTTTTTTTACTGTTCTTTTATGGTTTGATTTTACTTACTTTAAAATGTTTGGCTGCTATTTATAACGAATTGTACGTAGAAATGTCCCTCTCATTGAGTAGTACTCTCAGTTATTCAGTTTTCGATTGTTCCTGCAATAAAAGGGAATTTTAAACACCTTTAAAGTGTTAGGGTCCGAATGAACGATGTAATAGACAATATTTGATCTTGTCTATGCTGGATTAAAGTACCATACTTCCTCAGCCATTTATGTGCGCAGTAAATTTAATAACACTTAAAATGCAAGAAACCAATCTCCTTGTCCATCTCTGTTAAATGCTTTGAATAGAGAGGCATCGTGAAACGATCATGGTAAGCAAAAACCAATAAAACATCCTTATAACGATGTGTCTCCATGCATTTAAGTGCAAATAAAATGCAGCCGTCAATCGGTTGTAAAACGACAGCACTCCGATTAAACTGAAGAGTAGACAACAATCACTGATACGAGGCGAACAATGCGAGTATCCCAATAGACTCATCCATCCTTGTGGCTTATTAACGCATTCAACCATTCAATTAGATACAAATAGATTCGCATTCTATACTCGGCTTTCACAGACTTTCTTTGCAAATATTTTGCGTTGGCTGTTGCTTTGGGTCGACCGCTATAGAGATACTGAGACCCAACACCAAGTGCTGGGCATCATTTGTTTACTGAGATTGAATTGAACGACGACTAATGGAATTGTGTTTCACGTTCTGTGTGGGAATTGAAATTGCATTTTGGTCGGCGACGAACCTACCGTGACCCAAAGTGATTAGAATACAAAGAATTATCAAATGGAAATGCATTTTTCACGGAAGAGAAAAGTCACTATGTTCATATAGAAAGTAGAATTCATCACATCTGCTCTCTGGAAGAGTATGTGGGAAATTGGTCTAAGTCGAAAGGAAGGCGGATCCATGGGGGCGTCACATGGTCTAGAAAGGCAATTTAATGAGCTCCAAGAAAATCACACAGGAGAAATCTAATGATTTATCAACCCAGTAAGCTGATGACAATGGTGCACTGCAAGGCTTAGGATAATTTTCACATTCTTCATAGTGGTGGAGGGAGATGGTTTTGGTTCTAATGTCAGCAGCGAGTGAAACATACTTAAATGGCATAATTTCCAAATGTTCACATTGGTCATTGGCCATTCAAATTTGTTCCCTAATACCATTATCGCCAACTAACGCTTTATAGCCTCATTATTCATTTACAAACTACATTAGTAGTTAATGATCTTCTAATGATTAGGTGACTCAGAACTAATGTTTTCTACCAATTATAATTATAATAGTTTTTTCATTATTTGGGCTTGGAAGGAAAAGACCTTATTTAAGCCTAACCGCGGCCATACTACATGGGTTGAGATGTCCTTTGATTTTTCGATAGGTGGCGCCACTAGAAAATGAACATGACTCATTTCAAGAGGCTCATGTGTTACTATGTATGAAATTTCGTAACGTTTTTTCTATTCGTCTACGCGCTACAGTCCTTTGAGTGACGCTACTTTCGCCTTCGTAAAAAAAAATGGAAAAACAGGAATATCGCAACTTGATCAAACATAATTATAATCGATTTTTCATTATTTGGGCTTGGAAGGAAAAGACCTTATTTAAGCCTAACCGCGGCCATACTACATGGGTTGAGATGTCCTTTGATTTTTCGATAGGTGGCGCCACTAGAAAATGAACATGACTCATTTCAAGAGGCTCATGTGTTACTATGTATGAAATTTCGTAACATTTTTTCTATTCGTCTACGCGCTACAGTCCTTTGAGTGACGCTACTTTCGCCTTCGTAAAAAAAAAATGGAAAAACAGGAATATCGCAACTTGATCAAACATAATTATAATCGATTTTTCATTATTTGGGCTTGGAAGGAAAATACCTTATTTAGGCCTAACCGCGGCCATACTACATGGGTTGAGATGTCCTGGGATTTTTCGATAGGTGGCGCCACTAGAAAATGAACATGACTCATTTCAAGAGGCTTATTTGTTACTATGTATGAAATTTCGTAACATTTCGTCTATTCGTTTACGTGCTACAGTCCTTTGAGTGGCGCTACTTTCGCCTTCGTAAAAAAATATGAAAAAACAGGAATATCGCATCTTGTTCAAACATTGTTTTTTGATGGGAAAAACTTCTGAACGATCATTGCAATGGTTGCAGAAATATTATCCCACATCTGCTCCTACGAGAACAACAGTTTAGGGAATTTAAAATGCGTTCTGCAAGCACCGAAGACGCACCACGCTCTGGCAGGCCAAAACAAGCTACGAATGCGGAAATCGTAAAGCAAACGCATCGAATCGATCTGAGTGATCGTAAAGTGAAGTTGCGCGAGTTAACTGAGAGCATTATTATATTATTATTATTATTTATTGGCCTGTAGGAACCCGGAAGTTCATGACCTCACCGACTCGCCTCCGCCATCGTTCCCTGTCCTGTGCACTCTCCTTCCACGGTTGACCATTCGATCCGACATCCTCTAGGTCAAACCTAACATTGTCCTCCCATCTCCGTCGCGGGCGTCCGGCCGGTCTCTTTCCCGTTGGTCTACCGTCAAGAATTGTACGCACGGTCCTATCGTTGCCCATTCGCGCCACGTGTCCGGCCCATCTTAATCTTCGCGACTTGATTATTCTCACTATTGTAGGCTTGCGATATAGCTCTTCCAATTCGTGGTTATGGAGTTTCCTCCATTGTCCTGCCTCCTCGTCATATTTACCTCCAAAGATATCTCTCAAAACTTTATTCTCGAATACGTGGAATTTGTTTTCTTCCCGTTTTGTAAGAGCCCATGTTTCGCATCCATATAGAACAATCGGCATGATTATGGTTCTATAGACACGGAGCTTTATGTTGCGTGATAGCAGTCTGGATTTCAGCAGTTTACTGCCTGTGTGCCAAACTGAGACCATGGGCATCTCAAAAGAACGGCACGATTATTTTGAGGTGAAAAACCGATCGGCTCGGTGGGTGCGAAGTTAGCTTACCGTCGACCAAAAACAGCAACGCGTTTATGATTCAACGGCCGGTTTGGCGTTTATGGAAGTTAATCGAGCGGACTCTTCTTGGCGTTTTGTGATGATGGATAAAACGTGGGTCCATTACTATATTGCTGAGTCCAATAGGCAGTGTGCAGAGTGGCTGGAAAGCCACAAAAGCCGATCAAAGTGGTCAAAAGTCCCACGGGCAGCCGGGAAGGTTACGGCCTGGGGTTTTTTTGGGATGCGCGTTGCATAATTTTCATCGACTACCTGCAGAAGGGAAGAACAGTCACAGGGGTGTATTATGCAGCGTTATTGGACAAACTGAACGACGAAATAAAGAAAAAACGCGCCCATATGGCGAAAAAAAGTTCTGTACCATCACGATAAGGCACCATCATACACGTCCTTGAAAGCGGTGGCCAAATTGGATCAATTACGATTTGAATTGGTTACTCACCCACCGTATTCTCCAGACTTGGCCCCCAACGACTATTATTTGTTGCCAAACCTCAAGCGGTGGCTCTAGGGAAAGATATTCAAATCGAATGCGGAAGTCATCGTGGAAACCGAGACGTATTTCGAAGGCTTGGACGTTTCGTACTACAGAAAGGGCATTGAAATGTTGGAAAATCGCTATACCAAGTGTATCGCTTTCGAAGGCAACTATGTTGAGGAATAAATATAACTTTGCCCAAAAAACGCTTGTTTTCATTTGAATCCCCTTTGCAGCCTATTTAGTTTTACTATTTACTATTTATTAGCCTATAGGCACCCGGAAGTTCATGACCCCACTGACTGCGCCACCGTTCTCTGTCCTGTACACTCTCCTTCAGCCTATGTAGTATGTGTAAAATTGGCAATTACTTTCTTTTCTACCTACTATATTATATACTGGTGGAAATTCTTTATCAGCTGTACATTTAATTAGTTCCATGTACATATGTTAAAATTATTTTTGGACGGAATGCAAAAAGTTTTTTGTTGCCCGGAGAAAATTGTTTTATAAAATATAACGAAATACCGTGTTTATATATCCGAAACATTTATAAACTCACTAATGATAACTTTGAGAGAAACACTGGTAGCGAGGTAGGCCATGGCAGATAGATCTTTTTAAATGGCTACAGACTATGTCGCGTCGATTTCCTCTAGATAACCTAAAGTGATCGAACTTGGCTATCTGAATATTGTTGGGCTCGTAACTGAGTGGATAAAACGGTTCCGAATTAAATTGTTTTCACTGCTAATTTTCTTATATTGAGGCTTTGTGTGGTATTTTTATTAGAAAAAAACCAAACGAGTGGGATCCGCTGGTAATGGATGGATATTTTGGGTCTGAGTTGTGGCAATTTTACAGTAGTCGTGTCAAAAGCATAGTCAGCAGAAACAGCCTTTAAACCATGATGACTTTCAGTAGAAGTCACTTTTCAGCAGTTAAACATTCGATAACATGAAGCTGTTTAAGTGGCGCTGACAAAGCACTAGAACCAGCCGCCATACTTCCCGCTTTCGAAAAACAGTGGACTGAACGCTCGAACTCGAGCCTACGTATGCGTGATAAGAAGGAATATATAAATAAATTAATACTAACAAAATTCGTGTTTCTGATACTAACAAAATTCGTTCTATTAACACTGGTGGGATTGGACCGCCATTACTTAAACGCTCTATTTTTGCCGCTGTAATCTGCTCGCATTTTTTATCAAACCAAGGGTTATCAGATGTACTTCGTTTGATGGAATGCGGTGTGTAGACTTCCATCCCGAAAAGAATAATCTCTGTGACCGACCCCGCGCATGAGTTAACATCGGAGATTCCAAGGCACACCTCTGACCAGAGAAAGCATGCAAAGAAATCCTGCGAATCGTCCCAGATAGCTGTTTCGTTTCTCCATACTTGGCAAGGCTGCTTATATTGACTATTTCTCGGTCTTAAAATCGTCAAAGACGATAACTTCAAAACCAGAAGGGGGAAGGGACGCAAACCAGCTGGACACTCGACGAGTTTAATGGTCACTCTGTCGTTGTAAGCCTTCTTCGGGGTATCAATCGCCTTAATACTAACAAAATTCGTGTTTCTGATACTAACAAAATTCGTTCTGTTAAACCGGTGGGATTGGAGCACCATTATTTAAAAGCTCTATTTTTGCCGCTATAATCTGCTCGCATTTTTTATCAAACTAAGGGTTATCAGATGTACTTCGTTTGATGGAATGCGGTGTGCGGACTTCCATCCCGAAAAGAAGAATCTTTGTGACCGACTCCGCCCATGCATTAGCATCGGAGTCTCCAAAGCACACCTCCGACCACGGAAAGGGTGCGAAGAAACCTCGCAAATCATCCCAGTTAACAGCTCCATACCTTTATACAAGGCGAAACTGCCTAGGTCGGTTATTCGCTTGAAATGCAAGTTATTGCGTGACCGATACCAGCAGAGATCTGAGTTGCCAATGGGACGCAGCAACCTCCACGGTATAAAAACTCGGTTTGGATGTCTAAAACAGATCTAGTGTGTTCGCAAAATCACCTCGGGCATCCGGCACTCATGTAAGTTCCTCCACGAGTTGAGTCAAATTGTGGCTAACAGCGAACATCTCCATCAGCCCCCTCCCAGCCTCGTTGGCTCTTTTAGAATATACCAACCAGCCGGAATTGTGTACATAAAGTTGCCGAGAACAATTTCAGAAGCCGGGTACTTGCTCTGGATACAGCCGACCGTACGTGAAAGGTGTTCGAAAAGTGTTACCGGTTGATCGTCATTCGAGAAGTGGAAGGCAAATTCATTTGACAGAACTCCTTAGTACGACTCTCAAACGCATGATGTCCATGTTATTGGGTTCCAAGGCCTCCATCCTCTGGCAAGGCAGATCGGACTGCGTGAAGACGCAGACTCCACCCTTAAAACGGAATCTCGAATGTAAGTCGTATCTTGACCAATGACGATATGTCGAATCAGTTGACGAATCGACCTGGGTCTCAGTTAGGGCAAAGATATCAGGTTTCGCTATTTGCAAATGTTGGTCAATGGCGTTTACATTTTTATTGGTAAAACCGATGCCCCTGATGTTACAAAATGCCGTTATCAGTCGAACATCTTCTACGATTTTTACGAAATTTTTTATCTTATCTTCTTAAATCTCACCGACGTGATGTCCAAGTTATTGGGCTCTAACACCTCTATCCTTTGCCAAGCCTGATCAGATCGTGTGAAGACACCCTTAAAACGGAATCTAGAGGTTATCCTGAGGAATGGAGATATGTCGAATCAGTTGATCAGTTGTCGAAACAAGTTGGGTCTCAGTTAGAGCAATGATATCAGGTTTCGCTGGTTGCAAATATTGATGGATGGCGTTTATATTCATATTGGCGAAACCGATGCCCCTGATATTACAAAATTCCGATTACGCGATGACGTATTTCTTAACGTTTGGTCATTTATCAAAATGCTCGCATGATGTTCCCCGTTTCCTATATATTTTAAAGTGATCCTAATGCTTTGTTGAGATTAAAAGGTAAAGCATTTTCTACAAGAGGGAAGGTTGTGTCGTGTCGTACTCTGAGGGCTGAAGGCATCTTTGAATATAATTAATTATGTAAATGGAAAATGAGCCTTTGTTTGGTCATCATTTGTAATGAAATGTGGAATTTAATTTACTCTTTGTAATTGTAACATTTGTTTATTTATTTAGGTTTATTAGATTATTGATATTTCCATTTCTATTGTTTTTGTTAAGTTAATTTCATTACTGCTTACCTGCTGGTAAAAGAATATAAAACAAATAGTTATAAAATAATATATATATATATATATATATATATATATATATATATATATATATATATATATATATATATATATATAATATGTGGCGAATGGCTAATCAATAAAGCTTTGTTCTACACAAGCTTTCACTCGTTTCTCATACGAGGGTTGCCTTTTATATTTCCGGATTAGAGAACAAAAACAAATATTGATCATCGAAAATCACTTTATTGTTTTTCAAAATATTCCGCATGAAGATCTATACACTTTTGCACGCGTTTGAACCAATTGTCGAAGCACTTTTGCCACTCTAATTGAGGTATCTCCAACACATGCATTCTGAATGCAGCAACCGCTTCTTCAGGTGTCGAAAAACGTTGACCTCTCAGTTTGTTTTTTACGTACGGGAATAAAAAGAAGCCATTCGGTGCCAAGTCAGGACTATACGGCGGATGACCCATCAAATCGATGTTTTGAGTGCTCAAAAATGCAGTTGTCGCAGCCGATGTGTGAGAGCTCGCATTGTCGTGGTGAAGAGTGATCCGTCTTCGGCGGTTGGTTTTCCTCATTTCTTGGAAGACAACTGGCAAACAAATGGTTGTGTACCGCTCAGAATTGACTGTTCTGCGTTGTTCTAGTGGTACGGTTGTGACATGTACAGTTTTTCCGAAAAAACAGGCGACCATTTGCTTGGAAGTGCTTCGTGCGCGAACAACTTTTGTTGGATTTGGCTCATCTTGAAACACCCAGACAGTCGACTGCTGTTTACTTTCGGGCTCATACGCGTAAATCCACGATTCATCACCTGTCACGATGTCATAGACGTGTTTCGAAGCACCGCGACCGTATTTTTTGAGCATTTCTTTCGACCAATTGACACGAGCCTTTTTTTGGGCGATTGACAAATTGTGTGGGATCCAACGCGAACAAATTTTTTTGACAGTCAAATGTTTATGCAATATTGAATGTATGCTGGTCCCACTAACGCCTAAGGTTGTCTCAATCTCACGATAGGTCACATGACGATCTTCCAATATCAGTTCGCGCACAGCATCAATGGCTTTCGGAACAACAACTGATTTTGGACGACCTTCACGAAATTCATCTTGGAGTGAATTACGACCACGATTGAATTCACCATACCATCGATAAACACTGGTCGTTGATGGAGCTTCATCGCCAAAAATTGAATTAAGTTCATCCATGCACTATTGCTGAGTTAATCCACGCCGAAAGTTGTAAAAAATAATCGCACGAAAATGTTGACGATTTAATTCCATTTTTGGGCCGAGATGAATCTTTTAAGTTACTGTAAACAACACAAATAGCGCTCGTATGTCAAAACGTTCTGAGTGCGTATAACCTCAAAAATGTCCAACATTACGACAGAGCTGTCAATTGCCGGATTGCAACACTAAGGTTGCCAAATCCCGAAACCTAAGAGGCAACACTCGTATTCACGTCGGTTTTCTTTGTAAAGCTGAGCAGCCGTAGAATTAGCTGGAGAGTTTGGATTTGGATCACTCAATAAGGACTGTATAGATGTAAGAATAGCTGACACATCATATGTGGGACTCCATCTATTCTGCAAGATGTCCAAGCAAATTCCTCCATCAGCATAGACGTTTGGATGAAAAACCTTTGATACAAATCTGACTATCGGAGGTTTGTTTGGGTACTCTTCAGTAAATTCTATTGTTAGTTTGAATGTTCCGTCCTCGATGGAAGTGTCGTGTGGACCGAAAATCACAACATTCCAAATCATAATATTGTTATCTGTTGGTGCTCCAGAAACTCCTGTAGGTGGATCTTCTTGACGTCCTTTAAAATCTCTCGTTAGCCGTCTCCTTGCAGGTGTCGACATCTTTATTGTTTTAAATAAATACTAGAATTGTACTCCGAGACCTTTTTCACAAACCCGCACCGAGGTATATATATATCCGGGCGACAGGGCCTTGGGACGCCACGTACTTCTCGGCCTTTAGTCGCTTCTTACTACAAGTCGGCCTAGCTGTGAGTGTATTCGAATGCCCTGCTTCCATTTGCCACCAAGCGCGCATCTGAAGGTCATTTAATTGGCGTTCTACAAGCACGCGTGCATTACTTTCCGGCTCACCGTCCTACATATCAGTAACGATTGGTGTGGTAGGCCGTAATACAGACCTACTATAGGACGCGATTAGCGGTTGAGTGTTAATCACTTCAAAAACATCGGTGTCCATAAATCCATCGCTTAGAAGACATACCGTCCCCGACAATTTATGTTGAAAAACTCTGAGATATAAACCTTTGCTTTTGATTAGCGATATCCAGCTGGGTTTGTATTCGGTTATTCGTGGTTGTGATTGTTATCATACAAGGATTGTTAGCATACGAGCAACGACTGACAGAATTTAGAACCGAGTGTGGTGGCCCTCAATCCTTTCTATCCTGTCTACCCTCTCTATCATCATTATCCCTTTCCCAATTTTTATACCTGCGCAAATCTTTCGATATTATAAGTGTTGTAATCATTCGTTTTTGGTATATACACTACAAAAAAAATAATGCTAATGTTCATAATAATGTTTTGGGCGTCTTTATATTTAAAAAAAAAATTCCTTTTTTATATTTATATTTGTTATTGTTAGATTTGTATTTTTGATTAGATATGTTTATTACTATTATACTTATTATCAACCCTGTTTTATCATTTTTACTATAATAATAAAAATTAATTATTACTACTTTTAATAGATAATAGTTATTACTATTTTTATTATTATAAAAATTATCATATTGTGGCAGCACTTCCCAAAAGAAATCAAATGTTAACCTTACCGGCCGACGAGCTGAAAGAGGAGAGACTGCCGGTTAGGTAGTAGAAAAAGAAGAAAAGTCAGTCGATGACAAGGAGCGAGAAGAAAAAAGGTGTACGTTGATGCAATAAGTAGATGACGGATGTTTTATTCGAAAATATATTTATATATATATATTTATTCAATAGTGTCTAAAAATAACGAGATTTTTATTGAGTTTAATGTATCTATTACTTTGATCTTACAATATTTATTATTATTATCGTTGGTTTAACTATATTTCATGTTGAATTTCTTATTTTTCTTCTTATTCCTGTTCTTTTTTTAAATCTCCAATCGCTGAAGCCTTGTCTTTTGTTGCTATTATTTTTATTATTATATTTTTTATTATAATTATTATCAAATTTATTATTACATTTGTTATTCAGTTTAATTTATTTTTTTTTTTTTTCATTTAACAAATGCTGGCTCTTAATCTTTATTACTTATATTTATTGCTATGTTTGTTAATTTATATTTATTGATGTTTTTTCATTATATTTATTGCTGTTTTTTCATTATATTTATTGCTGTTTTTTCATTATATTTATTATTAATATTATTATTATTGTTGTTCGTACTCCGCAACGATGAATGATTATTAAAACTTTCTAATATCAAAAATTATATCGCGGGTGGAAAGGAGCGGAAACAGTGTCTTTTGATTCTGCCTGTCTCCCATGCCAGTGCGTGGGAGTAATCCACTTGTCAAAGGTGAACTTAATTCATGTATACCTAGTAATATACATCTCCAACTTATAAATAAGTAGGGCACGCCATTACTTTTCGACTAACAAAAACTGACATTACCTCACAACCAAATGACTGAAATTACTCTCCTTCTGATTGAATACCTTTGTTGGGATGTCGTTTCCACAAACCTTCTCGAAAAAGAATCACCCCTAGATAGATGGATAATATTAAGTAACACAACAAACACGCCATCCACATAAAACTGCAATCAGTTGCCGCTTTCACAATCGATTGTTATTCAGGTCGGTGATTATTTCATTCACACAAAATGATACTCAGCCAACAATGGCTGACAATAGTTGTACATCGGTTTCCAACTGTCCGCTTTCCATTTTGGTTTCTTACTTTCAATTGACTGCAGATATTCAAATAATAATCCCACATAGTCGAAAGTCGTTTTGTTAATCGTTTACTTAGCGCACGAACGAGAGCGTGAATCCTCTTTCCATTTACGCGTTGCGCAATTACTTTATCATCACATCATATGCGTTTCCAGAACGAGAACCTATGACTGCGATGAAAGAGGACCCCCTGTCACCCAACTGAGTATCCGAACAATTTAAAATTCAATTAGTTTTAATCAGAATTGAATTACAATACGTTTATTTATTGCTGGTGTCCGAATGGAAGATTGTGACCTCATCGAGTCCATGCAGAGTGGCGGTCAAGTTTCTAGATTCATCGACAATCACAATACAAATCGATCATAATTGAATTTACCGAATCGGAGGAAATTAAATTGGCCTGCGCCATTGACGCGACCTCTGATAACGCAAGCGCACCAGGATGACAGGCACTTAAAGTGTCCTCCACATAAATCATAGAAATGAATGTCGATTAAATTGAACTCAACACGCGGTTGAAGTTTTGTGGTGGGGTGCTATTCTCTATTCGGTTTGTTGTTCACCCTGCTATCGCCCCTCCCTTTTGTGTGAAAATATAGTTTAAGGGCATTATAATAAACTGAATCGGGGCACGATTTATTGTAAACCAATCTATGCGAATTTGAAATCGGGATTCGGAAGTAGAAAATTGTGGATGATGTTCGTTTGAGCCTTAATAAGTTTTGTCAGGATGCCTTTTAATTGTTCTACTTTACGGCCACAACCTAAGATTAGATTAACTAAATTATATCGAGTAATCAATTTTATATATAACATATAGATTAAACATTAGTGTACCAGTTATTATTAAAGTTTCCAATGAATTGAATAGAGAAATAAAACAAAAACAATTTATGCTATAATCTTCTTTTTTAAAATATGAAATGTACACTAGAAACTTTTTTTTAAAAATGCATTTTTTAATTTATTTTAAACAATTCGAAGAATCTCACATTCTTAGCTTCAATGCTAAATTCTATTTTCAAATAATATTTCAAACCCCAATTTATTTAGTTCTCTGCGAAGACGTTAAATTATATTCACAATTTTTATATTCATTATGAATTTCGACAGATAATAGAATAATATTAATAACAGTAACTGAATTAAAGATAACAGAAAAAACATAAACAACTTTTTTCTTAGCAACAGAAACATTTATAACAACAGAAACTGCTATAATTTTTTATTTTAGTTTTTGAATTTTTTCTTTTATTTATTATATTTTTATTCATTTGTTATTTGTATGTCTACTTATTATTTAAAAATTAAAATACGTAATTACTTACTTATTTTTATTTCTCCATCCTTACTTATTTATTTGTTTTTGTCAAACGTAGCGAACGAAGTTTTAGACTGTACTTCCACGAAAAGCATGGTAAATAATAGTAATTCTACTTGCGCCTTGATTGGGTCCTTTGTATCCATCCAACTAAGTAGCAACCAAGCAAATGAATCTACACACTTGCGTCCGAGAAAAGTGTGATTCAAAAAAAAAGTAACTATTTGTTTCCTTTTAACTATTGATTTTTAACTTTTTAATTTGAAGTTCCTTTTAACTACTGTTTTCTTTTACATTCTTTATTTTTAACTTTTTAATTTCATTTATTTGTGAACCGCACGCGCACACCGATTGACTACTTATTTTCAAATACGAATCTCATTTAAATATTTGATATTCGGCGCGACGACCACACGCTTCCACTGTTCAAACCACAAGGGGGAAAATCTCGCGTCCTTCATATTCATATCCTTTTGTGTTCCGCTTCCACGATTGTTATTTCTAGGAAGCGGAATTGGCTAATAGGGGGTTGCGCTATGGACGGTAGGGATAATATGGCTAATAGAGAGAAATAGGGGTTTTACTTTATTTTAATTATTTTACTATCATTCATTCTTTTTTTCATTTTTAAACATTTTTTTATTTTCTTTCTATATTCTTAGTTTCTAAATTAAAGGCTAGACAAAAAATGCTTAAATTCTAGCTGAAATATCTTATATAATAACTTACTGGTCCTTCGCAGACGCTCTAAGCTAAACATTACTTAATATTTGTATAATTTGCCTTTCGGCGACAAAACTTTGTGGCAATACTTATAATTATTTGAAAGATAAAGAAAAATTTGAAAAACTTTGTCAATTTTTTTGTTTTTTTTTTTTTTTCTTAAAATTTAACTTACTTACTTACTTACCTATCTTTTTTTTTTTTTTTTTTTTTTTTATATTTTATGTAAAATCACTTAGCTTAACTTAACTTAAATCCTATACTACCCTAATTCTAGAAAAGCTAAGTCTATGTAAGCTAGCTGATGATAGTGTGATTCTATACCGACTTTGGTATCCAGGTCTTTATATGCCATTCAACCACCAGAACTGTTGACGCTGTCTAATACTATCGTCCCGGTCTCTGTGGGAGATAGCCCTACTGAAGCGCAGGAGCTCTTCTTCGGTGCGCGTTACTTCCCGGTCGTAGCACAATCGCCCGTCTACGGATGATCTACTTACATGATAGATCAGCGGAATTCCGGATCTATCCTGTATAAGCCCTTTCATGTCCAAATCAAGGAACGCCTCTGATGGAACAAAGCCGTTGCGACGCACACTCTCATAGTACAGAGTATTTGGATAATAAGCCCCGAAAATTAGGTCATTGGACGAGCTTATTGCTCTCGCAATATGTCCTCTGATTAATTTAATCATAAAATTATCCACCCTATTTATGCAGGCTTCATTATATAAAGTCTCATTTGAGTAGTACTTTTTGTATTCCGATTCCGGTGTTCGATATAATCTGAGACAGGTTCTCAGACACTTCCTTTCGAACACCCGAATCTTTTCCATCAAATTTGGACCTATGTTAAACCATACTGGACAGTCATATATGAGCATTGGCCTGATTAGCGTCATGTAGCATATGACTTTTACCCTGCTGTCAAGTTGGCTACTGTGAAATAGCCTCCTTGTCATAGCAAACGTTTTTCTAGCATTGACCGGAGCAGCCTCTACATGTCTGTTGAAATACAGATATTGGTCTAGCCAGATGCCCAGGTATTTAACTAAACTCTAGGTTTCCAGTTTATCTCCATGCGGTCCCACGATAACTAGCTTTCGCCAGTTTTTCCTTGTGTCGTTCGTGGCTTTATATAATGGGGTTCTAAATAGGATGGCTTCACATTTCTGGAAGTTGATCTTAAGTTTCCAGTTTTCGCAATAGCGCTGCACGTTGTTGAAATCTCGCTGTATTAAACTATTTATGATCTCAACTTTCGGAGCTGTTCTGTAAATTATGAGATCGTCTGCGTACGCAATAGCCTGCGGAAGTGCATCTAATAGGTCGCTAATGTAAATGTTAAAAAGAATCGGAGAGAGTACTGCACCCTGTTGCAACACATTCTTGATATTATACGTTTTATTAGAGGTCACATTACCACTTTTGACCACGAACCTCCTGTCCTTTGACATATCGTAAAGTACATATAGTAAAGGCTTATGTATGCCATATCTGACCAGTTTGTAATACAACCCTTCGATTCAGACGGTATCAAAGGCTTTTTCCAAGTCGATCAGACAGGCACCTGTGCATTGGTTCCTACATTTATTCCATTGTATGTCGGAGACCAGTTTAGCTGCGGCATGTGGGGTTTCATGACCCGCCCTAAAGCCAAATTGGTTATTTGGAATAATGCTATTGTCGTCTACCCATTTTAGCAGAGCTTTGTTAATGATTTTTTCAAATACTTTACTGATGCTTGGGAGTAAACTTATCGAACGCATGTTCATTGGGTTTGTACAGTCTTTGCCTTTTTTTGCGATGGGCTGAATGATAGCCGTTTTCCAACGCGTGGGATAATATGCATTATTCAACGCGTTGTTAAACAGGATCGTGTATGTATCTATTGCCTTTGGGGGCAGGTTCTTGAGCACGATGTTAGGTACTCCATCTATTCCCACTGACTTTTTGCTTCTTAATGAGTCGAAGATACTCTGGATTCCTTCCCTTGTGATTAAAAGGCTATTAGCCCCACCATTGGCATTAATGTCAATTGACAGATTATCGTCACTGAATTCCGTAAAACCCGGATTCTCCGATTGCCAATTATTTTATTATTGTTATGGTAATATTCTATTGTAATGGGAAGGTGATGATTTGGAGGGGGAAAGGAAGGATATATATGTGAAGACACGAAATGTTAATTATTCATGGGGGATGATAATTAATTGAACTTAATTATATAACATTCTTCCCCCAAATCATGCTCTAATTATTTCATGTTTTTTCTACACCTCTTTTGCGTCCCTTAAGCATTAATGCTCTCGAATGATTTCAAAATCATTAGTGGATCTTTGGTGCGAGAGCGGCGTAATATTCATTATGGAAAAGATGTGACCTGTATTTCGGTACGGATTCGATGGGGCTGCTATTACTATACAAGGGTATAACATTTATAATGGAAGTGAGAGCCCATGTCCGTACAGAACAATTGGCATGATTATGGTTCTATAAACGTGGAGCTTTATATTACGTGATAGCAGTTTGGACTTCAGCAGTTTAGTGACTGTGTGCCAATCAGCGTTGCCGGATTGCACTCTTTTGTTAATTTCTTTCGACATTTCGTTACTGGCCGTCAGTATTGTTCCCAGATATTTAAACTCATCAAATATCTTGCCCCTGACGTTTATGTCTGTATAGAGTTTGCGACGATAGTGAAAAACGTGTTTCTGACGCAGGGATGTTCGCGCCATCGGGAGATGAACCGCAAACTGGTGCGATCCGTCGGATTGTCTTATTATATAATTTTTTGTTTACAATTAAACTTGTGTTTACAGAAGAGTTTGGTGAAAGAGAGTACTTACCCCGGGTTCGACTCGGTAGGAGGAGTCCTGGGTTGTGACCTTATTCCTCTTTTTGCGAACTTTTTTTTTTTTTTTTTTTTTTTTTTTTTATATATATATTAGACTTCTCTCGGGAGAGGCGAACCTACAGCGCCGAATGGGCGCCCCGAGATCAAATAACGGTTGCAATTCTTTTTGAACAGTTGCAGGTTGTAACGCTCCGGGAACACTTGCGTGGGAAGGGAGTTCCACAATTTCCCCGCTCTGTAACAGAACGAGTTCTGATGCAGGAATGTTCGCGCCGTCGGGAGATGAACCACAAACGGGTGCGATCCGTCGGATTGTCTTGTGGAGCGCATATAAGCCGAATTGCGTAGATGAATACCAAGAATCTCCGAAAAACAGCACCAGTGATAATATCTGTAAAATAGACAGAGGTCGGCTACGCGCCTTCGATGTGATAGCAACTATAGTGCCGAAGTCAGCGCCGAGTCCCCGATCAGGCGGATCGCTCGTCTCTGTATGCTCTCAAGTAGGTCGAGGGTATGTTTAGGAGCCGAGCTCAAAACATGAGAGCAATATTCGGGCGCGGGCCTAATTTGGGATTTATATAGGAGAAGAAGTTGGGCCGGAGTAAAATATTTCTTGACTCTAAAAATATAGTTCAGTTTTCCTGAGGCTGACCTGGCGATACTCGACACGTGTTTATGCCATGATACATTCCCACAGACCGTGACGCCGGGCAATCTCAAACTTTCCCGAAGGCCCTCAAAGGCCCGGCCATTCATCACCAGCTATGGAACCGATGATCCACTTCTCTTTGTGAATGTTGTATATTGTATATTCGCTGCATTGAAGTCGACGAGTTTGGCCCTTCCCCACTGCAGGATCCTATCTAGATCCTGATTCAGAGAGTCAATCTGTCTACATCTCGGCTGATGCGACGCAGATGCACCAATCGGTCGAACACTCGAAAAGGATGAAACAAGCGTACTATCATCCGCAAAACTGAACAGTTTGTTATCCGTTGTCCAACAAATCATTTATGTGAAACAAGAACAGGGTTGGAGCCAAAATGGAACTCTGGGGCACCCCCGAAGTAACAGGATACAGATCCGAACACTCGCCGTCCACAACAACCCGGATCGATCGATTCTCAAGGAAGCTCCTCGTCCAGTCGCAAAGCTGTTGGGAAAGTCCATATGAACGATGTTTGCTCAGCAATGCCCCGTGCCAGACGCGGTCAAAAGCCTTGGACATATCCAATGCGACCGCCCTTGACTCACCATGCCGTTCAATCGCAAATGTCCATATATCGGTTATAAGTGTCAAAAGGTCTCCTGTGGACCGCCTGCCACGGAATCTGTATTGACGATCATTCAGAAGTCCGTTGCACTCCAAATACTTAACTAACTCTGTATTGAGGACTTTCTCCATTAACTTACTCTCAGGTTCTGGGCGTAGATCAGGACGCCCAGAACCTGAGAGTGCCAAACTGACATCGGCTCGAAATCGGGACCGGTGGAGAGATTTGTTAAATAAGGCCAAGAACGGATCCCGGTTGTAGTGCCGATAATGACGACGAAATTTCAATAAACGTTTATTACGTTAAATAAATGATCAACAAAATAACATTTGTAGTTTTGTTTCTATTCATGTTTCAAATGTGCCAAAATTTATGGCCCACCTTATATATGATTATACGTAAGTATGTAAGCACCAAAAAGGAAACCCGGGCTCAACCGGGATTCGAACCCGGGGCCTCTCGCACCCAAAGCGAGAATCATACCACTAGACCATTGAGCCGCATGTCGAGCATTAGTCACGTACTGAAATTCTAGTGACTAAAATTTTAAGTCGACAAGTGTTATTGAACACCTAAATGATCTCTGAATAGCTAACGTTGATTAAACGTCGACATGTCTGGCAATCATTACCATGCCATACAATAGCGTATAATTATTAACTGGGTCGGTAAGTCAGATCGTTCAAGTACAAATGTTCATGAGAATAGGTAGACTTTGTTGTTTTAGTTGCATACAAAATGGGAAGTTCGGTGATACATGTTATTGTTATTGACAACGCCTTTATAAGTCATTGTTTACTAAAAATATAACACGGAAGAGCTTTAAAAGTACTAAAACTAGATTGATGCAGAAATGGGTAACCGTCCAGATTGGGCTGAAATTAGATAAAGGTTCTGTAACTTGCCGTCGTATATTTTTTTAAAGAAAAGGAAATTCATATTTTTTCGCTGGGTGACTGTAGTGGGATATATTAATATATATTGATAGTTAGAGGAGAACTCTAACCACAAAAATGGAGGGATAGTAGGACAGCAATCTTAAAAGACCGGTCGGTTTTGGCGGTGGGTAACTAACGCAGGTTATGGCTTCATTAAAACTTCATTTTTGTCAGTATGTACGTGTGTTTCTGGCTCATCTGGTACAGTTCATCTGCGGGTGTTAAGTCAATGGGTGGGGGGTATCTTAAAATTAACTTAAAACTGGATAACGGCGAAGTAACGAAGGTGGAGAGACGGTGGTGTAAGTGTCATGGCGGGGTGGGGCGAGGGTAGGCCGGAAGCTTGGATGTGAGAATGAGGATGGGTACGGGTTGGGTGTTCAGCGAATATATTTATACAATTAATGGATTTATTAAGCTTAGTACAAGCGATTTATATAAGTTACGAATTAAAATCTTAGGTGTGAAAAGAAAAAAAAATAGACTGGTCGAAGGGAAGGGTAAGACATGTCAAGTGCGAGTATACGTAAGATAATTGCCTGCCTGAGTTTTGTAGGGGGGGCTAATATAGGGAACTTACAGAGATGGATACACGATAGTATACGTGGGAGGACGGGGTACATAAAAATATAAAAATAAACTTACGAACTAACTTAAAATCCTTGGCGTGGGGGGGGGGGGGGGGGCTTATAGGGAATATCCTTAAATTAAATATAATTAAATTAAGGGCAATGGGGGCCTAACCAAAGTGGTGAGGCGGGGCTGTAAGTGGAAAGACAGGATAGGGAGAGGATAGGCCGGCGGCTAGTGTGCGAGTATGAGTGCGGTTTGTGCGAATGTGGGTGGTGAGCGGAGGGGACTCAGGAGTGGTAAGAGATGAGACGAAGTTTAAGAACGGTGGTGGGATTGAAGTCAAAAAAGGGTGGGGTTAGAGTTTGCCCACTGTAACATTCGCGAAAGGGGTTCATTAGAGCCGTAAGAAGTGCGAGAATGTAAATAGAAGAGACGAGGGTTTCGTGGGATAGTGTAAAACAACATGGACGAGAGCAGGCTTGGGCAGTTGATTGAGCCTGGGAGAAGAATGTGGATGAAGGGGATGCCGGGATGAATTCGGTCCTCTTCAAGTGTGTTAAGGTTAATTAGATGAAGACGGCTTGTGTTTGGAGAAGAATTAGAGGATTTTCCCAATGCAATCTTCGTAGGGCAAAACGTAAAAAACAACGTTTCACGCTTTCGATCCTGCGAATATGGGACGAGTAGTGAGGAGAGCAACTCTGATTAGCATTTCAAGAAGAGGACGGACGGAGGCTATATAGAGCCATCGAGAAACGTGGGGATTAGAGAATTTTTTCGACCAGCGTTTTATCGCGTATTGCGATAGTGAAGAACGTGGGATTCGAACTGACGCTATGAGGGTTAGAATCACTAAAAATGTAATTAATGCTCAATACATCACTGCCACATGCACGAATTCGATTTCTAAACTCAAGTACACTCAACTGATGTGGAATTGCTATGTTATTGCTTGGTATACGGCTGGTACATTTTCTTGTTCGATTTTCTTTCGGTGTTCTTCATTATTTGCTTGTGTATTGTGTGTATCTGTTAGAAACGCCACAGTTTCACTAAACCAATGGCAGAATTGAGGATGATGTGATCAATATGTGGGATGTAGCTAAGCTCCCTATCACAGAAGATGCCAAGGTCACAAATCGATTGTACAGGTGATGTCTGTTGGCTGAGTAAGAAATAGGAACGTCGCGAGAAAGGCGGTTTACGAGAGAAGGCGATTGAGTGACTTGACGGTATTTAGTTTGAGACAGTTGTTTTGCCACCAACAATTTAAAAAACACAAATAGTTAATTTTTAAAAATCATCATCATCATCATCATCGACACTACAACCGGGATCCGGTCTTGGCCTTATTTAGCAAGTCTCGATGCTTGTTAAATTTACCATAATAATTTATTTTTACGGGCAAGAGTATTAGCCTTGCGTCGTAATTTTTAAAAGTAATCTCTCCAAATTGAAATACATTGATTTGGCCGCTGGACAAGACGTCGAATGACTTTTTTATGTCGCTGATTGGAATGTTGTTGAGGATGGCGTTCGTCGTCCGTTTTTTTGAGGACGTCTTTTATCTTCTGGATTTCCTTTACCTGTTGGCCGCCGTTCGACAATCTTATGCTTTGTTTTTGTTTCGTATTGAAAATACCAAAATTTATTACCAGTTATAATCGTTTTTAAAAAAGTTTTCTTTAAGTGTGTTTATTAATGTCCTTGTAATGTTGAATTCGGTACAATTTTTGGTCATCATTCAGTTCATGTGGAACACACTTTGAACTCAATATCCTTAGACCAAGTTTATCACCAAAAATATGATGAATTCTGGCTTTTAGTATGTTAAGCTCGTTTTCCACGAATCTCACTCAAGATTTCTTGGAAATCACATTATTAATCGATGTTTCCTTAGGTTCCATCTGATGAGATGGATGATCTGTGCCTTTATCGTCATACACAGTTCATTCATTCATTCAGTCATTCATTCAATCATTCGTTCATTCATTCATTCATTCATTCACATCTTGCCTGTCGCCATCGAATTGTCGAAGTCACACAAACACTTGTGTTTTGTGTAAACAGTGATCACCCCAGACTTCTTTCGGCAATTCAAACGTTTCGGTAGCATTTTAACCAATTAACAACGTTTCATATTGATCCTTTGGTCTATATACATTTTGGCCGATGCACAAAAATAACTGTTACTTAATGGGTTGCATTTCGGCTTCCACTGAACAACATGTTATCAAACTCTGACGAGTTTTTAAGGAAGGTTCACACCAGATAAGCCCATTTCAAGATGGCATCAACTGTTCCATCTGCAAAAACAGTCCGGTTTATTTTGGCGACAGAGGATATAATATCCTCTATTAAAACACTTAAAAACATTGTAATTCATTTTGGTTTTGCCAACAGTATTAATAGCAAGATAGAGACTACACTACAATCAGTACTTCGGCAAGTCCCGCAACAAAAAACAAAGAATACTCACAACACTGAGGGGACAAGAAAGCCATCGACCATAATATGGAAACTTTTATTTAGTCCATTTAATCAAATCGACTCTTTTATTTTTAAGACACACAAAACTCTTTTATTCCTTGATTTTAAAATGACTACCGCCTTTACTGAGGGTTTATAAGGGACTCACGTATTTTCCAACCTTGTAGGTCGGTGGCTTAATCTGATTTTTTTCTACATTTGATTTATAATCTGGGCGCATTATCTAGGCGTTTAAGGTACACGTAATTGCAGTGCATTATTTATTAATCCAAGACTTGGGACGAATGTTTAGATTGCAATTCCTAATTGATCATTCGTAGTTGTCGCAAGTACGTGTGTATTACGATCCTATTCTACTTTTGTTTACACAAGTGCCCACTCGGTAAACGATTACTTTACTATATGTGGACTGTAGGAACCTGGAAGTTCATGACCTCACTGACTCAGCTACGGCATCATTTTTCATTTTTTTAAATTTTATTTTTATCTTCTTAGTTTCTAAATTACACGCCAGACGAAAAATGCTTAAATACTAGGTTAATTATCTTACATTATAACTTACTGGTCCTTCGCAGACGCTCTAAGCTAAACATTACTTAACAATTGTATAATTTGCCTTTCGGCGACAGTCAGCTACGGCATCATTCCCTATCGTGTGCACCCGGTGGGCGATGCCAAAGATATATTTGTATATCTTATTGGCATGGTTTTAACGTATTTGTTTATTTTGTGGGAGGTTTTAAATGTTAGGTATCTGCGTTCTATGATTTTAGTCGCTGTTTTTGCCTTTCAGGTTACGTGCTTATTTTATGGGAGGTTTTAAGTCTTAGGTATCTGTGATCTATGATTTTAGTCCCTGTTTATGCCTTTCAGGTTACGTGCTTATTTTATGGGAGGTTTTAAGTCTTAGGTATCTGTGATCTATGATTTTAGTCCCTGTTTATGCCTTTCAGGTTACGTGCTTATTTTATGGGAGGTTTTAAGTCTTAGGTATCTGTGATCTATGATTTTAGTTCCAGTTTATGCATTCCACGTTACGTGCTTATTTTATGAGAGGTTTTAAGTGTTAGGTATCGCGCCTCTATAAGTTTAGCCCCAGTTTATGCCTTTCAGGTTACGTTCTTATTTTATGGGAGGTTTTATGTGTTAGGCATCTCTGCTCTATGATTTTAGTCCCTGTTTATGCCTTTCAGGTACTAACCACGAATTTTTTGATGTGTTGATTATACATATATTAATGAATTAAGTGTATCGCATGACTGATGGGGGCGACCCCAATGGCTAAGTAATTTAGGGGTGGCTTTTTTTTTTTTTTTTTTTTTTATTAGACTTCTCTCGGGAGAGGCGAACCTATAGCGTTGAGTGGGCGCCCCGAGATGCCATCAAATAACTGTTGCAGTTCTTTTTGAACAGTTGCAGATTGTAACGCTCCGGGAACACTCGCGTGGGAAGGGAGTTCCACAGCTTCCCCGCTCTGTAACGGAACGAGTTCTGATACAGGGATGTTCGCGCTGTCGGGAGATGAACCACAAACGGGTGCGATCCATCGGATTGTCTTGTGGAGCGCATATAGACCGAATTGCGTGGAACAATGCCAAGAATCTCCGCAGAACAGCACTCGTGATAATATCTGTAAAACAGACAGAGGTCGGCCACGCGCCTTCGATGTGATAGCGACTGTAGTCCAGACGTCAGCGCCGAGTGCCCGATCAGGCGGATCGCTCGTCTTTGTACGCTCTCAAGTAGGTCGAGGGTATGTTTAGGAGCCGAGCTCCAAACATGAGAGCAATATTCGAGCGCGGGTCTAATTTGAGATTTATATAGGAGAAGAAGTTGGGCCGGAGTAAAATATTTCTTGGCTCTAAAAAGATAACTCAGTTTTCCTGAGGCTGATCTGGCGATACCCGATACATGTTTATGCCATGATACATTCCCACAGACCGTGACGCCGAGCAATCTCAAACTTTCCCCAGCCTCGAGGGCCCGGCCACTCATCATCAGCTGTGGAACCAATGATCCGGTTTTCTTTGAGAATGTTGTATACTGGGTCTTCGTTGCGTTGAAGTCGACAAGATTGGCCTTTCCCCACTGCAGGACTTTATCTAGATCCTGGTTCAGAGAGTCAATCTGTCTACATCTCAGCTGGTGCGACGTTGATGCACCAATCGGCCGATCACTCGAAAAGGAGGAAACAAGCGTACTATCATCCGCAAAACTGAACACTTTGTTATCCGTTGTCTCCAATAAATCATTTATGTGAAGCAAGAACAAGGTTGGAGCCAAAATAGAACCCTGCGGCACCCCGAATTAACAGGATACAGATCCGAACACTCGCCGTCCACAACAACCCGGATCGATCGATTCTCGAGGAAGCTCCTCGTCCAGTCGCAAAGCTGTTGGGAAAGTCCATATGAACGAAGTTTGCTCAGCAAGGCCCCGTGCCAGACGCGGTCAAAAGCCTTGGAGATATCTAATGCGACCGCCCTTGACTCACCATGCCGTTCAATCGCAGATGTCCATATATCGGTTATAAGTGTCAAAAGGTCTCCCGTGGACCGCCTGCCACGGAATCCGTATTGACGATCATTCAGAAGACCGTTGCACTCCAAATACTTAACCAACTCTGTATTGATAACTTTTTCCATTACCTTAGATAAAATAGACAGTAATGCTATCGGACGGTAATTTTGTGGGAGACACTTTTTTCCCGTCTTTGGGATTGGCTGAACTCGAGCGATTTTCCAGCAGGCAGGAAAGGTCCTCCGTGCATAAGATAAGCGGAAGAGTCTGCCAAGAACCGGCGATAGTTCTGGAGCACAGTTCTTAAGGACTATTGCTGGTATTCCGTCCGGGCCGGTTGCCTTCCTACAATCCAGTTCACGTAGAATGCGTTGAATAGTGCGCGGACGAAATCTAACATCCCGCATGGAAGACTGTACCGGCGAGATCACAGGTGGCTGCAAAAGGCCGGGATCGAGGTTTGAATTCGCAGAAAATAAATTCGCGAACATATTAGCATTATCCTTTGGATTCGTGACTAACGTCCCGCTGTCTATCACCAACGGAGGGAAAGAGGAGGAAGCAAAGTTACTGCTGACAGCCTTTGCCATCGACCAGAAGGAGCGCGAACCAGTTTGGCACCGAAGGAGCTTATTGATCACGCTGTCGTTGTGAGCCTTCTTCGCGGTATCAATCGCCTGGTTGCACACGTTTCTGATTCTAACAAAATTCGTTCTGTTAACATCAGTGGGATTGGAGCGCCATTGCTTAAAAGCTCTATTTTTTGCCGCTGTAATCAGCTCGCATTTTTTGTCAAACCAAGGTTTATCAGACGAACTTCGTTTGATGGAATGTGGAATATACATCTCCATCCCCAGAAGAATAATCTCTGACACCGACTCCGCGCAAGCGTTAACATCGGAGTTTCCGAAGCACATCTCGGACCATGGAAAGGATGCGAAGAAATCTCGCATATCGTCCCAGTTAGCAGCCCCATACTTCCATACATGGCGAAGCTGCCTAGGCCGGTTATTCGCTTGGTGTGCAAGTGCTTGCGCGACAGATACCAAGCAGTGATCTGAGTTTCCCAGTGGCGCAGAAACCTCTACTGTATAAATACTCGGTTCGGATGTCAAAAACAGATCCAGGGTGTTCGTATAATCGCCTCGGGCATCCGGCACTCGCGTTGGCTCCCCCACGAGTTGAGTCAAGTTGTGGCTTACAGCAAACATCTCCGCCAGCCTCCCAGCCTCGTCGGTTCTGTTAGAATGTAACAGCCAGTCGGAATTGTGCACATTAAAATCGCCAAGGACAATAATTTCAGAAGCTGGGTGGTTGATCTGTATCCAGTCGACGGTATATGAAAGATGTTCGGAAAATGTCGCCGGTCGATCGTCATTCGGGGAGCGGTAAAGACAACAAAGAAATTTAACAGAATTCCTCAGCACGACCCTCAACCATATGATGTCCATATTATTGGGCTCCAACGCCTCCATCCTCTGGCAAGCCAGATCGGACCGCGGGAAGACGCAGACTCCGCCCTTAAAACGGAATCTCGAATGTAAGTCGTATCCTGAGCAACGAAGATATGTCGAATCAGTTGACGATTCGACCTGGGTCTCATTTAGGGCAAGGATATCAGGTTTCGTTGTTTGCAAATATTGGTGGACGGCGTTTACATTAGTATTGGTGAAACCGATGCCCCTGATGTTACAAAATGCCGTCACCAGTCGAGCGTGGGGCGAGCCTCGAGAGCGAGCCCGGTTATGCGATGACGAACCTCTCAAAGTTCCATTATTTATCATGATATCTGCATGATGTTCCCCCTGACATAGTCCCCCCCGGATATCCGAATGGGAGACTAGTTTACCTCCGGAATTCTTTATATCAGAAGGTGCCATCATAACTTATCCCCGTGTCAGTCCGGGCCATCAGCCACACATTCGAAACACCGCCGAAGATTTCTCTCGGCGATATCGTGGAATGTACAGCGTGACGGGGTGGTATCTCACCTTGGGACCGACTACCACCTAACCAACCTTTTCTCGAACCGGTCCATCAGCCAAACTCCGAAAGATGGCCAGGGATTTCTCCCGACCATTTCACGGAGCCTAAAGCTTGATGGGGTGGTATTTCACCGGGCGCACAGGGCGTTGGGACTCCGGCTACCACTCGGCCTTTAGTCGCCTCTTACGACAAGCTGGCCTAGCTGTGAGTATATTCTAACGCCCTACTCACAGGGCTAAATGGACACAAATCCAAATTGTGGTAGCACACCTGTTGCACGGTTCAAGGCTCTTCAAGGCAAAATTGTTTCAAAAGTTTGGCCAATACTATGACCTTTAAAATACCTTCTGTTTTGCATTTAAAAGTCTGAACATTGCTCACTTAGCAGAGGACAAATCTTCACCAAACTTCATTTTTTTGGAACGGGCATAGGCGAAGAAGAATTCAGTACAGTACTCTTAAAACTTTCATAAAGAATCTCCAAAGTCGTAATCACAGCTTCTCTGAATGCCATTTTACAATCTTGGTGGATGTCTTAGCATCTGTAAATCATTGATGATCGATTTTTAAATCTAAAGAAACTGGTGAAGAAAAAACATCAAAAAAATATTCGATGGTCAAACAATTGTAAAGAAGGTAGAACAATGAATCAAATATAAACGGCAAGTAGTTCACAGTAACAGTAAAGTAGGAAGTACTATAATTAAGAACTGCTGGTGAAGTGAAAAGACCTAATGGATCCTTTTGCATTACTTACATGGGTAAATCTAATTATGGCAATAAGCATTTAAGTGCCTTGATTAATCTATACAAGCAGCGAATTCAAATAGCTTTAATTGCAATCAATTTTAATTGTGAACAACTAATTGATAGTCAGTTAGTGGTGAGCTTTTTGGCATAACGAGAAACGACTGATTCCTATTATCCTTACACAGGAAGTCTTATGAGCAATTGCCTCATGAAATTTGACCTCTCATTCCAAACCATGAGAGGAGGGCTCATCCAACCATTGAACTTCCTGCTTGAAAATGAAGTCACAAAAGCGACGCAAAAATCGACCACCAACCAGGATGTAGGATTACATCAGTCACACAACTGATGTCACTCACTTTTTTGCGTCGCATGTTGCATGACCAACGAAATTATATTCCAACAAATAAATCTATGTCATGAGTGGCCCGCAAAAAATCGCCACAGTGATGCCTATTGCGCAATGAATAGAATAACATCCGTCGAGGCTGACACTCGACGGTTAATCGACACTCTCGTTTGTTCTGATTTGAGCGAAAAATCCCAATTACACAATTGGTCTTCCGACCTCTCACAGGAACAATAAAAAGACACCAATTCATTTTTTATTACACGGCGAAGACAAAAGAGAGTCCAAAACCGAACTACCACATGCTGCCAAACGAGAATTAGTGCTCCTCTCTGACCGCTTACCTTTTACTTTCAAACATGTATACAGGCAACAAGAAAATTAGAGCGGCGGTGGTCAAGCGGTCAGCGGTCTGTTGGGGCTCTGCCGAGTTGATGGATGCTGTCGCCAAATATTGCACCGACTGAAGGAGGGCTGTTTGAAGCTTGCCAAATGACCTTGTATACAGGGGAAGCACTGAACATCCAGTAACCAGTTTAATTGAATTCACTTAGTGGCGGTTGCGTCATTCACATCTGGCACTGTGACTACGTTCTACTTATCATATGCCGGTTTTCGATCAACACAGAGAAGTCACTTTAAATGCCAAGCAGGCCTACCACCAGGGGCAGGGTTGTGGCGGTTGACTAACCTGCTTCAAAAGTGAATTAATTTTTCTTCCACTTCTTTACTTGATGAGATCTCTGCGTAGAGCGATTGAATAAAACGTATATACTTTAGCCAGCTCCTCCAAAGATTTATAGGCTCTATGGAGCGGATTTCATACCTTTGACAGTTCCTTTGAAATCGTCTTCTCCATTAAATAAGTTGTGTAATTAAAAAAAGGAGTCAAACACCAATAGGATTGCAAAATAGTAGACTAAGGTCTTTTATGCAATCGAAGGAAGCATTCACCCTCGACAAGTCTGTTGCACTATAGACATTTAACTACCAACAAGGACATTCATACATCGAAAACTGAATCCTACTATTAGAGTCACTGAACTCCTGCAACTTTTCTAGTCTCGGGAAGCTTGTTCTGCGATTGTTAGACATGAATGTTTAATTTAACTTTTGCATTTGTCGTCGCAACTTTTGCGGTGCGAGGCAAATTTTAAGGGCACTAAAAAGTGGAATCAAGCTTCTCACAAGGACAAAGGTAACCAAGACTATCTAAACATTTCATCTATTGCTGGATGAAAGGCGTATGGAGTGGACTAACAGCACCAGCTGAATAAATTCACTAACCGGTGCATTGAATTTGTTAATACTTTGTGGTGGTCTGTCGGCTGGGTATTCCCGTGGTTTGCTTTTTAGCTTTTCTTCCTTAAGGTTTGCTCCTGCAAAAAGATGGGTGGCAATTTTGTTCAAGTTGGTAACTTTCCGAGTGCATTCTACGGAGGATAACAGTGTTTTCTAAGTGTGATGCAAATCCTCTAATAAATATGTAATTGGGTTGACTACATTAACATAGTAACACTTATTTTTATTTCAACAAGCGTCTGTGGCATGTAAAAATCTTGAGAGGGTTTTGAATTGTGAATTGGTTTCTTATGTTTTTCTTCTGTATTTATAGAACGCTTGTTTATCACACGTATCTGCATTTGAACATCCAATGGAAACTTGAAAAATGGGCATGAAGTAGAAAGTTTAAAGAAGTTTCGGACCTAAGACTCAATTCATGTATCAGTTTATGTAAATACTAAGTGATCTCCCAACACCACACGGATCAATAATATCTCACTATTTATTGGGTTTTATGCCATCCACTGTTTTTGGTGCCAATTCCAGTCATTTTTTAAATAGTATTCACTGGCATATATTTGGTAGTCTTTTTTTCTTTTCTTTTCTTTAGTTTTCTTATTTAAAAAAAAACCCCAAATGAAATTCGACTTAGTCTTCAAATCTGACTTGATTAACTTAAGTGAAGGATGAAATATGGAGGAAACTTAACGCCGCTTCTCGGACTTACGTTTATGATACCCCGTCGCTTTCCTAGTCAGGGCAAACGACTTTTATATATATAATGTTAGTAATATACCATTTGTGTATATAATGTAGATAAAGTAAAAACAAAAAACATTACACTTTTCCAGACAGTATTTTTATGAAGGACATCAAATACTGTACCTTCTCAACAATTTTATCACTTGTAGTTGAAAGCAATGCTGGTTTCAGAGAAACTGAATCAACTGGTTGCATGTTCTATAGTCAATATAATTTTTTCCTAATATTATTATACATGAACTTCCGCCTCTTATCGAAGGCAACGAGTATTCAAAAAACTGCATTTTATTTGCCAGAGCTCGTAATATACAAGGCGGGCCTCTTAAACCTTCGGTATCTGGTAACCGTATAGCTTTTATATGCATTATTACATCGGCTTATAATAGCCTGCGTTCGAAGCTTTACAACATTCGAATTTGTGCCATGGGACAGTATACGCGACCACAATACACTGTTATCGTTCAGTGTTTTTTCAATAGCGAAAATGTAACGTGGTTGCTAAATATTGAGTGAAGAAAGTGGCTCCAAACAATGCCACAAACATTTACACGAAGAATTGGTCACCACCGACCAGCTTGGAAACGCCAGCTATCAAAGCCGACGTCGAGAGAGGTTGTTCGATGAGAACAATGAGCCTATACAGACAAGCGTTGGGAGATCACCGATAAAATCAACTCGCCGCTATTTTAGAGCGTGTCCCAGAGAGTTATGAAATATTTAGTTTTTAAAAAGATTAATTGACAATACAGTTACAAATGGGTTATATAGGGTGGGCCATAAATTTGCGCACATTCGAAACATGAATAGAAATAAAACTACAAATGTTATTTTGTTGATCATTTATTTAACGCAATAAACGTTTATTGAAATTAATTTTTTTCTAAATGACATCGTCCCCGCCACTCGCGTGCACCTACCTCTAACCGTTTTCAAAAAATCAAGTGATGCTATTTGCAAAAATTTATGGTACACCGTATATAACTCGAGTACTCTCTACTTTCCACCAGGATCTACACATTGATCTACACGAGGATCCAGCATTGTTTCGCAGTCCTCCCCTGTCTGGGTAGGGTCTCCGAGTAAACGCCGACCATGATATGAACCTTACCAGATCCCTCCCGTTCGGCTGCCTTATACCCAACCCTTTTCATCTAATTATTTACAAAGTCAACGGAAAAGCTTTCGGGGTTAATGGTTGTTCGAGGAAACTTCAAACAACCATCCGGTCCATCGGCTCTACAATTTTTTGACAGGAAGTCGTCACCCAACAAGTCGTCTTCCGATAACCCCGGCAAGGAGTCCATTACTTGGAAGCTGCAGGGAACAGTGCAACTTGAAATTCCCATGGTGGTGCAACTTGAAGTTCCCATGTCAGCATCCCCTCGACTTGCCTTTGCCAAAAAGCTTCGGAGTGTCGTGGATTGTTGAATATCCACAACATGCTTTAAGAGGCTGATCTCAGCGCCGGTGTCCACGGTTAGGCGCGTAGTGTTTCTACTGTCAATGTCCAAAGTGAGTTGGACAATCGGGACTTTAGTTGGCGAAAGCTGAGAACAGCTTTTGCTCAGCTGCGAGTTTATTGCGGTTGGGTTGGGGTTTCCGACCCGATCTCTAGGACTTTTCCGACAGCTCCCATTTTGCTTTTTATCGACACATGGCCGCCGTGGGTGTGTGTCGACCGTAAAATGTACACTGTTTTCCACTCCCAATCGCATGATCCTTTAACGAATTTGGTGCTCTGTCTGATTCTGTAGATAGGATCTTGACCCTATATCCAAACACTGAAATCGTAATTGCGGGTGATTTTAATGTGCATAACTCACAGTGGCTTCGTCACTCCGGACACACAACACTTGAAGGTCAATATGTCCAGCTCTTTGCTGAATCAAATAGTTTAAACCAACTCGTCAATGAGCCAACATGCGTACCAGACATTGATGGTCACTCCGCCAACACACTGGACCTGTTTCTCACCTCCCACCCGAACTAATACACGATTGCAGTTTCTTCGCCCTTGGGCACTTCGGACCACTGTGTTGTGTCAGCTAAGGCTGATCTAACCAACAGCAACGTTAGTGAGAAAACTCCCAAAAGAACAGTATGGTTCTACGAGAAAACCAACTGGGAAGGTCTGTACGACTTTTTTTGGGAGGTTAAATTGGTCGGTATTTTTCCTGAATAACAATGTTAACTCTCTAGGGCACACATTGACAGACACGATTCTACTTGGCGTGCGAACCTTTATTCCACACAGGGTAAAGAGTATCAAAAGAAATATGTGGTTCGATTCCGGGTGCAGAGAAGTCATTAAGGCTAAGGACTTGAGCTTCCGGTTGTATAAATCAAACAATACTGAAGAAAATCGGAAAAGATTTAAGAGAGCTAGAAATAACTGCAATGCGCATATTCAACGCGCCAAGTTCTTGCATGAACAGAGAGTGCGACAAAAAATACTACACTCTCCCACAGGTAGTAGAAACGTCTGGGCATTCGTGAAAAACATTCAAAACTCGGTATCTTCATCCATTCCATCGCTTATAGGCGACTACAGACCAGTGACCAATGCAATAGAGAAGGCGAATCTACTTGCTGCACATTTTGCAGCCAACTCAACGCTGCCTTATACCACATTAGTTCCGCATCAACTTGAGCATAAGCAGCACGCCAGATTCACTTTCGAACACGTACTGTTGCCCGGGCACTCAAGGAGCTAATGGCAAACAAATCCGCTAGTTCGGATGGTATTCCCACAATTCTCTTGAAGAGATGTTCCTCTTCACTCGCTGAACCACTACGGAACCTCTTCCATTTGTCTTATTCTACTGGCCGTTTCCCAAATAGATGGAAGTCAGCGAACATTCAGCCAATTCCCAAAAGGATGGCAAATCGTCTCTCTCTTCTTATCAACCCATAGCACTAACGCCTATTCTCTCGAAAGTAATGGAATCCCTTATCAGCCGGCAATTTTCGAAATATCTCGAATCAATTGACCTCCTCAATGACCACCAGGATGGCTTCCGTAGCAACAGTTTCGAAGGAGATTTGATGGCGTACCTTACCGAAAAGTGGAGGCATTCCATCCACTACCTCGGCGAAAGTAAGGTAGACGCATTGGATATTTCAAAAGCCTTCGATAGAGTTTGGCGTCCAGCCCTTTTGTCAAAATTACATTCATATGGAATGGACAATTCCCTCATCCAATGGATAAGGGACTATCTTTCTGCCCGTTCAAACAAGTGGTTCTTGGCGGTGGGAAATCTGTCTCCTATCAAATTAATGCAGGTGTTCCCCACGGTTCGGTACTCTCACCCACTCTCTTCCTCATATTTATAAATGATCTTTTGTTAATTACCCACAACCCAATTCACTCGTTTGCTGATGATAGCACGTTGAGTTTCTCATACTCATATGAACGTTCCCGACCAACCTTTTCGAATGCCATTACCAACCATCAGGTTATGCTTGATACATTGAATTCCGATCTCAACAAGATATATCAGTGGGGATTATCTAACCGAGTAGAATTCAATGCGTTAAAAACTCAGTGCTGCCTCTTCTCGTCAAAGGCGAACCCCAAGGTAAATACACTGTCGATGAACGGCACTTGCATCGACGAAGCCAAGGAACTGTCAGTTCTCGGCACTCGAATTAATTCGACTCTTAATTGGAATTACCACATTTTTGAAGCTGCGAAAAGTGCGGCCAAATGCATGGGATTCCTTAAGAGATGCAAAAGATACTTCACTCCATCCAACCTGTCCACTATTTACAAGGCGTATATTCGTCCCAAAATGGAGTTCAACTCCCATATTTGGTCAGGTGCATCCAAAACTGCACTACATGTACTCGACAGGATGCAAAAGCGAGCACTGAAACTTATTGGGAACCCAGCCGTAAGTCGATCAATTCCGTCGTTGGAACACAGGCGCAACGTATCATGCCTATCTCTTTTCTATAGGTATTCCCACGGTCGTTATTCAACTGAACTAGCTCAATCTGTTCCTCGCCTGCGGACACTTTCCCGCGATACCCGCCAATTCGTGAATGCGCATAAACGTAGAGAGTCATTCTTTAGCCAAACCACACGAATGTGGAATGCTCTACCTGATCATGTGTTTCCTCGTCGTTGTGATGTTCATACATTCAAGACTAATATACATCGACACCTCTTTTCCTTATCCTCTCCATCCGCTCGCACTTTGCTCTGACATCTAAGGGTACTCAAAATCCCCTATTGTGTGCGAGTTAGTGTAAAAAAAAATTATCGCTCTGCTTTGGAGCCTCCGTAGGTTCCGCGCTAGCAGAGCTGGAGCTGCTTTGGGCCGACGATGCTAGGGTCGGTACTTGCGAATCTTTGAGTTCGTAGGCAGCGACCCGCTCGTGGAGCTCGTGGGTTGCTTCCGACTCGTTGAGTACGTGGGTACGCCTTTGCTCTGCTTTTGAGCCTTACTAGTGTAACACCATAAAAAGGTATCCACATTAATTATCTACTTGGCACCGGCAATTTGTATACCGGCTCCCCCAAATAGTAACGTTACTAATTAAGACCTTACCTGACTAGTTGAGGGCGGTCCGCCCTTGCTGTTCCGGGTCCCAGTGAGGAGTCGAAAGGAGTAGACGTATGTTTTTGTAGTTTTTAGTCTTTATTTATAGAACTGACTTATTTACAAATTATATTACTTATTAATTTACTTATAAGTATTATTATGTTACTTATTTCTTTATTTTGAGTAACAGGCCCACTGTTCCAATGCTAGGCTGCAACCTGTTACTCTTAGTTTACGTCTGCTCATGTGCCTCTGACAAAACCCCTTTTATACACCCAAAATCAAATCCGAATTTTACATTCCTTCCCACGATTCATCGCTCACCTTGAGGCAGCCACCTGATGCTAGCCCCAGGCAAAGGCCATGCCAACGACGATGGGAACTGCAACGTTGCAATTCTGTCGCCATTCACCCTGAGGTGACAACCTTACGCCTACTCTGCCTGCAGCTCTACGCCAAGGCCATGGGAAAATTTCGATTCAATGTGATGCGAATCTGATTTGCCCATAGCAAATAGCATGCATGTTCATGGCCATGGGTGGAATTTCGTTATGGGGCGTCAGGTGATTATCAAGGCGATGAGAATTTTTGTTTGCTTATAGCAAATAGCATACAATATTAGAGCATGTTTAGGGTATGGGCATGAGTGAAAGTTTTGCAGTTTTGCTAGTTTAGTTATGGGAATGGAAAATTTATGAGTAGTCGTAGTATATGCTATTGTATGATGGGAAATTGGTAGTTGTGTTATTTTTTTTTTTACACTAACGCGCGCACAAAAGGGGATTTTGAAGTACTCTTAAATGTCAGAGCACAGTGCGAGCGGATGGAGAGGAAGTGGATAAGGAAAGGAGGTGTCGATGTGTATTGGTCTTGAATGTCTGGACATCACAACGGCCAGGAAACACATGATCAGGCAGAACATTCCACATTCGTGTGGTTCGGTTAAAGAATACCTCTCTATGTTTATTTGTGCGTCTACAGTCCACTTTCAACGTGAACTGATGCGCATTCACAGATTGGTACGGTTGATAGGATTTAATGGCTACACGGAAAGAACTCTGTCGGTTGTAACAGGGAATTAATTTTGATGCCACACCGAAAGAATTCTTTTGGTTTAAAGTGATTAAAACTTTAATGTATGACCGTTAATGTCATATATGCATGCAATACCAGGGTTGCTTATGTTTCGGGATTTGGCAACCCTAGTGTTGCAATCCGGCAATTGACAGCCCTGTCGTAAAGTTGGACATTTTTGAGGTTATACGCACTCAGAACGTTTTGACATACGAGCGCTATTTGTGTTGTTTACAGTAACTCAAAAGATTCATCTCGGCCCAAAAATGGAATTAAATCGTCAACATTTTCGTGCGATTATTTTTTACAACTTTCGGCGTGGATTAACTCAGCAACAGTGCATGGATGAACTTAATTCAATTTTCGGCGATGAAGCTCCATCAAGGACCAGTGTTTATCGATGGTATGGTGAATTCAATTGTGGTCGTAGTTCACTCCAAGATGAATTTCGTGAAAATCAGTTGTTGTTCCGAAAACCATTGATGCTATGCGCGAACTGATATTGGAAGATCGTCATGTGACCTATCGTGAGATTGAGACAACCTTAGGCGTTAGTGGGACTGTAGCGATTCTAACAGATACACACAATTCACAAGCAAAAATAGTGAAGAACACCGAACGAAAAAATCGAATAAGAAAAATACATCAGAACCGTATACCAAGCGATAAATAAAAATAATTCACACCAGTGGAATATACTCGAGTTTGGAAATCAAATTCTAAACACGGTCAGTAGCCTGGTGTGTAACGCTTAGGTAAAATTTTTTTCGTGATTCGAGCTGTCATAGTGTCAGTTCGAATCGCACGATCTTCTTCACTATTATTTCAAACGCTATAGGACCAGCATACATTCAATATTGCATAAACATTTGACTGTCAAAAAAATTTGTTCGCGTTGGATCCCACACAATTTGTCAATCGCCCAAAAAAAGGCTCGTGTCAATTGGTCGAAAGAAATGCTCAAAAAATACGGTCGCGGTGCTTCGAAACACGTCTATGACATCGTGACAGGTGATGAATCGTGGATTTACGCGTATGAGCCCGAAAGTAAACAGCAGTCGACTGTCTGGGTGTTTCAAGATGAGCCAAATCCAACAAAAGTTGTTCGCGCACGAACCACTTCCAAGCAAATAGTCGCCTGTTTTTTCGGAAAAACTGGACATGTCGCAACCGTACCACTAGAACAACGCAAAACAGTCAATTCTGAGTGGTACACAACCATTTGTTTGCCAGTTGTCTTCCAAGAAATCAGGAAAACCAACCGCCGAAGACGGATCACTCTTCACCACGACAATGCGAGCTCTCACACATCGGCTGCGACAACTGCATTTTTGAGCACCCAAAACATCGATTTGATGGGTCATCCGCCGTATAGTCCTGACTTGGCACCGAATGACTTCTTTTTATTCCCGTACGTAAAAAACAAACTGAGAGGTCAACGTTTTTCGACACCTGAAGAAGCGGTTGCTGCATTCAGAATGCATGTGTTGGAGATACCTCAATCAGAGGGGCAACAGTGCTTCGACAATTGGTTCAAACGCATGCAAAAGTGTATAGATCTTCATGGGGAATATTTTGAAAAAGAATAAAGTGATTTTCGATGATCAATATTTGTTTTTGTTCTCTAATCCCGAAATATAAAAGGCAACCCTCGTATAATTCATTTGTTGGAATCCTGGTTTAGTTTTGTTTAATTTATGACGGTTAATGTCATATATGCACGCAAGACTAGGCCCTGAACTTGCAGAGCTAGAGTGGCTTTCGTTTGCCATAGGCCGACACTGTTCTGGCGGGAGTATTTGGCGTTTGCCGTCCTTGGTCGCGTCTACTCTGCTCTGCTTTTGAGTCTTCGGGGACTCTTAACTAACAAAAACAGGACTGGTATGGCCTTCATTGGGCCGACGGGGTTGTGGCTGGGGTTTCCGGCGTTTGCCGTCTTCCCTGACTCGTAATCACAATAACCCTGATAAAAACTCACCCTTAATTCTTTCCTCACTTGATGGTCCTCCTGCGTACCCATACAACTATCCGCGTCGTTGCCCGAGTTCGATTTGTGAGTGAACACTATGTGACCATTACTTGCAATCCCATCCTATCTATTCTATGAGCAAAGAATCGAGATGGCATCCCACCAACTGAGGGTTATATTGTATGAATTCATGCATTGAATTCAGATCACTTTAAAGGACGGTTCCCGGAACAAGGACTGTGCTGTCGCGTCATCTCTGGGACGGGAAAATGAACAGATAACAATATCTTTTCGGATAGCGTCTACACAACGATCCTTTTACGCCAAGTGGGAGCATTTGTAGTGGAATATTGTAAATCATTATGGAAAATTTAACAAGCCTCAGGACTTGCTAAATAAGGCCAAGACCGGTTCCCGGTTGTAGTGCCGATGATGATGATGATTGTAAACCAGAAATTAACTTCGTCTACTTGTTCAACCCGTTCGGCACATTCTGCCAATTCCGTCGCTCTGTAAGAAGTGATCATAACACAGTTAGGGGCGAAGATGTAATGTAGCGATTCCAACACACATGCAATCGTAATGAAAAACACAGCACTAAAAAGAGGATCGAAAAAGAAACTATCGGAGCCGAATAACAGAACATTAATATATCAATCCATGCCGCAAGGCCAATAACCTTGCCCGGAAAAACAAATTATTATGGACAATTTAACAAGTCTCGGATAAGAACCGGATACCGATGGAGAGACTTGCTAAATAAGGCAAAGACCGGATCCCGGTTGTAGTGCCGATGATGATGATGATGATAATATACCAATCCGCAGCTTAAGTAGTGAATTGAAACATCTTGGTGTACATGCGGCAATCGTAATGAGAAACACAGTACTAACAAGAGAATCGAAAAAGAAACCATCAAAGCCGAATACCAGAACACTAACATATCAATCCGCAGCTTAAGTAGCGAATTAAACATCTTGGTGTACATGCGCCGGTGTGCTGGTACATTTGCGCTTTGGTTTTAACCATTTTATAGCGTGGGTTCAAATTGCGTCTTCCACTCTATTGCAAAGTATTATGTTTTCTTCTTTTTTGAACCCTCGTTTTGGTAAAAGATTTGTCACTTACAAGAGAAAAGAACAAGGTCGACAAAAAATCACCAAATCGTCACAGTATTTATACCCTGCATGAAAGATAGTTGTCTAAGCCACGCATGCATAAAAACGTTGCTTATAACATTTTTGTGTTTGAGTTGTGTGATTGAAAAAGTGTTTTAGCCTCAGCGATTCAGCGCAGCCTTGCGTAGGTAGCATTCCCCTTGGATACCTTGTAAAGATCTTAAGTTTGCCCCAAATTTATAACAATTTCCCAAGTTTATTACACCGGGGTATCATTAGCACTTTATCTACCTCACTCCGCTTTCTTCTTTTCCGCCGAATTGCAAGAGTAAAATAAGAGACAATGTTGATAAAGCAGGTACCAGAAAAGTACTCTTCCACCCATTTCAAAATCTCCACCCGTTCTTAAAGACCCAATTGCACCGATACTCGTTATCGTCTTTCTTATTTAAGATTTTGATATCAAGGTCTGCTTACGTTTCTTTCCCTTCCCTTTATATAATATCAGTAAAATTTGAGAGTATTGCCTAAAGTCTCGTTTCGCAAAAATCTAATTAAACCGAACTTTCCATCTTCTTTCAGATTAGAACGTTCCAAAGTACGTGTGTCAATTTACCAAAGTAGCCAACCGCAACAAGTTAGTCCGCCCGAAAACTATACGCATTACAAAGATAACAATTTTCTCCTGATATCAGATACGTTTAGCACCGAGCCAAGTGATTTTGATACCGACATAATGACTGCAGTAACAGCAACACCTACGTCTTACGATAGGCAACAAAGGTAAGTCAAAACCAGAGTACATTTATCTAAAATTCAACAAGGACGATCGTTTGTTGAATCCATTTGAATAGGAATGTTTTGAAATCAATTACTCCAGCTACGATGTAATGTTATGCAAATTTACGTGCGTCAACGGGGACTAATTGTTCTAGATACTTCAGCAGCCATCTCCCGAGAGCGTGGGACTGGAAGTTGGAGCAATTTTTTTTAATTTTAATTTTGTTTTGCGTTGTTGATTTTGAGTTGTGTCATCGCTTGACATCACGATGACCTTGTTGGCGTTGCAGTTAGCTACGATTCTATGTCGAACGTCTGGACGTTTGGTCCAGTTTTAGCTTGTATGACATTTGTAAACCAGACAAATCATTGCTTCGTTGCGATACGGCGCACATCATTCCTGCGTCGTTTGTAGGTCCAGTTCCTACAAATCAATGAATGTTGATATGAAGATGTGTGAAATGTGTTGTCCTTGTGCAGGGTGTTTTGAAAAATTAATCCGGATGAATTTGTAATATTTACAATTAGGGAAATTATGAAGTTAGAAATTGTTGTGGGGTTCTCGAATAGATACAAGATGTTTTTTTTTTTTTTTTCATTTTTAAAACATTTTTTATTTTTCTTTTTATATTCTGAATTTCTAAATTAAAGGCTAGACAAAAAATGCTTAAATTCTAGCTTAATTATCTTATATAATAATTTACTGGTCCTTCGCAGACGCTCTAAGCTAAACATTACTTAACATTTGTATAATTTGCCTTCCGGCGACAGAACTTTGTGGCAGTACTGATAATTAGTTGAAATACAAAGAAAAATTTGAAAAACTTTGTCAATTTTTTTTGTTTTTTTTTTCTTAAAATTTAACTTACTTAACTTACCTACTTTCTTTTTTTTTTTTTTATGTAAAAGCACTTAACCTAACTTAACTTAAATCTTATACTACCCTAATTCTAGAAAATCTAAGTCTATGTAAGCTAGCTGATGATACTATGATTCTATACCGACTTTGGTATCCAGGTCTTTATATGCCATTCAACCACCAGAACTGTTGACGCTGTCTAATACTATCGTCCCGGTCTCTGTGGGAGATAGCCCTACTGAAGCGCAGGAGCTCTTCTTCGGTGCGCGTTACTTCCCGGTCGTAGCACAATCGCCCGTCTACAGATGATCTACTTACATGATAGATCAGCGGAATTCCGGATCTATCCTGTATAAGCCCTTTCATATCCAAGTCAAGGAACGCCTCTGGTGGAACAAAGCCGTTGCGACGTACGCTCTCATAGTGCAAGGTGTTTGTATAATAGGCCCCGAAAATTAGGTCATTGGACAACCTTATTGCTCTCGCAATATGTCCTCTGATTAATTTAATCATAAAATTATCCACCCTATTTATGTACGCTTCATTATATAAAGTCTCATTTGAGTAATACTTTTTATAGTCCGATTCCGGTGTCCGATATAATCTGAGACAACTTCTGAGACACTTTCTTTCGAACACCCGAATCTTTTCCATCAAATTTGGACCTATGTTGAACCATACTGGAAAACCATATATGAGCATTGGCCTGATTAGCGTCATGTAGCATATGACTTTTACATTGCTGTCAAGTTGGCTACTGTGAAATAGCCTCCTTGTCATAGCAAAAGTTTTCCTCGCTTTGACCAAAGCAGCCTCTACATGTCTGTTGAAATACAGATATTGGTCTAGCCAGATGCCCAGGTATTTAACTAAACTCTTGGTTTCCAGTTTATCTCCATGCGGTCCCACGATAACTAGCTTTCGCCAGTTTTTCCTTGTGTCCTACGTGGCTTTATATAATGGAGTTCTAAATAGGATGGCTTCACATTTCTGGAAGTTGATCTTAAGTTTCCAGTCATTGCAATAGCGCTGCACTCTGTTGAAGTCTCGCTGTATTAACCTATTTATGATCTCAACTTTCGGAGCTGTTCTGTAAATTATGAGATCGTCTGCGTACGCAATAGCCTGCGGAAGTGCATCTAATAAGTCGCTAATGTAAATGTTAAAAAGAATCGGAGAGAGTACCGCGCCCTGTTGCATGCCATTCTTGATATTATAAGTTTTATTAGAGGTCACATTACCACTTTTGACCACGAACCTCCTGTCCTTTAACATATCGTAAAGTACATATAGAAAGGCTTATGTATGCCATGTCTGACCAGTTTGTAATACAACCCTTCGATCAAAGCCTTTCTCCAAGTCGATCAGACAGGCCCCTGTGCATTGGTTCCTACATTTATTCCATTGTATGTCGGAGACCAGTTTAGCTGCGGCATGTGTGGTTTCATGACCCGGCTTAAAGCCAAACTGGTTATTTGGAATAATGCTGTTGTCGTCTACCCATTTTACCAGAGCTTTGTTAATGGTTTTTTCAAATACTTTACTGATGCTTGGGAGTAAACTTATCGAACGCATGTTCATTGGGTTTGTGCAGTCTTTGCCCTTTTTTGCGATGGGCTGAATGATAGCCGTTTTCCAACGCGCGGGATAATATGCATTATTCAACGCGTTGTTAAACAGGACCGTGTATATATCTATTGCCATTGGGGGCAGGTTCTTGAGTACGATGTTAGGTACTCCATCTATTCCCACTGACTTTTTGCTTCTTAATGAGTCGAAGATACTCTGGATTCCTTCCCTTGTTATTAGAAGGCTATTAGCCACTACACCATTGGCATTAATGTCAATTGACAGATTATCTTCACTGAATTCGTTAAAACCCGGATTCTCCGATTGCTAAAGTGAAATTTCATTCCGGAGGTGCAGGTGATTGAGTAGAACTCTGTCCTCCAGGTCGTGATTTCGGTGAATGCTTTCATTCACCTTGTACGTTTCCTGAAAGACAGCTCCCAAAGCGTTCACCTTTTTCAAAGGATCTTCGATCACGAAGAGCTCACTATTGAGGATAGCGTTCTCTGCATCTATGCCAATGTTGGTTAGCAGCTGCTTGTTTACCTGAGTACGTGGGATTTGGAGACACTGAATCTCATTTTGATTATTTCTCCTGAATAGTTTCTTTATTTGTGGGAACATATTCGGGTTATTAGTTATAGCTCGAATTCTGTTGTTCCAATACAAATTTGTTGCTAATCTATAATTAGCTTTAAGTAATTGTTGGAGGTTTTTTAATCGGGATTTCAGTGATATTATCTCCTGGTCTTGTCTGTCTGTAAACTGTCTGTGTAATTGTTTTAATTTCGATTGCAGTCTGCTCTTTTGCCTGTGGAGTGCGTTTATTGTTGCGTTTCTGTACATGTTAGTGTAATCTGTAACTGTTGTTTTGGGAATTGTTTTGTCCATTGTTCGTGTTACGGTTTCGTCCATTTGTTGAATGTATTTGTCGATTTCGACATTAGTCGGGTTTCTGTTTACTGGCAGATTAAAGTCATTCTAACGAAGTTCTCTTGTTAATGATCTGGTGAACCGCGGCCATCGCATTGCCCCGTAGTTATAGGGTTGCGGGATCACGAATTCCTCCAGATCTGCGAGCTCGTTCGGAAGCTCTATTACTGCCGTGAATGCACAGTGGTCACTATCGTATTCAATTGTCCGTAAACAGTTTGTGTTTCGTCTATTGGTGTTAAGTAATCTCAGTCGTGAGTCGATTAGCAAGATATCTAAGAACGATCTACCTCTAGGGAACGATGGATATTCGGTAGCTAGCAGGTCAGTTCTATATTCAATATGAAACTGATCTAACCAGCCAGCCAACTGATTTCCTCTGGCATTAGATATATAATTTCTCCAATTTCTATGCTTGGCGTTCATATCTCCCCCTAGAATAAAGTAATTTTTGCCCACGTGCAATTGTAAGCATCGGAAGAGAGTCTCGACCTAGTTTATATGGTAATGATTATCAGCTCTAAAAGTTAGAATCCGCAATGGCTGTAGTCAGGGTCGATCAAAACAGGAAGTTCGTTTTTTGTAAAGCTTTCGAATGGTGAATGCGGGAGCCGTTGTATTTTCGCAAAATTCGTGAGACCAGATCATTGAGCCCATAGTCAGTTGGAGGTTGGTTGCTATTGACCAAAACAACTAGTCTAAGGTCACCAAGGTTTATGGCTAGGAAAATAGATTGTAGTAGTATCAGACAATGAGTGTAGGCACACACTAATTGATGTACTATTATTATATTGGTAAAAACACGTCTTTTATTCAGTGTTTGCATGTCAATTATATAAAGCGCCTTACCATATTCGGAAGTTATTAGGGGTTCATTCCTGGTGAATCCGCGCAAAGCGAATCGAAAGAATCTGCATTGGAATATGCAGATCGTGGTATGGCGACAATATTTATATTTATGCCCACCCTATTTCTTTTGGTACTCCTATAAGGGTATTAATAGCCCTCTTCATCATCATCGTCATTGGCAGTGTGGGGGTTCTTTCAAAATACGGGAGGAACCACCCACAATTCCAACCCCAACTCCCGTCACCAACCCGCAGTCACCTGCAAACATTTCCTCACCAAGGGCATTGTTTCATGCACATGCATCACACCAATTTTCCTGAAAATAATTCGGTTAACATACAAAGTAACCATCATAAATCAGGAAAACTTATCGGCGTCCCTGTCAGCCACCATATTCTGCAACACACACGTGCGCAGCAAATTTTCCCGGCTTATCCACATTCACGGCAGCCTTTTGTCCACAAAAGCAGTTTTCGCATCTCGCGCCTAGCCGCGAAAAACCGAATTCACCAGTGTGTAAATATACACACAAAATAATCCAATCCTTCCCGCCGGCATAGATACCGTGCGCAATCACCATTGTGTAAGTATCTAAATTCCTTTTAGCACCACCTTCCCTAATGGCATGCAACCTATTTACACAGCTGCATGCATATCGCCTATGATGCCCTTTGTTCCATTTCCTTTTCTTGGTTTCGTTTACCTATGACCTCGCCGCATGGGTATACAATGTAATCTCGCCAGGACCTACTCAGAGAGATCCTCTCACCATGGTCACCAAAAGAGAAACCACTTTCTCTCGAGAAGAAAACTCACCCCTAGCGGAGAGTGGACTCACCACCAGGGGAGTCGAGTTATAGCTGCGAAACGCAATATTTCGAGTTTTCACCTAAGTGGACGAAAAACGAGTCAAGTGTAGCAGAGAAAGCGCGTTTTAAATTATATGCAAAATTTGCATTCGCCGTTTGATACATCTTTTGTTTTAATATACATTAACGTTGAAATTTGATAAATAAACAAGCCTAAAAATTTATTATTGCAACCCTCATCCGCTGATATTAATTGTATCGATTGAAAAGTGCGAAAGTAACAATGTTCGATAGTTTTTTATGTGAAATGTTGATACGCTAATCAAAAATATATCGGCTAATTAAAAACATGCCTTTTGGAACAATATTTAGTGTTACAAAAAATGATTGACCTCAATAAAAGAACTCATCTCAATCAAAATCAGTGTGTTTTATTTTTCCTTTTGTGAACGGTTTTAGGCGGAGCTCAGTGGAATGTTCGTGAACCCGTGCCCGTGCTGACACAGCAATTAAACATACCCCATAGCACTACAACCGGGATCCGGTCTTTGCCTTATTTAGCAAGTCTCTCCACCGGTGTCCGGTCCATGCCCGAGACTTGTTAAATTGTCCATAATAATTTGTTTTTCCGGGCAAGGTTATTAGCCTTGCGCCAACCTTTCTCAGGATATCGCTGCATGCATTGGATTACTACTTGCCAGGTGTCAAAGTAGCTATCCAGGGGTGTCACGTGGAGACTGCATGTCAACTTGGATTGAATAGGGACACGGATCGTCCGGGCCTTCGCCGGGTTGAAAGGAGAGAGTTTGCCTTGTATGTTCGCTCTCACCCTCCCATTGCCCACTATCACTCCTTGTAAATGAGACTGGTCTGCCTCCTCTATTCTAGGCAGGAGAAAATCAGTTCCCATTCCGGATACAGCCTGTAAAATAATATTATTTCTATTTCGTTTTAGTTGAGGTGTGAACATGAAATAAAAAAACAAGAATCAGATATTATGAGTATACGAGCATGAGGTTACATACAAAACAAAATAATATCTGGGCTCCACCGGTATTCGAACCCGGGGCCTCTCGTACCCAAAGCGAGAATCATACCTCTAGACCATTGAGCCACTTGGGATATATTTATCATATGGTGAATGTTTTCGGTAGAAACGACTGAAATTCTAAAAGTAGATTGAAGTTCCCTTCCATTTTAAAGGCAAATAAGCACTCGTTTAATTGGGCATATGTTCGCACAATAATGCTTAATTAGTGGCTTGAGTCGTGAACAATTCCATTCATATGAATATGAGATCGGCTTTGTTGTTTCATTTATTTTTCAAATCACTGTACAAACTGTTATATGTATATTTACTACACTAGATTTCGTCTATAATACTAAAAATAAAAGAATCAAGAACAGTAGGGATAAATATGTTACGACAATCCATCGACGAGGCTCTTGATGGGATACAAATGTTGTAACACATATTTGCTCATTAGCACAATACAACCTCATTTTACAGCACAACTATAACCCGACGTATTTCTACAATGAGACTAAGATACAAAATAATTTTGACATTTACGGATAGCTCAAAATCCGCGCATTTCGATTAAAAAGTATTCCACCTCTATAAATATTTTCCTCGTGGAATCTGTCAATAACTAGTGTGTACAAAAGTTAACTTTAAAAATTAGCGTCAAACCTGATCATCGGAAAAACAAAAAGACACGTTCTTTACCCGAAATACACAAATGTGTAATACTCTGTCTGATAATATGGTTATTCAACATTATAACCGTAGGGCGTTTAAGACCAATGCACATTGGCATTTAAACGATGATGATGTCAGGTTCCGTGAGGGTTGTTATTAGCGGTGGTTGCCTTCTTGAACGTTGTTCCGCAAACGTAGTGGTTAGTTGTTTGTCCAATTGGTCGCGTTGAAATTCGCAAATAAACGGTGTCGTCCCGTGCTTAAAGCAAGTGGCCATTAACTTAGTTGACAATACAACTTCTTGATGTAGAATCGATAATCACCACTTGAATCGATGAGTCGTGCCCTGGTTTTTGGCGTAAGTAGTCCGTTAATCCGTGCCCGGCTGCTCTGGATGAAACAGACATATATGCAAGCAAATAGTGAAGAACGCCGAAAGGAAGTTCGAATAAGCAACGCATCAGAGTCGTATACCATAGCGATAACATAACAATTCCACATCAGTTGAGTGTGCTTGAGTTCAGAAATCAAATTCGTACACGCGGCAGTGGCCTGATGAGTTGAGCTTTGGTTCTATTTTAGTGATTCTCACCGTGATAGCGTTGGTTCGAATCACACGCTCTTCATTATCGTCGCAAACGCTATAGGCTTATTACACCCGAGGGGCAACTACCGAGGCCACACTAACTCCATAGTTAAAAAAAAACGCAAATCACTTTTTAATGACAATTCGTACCGGGCTTTGTTTTCGTTAACAAAAACTAGGTTTTCGTTAGAAATCCCAAAACAGAAGCTCAAAAATGAGTACCTTGATCTTGATACAAGACCTGAATATGCACACGCTCCCGTGAAGAAAATGATCGTCTCTTCACTTCAATTAATTAGGATCAGATAAGCAGTCAACTACAAAGCATGATAGACGCTGGCGTCTTACTTCATTTACCTCCCAAGACGCCTAATAAGACATGTGTCACCTCAGGAACAATATTAAAAGCGTTTGTTTTGCGGTACGACTTTATATCATCATACGAATAGAAAAACAAATTTCGAATACATGTTTCGCACAAAAACATTCTATTTACTGGCCTGTAGGAACCCGGAGGTTCATGACCTCACGGACTCGACTCCGCCATTGCACCCTGTCCCGTGCGCTCTCCTTCCACGTTCGTCCATCCGATCCGATCTCCTCGAGGTCCAACCTAACATTGTCCTCCCATCTCCGTCGCGGCCATCCTCTCGGTCTCTTTCCCGTTGGCTTACCGGCAAGAACTCTATGCACGGTCCTATCGTTGCCCATTCGCGCTACATGTCCGGCCCATCTTAATCTTCGCGACTTGATTACTCTCACTATTGTAGGTTTGCAGTATAGCTGTTCCAATTCGTGGTTGTGGAGTTTCATCCATTGTCCTGCCTCCTCGTCATATCTACTTCCAAAGATACCCCTTAAAACTTTATTCTCGAATACGCGGAATTTGTTTTCTTCCCGTTTTGTGAGAGCCCATGTTTCAAAATTTATCATTGCCCCAAAATTTATCATTTGCGGAGGTGAACTGAAAAGTGAAGTTTTTTGGAATAAGTAATCCTTCGAGCAATCGTGCTAACAACAGAGCACAATACTCCCCAGTCTTTCTTTTTCTTTGGGTGTTCCAGGCAACAACGTCAGATCCAAAAAATCGAGACAGAATTAGATGTCGGATGAAGGATCTCAAATTAGACCCGCGCTCGAATATTGCTCTCATGTTTGGAGCTCGGCTCCTAAACATACCCTCGACCTACTTGAGAGCGTACAAAGACGAGCGATCCGCCTGATCGGGGACTCGGCGCTGACGTCGGGACTACAGTCGCTATCACATCGAAGGCGCGTGGCCGACCTCTGTCTGTTCTACAGATATTATCACGGGTGCTGTTCTTCGGAGATTCTTGGCGTTGTTCCACGCAATTCGGTCTATATGCGCTCCACAACACAATCCGACGGATCGCACCCGTTTGTGGTTCATCTCCCGACAGCGCGAACATCCCTGTATGAGAACTCGTTCCGTAACAGAGCAGGGAAGCTGTGGAACTCCCTTCCCACGCGAGTGTTCCCGGAGCGTTACAACCTGCAACTGTTCAAAAAGAACTCCAACAGTTATTTGATGGCATCTCGGGGCGCCCACTCGACGCTATAGGTTCGCCTCTCCCGAGAGAAGTCTAATAAAAAAAAAAAAAAAAAAAAAAAAAAAAAAGTACATCATTTCGTGGAATCGGGTACATATGGCTCAAGACAAGTGTCTAATAATTTCTGTTATTATAAAAAACGTTATTGCTAATCATTTAAAATTTCGTAAATTTAAGCTTATTATTAAAGTAATCGTTATACACATTTCTACTTGTCTCTATACGCTGATAATACTAAGTTATATAAGATCATCAAGTCAGCATTTGATTCTGCACTGTTGCAACCAAACCTTGACAACTTCTCGAATTGGTGTGGTAAAAACTGCTTCGTATTTAACATCACCAAGTGCCAATCCATACCCTTTTCCGGTAAGCGTATCCATTCATCCCCGTGCCCTTATTCCCTTCATATCCAATCCCTGATCATTGTCGAATGTGTTCTGGTGTGCATTATTTGATGGGGCACACTCAATAAATAAATGTAAATATATAGTTGAGAAGGGGGTACTCTTCCCCGATAGTATAGGGGTTAGTATACCCGCCTGTCACGCGGGAGACCGGGGTTCGATTCCCTGTCGGGGAGCCTCTGTAGCAAGACTAATGACGTTGTCCGGAAAAAACAAATCATTATGGAAAATTTAACAAGCCTCAGGACTTGCTAAATACGGCCAAGACCAGTTCCCGGTTGTAGTGCCGATGATGATGAAGGGGGTACTCACGGTGGTTTTTTAATTTACCAGACGCCTCGGAACTCAATTTAGTTTTCCTTTCTAATGTTATTTGGTTTCCTGCTGCAATTTTGGGGCGTATGAAATCCTCCAACTCTTGTAGCGACTGTGTCGTCCTGGGCACATCTTTGCTGATTCGTTAGGGACACTATTTAAGACCAAGCGGATTATTAAGGCAACCGTGTGGTTCACGCTAAATGATATACGGTGTTTATTTAATTATGAATTATGTTATTCATTGATGAATGAGACATATCTCTTTGGAACATGAATAATATTAATTGGTTGTAAACGTAGATTTAAAACACATATATCAGTTAAAACACATATCGTGGAGAAAATATTAGTAGGTTGCAAACGTAGAGTTAAAACACATATATCACCATCGCACAACTTTCCCGTACCACAACACTTTCCACCTTTTCCGTCTCGGTCAATGCCCAACACTCGACGATTTTCTTGGTCGCCGGTCCAAACTCAACTCCTTGCTTTTCCGATCGTTTGATCGCAGGAAAACCTTTTTTCTTTTCGTTAACACAAGGCAACGTGTTATTTTCCTTGTGCGATGATCACACACAAGATCCTTTGTATTAGGATCTTTTTTGTGAGCCAGCGCGTCCTTTGTCTGATCCTTAGGTAATTTACCTTGGAACGGCAACCGTCTAGAATCCCTTAAGTATTACCTGGGTTTTACAGCAGTGCCCAGACTTGGCGATTTCTTTTTTACTGGACAACGGAGCCAAAGATATTTTTGTATCTTATGGGTAATTGTTGTCCAGCGAATGTTTTTACGATCGCCATCCCTTGTTCCGCATAGGAAATGTTTCCTTGAATAGTATTAAAGGAAACGGTGCCGCCATAGAATTCGACTGTACTTTTGATTTATTCTTTAGCGATGCCGCTAAAGAATTTTTGTATTAATTTTGATTTACGAATTTAAGGGGCTTCACATGATGTGATCCCGAATTGAATGAAGCTTGGCCTTTTTTTTTTTTTTTTTTTTTTTTTTGTTTCGGATACTTCTGAACCGATCCAGAGGCATGTCGGGCTTTACCGACTAAAACCACCTCCCACCGGGCTCATATTCCCGTTGATCCTCGCGGAAGTTTCTTTTAGAACGGGCGGGACGGAGTTTACCTGTTACCCCGCTCGTCGCTCGCAACTGCTGCACCATTTCACAGAGTATACTATTTGTTACGGACCATGCCTGTTTTGAACTAAGCACGTATTCTATTACTCCTCCCGGAGTAACTGTCCGTATCATATGTCTCTCCAAAATCGTTCGCGCGGTCTCGAATCTCACGCACTCTGCGAGTACGTGTTCCGCATATTCTATTTTGCCTTCGCAATACAAGGAGTATCGGGGTTCGATTCCCCGTCGGGGAGCCTCTGGCGCAAGACTAATGACCTTGCCCGGAAAAAACAGATCATTATGGAAAATTTAACAAGCCTCAGGACTTGCTAAATAAAGCCAAGACCGGTTCCAGGTTGTAGTGCCGATGATGATGAATACAAGCAGTATGGGTGATGTACATGCTTGTACTTGTGTAAGTATTGCCGAAAGCATCCATATCCTGATATTAGCTGAGTCAGGCGGTAATTCAGCTCGCCATGTTTTCTTTTCACCCATGTTTCTATATCAGGTATCATGGTGTGGGTCTATCTTCCTTTGGTGGAAGAATCCCACCTTCGTTGCCATTCTCTTAGGCTCGAGAGCTCTAATTGTGACCGCATTCTCCGACGATTCTCTTGTGAGACCTCATGCAATGCAGCGTTTTCTTTAGCTGCAATGTCAAGTGGCGTCCTCCCGGCCAGAATATTTATAGCTTCTTCGGATACCGTTCGGAATGCTTAACATACTCTTAGTGATGCCAGCCTATGTGCGGAGTTCAAATCCCTCATGTACGACTTATACTGATACACACACCTACCGGGCTTGGGTACGTAACAAATCTATACGATACCTCGTACCTCGGAATCCATTGTGACAGAGACCTTAACTTCCTCTCTCACATCGACGAGAGGTTCCTGAAAGCCAACTCACCCCTTCGAGTTCGTAAAACTCTGGTCTAAGGAATATTCCAATTCCTCCGTAACTCGATACCTTTACCTTTCCATCGTCCGTCCACTGGTAGAATATGCAAGCCAGGTAGGGGCGCCTTATCATAAGACCCATATCCGTAGAATTGAAAGTATTCAACGTCGCTTCTTACGATTCGCCCTTCGAAGTCTAGGATGGGATAGCCCTCTAATTCTGCCCCCGTACATTAACCGCTGCAAATTAATCAACCATAGAACCGTTGAGGGACATAGGGTCTTGAGTGACATACTGTTCATCCATCGGCTCCTCTCCGGATCAGGGGACTGTGCCTACCTTAACTTAATTCCAGTGAACGCAAACCCGCGTAATACATGTAACGCCTTCTCTATATTCTCCCTCACTTTCTCTATATTCCCCCTCAGCCCACCTCTTATGATTTTAATGAACCCCTTTCGCGGATCTTGAGAAATGTCAACTCCGCCTTGTTTGACTTCGACTTCACTACCCACACTCCAACCACCGTCTCCTAAACCATTCTCACCCGCAATCTTATGTGGCGCTTTCTACACTTTTCTCTCTAACCTGCTCTCACGTCGCGCCCCTACTCTTGTCTTCATATTATGACGTTATGTTCACCTTCATATTATGACGTTATGTACACTCTAGGTTAGTTAGTTTAGTTAAGTTAGTTTACATTATTTGGTTTCTAAGATTATATAAACTTTATGTTGTAAGTTCTTATATTGCTTATATTACGCCAAATGGTGGTAGCCCCACTAAACTAAACTTAAACGTCCACATGAACATTATTTGGCGAGCGCGGAATCGTCTCCATTGGGAGTAATATTACAGAAAATACCGCAAGACAAGTTGCGTCCTCCAAAACCGCTTTTTATGTGACTAATTTAAAAGGGAGACGTCTCTTATGCAACTGAATGCGGTCTCATGTATTTTTTTCCTTATGAATCACCGACTGACTCTGCACTCTGTTACACATTATTTTGGGCAGAGGTAGTCACCACCGATTTTGGACTATTTTCCAAATGCAATAACTTGCCGTCGGCGTCTCTTCGACACTTCCGTCGTGTACATGCCGGCCACACTAAACATTATGGCGTCGAGTAGTTCGTCTATTCCTGGAATCATCTAACTCATATTTCTAAAAGTAGAAAAAGCGCTTCAGACAATTAAAAATAAATTTTGAAAGGAGCTAGTTTCGTCCATAAAAAATTGACAGTCGTCTCATGTTGAGTGAGTATCAAACTCCACTAAAAATAGCCAACTAATGTTATAATAATATATAGTGTATGGTACGAAAAGTAAAAGACAGACATAGATGATCCAGGAAGACTTAACCTGATGAATTACCTACAATATAAATAAGAGAATTAATTCAATAACCATTTTTTCACTCGATTAATTGATCCATGACAATTAGATGTGGAACAAAATATCCGACAAATCTACAGCCCGGCTCTGAGATAGGTCTCGTGCAGTTTTTCTACATTTTCGATGATATAAACTCTTGACTTAAAATGTCTAACCGAGTCAAGTAGCATAATCGTGTTGGTTAGTTGTGATCGCCGTTTGAAAAGGTGATGTGACAACGAACTTTTCACCCAGAACGCCCATCCTTCCATTCGCCTCGTGTCAATCGTCCATCTCCATACCATCCGGGTTCGTACACATAACACCTTTTATCATGTCGCAGAAGCGTTGGCATCGTAAATGTTGTTGTTGAACCCCAACAACTGCACCACACAGTCCGTGCATGGGTTTCCGGACGATCTTTTTTGGATTTCCATCCGCCCAGATACAACAATTCTGGTTGTTGACATATCTACTGCGAAGGAAATGAGCCTGCCAACTGCGTAACTGGATTTAGTAAGCGCGTAGGTTCGAATCCCATCAAAATCTGGTACAACGTTTGATCGGTGAAAGGTTCAATCGCCGGTGTTATGAACTCTTATTACACCACCCACTTTGCACACCACACACACTTAATGTTAATAGAAACACACTTTGTTTTAATTCAGTTCTAACTTTTATTTAATTTCACTTAGGATTAAATAATGTTACATTAATTTACACTTTATTACATTGTAAATTCGACACACACACACACACGATAACTCCACGCCCGCTGGTTATATCGCACACAACACAAATGCACAGCACATCCATCTTTTTGACTGGTAAGATTCACTGCTCTCGATATAATTTTACGCGCAACGGAGTTTAAAACTGATTTCCGTTGGGGATGACGATTGGAACCAGATTTTTTTTTCTTTGTTCATCCGAATAGGACAACGGTGACGCACAGAAATCACACCTGGCCGTCCCGGTCAAAAATTCTAGAACCAACCCCACTCGCGGACGACCGTCTCCGTCAACAATTGAATATCAACTCCTCTAACGAAGACTTTTTTTTTCTTCCATCCTGCATATCGAAGGATATGTCCTTTTGTCTGCCTAGCCAGCCTCTATTTCCTTTCTTTATCTTTCCCGGCCTGGGATAAAAAGAGGAAACACAAAGGAAAATTCAACAGAGGATCGTGCTAATGCACATTTATGATCCTCTATGTTGGTGGGCGCTAAAACGAACATTAGGTTCGTTTTGTGGCGCCAGTTATTTGTTCTAGGAGAATGGACTAAGATGTTCCCTGTGGGAAATGGTGAGGAAACACAATGGAAAAATCAACAAAGGATCGTGCTAATGCACATTTATGATCCTTTATGTTGGTGGGCGCTAAAATGAACGTGTGGTTCGTTTTATGGCGGGAGTTATTTGTTCTAGGAGAATGGACAAAGATTTTGCCTGTGGGAAATGCTTTGGGTACACAACCCTTTAAAGGATCATAAAATTGCAGACGTGCATTTTATGATTCTCAACAACTTTACTTGAAAGTCGGTCATCTGGTCCACAGATTTGGATCCAGGGTATTTTGCGTGTTGAACATATGGTTAGTTCTTTCACGTCTTGGATTCAAATTAAATTCAATATCGGCAAATTGAACGTGTAGTTCAATTTGTTTGATATTGAATTGATATCGTGATATTTAATGTATGCGCGATTAATGATGGAGCTTAGCTCCAAAGAGGTAGGTTTTAGGGGTGCAGGGTTTTGTTCGTAACACCGGGCACGATGACGAATCAGTTTGTCCGGATACTCACTCACATTATCGCGCCTAGTAGAGACATTCTTGGCGGTACGGCCCGAACAAAGGCATGTTTTCGGAGCTACGTTTATCACAGACCCAGTGTTTTAGAGGTGCTGCACAATCTTCGAGATTGTAAGTTGAGTAAGACGATGACGTTGACTGAAAAAATCACATGAAACTCCTTTTCTTTTAAATTCCTATTTGGTAAAACGTTGGCACTATTTGACCGCGTGCCTCGACCGTATATTGCTCCATAGTTCGTGCCAATGTTTCAACTTCCCAAATGTCGAAAAAATTGTACGTTTTGACGTTGCTCTCAATTCCCATTGTATTCCCATTTTTTTAAATAGTCCTTTTGAAACGTAGCCCCGAAAACTGTCCAGAATTTCAGCGAAATGAAATGTATACATGTTCTTCTCTTAATCGATGAGGCTGAAAGTACATTTCAAGGCAATAATAAATCGATTTACTGAAAACTCGACAGTGCGGTAAACTCCGAAATTGCTCCAAACAGCACTCTTAATCATTAATATTTTTTTGGTTATCTTTCGTCAACCGTGAGCCTCTTTTTGGTCAACTGATTCCCACTTCGAAAAAACGTTTCGCATGGCCAACCCTCGTTCAAAATATTGTGACAATCAGTACTAGAATATTCTAGTAAGTCCAAAACAAAGTACTAGAATATTCTAGTAGGCAGTAGTCGTAGAGATCGGAACGACTGGTTTGATAATGAGTGCAAACTAGCGATTGAACGTAAGAATGTTGCTTGCCGGGCAATGCAGCAGTCTCATAGGACGCGGGTACGCGAGGAGAAATACAAAGAGCTCAGAAGATCAGAAAAAACTTCGCTGACAAAGGAAAAGTGCCTCGAGAAAAACCTTGTCTGTGAAATAGAGAAAAGTCGCGAGCGGCAAGATACCCGGAAGTTGGGTACCTGCATACATGCTTCACCGCGATACGAACCCCGCCATAAACACGGACGCGTTTAGATTTAAAATTCGTTCCAAAACTTTTTCCGCCGGGAGTTTGTTTTTGAGAACTACACGAAATTCTACCCTATCAACAACTTCAATGATTATTTAATTGGCCTCAATAAGTGCCATTGATTTGCTTATGCTAACAATTCATTTTCGGTCTATTTTCGCTCCCTTCGAAGAATGTCAATCTTTCTATTTCTCAAGATGACTTCTCAAACATTTCGAAAACCTCTTAAACCTACCTCTCCTATACATAAAAATGGGTATATATGGGGTCAGGACTTTTCGTCATATTACCAAAATTTCCCATATACCCAAACCTTTTGAAAGCATTCTGTGTAAGGCATTATGGTTTCTTTTGTAGTCCTACATTCTACTTCGACAATACGGCTTCCTTTCTGAAAGGTCTACAACAACTAATCTCCTCTAATTCATATCCTTTACGCTGCAGCCCTTAGACAACGGCAAAGGAGTCGGTATTGTTACAATAGATTTCAGTAAGGCGCATTAAATTCTCCACAAGCTTTTACTCTTCAAACTATCCATCTTCGGCTTTGAAATTTTCACACAAGTATTTACTCTTCGAACTATCCATCTTCGAACCTCGCTTGATTAAGTTGATTTCCTTTTACCCGGGTGAGCACTTTTATAGCGGACATTTCAGATTCGTCTTATCTGAGCCTTTTCTGGCCACCTCCGGTATCAGCACTTAAGTCTCCTCTTTTTATACTAGTTATAAGTTACATTGATATGGTAATCAATCATTTTTGAACCTATCTTTATGTTGACAATAGACAATTTATTAAGACCAGCAGCTTGTTTCTCCTGTTTTAAAATAGATCTCGACGACTTTTCGGTTTGGTGTTTAAAAAATTGCTTGAAACGTAGTATTGGAAATTAGCCTTTTACGTAAGAGCATCCATTCTCCTTCCTGTCTCTGTTTACTACTTAATCAACCTTTATCCTTGCTTCAATAGATTCGCGACATGGCATTTTATGTAATAAGGAGCTAAATGTCATGTACTGATGACATTAAGTTAAGCTCTACTATTGGCTTTGTGAGCTAAGCAGTCCTTTATTTCCTACGAGACCCGATCTATCTATTATACATTTTTTTATGCATCTTCTGTTGGTCAGGCTTGGCCCCCTCGCTATAGTACTCACATATGCAGAGTAGACGACATTCAACAACGCTTTTTACGACTTGCTCTTCGAACATTGAGTTACCTTGGAGTTACCTCCGTGGCGCAGCAGGACATTGCCAGGTCACACGCGTATATAATGAGTCGTCAGAAACTCAGAGTGCTTAGTTGGGCAGTTTTTATGGATCCATCTTATAATCCGGACTTAGTCAGAGAGTACACACTTAGTTGTTCAGAGTGGTTCTCGCTTAAGATCGTTCTTCAGTCGAATACATCAAAGAGGAACGCTCTGTGACGTTATCCGTTCCCCCGCTAATCTATACGCATTCAAACCAATGTGCTACGATATCTCCCTTTCACAATCCTCTTCGTCTTCTTCCCCATTTAAGGGCTTCACAAGATCACTTTTAAGCGCACATATTATAAAAAAGCGATAGTTGGATATCTTGCTTGTTGAAAATCATGATATGCGAGTGTTAAAATGGATGCGCAATGAAAATACGGAATATTGAAAATTGCACTTTTAATTGTATTCTCCGGCCTTCACTCTGTATTGTACATATAAAGGTTCTTCATTTCTGTACGCATACTGTAAAAAGATGCATGTGGGGATGATAAGGTGCTACAATAATTAGAACGGTGCCCATATTGTGGTTAAAAAGTTAATTTTATAGGCTCCGATGGGGCGGCCTCTTTCGGTAAGATTTACGATGCATGACACCGAGAAAGATCGTGCCCCCGGCGAGGACACGAAAAGGTATTGGAAGGGCGGCGACGTAACAAAGATTAGTCTGAATCCTAAGAGCGCCAGAAAGAAAAGAATAGAAGGGAACTTAACAAAAATTGAGTTCCTCTCCAGATTGTATCTTCTGCTGAAGACCAAAATCGGATCTCGGATATATACAAGTTATATGTGATCTCAGGGCTCAACCTCAGCACTATAGGTTCAGAAGAAAAGAAGAAAAAAAAACCTTGAAAGTATTCAATTTTAACATTTTAACCGAGTCGCAAGTTTTCCCACAAAATTGAACCATATTACCTTAAAGCTTATAATCTTGGATCTACATTTGTCCAAAACTATTTACGATGAACCATTTAAGAAAAACGTCAATTGCTATATATTTCTATATCAGGAAAGGCCCCTCGGGTATAAGATAAGCGGAAGAGTCTGCCAAGAACCGGCGATAGTTCTGGAGCACTATTCTTAAGGACTGTGGCTGGTATTCCGTCCGGGCCGGTTACCTTCCTACAGCCCAGTCCACGTAGGATGCGTTGAATAGAACGCGGGGGGGACCTCACGTCCCGCATCGAAGACCGTACCGGCGCAATCACAGGTCGCTCCAAAAGACGGGCATCGGGGTTTGAATTCGCGAAAAATAAACACATTGGCTTTATCTTTTGAATTTGTGACTAACGTCCCGGTGCCCGTCACTAATGGAGCAAAAGAGGAGGAAGCGAAGTTACTGCTGACAGCCTTTGCCATTTACCAGAAGGGACGCGATCCAGTTGGGCACTCAAGGAGTTTATTGGTTACTCTGTCGTTGTAGGCCCTCTTTGCGATATCGATCGTCTTGCACGCGTTTCTTATTCTAACCAAATTCGTTCTGTTAACCTTGGTGGGATTGGAGCGCCATTGTTTAAAAGCTCTATTTTTTTTGCCGCTGTAATCTGCTCGCGTTTTTTATCAAACCAAGGTTTATCAGATGAATTTTCGTTTGGTGGAATGTGGAATGTAAACCTCCATCCCGAAAAGAATAATCTCTGTAACCGACTCCGCGCATGCGTTAACATCGGAGTCTCCAAATCACACCTCCGACCACGGAGAGGATGCCAAGAAATCTCGCAAATCGTCCCAGTTGGTAGCCCCATACCTCCATACATGGCGAAGCTGCTTAGGTCGATTATTCGTTTGAAATGCAAGCGGTTGCGCGACCAATACCAAGCAGTGATCTGAGTTTCCCGCTGACGTAAGAACTTCCACGGTGTAAACGCTCGGCCCGGCAGTCAAAAACATATCCGGGGTGTTCACATAATCACCTCGGGCGTCCGGCACTCATGTAGATTCCTCCACGAGTTGAGTCAAATTGCAGCTAACAGCGAACATCTTCGCCAGCCTCTCAGCCTCGGTGGTTCTGTTATAATGTATCAACCAGTGGGAATTGTGCACATTAAAGTCGCAAAGGACGACAATTTCCGAGGCTGGGTGGTTGATCTGTGTCCAGTTGACGGTACGTGAAAGATGCTCGAAAAAATGTCGCTGGTCGATCGTCATTCGGGGGCGGTAAATACAACAAAGAAATTTAACAGAATTCCTCAGTATGACCCTTAACCACATTATGTCCATGTTATTGGGTTCCAACGCCTCCATTCTCTGGCAAGCCAGATCGGACAGCGTGAAGACGCAGACTCCATCCTTAAGACGGAATCTCGAATGTAAGTCGTATCCTGAGCAACGAAGATATGTCGGATCAGTTGACGAATCGACCTGGGTCTCGGTTACGGCAAGGATCTCAGGTATCGTTGTTTGCAAATATTGGTGGACGGCGTTAACATTCGTATTGCTGAAACCGATGCCCCTCATACAAAATGCCATTATCAGTCGAACGTCGATAGAGTTTCGAGAACGGACCTGATTTTATTTACACTAATGCGCTCACCAAGGGGAGTTTGGAGTACCCTTAAATGTCAGAGCACAATCCGATTACGCGATGACGAATTTCTTAAAGTACGGTCATTTATCAAAATATTTGCATGATGTTCTGGGGGGGTTCTCTATATCACATGGAGAACCAACCCATAATTCCAACCAATTTTGACCGCTAACAGCCCTTCACCATAACCCAAATCTGCAATAGCACACATTCGCAGACACGCAAAGAACACACTTCCCATCTGAAACAGCACCCATTCCCAAATCTGCAATCGCATACACCCCCAAACTTGCAAAGAATCCATTTCCCAATCTGTAATAAAATGCATTTTCAAAACCTACAACAGAATATAAATCATCTCCCTCATCTACATCAAACCGCATACATTTTTCCCAAAAACCACTTCGGTTAATTTCTTACTTAAACTATATTTCTCGCTTGCAACCAAGCAGTATTCATTTCCCCCGAAAATCATTCCGGCTCACTTCCTGCTTAGACCATTTCCCTCGCTTGTAACCAAGCAACATTCAGTTTCCCCGAAAACCATTTCGGCTCCCATCCTACCTACACCATCTAAAATAATACCAACACTCCTTACTGGTAAGTCACCAGCACGATGCGTTGCATTTCCGCACCGACCAAGACCCATGTTCATTTGCCTAACCGACAACTCATGCCCATACTTGGTTATGCCTCCAAAACCGATTTCTCAGTACACATAGCAACCGAGCGAATCTAACCCAGCCTGTATGGCAGGAATTCCCCAAAACAAATTCTCTATGCACGCATAGCAACCCTTTTCAAGTTCTTAGTAAGTGGCAGTGAGTTTTACTTAGCGATGACTCCACTGCCACGACACCATGAATGGATTCTTATTCATTTTTCAGTCAGTCGAAGTTCATTAACCGCTGAGAACGGCCACGCCGCGCCACAAGTCGAGTCACAACCACCATCGAGCGCTCATCCCCCTGTTATTACCCCGAGTCGGGCTTCAGGAAGTCGATGTGAAGCAGACCGAAAGTAAAATCGTGAGTCGATGTGGTAATAATTTGCATTGCCTTTTCGAATTAATGGTAACTTGAAAGATTCCCGCCAAAAGTAACGAAAAGCGCTAGTGAAGAAAGGTTTCTAACAAAGTGTTAACAATTAACGAAAATGTTCCTTGGAGATTTGTATTGACTCGAACTGAAGGGAGATTCCTAATAAAGTGTTAACAATTAACTAAACTATTCCTTGGAGATTTGTATTGACTCAAACTGAAGAAAGGTTTACAATAAAGTGTTACTAATTAACCAAACCGTTCAACGAAGATCTGTATCGGCTCAAACTGAAGAAAGGGTTTCCAGCAAAGTGCTAATAATTAACTAAACTGTTCATTGAAGATTTATATTGACTCAAACTAAAGAAAGGTTTACAATAAAATGTTACTAATTAAACAAACCGTTCAACGAAGATCGGTATCGGCTCAAACTGAAGAAAGGGTTTCCAGCAAAGTGCTAATAATTAACTAAACTGTTCATTGAAGATTTATATTGACTCGAACTGAAGAAAGGTTTCCAATAAAGCGTTAATAAAACTAAACTGTTCATTGAAGATTTGTGTTGACTCGAACTGAAGACAGGTTTCCAATAAAGCGTTAATAAAACTAAACTTTTCATCGAAGATTTTCTATTGATTCAAATTGACATTTTTTATTTGTCATCACCGTCGGCGATGCTATTTGGTGCACCTATTATGGGATTCTCTCGTAGTAAAAGTGTATGAAAGTCCGGTGGGATATTGGCGAACCCGCACCCGTGCCGGCACAATTACCGATAAAACCCCACAGTTCCCCTGACACGAGCCTCCCAGGAGATCCGAATGGGAAACTAGTTTACCTCCGGAATTCTCCATTTCAGAAGGTACCGTCATGCCTTATCTCCGTCTCGGTCCTGGTCATCAGCTACACATCCGAAACATGGTCGAAGATTTCTCCCGACGATATCGCGGAATGTAAAGCGTGACGGGGTGGCATCTCACCTTGGTGTAGTGCTCCAAGAAACCCTACCATTTTCTCCCACATTACATTTTTCTCCCACATATACACAAATCCTACCTATAACGAAATCCATTTCATATCCCCAAGATAACATTGAATTCAATGTCAAACCAAATCGAACTAAACGTTCAAATTCTCATTTATTGAATTCAAATTCATTTATTCAATTCAATGCATTTGTTCGATTCTATTTCCTAAAATCAAACAGCATAATGAATTATTTTCCCGTGTATGCTAAAAGCAATTAGCACCTAAAAAACCTACAAGATCCAAAACCTAAAAGTACATGTGTCCAAACAAAGGCATATCTATTCGATACGCCGACACACAATTCTTGCAATCATAAACACCCAAACGCATACCAGATGTTTTATGACTTGCTAATAGACACGGATTCCCAGATCCTAAACTAACAACCAATTTCCACGGATCTTGTGGCCAGGTGGCTAACACAAACAAAAACCCCAAGAAGAGATCAAACGATAAGTGGCGATGCGTCTTCACCTTCGAAAGAAGATAAAGATATTTGAGGATTTGAATTTTCGAAGTGAGAAAGTAACTTGCCGGCAGTCACACTTTGAAAGAGGACCTGAAGAGTCGAGGTTAGGAATCCTGTGAAGAAGGACGATTCAGAACGAGCATCAAAAACAATATTCAGTGTGAAACAATTTATTATAATATAACCAAAATTTCTTATGGAACCTGTGAAAGAATTCGAAGTGAAATATAGTAAAAACCAAGTTCTATGGAACATTAACTGCCTTTTCCTTTTCAACGATTTAACTTGTCTTCGGATAGCAACACTGCTCGCGTTGGTCATCTGTGGTACCGTATTCTCCGGGTGTGTTAATGAACGCGTTAGTGATAAACGTAAACCTGTGACGGCACATCAACTAAATCTACCCCCTCAGGACCAACAATCATCAGGAATCCACACAGGATTCCATCGTTCGTTTCTCTTCCTCGGTAATACGGGAAGCACGGAAACGAACCGTTGTAGCACACAACAATAATAAATGGTGGCAGCGGTGGGATTATCCAAAAATCCCCTACCAACGGAAGAACAATGAGGACATTTTGGAAGAAGTGAAAAGTGCACAAGTGACAGTGGAGTAATTTAAAATCCCCTACCTAAACCGTTGTAGCACACAACATTGGGACCGACTACCACCTGAACCAACCTTTTCTCGAACTGGTCCATCAGCCAAGCTCCGAAAGATGCCCAGGGAGATCTCCCGACCATTTCATGGAGCCTATAGCCTGATGGGGTGGTATTTCACCGGCCGGCAGGGCGTTGGGGCCCCACCTACCGCTTGGAGTTAGTCGACCCTTACGGCAGGCTGTGAGTATATTCTAACGCCCTTCTCACAAGGCTAAGTATTGCGTCAAAATGGGCTCCATGGAACAGGGACTTCGGTTTTGGAAACAAGAGGACGTCAACACGGGGCTAAATCCAATGAATACGGTGAAAGGTCAATTGTATTTATTCAGCTTTTGGCTTTATGATTTTTCACCAATTCTCCTTAAGCGGTACATTTAAATGACAAATTCCGGATATTTCTATGCAGGCGGTACTTGAAGATGAAACTTGGATGCACAGAACCTCAAAGAGAATTCTTACTCTAAAACTAACTAACTAAAAATCGTATAAATATACTATTACGGTCTCCCCCTATGGTAGAAGTGGAGGTTATCCTCATCATCTGAGCTTATGGTGGCCGTGCCGCCCAATGATCCTGGAAGTACTGGCTTGCTAGCTTGCAGAACTCAAACATATTAATGCTCTCTCCCTTCTTACTGTATTTTCTATCTATTTCTCTTCCCCGTCCATACAGTGTTTTTTAACATAACAAGTTTATCGATAATTCTTTTAGGGCGTGCATATTATAAAAAAAGACGTGGCTTATTTTTGGCAACTGTTGGCCCTACATGGGCCGACAATTCATTGCTTTATAAACCAATCTGGTTAGTATACTCCATTTTATACTTTCCCATAGGGTCTACTGCTGACATACTACAAACACGCACACACAGTACAAGACAGCACAAACACACACACATATACACCGACCAAAGCGTAGATTATCAGACGCCAAAGGCGTGATCTGCGTTTACTACCGCACTCAAGACCTACCGATCTTGTACGATTTCTTTCCCACCATCCCCAAGTTGTTAGAGAACAATTGAACTAACCCTGTCCACACATTTGTACTCGTCTCCCTAAAGTCGGCCTCTCACCCCCCCCCCCCCCCCCCCAATCCCCACCAACGCCACACCTTTTTTTTTTTTAAGCTCCATTTTATACCCGTATACAGTTGTAAGCCGTAGGTTTGTAGTCAAATAATGGGGGCATGTCAGACTAGATTACCCGTGGACAGTTAAACTAAAAAAAAAACGAAGTCCTTATTGTACCACTCTCGTCCTTATTCCGCTTCTCAATTGCAAATCAGGTGCGTCTTACCACATTTTACCCGACGACGTGAAGGCTATTGTGACATTTTAAAGCGCAGTTAGTTCAACTCAATCTCGTTAATTCATAATGAAAACTTCAAGGATCTCATATCTTGAATGAAAATGATTTTAATTCTCTAGGAACTCCTAATACCGCTCATTTAGTCACTTGACATCCTTACCTAGCCAACTCGAGAGGAGACGAATTTACGTTCTTTATTATTCAGCCATGTTCGCTCGTTCTTGCCGAACGTTCCAAGAAGTGCTCGCTCAGTTAAGTAGCTCATCCGGTATGTGCAGCATCTAACTAGAAGTGCATACTTATTAATTGCCCTTCATTCAAGTTAATGCGTCCCCAAAGTCTTAAATCAATTTCTATTGTCGCATACCCCATCCTCGAGCAGGACAGCCCTGACACAATCGGTCTTGTCCTCTTTTCATCGGTCGGTGGTCTACGGTCGCCGTCCATCTATCGAGTTTATTTTAAAAAGGCTCACAATGCACAGAAGTCATGATTTAGGGTAAGATATCGCCCTAATTTTGGTTGCGAAGCATGCTAAGGTGGAAACAGCGGCCTGAAAGTAGACCCTTGAGGATAATGGCGTAAAAATGTATCTGCCATTGAAATAACTTAGTTGGATCTCGAAAACGATGAGAAGCTGATTTCCCTCGGAAGATACATAGATATCGTTTTTTTTTCTCTGGAGAATCAAGACTGTCGGGGGTGTACATAATTGAAAGAGCGTCACTTTTATTGGAGGACCGAATGGGGCTGGCAACGCGCTTTTCTACAGTGTACCTATTGTCTGACAGATGGCTGCATCTTCCCTTCCCAGCACGGTGGCTGCATCTTTATGTCATTCTGAATGGGGGCGTAATGCACTGGTGTGCGTTGCATGCCGGCTCAGCTCAAGTAACTCGGTTCTCAAATTAACAGATACTCGAATTATGCCCCCATTTAGGACGGTGTCCCATCATTGATGGATCTCATCGACTTTTCGCTGTTACATTCTCATCATCTCATCGTTCGGTGAACGCTTCACATGGCGGATAGATTTTCTTTTATAGTGTTTAAATTTTTGTTTTTTTGTTGTTGTTGATTTTTATCTTCTCTCCCCTCGAGCACATGCTGTAAGTTTGGTGCATGTGCCCCACTAACTCTATTCATGGCGTAATGTGTAATCGTCTCTTGTTTTGCGGCATAGCGCGGTCGTTCAACTTGAGCTCGGGGCGCATAGAACACTCGCCGTTGCATTCGCAAAGGCTGTGATGTAACTTGGGCTCTAAAATAGATCAAGAAGAATAAAAAGATAATCGGAAATGAAAATAAACACGGACCATACATATGTGCCCCACCAGAATGGGGTCATAAGGCTGAATGCAAAGTGTGGGTCTGTTCAAGCCACCGACACTCTGCGTCAACGCCAGTCGATTTTCAAATATTGTCAAGTAAAATTATAGACAAACGAAAAACTGACGGACAGCAACAAGGAAGCAATCTGTTTTGTTTATCCTGGGCGGCCAGTGGCAGTTCTTAAAATGGATTCACATGCAAACGGGTGCTCGGTGCATCCCCATAGCAATGAACTAGGGAGGGCAATGTGCCGTGCATAGTTTGCCAGTCCTCCTTGAGTCTTATTAATATTTCAAAAGAAGGATATGAGAACTATCCTCAATAGAGAATCTATGTGTCGTATGTATGCGAGTATCGCGTGGCAAGGCATGTTATGTGCATGGCTCGCATAAATGAGCTGCTATCGTTACTCATCATAGTGTACGATTCGCCGTCGTTGTTGGAGTGCTTTTGATTGTGGCTTTGATAATTAAACATTTATGTAGATGAATGAGGTTGCAGCTAGGACTCCTTCCTCTTTTGGTATGCTTGAAGGGATTTTGGAGGGAGATCAGTGTTTTCTGCTGCAAACAATTACACGGGACAGGAATTTGTGGCACATTTTCCTGTTAACATGTTAATTTATTGCGAGGTTGCATATCAAACCACTCGGTGGTGGAGTTCTATGGCCGATTATAGGGATATTTGTAGGTTGAATACACTATTGGGTGCACTATTGTGTGGAATTACACCGGCGGAGTAGGAATAAATGAACCCTATTCATTGCATGGTAGGCTCCCCTATTGCTTTCATATAGTTACTAACACCTGAAAGGAAGCAAGGACATAAACAAAAAACCACAAGGGATTATAAAAATTACTTCAATTTGTCTTTTGATGACACTAACAGATCTATTTATAGTATTTACTATTTAAGTAAAGCTGAGATATTGTAATTTGGTGCAGTTTTCAATAAATAGTACTTCGTCTACTTTTCTACTATTATTATTATAATTTTTTTTTTTTAATATTTAGGCGCACGAAATGAATTGTTCGTGTCTTGAAATGTCAGTGCATGCAGAAAAAGAGGAACAGAAACGGCTTTGACATGAGGTATCGATACATGTCCCTTATTCTCGACATAGGACATCGGTATCATCGCCTCCATGGTACAACCGCAAACTCCGTACTCTCCGGAACAAGAAGAATAATTTGTGGAACGTTTCCCTCCGAACACGTTCTTCCCTGGACTATTCCATCTTCCTCGGTTCCTTTTATAAATCCACCGAGCTCTCTTTACTACAATTATCTCACAAAAACTCAAAACAACCTGATAAATGAACCCAAATCTTTTTTCCACTTTATTAACTATAAATGTAACTCTGATGCCTATTACTTCAACCGACCCACAAACTACTGCCAATCTTTTCGCTTCTTTCTTTAAAAAATTCTTCACGGACAACTCTTTCGAGCCTAACCGACCTTAGTTCAAAAAGACCTGCTCGAATTCTTCCTTGGCCCCTTCATCGCTCAAATTATCCAGCATCACCAAGTTGAAGAAAAACTAAACTTACTTAAAGACGAGTTCAGCCCTGGACCTGATGGACTTCCGGTTGTCCTTTTAAAAAAAATGTTCCTCTTGTCCTTCTCTCCTACTATCAAAGATATTCAATCTATCCCTTACACAGGGTGTCTTCCCAAATATTTGGAAATCTACTTTTGTCACCCCCATACATAAGAAGGGACCAAAAAAGGGCATTAGTAACTATCGTCCCATCGCCAAACTGTCACATATTCCAAAACTGTTCGAAAGCATTCCTTACAACGCGTTATGTTTTCGCTGCAAATCAATCACCTCACCCAACCAGCACGGTTTCTTTACGGGTAGGTCGACCAGCACCAATCTAGTTGAATTCTCATCCCACGCTCTCCGTGCCTTAGAGAACCGCAACGAAGTCGGTACAATCACAATCAATTTCAACTTCGACCAAATTTCACACAACCTCATCCTTTTTAAACTATCCTCCCTTGCCTTCGAAACCCTACTGATTAAGTGGATATCTTCCTATCTTAACGATCGAACCTACCGTGTCAGATTTAGATCCACCCTCCAATCATTTTCTTCCCACGTCAGGGGTTCCCCAAGGCAGTCATCTTGGACCCCTCCTATTCATTCTTACTATTAATGATATGGATTCCGGTATCAAGCACTCCCCCATCTCTCTATACGCGGACGACACTAAACTTCAAGACAACCCACTCTTCTGTCGACTCTTCACTTCTCCAAATGGATCTCGACAGCTTTTTAACTTGGTGCCAAAATAACTGCCTCAAACTGAATATTCTCAGATGTTATAGCGTTTGAAATAATAGTGAAGAAGATCGTGTGATTCGAACTGACGCTATGACAGTTTGAATCACGAAAAAAAATTGAACCTAAGCGTTGCCCATCAGGCTACTGACCGTGTTTAGAATTTGATTTTTTAAACTCGACTATACTCCACTGATGTGAATTATTTTTGTTATCGCTAGGTATACAGTTCTGATGTATTTTCTTATTCGATTTTCGTTCGGTGTCCTTCACTATTTTGCTTGTGAATTGTGTGTATCTGTTAGAGATGCCACAATGTCACTCAATCATCTTCTCCCGTAACACCCACCCCCCCCGCGCTACGTTCCCATGTCTTACTCAACCACAAGATAACACCTGTACAAACGATTCGTGACCTTGGCATCTTATGTGATAGGGAGCTTAACTTCATCCCACATATTGATGACATTATTCTCAAGGCCAACTCTGTCCTTGGTTTTGTAAAACGCTGGTCGAAAGAATTCTCTAATCCCTACATTTACAGATCGCTCTATATAGCCTTTATGCGTCCCCTTCTTGAATGTGATGCTAGTCAGGTTTGGTCTCTCCGCAGGGTCGAAAGCGTGCAACATCGTTTTTTGCGTTTTGCCCTCCGAGGATTGAATTGGGAAAACCTCTGATTCTACCCCCATACAGGAGACGTCTTCACCTAATTAACCTTAACACACTTGAAGAGCGCAGAATTCATGCCGACATCCTCTTCATCCACCGGCTATTCTCAGGTTCAATAAACTGCCCAAGCCTGCTCTTCTCCATCACATTTTCCACTAATCTCCGAAATCTATGAAACCCTCGTCTCTTCTATTTGCCCACCCATCACACGTCTTACGGCTCTAATGAACCCATTTCGCGAATGCAGGGGTGGGCAAATTCTCAACCCGCGTTCTTTGACTTCAATCTCACCTCTCTCGCTCTCAAACGTCGTCTCCTCTCTTACCCCTACTGACCCCACCCCACTCACCGCCTACACCCTCCCGCACTCATACTCACACCCTGGCAGCCGGCTTATCCTCGCCCTTCCCTGTCCTCCCACTTAGACTATTATTCTATCCATCTTTGTTTAGTTCCCCATTCCATTTGTAAGTTACTTTAAAGTTAGTCCTCCACCCTCAACCCACATGCCTTAGTTTTTAAGGTAGTTTGTAAGTCTATTTATAAGTTTATATGTTTATACGACTTGCACTAAGGGAAATAAACTGAGAGTTCTGCCCTCTATTCATTCATTCATTCATTCATTCACTCATTCATACACATTATCGAAAATGCTGGTAAACTGTAATCCTGCGAAACACATTGCTGGGTAGGTTGTTCCGCAGTTGAAGAACGCTCGTCTGTATTTATCTGTAATAACCTTGAGTGGTGAAGAAATGTCGCCCAGAGAATCTGAATGATAATACCAGGGTAGGTCAATAAGTCCTTAGAAACTCCTACAATGGCGCTCGTATCATCGCGAATGGTATATTTTTAGTAAGCATCCACCCTCACCGGGTATCTGTCTGATTTCTGCATATCTTTATCTGCATTTCAATTTTGCATGACAAATTGGGTATGAAAAAAATATCTGCGAGATGGGTGCCGCATTTGCTCTCAGCTGAGAACTTTTGGAGCGCATGCGTCGCAACCCAGATGAGTTTCTGCACAGATTAGTAACTGTAGATGAACTATGGATACACCACCACACTCCCGAGACGAAATACAGGTGTTATGCCCTTGTACTAGGGCAGGTCAATAAGTCCTTAGAAAATGGGGACAAGTTTCTTTTATTTTTTCTTTTAGCTGATCTAATAATGACGCATAATGCTGAGCAGTAATCGCCTGTTCTTCTTCCAAATAGTCAATGAAGATAATACAGCGTGCATCCCAAAACATAGTACCCATAACACTGTCAAAACAGTGGTTTGTTAAAGACGAACGGGCTCCAAAAAGGCAAACACGGTGAAATCAGCTGGAAATGGATGCGAAACATGGCCTCTCACAAAACGGGAAGAAAACAAATTCCGCGTATTGGAGAATAAAGGTTTAAGGGGTATCTTTGGAGGTAAATATGACGAGGAGGCAGGACAATGGAGGAAACTCCACAACCACGAATTGGAAGAGCTATACCGCAAACCTACAATAGTGAGAGTAATCAAGTCGCGAAGATTAAGCTGGGTCGGACATGTGGCGCGAATGGGCAACGATAGGACCGTGCATAGAATTCTTGACGGTAAGTCAACGGGAAAGAGACCGACAGGACGGCCGCGACGGAGATGGGAGGACAATGTTAGGTTGGAACTCGAAGAGATCGGATCGGATGGTTGAACGTGGAAGGAGAGCGCACAGGACAGGGAACAATGACGGAGTCGAGTCGGTGAGGTCATGAACTTTCGGGTTCCTACAGGCCAATAAATAGTTAATAGTTAGTTATTCATCAGTACAAAAATTCGCCTTGGGAATAAAGTTGGGATCAGTTAGTCATCATCATCATCGGCACTACAACCGGGAGCCGGTCTTGGCCTTATTTAGCAAGTCCTGTGGCTTGTTAAGGTCATCTAGATGTTTAGCTACGGCCACTATCACCAAATCTTCTGCGTGCCCAATGATTATAACCCCTTCTGGTACATTGACCATGAGCGCACCATCATACATGATATTCCATAACAGTGGACGTAATACAAACCCCTGGGGTACAAATATTCTCCATACAAGTATAAGTATACGAGGGTTACCTTTTATATTTCGGGATTAGAGAACAAAAACAAATATTGATCATCGAAAATCACTTTGTTGTTTTTCAAAATATTCCCCATGAAGATCTATACACTTTTGCATGCGTTTGAACCAATTGTCGAAGCACTTTTGCCACTCTGATTGAGGTATCTCCAACACATGCATTCTGAATGCAGCAACCGCTTCTTCAGGTGTCGACAAACGTTGACCTCTTAGTTTGTTTTTTACGTACGGTGCCAAGTCAGGACTATACGGCGGATGACCCATCAAATCGATGTTTTGGGTGCTCAAAAATGCAGTTGTCGCAGCCGATGTGTGAGAGCTCGCATTGTCGTGGTGAAGAGTGATCCGTCTTCGGCGGTTGGTTTTCCTGATTTCTTGGAAGACAACTGGCAAACAAATGGTTGTGTACCACTCAGAATTGACTGTTCTGCGTTGTTCTAGTAGTACGGTTGCGACATGTCCAGTTTTTTCGAAAAAACAGGCGACCATTTGCTTGGAAGTGCTTCGTGCGCGAACAACTTTTGTTGGATTTGGCTCACCTTGAAACACCCAGACAGTCGACTGCTGTTTACTTTCGGGCTCATACGCGTAAATCCACGATTCATCACCTGTCACGATGTCATAGACGTGTTTCGAAGCACCGCGACCGTATTTTTTGAGCATTTCTTTCGACCAATTGACACGAGCCTTTTTTGGGCGATTGACAACTTGTGTGGGATCCAACGCGAACAAATTTTTTTGACAGTCAAATGTTTATGCAATATTGAATGTATGCGGATCCCACTAACGCCTAAGGTTGTCTCAATCTCACGATAGGTCACATGACGATCTTCATATATCAGTTCGCGCACAGCATCAATGGTTTTCGGAACAACAACTGATTTTGGACGACCTTCACGAAATTCATCTTGGAGTGAACTACGACCACGATTGAATTCACCATACCATCAATAAACACTGGTCCTTGATAGAGCTTCATCGCCAAAAATTGAATTAAGTTCATCCATGCACTGTTGCTGAGTTAATCCACGCCGAAAGTTGTAAAAAATAATCGCACGAAAATGTTGACGATTTAATTCTATTTTTGGGCCGAGATGAATCTTTTAAGTTACTGTGAACAACACAAATAGCGCTCGTATGTCAAAACGTTCTGAGTGCGTATAACCTCCAAAATGTCCAACTTTACGACAGAGCTGTCAATTGCCGGATTGCAACACTAGGGTTGCCAAATCCCGAAACATAAGAGGCAACCCTTGTAAGTATACGCACCAAGTAGAGTGAGACTTGTAGATCGCCCAACGGTATTAGAATCCGATCCCAATTCACCGAGTTAAATGCATTTTTAACGTCACGTCACCACGGCGCAATCGTTTTTGGTTCCTCCTAGCCATCATGCTCCAGCTATTGTACATTCCGCGATATCGCCGAGAGAAATCCTCGACGGTGTCTCGGATGTGTGGCTGATGGCCCGGACTGACACGGAGATAAGTCATGATGGTACCTTCTGATATAAAGAATTCCGGAGGTAAACTAGTCTCCCATTCGGATCTCCGGGGGGGGACTATGCCAGGGGGAACATCATCCAGATATCATGATAAATAATGGTACTTTAAGAGGTTCGTCATCGCATAACCGGGCTCGCTCTCGAGGCTCGGCCCACGCTCGACTGGTGACAGCATTTTGTAACATCAGGGGTATCGGTTTCACCAATACCAATGTAAACGCCGTCCACCAATATTTGCAAACAACGAAACCTGATATTCTTGCCCTAACTGAGACCCAGGTCGATTCGTCAACTGATTCGACATATCTTCGTTGCTCAGGATACGACTTACATGCGAGATTCCGTTTTAAGGGCGGAGTGTGCGTCTTCGCACGGTCCAATCTGGCTTGCCAGAGGATGGAGGCGTTGGAACCCAATAATATGGACATCATATGTTTGAGGGTCGTGCTGAGGAATTCTGTTAAATTTCTTTGTTGTCTTTACCGCTCCCCGAATGACGATCGACGGGCGACATTTTTCGAACATCTTTCATATACCGCCGACTGGATACAGATCAACCACACAGCTTCTGAAATTGTTGTCCTTGGCGATTTTAATGTGCACAATTCCGGCTGGTTGTTACATTCTAACAGAACTGACGAGGCTGGGAGGCTGGCGGAAATGTTTGCTGTAAGCCACAGCTTGACTCAACTCGTGGGGGAGCCAACGCGAGTGCCGGATGCCCGAGGCGATTATACGAACACCCTGGATCTGCTTTTGACATCCGCACCTAGTATTTATACAGTAAAGGTTTCTGCGCCATTGTGAAACTCAGATCACTGCTTGGTATCTGTCGCGCAAGCATTTGCATATCAAGCGAATAACCGGCCTAGGCAGCTTCGCCATGTATGGAAGTATGGGGCTGCTAACTGGGACGATTTGTGGGATTTCTTCGCATCCTTTCCATGGTCGAGGTGTGTTTCGGAAACTCCGATGTTAACGCTTGCGCGGAGTCGGTATCAGAGATTATTCTTCTGGGTATGGAGATGTTTATTCCACATTCCATCAAACGAAGTAAATGATAAACCTTGGTTTGATAAAAAATGCGAGCAAATTACAGCGGCAAAAAATAGAGCTTTTAGGCAATGGCGCTCCAATCCCACCGATGTTAACAGAACGAATTTTGTTAGAATCAGAAACGCGTGCAACCAGACGATTGATATTGCGAAGAAAGCTCACAACGACCGGGTGATCAGCAAGCTCCTTCGGTGCCCAACTGGTTCGCGCTCCTTCTGGTCAATGGCAAAAGCTGTCAGCGGTGACTTCACATCCTCCTCTTTCCCTCCGTTGGTGACAGACAGCGGGACGTTAGTCACGAATGCAAAGGATAAAGCTAATGTGTTCGCGAATTTATTTTCTGCGAATTCAAACCTTGGCATCTGTCGCGCAAGCACTTGCACACCAAGCGAATAACAGGCCTAGGCAGCTTCGCCATGTATGGAAGTATGGTGCTGCTAACTGGGACGATATGCGAGATTTCTTCGCATCCTTTCCATGGTCCGAGATGTGCTTCGGAAACTCCGATGTTAACGCTTGCGCGGAGTCGGTGTCAGAGATTATTCTTCTGGGGATGGAGATTTATTTTCCGCGAATTCAAACCTCGATCCCGGCCTTTGGTAGCCACCTGTGATCTCGGCGGTACGGTCTTCGATGTGGGATGTGAGATTTCGTCCGCGCACTATTCAAAGCATTTTACGTGAACTGGATTGTAGGAAGGCAACCGGCCCGGACGGAATACCAGCAATAGTCCTTAAGAACTGTGCTCCAGAACTATCGGCGGTTCTTGGCAGACTCTTCCGCTTATCTTATGCACGGAGGACCTTTTCTGCCTGCTGGAAAATCACTCGAGTTCAGCCAATCCCAAAGACGGGAAAAAAGTGTCTCCCACAAAATTACCGTCCTTAGCATTACTGTCTATTTTATCTAAGGTAATGGAAAAAGTCATCAATACAGAGTTGGTTAAGTATTTGGAGTGCAACGGACTTATGAATGATCGTCAATACGGATTCCGTGGCAGGCGCTCCACAGGAGACCTTTTGACACTTATAACCGATATATGGACATCTGCGATTGAACAGCATGGCGAGTCAAGGGCGGTTGCATTGGATATCTCCAAGGCTTTTGACCGCATCTAATTGGGCTGGGTGACGCATATAAGGCGAAGTATTTTTCCTTTAACAAACATGTGTACATTTTTCTTTAAAAGAAACCAAAAATATTGATGGTTCCATAGATGTATCTGTATATATAGTCGGCACCCGCTTTGTTTACTGGGTACAACCCTAAATTTCTTTTGAAGGAAGCGGGGTGGGTGACGCACTTTAGACATGATTATTTTCATTAAACATGCTGAAGAAATGTAGATACTAATTTTGCTTATAATAGTATATGTTTATGTGTGTTTATGGGTTTACAAAGGATTCGATAATTCTTCTTTGGAAAAATGTTTAATGTTACTTCGGGAGAGGCCAAGTGAAGAGGAATTGAAGCAAGATTTCTTTATGTTATTAATCCTGTGGGCTCCTCGATAGTATAGAGGTTAGTATACCCGCCTATCACGTGGGATACCGGGGTTCGATTCCCCGTTGGGGAGCCTCTGGCGCAAGACTAATGACCTTGCCCAGAAAAAATAAATCATTATGGAAAATTTAACAAGCCTCAGGACTTGCTAAATAAGGCCAAGACCGGTTCCCGGTTGTAGTGCCGATGATGATGATGATTAATCCTGTGAAAGGGAATCGATAATTATTCCTGTAAATAATTTTTGATTAATTATCTGAGTATGGGAACCAACTCAGCACTATAGATTCACCTTTCCGGAGAGAAGTATAAAATACATTTAGTATTTGTTGTATTACTAATAAGTTAAACAAATCTTTTTAAATGGTGATAAAAAATGGTGATGAAGAAACGCTTTTCAAGCTCAAGGATTATATTTCTTATACCTTTCAATATATGGGAATCGAATTAGACAAAATCACGTTCGTTCTTAACCTTAACAACATAACTACGTTAACGAGACATGTTTCTACGATTGCTGGTTACCTGCGTTCTAATGTGAACTAATGGAAATCGTGATACTGAGAAACAAATGTGATTATGCCTCAACCTTAGACTATACCCGTTAATATGTAAATGAGAATGGAATTTGGCCCCCAAAACTACCTACAGTGACTCCAATAAGTTGTTGTTTTTTTCGAAAGTGGATTTGAAAGACCTCTCTTGGAGTGGCTCTAAGAAACAATTTCTCATAATTTTCTCTCCAAATTAACAATTTCTACATTTGGCAGGCCTTTGTTAAGAAGAAAGCCTGCAACACTCCAGGTAGTTACTCCTCACACCACTAAGACAAGAGCTAGACTTGTCTGAACTCTCTATTAGGTTTGCAGCGCACGATTTTGTACTTCAAACACTGTTAACTTTTGAACCGCCGCCGTGGTTTTCTTCTTAACGTCTTTCGACCTCATTCACTGGTCATTCATAATTTAAGGCTACATAATCGACATTGATGTTCAGGTAATGAGCCACAAGTGGTTCCCTTTTCGTAGCTACATTAACAACACTTTCCAAGGCGTTTTCAAAGGAAACAAATAGGTGTTCCCTTTACAATAACCATCTGCACACAAACGGATACTTTGTAATGAACCGTGCATACGTAAACGGAAAACTTTGGTTAATCATCTAAAGTACACGCCTACAAACGCGGATTAGAAACGCGGCATCGAGTCTATAAAGCATTTAACCCAACGGTAGCTCTGCAATCGTCGTTTGGAAAACGTGACTCTTCTCCACGTGAACATTGTCAGCCTATTTGGAATCTAGAAAACGTGAGCGCAAAACAAATCAAGAGCGTCAGTACACTGACGTAGATTCACTCCGGGGGGGCGATAGCTTCCGAAACCAACAAGTAACGTTTCAATGTTGCCTAGAAGCGGAAGTCTACATCCATGTGATTAGTTGGCTGTCTGTTCCACCTCATTGGCAAATCAAAACACTTCCAGAACAGAAGACAGACTGACTGAACCTCATGGACACGTTTTGAACGCCAGTAGTATTATACTTATCTGGGCTTTGACGTGCCCTAGATCTACTCGGGCTCCCAGATGTACTTACGTAAACATAAGGAGTTGAGGAAAACTGTAACTGGTAGGTCATACTAACAAACCGATGACTTTCCCTGTACCACTGAGGAGCTACTCATAACTCTCACACCCCTAGGGTGGCGGCCCTGCAGATCATTTGATTTACACCATCTACATGTTTGTATGCCTAAAAGTGTTAACGTGAGAAAACGCATACCGAATTAAAGTCACGTTTAGACGTAAACGTAGTGCAATCGATTGGTTATGTAAAAATGCATCCAAGTGATTTAATTGCGGTTCGATTGGTGCATCTCTGAATACTCCGTCGAGCAATAGTGCGTTCGTTGGGCTGCGCGATGCAGTTTTTATAGAACAGCTTCTTGATAATCAATTAATAGCTTTCCATGGACACACCTTCCCTGCGAATGCCTCTGAGTGATGTAACCACATTAAGTCCAGTGAAATAATTTGTATTCACCCTGACGAACCGGATTAAATGAGAGACTGTTAAAAACTACTTGAATGAAAAATGATAAAAAACGCTTTCATCCGGGACGTGATGTGGGTTTTCTATATCTTCTCTGCTGGCGTGGAAAGTGACGTTTATTGAAGGTTCCAGATCTCGCAATTTGATGCTTTTAATGTAGTAGGACTTCTCTAGGGAAAGTAATGCAATAGCGGTTGGGATAGTTGGAATCTAAGGCGTGTAGGTTCAATTGATGTTTGTGCCACTGAAGAATCACCATTTATTTTTCTATTTTCTAAAATTGTGACGAGCTTCAAAAATTGTAGCAAATTTCGGGAGACGAAGGGGATCTCAACTGTGTGATGGACTGCTAAAAGTTAATACGGGGGTAGCTCAATAAGTCCTTAGAAACGTAGCATCGCCAATGGTCTGTTTTCAGTAAGCACCATTCCTCTCTAGGTATCTTTCAATTATCGTTTATATTTGATTCACCCTCGTATTTCTCTCTGAGAATCTATAGCGGCGAGTCAGCGCCCCGAGATGCCATTAAATAACTGCTGGAGTTCTTATATAACGTGTCGGAAATACTCGCACGGGGAGGAAGTTCCATAGCTTTCCCGTTCTGTAGCGGAACGGGTTTTGGTACAGGGATATGGGTAGCGTCGCGATATCCGTCGGATTGTCTTGTGGAGCACGAAAAAGAATTTCGCGGAATAATACCATGAATTTCCGAGGAACAGTCCCCCTGATAATATCTCTAAAAAGATAACTCAATTTTCTAGAGGCGGACCCGGCGATGTTCGCTACGTGTTCATGGCAAGGTACGAGGGTAGGTCAATAAGTCCTCAGAGACGCCTACGATGGCGCTCGTAGCATCGCTAATAGTCTGTTTTTAGTAAGCACTAGGTGTCTTTCAATTTTCAATTTGTGTCATGTTTCAACTTTGCATGATAAATTGGGTATGAAAAACCGATCTGCGTGGTGGGTGCCGCATTTACCCTCAGCTGAGAACTTTTGGGGCGGATGCGTCGCGACCTATATGAGTTTCTGCGCAGATTAGTAACTGTAGAGGAAACATGGAAACACCACCACACTCCCGAGACGAAAAATCATTAAAAACGCTGGTTTGTTAAAGGCGAACGGGCTCCAAAGAAAGCAAAAACAATGAAATCAACTGGAAAGGTTATGGGTATTGCGTTTTGGGATGCACGTGGTATTATCTTCATTGACTATTTGGAAAAGGGACAGATGATAACTGGACAGTATTATGCGTCATTATTAGGTCAGCTAAATGAGAAAATAAAAGAAAATCGTCCTCATTTTCTAAAGATATATTGACTTGTCTTTGTACAGGGTCATAACACTTGTATTGCTTGCTTTCGAGTGCATTCCATGACATGATTATTTCATTTCATTTATGAGGTTTAATCCAAACTTATGTCAATATAATATAATACCTTACAAACTAACCCAAAAACTAAAGTAATAATAAAAAAAAAACAATTAAAAAAAAAATATAATTAAAAAAAAAGAAGAAAAAACAAGTAAGGAAAAGAGGACTTGAGGTTAGGGGAGGTAGGATGCTAGAGAAGAGCGAGTGTATGTGGGGCTGGCAAATTTGGCATTTGTGAGACAGCGACAGTGAACGGCATACTCGTATGTGTTGGCATGTGTACTGGTTGTAAGGGTATAGACGGCGGGCGGGGAAACGTCGGGGGCAGAAAGAAAGGAGACGGAGTTTGCGTGCAGAAGATGTAAGGTAGAACTCGAAGCAGGTAGGGTAAGAATTGGCTCGCCTATTGCGGGTCCCGACTTGTATGTTTTTCTGAGGCGGTATTGGTATTCTGTGCCAGGTCATTTCAATGGAACGGGAATTTCGCGTCGACCATTGTAACATTCGCGAACTAAAATGCCATTTCTCCTCTGTCTGCCCAGGCTTAACCAGAAACCAACAATCCTTGCACTCTGTGAAACCCAGGTAACAACTGATACAGATAATTCCGATATTATTCTACCTGGTTATAACTTAGTGCCTCTGTTCTTTTCACATCGTGATCTAGACACATACATACAAATTGATGTTGCTCGTCAGCTTCTGCCACAATATGGGCTCTGCTTCAATCCAGAATTTGATTCCTCGTGGCTAAAACTTCACATTCGTAACCATATCATACATTACTGCTTTCTTTACAGAAGCCCGAACTTGAATACAAACGCATCCTTTAACGAATTTGATGCCCTATCTAATTGTATCGATAGAATCTTGACCCTATATTCGCACACTGGTAATTATTGTGGGTGATTTCAGTGTACATTATGAGAAAATCATAGGTACATAGGAGAAAATCGTCCTCATTTTCTAAAGGCTTATTGACCTGACCTCGATACGTATGTTGAGTATACTTCAAAGTTGTTTATACTCAGATTTCTCTTCAAACAGGGTATGTAAATCAATGCAACCAAGCAGAATAATTTAGTCAAGATCGAGGTACGCGCCATTCTTTCCCGTCTGTTTTTTTTTTTTTTTTTTTTTTTTTGCGAATTTCTTGAGCATCCTTAAATACATGTATCGTGGGGCCGATAAAAAGGGACGAAAATGTCTATAGGTTCGTCTTACCACTCTGGTCTATTGTACCCCCTGGACAATCAACAATAAGATTGTATCAAGTTGTGGGACCTTCAGTTAGTTTTAGGGGATTTTGATACTTGTAGGTTGTCATATCGTTGAGTTTTGTTTTAATCAGAAAAGTGTGAAAGCGGAAGACCAATGAGTCCACAAGCTTTTGCTAGTAAACAATAAAAAAAATCCATCCCCTGCTGAGACAAAAATATAACTTCCTTGTACATAAAATAGTATACCACCAAACTCTCAATATATCGGGTGTATGCATTAGTTTTTTCCGGTTTCTTCGGTAAAAAAAAAAACAGTAATTTTCTAGGGAAATTAATTTTTTTTATTCAAAATATTCGCCAATTGCTTCTACACAGTTCGCCCATCTTTCAGGTAATTTATGAATAGCATGCCAGAAAAACTGCTTGTCTTTCGCGGCAAACCATACGTCGAGCCATTTTCCAACTTCCTTGAAATCGCGGAAGTGCTGCTCCGCGAGTGCGTGCCCCATTGATGCAAAGAGGTGATAGTCAGATGGCGCCAAGCCACGGGAGTACGGCGGGTGCAGAAGGATGTCCCATCCAAGAGATTTCAAGGTGTCTCACTAGTTTTGCTATGTGAGACGACACGTTGTCGTGTAACAAAATCACGTTGCCATGTCTTCTGGGCCATTCCGGTCGTCTTTCGATTAATGGGGGTTTAAATCAATTATTTGTTGACGATAGCGTTTTGTTTTAACGGTTTCGTCGAGCTTCAAGGCTACATAATACACAATACCGCTCTGGTCCCACCAGACACAGAACATGGTCTTCTTGCTGAAACGATTTGGCCTTGGTGTTGAAGGACCGGCTTCGACAGGTGAAAGCCACGATTTTTTCCGCTTCGGGTTTTCAAAATAAATCCATTTTTCGTTACCCGTCACAATTCAATGCAGAAATGATTTCCTTTCGTGGCGTTGAAGCAGCTTTTCATAAGTGACTTTGCGATTTTCCATTTGACGTTCATTCAAATCGTGTGGGACCCATTTACCGACATTTTTGATCTTCCTCATTGCTCGTAAACGTTTGCTGATTGTTTCTTGTGACACAGGCAATGCGTCTACTAATTGCCGTTGAGTTTGAGTTGGGTCATCATCCAATAACTCCTGCAATTGCTCGTCTTATCATTTTTGTGGTCTGCCAGAGCGCTCCCTGTCTTTCACATTGAAATCACCGCATTTAAATTGTCGAAACCATGTCTCACATATTCTAATTGATGGAGCGTGTTCACCATATGTTTCTACCAGGAAACGAATACTTTCAACAGCCTTTTCTTTTGATTAAATAAGAAAAGCACTGCTTGCAGCAAATGTTCTTTTTCAGGCATCAAACTCGACATGATCACTGAACGATAAAACGAAGACGCTAGTTTTTTGCCTACTAAACTTGTGTGTGTTTGTAGTTAAATCTCAGACGAACAAAATGAAGTATGTGTCAAATTAATACGCCGCGTACTTTTTGCTGGCGCCATCTCTAAGTTAAACGGAAAAAACGTATGTCTACACCTGGTATATTAAAACGAAATACTTTGGTGAAGAAGAAACCCAAAATTTTTAAGTTTATTTCAAGACTTTATTTAACAAGCGGATTTGGGTCAAACATCATCATCGTCATCGGCACTACAACCGGGAACCAGTTTTGGCCTTATTTAGCAAACCCAGAGGCTTGTTAAATTTTCCATAATGATTTGTTTTTTCCGGGCAAGGTCATTAGTCTTGCGCCAGAGGCTCCCCGACGGGGAATCGAACCCCGGTCTCCCGCGTGACAGGCAGGTATACTAACCACTATACTATCGAGGATTTGGGCCAAACACGCATCGAAAAAATAATAGACTTCTTTTTCCCTAACGTATTATATTAATGAAATCTATTTATTTATTTTATTATTATTATTGGCCTGTAGGGTACACCATCGTTCCCTGAGCCTGTGCATTCTCTTTCTACGCTTCGCCTTCTGATCCGATCTCGACGTACGGTTCTGTCGTAGCCCATTCTCGTCACATATACGACCCATCTTAATCAAAGCGATCTGATATTCTCACAATTGTAGGTTTTTTTAAGCATTTATTTGCAAAAGAAAATGAAGTACAGATAAGGTTTTTTACAATATTAGATTCAATGCTAAGCATGTGGCGGTTCTGCCAAACCGCCCTGACTACTTACCTAAAGAACCCCCACCCCTACAACCCTCTCTGCATAAGCGTTTGCTAATGCAATCGCATTAGCACCTTAAATGCTTCACGCATCAAATCGACCAAGTTCATTTAGCTAAAATCCCCTAGAAGAGAATTCTTACCTGCATGCATAACATCGCATTTAAAATCCCCTATAAGAGTCTCTCCAAGCTTATCAGAAATTCCCTGAAAGAAAATTCATCGGTTCATATATAATACAACCACATAAGCAGGGAATCTTACCCTTGAGTTGGCTTATCCCAGCTTCATCATGTGTATCATAAATTACCATACAAACACATTGGCTGGCGACCTACATCCAAGGGACCAAAACAAATATACGCATCTCTCGGCACCAATTAAATCCTACAGCATAAGCAAATGCAAATAGGAATTCAATACCTACCCGCACCAGTGATGCCATAAACACCATTTCCCGGTAATATGGCTAAAACCCATTAACACCATTTCTTCAATGCGTCGCGTCTATTTATTTAGCCCCGATGCACATCTCGAACAAAGATACAATTAGCATCCGACGAGTTTCGGTTTTGTTTGTTTTACCGAACTCGCATCCCATGAATGCACATTTTCCCTTTCTTTGTTTGGATTCGTTGCCATGGCCTTGATCCATAAAAAAGACCAATGTACACACATACATGTGTACCGTGACGATCTTCTGTATGAGATCTGTTTGGTTATCCCAAGGAGAGACTTTACGTCTCTCTTGGAATCGGAAAATGCACCTCTGAGGTTTTTCAGGGCCCGAAGAACTACGCATCGCTTTAGCCCCATATCCCACTGCAAATATTTGCAATTCCTATAACCGACTTACCAGTAAAAGTGCACCCCTCACCTGAAAACATAAGCCCACGGCAAAGATTACCACCCTGCCGTGGCAACAAAAACTTTCGCCCCGAGGCATGCTTGCACCCAGTGCACCATGTTCCTAGAATCTTACGGTTACCTCTTCATGTAACCGACATCGAGTTCGTACATGCAAATGCGCATCGCTGAGAAGCATTCGCACATACACATGTATGACATGTTCATCATGGCTAAACCAACAGTTGATCGTTCCGTTGGTACAGAGGTCTCGTCCACTAACGTGATGGTTGATACCATCTGCAAGCCAGATTTCCAATAATCCGGCAACAAACTTACCATACGATCTATTCCCTAATCTAAAGAACAAATAAACCTTTGTTTTAGCCTTTCGATGGCGAGCGATCTTTTGTTGATTTAACATCACAAAAGAACCCAATTCCGCCGCCTGCTATACTCCTTAATACTCACCATCGAATTTTTCTGTTTACTCAATGTAAACAGAAGAAGATATTTTCGCCTTGACGGCAACATCTTGCATATCATGTTGTCTAAAATTAACATGCACCCATGCAGCCAAATTTCCCATTAACGGCTGCCAACCGTTCGCGGACCTAGAAATGAACATGTCCATCATCTAAACATTGATTTATGACCTTCCCATAGGCGACCATATCTTCGGTGTGTTTTTCACACCAGAAAGGTCTATCGCCTGCAATTGCATTACCCTGGGCAATTGTGTAAACAGCCGGCGACCCCATGCAACGTCGGCAAACTCGCACAATGAGTATCCCATCGTTTGATCATTGAAATAGCGTTTCTATGTACATAAGAATGCAGAGACCTATTTCTTCCTCCGATGATCATTACGATGGGTTACAACAACAACGCCTGCACCCTCTTATGCTCTTTCCTTGCTGGTATTCAGTAACCGATATGATACATGGAAAATTCTCCCCATGTAATCTTTCCCCGATCACGATTGGCTGCCGCCGAGTTGGTCGCTTTGCTCCTCCCCTTTCGATGCTATTCCCCACCATGGGGATCTGATGGTTGTGAATGGCTGTAAGGTCAGATTTTGACCACCCTCGGAGCAGGTCGTAGTCGCCAGTCGTTGTCTTACCGCTTCTAATATTCTTTCGCGAGGTCACCAAGATGAAAATCGAACCTCATCTCTTGTAGACATCACCAGAGGAGTTAACGAAAGTGTCACTATTTGGAACCAAAAGTTTTTCTATTTGACGAGTGCATATGCGGGACTTATCGTGCCCATAATTAACTTGGTGAACAGTTAAAATTTAAATGTAAAACTTGTGATGCATTAAGTAACCTTGTGGACAATTAGAATTTATATATATAACCTGGTGCATTGGTAAATTGTGGTGTAAGAAGTAATTCAGAGAACATTGTATCTAAACACGTAGTCTCGTGGATTGTTAATATAAATCACAAATTTTAATCGAAGAAATAAAAACATTACCATCAAAACTAATTCAGTGTTTTCTTGGGAGTGAGATGGTATTCGTCGTTGTGTATTCATTCCGTGGACTATCAGTGAGTGCTTAACTGAATCAGCGCCCATGATTGGCGCACTAGTTGAAAGTAACCACACACCCCTTAATTAAGAGAGCCAGTTTCACTGGCCGAATTTCTTTTGACAACGAAGGAATATCGTGGAGTCCTTTTACATCCACCGACCGAGCAGGTCGTGGTCGTTGTCGCTCCCGCTCTCCGTCACGTGGCGCAGTCGTGTTGAAAAGGAAGTGTTCATACCGTGTTTAGAATTTATATAAATCAAATTAATAGTAAAGAATAAGTCTAAGTGAAAGAATAAAACGTAACAAATAAAGAATTGACATTGATTCAATCTGTGCGTTATTTTCTGTGTTGTCCTCTCCGTATTTTACCTTATCGTTCTTTCGGTTCCGTCTTTTACGCGGCGAACAATTCAGGATGGAGGAGGAAGTGAACGGAGTGTCCGTGTTAGGCACAATACTTCCTCCCCACAAGCATATTACATTTTGATGTAATTTACTGGCTCTGTATGAGCTCTCCAAATTATTCTACATACATTTATTTTGTTTTCTATACAAATATGTTACCTTTCGGTGTACAGTATTTTTATTTTTTATTACTTTTACTTTAAACAAAATTTACAAATTATATCAGGGAAAAAGAAGGAAAACTTGAATCTGGTTACAACTTTCTCGTTAGTCTTCCGTCAAGAATTTTATGTACGGTTCTGTCATTGTCCATTCTCGCTACATGCCCGGCTAATATTAATCTTCGCCATCCGATTACTCTCACTATTGTAGGTTTAGCGTAGAGCTCTTTCAATTTGCGATTGTGAAATTTCCTCCATCGTCCTGCCTTTATCCTGTGCCACCTGTAGCAATCTATGCAGAAAGTGTTTGAAGTTACACTAACTCAGCTACGCCCCCGTTCCCCCTGTCCTGTACACTTTCCCTCCACCCTATGCATTCTAACGAATTCATTCAATGTCACGCTTTACACTGTCCTCCTATCTTTGTCAACCGGTCTTTTCTCCATTCGTCTTCCGTCAAGAATTCTTGGGACAGTTCTGTCGTTTTCCATTCTTGCGAAATGTCCGGCCTATCTTAATCTTGGCGATTTGAATCTTCCGTATGAATAATTATAGTAAATTGTATCAAAAGAATAAAAAACAAAAAATATTTTTTTTTATAATATTTTTTTATTGTATTCTTGAATGAGACACACGATTGGGGATCTGGAACCCGAAAATGGCCCATCTCCAAATAATTTTTTATGACATTAGAGGTCGCCGCGGTTCACAATAAATAAATTCAGACGTATGACCAATTATAGAGAATCATTCATCAGCCGAACCACATAAAATCCTTTGGATGCATCTTCGTCCTTACGATTCTCGGCCACCAAACCCATTATAAATTATTATTTTTGTTTCCTGTCTTTTTTCTTCGACCTGTCCGTATTACAGTTCAACACGTTAAAATGTGTTTCGAACACCACATAAATATGTTCGTCTTTAAATCGGTTTTCTACCATCATATCAGCACCTAGCCTAACTGAGAGATACAGGTCTTTCATCATTTAATAGGTATCTTAAACACCTCGAAAGAAAACTATTTAATCGGTATAATCTGCCAATACGATGAGTGCGCCCGACGAATCATTTTCCTGGTCAAACACTCTACAAGGTATTGATAATTTTTGTGACTGATGACCCATAAATTTCCTGTACATGTTATGTAATACATCATATGTGTCTATAACTCCGCTTCACTCTTTTATCTATTCGAATTACCCAGAACCTCAGCAGATCCACTACGGTTTGACTTTCTATTCTTCCATGAGTAATATTCTAACCAGAAACTGATACCGATGTCGAATGATTCATGTAATATAAAAGTTGTAAAAGTTGAATGTCCTACCACTTTGGATGCATCTCCTCAAATTTAATTCTCCGTAATGCCTTCTCGTTGTACATGTACTTTCATCCTCATTACTTGCAGTCACTTTTATATAATTTGATAGAGTTCTTACCACAGGTAAAGCAATACACAAGAGAAAGAGTAACACTAGGAAGATTCACGTTCAACACTTCCATCCAGTGGCGGTCATTAATTTTCGTCAGTTTTCAGACCCAACGAAGCAGAACTCTGTCCATCACCGTGAACGCTATAACCTTCAGATGCGACTATTGTTGTGTTGACTTGATCATAAATCTCTTCGCCGCTGCCCAGAGCGCGACGGTTTTCGCCTGCAAAGGCACTGTTCTCCGTGCAAAGATTTACCTTGCCAGCGAGAAGGTTTAAGGGTGTTAAGTGAGGCGCGCACGAAGATTTTATGCACTTTAGTTTTCCAGGTGACGTTAGTTAAGAGAGGTTGTATTTCACTTTACTAAAAGGTTCGTGTGTAGGTGTTGCACAAATATAATTCATTTCTATAGAGTATAAATAAATTAAATAACAATTGGAGGGCTAGCGAAGGCGAATAATTTGATGCGTAAGTTAGTAGATAAGATTCATCAAGTGGAAGTTGAATGAGGTTGCGGGGGGTATTCGCATAATGACACCCGAACTCGTCAATATTAATTCTTAATTCGCGCGTTATATATATCGCGTACTATACGTAGTGATTTTGTTCTCGTCATCGACTTTCGGAAATACTAACAACTGCCTTTAATTGTTCTTCAGCCGAAAAGCACATATAAGGCAAATGCTAATTGCACAATTTATTTTTTATTTTTTTATTAGACTTCTCTCGGGAGAGGCGACCCTATAGCGTCGAGTGGGCGCCCCGAGATGCCATCAAGTAACTGTTGCAGTTCTTTTTGAACAGTTGCACGCTCCGGGAACACTCCCGTGGGAAGGGAGTTCCACAGCTTCCCCGCTCTGTAACGGAACGAGTTCTGATGCAGGGATGTTCGCGCCGTCGGGAGATAAACCACAAACAGGTGCGATCCGTCGGATTGTCTTGTGGAGCGCATATAAACCGAATTGCGTGGAACAATACCACGAATCTCCGAAGAACAGTACCCGTGATAATATCTGTAAAACAGACAGAGGTCGGCTACGCGCCTTCGATGTGGTAGCGACTGTAGTCCCGACATCAGCGCCGAGTCCCCGATCAGGCGGACTGCTCGTCTCTGTATGCTCTCAAGTAGGTCGAGGGTATGTTTAGGAGCCGAGCTCCAAACATGGGAGCAATATTCGAGTGCGGGTCTAATTTGGGATTTATATAGGAGAAGAAGTTGGCCCGGAGTAAAATATTTCTTGGCTCTAAAAAGATAACAGTTTTCCTGAGGCTGACCGGGCGATACTCGACACGTGTTTATGCCATCATACACAGACCGTGACGCCAAGCAATTTCAAACTTTCCCCAGCCTCAAGGGCCCGGCCATTCATCATCAGCTGTAGAACCGATGATCCACTTTTCTTTGTGAATGTTGTATATTGTGTCTTCGCTGCTTTGAAGTCGACGATATTGGCCCTTCCCCACTGCAGGACCCTATTTAGATCCTGATTCAGAGAGTCAATCTGTCTACATCTCAGCTGATGCGACGCAGATGCACCAATCGGCCGAACACTCGAAAAGGAGGAAACAAGCGTACTATCATCCGCAAAACTGAACACTTTGTTATCCGTTGTCTCCAACAAATCATTTATGTGAAGCAAGAACAAGGTTGGAGCCAAAATAGAACCTCGGGGCACCCCTGAATTAACAGGATACAGATCCGAACACTCGCAGTCCACAACAAGCCGGATCGATGGAAGCTCCTCGTCTAGTCGCAAAGCTGTTGGGAAAGTCCATATGAACGAAGTTTGCTCAGAAATGCCCCGTGCCAGACGCGGTCAAAAGCCTTGGAGATATCCAATGCGACCGCCCTTGACTCGCCATGCCGTTCAATTGCAGAGGTCCATATATCGGTTATAAGTGTCAGAAGGTCTCCTGTGGACCGCCTGCCACGGAATCCGTATTGACGATCATTCATAAGTCCGTTGCACTCCAAATACTTAACCAACTCTGTATTGATGACTTTTTCCATTACCTTAGATAAAGTAGACAGTAATGCTATCGGACAGTAATTTTGTGGGAGACACTTTTTTCCCGTCTTTGGGATTGGCTGAACTCGAGCGATTTTCCAGCAGGCATGAAAGGTCCTCCGTGCATAAGATAAGCGGAAGAGTCCGCCAAGAACCGGCGATAATTCTGGAGCACAGTTCTTAAGCACTATTGCTGGTATTCCGTCCGGACCGGTTGCCTTCCTACAATCCAGTTCACGTAGAATGCGTTGAATAGTGCGCGGACGAAATCTCACATCCCGCATGGAAGACTGTACCGGCGAGATCACAGGCGGCTCCAAAAGGCCGGGATCGAGGTTTGAATTCGCCGAAAATAAATTCGCGAACACATTAGCTTTACCCTTTGGATTCGTGACTAACGTCCCGCTGTCTGTCACCAACGGAGGGAAAAAGGGGGATGCGAAGTTACCGCTGATAGGTTTTGCCATTGACCAGAAGGAGCGCGAACCAGTTGGGCACCGAAGGAGCTTATTGATCACCCTGTCGTTGTGAGCCTTCTTCGCGGTATCAATCGCCTGGTTGCACGCGTTTCTGATTCTAAATTCGCTCTGTTAACACCGGTAGAATTGGAGCGCCATTGCTTAAAAGCTCTATTTTTTGCCGTTGTGATCAGCTCGCATTTTTTGTCAAACCAAGGTTTATCAGACGAACTTCGTTTGATGGAATGTGGAATATACATCTCCATCCCCAGAAGAATAATCTCTGATACCGACTCCGCGCAAGCGTTAACATCGGAGTTTCCGAAGGATGGAAAGGATGCGAAGAAATCTCGCAAATCGTCCCAGTTAGCGGCCCCATACTTCCATACATGGCGAAGCTGCCGAGGCCGGTTATTCGCTTGAAATGCAAGTGGTTGCGCGACAGATACCATCCAGTGATCTGAGTTTCCCAGTGGCGCAGAAACCTCTACTGTATAAATACTCGGTTCGGATGTCAAAAACAGATCCAGGGTGTTCGCATAATCGCCTCGGGCATCCGGCACTCGCGTTGGCTCCCTCACGAGTTGAGTCTAGTTGTGGCTTACAGCAAACATCTCCGCCAGCCTCCCAGCCCCGTCTGTTCTGTTAGAATGTAACAACCAGCCGGAATTGTGCACATTAAAATCGCCAAGGACAACAATTTCCGAAGCTGGGTGGTTGATCTGTATCCAGTCGACGGTATGTGAAAGATGTTCGAAAAATGTCGCCCGTCGATCGTCATTCGGGGAGCGGTAAAGACAACAAAGAAATTTAACGGAATTCCTCAGTACGACCCTCAATCATATGATGTCCATATTATTGTGTTCCAAGGCCCCCATCCTCTGGCAAGCCAGATCGGACCGCGCGAAGACGCAGACTCCGCCCTTAAAATGGAATCTTGAATGTAAGTCGTATCCCGAGCAACGAAGATATGTCGAATCAGTTGACGAATCGACTTGGGTCTGAGTTGGGGCAAGGATATCAGGTTTCGTTGTTTGCAAATATTGGTGGACGGCGTTTACATTCGTATTGGTGAAACCGACGCCCCTGATGTTACAAGGGCCGAGCCTCGAGAGCGAGCCTGGTTATGCGATGATGAACCTCTTAAAGTTCCATTATTTATCATGATATCTGCATGATGTTCCCTCTGGCATAGTCCCCCCCGGAGATCCGAATGGGAGACTAGTTTACCTCCGGAATTCTTCTATCAAAAGGTACCATCATGACTCATCCCCGTGTCAGTCCGGGCCATCAGCCACACATCCGAAACACCGTCGAAGATTTCTCGCCGATATCGCGGAATGTACAGCGTGACGGGGTGGTATCTCACCTTGGGACCGACTACCACCTAACCAATCTTTTCTCGAACCGGTCCATCAGCCAAGCTCCGAAAGATGGCCAGGGATTTCTCCCGACCATTTCACGGAGCCTAAAGCTTAATGGGGTGGTATTTCACCGGGCGCACAGGGGTTGGGACCCCGGCTAGCACTCGGCCTTTAGTCGCCTCTTACGACAAGCTGGCCTAGCTGTGAGTATATTCTAACGCCCTACTCACAGGGCTCACATGAAATATGTACTGCTGTAAATGGCTAACAAGGACGCATGCCATTGTACGTCAGTTGCATTCCTGTTTTAAACGTGATCAGAAGTCTAACGTCGATACTTAACCAAAATACGACTGTACGTATCCTACACCAAGTAAAGCACGTCAGTGATTGGCGCTGTAGGATGTAGAATCAACACCGTCCTCTCAATTTCATCGATTTTCCCGTCCACTTCTAGAAATCAGTTGTAAATTTCATATTCAGATAGAACCTAAATTGTTTTTAACCACAAAAAAAGGTGTTCAAGGTGACAAAAGACCGAAAGATACAAATTACTTTGACTTGCGTATTCGGCCATAAGATTAGGCATCATATTGAATATTGTATTACCAGTATGTTATATAAACTTATGTTAGAGCACGTAACGCGACCCCTGGATTCAGTTTTGGTCCAATTTGGACAGCCACCCTCCCTGCATCGATCTAGTTCTAGTGCCTTCCAACACTTTCCGTGCTGTATTTTTAGTAAACAATAACCTATAAACGCGCTGTCAGCCATAATAATATTTAACCAAAATAAGAATACAATTCTCAATGGAGATCTGTACTTGAACGATCTCGTTTACTGAGTCAGTCAATAATTAAACAATAGTGTTTGATATGCTAATGATTTCCAAATTTGCCGATGTTGATATACCTCTAATTAATCTTACGTCGTATAGATGCTTAATTACAGACAGGCGCAACTATATTTTAGAATTGTAGTCGCTAGGCTATGACTAGATGCCTAACACTTCAGAGGTGGCTCAATGGTCTAGTGGTATGATTCTCGCTTTGGGTGCGAGAGGCCCCGGGTTCGAATCCCGGTTGAGCCCAGATCTTTTTTTGCAGCCGTTTAGATAGCTTAGCTTAGTAGTCATATATAAAAAGTAGTGAAGTGCAGCACAGTCTTGTGTTGTACTTCAGCCTCAATCTACTTAGTCCAGAGAAAGGGTCACGAACCTTACAGCTGTTGAACGGTTCGCGGAGTTTGGTGGAAGCTTGTCAATAAAAATCTTTAGTGTTTCTAACGATTTTTAAAATAACTACTACATGGCCTGAAAAGTCCCGGGACTTTTTAATAGATGACACCACTAGAAAAACAACACGACTTATTTCGAGAGGCTCATCTGTCACTAGTTTATGTATGAATTTTCGTGACATTTTGTCCATTTGTTTACAAGCTACAGCCGTTTGAGTGACGCTACTTTCGCCTTCGTAAAACAATGGAGAAACAGGAGTATCGGATCTTGGCAAACATTGTTTTATATGGGAAAAAGTTCTGAACAATCATTGCAATGGTTGCACAAATGTTATCCCACATCTGTTCTTCAAGAAGAACAGTTTATTTGTGGTTTAGTGAATTTAAACCTGGACGGCCAAAAGAGACTAAGAATGCGGAAATCGTAAAGCAAGTTCATCGAATGGGTTTGAGTGATCGTAAAGTGAGGTTGCGCAAGTTAGTTGGGGCCATGGGTATCTCAAAGAAAGGGTGGGGGGGATACATTTTACACGATCTCCTGGAGAAGAAAGAAATCTCGGCGCGATGGGTGCCACCGTTTGCTGACCGTCGACCAAATACAGCGGCGTCTTGAAGATTCAACGGCTGGTTTGGCGTTGTTGCAGCGTAATCGAGCGATATTCTCGATGTTTTGTGACGATGGATAAAACGTGGGTCTATTAACATACCCATGCATCCAATAGGTATTCTGCAGAGTGGCAGGAAAGCCACAAAAGCCGACCAGGCGGCCAAAAGACTAACGCTTGGCCGGGAAGATCCTATGGGGGAGATTGAAATCAGTGAAAGGCGGAGTCTTGACTGATTAGCCAGCAATCAAAGTCACAAAATCGTGTATAAAAGTTACAAACCGGATTCGAGCGTGTGTCGGAAGATATCCGAGTGCATTGTTAATTGTATATCAGTTAATGTCGGGAACGAGTGCGTTTTCACGCGTGGTCAAATACTACATGATAAAAATTATAAAGCGGCATAAAAAAGGAAATCGCATCAGATGGTCAAGTGTGGAAGGAGAGTCCACAGGACAGGGAACAATGGCACAGCCGAGTCGGTGACGTCATGAATTTCCGGGTTCCAAATTGCATCAGGGACAAAGAAAAATCTACCAAGGACATCATAGCAATGAGAGCGCAGCTGAGCAAACACACTGCAACTCATTAGGGATTTCGAATGCTTACGATGGAAATTTGTTTATGGGATCTCTGCCAGCGGGAAGAAACCGAATCCGTTGTTTGCTTTTGTATACGCTGAGGAATTCGGTTTGGGCGGCTATGCAGTGATTGTTTGTCGATTGGACAAATGGATCGCCGTAATTAGTATTGCAGCTGTGTAAGCAAGCTGCTTGTCATTGGTTTTGTCATGGGCAAAAGATTAGCTGGACATGTGCATACAGGAAAATTACTGTGCATGTGTGGGACAGAGATTGCCGGCGAGGAGAATCGATAAGATTCTTAATGGTTCACGTTGGATGCGAAACAAAACGCTTTTAGAGGAAATGGTGATGCTGCTTGATGCAGGGAACTGACAATGGCCTTGGCGAGGAATATTTGCAGGTTTGGGAATGGGGAGTTAAACTGAAATTATGGGTGGTTCTTCAGGTAAGCTTTAAAGAACCCCCACGGCTCTTCTCGATGTCTTGTCTATCGACTCTTTCCAGGATGAGCGCTTCTCGTCTACCTTCTGCCTGGTGATTGGATGAGGGCTTCTCGTCTACCTTATAAGCCGATCTTCTTGGTGATTGATGAATCTAGTAGTGAGATGTTGGATCCCTAGTCCAGGAGTTCATGTTGATTGTTTCGGTCTGAAAAGATCGTCAGGTACCATTTTTAGATACACCTTACCACAGCGGGCGGTGCGGACGGAAGAAAACACTTCCCCTCTCGGCTCCTTTGGTACGTCATCAGGCCTGCTGTTCAATCGAAGCCTGCAGTAGTGTTGCCTTCCTTCATTTCCGTGTGCCGTTATCGGCGGAGGTTCTTCTGAGTGACGAGTAGCGTAATGCCATCCTAAATTTGGTGAGGGTAGAACCCTCTTATAATTATACACTTCGTATATGCTGTTTTTGTTTTGTTTTATATCCACATTTATTTAACAATTTAATTATATATTTTACTTAAGACTAAATATTAACTTCTATTTTACAAATATCATTCTTACATTAACTTACTGGCTCTTCGCAAGTCTTCGTATATGCTGCCGCCTTGCAGCATGACCCTACTATATATGTTGGTTGTGAAGACATTTGAAGCAGAGCCTGGCTCCCTCTGCCATTTCCCATTTGCTGCTAATGCTCGACTTCTTGAACTTGGGACATTCGAAGATCCAAAGTCATGTGTGGCATACCGGACACTTTGTCCGCCTTCTTGGAGCGCTCGCGATCATTGAGTGTTCTTTTTTAAGTTCCTAGGATGGTTAGCCGTGTCTCCACTGATTTTTGAATTCCTTACCGTTAATTTTGGTTCGGAGTCAACCGTCGTCCTTGCTGTTCGAACAGTCCTACCATTTCACAATACATAGTACTATAACGTTTGCGACGATAGTAAAGAACGTGTGATTCGAACTGACGCTATGCCAGTTAGAATCACCAAAAATTGGACCAATGCTCAACACATCAGGCCACTGCGGCGTGTTCGAATTCGATTTCTAAACTCAAGTACACTTAACTGATATGGAATTGTTATGTTATCGTTTGGTATACGGCTGGTGCATTTTCTTGTTCGATTTTCTTTCAGTGTTCTTCACTATTTGCTAGTATATTGTGTGTGCATCTGTTAGAAACGCCACAGTACTACTACAATATGACACCTTGTTACAGTTCGGGTTCATCTACTTGGTTAATGTCGACGCACTCGGTTTCATCGCTCAGCTGGTACTCATCAATGGCATTCTGGTGTGAAGCAGGATAATATAGACTCCTTCGGTTGTATTTCTCGCCGTTTCCTCGGCATCATTCTCCATCGCGTGTTCGTGAAAACTAATGGGTAAACATAACGAAAAATGTCAATCAATTTTCGTTGAGTAAGAAAATAATCTTAATGAACTTTTAATTCTAAAGTGTTAAAAGCAATAAGCAACTAGAGTACATGTTTCGATAACTCAGTTGAAATCAAATACGAATATTAAGCAAAAAGTAGAAAGAGACAGCAATAATAGTAGCGGAAAATAAAAGGAAAACATAACGACAAATTTCAATCAACTTTCGTTGAGTAAAAAACACGTCTTAATGAACTTTTATATCCCATCTGTTAAAAATAATAAGCAACTTGAGTACATGTTTGGATAAATTAGTAGAAATCAAATACGAATATTAAGCAAAGAGTAGAAAGAGACAGCAATAATATAGTGGAAAATAAAAGGACAACATAACGAAAAATTTCAATTAACTTTCGTTGAGTAAGAAAAGAATCGTAATGAACTTTTAACGGACACCAAGGAGTGATAAAAACCTATAACAAGACTCGTAGGAACTTTTGGTGCAAGAACATGATGCGCGACATTAAAGTCTACATTAAGAAATGTAAGGATTGTCAAACCATGAAATCTTCCCCAAACCTATTGATGCCGATGGTAATCACCGACATTGCAAAGAGGCCCTTCGCCAAGGTATATTTAGATATAATCGGGCCTCTGGATCGAACTCCAGCGGGCAATACATATATACTAACTTTTCAAGACAATCTGTCTAAGTATATAGATTGCTACGTCTTACCCAATGCGGAGGCAGAAACGGTGGCCACGGTCTTCTTCGACCAAATAGTTGCTCGGTATGGTGCTCCGAAACAACTGGTTACCGATCAGGGAAGCAACTTCCTAAGCAGCTTGTTTAAAAACGTGTGCAAGCTGCTCCGTATCAAGAAGCTTCAAACCTCAGCGTACCATCCACAATCGAATGGCGCTTTGGAAAGAGCCCATCGATCACCCGTAGAATACCTAAGCAGTATTGTGGATGGAAATTCCCAATCATGGGATCAATACCTGAGGACGACAACACTCGTGTACAACACCAACGTACACGAAGGTACCAAGCTTATGCCGATGGATTGTCTCTTTGGTTTCACCCCGGTGATACCGTCGAACATCAAACAACCTCCGGAACCGGTGTACAACCATGAGAGCTACCATAAGCTATTAAAGTACCAACTCCAGCGGACGTACGAAATAGCGAGGCGTAAACTATTGATTTCCAAGAGGAAATCCAAAAGGTACCATGACCGTACAGTACGCCCTTTCACGTTTCACGTAGGCGATGCGAATGCGCAGAAACAAGGGAAGTTAGCTGCCATATGGAGGGGTCCCTACAATGTAGTGGTAATACAGGGTCTGGTAAGCGTGGTCCTGAAAATAGGCAGGAAAAGTGTGGTGGGCACAATAACAGGTTGAAGCCCTATTTCAATTGAAGGGAACGACCTGAAATGGGTGATATGTTTGGATCTGAAATGATACCAGTGGAAAATCAGAAATGTTTTTTCCCAGTTAAAGTGACAGCCACCAGAACTAGCCATGACCTAGCAAGCACAAATGGTTGCAAAATATATAAAAATATTAATAAACGAAAAGCATTAAACATATATAATAGTTTCAAATATAAACTAAAAAAACTTAATAATAAAAAACAAAAAACATTGTAATATAGTTTAAACTATAAACTATAAACTAGGGATATTTGAATTAAAATATATTAAGTAACCAATAAAAACGATATATAGAAATAGTTACAAAATAAATATTAAAATAAAACATAGATAGACTATATAAAAATAAAATAAAAATATTATTAAAAAATAGATTAAATAATTACAAATTTTGTAAATAATAAATTTTGAAGTACTATTTTATAAATAATATTATACATTAAAAAAATTATTTAAACTAGCTAGTAAACTCGAAAATAAAAATGAAAATTGTAATTAAACAGACTTAAAATTAGATAGTAAACTCAAAACCAAAAAGAAATTATTGTAAATAAAAAATAAATTTAGACTAACTGAAAATAAAATAATTAGCAATAAACGTAGTCTAAATAAAATTTATATATGTAAAGCCATCCGCCGCGCACACACCCACAAGCTACGAAGGTGAGTTTCATTCCTCTTCCAAGAATGAAGCTCCATTTTTGTAAGGAGGGAGGAATGTTATATAATTAAGTTCATTTAATTGGCAATCCCGCCTATTGCAATCTCGTGTCTGCACATGAATATCCTTTACCAATATCAATACATCACACACAAATACAATAGAATATTCCCACCTACAATAGATAAATAATTAAAATAAATTAAAACCCCTATTTCAAAATCACTAACATACTGCACACAGCGATAGTATCCCTAATAGTCTCCCTAATTCCGTTTCCACAAAATAACAATCGTCCTGTATTGAGGAAGCGGAACAAAAAAGGATATTGAATGGGACGACACGAGATTTACGGTCTTCTGAATCAATTCGTGTACGCGTGCGGTTGTGCTGTCCGTGGTTTTAAAACTGGAAGAATAAATCAAATTGTAAAAACAATAGTTAAAAGGAATAAAGCAAATTGTAAAAACAATAGTTAAAGGGAATAATTCCAATTGTAAAAACAATAGTTAAAAGGAAAAACAAAAAACAGGATAAATTATTTGTTAACTTACTTAAAATAAAATCTGAATATTAAGCAACGAGTCAGAAGCCAAAAAAATAATTCGTTAAGTTTAAAACATAATCGTAACAACTAAAAAGTGTTTATTAGAGAACAACTTCGATCAGCATCCGTCAATAAATCTAGATAAATATCCATAAACTTAGACAAAACTTATATAAAAGAAGTAACGCGGAAGTACTCTATTAGAGAAAAATTTCGCTACGTGTTGTTAAATCAATAAAAGATGACGGAAGTCCAAAGCTTCTCCATTTGCGCCCGACATATTCTAAATGCTTTAACATGACGCATCCTATATTTCTAGTGCTAGAGAAGATTTAAAATGTCGACCCAGTTTAGAACAAAGAGCGCGTCTTCTATATATATTCATATATCGGAAACCCCTTAGGAACATCGCTGTGATAAGTGGCTAAGTAATCGCCGGCTGCATTATGACCTGAATCAAGGTCAGCCGCCGTGGAACGAATGGCCCACCGTCGGAGCTCTAAGAGGAGGTACCTTGAATGGAAATCTGTTTTCATTCGTAAATCATCAAGCCACTCATCTGAAGTCTAAAGAATTTTTATCTAGTCGTAAGTTTAATCGAATCGTGTATAAAAGTCAATCGGCAAGCCCATAGGAGTCGTGTAGAGCGACAAGCAAGTCATTAGAAACATGCCATGCGGTCTAGTTTGTTGCAATCGGTTCATATCTTATTCTCATCAAAATGTACTCCCTAAAAACGAACTGCATCTGTTGGATGGGATTGTTGGATAGTTGGAATATCTTCGTTTGAATCGTTTTATTGTTTATGTCAAGACGTGCCGAGCACTCGGTAGTGGGTTGTCTGAAGAATCTCTTATTTTTAGTATCTAATCCAAAGAGTACGCTTGAGGGTCTAATTGGTTAGATGGTGGAATTGTGTATTAGCGAAATCGAGAATAGTTCGATATGGAAGTGAATGGTGGAGCAAGAGAATGAATCCCTTGGTCACATTGTATGTCGGCGGTAGTCGAGAATCAAGAATCTCTAGTCAACCCAGAAGATGTCGATTTACAGTGGTTCCGAGGTCTCCATGCCGTGGTGTGCCTTAGATTGGTGCTATGCCGTTCCGTGCTTCTATACTCTTGTGGACAAGGGATGACTTCATAGAAATTCCATCGGTTTGGCGCACAGGCGCACACAATATACGTTCACGCCAATTCTTGCCGCAGAGAGCGATGGAGTGTACGTCGTTCGGGTTACTCCAACGAAAAAAGCTCTCAGTCGAGCGCGCGCCTTAAAATAGTTCGAACGAAAATGAAAATTTTAACATAATCAAATTCGTATAGATAGTTTTTTGAAATACTTCGCAACTGCCTTTTGTTTTTGAAACAGCACCTGAATCGGGTAAATAAATCGGTTTAGTGCAATTAGCCAGGTAGAGTGCTATAAACTGAGAATTCTATCAAACGGTGAAAGATTTGAAATGAAATATCTAGATGAGCGCGTGTTATTGATATTCCAAGTGAATTGAGATTGTTTTTGTTGTTGTTAGTCTTCCCCTGTTGACTGTGGTGTGCAATTGCATAGTTGTATAGAGTGCAAGCTTCCAAAACGGAACTGCAACTATGCGCTGGCCTGATGACCTAGTTCATTAAAGTGCTGAACTTCCCTACTCCTGGAAACGATTTAAGGATTTTCTGTTGGAAATATTCGTACATCTAGTGATTCCTTTGTGTGCTGTGTTCTTCGTGTTCGCTATATGACTCATCGTTGGTCATAATTTTTGTATCTAATGTTACATACGGCTTAAATTATAATTGAGGTCAAATGAATTTGTGTTCAATTAATTGAGGTTAAATTTACATTGTTCTAAGCATAGTAAATGTATCCTCATCCATTTCTATCAATTGCTTCGGCGTTATTGAAGTATCCAAATGAGCAACACATAGTTTCGGTTGTGTGTCGGTCGATCGGTCAGCAGTGTAGAGTGCGAAATAACAAATTAAACAGCCAAATGTATCTGCGAGTTCATCTAAAGCACACAAGTGCATCATTTTGTATTTTTAGCGAAATATCTAAATAAAAAAGGAATATAAAAAAATACTATATAAAAGTCCATTTTAGATGAACTCTGAAATAAAGCAGTGAGGTATTTAGTCTCGCTTTTGGCAGTAACATTGCCAGAGATTTGTATTTGAAGTGATTTTTTTTAATGTCGAGTGTCTGTTTAAAATCACTGTTTCTGCAGCCTTGAACTGCAGTTTAAAAAGAGAAGTGTCGAAAGGATAACGCACCGTTGGGGTGGTAGAAAAGTGCCATATATTTCAAACGAGTTTCTAGATGTGTAAAGAAAAGAATTGTTTTATTATTGTGAAACCATGTCGAGATGTCTTCCGTGAATGCTGACATTGTGATCAGTTTTTGTTCTCTAGCATATATTATTAGGTTCTGCGTAATTTGTTTACTCGTTTAATTATTCCAAGTTCAGTAGGCGAGGATCAGTTTTGGCCTTCGTTGATTTTACTTCAGAACTCGGTGCCCAAAGAAAAAAAGAACCTGGGATATAATTGTATTTAATTTTTGTGTGCAAAAAGGTCGCAGCATTTATCTACTTGGAATTGGTCAATTTTGATTTCATTTTCGGAAGTTTTTTAAAGTAATTGACGCAAATTATCTAATTATGTTATTACTGCTTTTAATGGTGTCATTAGCATGTTAACAGTCTAGTGAATATGTCGTGAATTGTACGTCATAAACGGTTTAGTGGTGTATGTTTTATATTTAAAAAAAAATAACGAGAGGTTCGAAGCTAATTAATAACTATATCGCTGCGCTAAAGAGATGTTGTATCGGCGAAAGTGTTTAGAACCCTATTTAAATATTTTAAACACCCAAACAAGGGTTTCCTAAATATACTTGGAGTGTTTCCCAAACGGCCTGATTTAAAAATAATTCTTTAAAAAACACAAAAGTTATGACAATTCGTCAGAGACCATTTTGTCAAAAAGTACCGGGATTTGTCAAATAAACCACGCATAGATTACGATTACTACACCGTGATGTAAAATATGGACTAGTTTGTGCTTTTCGAGTTTAATCTTCCAGTCGAACGTTCATTTGCCAGTTTTGTTCAAACCGTGCTGTAGGTTTTCTACAGCAATTGCTGGAAATCGCAAGTAGACATTAGTGTCATCAGCGAATGTACCAATAAATGCATTCTTTGTTCCAAGAAGAAGCATAACATGAAGAGGAAAGGTCCCAAGACACTTCCTTGACGTACACATGCCCTGAGTGGATAGAAATAGGCCTCTTCGCGTGCTACTGTGAGCTTTCCTCCTTAGATTATTGAGAACGGCCTTCTTCTGAAATTCTGATACCGTCTTTTCATTGACGTTTTTGCGAGTGTGGTAAAATATTCAATCCCATTGTTTCGAAAAGTGCGACTATTTTCCTTCCAGAAAACATATACATGGGTGTTCTGAAAAGCTTCCTCAACGTGAAGATAGCAGTACTCGTCAATAAAAGCTAGTGAATGTAGTTGTGCATCTTTTGACAGTTACTCACCAAAATTTAAGCCATTTTGGACGTGTAGTTTTTATTTGACAGTCGTATGAATGAGTCGATGTGAGTGTTTTTATGAAAATGGACAAAATTGAGTATATGTCATTACATTTTTGTTTTTGAAAGGCAATCATCATCATCATCATCATCATCGGCACTACAACCGAGAACCGGTCTTGGCCTTATTTAGCAAGTCTTGAGGCTTGTTAAATTTTCCATAATGATTTGTTTCTTTCGGGCAAGGTCATTAGTCTTGCGCCAGAGGCTCTCCGATGGGGAATCGAACCCCGGTCTCCCACGTGTCAGGCGGGTATACTTACCACTATACTATCGAGGAGCCTTTTGAAAGGCAATACGCCTACGCACATTAAAGAGTTGGACTCTGTGTATGGGGACTCTGCACCACCATATACCACCGTAAAATTTTGGGCAGCTAAATTTATACGTGGCTGTGAGAGCTTGGGATACGATGAACGTTCGGGACGTCCAAAAACTGCAACAACTTACGATAACATCGCTAAAGTCCACCAAATGGTGCTAGACGACCGCCAAATTAAAGTGAGAGATATAACAGAGACTGTGAAAATGTCCAAAGAACGTGTTTGTCACATATTAAATCAAGATGTAAGCATGAGAAAGCTGCCCGCTCGTTGGTTGCCGCGTTTGCTCACGTTAGACCAAAAAAGTGTTCGAATGAACATATCCAACGCTCTTTTGGCGCAGTTTAGACGCAATAAGTTTTGGCGCCGATTAATTACTGTCGATGAAACTTGGATACACCATTATATGCCCGAAACAAAAATTCGGCCCCAAAAGAAGCAAAAACGGCTTTTTTTTGGCTGGGAAAGTGATGGCGACTCATGGAGTTATCTTAATCGTTTATCTTCAAAAAGGAAAAACCATTACGGGATCATACTACGCATCATTGCTTGACCAACTGAAGGCAGAAATTGCGGAAAACCGGCCACATTTGCAGAAAAAGAAAACCCTGTTTTACCAAGGCAACGTGCCGTCCCCCACCTTGGCGGTTGCCATGGCAAAAAACAACGAATTACAGTTTGAACTGCTTGACCATCCACCTTACTCACCAGATTTAGCCCCAAGCGACTTCTTTTTGTTTTCCTAATCTAAAAATTGCGCTCGGAGGACAGATTTTCGTCAAGTGACGAGGCAATCACTTTCGTGAACAGTTTTTTTTTGCAGAAAAAAACGCCGAGTACTATTAGGACGGGTTAGAGAGATGGGAGCATCGCTGGGAGAAGTGTGTAGAGTTACAAGGAGACTATGTAGAAAAATAAAAATAAATTTCAATAGAAAATGTCTTGTATCTTTGTTAGGTTGGAAGCTTTTCAGCCCACATTCGTATCTGGGATCATGTTACCAGATCGTGCTGTTGGAGGATCAACATGTTAACAGAGATGGCATTTTTGCAAAAAAAAAAGTCCAAATTCCCGACCAAAATCGAACGAACGGGCTCATGAGACATGTTAAGTTCATGTGGGTAACTGCGACTGTTATTTAGTACACGGACTAAAAAGTCACGAGATTTTTCAATAGATGGCGCCACAAAAAAAAATGAACATGATCCATTTCGATTATCTCTCACTAGCTTATGTATGAAGTTTCGTAACATTTCCTCCATTCCTTTAGAAGCTACAGTCGCTTAAGTGGCGCTACCTTCGCCTTCGTAAAAAAATGGAAAGACGGGATATCGCATCTTGATCAAACATTGTTTTTTGATGAGAAAAACTTCTGCACAATCATTGCAATGGCTGCAGAACTGTTATCCCACACCTGCTCCTTCGAGAACAACATTATATCGGTGGTTTAGTGAATTTAAAATGGGTCGTATAGGCACCGAAGCGCACGTCACACTGGATGGCCAAAAGAGGCTACGAATGCGGGAATCGTAAAGCAAGTGCATAGAGTCGTTTTGACTGATCGTAAAGTAAAGACGCGCGAGTTAGCTGAGACCGTGGGCATCTCAAAATAATGGAAGGGATACATTCTGCGCAACCTTTTGGAGTTGAAAAGGCTATCGGGGCGATAGATCCCGCGTTTGCTGATCGTTGACCAAAAACAGCGGCGTGTGGATGATTCAATGGCCGATTTGTCGTTGTTACAGGGTAATCGAGTGGATTATTTCCGAAGTTTTGTGACGATGGATGAAACGTGAATCTATTACCATACGCCAGATTCGAATAGACAGTCTCCAGCGTGGCTGGAAGGCAGACCGAAGCGGCAAAAGACCAACGTTCATCCGGGAAAGTTATGGCCTCAGGTTTTTGGGTTGCGCATGGCACAATCTTCATCGATTACCTTACCACCATTCCCTGCACAGCCAAGAACAGTCACAGGAGTGTATTGTGCAGCATTATTAGACAAACTGAACTTTGTTTTCTTTAAAAACCCTGGAATTTTCAGCCTATGTATGTTAGTAGTTAGTTCTTGTAAAATGTCAGTCCTCACCTGCTATTTCTTACACTTTAGGAATACTACCATTACTACTACTACTACTACTATCTATCTATTGGTCTATAGTAACCTGGAAGTTCATGATCTCACTGACTCGGCTGCGCCATCGCTCCCTGCCCTGTGCACTCTCCTACCACACTTGACCATCTGATCCGATCTCCTCAAGGTCGAACCTCACATTGTCAATATTTACTTAACCTGCAATAAGTTTAAAATGGTTACTAAGTCAATGACAACGTTTAAGGGGGCAATATCAGTATTGCCACGCCATTGCCAGTCTCATTACTTTTCTAATTCGCCCCGCAAAAACCTTAATTTTATTAAATCACATCATCATAATCGTCGCCACTAAAACCGGAACCGGTCTTGGCCTTATTTAGCAAGTCCTGAGGCTTGTTAAATTTTCCATAATGATTTGTTTTTTTTTTCGGACAAGGTCATTAGTCTTGCGCCAGTGGCTCCCCGACGGGGAATCGAACCCCGGGCTCCCGCGTAACAGGTGGGTATACTAACCACTATACTATCGAGGAACCAAGAGTTCCTTAATCATGCACACACAAAATTCAGGCAATTAAAACATCACAATACATATCTTCATATGCATTCCTCAGATCTTTTATGATATGCAAATAGACCCAGATTCCCATCCAATTGCTATGGACTTTGTCCCCATCTGAAGCGCATGCAAACTCTTGTTTGTGTTAGTCAGATGGATAACACAAACATATCTCAAAAAGGATCTATGATATGGGGCGATGCGTCCAGACTTTGATGAAGAATAAAAAGTAGATTAGAAAGCAGTCAGCGAGTATCATCTGCAAGGAGAGGATTCTCCAAAATCAAGTGAACAGCAAAATAAATTAGTTTTTTATAATAAATTCTATCTTGGATAAAGTTCGGCTACCGGTGGAGAGACTTGCTAAATAAGCCCAAGACTGGATCCCGGTTGTAGTCCCGATGATGATGATATTGGCAATAAATCAGTTTTTGTTTTTGGATGTGGTACGGAGTATTTGTCGCTGCGTTTCCCGTGTGCTGTGATTTGCTTGTTCTCGGTGTTTGAAAAACTCCTTTCGTGTGTGTGCTTTGACACTTGCGCCCATAGTGGTTAAAATTATCCTGCAAACTCACCTGTACACGGACAGCACATTCTTTGGATTATCCGGAAGGATTAAAGATACGCGTATCCATCAGGATCTATACCGTAGCCCACTCTTCCCGGAGGCCCCGGATGCCCGGTGGTGCACCAGGAATATAATATACCATAAACTCAAAAATGTTCATTTGCATGTGTGTATAAACATCTGCGATATGCTCAATTCCCGGTGGTTATGTGACAGAAAGTACGCATCCAAGCTACTTCAGGTAGAAAAACATACATTTGTGACTGATATTCAATATTCCTGCAATCTCTGGCATCATGTGACCTGGGATTGACTTGATCAGTGCCAGTATCTTGTCGTCATCAACCTTTTTCTGACCAAGGAACATCTTTGATATCAAAATTACCAGCGCGGAATTTCTTGAACCACTTTTGGTACAGACGTTTTTGTAGAGCATCGTCATTGTAAACTTTACCCAAATTTTCATAAGCTTGGCGTGCGTCTTTCCCTTCGTGGAAGTAAAATAGCAAAATATGAGGAAAGTGCACAGTTTGGCCTTCTATCTTGAGCTTATTGTCAAATCTCAGTCCACTCTGTTCGAATGATTCCAGTATTGCCAAAACTGTACTTATATTAACTAATGACTCTTGCAAGAACACGCAAAGACTTTTTACTCAATCCAATAGTGAGCTCCAACGACTTTTGGCATAGCTTCGCTATCGGTTGAAATAACTCCAGGATGTCGTTCTTCTTTTGTTGGGGGTGTCATCTACTGGTTGAGCTATGATTCAGTTTCTCCCTGGTGAAACTGATCTCCACCGGTCTCGTCCTCTGTCTCGAAGTCTTCTTTTAACAACCCAAGTTCTGCAAATGCCAACCTTGCCTTTGCCTCGGCGATTCCCAGCTGTCGTTTGGTGGTCATTATTGGTGCTTTGGCCGGCGTTGATTTCGTTGATAAACATTCTGATCGTGCGTTTCCTTTTAGTTATGCTTCTCTTGACTTAGAAATGGCAGACGCGATTGATGCATCTGTTGTATCCCACTCCATAAACCCCATTCCACAATCAACTAACTCATTTCAATCCAATTAACGTAATATCCCACACGATGTAATTACCATAGGCCCCAATCAATTAACTCATTTCAATCCAATTAACGTAATATCGCACACGATACAATTTCTCGTTAATTGCGTACCTTCTCTTATCTTCCACCTTGCTTCTTCCTCTCGGTACAACGAGTCAATTGTTGGTACGTTGACAGTCAACTCGAGACGTGCAAGTAAACAATGAGAATCATTCTTTAACCGGACTGCACGAATGTGGAATGCCAGAGCATTGGTTATCTATTTCCCAGCCGTTGTAATATCCACAGTGAATAGCAATGTACATTGATACCCCCTTTCCTAATCATCTACCTATTGTACGGTGACACATAATCTTTTTTCCGCGATCGTATTGTAAATAAGAAACCGAAAACGCTGAATTTGCATTTTTTAACTAACTTCCCAGGGAGATTATTCAGCTTTCGTTGACGAGAAAGACTTAAATATATCGACAAAGCTGCCATAGTTTTTTATTGAAACAGAAATTCAGGTTTTCATTAAAAAGGAAGACTTTTAGAATGTAACAAATCGATGAAAACTGTTAAAACGAACAAAATTTGGTTTCCAACGAGATTTTAAACCCACAAACTTACCTCCCTGTATGACAAACTACCGAATTCTAATAAATCCTAAATCGTCTTAAGAAGAAAAGTGCAAAAAGTTAAATCATTGGTTTTCGAAGTGTAGTGATCCAAAAGTTTTGTCGGTATCCTGTCAAACCCTTTTGTAAGCAACAGTCGGAAAGAGAAATCTGCCTATTCTCCAATAAAATATTGAATAAATTCCTCACTTGTTTCAAATGAAATTAATTACTAATTGTGGAGATTCACTTGGCTAAAACCAACGAATGACTTGTTATATGAGGAAAAATCGACAGATCCTCGATTGCTCTTCAGTAAAGAAATTGACGCTTCAACCTTGTGATAGTAATTGGACATCAAAAATACATAGACCTTACATGAAAATTGAAAATACATAGCATACATGTCTACAAAAGCAGACTGGAAGATCGAAATTCAGAATCAAAATCAAATAGTAGATAAAGAAATCTAAAAGTTGTGATTTAGGCATATAAAACACCTTCCCCTGGAAGAAAACAATCTAGGTTTAAAATACGAAAACAACAATCAAAATCTCCATTAAATTGATTCCGAAAAGAATCAATCAAGCCGAGCAAAGCAGCCAGCATGACAACGGAAGCAGTTAAAACCTCACAGAGCCATGGTGGTACTTTATATTATGTGGTACAAGTTCCCCGAGATCAGATAAACAGGTAAATTTAAATATGTGTATTTTAATTATCTACTAAACACATCAAGCCATAAACTTACGTATTGATTTCAAAATCATATGTTCATGAACTTTTTGCTGTTTATTCTCTGTTATGACGAACTTTTTCTGTGTTGTACTAAATGGTATTGGATGTGGGAATAACCTTCCACCCTTTTTTGTTGAAAACGAATTCAATAACTATATATTTGGTTGCTGTAGTTATAATGTGGCGGTTCCGCCAAACGCAACTGTCTACTTGCCCAATTACCCCCAAGCTTCCTGTGCTGAAGCTCCCCAAACTCCATCGTTTTCCGCTAATTCAAATGCATTAGCACCTAAAAACATTTCCCTCTCCAAGGACAATCAATGCCCCTGTGGCGGTTCCGCCAAACCCCACGGTTCACTTACCTAAAAAAACCCCCATAACTCCACTCATATAATTTCGCTAATGCAATCGCATTAGCACCGTAAATGCTTTACGCATCTAGGATTATCTAAGGTATAATCTAAAAAGTCCCTGTAAAAGAAAACTTACCTTCATGCATCTCTTCGCATTTAATTTCCTGTAAGATTTCTTTTCTACCTTTTCAGGAATCCCAAAACCTATTCGGTTCCCAGGTAAATTTCAATTTCCCACACCTGCACCGCAATCTCCGCCGCATACCTGAAACATTTCCTTTTACAAGGACATTTAATGCCTTCAACGCGCTAGATAAAATTCCTAAAAATAGTTCCCTAATGTGCATATGCACCATAAATACAAAACATTCGGCACTCATTGTTATCAATTGAAATGCAACACCGGACGGCTTGTTTTTATAGCTGCAGCAAGCCGACCAGCGATTCGTTGTTCAATAGACAAACAATCATCAATTTCGTACGTCGCCACAAACTAATTTCCCTGCATATACAAATGCAGGCAAGGGATTCGTTTCTGCCACCGATCCTATTAGCACCTTTTTTTTCCCAACGTATACTATAGCGACGATACACAGCGTAAACATGACCCTCATTACCGGGCGAAGCATTTGGTCGCTTCTTCCTTTGTCTTTGCCTTCGAGCAGGTGTAAACAACATCAGATTTGAACGATCGCACACATACCACCATGACCTTCATTACAAGATCTGGTTTCCTATTCCACCAAGAGAGACTTTACGTTTCTCTGGTGGTAGGTAAAAACGATATCCTTAGTGGAGAGGATATCTACCACGACACCACAAACTCACCCCATAAGCGAGTCATCACTGCACGAGATGATTATCACTGAGTCCTTTACCACCCGCCGACCGCCACGGTCATGCCGACTTCCGCTCTCCGGTGCGCACGGAGACGCAAAAAATCACCGAGTCGCGTATGTGTAATAATTTAGGAACAAAAAAAGAGCAATCAAATAAGTAAAAATCATGTGCCTCATAGACATAACTCGCATTTCCCACGTACAGTGTAGTGTTTGCAACCGCGATGTCGAATATCATATTTTCTGCAGTCTTCGAAGCTTGTGGTTTTGTTGACTTCACATTGTAACTTTCACGCAGTGCTACCGTAAAATGTTCGTATCCAATAAGAAAATGAAACGGAACAATAATTAATGAAGTCAAACAAGTTATTCCAATTATAGTGTTTTTCAATTAATATAAATAGAAAACTAAACAAAAGAAATCCTGTTTAATTTGTCCGCGTTGTCTTGGCGAACAGTTTTATATCTCCTGTTTGTGCTTTTCTTTGGTGCACGTTGGAACTTTGTCTTTGTGATGCTGGTGGAAGGAAGTGAACCTGGCGCCTGGCACAATACTTCCTTCCCCACACTCCCAATGCATTACTCAGAAATTCCTGAAAAGAATTTCACCAACAAGGGCATTTTTCCATGTATCAACACATCGGCAAAACTGTTCCCAACAAAGAATTCTTAGCATTCATAATCCAATGCATCATTAGAATTCGCAGGAAAACTATTCCGGCACCATTGTTTGCGAAGCAATTTTGTCCCTCATGTGCGCCCTAATCTTCCCACATGAACATATCTAGCAGACCCTTTGCCAAGGGACAAAAGCAAATACACACATCTCGTGTCTAGTGTCGTAAACCAAATCCTATATCATAACCAAATGCAAATAAGAATGTTGTTCTTACCCTTGGCAGCGATGCCATAAACATCCAATACCCAGTGTGTATGTTAAAACCTCAATTAGCGCCATTTCCACGATGCATTGCGGTCTATCTATACAGCTGAAATGCACACCATAAACAATGATCTAACGATCCCTTTGTCTTTCAATATTTCTGGATCCGCTTCTCATACCTCGCGACACGAGCAAACAGAAATCCATTAGCACCCAATGAGATACAGCTTGTTTACTTAGCTGAACTCACATATCATTGATGCCCATTATTCCCTTTCGATTTTTCAGCTTCGTCCTCATGGCCTTGTCCCATGAAAAAAAAACCAATGTTCACACTTACATGCACACCGCCATGATCTTCTCTATGAGATCCGGTTACCTACCCCCAAAGAGAGACTTCACGTTTCTCTTGTAATAGGAAACGCATGCCTTAATCAAGGGAGCATGCACCACTGGCCGAATTTCCCTTGCTAGCGAATTCACATCGCTAAGTCGTTTTCCATCCGCCGATCCGGTCGGTTCGGCTTCCGCTCCCCGTGGCACGCCGGGGACGCGTAATTAACCAATCAAAGAGTCGAGAGCTGTAGTTCGGTAACAAAAAAGTCGTAATTCAACCATCAAGGCTGTCGGGTCGCCTGCCATCCACCGTACCAGAGCCGGTACGGTGCGTACATCTCGGAGTCGTAAATTTAAGCCCCCGAGTGCATAACGAAGTTTATCGAGTGGTAGTTCAAACCCTGATAGTGTCGAACAATAAAAATGAATTAAAGCTGTGTACTGGTATCGTAATTAAAACCCTGATAGTGTCGAACAATAAAAATGAATTAAAGCTGTGTACTGGTATCGTAATTAAAACCCTGATTGTGTCGAACAATAAAATGAATTTAAGCCGTGTAACCCAAATCGTTTTGCGCAAGACATGTAGTGTCGAACAACATTATTGTTAAAATAATAAACATTTTCAAAACCAAATCCGCCAACAATAAAAACAAATAAAAATACAAACAACAATATTCTAGTGTTTCATTTTCCTTTCTTTTCTGGTAAGCGGTTAGTCGTGGAGCTTTCCTTATTTTTGTGACATTTTCGGCTGAAGAATCGATGGCGTCTCATTGTTCCTCATTCGTGCGGCCCGCGGATGAAAACAGTTCGCTTTTGTAACTTCGGCCAATCTGTTAATGACGATGGGAGAAGTGAACCCCGTGCCGTACGTCGGCGCAACCTACTTCTTCCCCACAATAACATGTAGCAAGCCCTTGCCAGCTCAGACCGCTGACAAAGCGCTATAGGTTCGCTTTTCTTTTGAGAAAGAAGTATATATAAATATATCTATAAAAAATTTTCTCCGGTCGGCTAAAACTCCAACGTCCGGCCGGAGCTTAGTAAAACAGCCCTTGACAACTAAATAAATTCTGCCGCACTAAAAATGCAATGACTGTAGAATATATATATGGAGTCACTCAAACCCTCTATATACTCTATACAGGTACGACAATTAAATGTATCTCGAGTTGTTATTGGAAGCTGCAGAGTTATTTTTGGGCAAAGAGGTAATCCTTTCACATCAAAGGTATTTCAATCCATTGATTATAGGTACGGACATATCGCTGCACGACAGGAGACACCACCTTGAACGGTGTAAGAAATCTTCCCCGACGACATTCCTCGGTCGGCGGAAATTGTCCAGATCTTCTCCGACGACATTCCTCGGTCGGCGGAAATTGTCCAGATCTTCTCCGACGACATTCCTCGGTCGGCAGAAATCCTAAGTGTGGCCGCTCAATTGCCAACACATTTTGGTCCTTCGAGCCGGATCCAGTCTGTGGATCCAATCCGCTGCTGCCAGTTCACAGCATATTAGAAGGTCGCGGGACATCTGGCCAATTGTTTTTCTTCCGTTGGTATAGTTTTCTATAAAATACTTTGTCAATATTAAATACTATTTAAAATTCTGCAACTGTTCGAAAACAACTTCAGAACTTGTATTTAATCGCTTTGCAGAGTGTTGACCCAGCGCTATAGGTTCGCTTTTCCTGAGAAAGGTATATAGAAGTGTGTGTATGAAACCCTTCACGGGAAAATGGTGCAATTCGGGAAAGTAATTGCAGTAGCTTGACTGAGGGCAACTTCGGATACGTTTAATCTCTCGTGTATTTTCAAATTCTGCAATCACAGTGTTAAAGTTTAATGAAAACGCATTGTCCATATCATTCTATTCTGTTTTCAAATTAAAAAAAAATTGCTGCTCAAACTATGGACATGATTAATACAACTTAGGATGAATATTCTATGAGTCATTCAACAGTAAAAACGTGATTTGCAAGATTTTCTGAAGGAAATTCTAGCCTCAAGGACACTCCACGTCCAGGTGCAGTAAACAAATTCGACGACGAAGAGGTTCGTTTTACTGGATCAAAATCCACGTCAAACTCAAGAAGAGCTTGTAGAACCTTTAGGAGTTTCTCACCAAGCAATATCAATCAATCTTTTTATAAGTATCTTTTCCAATAAAGTTGAATTTGACAAAAAAAGTACTGAAGGTAATTGTAGCCTCGAAGACAATCCACGTCCAGGTGCAGTAAACAAATTCGAGGACGAAGAGGTTCGTTTTACCGGATCAAAATCCACGTCAAACTCAAGAAGAGTTTGTAGAACCTTTAGGAGTTTCTCACCAAGCAATATCAATCAATCTTTATATAAGTATCTTTTCCAATAACGTTGAATTTGACAAAAAAAGTACTGAAGGTAATTGTGGCCTCGAGGACACTTCACGTCCAGGTGCAGTAAACAAATTCGACGACGAAGAGGTTCGTTTTACTGGATCAAAATCCACGCCAAACTCAAGAAGAGCTTGTAGAACCTTTAGGAGTTTCTCACCAAGCAATATCAATCAATCTTTATATAAGTATCTTTTCCAATAAAGTTGAATTTGACAAAAAAAGTACTGAAGGTAATTGTAGCCTCGAGGACACTCCACGTCCAGGTGCAGTAAACAAAATCGACGAGGAAGAGCTTCAAGTATTACTGGATCAAAATCCACGTCAAACTCAAGAAGAGTTTGTAGAACCTTTAGGAGTTTCTCACCAAGCAATATCAATCAATTTTTATATAAGTATCTTTTCCAATAAAGTTGAATTTGACAAAAAAAGTACTGAAGGTAATTGTAGCCTCGAAGACAATCCACGTCCAGGTGCAGTAAACAAATTCGAGGACGAAGAGGTTCGTTTTACTGGATCAAAATCCACGCCAAACTCAAGAAGAGCTTGTAGAACCTTTAGGAGTTTCTCACCAAGCAATATCAATCAATCCTTATATAAGTATCTTTTCCAATAAAGTTGAATTTGACAAAAAAAGTACTGAAGGTAATTGTAGCCTCGAGGACACTCCACGTCCAGGTGCAGTAAACAAAATCGACGAGGAAGAGCTTCAAGTATTATTGGATCAAAATCCACGTCAAACTTAAGAAGAGCTTGTAGAACCTTTAGGAGTTTCTCACCAAGCAATATCAATCAATCTTTATATAAGTATCTTTTCCAATAAAGTTGAATTTGACAAAAAAAGTACTGAAGGTAATTGTAGCCTCGAGGACACTCCACGTCCAGGTGCAGTAAACAAAATCGACGAGGAAGAGCTTCAAGTATTACTGGATCAAAATCCACGTCAAACTCAAGAAGAGCTTGTAGAACCTTTAAGAGTTTCTCATCAATTAATCAATCTTTATATAAGTATCTTCTCCAATATAGTTGAATTTGACAAAAAAAAATCGAGTTTCTAATTGCACACCTATTAACGTTGAAGTATTATAACATCACCACAGTAGAACGTAAATAGTGGAACCTAATAATAAATAGCATAAGCGGTAAACCTATAAGAATCATAATGAATTTTATAAGGGTTAAACTTATAAGAATTACTCGTATAAGAGAATCATATATAGTATACAGTGATGTGCAGTATAAGAATTAGGGATTTACGAGCTTGTGGTATATAACAGCGCAATATAAGAGTTTAAATTATAAGCGTTCGCAGTATAGGAGTTTGCGGTATAAGAATTTGCGGTGTAAGGGTTTGCTGCATAAAAGTATGCAGTATAATTGTTTATAGTACAAAAAGTTAATCTATAATATATTGCAGTATAAGGCGTCGCAGTATAAGCGTTTGCAGTATAAGAGTTCGCAGTATAAGAGGTCGCAGTATAGGAGTTCGCAGTATTATAGTTCGCAGTAAAAACGTTAGCCGTATAAACGTTTGCAGTATAAGAATTTGCGGTGTAAGAGTTTTCCGCATAAAAGTATGCGGTATAATTGTTTACAGTACACAAAATTGCTGTATAATAGATTGCAGTATAAGAGGGCGCAATATAAGTGTTTGCAGTATAATAGTTCGCAGCATACGAGTTGGCAGTATAAACGTTAACAGTATACGAATTTACGTTGTAACTGTTTGTAGTATAAGGGTTTGCCGTATAAACGCTTGTACAATTTGAGTTTATAGTACAAGAAGTTAAAGTATAAAAGATTGTAATATAAAAGGTTGTGGTATTAGAGGTTGCAGTATAAGAAGCTGTGTGGGGGTAAAGTATTATGCCTAAACACGGCCACTTGGTTCACTTAACTCCCCCAACAATTGTTCCACCAAAAGAAATGTACACCAGTTAGGAAGATGAAATAATTAAACGCGCTGAATGTTGTTTGATGCTAATCCGTTTTTTTATTGTTCTGTCTTTCTTAACTTAACTTAGACTTAGGAGTAATGTTATTAAATTGAATTTTATAAATTTTATACAATATGAAACACTTCTTTCCTGACACTGCTACCGCGGTAATTAAAAATTTTACCCAAATGCATGTGTGCACTTTGGTGTTGCGATGTGACTCGCGTAACGACAACATTCGACTGTCTAAAAATCGAAGCAATTAAATTTAACTCCGAGCGGCGGCGTGACCGTCCGCGGTTGTGACTGTGTAACGACTGATTTGAATTAGGGATGAAGATGGGTAATTTAATTTTGCACACAGGACAATCAATAGAGATCACGCTTCTGCTCTCTCATTGCCACGGCCGTGGAGATGTGGTGAATACATCGGTTAATTCTATAGTCGACGAACATGGGACAATGAGAGAACAGAAACACAAAGTACTATGATTTCGGGGTGGGTTTGGTTGTGTGTGCATGAATCAATGCAGCTCTGAGGATAACCCATTGACCTAATTCGGTGAATATGGTGACATCAAAGTGCATTGAAATGTGGGAAGACAGAACTGTGAAGGAGAGGAAAATGTAGCTGGTGCTATTCACCTGTGAAAAGAGATCATTATTGATCCCCAGCGAATGTAGTGTCTGGGGAAAGTGAGTAGGACGCCGGCTTGGCTAGGGAAATCTGATCATGAGAACTAAATTAAATACTTTAATAATTTCCCCAGCGATTGCATGATTATGCAACCGCGTCGTTTGATCAGACCATGTCGTTGCTAACCGACGTGATGCGATTTCCGGTGGACATCTCATGGGTTAGCGAAATTGAGTTGCCGTATGGCGAAAAGATAGCTAAACTCAATTATGCATTATCTACATAGGATAATGAGTTTAGCTATGCGTCCTTTTGGGAAACGTGTTTTGCAGGTGAATTACCGAACGGTGGGATAGGGGTTGATATGACGTGCTGAAAGCGGTCGAAATAAGGCGGAAAGTGTGGTTGAAATTGTGTGTTGGTTCTCCATGTAGTATAGAGAACCCCCACAGCTGCAGTAGAAGAGGTTGCAGTATAAACGATTGCCGTATATGAGGTGGCAGTATAAGCTTTTGCCGTACAAGAAGTGTTGCACGTATAATACGAATTTGGTTTCACAAGCAAAATAAAACAAAAGGTGGGTACTCACATATTGTGTGGCGAAGGTTGTTGTTGCTGATACTGTCGCGTTGCACTCCTCCTGTGGGGGCGATGGAGGTGCTGTTGTTCGGGATGATGATGTAATTTTCCAAATCCGCCGGCAATGCGTTTGCACCGACAACATTTTGTTTACACTCTCTTCTTCCTCTTCTTTCATATGCACTGTGAGCAGCAGTTTACATTAGACATCAATTAACGACAATGTGTGAAACTTTGTCCTGATCGTTCTGTACCATTCCATACCATCAAGGTGATCTTTCTGTAGAACGCATGTTAGGTCCCGCCCATCCCCAGCTCAACATCAATGCGTCGTCCCACTTTATTATGTTACACAACTACGTGGAAGGTGGGCACCTCTTCGAGTCGATCGCTTCGGCATGTGATCCTCGGGTTCGCCAGTCAGCAGTTTGAAGAACTTGATTCCACTGACAACTTCTTTTTTCTTTTACATTACGCGCGCAAAAAGGGGTTTTTGGACAACCCGTAAATCTCAGAACACAGTGCGAGCGGATGTAGGTATCGATGTATATTGGTCTTGAATGACTGGACATTACAACGACGAGGAACTGTGGGGGTGGAGGGTGAAAGTATGGGTGCCGACGTACGGCACGGTTCACTCTCATCCACCGACAGAAATTCGGAGAACGGCAAATAGTTGCGGGTAATAGCACCGGTAATGGTAAGCTCGTTCGCACTTCGTGTTTTTTTTTATTTTTCTTTTCTCATCCGGAATTCACAGCCAAGGAACAGTCACCACTGAGTCAGTCTAGATGGTTTGCAACTATTTTAAAGGTTCGATTAGTCGGGTCATACTTTGTAGTTATCCGCCTGTAGCCGCCCACTAGAAGATCGCACTTCGGGCAAGTTGCAAGCACTTGAAGATCTGATGCAAAACTGTCGTCCGCGAGGAGGAGACACCACAAGGTAAAAGACGAATGAAAGGCACTGAACGATTTCCACGTTGATGTTCTTTATTTCTTCAATATTCTCTACAGTACGAAAATATTGCGCCATTACCGCAATTTACAAGTCAGTAGCACTTAGGCACATGGGGTACAAAGAGTAGTTTTATACACAAGCCTTCGCACAGGAAGTTATCGATCTCCGTTAATTTCCGACTTTACTTTGTCCACTGAGTTACAAGGCTGCGGCGACGTATTATATTGTTTATTTAGTTTCCTGTGGTCGCAATAATTCATTTTATAACTACTGTATACTGCCAAGGCTGAATTCGTTTTTTTTTTATTCTCTTTCCTTTGCTTAATACAATGGCGGGGATTTCCTACTCGGAGTGTGCGTGCTCCGCAGCGTACCAAACTTGACTTGTGGCGCGGCGTGACCGTCCCCAGCGGTTAATGAACTTCGACTGACTCAGTGGTGACTGTTCCTTGGCTGTGAGTTCCGGATGAGAAAAGAAAAATAGGAGAAAAAAAAACAGGAAGTGCGAACGAGCTTACCATTACCGGTGCTATTATCCACAACTATTTGCCGTTCCCCGGATTTCTTTCGGTGGGTGAGAGTGAACCCGTGCCGTACGTCGGCGCCCATACTTTCACCCCCACAGAACCAAATGATTAGGTAGAGCATTCCACGTGTGGTTCGGCTAAAGAATGACTCTCTATGTTTGTTTGTGCGCGTGAAGTTGACTTTTAGCGTGAACTGCTGCGCATTCTAGGATTGATGGGTATAGCGGGAAAATGTCTGAAGGGGAGGAATACATTCAACAAGTTCAGTTGAGCAACGACCGGGATAATACCTATAGAAAAGAGATAGGCATGATACGTTGCGCCTATGTTCTAACGATGAAATCGAACGACTTACAGCTGGGTCCCCGATAAGTATCACTGCTCGTTTTTGCACCCTATCTAGCACGTGTAACACAGTTTTGGATGCGCCTGACCAAATAAGGGAGTTGAATGGCATTTTGGGATGAATGTACCCCTTGTAAAAAGTGGCCAGATTGGATCGAGTGTAGTATATTTTGCGTCTCCTAAGGAACATTTGGCTGCACTTTTCGCAGCTTCAAAGATGTGGCCATTCCAATTAAGAGTCGAACTAATTGGAGTACCGAGGATTGATAGTTCCTTGTCTTCGTCGATGCAAGTGCCATTCATCCACAGTATATCTACTTTGGAGATTACCTTTGACGACAGGAGACATCACTGAGTTTTTAAGGCATTGAACTCTACTGGGTTAGATAATTCCCATTGATATATCTTGTTGAGGTCGGAATTCAGTGTATTAAGCATAACCTGCTGATTGGTAATGACGTTCAAAGAGTTTGCCGGGAATGTCCGTATGAGTATGAGAAACTCAACGTACTATCATCAGCAGACGAGTGAATTTCGTTTTGGGTGATTAACAAGACATCATTTATAAAGATCAGGAAGAGAGTGGGTGAGAGTACAGAACCGTGGGGAACACACTGCATCAATTTGATGGGAGGCAGATTTGAAACCGTCAGGAACCACTTGGATAGATAGATAGTCTCTTATAATATATTTTGGTGCACCACCGTGCTTCCGGTTCCCCGGGAAGAGTCGGCTACTGTTGTTGTTCTTAATGCTGATTCACTAGCGATGTAAACACTATTGATGAAAATCACTTTTGTTAGCTGGGGAGGAAACGATCAAATCGCGATTTGAAAAACACTGTAGCGACAAAGAAACTTTTTTTGAGCCGTAAAGTAAAAGACAGACTGATAATTTTTAAAGGATTAATTTATTTTCTTGATCATCCATAAGTTTGGAGGAGGTCTTCTTACGCGCGCTACACACAGACTCTTTGTCGCTACAGTGTTTTTCGAATCGCGCTTTGATCGTTTCCTCCCCAGCTAACAAAAGTGGTTTTCATCAATAATGTTTACGTAGCTAGTGAATCGTTATTAAGGGCAACAACGGTAGCCCACTCTTCCCGGGGAACCGGGAGCACGGTGGTGCACCAAAAAATATTATATAAATTTGGTGGCAGCGGTGGGATTTGGATGTAGGAATGGGGGAAAAGGGTGGTAGGGCTTTTTAGAGCACTACACTCTTAACCATGGGTCAGGAAATTGTCCGCTTCATAGGAATGTAATTTTGACAAAAGGTCTAGATGTTAAACCCTGGCGAACGCTTTTGAAATATCCAATACGACAGCCTTGCTTTCGGCGAAGTAGTGGATGGAATGGCTCCACTTTTCAGTAAGGTACCCAATCAAATCTGCTGTAGACCTGTTGCTACGAAAGCCATATTCGTGGTCATTTTGAATGTATCTGCTAGAGAGCCAACAAGCAGAATTGTGTTTTTTAATGTATCTGCTTGAGAGCCAACATCGTTATTGAGAAAAGAAAACGTCGTTGTAATGTCCAGGCATTTAAGACCAGTCTACATCGATACCTCCTTTCCTTATCCGCTCCGATAGGTAAGGGTACTCCAAAATCCCCTTTTGTGCGCACGTTTGTGTAAAAAAAAACGAGTTAATGGTACAAAAGTCAATAGTATACGAGTCAGTAGGACACGAATAAATAGCATAAAGGTTAACAGTTTAAGAGTGAACGGTATAATGGTGAATAGTACAAGAGTGAAAAGTAAAGACTAAGTCGTATAATCTTTCGGGGATATTTCAAAAGGGACATACCAGTTTTGTATTGTAATACGAATGCAACTTAAAATTTTTCATTCAGAATCCTGCAATGTGGAAACGTCAGTCAAAGCTTCATCATCATCATCATCATCATCATCATCGGCACTACAACCGGGAGCCGGTCTTGGCCTTATTTAGCAAGTCCCGAGGCTTGTTAAATTTTTCATAATGATTTGAGTTCTCCGGGCAAGGTCATTAGTCTTGTGCCAGAGGACCCCCGGCGGGGAATCGAACCCCGGACTCCCGCGTGACAGGCGGGTATACTAACCACTATACTATCGAGGAGCCCAGTCAAAGCTTACATTTTTATTATTGTGAACCGCGAATGAATGAGCAACCTTTGGAAATATATGTATAAATACATCATAATCAACGTGAACCTGTAATGATATCTGCTTTACCCAATATTCTGTCGCTTCCTACGTTCGAAATGATGTTTAAGGGTATCAACATATTCTTTATTTTGCGCCTTATTATTCAAAGAATTCTCTATGCACAGAAACTCTCTCTAGCTTTTCAGTACAATTACCACTTCCTTTAACACCAGATTTACCATAAATAGTAAATACTAATAAAACTGAAAGCACCATACCGAAAGGGTACAAAAGGGGTCAAATTAATGTGGGGGGTCATCTTCCCAACTCCAAAGACGTAATGACTTTTCCTAACACTCCTCAATCCATTTCTAATGATGACGATGATGGTGGTTAATAAACTTTTTTCTATTTCTCTATTTTATGGTTGATTATGAACATCAAAATCTCGGGACCGTAAATGATCCAAACCACCATCACGTTTAGCATGATTGTGAATTTTGCCATCAATTTCCACTGGGCTTGAGTTTTATAACCGGCCCAGTGGCCCCAAAGAAGAATAATTGCATATTCATGTATTGTAGGTCAAATGAGCCGTAAATATTTCACTTTCCAGTCAAGACATCTCATCACCTGTACTCTAGGGACTAATCGATTGACATATTATACACAGATTTGTTATTTTCTATTTGGGGTATTCACAATGGCTCCCTAGTATAGTGAAGAAATAAAAGGTGCGCCCCTCCGATTTGACTAGCAGTTATCACGTGTAGGCTGTGAGAAATAATATGGTAAAAATGAGGGTCCGAAAAAGGTAAGACACAGACACTCCCTAGATTCACGTTTTCTTGTCGCAAAACAAAAAAAAATAGGGAAACAAATAAGGCTAATTTATAATACATACCTGCAAGATGTTACGTTATTCAGTCACATTAACCCGACCATTCCGCAACTCTTTCCTGAACTGTTAATAGAGGCAGTGGAGGTAACCGCGATGACGATGACGAGGTCAAATGGCTGTTGAATTGACACAGTCTGCTGTTTAAAGGGAGTTCTCCAACAAGCCAGATGTTTTCAAAGTCACCTTGACCCTGGTTTTGATATTACGTAGCACCTGAACACCATAGGTGAGGTGCTGCAGATAGTTAGTGGGTTTTAAAGGAGGTAAAGAAGGTAGCATGTATAATTATAAATATGAGTATATTCACCGAGTAGCTAAAAAATTGTGCAGGGTTCATTTAATAGAGTAATTAAGAAAATAACGTGAATCGAGGCGTCTCATTATGAATAACTAACCAAAATTAATTGCCATCCACTTATGTCTCTTTGCAACAGCTTACCAAAGTCGAGGTGAATCAGTATTTTCATATGGTAGTTATTTGAAGTCTGTTCGAAGTCAGTATGGTTTCAGTGGATGCCTAGTTATGATGGAGAGTTTTTATTATTCAACTAACAAAAATCTTCTTTTTTTCAATTTAGCATTAAATTTAAAATTCTTCAAGGACCTGCTACCAAATAGAACGTAAATAAGCGTAAATTTTCAAAAATTAATTTTCTTACCTTATTGGATAGGATACCATGAGGCAGAGGAATTTGCTGATACGAGTTGAGCGCTCTGAAGCAAAGTTTCCCTCAGGGAATGGTGGGGATAGGCAGATTTGAGAGTGTGATGTACAACATTTTTTATCTACGTAGTTTATTCAACACTATAGAGAGGAATAAAGTCAAGTGCGCTTGCTAACAACAAGTCCCAGACCCATCTCCAGTCACTTGTTAACAACTATCGCTAGACCCTGGTTCACCTTTCTTCTTGAAAAGATATCTGCAATGACCAGCACAGTCATCTCTTTTGGTCCCCTGCACCTTTTTGTAAGGGACGATCTGTAATCGATAAAAAAATTGGCTCAGAACTCTGGTTTACCTAAAGAGCAACATTCTAAGGGATGTCGCAACCCCATCGATATGTTGAAGATAATTGGCCGACATTTTCGAGTTCTATTAATGCAGTGTACAATTCAACAATGTTCGTGATCTACCTGATATTATCTCCCAAACTACGTAAATTAAATTAGATAAATAAATAAACTTTAAATGTTGTGCTTCACGGTGGAAAATGGATTAAATCCCGATCTACGAGTATACTACTTTTTTAAATCGAATTTCTAAATCAGCGAGTCTCTCTGCCCCACTCTGTAGCATGCAATTTTTTATTACCTGTTGACATTTGGAAAGTAGAACAATATATTCTTCCTTAAATTTCGATTCTTTGTGTAATCTACGTCTAAGTCGAATCCTTGAAGAAATCTTCGTCTCAATGCGGTCGGATAATCTGAAGTTTGCCAAAATTTTTTTTATTTTTTTTTTATTACACTTCTCTCGGGAGAGGCGCCGAGCGGGCGCCCCGAGATGCCACCAAATAACTGTTGCAGTTCTTTTTGAACAATTGCAGGTTGTAACGCTCCGGGAACACTCGCGCGGAAGGGAGTTTGTAGCGGTGCTGCCAAACCCCACGGTACACTTACCTAAAAACACTTATAACCTCATCCCAAGTCGCATAAGTGTTTGCTACTGCAATCTCATTAAGCACCTGAAAATGCTTCACGCATTAATTAGATCAAAGCTATAAACGTAAAGTCCCTGTAAAGAAAACTGACCTTTTCATGCATCTCTTCGCATAAAATTTTCCGTAAGATTTCTTTCTTTGCTTATCTGGAATTCCAAACCAGTTCGGCACCTTCGGTACCAGACAACTCCTGTAAACAAAATGTTTCGGTTTGCATACAATGTAACCGTCATGACAGGGACCATACATATTGCGCCATCTATTTTCCAACTTCCCCATGTGTACGATAAATTTCTTTACGTACACATTGGCCGGCGACCTTTTCTCCCAGCAATAAAATTCTCTAATTCGTACCATGTGCAAACAGAAGAACGCTGTTCCTACATAGGCTTCCTGCGATACCATAAACAATTCATATCGTTTGTGGTATCCGAAAAACATTTTTTTTCATTTAATGAGCGGCTGCTATTTATTTAGCTGACCCTCATTACCGAACGATGCATAAGCAAACCCATTAGCATCCGACGAGATTCGATTTGTTTACACACATCTCTTGGATGCCCATTATGCCTCTTCTTTGTGTTCCACGTTCGTTCTAATGGTTTTGATCCTTGAAAAGAACCAACGTACACCCATAGATGTGTGCCATGGCGATCTCCTCTAATGAGATTCGGTTATCACTACAAGTAAAGTAAATGCATCCAAAAAATTTTTTGACAGCGACTTAATATCGCTGAGTCGTTTTCCATCCGCTGACCGCCACGGTCACGCGTCGCTCCCTCTCTCCGTAAGCTGCGGAGATGCGCACGTCCCAGTCGAGTATTTGTCTCGAGTGCCGTTCGAAGTCGGAGTCGTTTCTTTTCCCACCAGTATTTGTGTAAAGTGAATACAAATGTTGAGTTTCTTTTTGACTAAGCGCTATGGCTATCTTTATACTGAGTTTTAAAGTTTAAATAAATATTTGTACCTAAAGCAGAACAATAAACACAACTTATAATACAAAAAAAAAACTAAATTCGGGTGTTTCATTTTCTATTGTTGTTCCCCTGGTGATCGTGCTTGGAACTCGGTTCTTTTGGTGTTCGGCGGAACTTCATAATAAACGGCGAGTGGGTGGATAGTAGAACTCTCGCCCATGCTAGCGTCGCGACTATTCAACCCACAAGTTTCACAGCTTCCCCGCTCAGTAACGGAACGAGTTCTGATGCAGGGATGTTAGCACCGTCGGGAGATGAACCACAAACGGGTGCGATCTGTCGGATTGTTCTGTGGAGGACATACAAGCCGAATTGGGTGGAACGATACCACGAATCTCCGAAGAACAGTACCCGTGATAATATCTGTAAAACAGACAGAGGTCGGCTATGCGCCTTCCATGTGAAAGCGGCTGTAGTGCCGACGTCAGTGCCGAGTCCCCAATAAGGCGGATCGCTCGTCTCTGTATGATCTCAATAGATCGAGGGTATGTTCAGGAGCCGAGCTGCAAACATGAGAGCAATATTCGAGCGCGGGTCTAATTTGGGACTTATACAGGGGAAGAAGTTGGGCCGGAGTAAAATATTTCTGGCTCTAAAATATAGCTCAGTGTTTATGCCATGATACATGCCCACAGACCGTGACGCCGAGCAATTTCAGGCTTTCCCCAGATTCGAGGGCCCGCCTATTCATCATCAGCTGTGGAACCGATGATCCACTTTTCTTTGTGAATGTTGTATATTGTGTCTTCGCTGCATTGAGGTCGACGAAAGTGGCCTTTTCCCACCGCAGGACCTTATCTAGAACTTGATTCAGAGAGTCAATCTGTCTACATTTCAGCTGGTGCGACGTAGATGCACCAATCGGCCGAACACTCGAAAAGGAGGAAACAAGCGTACTATTATCCGCATAACTGAATACTTTGTTATCCGCTCTTCGTCCAGTGGCAAAGCTGCTGGGATACTCCATATGAACGAAGTTTGCTCAGCAACGCCCTGTGCCAAACGGGGTTAAAAACCTTGAGATATCCAATACGACCGCCCTTGACTCACCATGCCGCTCAATCGCAGATGTCCATATATCGTCAAAAGGTCTCTCGTCGATCGCCTGCCACGGAATCCGTATTGACGATCATTCAGAAGTTCGTTGCACAAATTTGAGACAGAAGAACATTATAAGTGTTTCTTACGCAAAATTTCTCCGCCGTGTATCGATTTAACCAATAAGAATTGAGGTAATTTGGAAAAAAATGTAAAAAGCATCGACGTTTTTTCAATTATCTATATAAGCAATTCCCTTGTGGCAGTTCCGCCACACCCCACGGTTCACTTACCTAAAAAACCCCCCATAACTTCCACCCAATCTCATAACTTCACTAATGCAATCGCATCTTAAATGCTTCACGCATTAAATAGATCAAATCTTTAACCCAAAAGTCCCTGTAAAAGAAAACTTACCTCTCATGCATCCCTTCGCATACAATTCCCCGTAAGATTTCTTGCTTAACTTATCAGGAATTCCAACCCAATTTGGCACCTTCGGTGCCAGGCAAATTCCCCTGGACGAATTCCTAATAACAAAGTTTGTGGTATCCTAAACGCATTTTTCATTTAATGAGTCGCTGCTATTTACCCGGCTGGCCATCATTACCGAACGATGCATTAAGGCGCTTCTTCCTTTGTCCTTGCCGCCTACCTGCTTCGTTGTTCCATCGCCTTCGCGCGTGTTTTGAACATTATGATCTGCGCGATCACCCATGCACACATACTACCATGATCTCCATTACGAGTTCTGGTTTCCTGTCCCACAAAGAGAGACTTTACGTCTCTCTTGTGGTAAGTAAAACATATCCTTAGCAAGAGGATATTCACCACCACCGAATCGAGGGGGAATCAAGAACCAGATTCCAACCCTCGATTGAGTCAAATTACATCCGCAGACCAGCACGGTCGTTGTCGCTTCCGCTCTACGTCGCGCGGCGGAGAAGCGTATATATACAGGAGTCGGGTCGTGAAAGAAGTGTTTCACCGTGTTCAAAATTTATAAAGATCAACTTAATGTGAAATAATAAGTTCTAAGTGAAGTATAAAAACACTAACGTATTTGATAATGGCGGAGAACAAAGTGATTTTTATGTAGAGACTAAAACGTAACAATAAAGAAAACATTTAATTAATAAACGATCTAACGCCTTTCAGTTACTGTGCAGTGAGGGCTTGGTGTTTTAATTAAACGGTTTTGTTTACTTGCTGTGTCCCAGTGTCCTGGGTGTTTATCTCTCACCCTTTACTCCTGGTCGTGAATAAACGTGGCGGCGTTTCGTTCTTATGTCGGTGTTCTCTTCAACTCGAGCCTTTAGAGATGCTGGTGGAAGGAAGTGAACCGAGTGCCCATGCCTGGCACAATACTTCCTAATTCCCACACACTTTCCTTTCCTTGCGTCTGTTTGTCCGCCTTTTCGCACCTCTGTTGTGTCCCTCGAGCATCGAAACTCTCGATTGATTTATACTCTTTGGTGATTTTTGGTGTTTGCGTGGCATTCGTCATGGAATGGACGTGACCTGCATTTCGGCACGGACCTAGTGGGGAATTTACTCTTATACGCGGGTAGGTCAATAAGTCCTTAGAAACGCATACGATGGCGTTCATAGGATCGCGAATGGTCTGTTTTTAGGAAGCATCATTCCTCACTAGGTGTCTGTCAATTTTCAATTAGTTTCATGTTTCAATTTTGCATGAAAAATTGGCTATGAAAAAATGTCCGCGAGATGGGTGCCGTATTTGCTCTTAGCTGAGAACAAACGTGACCGAGTGATCTCTTCTAAGGCTCTTTTGGAGCGCTTCCGTCGCAACCCAGATGAGTTTCTACGCAGATTAGTAACTGTAGATGACAGATGGATACCCCACTACACGCCCGACACGAAAGAACAGTCAAAATAGTGGATTGTTAAAGGCGAACGGGCTACAAAGAAGACAAAGACGATGAAAAGCTGGAAAGGTGATGGCTACTGTGTTTCGGGATGTACGTTGTATTATCTTCATTGACTTTTTGGAGAAGGGACAGACAATAACTGGACAGTATTCATCATCATCATCATCAACATCATCATCATCATCATCATCATCATCATCATCATCATCATCATCATCATCATCATCATCATCATCATCATCATCATCATCATCATCATCATCATCATCATCATCGGCACCACAACCGGGATCCGGTCTTGGCCTTATTTAGCAAGTCCCGTGGCTTGTTAAATTTTCCATAATAATTTCTTTTTCCGGGCTAGGTTATTAGGCTTGCGCCAACTAGGCAGTATTATGCATCATTATTAGGTCGGCCAAACGAAAATAAGGTCGTCCTCATTTTCTAAAGACTTATTGGCCTCCCCTCTGTACTGAAATAGAGGGATTTTATTTGAAATAAAGATTGTAATGAGGGCAGGATCGGGTTGGCAGGGTCCCCATGTAATGGTTGTGGCGATGTTGCGTCATAGAATATAAGAGTGCCAGATCGTCTAACAAAATCCAGTAAAAAATACGGTGGGGCCTAATTGGCCGTCGGGTCTAACTGGTCGATAGAATAATCAACAAGAGCTGAAAGTCCTAAAGGATAGTTTGTTGTTTAACCAACCAGGCAGGGCACGAATGCCATAAATATCTGCCTGAATGAGAAACAATAAAGTAAGAAGTCTGTTTGAATCTGATTTATTAATTGAGAATTCGTTCTATAAATACTGTTTCGCCTACCAACATTTCTATTGCATACCAATATCAAGTAGGTTAGAAGCCATCATATTTCGGCTGTTTCATCAATTACCGTCATCACTTCAAATGTATTGCACATTGCATGGCTAATCCATAATGACTCAGTTCTCAGCTCTCACATAAGTGAGCGTCATGCACCGTGATATCTCGTATTACACATGACACACATCGATCGGAACATCTAGGAAAATGAGCATTGTAATGTCATACCTTTGCTTTGGCATGTGTCGTCAAGTATTTTGTATCAGTGAACTGAATTATTGTATCGCAGTTGAAGGGGATTATGTTAATAAATAAAGAAGAATTGTATCGACAACATTTTGTTTTAATAGTTAGTCTCAGGACTTATTGAACGATGTGTTATACATCATCATCATTGGCACTACAACCGGGATGCGGTCCTGGTCTTATTTAGCAAGTGTCTCCACTGGTACCTGGTCCATATGCGAGACTTGTTAAATTGTCCGTAATACTTTGTTTTTCCGGGCAAAGTTATTAGCCTTGTGCCAGATGTGTTATACAAGGTGGCGCAAAATTAATCACCCCGTCGGAAGATGTTATAATTTTTGCAAATGGCGTCGTACGTCAATCATATTTGACATTTGTGAACTAGACACCTGCAGTATACAAACAGACAAGCAATGGAGGGCTATACTCCGCAAGAGCGTGGAATAATTGTGTTGATTTTTTTGACCAATAATCGGTCGGTGGTGTTAGAGCAGCGTGAATTTCGACGTCGATTTCCTAATCCTGTCGCGCCAACTGGGCAAATATTCCAGCGCTTAGCTATTCGACTCGAACAGACTGGAACCATAGAAGTCCATGCAAGGCGGGGCGGCCACCGGACTGTTCGTTCGGCCGAGAATATCGTGGCTGTGGCTGGCGATGACGTTTAGAACGAAAAAAAATCAACCAGACGACGGGTCACGCAATTGGGCATCACCAGACGGACTTTACAGCGAATTTTAGTGAAATACTTACACATATTCCCGTACAAAGTGCAAACAGTGCATCAGTTAATCCCTGCTGACAATCAGTCGCGTGTGAATTACTGCCAAGCCATCCTTAATCTCAACAACGAAGAGGACGATTTTGTTTCGAAAATCATCATGAGCGACGAGGCGCATTTCCACTTAAGCGGTTACGTCAATAAGCAAAATCTTCGTTTCTGGCGCCCTGAAAATCCACGTGTGATGCACGAAGAGCCACTACATCGGCTCAAAGCCACTGTGTGGTGTGGCGTTCACACGGGAGAAGTGATTAGGCCGTATTTTTTTGAGGATGTCACCGAAAATACGGTCACTCTTATTGGCGAACGCTACAGGGTCATGATAAATGACTTCTTATTATCGGAATTGGAGGATCGGAGCTTGGTGAACATGTGGTTTCAACAGGACGATGCAACAGCACACACAACAGGAGCCACAATGGATATTATGAAGGCTGCGTTTCCTGGTGGCGTAATCTCCCGTTTTGGTGATTTGGCATGGCCAGCAAGATCGCCCGATTTAACCATCCCAGACTTCTTTCTTTGGGGCTATTTGATCTCGCGGGCTTATGCCAACAAGCCTCAGATAAATCGCGGCCCTTAAGGAGAATATTCGACAGGAATGCGAACAGTTATCACCGGAAATCTTGCAGAAAGTCATGGCAAATGCGATAAAACGGATACAAATGTGTATCAACACTAGCGGCAGTCACTTGACGGATGTCATCTTTTCCACTTAACAGAAAAAATTGTAAAGGTTCAAATAAAGATTTCCATGACCCAAAATCGTTATTTTTTATATAGTGAAAAAGTAATTCAAAAACAAAATTGGATGATAAATTTTGCGCCACCTTGTATATATATTTTTCCTAAAATGATATAACAGGTGTTTAGAGTTGTACTATATATATATATAAAAAATAATATATGAAATAATAAATAGCTCCTCGATAGTATAGTAGTTAGTATACCCGCCTGTCACGCGGGTTCGATTCCCCGTCGGGGAGCCTCTGGCGCAAGACTTTTAATGACCTTGCCCGGAAAAAACAAATCATTATGGAAAATTTAACAGTCCTTAGGACTTGCTAAATAAGGCCAAGACTAGTTCCCGGTTGTAGTGCCCATGATGTGATATATATATAATATTTAGTAAACGCCAAACCTGCTATGTTTCATTTCTGATGCCCACCATAAATGACGTTCGTTTTTTTTGCGGTTGCAATGAGACGTGCGTTTCGCGTTGAGTATTGCAATGCCATGGTTTAAGGCGCAATTTCTTACACTTTAAGTTCGATATAGCAAATATTTAAACTATATTATGAAATAAGTTAAAGAACCTTTTTTTGGTTCAGTCACGGCTGTTACCCTTTTCTCCATCAATCTAGTTTTGGTTTTTCAACTCCATCCGGGATGTTTTTTTAGTACACAATGATATACAAACGCTTTGTCAATTATAGTAACGTGTGCCGCCGAACTTCCTATTTCATATGCAAGTAAAACAACAAGCAATACCTATTCACATGAGAATGTGTACTTAAAAGACCCCGTTTACCAACTCAGTCAATAATTAGGCATTATTCTATAGAATGCTAATGATTTCCAGATATGTCGATGTTTACTCATCGCTAATTAATCAGACATCATTTAGACACTCAATTACAGATGGGCGCCATTGTATTTTTGGAATTTTAGTAGTTAAGGTTTCATTACGTGCCTAGAGGTTGTCAGCTGGCTCAATGGTCTAGTGGTATGATTCTCGCTTCGGGTGCGAGAGGTCCCGAGTTCGAATCCCGGTTGAGCCCAGGTTTTTTTTTTTGCTTCCTTCAACGCAGCTTACGTATAGTCATACGTATTAATGCATAAAAAATAGCAAAGTATAGCACAATATCGTATTTTACACTGATATCAATCTGTTTGTTTTATGTCGCATCTATGAATCTACTTATCTATCACTATGAAATGGAACCCCAAAATTAAGTCGAAATTTGCAGATGTTGAATAGTTGGCGGAATTTGATCGAAAGTAAAGCGTGATGGGATGTATTGCCTGACACTGTCGGTAAATCGCTGCCCCAATTTGTTACAAATACATTTAGGCAAACAAATAATAGAAATAATTAAAATATATAACAGTGTGTACTCGTGGTAATACTTCGCTGGTTGTTGGGTTCTCGGCTGTCTGGTTACGTTCTCCTTATTTCGGATCCTCGGACCTTTGCTTAAGATGGGGGCGTCCGACCTCTCAGCCAGCAAATTGGTTTACGAGCGTTCAACGTCCGCTTGTGGTATCTTCAGGTAATCCTTGCAACCATTAAAAGCAGACTCTAGGACACAATCTACCTTTACTCCTGTTACAATAATAGTTCGGCTGGTATCTAACAGAAAACACAACAAACTTCCGCCACACCTCGAACCGTATTTCTATTATAAAGATTCTATTTTATTCTGGCTTATCGCACATAGTCTTTCACGATTGTTTTCAGCACAAAAGGTGGCAACGTATATAAACGAGGGTAGTTGAAAACCGAATATATGTTTTGATGTTGCCGTCGGTGGCAGCTCAGCCAAATACTTTAATTACTCGCGAAACTTAGTGTACGTTGAACGTCGTTACTTTCAACAATGGTACGGCGCGGACTGACGACGTCTAAGGGAGTCTGTAACTGTACTAACTCGTAGGCTGAAAATGCTCATCCCCCATCGTAAGGGAAATTTTTCCAACGCATCTCTGCAACAGAATTTCCCATAGTATCTGTTAAACATAATTCCCCATCGTATCTGTAAAAGGAGAGATATTTTTTACTCCTGATCATCATTATCATTATCTGGTGGTTATAGGAATCTTGTTCCTTTGTCTTATGATCGGTGGTACGTCGCTTATTCTCCGATCTTTTTCTTGTGATTGTTTATCTTTCCCATCTGGCCTCAGAAACAAGGGTTCTCATGCTATTCAGATGGATACAAAGGACTATGGGATCGGTAATGGTTTGTTTGCATTTCCAACTCATAAACATCTATCGCGGGTAGTGTTGAGATGTTTATGGTTGCATGACTATTGCTCGGCAGCGAAACGATATGCTTTGTTTGCACAAGTGTGCCTTTTGCGTTAGGGTTATGCAAGGGATTTAGGTGCTAATTGCTATTAGCTACCAGAGTAGGCATCCGTTGTTCGGTTTATTTACCGACAATGGTGTTTCATGGGAAGCATCGCGGTGATGGTTAGAATGGGTGCTTGACTTACATGCGATGCCTTGCTGCATTTGGCGCATTGGTTTGGATACGATGTATGGATGCATTGAACTCGATATTGGAAGCTTTTGAACGTTTAGTTCCTTGATTTCTGATATCGACCTCAACGTCGTTGCATGTCATATTACCTTTTGTTTCAGGTGTGGTTAATGGCTATGGGGACACGTGTACTGGCAAAGGTGAGTATATTCCTTGGCGCAAGTATACTTCACCCTATAGTTTTTTTTTTTTTTTTTTTTTTTTTTTTTTTTTTTTTTTTTTTTGGTTTCGGTAGGAAGGTGGAAATCTTCAAAAGATAACTCTTGACCGATCCAGAGGCATGTCGGGTTTTTACCGACTAAAAACATCTCCCGCCGGGCTCATATTCCCGTTGATCCCCGCGGAACTTTCTTTTAGATATTCCATCGCGGGGCGGGACGGAGTTTACCTGTTACTCCGCTCGTCGCGTCGCAACTGCTGCATCATTTCACAGAGAATACCATTTGTTATGGACCATGCCTGTTTTAAGCTCCTCAATAGTATACTGGTTAGTATACCCGCCTGTCACGCGGGAGACCGGGGTTCGATTCCCCGTCGGGGAGCTTCTGGCTCAAGACTAATGACCTTGCCCGGAAAAAACAAATCATTATGGAAAATTTAACAAGCCTTAGGACTTGCCGATGATGATGATGATGCCTGTTTTAAACTAAACATGTATTCTATTACTCCTCCCGGAGTAACTGTCCGTCTCATATGTCTCTCCAAAATCGTTCGTGCGGTCTCGAATCTCACGCACTCTGTGAGTACGTGTTCCGCATTTTCTATTTTGCCTTCGCAATGCAAGCAGAATGGGTGATTCACATGTTTATACTTGTGCATCCATGTCCTGATATTAGCTGAGTCAGGTGGTAATTCAGCTCGCCATGTTTTCTTGTCAGCCATGTTTCTATACCAGGGATTATGGTGTGGGTCCATCTTCTTTTGGTGGAAGAATCCCACCTTCGTTGCCATTCTCTTAGGCTTGAGAGCTCTAATTGTGACCGCATTCTCCGACGATTCTCTTGAGAGACCTTATGCAATGCAGCGTTTTCTTTAGCCGCAATGTCAGGTGGCGTCCTCCCGGCCAGAATATTTATAGCTTCTTCGGATACCGTTCGGAATGCACAACATACTCTTAGTGACGCCAGTCTATGTGCGGAGTTCACTCCCCTCATGTACGACTTATACTGTGCGGCTCCTGCCCATATGTGAGTTGCATACATTATAATGGAGATGTTGACAATGGTTATGAGTTTCCTTATGTGGGGCCGGCGTCCTCCAACATTGGAGAGCAGTCTCGCTAAAACTTTGCATATTCTTGCCGTTTTTTCACTCGTTTTCCTCAGGTGTTCCTTGAAGTTCAACCTGTTGTCGAGTATCACACCAAGATATTTAATATACGGACTGGATCTGATTATTTGTCCTTCTATTTCCAAATCAAGGTGTTCAACTTTCTTGCGGCTACTTATTAAAACTGCCTCCGTCTTATGTCCAGCTAGTTTCAGCCCGGCTATATTCAGCCAGCATTTAATGCTCTGGGTTGTTTGGGAGCAAATATTCTCCAGGTCATCTAGATGTTTAGGTACGGCCACTATTGCCAAATCATCTGCGTACCCAATGATTCTAACCCCCTCCGGTACATTGGCCCTGAGTACACCATCGTACATTATATTCCATAATAGCGGAACTAATACAGATCCCTGAGGTACACCCGCTGTTATTTGATATTCCTGTGGTCCATCATCTGTATCATACAGCAGTCTTCTATCCGAGAGATAGTTTGCTAGTATACGCACCAAGTAGGGTGAGACTTGTAGATCGCTCAACGCTTCTAGAATCCGATTCCAATTCACCGAGTTAAACGCATTTTTAACATCTAGCGTCACCACCGCGCAATATTTCTTTGTACCCCCTAGCCGTCGTGCTCCAGCTATCGCTTTGCGAGCGATGTCGCACACCACAGATAGTGCCTTACCGGTTGATCTTCCTTTCCGGAATCCATACTGCGATTCAGAGAGCCCCGATGTCCCCTCAGTGAATTGTTCCAGGCGAGTGGCAATTACTCACTCAGTTTTCCTGTCGTGCCCAACATACACAACGGACGATAAGACGACGGCGCTTCTGGATTCCTGATTCCTTTTGGAATAAGCCCAAGTCGGTTTGGGAAATTGTCCTGTTTGAAGGAAGGTTGTGAAGAGACTGCTGAAGACTTCCGGGTTTTTTGTTAAAGCACTCTTCACTACAGCGTTCGGGATACCATCCAGTCCCGGGCTCTTGTTTTTTTTTTTGACAACCCTTGCAGCCAAGAGCACCTCTTTGAGGGTCACGGGAGGTATCTCTCCTTCAGTGATACTCCACTCCTCTTGCACTCTCAACACCTCATCACACTGTGGGAAGAGAACAGCAACGATTCTTGCCATGTCAGTTTTGGTTTTTTGCATTTGACTACTGTTGCTCTGCAGTCTTTTCATGACTATCCTGTAGGTGCTGCCCCATGGGTTGTTATTTAATTCATCCCTTAGGGAGCAAAACGCGTCGTGTTTACTTTTGTGGATCACATTCCTCAACTCTTTCCGTTTGTTGACGAATCCCGCATGCAACTGTGGGTATGTGTTACGGTTTCTTGATCTTTGTTGCAAGCGTCTTAATCTGTTGCACTCCGATCGCACATGCGCGATTTCTGAGTTCCACCAATAGACTGGTTTCATAGCCCCTGCTGGTTTTCTTTGTCGTGGCATAGAAGCATCACATGCGGTAGTTAGCCACTTCATAACTTTTACAGCCTGCCTGTTCGCATCGGCCTCTGCGTCAAACTGTGCGATTTGGTCTTCCAGTATATAATCGAGCAGTTCTTCCTTCTCTGTTCACCCATTTTTTTAGGCTCTCGTCGCCAATTTGCCAGTGATGAATCCCTTGTGCGGTAATATTTCGTACATCACGGCTTGGTGGTCACTGTGGGTGTAGGTATCCAAAACTCGCCACTCCATACTTCTTGCCAACATGGAGCTGGCAAAGGTGATGTCGATTTTGGACCGGCCTCTCTCGTTTATGAAGGTGTCATCGATACCATCATTAAGCAACACCACATCTAGGACTGCGAAGGCTTCAAGTAGTGGCTGTCCTCTACTGTTGGTCCTTGTGCTTCCCCATTCTACTGCCCAAGCGTTGAAATCTCAAGCAACTATAAGTGGGCTCTTATCTCTAGCTTCTTGTGTTATTCTGTCCAAAAAGCATTTGAAATATTCTATTTCCCACCCTGGCGGAGCGGAACAACAGTAGAAATGAATTCCTCTGATCTTACCATAGGCAATTCCTTCCAGCCGCTGGACACTTCTGCATTCCATGGGCGAATTTCCAGTTGTCCAGATGGCCGCTGTTCCGCTGCTGCCTTCCTCACATGTAATAGTACTAGTGCCAGGCATCCTGCGCTGTTGATGAGTACACCACGTCGGCACCATATTCCTTAACCGTTTGAGAAAAGAGATCTTGTGCGGCTCCACAGTGGTTTAAGTTGATTTGAATGCACTTAAACCTGTCCATTTTTATTGAGAAGATTGGACATCGCGTTTTTAAATGCTCGGCATTTGTAACTCCCTGTTGAGTGGTGGTTACCGCCTTCAATCCTGATTCGCAGAACATGCATTTGGGTTGTGCTTTAGAACCCATTGCTTTGTGGCCTTTTTCTCCGCATTTCAAACAGTTTTCCGAACGATCTTCTTCGGATTTGCAGGATTTCGCCGCATTACCGTATTGCCAACATCTGAAACATCGTGTGGGTGCGATGTATTCTCGAAGTCTGCATCTCACCCATCCAACCCGTTGGAAACCTGTAGCCAGCAACATGCTAGCTTTTTCTCTTGGTAAGCGGATCATGGCAACCTGCGTGCCACCTGGTTTCCTTCTTAAGCTCTCTACCGCTTCCTGCGGGATCGCTTTCAGCGCAGGGAACTCTCTAGCGCTCGCTGTCAGGATTTCCTCCACAGTGGTCACCTCATCTAAATCACAACACTCAACCGTGATTTCCTGTGACACTTTTTTGACATTAGCATCTTACTTTAGTACTTGTTGTACCTTTGCTTTCAGTGTCTGGGTAGTGGCCTCTGGTCGGCGTTTCAGTTCTAGCAGCAATTCCCCTTTTGCTGTCTTTCTAACTTTATTTACCCTATTTCCGAGTTCACTTAGCTCGGGCTTGGCCTTCATTAACTTCAGTATATCCGCGCATGTTTTTTCCCCGGTTTTGGATATTATTATGGCATCCGGGCGTGGTCCCCTTCTTTTCATAATGTTCTCAGTATCACCTTTTGGAGCCTCTTTACCGTCCAATCTCGCACCCCTCTTCCTTCCCCCCTGGCCAATTGTAAACCAATTATAATTGGGTGACTCAACACTGATCTGCCCCGGGACACTGCTTACGTCTGTGTGCGAATTTTGCTTTGGCTGGATTTGCACGTTTGCACCGCTTGCTTCAGGCTTCTTTAAACGATTTTTCACTTCCTTATCGTAAAGGCAGCCAATGGCCTCAATCAGCTCTCGCACGGCATTAGTAATATGCCTTTGCTTTTTAATTTTAATCGTTCTCGTTAATTCCGCGATACGCTCTCCGAGCTGACCGAACACCAAAGAACCATCGTCATCTCCATCACGGTTCTGACCCGGGCTCGTCTCCAAATCTCCACTGCTTCTTGCCGCCATATATCCTGCAAAACCTTCCCTTGTACAACTGTGAAAGCCCCGCTGATGCTGCGAGTAGAGTGGAGCAAAATTAAATCTGCGAAAAGCGAATACTGTGGGCAACCTCTATAGTTTATCACCAATTGCCGGCGGTTCAATTGTTAATAAACAAAACTTAACCGATGATGAAACAACTACAGTGTATTTTTTTTCTTTTTTTTTCCAATTTTCCACGAGGTTTTTCACTCACTTTTTTTTTGTCTCTCTTCAAATTTACACTCTTTTTTTTGTCACCGTCACTTATGGTATTACGAGGGTTGCCTCTTATGTTTCGGGATTTGGCAACCCTAGCGTTGCAATCCGGCAATTGACAGCTCTGTCGTAAAGTTGGACATTTTTGAGGTTATACGCACCCAGAACGTTTTGACAAACGAGCGCTATTTGTGTTGTTCACAGTAACTTAAAAGATTCATCTCGGCCCAAAAATGGAAATAAATCGTCAACATTTTCGTGCGATTATTTTTTACAACTTTCGGCGTGGATTAACTCAGCAACAGTGCATGGATGAACTTAATTCAATTTTTGGCGATGAAGCTCCATCAAGGACCAGTGTTTATCGATGGTATGGTGAATTCAATCGTGGTCGTAGTTCACTCCAAGATGAATTTCGTGAAGGTCGTCCAAAATCAGTTGTTGTTCCGAAAACCATTGATGCTGTGCGCGAACTGACATTGGAAGATCGTCATGTGACCTATCGTGAGATTGAGACAACCTTAGGCGTTAGTGGGACCAGCATACATTCAATATTGCATAAACATTTGACTGTCAAAAAAATTTGTTCGCGTTGGATCCCACACAATTTGTCAATCGCCCAAAAAAAGGCTCGTGTCAATTGGTCGAAATTAATGCTCAAAAAATACGGTCGCGGTGCTTCGAAACACGTCTATGACATCGTGACAGGTGATGAATCGTGGATTTACGCGTATGAGCCCGAAAGTAAACAGCAGTCGACTGTCTGGGTGTTTCAAGATGAGCCAAATCCAACAAAAGTTGTTCGCGCACGAAGCACTTCCAAGCAAATGGTCGCCTGTTTTTTCGGTAAAACTGGACATGTCGCAACCGTACCACTAGAACAACGCAGAACAGTCAATTCTGAGTGGTACACAACCATTTGTTTGCCAGTTGTCTTCCAAGAAATCAGGAAAACCAACCGCCGAAGACGGATCACTCTTCACCACGACAATGCGAGCTCTCACACATCGGCTGCGACAACTGCATTTTTGAGCACCCAAAACATCGATTTGATGGGTCATCCGCCGTATAGTCCTGACTTGGCACCGAATGACTTCTTTTTATTCCCGTACGTAAAAAACAAACTGAGAGGTCAACGTTTTTCGACACCTGAAGAAGCGGTTGCTGCATTCAGAATGCATGTGTTGGAGATACCTCAATCAGAGTGGCAAAAGTGCTTCGACAATTGGTTCAAACACATGTAAAAGTGTATAGATCTTCATGGGGAATATTTTGAAAAACAATAAAGTGATTTTCGATGATCAATATTTGTTTTTGTTCTCTAATCCCGAAATATAAAAGGCAACCCTCGTAATCACCACTTATTGTCATGTTCTAATTGCACTGATTTACTGTTTGTCTGTTCGATTCTCGGGTGTTTTTTCTTTTTGTTTCTCGTCACTGTCCGCGTTTGTGTTTTTTGTGTCCACTTTTTATATTCCCTCGCGTGTTCACGCATCTAAGATCGGTGTCCTATAGTGGGCTGAGTGGTTTGTAGAACCGCTACAAGGCCATCACAGAAACTTACGCCTATTCTGAGGGCCTTGACGCAACCTATTATTTGGAAGGAATAAAAAAATTGGAAAAACCTAAATTGGACAAAATTTATCGAGCTAAAAGGAGACGAAGAATAAAATGAAAAAATAAGTTGAGAAATAAAATGTGTATTGGCCGAAAAAATATATTTTATCCAAAAAGTCAATGGCTTATGAAACTGCCCTTATATCTATTACATTGTGGCCTGACCTGTTCTAAATTATATCAAAGCGCATTCTTGTACCTGTTACTCGGGTGGGTTTTAATTGTCTTTACCAAATGGCTCCACAAGGATCTTGCATGATGTAAGTGGTATGAGCATCCTTAACGCATGTGAATTATAAAAAGAGGTTGCCCAATTAAATTATTTCTACAATATATACCGAGTTAGTATAAAGGTATGTTCAGAAAATGTATTCTATTCAAAACCTACTATTTTAATACACTGAATACGGTTGCCTATTATTCAAGGAATAAACTGAAATCTCCTCCCGCCGCGTTATCTATTTCTCTATATAAACAATACATTAAACTGACTACCACTTGACTTCGCCACACCAAGGGCAATGGACCTACCCAGCATGCGGTCAAAAATGATAGGGAAACATATTAAATAATTATCTGCCCACGAAGATTATGTGGGACGGTGTAATCCGGTTGATTTCTACCACATGATTTTAGCGTAGGCCTAATAATCGTATTTAAAATGTTCAAATTATTTTGAAAACATCATCACATGCGAGAACGATATAAAACATCAGCCATTAGAAGCGAGTTGATGAATATCTTATGAACGGTAAGTTTTTCGGGCAAAATGCCAAATCAGAATTTAAGATCAGATAATGGCATCATCTAAAACAATTCAGCAAAATTCTGCATCTTGCAAAAGGTGTTCGCGTTTTTTAGTGGGTGGCTTCTATATATTGGTTAATTCCGTGAATCACAGTCTGATGACTGTTTAGCAGTTTTTGAAATGACTAAATAACGTACACCCGATTGTGTAAATAATCTAGCAACAAGCTACAACGCAAAATTCAACATCCATTTATTTTTCATCGAATCGACTTCAATATACTCATTTGAAAAAGTTGCCTTGAGCAAATTCTTAAGTAAACAAACAAAAAAATTGAATAAACATTTTATTCTTTCTATTTCCAGCACCGATTCCGGCTGGGATAACCCGTTTAGGCCGGGAGGTGACCTGTCGAGGGAGGCCGACGAAATTGTAAATATGATTAAAGGTATGTTTAAAAAATGATTTGTGGTGTGTTAGGTTTCAAATGCTTCAGCCACTATCTTGTCACGAATAAAAAGATCATTCAAATTCATGTCAAAACTAAAAAAAAAAAACAATACTATTCATCACTAAATAAATGCAAAACCAGTTAAAAACAATTCAACTAAATGAACTTCCTATACATTCTAAGCTAAAGTATAAAATAAAAAAATAAACAAACAAAAAGAGAAGGAGGCAAGAAAAAAGCAAGAAGATAAATAAAAAGCAGAATTAACAATAAGCATACGTTACAACTACACACATTTTTATACATTATATACAACACAAATTATTATAAATAAATGGTGTTTCTTGTTTACATTCAAACAAGCTTGTGGTATTTTATACTCGAAATAATTTGCTGCTTTTCCTTCCTAAATTTTATTTTGGTAATGGCTCACATTTCGGGTGTTTCGTTCCTGATCTTCTATTGGATACCGGTAAGCTCTGGGTGTGTTGCACCATGTTGGTAAGAAAGAAGACCTGGTCTTGGAAACAACTAAATGATAGTGGCGACTCATCTCACTCGTTTGTGTAATAAGTGAATACTCCTAACAATATATAATTGTCTACACACTACAATAGCGACAATTGGAAAATTATATCGGATAACGAATTTCATGTGGAGGGGCTTTTAGGGAAAGACGTGGACGATAAAAGTACTCAATGAAATCTTACGAGATTAGACACTCGTAATCATCTCGAATCTTAATTGAAGTGTAATGTTTAGTCGTAGATAAGAGATGAAGTGTGTGAAGTTGAAAGCACCTTTTAAGTACCACACCAAGAACGATTTTCTAAAGCTCCACTCGTGTCAATTTTGTCACATTTTAAGATAATTTTTGTATTTTGTTCTTCTCTGATTTTGCCGTAATTTGAGATAAAGTAAAAATAATTTAGTGGTTATTTGTAACCCTCATCATCATCATCGGCACTACAACCGGGAACCGGTCTTGGCCTTATTTAGCAAGTCCTGAGGCTTGTTAAATTTTGCATAATGATTTGTTTTTTCCGAGCAAGGTCATTAGTCTTGCGCATGACAGGTGGGTATACTAACCACTATACTATCGAGGAGCCAAGAGTTCCTTAATCCTTTGTAACTCTCGGCGAAATTTATTTGCTGCTATCATCATCATCATCATCATCATCATCATCATCATCATCATCATCATCATCATCATCATCATCATCATCATCATCATCATCATCATCATCGGCACTACAACCGAAATCCGGTCCTTATCAGAGACTTGTTAAATTGTCCATAATAATTTGTTATTAGCCTTGCCCCATTTGCTCCTATGTACTTGAATATTCGAGGGTTGCTATGTAAACGCTCCAATCGCAGCGTCTTCTTGCACGTACACATGTCAATCTATTTATTACTAATCTACTCGTACTTTAGTACGTACACCATAATATTTTCATCATCATCATCGGCACTACAACCGGGATCCGGTCTTGGCCTATTTTGGTAAGTCTCTCCACCGGTATCCGGGCCTTATCCGAGACTTGTTAAATTGTCCATAATAATTTGTTTTTCCGGGCAAGGTTTTTAGCCTTGCCCCATTTGCTCCTATGTACTTGAATATTCGAGGGTTGCTATGTAAACGCTCCAATCGCAGCGTCTTCTTGCACGTACACATGTCAATCTATTTATTACTAATCTACTCGTACTTTAGTACGTACACCATAATATTTTCATCATCATCATCGGCACTACAACCGGGATCCGGTCTTGGTCTATTTTGGTAAGTCTCTCCACCGGTATCCGGGCCTTATCCGAGACTTGTTAAATTGTCCATAATAATTTGTTTTTCCGGGCAAGGTTTTTAGCCTTGCCCCATTTGCTCCTATGCATTTGAATATTCGGGCAAGGTTATTAGCCTTGCGCCATAATATTTTACAAGAATATTTATTCGCAAGATAGATGCAACCTATAATGAGATACAATCATTACTAAGCTGACAGAGACTTCCGACAAAAGAAAAGTATTGACTGACTAGTGCGCCCTCTTGTTTCCTCTGAACAATGTAAGGGACAAATCATTTTCATATTAAGACCCCATTCTTTCCTTGAAGTTCTGCCCTAGCATTACCCTCTTGCCTGCCTTTTAAATGTCCGTATTCCAAACGGTTTCAACGAGAAACATTTGAAGAACTTTCTTGGATATCGATTCTCAAATCGTCCAACAAACAAAGTGAAATAAAACGGATCTCTTTTTATAGTTAATTATACAACGTAATTAATCGATAAGCGGGACGGCTCTGTCTGACCTCACTCTAGAACATCGAATTCAAAAATTACTGGCTGTTGCGGATTCGCACTGGACACAACCAGCGAATTCGCAACTGAATGCTGTCCTTGGCAACATAATAACAAATGTCAGTAACTAGCTGACATAATCAATTATTATTCTAGTTGTCAAGCAAGCAAATTGAAATACTCTCTCTTCTTCGTTCGCGCTTGGCGTATATAGATGTTATCCAAAGAAATCAAAATGAATCATTTAAATAAACTTCATTATTGTTAATTAATCTGTCTCCATGCTGAGGATCAACACCACGAATACTTCGCGGATAACTTTGTCGGCGAGACCGGAAAAATGTATCTAGAGGAAATGACAAGACTATTCGAGGCCCAGTGCGCTCTCGACTCATCCCCTCCAACTATGGAGAACAACGTCAATTACTTACACCCTACCGAGCTGCCCCCAATGCAGCTGCAAACAGTCGCTGACAAGTCAGCGGAAAAGGAACCGCACCACTCTCCAGTGAGTGAGAATCAGCAGGCCACCGACCGGAGCGCCGCCTGCCCAGAGACGGAACCGCATCCCATTCCAGGGAGTGCGCACCAGCAGGCCGCCGACCGGAGTGCCGCCTGCCCAGAGATCAACCCGGCCCATGTCCCGATGCACGGACCAGCGCCGGAGCCCCTACGGAAACAGGCGCCATGCACGTTTTGTGGGGCACAACACCACATCTACGCTTGCGAGGGTTTTCGTTCCCTCAAACCTGCTAGTCGAAAGTCTTTCGCACACAGGAGGAAACTGTACCTCAACTGTTTGGGTCGCTACATCATACGCGACTGCCGCTCCAGCAAGGTGTGCCGGCGATGCGAGCGGAGACATCACACCTTGCTGCATGTATGGAAACCCGCTATCGACGGGACAACCTCACCAAAGAACCCGACCCCCGGATCGACCGCCAGGAAGGGGCCTGCGCACACACAGCCAGCACCCCCTCAAAGCAATCCACGCTACACGCAACCGCTCAAGTCATCGTGACGTCGGAACGCCAACGGAATATTGAAGTCCGTGTTCTACTGGACCCCTGCTCCAGTGACACCATCATTTCAATGTCGCTCACCCGAAGGTTGCACCCACGACGCCAAGCATCGCCCGTCGCCACCTACGGTGTCGGGGGCACTTGCGGTCTTGCCACAGAGACTCAAGCCTCCATAACCATCGCTCCCCGCATACAAAGTTCGCGACAGTGGACACTGAAGCCTTTCATCCTGTCTCACCCATCGGTATATGTACCACCAAAACAAACAACGACGAGGGACCTCTCGTTCATGGCGGATCTGGAGCTTGCCGATCCGAACATCGCCTCCGCCGATAAGGTGGATATGATCATTGGGGCGGGCATGTACCCCCCTCATTGTGGAGGGTCTAAAGAAGAATCTACGTTCCGGCCTCGTCGCGCAGGCCACTGAATTGGGGTGGGTGCTAACAAGAGCAGCACCCACCACAGCATCAAGCTTAAAGATGCCCAGTCCTGTCACCAGCCACCACATGGCGATTTCTCGTAGGTTGCGACCTTACAACTCCGACCCAGGGGAACTGGTCGAGCATACAACTGTGGATGGCAGCTCACATAAGAAGACCTCACTCCTGGCCTATGTGTCGGACATGCCCCTCACCCGCTGAACGCCCGCAAGGACCACGGGCAATCGAAGAGCCGGAAGCTTGGCCGCCCAAAGGCTTCAAGGCAACACACAGCTACCACAATAGACCAAGGAACACGCAGTGCCCCGCTTGGCGGGCGGCGCTCCCCAGTATTCAGAGATCGACCGAGTCCCAATCAACCAGCACGCATCTCAGTGAAGCACCAGAGGCAGTACGCAAATGAGCCCGGGAACGTGGTCCGCGCCTAACATTCCGCCAGGACCCGCGGACAGCGCCATGGAAACCGCCACATCCAACTAAACGCTGCGGCCTCACACGCCAACGACCGCATCCCGCCGGCCGCTAACATCGGACGGGCGCCAATGGACGCAGTACTCGTCATCACCACGGATCTCTACCTAGTGAGACCAATCACTGGCCATCACGTGGTCACTGATCGTGGGTTGCGATCTTACAACTCCAATCCAGATCGCATGGCCAGTTCCGTGACCACCAAAAATAACGGTCTCCAGCGACGGGGACCAATCACCATCCTTCCACTGGAGGAGGAACCCCCCGACCAAGCTCCGGACGATCGTCCCCTGCAGCCAAATGATTCGCCAATGATTGGCGAAGGCGGGCGGAATGATGCGGATTCACTGGCCACTTTGAGTTTTTAACACCAACTGACTATTTTCTTTCCCCCCGGATACTTGTTTCCTTGTTCACGATACCGTGCTCGCATATAATGCTCCCGTCCGCCACGTCCCCATGTATGACCGTCAAACTACAGTAATAACGTGGCTTCTTCATACTTTTGCGAAGTTGCTTTTCAGATTGAATTGTCGCTATGTATTTATGATCCTTTGTATTGTATAGAACAATTGGTGCTGGTGCGTATTATTTTTCGGAAGAAAGAAAAAGGGCAAACAGCGCTCCGCAATAATTGCCGAATTCCAAAAGAATTGTGGGGGGTGTGTCAATCAAACGAGAATCGGAATATTTGCGTTCGCTTGGATATTTTATAATTGGAATCTTATCGATTGCGAATTACTCGAAGGAGCAACACCTGTTAAGGATGTGCTTCATTTTTGGCTCATTGCACTTAGCCAGAATACGGGACGACAAACAATTTTAGTTTTAAGGAATAATTTAATTTAATTTAATTTAATTTAGTGAGGGCAGAACCCACATATATTTAGCTTAGTACAAGCGATAAAATTTAACAACTATCTTAAAACTAAAAAATATACAATATGGTTAAAAAAAATAGAGGGGGGGGGGGGGGTGTTTGACGAGTTGGTTGGGGTTTATCCATCAATTATTACTCATTTATCTATTTAGCTTAGTACGGGTTGTAAGAGTGTAGACGTGGAGTGGACGTAGTCAGGAGGGGAAAGAGAGGAGATGAAGTTTGAGAGCAGTAGAGGTAAAGTTGAAATCGAAGGAGGTAGGGTAGGAGTTTGCCCACCGCAGCATGCGCGAAATGGGGTTATTAGAGCCGTAAGAAGTGTCGAGGGTGGGCAAATAGAAGACACGAGGGTTTCGCAGGTTACGGTGTTAGTGTGAAGTGCAATGATGGAGAGCAAGCTTGGGCAGTTGATTGTGCCTGAAAGGAGACGGTGGATGAAAAGGATATCGGCATGAGTTCTGTGCTCCTCAAGGGTGTTGAGGTTAATCAGATAAATCCGGCTTGTGTGTGGCGGGGGGGGGGGGGGGGGGGGGGGTCACCCAGTTCAGTCCGCGAAGGGCAAAACGCAGAAAACGATGTTGCACACTTTCGATTCTGCGGATATGGGACGAGTAGTGTGGAGACCAGTCCTAACTGGCGTATTAGCGAGAAGGGGGCGAACGAAGGCTATGTAGAAAGAACGGGAAACGTAAGGATTCGAGACTTCTATAGATCAGCGTTTCACAAAACCAAGGACAGAGTTGGCTTTGACAATAATTTCATCAATATGTGGGATCAAGTTAAGCTTTCTATCACATAAGATGCCAAGGACGATATGATCGTGCGATTCCTTTGTTGGGCGATGGTTTAGACTCTTTAGTGAGGTTATAAGGGGAGCTCATACATTCCTAACAGCTCTATGGTTTTTTTTTATCTCTATTTTATTTTTTAACATACTGTGTTATTTGACCAATATCCAATTCTTACATTAAGTACTACAGCTACTTTATAATACTGGTAATACAGTAATACAATTATTTGCATATATATATTACACATTTTTCAAACCTAATTGTATGCCCATTCATACAATTCGATGATCGCACAACTACTCAATTAAATTTCTGTTCTACCAAATTCTTGCTAACAAAACCTAAAATAAATTACTCAGTGTATACAATATTTCTGTTGTTATACACTTGTCTAATTTATTTTAAAAATGGGAGAGGAAAGGGTCAAGAAGCCATTTCTAAAGTCACAGTCACAGTCACACACCTGCTGGACACCACAAACTTCATGTGGAAATGGTTTATATGCCAAAACTTCTTTACTTCCAAACATTCCATTATATTTTTTTTAAATTAAGTTCAAAACAGTGAAATTAAAGATTTTTAAAAAACGCTCAAAACCCCATTAAATTAATTGACAGTAACAAGTCGTCAATGGAACCTTGAATCCTTCTTATTATCAGCTGTTGTGGATATTCGTGCAACGTTCCTTTGCGTAATTTAATGGAAACAATCCAGTGTCTCCACAAAAACAATCATGGTGTTGGAAATGTGTTAATTTATCTATGTAAGAGCATTTTTCATCATCATCATCTTGAACCCCTCCTATTCATTCTTACTCTTAATGATATAGACTTCAGTATCAAGCACTCCTCCATCTCTCTATACGCAGACGACACTAAACTCTTCAAGACGATCCACTCTTCTGTCGACTCCTCACTTTTCCAAATGGATATCGACAGCTTTTCAACTTGGTGCCAAAATAATTGCCTCGAACTAAATATTGCCAAATGTCAGTCAATCACTTTCTCCTGTAAACGCCCCCGCTCCCCGCTACGTTTCTATATCTTACTCAACCAACAGATGACACCTGTACAAACGATTCGTAACCTCGGCATCTTATGTGATAGGAAGCTTAACTTCATCCCACATATGATGACATTATTCTCAAGGCCAACTTATAGCGTTTGAAATAATAGAGAACTGACGCTATAACAGTTTGAATCGCCAAAAATGTTTACCTAAGCGTTACCCATCAGGCTACTGGCCGTGTTTTAGAATTTCATTTTTAAACTCGACTATACTCCACTGATGTGAATTATTTTTGTTATCGCTATGGTATACGGCTCTGATGTATTTTCTTGTTCGATTTTTCGTTCGGTGCTCTTCACTATTTTGATTGTGAATTGTGTGTGTATCTGTTAGAGTCGCCACAAACTCTGTCCTTGGTTTTGTCAAACGCTGGTCGAAAGGATTGTCTAATCGCTCCGTCTCCCGATCGCTTTCCACAGCCCTTGACCGTCCACTTCTTGAATATGCTACTCAGGTCTAGCCTCCTTACTACTGTCCCACATTCGCAGGATCGATAACCTCAACGTCGTTTTTTGCGTGTTGCCCTCCGAGGATTGAATTGGGAAAATCCCCTGGTTCTACCCTCATACACGAGCCGTCTTTACCTAATTAACATTAACACACTTAAATAGTGCAGTATTCATGCCGATATCCTCTTCATCCGCCGGCTACTCTCAGGTTCAATCAACTGTCCCGTCTGCTCTTCTCCGCCACATTTTACACTAACACCGATACCTGCGCAACCCTTGTCTCTTCTATTTGCCCGCCCATCACACTTCTTACGACTCTAATGAACCCTTTCCGGGAATGTTACGGTGGACAAACACTTACCTCAACTTTTTTGACTTCAGTCTCACCTCCCTCGCTCTTAAGCCCGGTCTCTTCTCTTACCCCACCTGACCTCGCCCCGGGCACCGCCTACACTCTCATAACGCAAACTCATATTCACGCCCTAGCATCCGGCCTATCCTCGCCCTTCTCTGTCTTCCCACTTATATTATTGTTAATCCATCTTTGTTTAGTTCCCTTTACTAGCCCCTCCTACTCATAAGTTAATCCCCACAAGTATGGTTATTCTGTTCAGTTGAATTTTATGGACAACAATCCGTCGGATTGTCTCGGTAGGCGCATATAAACCGAATTGTGTGGAACAATGCCACGAATATCCGAAGAACAGTGCCCGTGATAATATCTGTAAAACAGACAAAAGACAGCTACGTGCCTTCGATGTGACAGCGACCGTACTCCCGACGTCAGCGCCGTGTCCCCGATTAGGCGGATCCCTCGTCTCTGTATGCTCTCAAGTAGGTTGAAGGTATGCTTATGGTAGGAGTGGAGCTCCAAACATGAGAGCAATATTCGAGCGTGGGTCTAATTTGAAATTTATACAGAAGAAAAGGTTAGGCCGGAGTAAAATATTTCTTGGCTTTAAAAAGATAACTCCGTTTTCCTAAGGCGGACCTGGCGATGTTCGAGTTTATGCCACGATACATTCCCACTGACCGTGACGCCGAGGGAATGCATGCTTTCCCCAGGTTGGAGGGCCTGGCCATTCATCATCAGCTGTGGGACCGATGATCCACTTTTCTTTGTGAATGTTATATACTGTCTTCGTTGCATTGAAGTCTACGAAATTGCCTTTTCCTCACTGCAGGGCCTTATCCAGATACCGATTCAATGAGTCGATATGACTACATCTCAGCTGGTTCGTCGTTGATGCAGTAATCAGCCGGTCACTTGAAAAACAGGAAACAAGGGTACTATCATCCGCAAAACTGAAGGCTCTGTTATCCGTTGACTCCAACAAATCACTCGTGTGAATTATAAACAAGGTTGGAGCCAAAATAGAACATTGAGGCACCCAGAAATTATCAGGGTACAAATCCGAACACCCGTCCAGCACAACAACCCAGATTGATCGATTTTCGAGGAAACTCTTCGTCCAGTCGCATAGCTTCTGGGAAGGTCCGTATGAACGAAGTTTGCTCAGCAATGCTCCGTGCCAGACGCGGTCAAAAGCTTTGGAAATATTCAATGCAATCGCCCTTGACTCACCATGTCGCTCAACAAGGTTGGAGCCAAAATAGAACATTGAGGCACCCAGAAATTATCAGGATACAAATCCGAACACCCGCCCAGCACAACAACCCGGATTGATCGATTTTCGAGGAAACTCTTCGTCCAGTCGCATAGCTTCTGGGAAGGTCCGTATGAACGAAGTTTGCTCAGCAATGTTCCGTATCAGACGCGGTCAAAAGCTTTGGAGATATTCAATGCAATCGCCCCTGACTCACCATGCCGCTCAATCGCAGACGTCCAAATATCAGTTATAAGTGTCAAAAAGTTTCCCGTGGACCGCCTGCCACGGAATCCGTATTGACAATCATTCAGAAGTACGTTTCACTCCAAATATTTGATTGAATTTTTCTATCACCTTTGATAACATAGGCAGCAATGCTATCGGTCGGTAGTCTTGTGGGAGACACTTTTTTCGAATCTTTGGGATTGGCTGAACTCGAGCGATTTGCCGTTACCTGGCCATTATATACTTGTACACCTGGCGGTTCACTGGAAAGGGGTTCAGGCTACCGATAGCTGAAATCAAATTCCAGTCAACCAGTAAATGGTAGTGGGAGGTGGCCGCCGTCAAAAACCTTGGAGATATCCCATGCGACCTCCCTTGACTCACCATGTCCTTTAATCCCAGATGTCCACATATCGGTCATAATGGACAAAAGGACTCCTGTGGACCGCCTGCTACGGAATCCGTATTGACCAGAAGTCCGTTGCACTCCAAATACTTTATTAACTCAGTATTGAAGACCTTTTCCATTTCTTTGGATAACATATACAGTAATATCGTACTATCGGCCGGTAATTTTGTGGTAGACAGGTTTTCCACTTCTTTGGAATTGACTGAATTCGAGCGATTTTTCAGCAGGTAGGAAAGGTCCTCCGTGCATAAGATAAGCGGAAGAGTCTGCCAAGAACCGGCAATAGTTCTGGAGGACGGTTCTTAAGGACTGCTGCTGGCATTCTACCCGGGCCGGTTGTCTTCTTACAGTCCAGCCTACGTAGAATGCGTAGTACGTGGCCGGAACCTCATATCCCCCATCGAAGAGCGGCGCGATCACAGGTGGCTCCAAAAGATCGGCATCGAGGTTTGAATTCGCGGAAAATAAATTCGCGAACACATTAGCTTTATCTTTTGAATTTATGACGAACGTCCCGGTGTCCGTCACTAACGAAAGAAAAGAGGAGGATGCGACGTTACTGCTGACAGCCCTTGCCATTGACTTAAAGAGGCGCGAACTAGTTAGGCTCTCAAGGAGTTTATTGGTCACTCTGTCGTTATGAGCTTTTTTCGTGGTATCAATCGCCTGATTCTAACAAAATTCGTTCTGTTAACATCGGTGTGATTAGAGCGGCCGACTCCGCACATGAGCCAACGTCAGAGTCTCCAAAGCACACCTTTGACCACGAAAAGGACGCAAAAAAATCCCGCAAATCGTCCCAGTCAGCAGCCCTATACCTCCATACATAGCGAAACTGTTTAGGACGGTTATTCGTTTGAAATGCAAGTGGTTACGGGACCGATACCAAGCAGTAATCTGAGTTTCCCAGTGCCGCAGAAACCTCCACGGCATAAGCGCTCGGCTTGGATGTCAAAAACAGATCCAGGGTGTTCGCATAATCACCTCGGGCATCCGGCACTCGAGTAGGTTCCTCCACAATTTGAGTCATATTGCAGCAAACAGCAAATATTTCCGCCAGCCTTCCAGTCTCGTCAGTTTTGTTAGAATGCGCCAACCAGCCGGAATTGTGAACATTAAAATCGCCAAAGACAACATTGTCAGAAGCTGGGTGGTTGATCTGGATACAGTTGACGGTACATGGAAGGTGTTCGAAAAATGTCCCCGGTCGATGGTCGTCCGGGGAGCGGTAAAAACAGCAAAGAAATTTAACTTCAACCACATGCTGTCCAAGTTATTGTGCCTCCATCCTCTGGCAAGCCAAATCGGACCGCGTGAAGACGCAGACTCCACCCTTAAAATGAAATCTCGAATAGAAGTCGTCTCCTGAGCAACGGAGATATGTTGAATCAGTTGACGAATCGACCTGGGTCTCGGTTAGAGAAAGGATATCAAGTTTTGCTGCTTGCAAATATTGGTGGACGGTGTTTCCATTCGTATTGGTGAAACCGATGCCCCTGATGTTTCAAAAGGCCGTTATCAGTCGAACAGCGACAGGGTTTTGAGAACGAACCCGATTTTTTTTTTACACTAACGCGCGCGCAAAAGTGGTCTTTGGAGTACCTTTAAATGTCAGAGCATAATGCGACCGGAGTATATTTAGTATAAGTCTTCCGTTGAGATTGAGTACAACGAACTTATTAAAATGGTAAAATTGGGTAGGCCTGTACAACAAAAAATCAACATCTTATTTATCAAAAATATCATTAGCGGCCTTCTCTTCCTCTCTCTCTCTCTCTCTCTCTCTCTCTCTCTCTCTCGACCTCGATTTCCGCCTCCATCATTAAAATCCTGGCAGTTTTTGCACCACATTAATGGAAGAGCTCAATAATTTGGTCGCTCTAGGATTAATTTAAGTAGACATTTTTTTATGACAGCCAGTCTAAGCCTAACTAGATAACCTTCCCGGACCTCCTCATCCCCAGCCGAAAAGAAGGCTTTTGATGAAATTCGTTTTCATATTATTCCAGAAGCGCCTTGCACCCAAAACAAGCCATCTTACCATTGAATTCGCCAAGGATAATCAGAGATTCTTCCTCACGCTTTTCAGAGGATTTTTTAGTCGGTAATAGAAGCCATAAACAACCCTAGGCTAATAGCCATATCTAGTTGCCTGTAAGATTTTATAAAACGTCACAATTGGTTTTGTATGAGGACAGGTCAATAAGTCTTTAGAAAAAGAGAAAAAAACTTTTTTTTTTTGGGCAATTAATTTTTTATTTTTCAACATACTCTTCTTCACATTGTAGTTCAATACACTTTGACAGACGTCCTCCCAACTTTTTTAAGTCTTCAGAAAAATATGATTGGGATAGGTCCTTAAAATAAGCATTTGTGAGTGCATTTGATGTAAACTGTTGTCCGCTGAACCATTGTCTCTAACAGATACACTTACAATACACAAATAAATAGTGAAGAACACCGAACGAAAATCGAACAAGATAATGCATCAGAGCCGTATACCATAGCGATGAAATAACAATTCACATCAGTGGAATATACTTGCGTTTAAAAATCTAATTCGTATACGCGGCCAGTAGCCTCATGTGTTACGCATTGGTTCAATTTTTTGTGATTCTAACTGTCATAGCGTCCGTTCGAATCACACGTTCTTCACTATCAATCTCAAACGATATAATCGGTGACCTCGACGCGATCTGTACACACAGCACACACTCTCCCGTAGTAGACGGAACTTCACACACGATCATGACTTCCGCATAGAACACCGGTACACTCGCCTTCTCCAACGATCTCTCGCTCCGTCGTTCGCACACGAAATTGATCGTAACGAAGTTACTGAGGAGGGAGTAGTGTGGCGTCTCTCACAGATACACACAATACACAAGTAAATAGTAAAGAACACCGAACGAAAATCGAACAAGATAATGCATCGTCAGTTCGAATCACACGTTCTTAACTATCAATCTCTAACGCTATACCATTAAAAAGAAGTCACTCGGAGGTAGATCTGACGAATATGATGGATGGTCTATCAATTCAAACTTCAATTCCTCAATTTTAGCCGTTGAAACTGCGTACGTATGCACTCGTGCATTATCCTGGCGAAAGAGGAGTTTTTTTCTTCAAATGAGGATGATTTGCTTTTATTTTCTCGTTTAGCTAAACTAATAATGACGCATAATACTATCCACTTATCGTTTGTCCATTGTCCAAATAGTCAATGAACACAATGCCACGTACATCGCAAAACACAGGCGCCATACCCTTTCCAGCTGATTTCACCGTCTTTGCTTTCTTTGGAGCCCCTTCACCTTTAACAATTCACTGTTTTGACTGTTCTTTCGTCTCGGGAGCGTAGTGTTTGGTTCATCTACGGTTACTAATCTGCGCAGAAACTCGTCTGGGTTGCCACGCATGCGCTCCAAAAGTTGTCAACTGATAGCAAATGCAGCAACCATCTTGCAGCTATTTTTTTCATAACCAATTTATCATGCAAAATTGAAAAATAGTGAGGAATGATGCTTGTTAAAAACAGACCATTAGCGATGCTACGAGCGCCATCGTTGGCGTTTCTAAGGACTTTTTGACCTACCCTCATATATCTCTAATGATGAAGTCATCATTGAAACTGTTGGTTGTTTTGAGGCTAAAAATAAATCATTTTATACACATGGTACAGAAAAGTTAGAAAAGCGTCGGAATGACTGTATCGCATGCGCTCCGAAAGAGCCATAGAAGAGACCGCGCGGTTGCGTTTGTTCACAGCTGAGAGCAAATACGGCATCTATCTCGCAGATATTTTGTTTATACTGTTACGGACCTACTTCGCGTCCAGGTCCCCCCTAACATCCACTAAGCCCCCTTTTGTAGGTTTCCCCTCTAAAAGGAAAACAACTCGCCAAGTAGCTAATTTGCATAAACTCCTTTGTGCAAATTCTACTTGGTTTTTTGTGGTTTTATCCACTTTGCCATGATACGACACTCGTCCCACGTGAGACCCTTTCGGCCACAAAACTCACAACAACATCGAATGCAGTACACTCTACGATTCGATGCAGTTACTTGTTTCGAAGTCGATGGTCATTCCTGCCTTTGATTTGAGGTATTCACGGGTAACTTCCGTTGGTTCTGTGACCTTGGTTGTGTAGGTTCGGGATTATCCGCCTTCCTTTGTGTACTTAGTGTTCGACAGTCCTGGACATCGTGCCCATATCGATCATACTTCGTACACTTTGGTGTGTTTCGGCGTCGAAGACATTAGTCGTACAAATACCCTTCCTATTACAGAACGTGCAAGTCATGCGTTAACCCATAGGTTTGGTGTACGCTTGTCCCTGCATTGACTAGAGGATTTACTATGATAGTCACCTCCGCCTCTTTGAAGGTGTCGTGGTACTTGGGGCTCCTTTGGTTTGGACCCTGTTGCTCTTCTAGAAGTGTGTGGTGGTGTTTCCGAGATAAACGGGGTTTTCCCAGGTTGTGGGCGTGTGACGGGGTGAGATCGTTCTGGGAATCTAGTATTGTGTCCCTACTACCTGAGACGCATCGTTTATAGGCCTATTTTGCCTTTGCGTCTATTCCGAGGGTTTTGGTCGTGTGTCCCCGTAGGTCCTATCTAAAACCCTATTTGTTTCCTCTGGGGAATCCTGTTCATCCTCCCAATAATAGAATGGGCTATTTTTGAGAATTGGCTGCCTATTTGATGAGGTGGGGGCATGGTATTCGTCGTTCCTTTCAGGTGAAGGTGACTGGTCATGATATGTGTGTACCCTAGTTGGTATTTCATACCATCCACTCTCGCCCCTCATCTCATTCTCGATTTTCTCTAATTCGAGAACCCTAGCAATAATCCTATCTAGGGGGTCTTTTTCTGATTCCACTATCAGATGCCTTAGTTGGTCATTCCTGATTCCTATCATCAGAACCGATTTTGCAAATCGTTCGGTCTGGAAGGTGAACCCTATGCTATTTGCACTCCCATACTTACGTATTTCCGCCTCATTGCAGTCCGTTACTGCTTGCATTATGCGGTGGGTGAAATCGGCGACTAATGACCTTGCCCGGAAAAAACAAATCATTATGGAAAATTTAACAAGCCTCAGGACTTGCTAAATAAGGCCAAGACCGGTTCCCGGTTGTAGTGCCGATGATGATGATGATGATGATGAAATCGGCGACATCCTCTTCGCGGGATTGTCACATGCGAGAGAGTTTCGAGTGTAACTCTTCGTATGACGCGTGTGGTAGTAGCGTACTTCGGAGTCGTTGTTCAAACTCCTTGAAAGTCGCTGGGAGGTGTTCCTTGAACATGCGGCGAGCTTTCCCATTTAATTTCATGGGCAACCACCGCAGAAACATTTTTTCCTCCTCCTCTGATAAGCAGTCCAACGTCCTGTCACAGCTTTCGACGAAACTATGTAGTTCCCTCGCTGCGTTAGGACCTTTCTGGCCACTGTAGACTGCCACGTTGTTTTGGACTAGGTCTAAAATTTTTTCCGCATCCAACATAGCGGCGATGGGTTCCACTGTTCTAATTTCCGCGGATACTCTCCTTGTGTGGCTCCTCGTTTGCATTAACGGTAATTAAGTACGAGCGCTTATTTGTTTCCGTAAGGAGTGGCTACCCGGATTATTCTAACCGTTGTTCGCGATTAACCGGTAGCGAACCAAAACATGATTACGGAATTAGCAACCCAACGATGAGGGGGAAGGATCAATCTAAATAACTGACCCAACGATGAGGGACAAGACCCAATCTAGATAAATGAAAAGAAAGAAGAAGATAAAAACCTGCAAATAAACACCAGAAACAACGGAAAATATTTGGGTAATATTTATTTTTAGATTGTTCCACCCAACGTTGAATTTCGTCCTCTCTCCTGTAATTGGAAAAGAAATGGGGAAAAAGAGAAACAATATTTTTGTTTATTTTTGATTTATTATACGGGTTATTCTTGTATCCAAGCCGCTAGTTCCGCTAGTCGGCGTAGGGACGTTAGAGCCTCGGGGCTCTTCCCATTTGTATCCCCGACGGATTCGATACAATCTCAGCTGGTGGTAACCGGCTGCGCCAATATTGTTATGTTTTTGCACACAACAATTTAACAATATATTGGATTTAATAATATTGTTTATATTGATGATACTAATATCATCATCATCATCGGCACTACAACCGGGAACCGGGCTTGGCCTTATTTAGCAAGTCCTGAGGCTCGTTAAATTTTCCATAATGATTTGTTTTTTCCGGGCAAGGTCATTAGTCTTGCGCCAAAGGCCCCCCGACGGGGTATCGAACCCCGGTCTCCCGCGTGACAGGCGGGTATACTAACCACTATACTATCGAGGAGCCCAATTGATGGTAATATAGTAGTTATTATATTCTTATATGGTAATAGGGTAAGTATAGAGGGACTTACTTAAGTTGAGTCGGCCGTTGAGCGGTCGCTGCCGCTACTGTTGATGTTGATTGGTGACAGCGGTTGGTTGTTCCAGGACTGGGTGCAGGGGGCGGTGAGGTGGTGCTCCCCTGTTAACTTTCCGTTCAATTAGGATTATCTTGCTACAGATGCAGTCGATGTTTAGGATTATATATTTAGTGGGTACTGATGCGGTCGATGTTTAGGATCATATATTTAGTGGCTACAGACGCAGTCGATGTTTAGGATTACATATTTAGTGGGTACTGATGCAGTCGATGTTTAGGATTATATATTTAGTGGACTCCCTTTTGAGATAATTATTTTGACTGTCGACTGTGTCGTTTCGTCATTTAACGTCGAATGTCAATACTATTTTTATTTGCCGTTGACGTTTAATTTTTATCCGGCGCCAACGCCGTTTTATTATTATTTTCTCTACCAAGTAGAATTCGAACAAAGTAGTTTATGAAAATTAGCTACTTGGCGAGTTGTTTTCCTTTTAGTGGTAGAGAGGGAAAACTTACGAAAGGGGGCTTAGTGGATGTTAGGAGGGACCTGGACGCGAAGTAGGTCCGTAACAGTATAAACAAAATATCTGCGAGATAGATGCCGTATTTGCTCTCAGCTGTGAACAAACGCAACCGCGCGGTCTCTTCTATGGCTCCTTCGGAGCGCATGCGATACAGTCATTCCGACGCTTTTCTAACTTTTCTGTACCATGTGTATAAAATGATTTATTTTTAGCCTCAAAACAACCAACAGTTTCAATGATGACTTCATCATTAGAGATATATGAGGGTAGGTCAAAAAGTCCTTAGAAACGCCAACGATGGCGCTCGTAGCATCGCTAATGGTCTGTTTTTAACAAGCATCATTCCTCACTATTTTTCAATTTTGCATGATAAATTGGTTATGAAAAAAATAGCTGCAAGATGGTTGCTGCATGTGCTATCAGTTGAGAACTTTTGGAGCGCATGGGTGGCAACCCAGACGAGTTTCTGCGCAGATTAGTAACTGTAGATGAACCAAACACTACGCTCCCGAGACGAAAGAACAGTCAAAACAGTGGAGGGGCTCCATAGAAAGCAAAGACGGTGAAATCAGCTGGAAAGGGTATGGCACCTGTGTTTTGCGATGTACGTGGCATTGTGTTCATTGACTATGGACAAACGATAAGTGGATAGTATTATGCGTCATTATTAGTTTAGCTAAACGAGAAGATAAAGCAAATCGATGTTAACGGGGACCTGGACGCGAGGTAGGTCCGTAACAGTACCCAATTTATCAGATACCTACGAGGTATATATTGTATTTGACAGATACCAAGTCAGGAAGGATTCTTACTAAAAACAGACCATTAGCGATGCTAGGAGCACCATCTCTTGAGCCCTCGTACTTTGAGCTACTCCAGTCTAACGATTCCAACCATACCCCCATAACCCCATAACAACCATTACTGGGGAACTAAAAACAGACCATTAGCAAATCTAAGAGCACCATCTCTTAAGCCCTCGTACTTTCAGCTACTCCAGTCTAACGACTCTACCCATATCCCCATAACAACCATCACTGGGGAACATTGCCGACAACAATTGATGCAATTGAGCCAAACATTAAAGCTCAAGTGCTATCAAAAGATATGACAAAGTGATCTTTCAGCATCACAACGCTCGACCATATGTTGCAAAAGTTGTCATGGAAACTTCGGATGCACTTCAATGAGATGTCCTACCCCACCCGCCGTATTCACCAGACATTGCTCCTTCCGACTACAACTTGTGCCGGTCGATGACTTATGGCCTAGTCGAGCAGCACTTCACTTCTTACGAGGAAGCCAAAAATTGGGTCGATTCTTGGATCACATCAAAAGACGGGACATTTTTTCAACGCGGAATCCATATACTGACTGAAAGATGAGGAAAAATCATAACTAACGTGTCCTTTAAAGAACTTTTTTTATCCTTAGTCTTAAAAGGTTCAAATTATAAAAAGTGTAAAATGAACTTTAAGCTAATTTAACTACATATTTCGAAGAACCACCATACCAAGGAATGCGTGGATCTGGTGATCATCTTCCCGTATGGGCACAAATCTATAAAAAAAAAAAAAACGTCTAACCGGTGTTCTTCATTACAAATATACAATAGAACAACATATTTGTGGACATGTTTCTCTTAGAACTTGGCCAGCAAATAAGGAGATACTGGAGCGTGCACTTTGTAATTAGTTTATAAATTCGCATAAGATAGGTTCAAGAATTCCACAAACTACTAACCGATCGATATGTGGACCTTGCGGATCGCCAGCCAAATCATATGCTCTAATATGCCGATCGTCATCGTATTTAAATTCCCAAGTTGTAGCCAAAAATCATATATTTCCTGATAATGGGGCAAACGGATAAATTGCGATTATCCCCAGACTTATCGACTGGGTCTTCTTTTACAATGCACCACTGTCTATGGTTCATGGGTAAGCAAAACGCATCAGAATTAACTTAAAGAACTTATGCATAAACACCATCCACTCACCAATCATAATGCCTTTCTTTTCGTTCATCCGTGACTCTGCTGTAACAGTCGTATTTAAAATTCCGCTCCTTCTTTTTAGGTGGCAAACCAATAACACCAACTGGAAATATGAACCATGCTATTTCAAATGGAAGTGCACAAAAAGATAGTCATTCAATTGAAAATGGAACGGCCGTAGTAGATGGAGCGACAAAAATACAAGTAAAATCCATTAACATTACTTTAAGGAGCTACTAGTATATAATATGAACACGTTGACAATCTATCCAATTACAGGTTGCGCAATCGCAGTCAGCACAAAAAGGTACAAATTCGCCACAATTACGGCCAACGGCGGCTACGACAAATGCAACAACTGCTACAGCAAATGCAGCTAATGGTGTCCCAGACGCGAATGGGACCGCAACTCAAACTCAAGTATCGAATAAGGTAATTCCAGGTCCGACTTCAGCTAGTCACGTAGTCATTGATGACAAAAAGAATAAAAAGAAGGGATGCTGTGTTATCCAATAGGCAAGCAAAAACAAACAAAAAAAAAGAAAGTAAAATATGTAACAACAAGAAAATTAAAACACAACACAATAAAAAAAAATATTTTTGGTAAAAACAAAACCACGAAAAATGGAAAAACAAAAAACAAATGAATTAAAATATAAATAAAACACACAAAAAAAAACATATAAACAAAAATTGAAAAAAGAAAATAAAAAATACAGTTTTTGTGTAACATGTAGGCATTGTAAAAATGATTACATCTATCTTCGCTTTATTTGCTTCTTTATTTTGTATATTTTATATATTTATTCCTTAAATATATATTAATTGTTTATATATTTCTACATAATTTATTTTACATTTTGAAACAGAAAAGAGAAAACAGTTACAAATAAAGATATATATTATATATACATATAAAAAGAAATCCTTTAAATATCTCTAGCTAGGACAGAACGGAATATTATCAATAGAAACGAATAACTATAACAACAGAGGAACTATTTAAAATGAAGAACAAAAATATTTATATACACACAGTTAAATATATATATACAAATATATCCACACACCATATATGTATAGATATGTATAACAAGAAAAATCGAAATTAATATGTGAGACACCTTCAAACCCCAGAATGTAATGAAATTATTTTAGATTAACCTTAAATTGTAACTTCAACTGGTATTAACTATTAATATTATTTGTATAAACATTAAGAACCAATTTTCCTCATATATTGTGTTTCAAGAAGAAAACAAAAACACGCAAACGTCTACTTTTTATATTATGTATAAATATATATCTATGAATATATATACATATAATTGGATAAATTATATACACACATATGTAGATATAGATATACATATATATTTATTTCCAACTATTTAAAATGTGTGTAGAAGTTATAGTTTCTATTTAAATTCTGTAATTACAATAAAAACAAAATGATCACACAATTTATTCTTACTGTATTTTTGTTGTATCAATTTGTCTTGTATTCTGAACTTTGTTCTTTTTTTTAAGAGAGAAAAAAAAAACAAAAGATTCGCTATAGAAAACAAAAAACAAAATAAAAGAATATACATGAAAAAAAAAAACAACAAAATTATAGTACTACCTGTACATAAAACAACACTAATTGGCGCATAGAACGTGTTTTATTTTTCAGAGATTTCACGCAGCAATAACCTTTTATTTTTGATCTACGAATGTATTGGTTTGCCGCAGTATTCGTTCTGCTGTGACTGCCGCTGTTTGTTTTTTGCTACTAAACGAGATTTGGCGTGCATTATATCTAAACTATTGAAGACTTCTACATATAACCCTGTGGGGGTTCTTTAAGTATTCCCTAAGAACCACCCATTTCCGTAAATTACCTGGCTGCTACTTACCTGCAAATGAGCAGCGTAAGCTACTCCGCATTACCTCCCATAGGAAAACATAGGTCCACGGCAAGACTATCATCTAGCCGTGACATCAAACTTTCACCTCGGGGCAGGCTTGCACCCACCGCATCATGCCCCCGAAATCTAATTTAGTTACCTCATCAGGTAACCAGCAATTATCCATGAACATGTCAATGCCCAATGCTAAAAAGCATTTTCTCATACATGTGTGTGGGAATTAGAAGTATTGTGTCCGACACGGGCACTCGGTTCACTCCTATCCCCATCCGTCTGTCACTAAGGTTCCACCAAGTAAAACGCCAAACCAAAAGGACGAAACGCCGCCACGTTTGTCCACAACCGGGAGTAAGGGAAAACACTGTCCACCAGATAGCAATTAAAACACAAGTTGTTCTTAATTAATTTTTAGTTTATTTCACTTTCGTTATTATTAATATTAAATTGATTTCTTATAAATTTTAAACAAGGTGAAGCACTTTTTTTCTCGACACGACCTACGCTACTCCGCTGCGCGACGGGGAGCGGGAGCGGCACGACCGTGCTGGTCTATGGATGTAATAAGACACAAAGATTCAACCCTCGTTTGGGGTGAGTTTGTGGTGTGGTGGTAGATATCCTCTCCACTAAGGACATGTATTTACTTACCACCAGAGAAACGTAAAGTCTCTCTTGGTGGAATAGAAAACCAGATCTCGTAATGGAGATCATGGTGGTATGTGTGTGATCGTTCAGATCTGTGTTGTTTACCCATGCGCGAAGGCAATGGCAAAACAAAGCAGGCAGGCGGCAAGGACATGTCTATGAAGAGCATCGCGTCTAAATAAATAGACGACGATGCTTCGAAGAAATGTGGTAAGAGAAAAGATGAGACGAGGGCATCATAAAAGACTTAGATGAGTGATGCCCTTGTTTAAATATACGAATAGACATTGAGAAAAGGTGCTAATGGGTTGGTGGACTAAACGAATCCCTTGCTTGCATTTGTATATGCAGGGAAATTCGTTTGTGAGAAACGGATTCTATATTTGCATTGTTTATGCTTTGAATTCAATCCGGCGGCTATGCGCGAAGTCGATGATTGTTTGGAGATTCAAACAAAGGAGCATTTCTGGGTAAAGTACTTGCAGCTGTATCGATAGTTGCAAGTCATTGCAAAGCAGATTAGATGGTTATACAATGACGGTTTGTATATACCATCTGTGTCAATTGTACATGGCATCTATGGCGACGCCTGGATCGAACTCTAGTGTGAATATCTACATCATCATCATCATCATCATCATCATCATCATCATCATCATTATCATCATCGGCACTACAACCAGGAACCGGTCTTGGCCTTATTTAGCAAGTCCTGAGGCTTGTTAAATTTTCCATAATCATTTGTTTTTTTTTTTTCGGGCAAGGTCATTAGTCTTGCGCCGAAGGCTCCCCGACGGGGAATCGAACCCGGGTCTCCCGTGTGACAGGCGGGTATACTAACCACTATACTATCGAGGAATATCTACACTAATTGGAAATTCGGTTGTGGGTCGCTAATGCAGAGATGCATTGATACATGTATGAATGCCCATGTAGGAAAAATTCTTTGCAGGCATTTCCAGGTAATGCATTGAAAACATTAACTATCCTTGGGAAGAAAATGTTTTTGCTGTGGGGGGATTGCGGTGCAGGTGTGGGAAGGTTGGAATTTGCCTGGCAACCGAAGGTACCGAATAGGTTTTGGTTTTATGCGCCTGTATAATGGAAAGAATTCTTATAGGGAATTTGTATGCGATGAGATGCATGAAAAAGTTAGGAATTCTTTAACAGGGACTTTTAGGTTATATAAATTTGATAACCTAGATGCGTAAAGCGAAATACATGATTAGGGCGAGAGCAGGTGGACCTCAGAGAACACATATAAACGTCAGGGGCAAGATATTTGAAAATGTTAAAGAATTTAAATATCTGGGAACGATACTGACGACCAGAAACGAAACGTCAAAGGAAATTAACAAAAGACTACATTCCGGCAACGCTAGTTGGCATGCAGCCAATAAACTATTGAAATCCAAACTGCTATCACGTAATATAAAGCTCCATGTCTATAGAACCATAATCATGCCGATTGCTCTATACGGATGCGAAACATGGGCTCTCACAAAACGAGAAGAGAACAAATTCCGCGTATTCGAGAATAAAGTTTTAAGGAGTATATTTGGCGGTAAATATGCCGAGGAGTCAGGACAATGGAGGAAACTCCACAACCACGAATTGGAAGAGCTATACCGCGAACCTACAATAGTGAGAGTAATCAAGTCGCGAAGATTAAGATGGGCCGGACATGTGGCGCGAATGGGCGATGATAGGACCGTGCATAGAATTCTTGACGGTAAAATAATGGGGAAGAGACCGACAGGACGGCCGCGATGGAGATGGGAGGACAATGTTAGATTGGACCTCGAAGAGATCGGATCGGATGGTCGAACGTGGAAGGAGAGCGCACAGGACAGAGAACAATGGCGGGGCTGAGTTGGTGAGGTCATGAACTTCCGGGTTCCTACAGGCAAGTAAATAATAATAAGATGCGTAAAGCACTTAAGGTGCTAATGCGATTGCTATTAGCGAAAACTTATGCCGATTGGGATGTGGTTATGTGGGTTTTTCAGGTAAGTGGGCTGTGGGGTTTGGCGGAACCGCCACGTGTGCATGACATGTTCATCCTCACTACTGCTGAACCATCGTTCGATCGCCCAAACAACAACCTACAGCGCAGCCCATTACTGGCCGCTGACAGGAATTTCAAGTGTTGTTTTAATACAAACACACACCCGACACATCGACCGACGAGACGTTGCTGTACGCAGTAGCCAATGAGTAAACATGCATTGCTCCTATACCCTTAGGTTCGCAACACTTGCGACCAATTCCCTATTATCGCCTTATAGCGTTAAGCAAGGATAGTGAAGAAGGTGAATTGAACACACGATGAAACGATTGAAAAGCGAAGCAGTGAAGCATCAGACTACTGACCGTGTTTAGAATTTGATTTCCAAACTCGACTATATTCCACTGGTATGAATTATTTTTATTTTATCGCTTGGTATACGGTTCTGATGTATTTTTCTTATTCGATTTTTTTTCGTTCGGTGTTCTTCACTATTTTTGCTTGTGAATTGTGTGTATCTGTTAGAATCGCTACACACTCCCGCCGCAGTAACTTCGTTACGATCAGATTCGTATGCGGACGACGGACGAACGAGAGAGAAGCGAGAAAACGTCGGAGGCTGGGCTCTATGCGGAAGTCGTGACCGTGTGTGAAGTTCTGCTTTACTATGGGAAGTGGATGCTGCGTGTTCAGATCACGTCGGGGTCACCAATTATAGCGTTAAGCAAGGATAGTGAAGAAGGTGAATTGAACACACGATGAAACGATTGAAAAGCGAAGCAGTGAAGCATCAGACTACTGACCGTGTTTAGAATTTGATTTCCAAACTCGACTATATTCCACTGGTATGAATTATTTTTATTTTATCGCTTGGTATACGGTTCTGATGTATTTTTCTTATTCGATTTTTTTTCGTTCGGTGTTCTTCACTATTTTTGCTTGTGAATTGTGTGTATCTGTTAGAATCGCTACAGCCTATCAACCGATCATGGGATTTGGGCATGAATATGATCGTTGTTTAGGCAAGCATACCCACGTTCGTGCTCTATGATGACCCTTGGAAAAACTAAAGTAAACACACAGTATCTCACTGTGTTTGTTTTGCTTACCAACGCTGGTCCATGGTTCCCCTGGGTCGCAAATTCCTCACCACTATATCCATGTACCAGCATATTAATCCAAATAGATAACCATCCATAGCTCCTCAATAGTATACTGGTTAGTATACCCGCCTGTCACGCGGGAGACCGGGGTTCGATTCCCCGTCGGGGAGCCTCTGGCGCAAGACTAATGACCTTGCCCGGAAAAAACAAATCATTATGGAAAATTGAACAAGCCTCAGGACTTGCTAAATAAGGCCAAGGCCGGTTCCAGGTTGTAGTGCCGATGATGATGATGATGATGAGATAACCATCCAGCCTGACCCTTTGCCACCGTCGGCAAAATTTCTATTGTCTTAATGTCGACAAAATATCTTCCTTTCTAGTGCACCAGAGCCATACGGCTAAATCAAACAAACCCCATATCTTCGTCACCATCGTCACCAAAGAAGGTATCGCCTAGAACGGCATTACATGAACACAATGCCTGCAGCCCCTTTTAGCTCGTCCATTTGTTTGAACAGGTGCAGGACCGATCGTTGTCGGTATTGCAGGTTAAGGGGCATCGTACTTGTCCTATACGGGCAATGGGAAATCCCCCCATTTTACTCTTTTTCGATCGCCCATTGGCCGTCGCCAAGTTGAGAATGTTCGCTCCTCCCACATCGATGTGATCCACCACCGTTGAATCTGACGGATGTGTATTGCATCGAGGACTCAAAATTCATCCTTCTAGGAGAGACGTCGAGTCTCTGCTATCGTGGTTGGACAATTTTATAGTCAATTCAAAAATAACTGGAGTCAGATTTAAACTTCTTAAGCGTACACACGCTAGTTTTCATGTCGAGTATTTGTCGAGAAACATAAGTTCTATGGGAGTGAATTTAATCTTTTATAGGAATAAATTTACTTAAATAATGGTTGCCAAATACGGGCGTGACGTTGATTCATAGAGTTCGTGTACCACACAGTAAATAACACGTGCACAGTGAAAATTAAAATCAAGACTACAGAACAAACAAAACGACCCATATTTTAAAAGACAGTTCCAGTGTTTGTATTTAAAATAAAAACTATGTTCAAGTTAAGAATAAAATAAAATAAGAGAAGAAAGTATACCTTGTCGAGTGTTTGTCTTTGCTGTTCTGTGTCCGCTCCACCATAGGAATCAACGGCTGTTCTGTTTTCTCAGGTGTGTCGTCTAGAGAACTCATTAGCTGGGGGGAGAGTAAATCAGTGCCCATGTCTCGCATCCCAATATCTCCAACCCCACAACCCCATCGATGGACAAGAGTACATAGTATCTATAAAATCAGAGTTATGTAGAGAGCTGTCATCCAAGACCGCACAGCATTCGTAACAAGACGGGTTTGGTACACATCGAAAAATGAATACTACTCTTGTCGGTAAGCAGATGTATACCTTTACTCCTTTTCGAACTAACCCACGCTCGAACTAAGTGAACTCGGAAATAGCGTGAAGAAGTTCGAAAGAGGACAAACGAGGAATTGCTTCTGGAACTAAAACGCCCACCAGAGGCCACCACTGAGACACTGAAAGCAAAAGAACAACGACTATTAAAGAAAGAGCCCAATGTGAAAACAGTGTTATATATATAGCGTTTGCGACGGCAGTGTTATATATATAGCGTTAAGAGGGTGTGATTTGAACCTACGCTATCACGGTTAAAATCACTAAAAGATAGAACAAGAGCTCAAAGCAACAGGCCACTACCGCGTGTCCGAATTTGACTTCTGAACTCAAGTACACTCAACTGATGTGGAAATGCTATGTATGTTGTTGTTGTTGTTGTCGTTGTCGTTGTCGTTGTCGTTGTTGCTGCTGTTGCTGTTACTGTTGCTGCTACTGTTGCACAGAATTCATATGATGTTGTTCCATGGTCGTTAACATAAGCTGTTCTAGCGATGCGAGAGACTGTTCAACAGGGTCATCAAATTGTGGGATTTGTCTTAGACCAGTTGATAGAGCTAACATAGTTTTTGATACGGAGGACGGTGGGGCAGATGATGTAGTGGGTATAGTTGTTGCTGAAAACGGTGTCACCAATGGACCTAAATGGGGAAAAAGGTGCCCAAGGGACAGATCTTTTTTTTTTTACTACACTTCTCTCGGGAGAGGCGAACCTATAGCGCCGAGTTGGCGCCCCAAGATGCCACCAAATAACTGTTGCAGTTCTTTTTGAACAGTCACAGGTTGTAATGCTCCGGGAACACTTGCGCGGGAACTGAGTTCTACATCTTTCCTGCTAGGGAACGGAACGAGTCTTGATACAGGGTTGTTAGCGCCGTCGGTAGATGAACCGCAAAGTGGGGCGATCCGTCGGGTCTTGTGGAGCGCATATAAACAGAATTGCGTGAACCAATACCATGAAGCTCCGAAGAACAGTACCCGTGATAATATCTGTAAAACAGACAGAGGTCGCCTACGCGCCTCCGAGGTGATAGCGACTGTAGTCCTGATGTCAGCGCCGATTACCCGATCAGACAGATCGCTCGAATCTATATGCTCTCAAGCAGGTGGGTGGTATGTTTAGGAGCAGAGCTCCAAACATAAGAGCAATATTCGAGCGCGGGTCTAATTCGGGATTTATACAGAAGAAAAAGTTGGGCCCGAGTACAATATTTCTCGGCTCTAAAAAGGTAACTCAGTTTTTCAGAGGCGGACCCGGGATGTTCGACACGTGTTTATGCTACGACACATTCTCACAGACCGTGACACCAAGCAGTTTCAAGCATTCTCCAGATTCGGGGTCCTGGCCATTCGTCATCAGCGCTGGAACCGATAATCCACTTTTCTTTGTGAATGTTGTCTTCGCTGCATTGAGATCGACGAGATTGGTCTTTCCCCACTGAAGGACCTTATACAGATCCTAATTCAGAGGGTCAATCTGTCTATATCTCAACTAGTGCGACGTTGATGCACCAATTGGCCGATCCACAACAACCCAGATCGATCGATTTTCGAGGAAACTCTTCGTCCAGTCACAAAGCTGCTGGGAAAGTCCATATGAACGAAGTCTGCTCAGCAATGCCCCGTGCCAGATGCGGTCAAAAGCCTTGAAGATATCCAATGCGACCGACCTTGACTCACCATGCCGCTCAATTGCAGATGTCCATATATCGGTTATACGTGTAAAAACGTCTCCCGTGGACTGCCTGCCACGGAATCCGCATTGACGATCATTCAGAAGTCCGTTCCACTCCAAATACTTAATTAACTCAGTATTGATGACTTTTTCCATCACCTTAGACAACAGAGACAGTACTGCTATCGGTCGGTAATTTTGTGGGAGAGACTTTTTTCAAATCTTTGGGATTGGCTGAACTCGAGCGATTTTCCAGGTAGGAAAGATCCTCCGTGCATAAGATAAGCGAAAGAGTCTGCCAAGAACCGGCGATAGTTCTGGAGTACATTTCTTAAGGACCATTGCTGGTGTTCCGTCCGGGTCGGTTGCCTTCCTATAGTCCAATTCACGTAGAATGCGTTGAATAGTACACGGGCGAAATCTCACATCCCGCATGGAAGATCGTACCGACGGGATCACAGGTTTGAATTCGGGGAAAATAAATTCGCGAACACATTAGCTTCATCTTTTGAAATTGTGACTAACGTCCCGCTGTTCGTCACCGTCGGGGGGAAAGAGGAGGAAGCAAAGTTACGGTTGACAGCTCTTGCCATTGACCAGGAGGAACGCGAACCAGTTGGGCACCGAAGGAATTTATTGGTCACTCTGTCGTTGTAGGTCTTCCTAGCGCTATCAATCGCCTGCTTGCACGCGTTCTTAATTCTAACAAAATTCGTTCTATTAACATCGGTGGGATTGGAGCGCCATTGCCTAAATGCTCTATTTTTTGCCGCTGTAAACTGCTCGCATTTTTTATCAAGCCAAGGCTTATCAGATGAACTTCGTTTGAAGGAATGTGGAATGTAGATCTCCACCCCGAGAAGAATAATCTCTGTGACCGACTCCGCGCAAATGTTAACATGGAGTCTCCGAACCACACCTTCGACCACGGAAAGGATGCGAAGAAATCTCGCAATCGTTAGCAGGCCCATACTTACATACGTGGCGAAGCTGCCTACGCCTGTTATTCGCTTGAAATGCAAGTGGTTGCGCCATAGATACCAAACAGTGATCTGAGTTTCCCAGTGGTGCAGAAACCTCTACGGTATAAATAGTCGGTTCGGATGTCAAAAACACATCCAGGGTGTTCGCATAATCCACTCGGGCATCCGGCACTCGCGTGGGTTCCTCCACGAGTTGAGTAACTTGTGGCTAACAGCAAAGATCTCCGCCCGCCTCTCAGCGTCGTCGGCTATGTTAGAATGTACCAACCAGCCGGAATTGTGCACATTAAAGTCGCCAAGGACGATATTTTCAGAAGTTGGTTGGTCGATCTGGATCCAGTCGACGGTATGTGAAAGATGTTTGAAAAATGTCGCCGGTCGATCGTCATTCGGCGAGCGGTAAAGACAACAAAGAAATTTAACAGAATTCCTCACCTCGACCCTCAACCATATGATATCCATATTATTGGATTCCAACGCCTCTATTCTCTGACAAGCCAGATTGGACCGCGCGAAGACGCAGACTCCGCCTTTCAAACGGAATCTCGAATGTAAGTCGTATCCTGAGCAACGAAGATATGTCGAATCAGTTGACGAATCGACCTGGGTCTCAGTTAGGGCAAGGATATCAGGTTTCGTTGTCTGCAAATATTGGTGGACGGCGTTTACATTCGTATTGGTGAAACCTATGCCCCTGATGTTGCAAAATGCCGCTACCAGTCGAGCGCGGGCAGAGCCTCGAGAGCGAGCCCGGTTATGCGATCACGAACCTCTTAAAGTTCCATTATTTATCATGATATCTGCATGATGTTCCCGCTGACATAGTGGGTTCCAACACCTCCATCCTCTGGCAAGCCATAGCGGTCCGCGCGAAGACGCAGAGTCCGCCCTTAAAACGGAATCTCGAATGTTAGTCGTATCCTGAGCAGCGAAGATATGCTCGACCTGGCTCTCATTTAGGGCAAGGATATCAGGTTTCGTTGTTTGCAAGTATTGGTGAACAGCGTTTACATTCATATTGGTGAAACCGATGGCCCTGATGTTACAAAATGACGTTACAAGTCGAGCGTGGACAGAGGCCCGAGAGCGAGCCCGATTATGCGATGACGAATTCCTTAAAATTCGGTTATTTATCATAACCCTGACATATGGTAGTCTTATAGCGTTAGCGATGATAGTGAAGAACGTGTGATTCGAACTGACGCTATGACAGTTAGAAACACCAAAAATTGAACCAATGCTTAACACATCAGGCTTCTGGCCGCGTGTACGAATTCGATTTCTAAACTCAAATACACTCAACTGATGTGGAATTGTTATGTTATCGGTATGGTATGCGGCTCTGATACATTTTCTTATTCGGTTTTCGTTCGGTGTTCTTCACTATTTGCTTGTGTAATGTGTGTGTATCTGTTAGAAACGTTACACTACTCCCTCCTCAGTAACTTTGTTACGGTCAACTTCGTGTGCGAACGACGGAGCGAAGAGCGAGCGAACGAGAGAACAACGGAGCAGGCGAGTGTGCAGGTGCTCTATGCGGAAGTCGTGATCGTGTCGTGAAGTTCTGTTTACTATGGGAAAGTACGTGCTGTGTGTACAGATCACGTCGCGGTCACCAATTTGGTGGATTTTAGTCACTGTCTGAATGATGTTGGAGTGTTCCGCCGAACACAGTTAACGCCGAGAACACAACGGAGCGAAACAACACAAATAAAACACTGAGAGAACTTGTTTATTTAGCCTTTTTATTGTTCCTTTTTTTGTTGAAAGAAATGCATTTTTATTGATATATCATGTTATAAGTTTCGCTGTTTTTCTTATGAAATAAGTGACGAGTAATTTATCGAAAAAGAATGTCTCTTATCTTATCTAAAAACACATTGCAGGCGGTAACAAATATAAAAAAAAGAATCACACTTAATTAATTCCGGGACACATATTAATCTCGACACACGCGACGTACTGTCGTTTCCTTTTTCGATTTACCGTGCTGCGCGGACCAACCTCCTCGTTCGGGTGCCTCAATGTCGACTCTTTCGGTAGCAAATTATTGCGCGTCGCGGATCGACCTCCTCGGCGTGGTTCTCTAACTAGACTTGTGTGGTGCTCGGAGTAGACTGAGGTAACTTCTCTGGGAGATGATTCCATTCACCACACAGTTTTCCTTTCCCTTTCGCTGGTGACGACTTGCTCTCTTAGGCTCCTCGATAGTATAGTGGTTAGTATACCCGCCTGTCACACGGGAGACCGGGATTCAATTCCCCGCCGGGGAGCCTCTGGCGCAAGACTAATGACCTTGCCCAGAAAAACAAATTATCATGGAAAATGTAACAACCCTGAGGACTTGCTAAATAAGGACAAGACCGGCTCCTGGTTGTAGTGCCGATGATGATGGTGACTTGCTCTCGATCGAGAATCTTTTCACCAGAGAAGATTGCGCTCACACATATAGACGCGGAGGTTATTGTCTGCATGCTGTAGATCACTCTGTGATCAGAATTTCACACCTCTAATGGATTGCTTACGTAAACAATCGGGTGTGCGTTTTCTTCTGGGCAATCACGGGATCATGTTTACTTTGCCCTATGGGAACAGCGTTTTCGTTTATTGCTGTTGTATTGCAATGGTCTTTGTTTAGACGAAGTATATTGCGGCAGGGACAAAGGATTTGTCGGCGGATTGGCTTCCCGGTAATTCGCTTATCGCCGGAAATGTGATGTTTGTCGACATCTGGCGTAGCTGTGCCAACCGTTTGTGTATATCCAGTTAATGGATCGTTACACAATTTCTGTTGGTGAGTCATGTCCTTCGATCGCTGTGCAGGCGTAGAAAACTTATTCAGGACTTGTGGCCCATGTATCTGTGGATACGTGGGGTTGTTGACTCCAGGATGAATGTTACCTTTTGTTTCAGGTGGAAAGGAGGACTTTTGTAGTGTGACAACATATACATGAAATGACCACAAACAATAATCTCAAATGAATCAATTGCCCTAGTCACAATTTGCACTTCTCAAGTAACCAGCATTCGTTGTTTACAACCAAAGTCAAGGTCAACTCATTTCATTGAGTAAAACAAACGAATCGCTCCAGTTACGATTTGAAGGAATCAGATGACAATCGTTTGCGAATTAGTCATTGGCAAAGTGATTCACGAATTAATTGGGTCAACTCATGTCATTGTTCTTTCGCTATACGGTGATAGGATATTAAATAGCATAATCGGCAAAATTGTACGGGTGATGTTCCATTTTATTATTTTATAGCTTGTAAGCAAAAATTGTATGAGTGAATGAGGAAATGTGTAAATAATTGAATGATTGATTGGGAGTATAAATACCCCAACATTTTTGAAATAAAGTTAATCATAAACCAAACTTGAGTTTAGATTCACTTAACTGCGGCGCTCTGCGCCATACCTTTACAGCGAGCTGCGCTTAAACAGCACAATTAGGGAAATAGAATTTTAGTCAGTTATTTTGTTAGACTGAATATTACGACATACATATTGCATGGCGAATGCAATAAGCAACTTAATGGCATTATTCCCTTAATAACATTACACTTTTGAGGACACGTGTCTGTGGGCACGTGTAATTTGGATATAGGTGAGCATGTTCCTCGGTGGAATGACGATATCTCGACCTATAGTGGATTGTGTGGTTCGTAGAACCGCCTCAGTCCACCCCGGAGATCCGAATGGTAAACTAGTTTACCTCCGCAATTCTTTATATCAGAAGGTACCATCATGACTTATCTCCGTGTCAGTCCGGGCCGTCAGCCACACATCCGAAACACCGTCAAAGATTTCTCTCGACGATATCGCGGAATGTATAGCGGGACGGGGTGGCATCTCACATTGGCTACCTTGACTACCACCTAAACCAACCTTCTCTCGTACCGGTCCATCAGCCAAGTTCCGAAAGATGGCCAGGGGTTTCTTCCGACCATTTCACGGAGCCTATACCTTGATGGAGTGGTATTTCACCGGGAAATAGGGTGTTGGGACCCCACCTACTACTCGGCCTTTAGTCGCTTCTTACGACAAGCCGGCCTAGCTGTGAGTGTATTCTAACGCCCTACTCACAGGGTAGTAATAACTTCCTCATGCACCCTATTCAGCAGATTTAGCACCCTCGGACTATTTGTTCTTTCCAAACATGAAGAAATGGCTAGGTGATAAAATATTTGCCAACGATGAAGAGGTGGTGTCTGCAGTAGAAGGCTATTTTAAGGAGCTCGACGTTTCTTATTATAAACAAGGCATCGAAGTTATTGAATATCGCAGGGAAAGGTGTATTGAGCTAAAAGGACACTATGTTGAGAAATAAATAAAGTTTTTGCCAAATATTTTGGGTTTTATTTGTCAGGCTGATTAATTCTGGGACTGTCCTCGTAGATACGCTCATTTAATATTTGTCAGTATTCACTTTCCGTCGTCAGTTGATGATATTTGGAGGCACTGACTTTAATTTGGGTTACTTCTCCAAAATATTGTTTCTAATCGCTCGAAGAGGGAAGGAGATTGATTCATTTGGGCTAGTCAGTTTGGTGGATTTATTAATTCCAGATATAAAATTTTAGGGAGCTTCGTTCAATGGCATGAGGTGGTTCATCTTGAAGTCGGGGGGCGATGGTGGAGCAACGTTGAATTAGTATAAGTTATTGGTCATCGGAGGACTTAAAGTGACAACTCAAATCTCTCACGTAATAAATAAATAAATAATTTTTTTATTTTTTCGCAACGAAAGTAAGAGTTTCAATTGCTTAAAATTAACAAAAATAAGCTACAATGGGAGAACTTAATATTCCTTATTATCGAACCACTGCCATACCATGTCTACGCTGTGATCAACAATATACAGCTGGCATTTATCCCTTAACCTAAAATAATACTCGAAATAAATGTCAATTAAACAATGAAATTCAAACATCTTACCGCATTATGCACATTACAATCGGGAAGTCCTTCCTAAAACATTGAGGCCGCAGAAAATTAAAATAAGTTTTACCAATCTTATCAGACACTATCGATTTACTCTCTTTTAGACAGTAAAAGAAATTCTCGTCGCATTTACAGTGGGACCTTGTGAAGTAGCCCGTGTTCGTTAGCCCGAACTGTTGTGCTCCCGATGCAATCGTTAGTCCACATTTGTCATGTGCCCGGCAGCAATTATCTGTTTTGGCAAAAAATCCAAGCGTGTGAGAGTTCCCCGCCAGATTTCCAACTCCGCACCACATAGTTCCTGAAAGCACGTTAACGAAAAGTGTTACTAGGGGTCGCCCCTGACCGGTAAATAGGATAACCAAGCTTACCAGGAAACACAGCGTATAATTGTGAAACTGTTTTCTGTTGGAACAATTCTGGTGAAGATATATCGAGTCCTGTTGTCGTTACTTTGCTATTTATGTGAGTATATTGATTCGCAGGGAAACGGCGAAAGGTATAATCTGAAGAAGAAACGTAGTTAATCGGGCGAACATTTCATACGTAATGAGGGTGTGTAACTTACTTGTTGGTGAATAAGCCGGTGGACCAAAGGGAATAATAATCTAGACAAAATTAAAATGAGAAATTAGTGTTACTTATTATTTAGTGTCTATACTAAAGGACAAACCACGAATCTAAATGAACAGTGGCAGAAGGTGGTCGAAAATAATGAACAATATTTGGATCAATAACATTATTTCTGAATAAGGACAATACTGCTAACGATTTCTAAAAAAAAAAACACCAAATAGTTCTCCATAATCTAATATCGGGTTTTCCAATAGGGACTTGACAACTTTGAATTTAATTGGTGAACGCACCCTTTCACTAATCATCGAACTGTCATTGACAATTTATTCAGTAACAACATTTTCATCATGGTTAGGTACATCAACGAACAACGTCTGCAAATTATAAAAATTTACTCCCGAAAAAAAGTTGTAAAGTCGCTATTGGAAAACCCTATATAACCGTTTTTTTTTCTGTTCGTATACTTTAAAGCTTTTATATTGCATATTGTCAATAGCAAACCAAAGTTCCTTACCAACAAATGGAGAATTCCGAACAGTTTGTGTGAGGGCTTAGATTGAAAACAAAAATTGTAAACAATCATGAAGTCTTCCCAACCTTATGCTCGATTTGCGCCAATCAAGTTCCATACTATGAGAGGTTTTTGCTACCAGATGTTAACATTGGCTAATTGAACACATGCTCGAATGAAGTTTTTGAAACTAGCAAGCCAAGCTTTTGACAGCCCACCATGTTCTTTACAATTTCATTTAATTAGCCCATATAGCAACGCAGCGATCATTCCCCATTTGAAGGGAGGGGCATACATCGACAGGGCATACAGCGCCAAGGGCTGATAAAAGTAAAACGTGGTTACATAGCAAATCTAGATGATCTTGCAACAACCAGAACCCAGAGACACAATGAAGGACGTACTTATCCTTCTCTCGTTTAAGTCGGCCTTCCCCCCACAATTTTTTTGACAAATTACTTCCACATGCAAGCAAGGAAGGAACTCTTTCCTAACAGAGAGATTGTAAAGAGATTCGTGGTAAATCAGCATTGAAGGGAAGACATTTCGTTTGGGCATTCAGTTCTGGATTCCTTTTTATACCATTCACTGAAAAGGTGTCCACCCGTTCCATCTGAGGCTATTCGAGAGGCCTCCTCCACCCACAACAAGCCATCTTACTATTGAATTCGCCAAGGATAATCAGAGATTCTTCATCGCGTTTCCCAGAGAATTTTTACTCGAAGATACGAGGGTTGCCTCTTATGTTTTGGGATTTGGCAACCCTAGTGTTGCAATTCGGCAATTGACAGCTGTGTCGTAAAGTTGGACATTTTTGAGGTTATACGCATTCAGAACGTTTTGACATACGAGCGCTATTTGTGTTGTTTACAGTAACTTAAAAGATTCATCTCGGCCCAAAAATGGAATTAAATCGTCAACATTTTCGTGCGATTATTTTTTACAACCTTCGGCGTGGATTAACTCAGCAACAGTGCATGGATGAACTTAATTCAATTTTTGGCGATGAAGCTCCATCAAGGACCAGTGTTTATCGATGGTATGGTGAATTCAATCGTGGTCGTAGTTCACTCCAAGATGAATTTCGTGAAGGCCGTCCAAAATCAGTTGTTGTTCCGAAAACCATTGATGCTGTGCGCGAACTGACATTGGAAGATCGTCATGTGACCTATCGTGAGATTGAGACAACCTTAGGCGTTAGTGGGACCAGCATACATTCAATATTGCATAAACATTTGACTGTCAAAAAAATTTGTTCGCGTTGGATCCCACACAATTTGTCAATCGCCCAAAAAAAGGCTCGTGTCAATTGGTCGAAAGAAATGCTCAAAAAATACGGTCGCTGTGCTTCGAAACACGTCTATGACATCGTGACAGGTGATGAATCGTAGATTTACGCGTATGAGTCCGAAAGTAAACAGCAGTCGACTGTCTGGGTGTTTCAAGATGAGTCAAATCCAACAAAAGTTGTTCGCGCACGAAGCACTTCCAAGCAAATGGTCGCCTGTTTTTTCGGAAAAACTGGACATGTCGCAACCGTACCACTAGGACAACGCAGAACAGTCAATTCTGAGTGGTACACAACCATTTGTTTGCCAGTTGTCTTCCAAGAAATCAGGAAAACCAACCGCCGAAGACGGATCACTCTTCACCACGACAATGCGAGGTCTCACACATCGGCTGCGACAACTGCATTTTTGAGCACCCAAAACATCGATTTGATGGGTCATCCGCCGTATAGTCCTGACTTGGCACCGAATGACTTCTTTTTATTCCCGTACGTAAAAAACAAACTGAGAGGTCAACGTTTGTCGACACCTGAAGAAGCGGTTGCTGCATTCAGAATGCATGTGTTGGAGATACCTCAATCAGAGTGGCAAAAGTGCTTCGACAATTGGTTCAAACGCATGCAAAAGTGTATAGATCTTCATGGGGAATATTTTGAAAAACAATAAAGTGATTCTCGATGATCAATATTTGTTTTTGTTCTCTAACCCCGAAATATAAAAGGCAACCCTCGTAGAGGCCATAAACGATCCTAGACTAATAGCCATACCTAGTTGCCTGTAAGATATTATACTATTACTTACTATTCATCATCATCATCATCATCATCATCGGCACTACAACCTGGAACCGGTATTGGCCTTATTTAGCAAGTCCTGAGGCTTGTTAAATTTTCCATAATGTTTTGTTTTTTCCGGGCAAGGTCATTAGTCTTGCGCCAGAGGCTCCCCGACGGGGAATCGAACCCCGGTCTCCCGCGTGGCAGGCGGGTATACTAACCAGTATACTATTGAGGAGCTATGGATGGTTATCTATTTGGATTAATATGCTGGTACATGGATATAGTGGTGAGGAATTTGCGACCCAGGGGGACCATGGACCAGCGTTGGTAAGCAAAACAAACACAGTGAGATACTGTGTGTTTACTTTAGTTTTTCCAAGGGTCATCACAGAGCATGAACGTGGGTATGGTTGCCTAAACAACGATCATATTCATGCCCAAATCCCATGATCGGCTACTTACTATTACTACTATTTATTGGCCTGTAGGAACCCGAAAGTTCATGACCTCACCGACTCGACTCCGCCATTGTTCCCTGTCCCGTGCGCTCTCCTTCCACGTTCGACCATCCGATCCGATCTCCTCGAGGTCTAACCTAACATTGTCCTCCCATCTCCGTCGCGGCAGCCCTGCCGGCCTCTTTCCCGTTGGCTTACCGTCAAGAATTCTATGCACGGTCCTATCGTTGTCCATTCCCACCACATGTCCGGCCCATCTTAATCTCCGCGACTTGATTACTCTCACTATTGTAGATTTGCGGTATAGCTCTTCCAATTCGTGGTTGTGGAGTTTCCTCCATTGTCCTGCCTCCTCGTCATATTTGCCGCGAAAGATACCCCTTAGGACTTTATTCTCGAATACGCGGAATTTGTTTTCTTCCCGTTTTGTGAGAGCCCATGTTTCGCATCCGTATAGAACAATTGGCATGATTATGGTTCGTTAGACATGGAGCTTTATATTACGTGATAGCAATTTGGATTTCAGCAGTTTACTGACTGCATTCCAACTAGCGTTGCCGCAGTGTAGTCATTTGTTAATTTCCTTCGACATTTCGTTGCTGGCCGTCAATATTGTTTCCAGATATTTAAATTCTTTGACATTTTCAAATATCTTGCCCCTGATGTTTTTGTGTGTTCTCTGAGGTCCACCTGCTCTCGCCTTAATCATGTATTTTGTTTTGTCTTCATTTATTTCTAGGCCCACCTCTTCTGCCGCTTACATGATGATTTCACTGTTTTTACTTACAGTTTCTAGATTATCGCCCAAAACGGCGATGTCATCGCATATGCGAGCAGTTGTGTGACCCCGTTCAGGGATGATCCGGCCACGTTGCCGTCTTGTGCCTTTCTGATTACATACTCGAGCACAAGGTTAAAGAGACATGGTGAGAGGCCATCGCCCTGTTTTAGTCCGTCCCGGATTTCAAATGGTTCTGAGAGTTGGTTTTTATTCAAACTCGCCCTTTGTTTTCGTTCATGCAGATTTGAATGAGGGCGGCATATTTTTTCGGGATTCCCAGCTCAACTACAATATGGTAAAGGCTTTGCCTTGCGACTGAGTCGTAGGCTTTTTTGAAGTCAACGAACTGTTGGTGAACCGTCTCTCCGTATTCCCACTTCTTTTCCAGTAGTTGCACTATTGTGAACATTTGGTCACTTGTTGACCGTGTAGCGATCCTAAATCGCCACTCCCATCCAAATTCCCAACATTACCAATAACCACATCCAATTCCCCAATACTTCCCATTAACTTACATCCAAATTCCATATTGAATCATATGAGCGACGAATTAAACCAAAAGTAAATTCGTCGCACATTGATTCAATTCCTAAAATCATGACATCATGAAATGCCTAATTCAAAACGCATTTCATGATTTCCCTTCCAGGAACCTAACCAACTAAACCTTTAACCAATTCCCAGAATACAATTCGAATTGAAGCACACAAAATCTTGTGTGTGCTTCTTGGATTTTTTACATTAAAATCTCAACGTAAAAAAGAATAAAAGGGCAGTAATTTTCGATTTCGTGATCAGTAGGATTCCAGAGGAGCGAATCCCTGGTCGCGCATGAGCTAAATCCAGAAGACCGAAATAAATCCAAGTAACAAAGTAAAATAATTCCTAACGAAATTAAATCAGTAAAAGCTCCGTATTAGAAAATAGAAAGTTGCCTTTTTGTTTATTGTGATTTCTTGGATTAATGTGGGTACCTTCTCCCATTGAGCAGCCATGAGCTGTTGATTCGCTCCACAAAGACGACCAAGACTGTTGGCATCACAGCTACATAGGGCGACCATCATCTCTTGGGGACATCCTTAACCTCAAGGAGCAATCGTCGACAGTGCGGCCCATACTGAAGGCTGAAGAAGAAGAAGGGTAGGCACTCTGCTCCTACACCCCCTCAGCCGTATACCAGCCACCGAAAGCCGTCCAAGTGGGCCTACCCAACCAGGGGTGAAAAACGATTGCGGATACGCTCACGTATCAACCGTTGGTCCATCTCCCCGAGATTGGCAACGCTGCCGGCACCACCGCTAACAAGGAAGTCCATTCGCCCTGGCGGACTACCACCGGAAACAAGCACTACATCCAAGGCACTTCCGTTAGGAGATCGGTACATTGGGGAGCTCCCACTAAAGAGGCCAGGCACATCACAACACAATAACCGGTTCCTACGGAATCCGCATTGGTAGTCTCACAATATTTCTTCTGCGTACGGTGTGATTCTCGCCAGTATGACATTTGTTAATATTTTGTATGCGGTTGGGAACAATGATATTCCTCTGTAATTTTCGCAGTCAGATCTGTCGCCTTCCTTGAAAATGGGGATGACTATTGCGGTTTTCCATTCTTGCGGAGTGACTTCCTTATCCATATTGCTTTAATCAGTTGGATGATCTTTCGACTGGTTGCCTCTCCTCCATGCTTCACAAGCTCTGCCGGTATGCAGTCGACTCCGGGAGCCTTGTTGTTTTTCAATCGATTTATTGCGTTAACAACTTCGTTGAAAGAGGGCTCCGGGAACTGAGGCTCGCTGTATGTACGTCTGGTGCGTTTATTTGTGGTTGATGGGTGCGCACATTGAGCAGATTTTCAAAGTACTGCTTCCATCTTGTCACGATATTGTTTGTTTCTGTCAGTAGACAGCCGTTTGTGTCTCGGATTATTTTGGCTCTCCCTCGGTAGCAGTTTCTAATTGAATTTATGTCGGCATACATACCTCTGATGTTCTTTGCTCTGACATTTTTTAGGATTCTGTATCGATCCGAGTCTGCTCCCATTCGCGTTTTTTGCGTTTGAAAAGTCTCGTTGTCTCTTTCCGAATTGTCGCGTATCTTTCTGCGTTGACTTCATCATATCCTTCTAAGTGGATCACTCTGAGGCGTTTACGTTCTTCGATCTTTGCCCTCCATTCATCGTCAAACCAAGGCTTGGACTTAATTGTTTTCTTAAATCCTAATATCTTTTGGGCTGTTTGTTTGATTGTGTCTCTGATCGGTGCCCATTTAGTGCCCAGATTATTGGCTTCCTCTTCCTCACTACTCCCATTCTCTAGAATGCTAAATCTATTTGTTAGTTCCTCTTGATATTCAGCCCTTTTGTGTAGGTCTTTGAGTATAACAATGTCGAACTGTTTGCTCGCATCCCGTGACTGCCCAGTGGGTTTGCTGCGAGGCGACTCCTGATTTTGCCCATCACTAGAAGATGACCTGAGTCGCGATCTGCTCCTCTATATGATCTTACGTCAAGGATATTCGAGTGGTATCTTTTGTCTATGAGGAAGTGGTCTATTTGGTTACGCGTTACGCCGTCGGGTGATATCCATATTACTTTATGAATTTGCTTGTGCCTGAACATCGTGCTTTGGACTACCAGATCTTTTGATGCTGCGAACATGATAATTCGTATTCCATTATCATTTGACACGTCGTGTAGGCTTTCTTTACCTATAGTTGGTTGGAAGATGTCTTCCTTTCCAATTTTTGCATTGAGGTCCCCGAGGAGGATTTTAACATTGAATGAAGAAATCCCATCAAATACTTCCTCTAGGGTCTCATAGAACGTGTCCTTCGATTCTTCGTCGGTAGACTCTGTTGGGGCGTGTGCGTTTATAAATACATAATTGTTACATGGTCCCTGTATTTTTAGCACCTACATTCGGTCATTAATAAATTTCACATCTTTTACAAGGGGCCTAATCTTCTTGCTTATAATGAAGCCAGTTCCGAGGTTATGAGTATCGGCACCTCCACACGCCAGTGTAAACCCGTTGGTTTCGATTACTTGATGTGGGAGTCTGACTTCCTGAAGCGTGACGATGTCCATTTTATATTGTTTCGCGATTTCTCCGACCGTCTGTGTCGCGCCTGGTTTATATAACGTTCGAACATTCCACGTGCCGACACGTATATCCCGTTGTCGCTCAATGGGCTCGTCAATAAGCAAAGCACGCGTTATTGGTCGGGTGAACATCCACATGTGCTTCATGAATCACCACTTCATCCACAAAAAATAACTGTTTGGTGCGGTTTGCATGCCGGCGGCGTCATTGGGCCAGATTTTTTCGTCTACGATAACGATCGTCACGTTACTGTGAATGGCCATCGTTATCGCGCCATGATTACCGATTACTTTTGGCCCGAATTGGAAGATATGGTTCCAACAGTACGGTGCCACAAGCCACACATCACACGATACAATCGATTTATTGAAGAGTAAGATTGATGAGCGTGTTATCTCAAGAAATGGGCCAGTCGGTTGGCCGAATCGTTCGTGCGATTTAACGCCTCTAGACTATTTTCTTTGGGGCTACGTCAAGTCATTGGTCTATGCCAACAAGCCGGCGACGTTGGAAGAGCTCAGAGCCAACATTGAACGCGAAATAGCGGCCGTTTCGGCCGAAATGTGTAGCCGAGCCTTCGAAAATTGGGTCCAACGAATCGACCGCTGCGAACGTGCCCGCGGTGGCTATATGAACGTGTGGGGGTTCAAGTTAGGATGCCGAACATGGGCACTAGATTCACTAATCCCCCAGCACTTGTTCCGCCGAACTCACTTCCCGAAAATATCCATGAGCAGAAGAGGAGAAATAAAATATCCTGGTTGCTTATAATTTGATTTTATTGTCGCTGGTGATTTTGAATTTTACACGTTCGAGATCTGGTAGTGAGGAGCACGATGTTCAAGCACAAGCAAATCCATAAAGCCACATGGATATCACCCGAGGGCGTAACGCGTAACCAAATAGACCACTTCCTCATAGACAAAAGACACCACTCGAATATGCTTGACGTAAGATCATATAGAGGAGCAGATTGCGACTCCGATCACCTTTTAGTGATGGGCAAAATTAGAAGTCGGCTCGCAGCAAACCCACATGGACAGTCACGGGAGGCGAGCAAAAAGTTCGAGATTGATAAACTAAAAGACCACCGTAAAAGGACGGAATATCAAGACGAACTAACGAATAGATTTAGCATCCTAGAGAATATATGCGCATATGCGGATGACATCGCCGTTCTGGGCGATAATCTAGAGACTGTTAGCAAAAACTGTGAAATCATCATGCAAGCGGCAGAAGAGGTGGGCCTAGAAATAAATGAAGACAAAACAAAATACATGATTACGGCGAGAGCAGGTGGGTCTCAGAGAACACATATAAACGTCAGAGGTAAGATCTTTGAAAATGTCAAAGAATTTAAATATCTGGGAACGATACTGACAACCAGAAACGAAACGTCGAAGGAAATTAACAAAAGACTACTCTCCGGCAACGCTAGTTGGAATGCAGCCAGTAAACTATTAAAATCCAAACTGCTATCACGTAATATAAAGCTCAGTATCTATAGAACCATAATCATGCCGATTGCTCTATACGGATGCGAAACATGGGCTCTCACAAAACGGGAAGAGAACAAATTCCGCGTATTCGAGAATAAAGTTTTAAGGGGTATATTTGGCGGTAAATATGACGAGGAGTCAGGACAATGGAGGAAACTCCACAACCACGAATTGGAAGAGCTATACCGCAAACCAACAATAGTGAGAGTAATCAAGTCGCGAAGATTAAGATGGGCCGGACATGTGGCGCGAATGGGCGATGATAGGACCGTGCATAGAATTCTTGACGGTAAAATAACGGGGAATAGACCGACAGGACGGCCGCGACGGAGATGGGAGGACAATGCTAGATTGGACCTCGAGGAAATCGGACCGGATGGTCGAACGTGGAAGGAGACCGACAGGACAGGGAACAATGGCGGAGCCGAGTCGGTGAGTTCATGAACTTCCGGGTTCCTACAGGCCAGTAAATTAATTATTATGGTGAATAGCATGAACGTGGGTTGATGTGACGCGCTGAAAGTGGTCGAAATAAGGCGGAAATAGTGGGTTGGTTTTGCATGTAGTATAAAGAACCCCCACAAACGAAGTCGAGTTCCATTCATAAATGTTTTGATTATACTTCAAGCCGATAATAAAGTTTTTGAAATATCTCAAATCGTTTGCGTTTTGTTTAAAAAAAAATTATCTAGTCCCTTTTGGAAAACCCGATATAATATAAAAAACTTCATTTAAGAAGTTGCACTTCAATGCAGGAAATTTTAATTTATTTACACACATTTTAATATTCAATATACTTGTTTATTTCTACATTACTTGTTTATTATATTTACCATTTTATTTTTCATTAGTTATTCCAAAAAGAACACTCGTGTGTTCTTAATATATTAAATAGTATTCGCAAATGCAGCACAATCAAATTACTTTGCATAATTAACGAAAAGAATTTGTTCAAGGTATATCAGGTTACACCAAAAATTTAATTTCGAAATACTATAATTCACACTGCCCTGGATAATGCTACCACATTTAGTAAATGTATTATTGACCTTTTGTCGCATGGCTAATAACCTTGCCCGTATAAATAACTTATTATGGAAAATTTAACAAGCCTCGACACTTGCTAAATAAGGCCATGGCCGGATCCCGGTTGTAGTGCCGATGATGATGATGATGATGAAACTTGCTAAATAAGTCTAAGACCGGATCCCGATTGTAGTGTGATGATGATGATTATTGACCTTACAATACGCTTGCATATCAATAATGTTCCAATACCTTAAAATTGGTGCTGATTGTGCCAATAATTCATTTTTTTCCTTCACACACGAAAATTCAAATGTGACAGAATTGAAAATCCCAACTGTCCACGAATGACGAACAGTGAAACACTCGACTAACTAAATTATTCCGGAGCGATGTACCAAGTGAACATGTCTATAGTCAAGGCAAATTGTTAACTGATTGCCGACACAAAATAAATGCATGTTATAACTTTCACTGCCCGATAGAGGGCAGCAGGTTTGGATTTGAGATAAAAACACCTGTAATTATGCTTTCGGAAATATATAACAAAATTAATGTATGCTACTATTTCTATTGCCACTATTTTTGGATTTTGAAACGTGTTCGAATTTTGCAGAAGTTTTGGCTATGATGGTCGAACCACGAATAGGTTTAACAAAACGACATACTGCCACCTACCGTAAATAGGAAATACTAAATACTTAAGCAGTAGCCAGAACTGTCATTGGAGTATGCGATAAATAGGATCTCGAATTGTTAACTCAGTCACATTTTCATTAGGCATAAAGCTATGAATTTACCTCCATTCGAAACATGCACGCCCGGTACCTTAGTCGAGAGTTAGTTGATTTACTGAGTATCCGACATGACTGTGGGCGGAGAGAATTTGATGTAATTTTTATGTCCTTAGGTGTAGACACTGAACTAACCTGCTCAAAAGTATTGTTTGCTTGTCAGGCGTAATATCAATAGCCATAGGAATGAATAGCTTTTGTTATGGCGATTGATTTGACCTTGATTTGGTGTACACACTCAACTAACCCGCCCAAAAGTTGTGTTTACTTGTTAGGTGTCAACAGGAATAGAAATATCTTTTGTTATGGCGATATTGAAATCACCAAATATGGTAAGGTCGTTGGAATACTTTAAACTAGTAAGTCAACACCCACTGAAGAAGGTAAGCACAAATACATCACAAGATGCAAATAGATCTAGGCATGATTTGGATTTTAGAATAAACAGCCTCTACTCGAGCGTAGACACAGCAGTTACATTAGGACGCCTTGCTTGGCTGCCCTGGAAGAATCTTGTATCTCATCTATACAAAACGCGACACAATCTTGGGAGAAAAGTTCCGATTCATTAAAGAACGAGGTAAGCTTAATTTTGGTGATGGCAATAACGTCTTGCCATGAACAATGAGTTTTAGTATATAATTCAAGTATTTTGGGGCGAACGCCTCGATCACTTAAGGAGAGGTTCTCATCTAGAGGAGTGGTTCTCATCTCGATCGCTTAAGGAGAGGTTCTCATCTGACGTGTTTTCTTGAATTCTTTTCTTAAAGACGGAAGCAAATATCAATGTCAAATTTTGTACACATATTTATTAAGTATTTAGATATATACATACAATTTTTTTAGTGAAAAATATTAAAAATTGTCAATTTAATAGATAGCCCAGTGAACAATTCAAAAAAAAAGGTACCCAATCAATCTATATCGTAGCGCTGTAAACTGTAATCATAAACAAAAAACTATATAATATTTGCCGGAGTCCAAATTCTATTTTCAATAGAAAAACAAATCGAAAATAAACCAAATGGCGAGATGCAAACTTTAGGTACCTATTTCCGCATTTTCTTTTGCTCTTTATTGTTGTGTTGTATTCCAGAATACTACCCTTTATTAAATTTAACACTGAATCTCCTTACACATCCTTAAAAACTTCCCTTAACATATATTACATTCTCACTTAATACATACCATTCATAAACATTCACAATATTGCCAGTTACAGCACATTTAATAACCTGCACCTTTTTATTCATTCAAAACATAGTAACTTTGATTTTCGTTCAAATTTTATTCAATTTAATAGTCACAGAGACTTTGATAAATTTTGTGTTTTGTTCATGTTATAATTTCCAGTAAATTAGAATCAACATACTTCATTTCACAATCATTGATACGTTATACATACGCAGTCGAATTCTAACCACCGACCACATCAGTCACGACTTCACAGTGAGAGCTGAAAGAAGACACATCCTGGACAGTGATACATACAATTTAAAGTTTATTTAAAACAAAATAAATAAATAAAAAAATTTATAATTTAAATTTAAAAAAAAAAAAACTGGAAAAAAAAAGTTTGAAAAAAAAAGTGGAAAGGAAAAAAAAATTTTTTTTTAGTGAACAGGAAACATCTTTAAGTTCGATTATTTTTAATTTATATTTATTTTTCTATTTGTTTTAATTTAGAAGGATTTCTTTTAGGTCTACTTGTTCCCCCTCTTTGTTTTTGTTTGTTCCTCTTCCCTTTTCCTTGCGTGCCACGCGTTTTTTTTTTTTGTTTCCTTTTGTGCTCGATGTTTGCAACATCGAAATAGATGGACACCTACTCTTCTCGTGGTGTGGGCCATCAGCCCGATCAGGTCATGATGGCTCTCATAAAGAGATTAAGGGAGGACCTCGAGGCTCTCAAGGCAGAGAACGCTGTCTTGAGAGATAAATTGTCGCGACTGGAAGCCGCACCACCCGCATCCCCGTCCAGTGCCAGTTCGGAAGCTTCTGATTCGGAATCGGAGCTCGAGCCCGAGTTGGAAGGTCTCGCTGAGAGTTTCGACGAAACAATGGACGACGGTGACTCGCGCACCCCCACCCCAAACTCGTCTAGAGCCCCTAAGCGGAAAACACCGCTTCCAATAATAAACTGCGAATGAGGACCCTCCAATAAGCGTGTGGCCACCGGCTGCCCGCCAACGCCGCACCCCAAACTGTTTTCGAACCCCGCGATAACACCAGCTCATGTGAGGGTCGTACCTCCGCAGGAGCCTTGCCCACCACGGCTAACTCCTTTAATTAACCCAAAACCAAAGGCTGTTGGTGTTCCCAACACTGTTCAGCCAGAGGTCGGGGAACGCCCACCTGTTTCTAAGAAGAAACAGCAACCCGGGTTCTTTGCACGAGACCTCAATTTAAAAAATTTCGTCGGTGACATGAACCGGCTAGGGATTTCTAACTTCAAGGCAAAGACCTTAAGTCCATCCCTAAATAAAATCATAGCCTACGATAGGGAAACCTATCGCACGGTTAACGACAACCTCAAGGCCAAGGAGGTGAATTATCATACCTTCACTCCGGCCGACGAAAAGTCGAGGATCATCCTCTTAAAACGAGTCGCTGCCTGCTGGGAAAAGGACGACATCGTAACTGCCCTTGAAGCAACATTCCCCCACGTCACATTCACTGACGTTAAAAAATGCTCTCCCCCACAGCGGTTTGTGAACATCAGACCGCAAAAATACAGCAAAGTAAACATATGGCAGCTTCACCTTGCCCCAGGAACCGACAATCCTCTTAAAACGAGTCGCTGCCTCTTGGAAAAAGGACGACATCGTAACTGCTCTTGAGGCAACATTTCCTAACGTCAAATTCATTGACGTCAAAAAATTCTCTCCCCCACAGCGGTTTGTGAACATCAGACCGCAAAGATACACCAATCTGAACATATGGCAGCTTCTTCTTGCCCCAGGAACCGACATAGATTCCATAATACGGACAAAGTCGCTTCCAACTTTGCATCAGCAAGTTGTCTTCGAGGTATTTCATAACAGAGAAATACCTCAATGCAGACGTTGCCAACGTTTCGGGCATGTCTCCCGAAACTGCAACATGAGTCGCCGTTGCGTTCGTTGTGGAAAATCCCACGATATTGGCAAGTGCGAACTACCGCTAGCGAAATACGATCCCGCAACAAATGTGCAGGATGAAATAACACTGCCAACTTGCTGCAACTGCGGCGACAAAGGGCAGTTATAGAAATTGTCCTAAATATAAGGAAATTAAACAAAGATCCAAGGTGACTCGAGCTAAGCAAACAGCCAAGTCAGACTTCGGAAAACAGGCCACGCAAAACCTCATCCAAAATGGATTCACATTTGCCGACATGCTTAGGGGTCAGCAGGCAAGGAATACAAAAACCCTTTCAACTCCCCCCCCTCAAAAACATATTCAAGTCCCTAAGCGAGCCCCGATAAAGGCCAACACGACGCCTCAAATTCAAGCGGTGGTGCAAAAGCCTCCGAGGGGGCAATCTTCAATGCTCGAGAAACTACTTAGTTTCTCCCGCTTAATTGAGGATATCCGACCCCGATATGAGAAACTATCAACCGAGGCAGAGAGGGAGGCCCTCCTTTTCACTGCATATGCAAGACATACCCTCCACAATGGATTCCAAAATTAAAGTTATCCTCTTAAATGTCAACTCCCTTGTTTCGCATTCCAAGCGTATGATAGTCTCTGACTTCATAAAGGAAAACCGGGCGGACGTGGTACTTGTAACCGAAACTAGGTTGCATCCATGTCACCGTCCCGTATTCCCAAACTTCTCCATTATTCGAAGGGACCGAACCCTCACTGGCGGTCCCACCATCAACGGAGGTGGCACTTGTATACTGGTCAATAGCGGACTTCGCCATGAAGCTATTGACCTCCCACACCTTGAATCCATAGAGGTGTCTGGAGTTGAACTGCATCTGGCTAATAATGGTAGAGTGAATATATATGCCATATACCACTCACATAAAACCAATAATGGCCCCATTAATCCCGAAGATATCGGCCAATTAATAACGTCCTCGGGGCATACACCCTTCATCATAGGCGGCGATTTTAACTCCAGACATCCCCACTGGAACAACTCTGTCTCTTGCCCAAATGGCACAAAACTGTACCAATGGTACACCGCAAACATGTATGCCCTCAACTTCGAAATAGTCGCACCTACGGTTGGTACTCGAGGTAACTCAATTCTGGACATATTTTTTGTGTCCAAAGACTTACTCCCACAAATCACTCCTCCTCAAGTTTCAGCGGGTGTATCTGACCACAACGCTGTGGCCACATTCATTCGCGGCTATCGAGCATCCCGGGCTCATATCAGATACATACCCGATTATGAGCGGACAAATTGGGACTACTTCAATATTACATTGAACGATAAACTCCACCAATTCTCTCTTCCCACTGACAGGAACCTTACGACGGTTGAGATAAACAACGCTACAAAACGACTTCACGAGATTCTAGTTGAAAGTTCGGAGACTCATGTCCCGAAGTACAAACTTGAAAAGACTTATCAGATCCCCCAGGACGACCTCACTCTTCGTCTCATCCGGGAGCGTAAAAAGCTCTGCAGAATGAGATATCGTCAACGCTTTACGCAAAGGGAGCTATTATTGCGATCCATTATTCACAATATTGATACACTGATAAAACAGAGAATCCAAAACAATCGTACCCGACAATTGGAAGACAAACTGAAGGGTATTCAGATAGACCAGAACGTTTATAAAAATGTTAAAAAGATATGTGGCACGTCCCGCATCACTGGGCCAATAATGCACAATGGTGTTGTTGTCAATAACGACACCAATAAAGCAAATATCATCGGAGAGACCTTCGAAAACAACCACAAACTCACTCTCCAAGATGGCGACCCGGATACTAATACAATCGTTAGTTCAGAGGTCCACAGTAAGTTGGACGACTTCAACGAGCCAATTGTTGTCTTTAACCCAACTAACAGTGCATACTTCGATGACACACGTGATAATGGTCACGGTTTCATCACACCAAATACCCTACAGAGTCTGGTTAAATCTCGACACCCTAAGAAGTCACCTGGTGTCGACAACATGTCATACCACTCGTTGCGAAGGCTTTCTGCCTTATTCTTTATAAAGCTCTCCATTCTGTTCAACCATGCCTACAACATGGGGTACTTTCCCCAAGCTTGGAGGCACGCTATTATTTGTTCAATAGCAAAAGTTGGGAAACCAACGTATCACCCCTCAAGCTTTCGCCCTATCTCGCTTCTCACTTGCATCAGCAAAATATATGAAAAATTCATATACGAGAAGCTAAATAGCTTTGTCAGTGCCAGGCACCTAATACCTGATTTCCAATTCGGATTCCGAAGAGCGCACAGCACCACTATGGCTCTCAATTTATTTCAAAACCACGTCTGCGTGCGGCTCTTTAATAAGGAACCCACCGTTGCGGTAAGCCTAGACATTGAAAAAGCTTTTGATACGACTTGGATCGAAGGTCTCGCTTTTAAAACTACTGAATACTGGCCTCAGTAGAAGGCTATGTAGCATCATCTACCAGTTCGTTCGAAACAGAACCTTCCAAGTTAGAGTGAATGGAAAGCTTTCCCGAACTTTTCACGCCGCTGCAGGCGTACCACAGGGCTCCATTTTGGGCCGCACCTTATTCAATATTTACACCTCCGATATTCCCCGCCCTGTGGACGGGAGAGTAAATCAGATATGCTACGCGGATGACGTCCTGGTGTACACGTCAACCAAAGGCCCTAACCTCGCAACAAATCGACTCAACCGTCACTTGGACGAACTGTATCAGTATTACAGTCGATGGAAAATCCGACTTAATCCATCCAAAGCAGTAGCCATAATTCTGAGTAGTAAACACTCCCAACCTGCTTCTCGATATTCACAGAATATTCGAATAAAAATGGGAGATACTACGATTAGACCACAGGACAAGATGAAATATCTTGGGGTCACTTATAACCCAAAAATGAATTTCATCAAACATGTGACCCACATTCTCCAAAGGGGTCTCGGTCGGTCTAAGCAACTGCACAACATCTTGAAGTGGAGGAAGAAAGTTGACACCAAAGTTAAGCTTCTCTGCTATAAGCAGCTAATCCGATCTGGAATATCGTACGCCTTTCTCATATGGTCCTGCATATCTTCGGCTCAAATGGAAAGACTTCGGGTTTTCGAAAGGAAACTCCTCAGAAGATGCACCAATCATTCTAGAAGGCCTGACGGTCGTCATTACCCCAACTCTCACCTATACGAAGGCGCCTCCATTACCCCTATCGACGAGTACTTGCTTCAATTAGCATATAAGTACCTCGAAAACATTCAGAACAGCGAGAACCTACTTGTACGGGACTCCTGCGTTCTTGACCCTTCTCTCTCTCGATCTCTTCGGATCAAACCCCCACAATTTCTTCTTCAGTACAAAAGTGAAGAAAGCACCCTTCCCAACAACATTCCCCTCTATAATAGAGGATTCCTGGACCCATCTCATAGGGTCTACTATTAACAAACCAAACACACGAACGCACAGTACAAGACGGCACAAACACAAACATACACACCGACCAAAGAGCAGATTATCAGACGCCAAAGACGTGATCTGCGTTTACTACCGCACCCAAGACCCACCGGTCGTGTATGCTTTCTTTCCCACCGTCCCTCTATAAAAGTAGTTAGAGAACACTTGGACTAACACGGTCCACACTATTCTTGGATACCCCCCCCCCCCCCCCCCAACCTTTTCTCTTTTCTTTTCAGAGATCGCGAGACCGAGCCCAACATCCTCACGGATGTGGGTGATTCTGGTTATCGCAAGATGACCAGAAGTCAGAGACAAGATGAAGGACACATATGTCCTTGTCTCGCTAAATTCGCCCTTCTCGCCACAATTTTTTTTTTTTGTAAAATCAGTTTTAGTTTTGGAGTTGAAGGAGTAAGAAGTCATTTAAGAAGAGTTAAGTTTTGAGAAGTATCAGTTTAAGTTTAGTTTAGTTTGAGTTGTGAGTTAGAGTTTTTGAGTTTGTGGTATCTCTTTGAAAGTTAAAATAAACAATTAAAGAATATCAAAGAGAAGAAATAGTTTTTCTTTGATAATTAATTATCAATTGAAATAAATGAAACGCGAATTGAAGACAGCAGAATAATAAATAAAGGAGAAAGGTCCCCGCTCTTCTCTCATCCGAGGAAGCACGGCGCCGGACGTCAACAGTTGAATAGAAAAAGAAATTATGAAAAAATAGTCTACATTTGGGTTCAGACCCCAATAAATTTAATTTACTTTAAAATAAAAAAAAAGCCGATCCATCAAATAGTTCTTGAGATATCGTGGAGACCAATGTGAAAAACATGGTTTCAAGAAAAAAGTGTTTATAGTTTCAAAATGATATACGACGGTGGCGTGAAAAGTTTCCGGTCTGACCTACAGATGGCACAGCACGTATAATTCTAATGCCCGGTTATAAGGTTCTATGTTTCATTAGCTTGTAAATTTCCAGGTCGATTCCTCTGCTCAAATGTATGAAAGCCTACTGAACAAAACGCCTCGAAATGAAAAATAACCGGCCTCACTTGACCGCGTTGTGCTGTAACTTTTTTATAAAATTATTTTCGCAAAAACGGTTTTGGGGACTTCTCCTACACGCTACGAGGGTGGCCAGAAAAGTGTCCGACCTCAACATGAAGATAGCAGCACTCGTCAGTAAAAGCTAGTGAATGTAGTTGTGCATCTTTTGACAGTTACTCATCAAAATTTCAGCCATTTTGAACGCGTAGTTTTTATTTTACAGTCGTTTGAGTGAGTCGATGTGAGTGCTTTTGTGAAAATGGACAAAATTGAGTATCGATCTGTCATTAAATTTTTGTTTTTGAAAGGCAAAACGCCTACGCAAATCAAAGTGTATTAAACTATGGTACGCCGACGAGTCAGCACGTGCGCCTCTGCCTCGTGATCCGTACCGTCGTATCAATTGTGTAATCCGTTTAGGGTATCTCAAGTAAAGACAAGATACCCTAATTGGACTATCGGTTCGCGCGTCAAGTATTCTGTGGGATCCGAAGTAAACAAACGGATCACCACAAACGCGTCCGAGTGTAGTGCAGTGATATATATGGGATTCGCGCCGTAGTGTGAAAATTCAGTGGAAGTGTACAGTGCGGGAAAACTCGTACCCTTTCCTTTCCATATGTGTTTTTCCTCTTTTTCGCACCTCTGTTGCGCCCCTCGGGCATCGATACTCTCGATTGATTTTTAATCTTTGGAGGGTTTTTGGTGTTTTGAGTGGCGTAATATTCGTCACGTGGCGCAAGGTTAATGACCTTGCCCGGAAAACCAAATTATTATGGACAATTTAACAAGTCTCGAATAAGTACCGGATGCCGGTGGAGAGACTTGCTAAATAAGGCCAAGACCGGATCCCGGTTGTAGTGTCGGTGATGATGATGAATATTCGTCACGAAAATGATGTGACCTGGAGTTCAACACGGATCTAGTGGGGCACCTACTACAGGGGCATAACAACTGTAGTGGTTGCTTTTGCTTATCTATCGCCGGGTCCGACTTGCATTCTTTTCTGAGGCGGTATTGGTATTCTGTGTCAGGCCATTTCAATGGAATGGGAATTTCACGTAGATCTGTGTAACATTCGCGACCTAAAATGCAATTTCTCCCCTGTGTCTGCCTACGTCGGTAACCAGAAACCAGGAATTCTTACACTTAGCAAGACTCGGGTAATAACTAATACAGATATTTCCGATTTTACTATACTCGGTTATAACCTAGTGCCTTTGTTCTTTCCACATCGTGGTCTAGCTACATACATGCGAAGTGAATTTGCTCAGCTTCTGCCACAATATGGGCTCTGCTCCAATCCCGAATTTAATTTCTCGTGGCTAAAACTTCATGTTCGTAACCATATCATACATTACTGCTTTCTTTACAGTAGCCCAATGTTGGATAAAAACGCATCCTTTAACGAATTTCATGCTGTATGATTCCATCGATAAGATCTTAACCCTATATAAGCACATTGAAATCGTTATTGCGATTGATTTTAATGTGCATAACTCTCGCCACTCCGGACACATAACCTCCGAGGGTCAATATGTTCAGCTCTTTGCTGAGTCAAACAATTTAACTCAACTCGTCAGTGGGCCAACACGGGTACCAGATATAGAGAGATATTGATTATTCCGCCAACACACTGGACATGTTTCTCATCTCGCACCTAAACAAATACACAATTGAAGTTTCTTCGCCCTTAGGCACTTCAGACCAGTGTGTCGTGTCAGCTAAATTTCCTCTAACCAACGGCAACGCTTGCGAGAAAACTCCCAAAACAACAGTATGGTTCTATGAGAAAGCCAACTGGGAAGGTCTGAACGACTTTTTTGGGAAGTTAAATTGGTCGTTATTTTTCCTCAATAAAGATGTTTTTTTTTTCTTTTATCATTTTTTATTTCTTCCTATTATTATGATTTACTTACTCGCTAGACAAAAATGATTAAACTCTAGCTTATGTTATCTTATTTCTTAACTTACTGGTCCCTTGCGGACATCAATAAATATGTTGACTCTATAGCAGACACATTGACGGACACGATTCTGTTTGGCATGCGAGAGTATCAAACCCAAGAGAAATATGTGGTTCGATTCCGGGTGCAGAGAAGCCATTAGGGCTAAAGAGTTGAGCTTCCAGTTGTATAAATCAAATAATACTGAGAAAAACCGGAAAAGATTAAAGAGAGCCAGAATGACTGCAATGCGTATATTCAACACGCAAAGTTCTTGCTAAACCAGAGAGTGAGACACAGACCAGAGAGTGAGACACATACTACACTCTCCCACAGGTAGCAGAAACTTGTGAGCATTTGTGAAGAATATCCAGTACTCGGTCTCCTCATCCATTCCTTTGCTAATAATCGATGACACACCAGTCACTTGTGCAATAGAAAAAGCGAATCTACTTGCTGCACATTTTGTAGCCAACTCAACGCTGCCTGATACCACATCAGTTCCGCCTTAACTTGGGCATAAACAGCACACCATGAGCCAGATTCACTTCCGAACGCGTACTGTTGCCCGCACACTCAAAGAGCTAAACACAAATAAATCCGCTGGTCCAGATGGTATTCCCTCAATTCTCTTGAAGAGATGTTCCTCTTCACTCTCTAAACCACTGCGGAAACTCTTCCATTTGTCTTATTCTACTGGCCGTTTCCCAAGTAGATGGAAGTCAGCGAACATTCAGCCAATTCCCAAAAAGGGGGACAAATAGTCCCTTTCTTCTTATCGACCCATAGCACTAACTTCTATTCTCTCCAAGGTAATGGAATCTCTTATCAACCGTCAACTTTCGAAATATCTGGAATCAAATGACCTCCTCAATGACCGCCAATATGGCTTTCGTAGCAACAGGTCCACAGGAGATCTGATGGCGTACCTTACCGAAAAGTGGAGCCATTCCATACACGGCCTCGGCGAAAGCAAGGTTGTTGCTCTGGATATCTCGAAAGCCTTCGACAGAATTTGGCATCCAGCCCGTTTGTCAAAATTACATTCCTATGGAGTGGACAATTCCCTGATCCAATGGATAAGTGACTATCTTTCTGGCCGTTCAATCCAAGTGGTTCTTGATGGTGTCAAATCTGTCTCCCTTCAAATTATTGCAGGTGTTCCGCAAGGTTCTGTACTCTCACCCACTCTCTTCCTCATCTTTATAAATGATCTCTTATCCATTACCCGCAACCCAATCTACTCGTTTACTGATGATAGCAAGTTGAGTTTCTCATACTCATACGAACAGTCCCGTGCAAACTCTTCGGACGTCACTACCAACCAGCAACGTATGCTTGATACATTGAATTCAGACCACAACAAAATATATTTCTCTGGATTATCTAACCGAGTAGAATTCAATGCCTTAAAAACTCGGTGCTACCTCTTTTGGTCAAAAGCGAGCCCCAAAGTAAATATACTGTCTATGAACGGCACTTGCATCGACGAAGCCAAGCAACTATCAATCCTTGGCACTCTAATTAATCCGACTCTTAATAGGACTGATTTGGGATTTATACAGGAGAAGAAGTTGCGCCGGAGTAAAATATTTCTTGGCTCTAAGAAGGTAACTCAGTTTTCCTGAGGCTGACCTGGCGATGATCGACGCGTGTTTATGCCACGATACTTTCCCACAGACCGTGACGCCGAGCAATTTCAAGCTTCCTCCTTATTCGAGGGCCTGGCCATTCATCATCAGCTCTGGAACCGGTGATCCACTTTTCTTTGTGAATGTTATATATTGCTTTCGCTGCATTGAAGTCGACGGGATTGGCCCTTCCCCACTTCAGGGCATTCTCCAGATCCCGATTCAGAGAGTCAATCTGTCTACATCTCAGCTGGTGTGACGTTGATGCACCAATTGGCCGAACAGTCGAAAAGCGGAAACAAGCGTGCTATCATCCGCAAAACTGAGCACCCCCTTATCCGTCGACTCCAACAAATCATTTATGTGAAGCAAAAACAAGGTTGGAGCCAAAATAGAACCTTGAGTTACCCCGGAATCAACAGGATACAGGTCCGAACTGTCGCCGCCCACAACAACCCGGATCGATCGATTTTCGAGGAAGCTCTTCGTCTAGTCGCAGAGCTGCTGGGAAAGTCCACGTTCCTATTTCCTACTAAACCAGCAGATATCACCTATATCTTCGATACGTAACCTTGGGATCTTATGTGACAGGGGGCTAAATTCAACCCACATATTGATGACATTATCCTTAAGGCCAACTCTGCCCTTGGATTTGTGAAACGCTGCTCGAAAGACTTCTCTAATCCCTACGTTTAGCAATCACTTTACATAGCCTTTGTCCGCCCCCTTCTGGAATACGCCAGTCAGGTCTGATCTCCTCACTACTCGTCCCATAATCGCAAGATCGAAAGCGTGCAACGCCGTTTTCTGCGTTTTGTCCTCCGTGGACTGAACTGGGAAAATCCTCGGACTCTCCCCACATACACAAGTCGTCTCCATCTGATTAACCTCAACACACTTGAGGAGCGCAGAATTCATGCCGATATCCTTTTCATCCACCGTCTCCTCTCTGGCACAATCAACTGCCCAAACTTGCTCTCTACCACCCCACTCCACACTAACCCCCGTAACCTGCGAAACCCTCGTCTCTTCTATTTGCCCACCCACCACACCTCTTACGGCTCTAATGAACCCATTTCGCGAATGCTGAGGTGGGCAAACTCTTACCCTACTTCCTTCGATTTCTACCCCACATCTCGAATTCTACCACATTCGACATATTTGGTTGGTGAGCGCATCACATTAGCCGATATTGTCGTCTTCTGCAGTTTAATTTATCTCTATCAATATGCTATGGATCCGGCTGCTCGAGCTCCTTACCAAAATGTTAATAGGTGGTTCAACACACTTCTACATCAACCACAAGTAAGTGCCGATCTCCAGGGATACGCTCCATGTGAAAAAGCTCTTGCTTTTGACCCTAAAAAATATTCGGAATTTTTGGCACAACCAAAACCCCAAGCACAAATTAAGATCGAGACGAAAGTAAACGTCTCCAAACCCAAGACTGTAAAAATTGAAAAAGCTCCTGCAAAGAAGGTAGATGATTATGATGACATTGATGTACCAGCAGAGCCCGAATCTAGGGATCCATTCTCCCTGTTACCTAAAGGAACATTTGATCTCGAAGATTTTAAACGTTTTTATTCCAACAAAGACGAAACGAACTCTATTCCGTATTTCTGGGAGAAGATTTATTTGAAGAATACAAATATAATCGCGAGTTGACCAAAGTATTCATGAGCTGCAATTTGATTACTGGAATGTTCCAACGTTTGGATAAAATGCGCAAACAGGCGTTTGCTTCAGTTTGCTTATTCGGATAAGACAATAACAGCTCCATCTCAGGTGTGTGGGTGTGGCGTGGACACGAACTCGCATTCGGCTTGTCGCCCGACTGGCAAATCGATTATGAAAGCTACAGCTGGACCAAACTGGAGCCCTCTGCAGAACAGACCAAGAAATTGGTTAAGAATTACTTCTCTTGGACTGGCGAGGATAAGAATGGCCGTAAATTCAACCAAGACAAGATCTTTAAATAATTCTGCGTGCATGGACCTGCTAATCGGGTCAGTTAATAACAGATGCATTATAATTCATACCCAAAACTCAATCTTCGCCATGCCTCTGTCTTAAGTTTCAGCTGTCGTAAAATACTGCACTCAATCTCCGTCTCCTCTCTTTCCCCTACTGGCCTTGCCCCACCCACCGTCTACGCCCTTACAACCCGTATACATTCCAACACATATGCCGTTCACTGTCGCTGTCTCATAAATGTCACATTTGCCACCCCCGCATACTCTCGGTCTTTTCCAGACTCCTACCCCCCTACCGCCCATTCCTCTTCTCGTTCCTTGTTTTTTCTTCATTTTTAATTATTTTTTAATTACTACTTTATATTTTAAGTGAGTCTGTAAGGTATTATATTGTGACGCATATGACAATCAGCTGTGATATCTGGCAGGTCTCCACAACAAAGTACTAGAATCTTTTAGAAGGTACCGGAAAACCGGAGACTATGAGCAGTAGAAAATTCGAGGCTATGGAACGGACGGAAACGAAACGCCAAATCAGAATGAGGAAAAATGGTATAAATACCTCGCACACAGATCAAGGAGGTGGTAAGCAGTAAGAAAGCGATAAGTAAGGAAGCGATAAGTAAAGAAGCAGTAAGATAGCGACGGGAGTTGAACGATAAGTCTCGAGAGAAAGAAGAGTCACCGAAATATTAGCGAAATATCAAGGAACGGTTGTTATTAACAGACTAATAAAGTGTTTACAAAGAAAATCGATTTAGCGGCTCTTATTTATCAAAATAATTAATCCAGCGAACCCTAAGCTCGCTACAATATTAATTTATGCTTGGATTAAGTCTAATAAATGAATTACTTCTCTACTTGTCGATATTATGATACAACTCCTAATACCTCATTATGCAAATCCAACTCTTGATAGCAGGCTGTCGGACTGTAAGACTGGGGAAGTATAAATCGCAGCAGAGAGATCACAACCCTTCTGGTAGTTCCCAATAACAAGCAAGAATTACGATAATAAGATGTAATAAGGTCCTCAGTAAAACAATTAGACGAGAGTTCCTGTAAATCTAAGTTTTCACAATAGTAACATATTTATTCTAAGTAAACAACATCATTGGTGAATTATACGTTATTTCACTTATATATACTTGTCAGTTGGTTGATTGGACAAACAAGCCGTATTTTGAAAGTTAGATGTTCTTATTCGGTCATTTTGAAAAATGAAATGTCATATTTTAGTGTATTTGAAAAATGACTTACTTACTGATACGCGGGAAGCATTACCTCGTTAAAAATACCCCTAGTCGTATCGAAAATAACTCCATTCTCATTCACTATTTGCGAACTGCAACTGTATAAACAAACTAGCGAAAACCATAGCGCGAAACTCCTGCGACCACTGTTAGCGTCTTTATACATTCTATTAACTCTATGATAATTTTCGAGAAACACTAAGAAGACACTTGACCGCACAATCGAAAGCACATTTCACTTTGATTCCCTTTTTTTGCCTGTACCAGTTTCTGTATGGAAACTTTCTAATGTTTTGTAGGCAGTGCTTTCCAGTGTAAGATATTCCTGAGATTCGACTAGATGTAAAGTCAGACATCAACTAATTCATCACTCCAAATTTTTCTTTTTTTGACGGAAGTTGGCCACTTCGAAGGTAATGTTAACACATATTTGGTCATTGTCCAATTCACTCGGAGTTGTTTGAAAAGACGCTTCTTGTTTGTTTGTTTGTTGATTCAAAGAATTTCGTGTCCAATAAAATTGGATAAAGCTAATTAATGACTGTGAATAAAAATTTATTTAAACAAAAGATTACAAATGCCGATGGTGTTTTTGGGTGTGATTTCTCTTGAATGGCTTTGATATGCTATTATAAAATTCCTACTAGAAAGTTATCTCGTCAATCTACACAACAGGTAGTAATATTATTCGAACAAATTTACCAATTTGTCGTTTTTTTGGTTTTTATGTTTGTGGAATTTTTAATTTTAGGTTCTTTTTTATAAAATGTTATTTAAGATATGAAACCTTAGTTAAATTTATTGTTATTCACTATTAATTTATAAGGTAAAATTGTATCTTTCGGTGTACTAATCCCTTCTTAAGCATAATTTTAGAACGAATCAAAAAAACGGTCCCATTCCATTGGAAGTCAGAAACGCAGGGCTCTCTTTATTGCATATTTATGTGTTGTTGTTGTATATTTGCACCCTTCCATCTATTTGGGAATTATCACATTTAGTAGGATGGACTGAAAAGTTTTCGGGGTGAACAAACCAGTAAAGGAGAACACATCGCCGAAATTATTAAAGGGGTTACTCCGTCTCCGTTCTTCCCCACAGCGAGAGAAGAGCTAAGCTAAGAGTTAAATACCAAAGAAGTTCTTCTTTTGTTTTCCTTTTATCTTTTTATTGGTTTTATTACTTCCCCCGCTTGGTCAAAACCTTGACGTGGTGCGGGGGTTAAACTACAATGAATCACTCAGGCTATGCTAACGGAAGCATACGCTTCCAGTAGGGCCACCCATGTCAAACAGGCTAGCGAGAAGTAACACACAAAGATCTACCACCACTAATCCAGGGTGTTACGCGTCACCGTGCCGATTGTATGGTTCGCAGCCAGGAGTATACCGGGTGTATTATAACGGCGCCTCTCTGACACTGGCTCGAATCGGAGCAGTAAGCAGAACTTACCAGATCAAAGAGGGGCTCTGATATGGCGGACTATTTGAAACTCCAAGACTCGTGGGAACAAAAATGAATAATCAATATACAAAAAACAATCCCGCGAAAAAACCGGTAGGCGTAGGTGCGATAAGCCGACACTTCCATAAGCGATACAAACGGTCGTAGAAAACGCGAAACAATATAAAATGGACATCGTCGCGCTTCAGGAAGTCCGACTCCCACATCAAGTAATCGAAACCAACGAGCTTACACTGGCGTGTGGAGATACCGATCACATAACCTCGGGACAGGCTTAATCATAAGCAAGAAGATTACGCCCCATGTACCATAAAAGGTGTGAAATTTATTAATGACCGAATGTCGGTGCTAAAGATAACCTTACAGTGTTAAGATAACCTTACAGTGTTAAGCACCGCAATAGACGATATCGTCGTTCTTGGCGACTTTAACCTGCCCCACCTACAATGGACATCAGCTGACGAACTAGCCTTCTACGTCTCTAACCCCACTAGTTCTAATGAACGTATTTTTATTAACGGGCTCTCCGACTCAGGCCTCCATCAAATTAGCAATGTCCCAAATCATATGGCGAGACAGCTGGAACTCGTGTTCACAACCGACCCTCTCATGTCCTCAGTTGCCCCTAGCCCACACGCCCTCTCTACCATTGACAATTATCACCCCCCACTGCTCTTATCCTTATATCTCGACCATGAAACCCAGCCCCCTCTACCTCCTGACTGCTTTTCTTACAATTTCCATAGGGCTAATTTCCGCCTCCTAAATGAACATCTTAGCAAAACAGCGTTTCGCTTTCATCATTTGGGTGTAGAAGAAGCCACGGCCACTCTCTATAAGGAGATTTACTATGCCGTCGCCTTATATGCCCCCTATTCTCGCCGCAGGTCATCGGTTTCTTCGCCGCCATGGTACAACCGCAATCTCCGCAATCTTCGGAACAAAAGGAATAACTTATGGAACATTTTCCTCAAAACGCGATCCATTGAAAACTACTCCAACTATCTCAGGGCCTTTTATAAATTTTCCGAACTCTACAACTCGCTCTATTCCAAATACCTTATTAAAACACAATCCAATTTGATTAGCGATCCCAAATCCTTTTTCCACTTCATAAATTATAAACGTAAATCCAACGCCTATCCTAACTCCCTCTCTTATGGCTCGACTACGTCAAACGACAACCTAACTATTGCCAACCTGTTCGCGTCGTTTTTCAATAAATCCTTCACGGACATCTCCTTCGAACCCAATCCGTCGTATTTCAATGACTTGCCCGAATTCTCCCTTGGTCCTTTCTCTCCTCAACTTATTCAGCGTCACGTAGTTGAGGAGAAACTAAACTTACTCAAAGACGAGTTCAGCCCCGGACCTGATGGACTTCCGTCTGTATTCTTAAACAACTGTTCCACTTCTCTTTCTCTCCCGATATCAAAGATTTTCAACCTATCTCTATCTCAAGGGACCTTCCCTAGTATATGGAAATCCTCCTATGTCACCCCCATACATAAAAAGGGACCTAAAAATGATATCAGCAACTATCGATCCATCGCCAAACTATCTCATATCCCCTGTTACTGTTCGAAGGGCTTCTTTACAATGCGTTATCTTTTAGTTGTAAATCCATCATCTCACCCAACCAGCACGGTTTCCTTTCGGGTAGGTCGACCACAACCAATCTGATCGAGTTCTCATCCCATACTCTCCGTGCCTTAGAGAATAGCAACGAAGTTGATGTTATCACCGCCGATTTCAGCAAGGCATTTGACAAAATCTCCCATAATCTCATCCTTTTCAAGCTGTCCTCCCTAGGGTTCGAACCCCTATTGATCAAATGGTTATCTTCTTATCTGAAAGACCGATCCTACCGTGTCAAATTCAGATCCTCCCTTTCCGATCCTTTTTTTCCCACCTCTGGGGTTCCGCAAGGAAGTCATCTAGGCCCCCTCCTTTTTATCCTAACCATCAATGATGTTGACTCTGTTATTAAACACTCATCCATATCCCTCTATGCGGACGACGCCAAACTCTACAAAACAATCATCTCTCCCCTCGACTCCCCACTCCTCCAACAGGACCTCCACAGCTTCTCAACCTGGTGCTGTAATAACTGCCTTGATATCAATGTTGCCAAATGTCACTCCATTACATTCTCCCACAAATGTCCACCCCCACCTCCTCGCCCCCACCTCCTGCTTAACCAGCAGATCTCATACGTATCCTCAATACGTGGCCTCGGAATCTTATTTGACAGGGAGCTCAGCTTCATCCCACATATCGACGATATCATTCTTAAGGCCAACTCCGCCCTAGGGTTTGTGAAACGCTGGTCTAAGGAATTCTCTAATCCTTACGTTTCCCGTTCCCTCTACATTGCCTTCGTCCGCCCCCTTCTTGAATACGCCAATCAGGTCTGGTCTCCACATTGCTCGTCCCATATCCGCAGAATCGAGAGCGTGCAACGTCGATTTCTGCGTTTTGCCCTCCGTGGACTGAACTGGGAGAATCCTCGGATTCTTCCCCCGGCTCCATTTGATCAACCTCAGTACACTTGAGGAACGCAGAACTCTTGCCGATATCCTCTTCATCCATCGTCTCCTCTCCGGCACAATCAACTGCCCTAGCTTCCTTTCCGCCATCGCACTCAACACCAACCCCCGCAACCTACGAAACCCTCGTCTCTTCTATCTGCCCTCCCACCACACTTCCTACGGCTGTAATGAACCAATTTCACGTATGCTTAAGCAGGCAAACTCTTACCCCACCTCCTTCGATTTCTACCTCACTTCTATTGCTCTCAAACGTCGTCTTCTGTCTTTCCCCTCGTGATCTTGCCCCACCCACTATCTACACTTTTACTACCCGTATACATTCCTATTACCCCGCCCCTTTATCCTACTACCCGGTCTTCCCCACCCTATCACGTGCACAGCCACCTTCCCACCTTTTTATCTTCTTACTTATTCGAAAGTAATTTTTGTAATCCTATTTCTTAAGTTAGTTCGTACGTTTTTTTTTTTTTTTTTTTACTTTTAATTTCTTGTTTTTTTTTTTTCTCAAACGCTTGTACTAAGTGTAATAAGCGAGGGTTCTGCTCTCACTAAACTAAACTAAGCTAAAAATACAGGGTCCATGGTACAATTATGTATTTATAAACGTACACGCCCCGACGAAGAAACGAAGGACACGTTCTATGAGACCCTAGAAGAAGTGTTTGATGGAATCTCATCATTCGATGCTAAAATCCTCCTCGGGGACCTGAATGCGAAAATTGGAAAGGAAGATATCTTCCAACCAACTATAAGTAAAGAAAGCTGTGGGGGTTCTCTATACTACATGGAGAACAAACCCACTATTTCCGCCTTATTTCGACCGCCAACAGCGTGTCAAATCAACCCCAATTTCTCCTACCAACCTATTCACCTGTAAATCATGTTTTAAAAACGGACGCTTAGCTGAATTCATTATTCTATGCAGGTAATGCATAATTGAATTCAGCTACCTTTTTGCCATACGGCAACTCCATTCCTCTAACCCATGAGATTTCCACCGGAAATTCCAATTCATGTTGGTTAGCAACAACCAAGTCGAATCAAACGAGGCGGTTGCAAGATTATCCACCGGCTTGGGTAATTATCGAATTCCTCAGCGTGTTTCCCATGATAATATTACCCTGGCAAAAGTAGCGTCACTTCGACTTTTTCCAGACACTCTATTCGCTGGGGATCAATGATCTCTTCTTACAGGTGAATACCACAAGATACATTTTCCTCTCCTTCACAATTCTGTCTTTCCATAGTTCAAGGCGCTCTGAGATCACCACAGTCACCGCACTAGGCCAGTGGATCATCCTCAGAGGCTGCATTAATACACGCACACCAAGCCAGATCAACCCTGGGTTATTTTGCTTTCCTTTTGATTCCTTCATCCTTTCTACGCCCACTGACGTCGAACGAATACGCAAGTATTTTATTCACCTCGATGAGCGTAGAGAATTGAAGCATGCACAAGAGAGCTCGATTACCATTGGCTGATCGTTGTGCAAAAGCAAAAATCTCATCTTCATCCCTAATTGCACCAGTCTTTGCTCAACCACAACCACGGTAGGTCGCGCTGCTGAGAGTCGCTTTTCAACCATTGTCGTGTGCGCACGTCCCATTAACTTATCGAGTCGGAGTTGAGTTTCCCTGAACGAAACCGTTTTGCAATAGAGAAGACAAAGTAAAAATTCGAAACATTTTTTCAATATAATTCCTGCGTGCTCTTCAATGCAGTGAATTTGCCACCCTTATTAAGACTAACAATACCGTCAAAAATGAATAATAAACTTGTATCAATCGTTACAAAAAGTAAACAACTCCTGAGTTTTAACTACTTTTATACCAAATATCAAGGATCAATAGTTACATGTGAAGTGCAAAGTTACAAATCATCCCACAGGATAACGTGCAAAATAATCCTCCACAAAATAAAACATTTGTACCTGTTAAAATTAGCGTTTCAGCAGTTCAACAATAAAATCAATTTACGACAAATAAAAACAGTGTTTCATTTCCACTTTTTCTGGCGTTTTTTTTTTCATCGGCATAGGAGTGAACCGGGGCCCCTGTTTGGGAAATCTACTTCATACCCTCACAAAGCCTACACGACGTTTTATATGATAATGGAATTCGAATTATTACGTTCGTAAAGTCAAAAGATCTGGTAGTGAAAAGCACGATGGTCAAGCAGAACCATATTCATAAAGCCACATGGATATCACCCGACAGCGTAACGCGTAACCAAATAAACTACTTCCTCATAGACAAAAGACACCACTCGAATATCCTTGACGTAAGATCATGTAAATGAGCAGATTGCGACTCCGATCATCTTCTAGTGATGGGAAAAATCAGGAGTCGGCTCGCAGTAAACCCACATAGGCAGTCGCGGGAGACGGGCAAAAAGTTCGACATTGATAAACTAAAAGACCTGCGCAAAAGGGCTGAATATCAAGATGAACTAACGAAGAGATTTCGCATCCTAGAAAATGGGAGTAGTGAGGAAGAGGAAACCAATAGTGTGGATACAAAATGGACATCGATCAGAGACACAATCAAACAAACAGCCCAAAGGTATTAGAATCTAAGAAAACAATTAAGTCCAAACAGGCGAAGCTCGAGGAACGTAAACGCCCCAGAGTGATCGACTTACAAAGATATGATAAAGTCAACGCAGAAAGATACGCGACAATTCGGAAAGCGACAATGAGACTTTTCAAACGCAAAAACGCGAATGAGAGAAGACTCGGATAGAAAAAATCCTAGAAAATGCGAGAGCAAAGAACATCAGAGGTATGTATGCCAGCATAAATTCAATTAGAAATAGCTACCCAGGGAGAGCCAAAATAATTCGAGACGCAAATGGCTGTCTGGTCACAGAAACAAACAATATCGTCACAAGATGGAAGCAGTACTTTGAAAACCTGCTCAATGTGCGCACCCAACAACCACAAATAAACGCACCAGACGTACCTACAGCCGAGCCTCAGATCCCAGAGCCCTCTTTCAACGAAGTTGTTGACGCAATAAATCGGTTGAAAAACAACATGGCCACCCGCAGTCGATTGCATATCGGTAGAACTTATGGAGCATGGAGGAGAGGCAACCGCTCGAAAGATCCACCATCTCATCAAAACAATATGTGATAAGCAAGTCACTCCGGAAGAATGGAAATCCTCAATAGTCGTCCCCATCATCAAAAAAGATGACAGATCTGACTGCGAAAACAACATGCGGAATATCAATCGCTCCTAACCACATACAAAATACTATCAAATGTCATACTGACGAGAATCACACCGTAAGCAGAAGAAATACTGTAGACGCAATAAATCGATTGAAAAACAATAAGGCAGAAGAAATACTGGGAGAATACTGTGGCCGTTCCGCCAAACCCCACTGCCTACTTACCTGAAGAACCCCCATCTCTACAACCCAATATGCATACGTTTTTGCTAATGCAATCGCATTAGCACCTTAAGTGCTTCACGCATCAAATAGATCAAATTTATAATCTAAAAATCCCTGTAAAAGAATGCTTACCGTTCATGCATCTCTTCGCATACAATTCTTTCCTAGCTTATCATGAATCCCAAAACCAATTCGGCACCTTCCGTGCCAGGCAAATTCCAACCTTGCCACACCTGCACCGCAATCTTCCCGCAGCAAAAACATTTTCCTTCCCAAGGATAATTAATGCTTTCAATGCATTACCTGGAAATGCCTGCAGAGAATTTTTCCTACAAGGGTATTCATACATGTATCGATACATCTCTGCATTAGCGACCAAGAACCGAATTCCCAATTAGTGTAGATATTTACATTAGAGTTCGATCATGGCGTCGGCATAGATGCCATGCATATATGACACAGATGGTATACACAACCGTCATTGTGTAACCATCTAAATTACTTTCCGAAGACTTGCAACTATTGATTCAGCTGCAAGCACTTCTCTCGGTGTTGTGGATTCGCACTGGACACAACCAGCGAATTCGCAACTGAATGTTACCTGTGGCAATGACAAATGTCAGCAACGAGCTGACATAATCAATTGTTTTGGTTATCAAGCAACCAATAACAAACTCTTCTTCGTTAGCGCTTAGCATAGATAGATGATCCAACGAAATCAAATCCAACGAAATCAACCTGAATCATTTAAATAAAATAAATTAATGTTAATTAATCTACAAGCAAACTCGTTTCTTTATCTGGAGGATTCGTTTTGGACTTGCTTTATCTCAAAATTCGGTATTATTTTCCCTTTGTTTCCATTACATTTCCAGTTGTTTTAGAACCAACGGAATCAACATTTATTGGGCACGCCAGGAGGATTTCCAGGATCTTGACGTCCTTCCCCCGGCCCACCAACAGATCCAGTTGTTGGTGGAAGTTGCGTTTAACGCTCGAACGCAAATACTCGGAAATACTTCCTTGTTTGAATCTTTAAACAATCACCAACGGCGCGCTTAGCCGCCGGCAGTTGTCATTACGTTGCATTTTTGTAGACGCCGGCAGTGCCCAATGCCAGGTGTGGCACTTGTTTTTGGATATGAGATACAATGCAAAAAATGTACTCGTAATTATATAGCATGGGGGGATGGGAGCGAACACACAGGCCAAAGTCTCTGATTGGTTTCAACCCGGCGAAGGCCAGGACGATCCATGTCCCTGTTCAATCCAAGTTGACATGCAGTCTCCACGTGACACCCCTGGATAACCATCGTAATGAAATGTAAGACTTGACTCATTAATTCTATTTTATCATATTATTTTATATATGTCTTAAACTACATGGGATGACTTCTGGCACTGAGTTGGTGCCCTAAGATGCTGTTTTTTCTTGACCGGGTCCATGAGCCAAGCTCTGAGAAATTGTCAAAGATTTATCTCAACCATTTCACGAAGCTTATAATAATGTGATGGTATTACACTGGCCAGTTGAGCTTTAGTGCGCAACCTACCACACAGTAATTGTGCCGATTCGCACAATAGCCAGAGAGGTCAGTTGAACCTCCGTTTGCACCACCAAACATATAACACAACTTCCTTACTAATTCATGCACTGAGGCGGTAACGCTGTAATATCTCGATACCCACAACACGTAACCGAAAGAAGTTTCAGTCATTTTCAAGATAAAAGTTTAAGCTACAAGCTAGGGAAATTCCATTGCAATAAACTGACGCGCACAATGCGCGAAAGGAAGCTAGTGCTGGGAGCGCACACACAGGGCAAAGTCTCTGATTGATTTCAACCCGGCGAAAGCCAGGACGATCCTTGTCCCTGTTCAATCCAAGTTGTCATGCAGTCTCCACGTGACACCCATGGATAGCTACTTTGGCACACGCCAAATAGTGAACCAATGCATGCAGCGACCTCCTGAGAAAGGTTGGCGCAAGGCTAATAACCTTGCCCGTAAAAACAAATTTAACAAGCCTCGGATATGAACCGGATACACGACGACGACCACGGAAACGAGAATATTGATACGACTCTGTAGGTTGACCATGACCAACGTAACTAGTCAAGTAAAAATAGCGGGATTGCTGTCCAAACCAATAAACATCTTTAATGGACTTCGACAAGGCGATGGTCTGGCCTGCCTCCTCTTCAACCTGACATTGGAGAAAGCAATCCGTAACTCTGGCGTCACAACTAGAGGGACTATTATCACCAAGTCCTGCTAGATACTTGCCTACGCAGATGACATCGACATCATCGGTAGAACCGAATGGGATGTACAGGATTCCTTCACCCAAATCGAGCTAGCGGCACAAAAACTGGAACTGCACATTGATGGGGGCAAAACTAAGTACATGGTGGCAATTTCTGCGAAAAGAAGACCTAGCGTTGGTCAAACTATGAGGGTAGTAGAGCACGAATTTAAAGTAGTGCAATCCTTTAACTACCTTGGGTCAATAGTATCAGGCGGTAACAATATGGAACAAGAAATATGCGAACGGCTGATTAAATCCAACAAAGTCTACTATGGTCTATCAAGGCTCTTTAAATCCCGAAAATTATCCAGAACATCCAAGCTACTACGAGGGTTGCCTCTTATGTTTCGGGATTTGGCAACCCTAGTGTTGCAATCCGGCAATTGACAGCTGTGTCGTAAAGTTGGACATTTTTGAGGTTATACGCACTCAGAACGTTTTGACATACGAGCGCTATTTGTGTTGTTTACAGTAACTTAAAAGATTCATCTCGGCCCAAAAATGGAATTAAATCGTCAACATTTTCGTGCGATTATTTTTTACAACTTTCGGCCTGGATTAACTCAGCAACAGTGCATGGATGAACTTAATTCAATTTTTGGCGATGAAGCTCCATCAAGGACCAGTGTTTATCGATGGTATGGTGAAATCAATCGTGGTCGTAGTTCACTCCAAGATGAATTTCGTGAAGGTCGTCCAAAATCGGTTGTTGTTCCGAAAACCATTGATGCTGTGCGCGAACTGATATTGGAAGATCGTCATGTAACCTATCGTGAGATTGAGACAACCTTAGGCGTTAGTGGGACCAGCATACATTCAATATTGCATAAACATTTGACTGTCAAAAAAATTTGTTCGCGTTGGATCCCACACAATTTGTCAATCGCCCAAAAAAAGGCTCGTGTCAATTGGTCGAAAGAAATGCTCAAAAAATACGGTCGCGGTGCTTCGAAACACGTCTATGACATCGTGACAGGTGATGAATCGTGGATTTACGCGTATGAGCCCGAAAGTAAACAGCAGTCGACTGTCTGGGTGTTTCAAGATGAGCCAAATCCAACAAAAGTTGTTCGCGCACGAAGCACTTCCAAGCAAATGGTCGCCTGTTTTTTCGGAAAAACTGGACATGTCGCGGCCGTACCACTAGAACAACGCAGAACAGTCAATTCTGAGTGGTACACAACCATTTGTTTGCCAGTTGTCTTCCAAGAAATCAGGAAAACCAACCGCCGAAGACGGATCACTCTTCACCACGACAATGCGAGCTCTCACACATCGGCTGCGACAACTGCATTTTTGAGCACCCAAAACATCGATTTGATGGGTCATCCGCCGTATAGTCCTGACTTGGCACCGAATGACTTCTTTTTATTCCCGTACGTAAAAAGCAAACTGAGAGGTCAACGTTTTTCGACACCTGAAGAAGCGGTTGCTGCATTCAGAATGCATGTGTTGGAGATACCTCAATCAGAGTGGCAAAAGTGCTTCGACAATTGGTTCAAACACATGCAAAAGTGTATAGATCTTCATGGGGAATATTTTGAAAAACAATAAAGTGATTTTCGATGATCAATATTTGTTTTTGTTCTCTAATCCCGAAATATAAAAGGCAACCCTCGTACTGTACAAGACCATGGTCTTACCATTACTCATGTATGGATCCGAGACATGGGTGCTCAATAAAAGGCACTCTGAACTCTTAGCCGCGTTCGAGAGGTCTTAAGGAGAATTGTTCGCCCCGTATGTGAGGGAGGACGATTCCGGAGACGCTACAACCATGAGTTGTACGCAATCTACCTTGAAGTTAATGTTGTAAGAAAAATCAAGCTCGGTAGACTCCGGTGGGCGGGACACCTAGCTCGAATGAGGGAAGAGGAACGTGCCCGGAATGACCTTTGGGGCAGGATGTATGGAAGGAGACAGTGCGGCAGACCTTGTCTGCGGTGGAGGGATGGCGTAGACGAGGACGCCCAGAGCCTGGGAGTGCGAAACTGGATGACAGCGGCTCGAAATCGGGACCGGTGGAAAGATTTGTTAAATAAGGCCAAGACCGGATCCTGGTTGTAGTGCCGATGATGATGAATTAGATACCGTGTAGCTTGGGTAATGACTGTGCGTCACAGGTGGACAATTAACGAAGAATCGCGTCGTGTGCCATATGAAAATTATGACTATTATGTTAATTGGTTTAATGTGAATATTACGTGAAATAGGGCTTATGTAATACGATCCCATCCGCCTAAAAAAAAAGAAAACCATCGCCACGATTGATTTTCTGTGAGATTCAAGTGGGTGCAAAAGTCTAGATTTACAACTTGTGTCTTTTCTTTTGTAAATACTTATTTGTATCTTTAAACGTGTAGGTTTACAATTGCTTGTTTTTATTTTTCTTGCTCTTCTAATGTTTGGTGTTTTTTTTTTTTGCTCATTCTTGTTCTTAAGTATTATTTAAAGTGCTTACGATAGAGTGTTTTTCAATATGTTGTTTTTATATTATATTATGTGTTAAACTAACGCTTAAATTCACCGTTTTTCTTATCGTATATACAGGTAACTTTTAAGTTTCAATATTAATTAAAGATTATGTTGCAATTATATAAACAAGTTATTTCCAGTGTTTCCTTTTTTTCTTTTTTTTTTTTTTGTATAAATATAATTAGAAAAAATTGTTTGCTTGTTGAAATTACTATTTTCCTACTATTTATTGGTCTATAGGAACCCGGAACTTCATCACCTCACTGACTCGACTGCGCCATCGCTCCCCTTTCTGTGCACTCTCCTTCCACGCTTGACCATCTGATCCAATCTCCTCCAGGTCAAACCTTACATTGTCCTCCCATCTCCGTCCCAGCCGTCCTACCGGTCTCTTTCTCGTTGGTCTTCCGTCAAGAACTCTACGCACGGCCCTATCGTTGCCCATTCTCGCAACTTTTCCAGCCCATCTTCGTGAGTTCATTAGTCTTACTATTGTAGGTTTGCGTTAAAGCTCTTCCAGTTCGTGGTTATGGAGTTTCTTCCATTGTCCTGCCTCTTCATCATAATCACCGCCAAAGATACTCCTTACAATTTTATTCTCAAATACGCGGAATTTGTTTTCTTCCCGTTTTGTGAGAGCCCATATTTCTCATCCGTATAGAACAATCAGCATGATTATGGTTTTATAACGAGCTTAATATTAGTTTACTGCCTGCGTGCCAACTAGCATTTTAGGAATGCAGTCTTTTGTTAATTTCCTTCGACATTTCGTTACTGGCCATGGTATCGTTTCCAGATATTTCATCTCTTTAAGTTTTTCAAATATCTTGCCCCTGACGTTTATGTGTGTTCTCTGAGGTCCACCTACTCTCGCCGTAATCATATATTTTGTTTTGTCTTCATTTATTTCTAGGCCCACCTCTTCTGCCGCTTGCATGATGATTTCACAGTTTTTACTTACAGTTTCTAGATTATCGCCCAAAACGGCGATGTCATCCGCATATGCCAGCACTTGTGCGACCCCGTTCAAGGATGATCCGGCCATGTTGTCGTCTGGTACCTTTCGGATGACATACTCGAGCGCAAGGTTAAAAAGACATGGTGAGAGCCCGTCACCCTGTTTTAGGCCGTCCTGGATTTCAAATAGTTGTAATATGTGATTTTCTATTCTAACTCGCCCTTTATTTTGATTCATGCAGATTTGAATGAGGGTGGCATATTTTTTCGGGACTTCCAGCTCAACTACAATATGTTAAAGTCTTCGCGTTGCGACTGAATCGAAGGCTTTTTTGAAGCAGAGGGATAGTTGATGCATCGTCTCCCACTTCTTTTCCCTTTTCTTTTCCAACAATTGCCTAACTGTGAAGAATTGGTCGCTCGTTGAATGGTTCCTACGGGACCTGCACTAGTAGACTTCCAGTATTTCTTCTGCGTACGGTGTGATTCGCGCCAGTATGTTATTTGTATGTGGTTAGGAGCAATTGATATTCCCCATGTTGTTTAGGACGACTATTGAGGTTTTCCATTCTTCCGGAGTGACTTCCTTATCACATATTGTTTTGATGAGTTGGTGGATCTGTAGGGGGTACGAAGTCGCGACGCCGCACGGGCGAGAGTTCTACCTCGTCCCCACAAAATTATCACTAAACGAAAGGATTGCGCTGAAGGGAAAACACCAACAAAAGAACGAAACTCCACCACTTTACGTTCATCACCAGGAGGAAAGCAAAAGACCGAGGACTTTTATGTTTATTGTTGCATTTTTATTCTGAACAAAGCCTTTTATTAACGACAAAATTTATTTAATAGTTGTAAGAAGACACTCTTACTGCACTTAATTAGTTATTTAATTTTATTGAAGACAGATTCTTTTATTAATGACAAAAAAACTGACGCACAAAAATATTATACTATACTATACTATAAATATACTATAAATATTATACGATACCACGCGAATATTAAACATGACTGTGTATGTTTACGCTTCTCCGCCGTGGTGACGGAGAGCGGGAGCGACAACGACCACAACTTGCTCGATCGGCGGATGTAAAAGGACTCAACGATATTCAATCGTTATTAAAGAAATTCAGCCAGTGAATTTGGCTCTCTTAACTTAAGGGTGCAATTCCCATTCCGAGAGATACATAAAGTCTCTCTTTTGGGTAACCAAGAGATCTCATACAGAAGATCGCCACAGTACACTTGTGTGTGTGTACGTCGGTTCTTTTCATAGATCGAAGCTACGATGCAGAACCTATTACACAAAGGAAAGGGATCGTCAGATCTTTGTTTATGTGGAAAGGTTACTGGGAAACGGATCCAGAACTAAGTAGGATAAAAGAGATTTATGACCTATGAGTTCAAATGAGTAATCAAGTTGCAACTCATTAAATGGTAGACGTATTTGCGATACGTTTTGGTGATTGGTAAGGTATTAGTCTCAACGCAGATGGTGCTAATTACATGCATCTGTGTTAGACCGTTTATCGCTGGCTGAAAGGGGTCGCCAGCCGATGTGTGTGTAGATAGTTTTTTGTACACCATCGAGGCTGGGAAAATAGATGGCACGATATTTATGATCCCTGTCATGATGGTTTCATTATATGTAAACCAAATCATCTTGTTTTCGGGTTCTTGGCTTGAGATTCCTGATAAGGCAAGAAAGAAATCTTACAGACAATTGGTATGCTAAGAGAATGCATGAAAGGTAAGTTTTCTTTACAGGGCCTTAAAGATCATAGATTTGATCTCTTAAATGCGTGAAGCATTTTCGGGTGCCTAATGCGATTGCATTGGCGAAAATGTATGCGTCTTGGGATGAGGTAATGGGGTTTTTTAGGTAAGCGCACCGTGGGATTTGGCGGAACCGCCACAGATCTTTCGAGCGGTCGCCTCTCCTCCATCCTTCATAAGCTCTACCGGTATGCAATCGACTCCGTGGGGGGGGGGGGGGGGGGGGGGGCTTGTTGTTTTTCTATCGATTTATTGCGTCAACAACTACATTGAAAGAGGGCTCTGGGATCTGAGGCTCGGCTGTATGTACATCTGGTGCGTTTATTTGTGGTTGGTGGGTGCGCACGTTGAGCAGGTTTTTTTAAAGTACTGCTTCCATCTTGTCATGATATATTTTGTTTCTGTGACCAGACAACCGTTTGTGCTTCGTATTGTTTTGGCTCTCCCTCTGTAGCCATTTCTAATTGAATATATGCCAGCATACATACCTGATGTTCTTTGCTCTGTCATTTTTTTGGATTTTTTTTTCGATCCGTCTTCTCGCGCTTATCGCGCTGTTTCCGTTTTTGCCGAGTCGGTGTTTTGCTGATGATTTGTTCCCTTATGGTAGTGTCGGCTCATCACACTTACGCATGCCAGGGTTTTCGTGGGATTGTTTTGTGGATATTGATTACTCATTTTTGTTCCCACGAGTCTTGTGGTTTCAAATAGCCCGCCATATCAGAGTATTTACGTTATGTATTGTACCGCAGTATTTGCGTTACGTATTGTACGAAATATACATACTATTCTTTGGTTTTATTTCCTTTTTTTTGTTGTAATGTGAGTTTAAATTCCAATATTTGGAAAAATTGTAGTTTTATAAAGGAATATTATTTTTTGTTTCATACATTTGGTTTTGTTTGTTGTTTTCTTTTTTTTTTTGTTTCTATACTTACAATTAACTATATTGTTATAATTCTCTTCATTACGGAGTCAATATTTGTCTTATTATTATTATTATTTATTTATTTATTCATTTATTTATTTATTTATTTATTTATTTATTCATTTATTTATTTGTTTATTTATTTATTTATTTATTTATTTATTTATTTTATTATTATTATTATTATTTTTTTTTTTTTTTTTTTTTTTTTTTTTTTGGTATATATATATAAGTAGAATTCAAAGTAATTTTATTATTAAACTGAATTCTAAAATAACTAAATTCCCAATCGTTAGAAAAACGATAATCGTAATTAGATATGTTACTTACAAGGTAATTCTATTTAGTTACCGTTTTTTTTTTTTTTTGAAATACTTATTTAACATTTTTTATTTATACATATAGTCTTCCTAATTGAGGGTCAATGTTTATTTTGGTGCATGACTTCTTGTTTTATTTTGTTTGAATTTATATTATTCTTATGATTTTTATTTATTTCTCTTTTTGTCAAAAATTTTGTATAATTTTTAATTATTTTCTTTTTGTGATTTATTATAAATTAGTATTTATTATGCGTATTTACCAGTCTGAGGACCGGTTACTGTTGTGACGAGAAAGGGGTTTTACACTTCATCAACACCTTATTTCCCACATGAAACGTTTGCGATTCCGTTTCACTTTCAAGGCATGTTGTTGTCTTCAACGAACAACATTCCTCACACTGCTTCTTATATCTCCTAATATCGGAGAACGCTGGGGGCCATCAGCACCTTTGTCGTATTTTATTATACGATTTGGTGATGCTCCGATGTCCACTGGAACGGAGATTATGGTAAAACCAGAGTATTGTAGCAATCTCAGTAAGATTCGTGATTTTTTGTGGTATAATGGGGTTTTGCTCACTTTGCGAATAGCTAAGGCGCGAGTTTAATGGACCTGCTGATATGTGTCAGTTTTTCGACTAACACATTTGGTGTGAATGTAGTGCTCTAAAAAGCCCTACCATTTTCCTCCCATATACATCTAAGGAAAGTACCCTCAGTGTTTGTGAAATAAAAACCAATCAGTGCAATTAATAACATTGAATGTTGTTTCTTTGTTATTATAGGTAAGAATAACAATTAGTTTAAGTTATAATATTGTAATTTTTATATGAATTAATAAAAAAAAACGTTGTTATTATAGAAACACTTCTATTATCAATCGCACTACGGAAAAAATCCCCCACAACCTAAACATCACATTATATACATATGACCCATTTCCAAAATTCCCATCCAATATCATCCATTCATATCCCTAAATCAACGTTGAATTTAACAGCAATAAAATTGAACCAAACGTTCAATTCTCGAACATTGAAAACAATTCCTTAAAATTCAAATATCACAACGCATATCTTCACATGTGTGGTATGTGCAATAATCAATTCCTAAAACCCAAAATCTAAAATAAATACGCGATAAACGGGCCAAATGTTCGTTTATCATGCACACACAAAATGCGGGCAATCTAAACATCACAATGCATATCTCCATATGCCAGATGTATTATGATATGCAAATAGACCCAGATTCCCATGCAATTTCTCATCCAATTCCCACAGACTTTGTGTTACCAATCTGAAGTACATGCAAACTCTCGATTGCATTAGCCAGATGGATAACACAAACAAACCTCAAAAGGATCTATCATGAGGGACGATGCGTCGGACTTCGAAAGAAAAAGATAATAAAAGATATATATAGCAATCAGAATCGAGAAGTCAAGCGGATAGTTAGTCCGTTTGTAACTGGTGGAGAAAAATCCTAGTAAGAATAAATATAGTATACAATTTAGCAGTTGTGTTTTCAATTACGACTACGGGTCAGCAAGAAGTTCTTTTGACGCTGCATTGTTTTTTTGTCGTTTCCCCCCAGCTAGCAAATTTGATTGTCATCAATAGTGTTTTCTTTTTGTATGTGTATCGACACTTGCGTCCTTACTGAATCGGTGCAATCATGCGACGAAACCTTTGATATTGTTCGGAAGAATTATAGATACACGTCGACACACCCATCAGGATCTATACGGTAGCCCACTCTTCCCGGAGAACCGGAAGCACGGTGGTGCACCAGAAATATAATATGAACACCAAACTCCTTAGGATCCTGCCTTTTCCTGTTGAGGTGTAACCTAAAGGTTTTGTCTTTGTCTTGGGCTTGCTCTTCTCTCAACGTATGAGAATTTTGATCGGCACACTAAATACCTTTGGGTTCATTTCCGTCCGAGGAAATGTGGCGCACTGTTTGGGGCTTACCACATTGGAATTTCTTGACAGGAAGTCATTTCCAACTAGTCCGTCTTCTGGTAGATCGGGCATACTGCTCACTGTTGTATTCTTTGTAGGGGTTTTGTTCCAGGAAGCGTGTCTCCTGGTCCTTAAAAGGACAAGGCGATCTCTTAAAATTTGACCCCTCCTGAAACTCGTCCTACAAAAGGGGTCGTTACCGTGCTTCCTCGTATGCCTGAGGGAAGAGTAACGTCCTTAATTGGCCCTTTGTCCTTGGTCTTCTCTTGGTCTTCCAGGCCAGGTGATACTTAGCTATCAATTGGCTGCTAAATGAAAATCCGTGTTCTTTTCGTTTACAAATTAAAGAGTTTTATTTTTCCAATTATTTTCGTTAGTTTTTCCACTGAGGTATTTCCTCCAGGGACTAAGATCGATTTAAGACTGCGGCCCGGAGATAAAAAAAAAAAATGGTGGCGAGAAGGCCGAATTTAGCGAGACAGGACATATGTGTCCTTCATCTTGTCTCTGACTTCTGGTCATCTTGCGATAACCAGAATCACCCACATCCGTGAGGATGTTGGGCTAGGTCTCGCGGCATCTGAAAAGAGAAGAAAAAAGGGGGGGTATCCAAGGATAGTGTGGACAGTGTTAGTCCAAGTGTTCTCTAACTACTTTTATAGAGGGATGGTGGGAAAGAAATCATACAAAACCGGTGGGTCTTGGGTGCGGTAGTAAACGCAGATCACGTCTTTGGCGTCTGATAATCTGCGCTTTGGTCGGTGTGTATGTTTGTGTTTGTGCTGTCTTGTACTGTGCGTTCGTGTGTGTGGTTTGTTAATAGTAGACCCTATGGGATGGGTCCAGGAATCCTCTATTATAGGGGGGAATGTTGTTGGGAAGGGTGCTTTCTTCAGTTTTGTACTGAAGAAGAAATTGTGGGGGTTTGATCCGAAGAGATCGAGAGAGAGAAGGGTCAAGAACGCAAGAGTCCCGTACAGGTAGGTTCTCGCTGTTCTGAATGTTTTCGAGGTACTTATATGCTAATTGAAGCAAGTATTCGTCGATAGGGGTAATGGAGGCGCCTTCGTATAGGTGAGAGTTGGGGTAATGACGACCGTCAGGCCTTCTAGAATGATTGGTGCATCTTCTGAGGAGTTTCCTTTCGAAAACCCGAAGTCTTTCCATTTGAGCCGAAGATATGCAGGACCATATGGGAAAGGCGTACGATATTCCAGATCGGATTAGCTGCTTATAGCAGAGAAGCTTAACTTTGGTGTCAACTTTGTTCCTCCACTTCAAGATGTTGTGCAATTGCTTACACCGACCGAGACCCCTTTGGAGAATGTGGGTCACATGTTTGATGAAATTCATTTTTGGGGTATAAGTGACCCCAAGATATTGCATCTTGTCCTGTGGTCTAATCGTAGTATCTCCCATTTTTATTCGAATATTCTGTGAATATCGAGAAGCAGTTTGGGAGTGTTTACTACTCAGAATTATGGCTACTGCTTTGAATGGATTAAGTCGGATTTTCCATCGACTGTAATACTGATACAGTTCGTCCAAGTGACGGTTGAGTCGATTTGTTGCGAGGTTAGGGCCTTTGGTTGACGTGTACACCAGGTCCTCATCCGCATAGCATATTTGGTTTACTCTCCCGTCCACAGGGCGGGGAATATCGGAGGTGTAATATTGAATAAGATGGTGCCTAGAATGGAGCCCTGTGGTACGCCTGCAGCGGCGTGAAAAGTTCGGGAAAGCTTTCCATTCATTCTAACTTGGAAGGTTCTGTTTCGAACGAACTGTTAGATGATACTACATAGCGTTCTACTGAGGCCAGTATTCAGTAGTTTAAAAGCGAGACCTTCGATCCAAGTCGTATCAAAAGCTTTTTCAATGTCTAGGCTTACCGCAACGGTGGGTTCCTTATTAAAGAGCCGCACGCAGACGTGGTTTTGAAATAAATTGAGAGCCATAGTGGTGCTGTGCGCTCTTCGAAATCCGAATTGGAAATCTGGTATTAGGTGCCTGGCGCTGACAAAGTTATTTATCTTCTCGTATATTGACAACAGACAACAATTGGCTGGGTGAAGTCGTCCAACTTACTGTGGACCTCTGAACTAACGATTGCATTAGTATCCGGGTCGCCATCTTGGAGAGTGAGTTTGTGATTATTTTCAAATGTCTCTCCGATGATGTTTGCTTTATTGGTGTCATTATTGACAACAAGACCGTTGTGCATGATTGGTCCAGTGATACGAGAGGTGCCACATATCTTTTTAACATTTTTATAAATGTTCTGGTCCATCTGAATACCCTTCAGTTTGTCTTCCAATTGTCGGGTGCAATTGTTTTGGATTCTTTGTTTTATCAGCGTGCCAATATTGTGAATAATGGCTCGCAATAATGGCTCCCTTTGCGTAAAGCGGTGACGATATCTCATTCTGCAGAGCTTTTTACGCTCCCGGATGAGACGAAGAGTGATGTCGTCATGGGGAATCTGATAGGTCTTTTCAAGTTTGTACTTCGGGACATGAGTCTCCGAAGTTTCAACTAGAATCTCGTGAAGTCGTTTTGTAGCGTTGTTTATCTCAACCGTCGTTAGGTTCCTGTCAGTGGGAAGAGAGAAATGGTGGAGTTTATCGTTCAATGTAATATTGAAGTTGTCCCAATTTGTCCGCCGATAATCGGGTATGTATCTGATATGAGCCCGAGATGCTCGATAGCCGCGAATGAATGTGGTCACAGCGTTGTGGTCAGATACACCCGCTGAAACTTGAGGAGGAGTGATTTGTGGAAGTAAGTCTTTGGACACAATAAATATGTCCAGAATTGAGTTACCTCGAGTACCAACCGTAGGTGCGACTATTTCGAAGTTGAGGGCATACATGTTTGCGGTGTACCATTGGTACAGTTTTGTGCCATTTGGGCAAGAGACAGAGTTGTTCCAGTGGGGATGTCTGGAGTTAAAATCGCCGCCTATGATGAAGGGTGTATGCCCCGAGGTCCTTATTAGTTTGCCGATATCTTCGGGATTAATGGGGCCATTATTGGTTTTATGCGAGTGGTATACGGAGTATATATTCACTCTACCATTATTAGCCAGATGCAGTTCAACTCCAGATACCTCTATGGACTCTAGGTGTGGGAGGTCAATAGCTTCATGGCGAAGTTCGCTATTGACTAGTATACAATTGCCACCTCCGTTGATGGTGGGACCGCCAGTGAGGGTTCGATCTCTTCGAATCATGGACAAGTTTGGGAATACGGGACGGTGACATGGATGCAACCTAGTTTCGGTTACAAGTACCACGTCCGCCCGGTTTTCCTTTATGAAGTCAGAGACTATCATACGCTTGGAATGCGAAACAAGGGAGTTGACATTTAAGAGGATAACTTTAATTTTTGAACCCATTGTGGAGGGTATGTCTTGCATATGCAGTGAAAAGGAGGGCCTCCCTCTCTGCCTTGGTTGATAGTTTCTCATATCGGGGTCGGATATCCTCAATCAAGCGGGAGAAACTAAGTAGTTTCTCGAGCATTGAAGATTGCCCCCTCGGAGGCTTTTGCACCACCGCTTGAATTTGAGGCGTCGTGTTGGCCTTTATCGGGGCTCGCTTAGGGACTTGAATATGTTTTTGAGGGGGAGGAGTTGAAAGAGTTTTTGTATCCCTTGCCTGCTGACCCCTAAGCATGTCGGCAAATGTGAATCCATTTTGGATGAGGTTTTGTGTGGCCTGTTTTCCGAAGTCTGACTTGGCTGTTTGCTTAGCTCGAGTCTCCTTGGATCTTTGTTTAATTTCCTTATATTTAGGACAATTTCTATAACTAGCCGGACGCCCTTTGTTGCCGCAGTTGCAGCAAGTTGGCAGTGTTATTTCATCCTGCACATTTGTTGCGGGATCGTATTTCGCTAGCGGTAGTTCGCACTTGCCAATGTCGTGGGATTTTCCGCAACGAACGCAACGGCGACTCATGTTGCAGTTTCGGGAGACATGCCCGAAACGTTGACAACGTCTGCATTGAGGTATTTCTCTGTTATGAAATAACTGGAAGACAACTTGCTGATGCAAAGTTGGAAGCGACTTTGCCCGTATTATGGAATCGATGGCAAGAAGAAGCTGCCATATGTTCAGATTGGTGTATCTTTGCGGTCTGATGTTCACAAACCGCTGTGGAGGAGAGAATTTTTTGACGTCAATGAATTTGACGTTAGGAAATGTTGCCTCAAGGGCAGTTACGATGTTGTCCTTTTCCCAAGAGGTAGCGACTCGTTTTAAGAGGATTGTCCTCGACTTTTCGTCGGCCGGAGTGAAGGTGTAATAATTCACCTCCTTGGCCTTGAGGTTGTCGTTAACCGTGCGATAGGTTTCCCTATCGTAGGCTATGATTTTATTTAGGGATGGGCTTAAGGTCTTTGCCTTGAAGTTAGAAATCCCTAGCCGGTTCATGTCACCGACGAAATTTTTTAAATTGAGGTCTCGTGCAAAGACCCCGGGTTGCTGTTTCTTCTTAGAAACAGGTGGGCGTTCCCCCACCTCTGGCTGAACAGTGTTGGGAACACAAGCAGCCTTTGGTTTTGGGTTAATTAAAGGAGTTGGCCGTGGTGGGCAAGGCTCCTGCGGAGGTACGACCCTCACATGAGTTGGAGTTATCGCGGGGTTCGACAACAGTTTGGGGTGCGGCGTTGGCGGGCAGCCGGTGGCTTATTGGAGGGTCCTCCTTCGCAGTTTATTATTGGAAGCGGTGTTTTCCGCTTAGGGGCTCTAGACGAGTTTGGGGTGGGGGTGCGCGAGTCACCGTCGTCCATTGATTCGTCGGAACTCTCAGTGAGACTTTCCAACTCGGGCTCGAGCTCCGATTCCGAATCAGAAGCCTCCGAACTGGCACTGGACGGGGATGCGGGTGGTGCGGCTTCCAGTCGCGACAATTTATCTCTAAAGACAGCGTTCTCTGCCTTGAGAGTCTCGAGGTCCTCCCTTAATCTCTTTATGAGAGCCATCATACCCTGATCGGGCTGATGGCCCACACCACGAGAAGAGCAGGTGTCCATCTATTTCGATTTTGCAAACATCGAGCACAAAAAGAAACAAAAAACGCGTGGGGCGCAAGGAAAAGAGAAGAGGAACAAACAAAAACCAAGAAGGGAAACAAGCAGACCTAAAAAAAATGCTTCTAAATTAAAACAAATATAAATTTGAAAATATAGGTGAAATTAAAAATAAACGAACCTAAAGTTGTTTCCTGTTAACTAAGAAAAAAAAAATTTTTTTTCCCCACTGTTTTTTTTCCAAACTTTTTTTTTTTTTTTTGTAAATTTAAATTATAAATTTTTTATTTATTTATTTTGTTTTAAATAAACTTTAAATTGTATGTGTCTTCTATCAGCTCTCAGCTCTCACTGCGGCCCGGAGATCATTTTTTTTTTTTTTCAAAACTATTATTAATAATAAAACAGTTCTCCAGTTCTCTGGGAAGTGCGATGCATTAATTATATGATTAAGAAGAATGAGGATGGGAAGTAGATTCGGTGGGCGCAGCCTTTTGAATAGAAGACGTGGGATTCCATCTAATCCAGTTGACTTTTTGTTATTTCCTGATCTTACGATCTCGGATAATTCGTCCGCAGTTAGAAAATTTGTAGTGTCTAAGGGGTGTGAAGCTATGTTTGTGTTGTGGCCCGGAGATCACTAAACTATTCCTTTATAAAGGAAAAGGAATCGAAAATTGTATCCCAAAGATACACATTTTCGTGCAACAATCTCTATTTTTTTGGATATCTCGAGCGAGATGTTGTATTGACTTTAGATAAGAATCCAATTTCTTGAATTCTTATGAAACTATAGCGCAGATGTGTGAATGTATCTGCTTTTGAGTTTTTTGTTTGTTTTCCTGAATGGAAAATTTGGGATAGAGATAACGATCTCTGAATTTTAGATTTGGGTGATGCTGTGGAGCAAATGTAGAACAATAAACGAATATTAGATTCGTTTATTGCGAATTTGATTTTAATTCGAGATTTTGGATTTAATAATGCCGTGGGGGCAAATGTTAGGCAATAAACGAATGTTTGATTCGTTTATTGCGAATTTTGAATCATGTTTGGGTTTTGATAGGTTTATGTGTTTTAGCGTATTATAGCTAGGATTTTGGATTAGGAATGGGGGAAAAAGGTGGTAAGGCTTTTTAGAGCACTACATCACTACTTGAAATTTGCATGGGAGTTTAGACATACCTTTCAATTGGAAGTTCACCTTGCAGCTTCCCAAGGTCCTTATACTTCCAAATGGCGTTTGTAAAGTGCAAGCCTCTCGCCTATTAATGATTCGTTAAGAATACTTTTGTTGATCAGATTTATCTCAGCATCGGTGTCCACTACTAGAGTTGTGTTTTTAATAACACCTACATCTATTGGTAGCTGGATAGTTGGGATGCTGGTTATTGGTGAGCATGGGGTTCTAATGTGGTAGATCCTTTTTGCCACCGGGTGTTTTGGCCTACTTCTTGTTGGTTCTGAAGAGAGAACATTTGTTGAGGATTGACTTTGGATTCGCGACTCGCATATCAGCTTTTGCTGACAGGACTATAGATTGTGGCCTTGTTGGCCTGCTTTATGTGCAAGACTGGTCGTTTTCTAGATAGGACTTTATTATCTTCTCTTATCTCGACATTCGAAGTCTTTTTTGTTTCTTTAATCGCTAGCAGTCACGAATACCGTGATTTATTTGCTGGCAGTGTGTGCAAAAGGATGGGTCTCTCCTTTTTACACACTCCTCATAGGTATGTCCCCGCTTCTGGCAATAGCTGCAAGTTATATTGATGATGGGGCCTCTTACTTACAATCGGGATGGACTGGCGATCTAGGCCTCCCGAACCTGGTAGTTTTCCTGCGTTCTTTCATTCTCTTGACCGATAAGGTCTTGTCTGATGGTTGGGGGTCTTACATCATGTGTGCAGGGTGTTTTTTAAAAGGACTTCTATTTGTATGTTCCCCCGAGTTATGGTTCAGGTGGGGTACCCGGTTATATTAAATCAGCAGTAGTCTTATCCCCTAAGGATATATCATCTGATCAGATTTGTGTTTATTCAGGTTCTTGGGTGTTCGGCCAACAGTATTTAGCAAGGCACTAATAATTTGGGCTAGACTAGTTGATTTCTAAGGTTTGGAAATTAAAAAAAAAACTCAAACAGAATGAATGATTAATTTAATATTCTTTGCTTTCAATGTGAAAACACCGAAATAAATGAAATAAAATAACAAATGGTCAATTATATGAACGTTTCAAAGTTCTCACTTGCAGGGAGCTAAAACTACCCCTCGTGCCCGTATTATATTGATGCACGGAACTTATATTCTCAATTTAATTACTTATCGGTCTATTCCCAAACAACATAAAACTGACAATATTATCACCGGGTAGAGTACATGTTACCAAGTCATCTCAAGGCTCATTCAGTCCCACTATATTTTCTTAATAGACACATCGGTAGTAATAAAAATTGGATTTTCAATTAATCTCACACTTCAAACTTTTGATCCCACGATCATTCGGCATAACAGGTCTATTAATAATAATTTAAATACGACCGACCATTAATCGTATTAAATGATGGGAAGAAAATAAATACTTAGCCTCACATATGTCTAGGTACACAAATAATGCCCATAATTTCGGGTTTCTGTACCCCTGACTCATATTTAAAATTACCGGTTGGCAACATAAATATTGATCTTATGAAATAAAGTATTCGGGTAGTTTATCCGAGAGGCGCGGAAAATGTGTGTGCCTTAATCCGACTTGTTTTCCTGATGAATGGGATAAATTGCCACCGGAAACAACATAATCTGAAATTCAATTATAAATGAAGGGACTTAAAAACGATTTATCGCTGTTTGTGATTGATTTCACGGGTTTGAATTTTGTGAGGTATCTGAGAAGTTTACTTCATTATAATTTGGAAATTAAAAGAAAGAGGTGTGATGAAGTCGTTATGTATTTTATACGAAACGCGCACAGAAAATAAAGGTTTTAGGGGCACTTTAATAATATACAAGTTCGAGCGAATTATTTGATTTAACGGACGGGCGGGCAATCATTTTTGAATCAATGGAAACCGACAGCTGACCTACAATGAAGATCTATTGCTACTGGCGTCCCAACTTTTAGGGGAAAAGTAGAATTTGGCTAGACTTCGAATGTCATTGACTTGCTGTATTCAATTTTGCTGTTCTTATTTTTTATTTTAGATTATAATCCTATATGTATAAACAGGTAAATGTTCGTTTGTCGAAATCTCCGAAAATTCTTCATCGATTTGTTTGAAACTTTTACGCAAGCTTGCATTCAAATAATTGCACATTCTCTATTTTGAATTATAAATTTGTATGAATAAACATGTAAATGTTCGTTGGTTCAAAATCATAAACTTGTATTATATATATGTCACATCAGTGATAAGCAGAAGCATTTTCACCGATATGCTTGTAAGGAATTACATTTTTATATGATTTTATTGTTATTAATGCCTGAGGTTTTTATATTTGTGTATTATTTTATTGTTAATAATGCCTGAGGTTTTGCAGGTTTTCAGAACTCAAGTTTATTTTAATCCCACCCAATTGGGCTGCTAATGTAATCGTAGAAATTTCACCTAAGAAAACAAGTGGTTCTTGTAACAGGGTCCCATATTGTATTGGTATAATATATTGTGAAATGGTAACACTACTTTTTTACACTAACGCGCGAGTTAACGCCTGATCGTCATCATCATCATCATCATCGGCACTACAATCGGGTTCCGGTCTTGGCCTTATTTAACAAATCTTTCCACCGGTCCCAAATTCGAGCCGATGTCATCCAGTTTGACACTCCCTGGCTCTGGGTGTCCTAGTCTACGCCATCCCTCCCTCACAGAAGAGGTCTGCCGCGGTGTCTCCTTCCATACATCCTGCCACAAAGGACTTTCCAGGCAGGCTCCCCTTCGCTCATTCGAGCTACGTGTCCCACCCACCGGAGTCTACCAGACTTGATTTTGCTTACAACATTAGCCTCAAGGTAGATCGCGTACAATCATCATCAACTATAAATATTACATAATGAATGCATCTCCTCTTTTAAACCAATTGCGCATGCGGTACATGTCGTTATAGTGTAATTATATTTTAAGTACCTTTCCTTTAATTATTAACATATACACATGTAGCCATTTTGTGGTACATTCTTTTATCTATAAAAAATCATACGTCATAGACATAAGCAGGTGGTAATCACTTCCTGCCAGTACCGGACTATAAGGTGGACGCAATGAAAACCTCCCAACTAAGCTCGCAGAGCGTCTGGTGAGTCACTATCAATGTGTGTGTCCTGGCATTGTCCTGATAGAGCATAATTCCTCTCCTATTGGACAAAGCTGGCCGCTTCTGGGCGACTGCTTCCTTCAGACAGTCCAATTGCTGACAATACACGTCCGAATTCCGCCGTAGCGAAACAGCTCATAGCAGAGATTCATTGCGAATCCCACCAAACATACAGCAAAACCTACCCGACCGTCAATCCTGCCTTGGCCATTGTTTGCGCCGGCTCACCGCGATTCGACCACGAATGTTTTCGCTTGACGCTGTCGTAAGTGACCCACTTTTCATCACCAGTCACTATGCACTTCAAAAATGGGTCGATTTTGTTCCGATTCACCAGCGATTCGCAGATGGAAATTTGGTCCATGAGGTTTTTTTTTTGCATTAACTAGTGTGGCACCCGTACATCGAGCTTCTTTTGGAACTAATTCAAGTGGTTCCAAATGGTTTTGTGCAATGTTTACTTCCTGCGCCATCAAAACCTTGCTTATACGACGGTTGGACTCGACGATTTCCATGATTTTATCGACATTTCCCACAATTGGCCTTCCAGAGTATGGTGCATCTTTGACATCAAAATTACCGGAACGAAGTCGACGAAACCAAAATTGCGCGTAATTGGCTGTTGCAGTATCACGACCATTAGCACTATTAATAGGGCAGCCTAGAGAGGAAAGTGTAGAAAGCGCGGCTTAAGATTAATCGTGAGAATGGATTAGGAGGCGGTGCTTGAGAGTGTGGGTAGAGAGGTCAAAGTCGGACAAGGTGGAGTTGGCGTTGACATTTCTCAGCATCCGCGAAAGAGTTTCAATTAAACCATAAGATGTGCGGTGAGAGGGAATTACGCGTATTTCGGGGATTTGTGTTCAGAGGATTTAAGATAAAGAGGTAGGCGTAGTCGACCTAGCCGGAGAGGAACCGATGAATGAATACTATGTCAGCTAGGACCCTGCGCTTCTCCAGGGTTCTGAGATTGATTAATTTGAGACGGTTACTGCACGGTGGCAGGAATAATTGGTGTTCCCACCCCAGCCCTCGCAGAGCGAACCGAAGGAAGCGCCCTTAAATACTTTCGATTCTACAGATATGGGTCTTGTGAGAAGGGAACCATACTTGGCTAGCTTATTCTAGCAGTGGACGTGAGGCCATCGTTTCACGAAAGCGAGAGCAGAGTTGGCTCTCCGAATCGTTTCGTCGATGTGAAAGAGGAAGTTAAGTTCTCTGCCGCAAAGGATCCCGAGCTCCCGAATAGATTGGACAATAGTTAAGGGTTGGTTATAAGGGGAATAGGGGCGCGAGGATGAGTGAGTACGCATACGGGAAAGGGTTATAGATTGGCATTTGGCGATGTTAAGTACAAAGCAATCTTTGTCATACCAAGTCGAGAAGTTGTCAAGCTCTGATTGCAGCAGTGCAGAATCAAGAGGTGGCTCGATGATCTTGTATATCTTGATGTCATCAGCGTATAAGGACGAGCAGGAATTCTAAATGACAATATGAACGTCATTAGCGGCAAGTATAAATAGGAGAGGACCCTGGTGTTTCCTTGGGGGCCGCAGAAGTGCCAAGGACGGCGTTGGGTATCATGGACCTGAACCGAACGAAATAAAGTCTATCATTTAGATAGGACGAAATCCATTTCAACAATACAGGTTCCAAGCCGAGGACGGATTATTTGAAGACGATTAGATTGTGAGAGATGTTGGAATTTTTTTTTTTTTTTTTTTACTTATTTCTCTCCGGAGAGACAAAACTATTGCCGACACAGCGCCCCGAGCTGCCACCAAATAACTGTTGGAGTTCTTTTTGAACACTTGCAGGTTGTAACGCTCTGGGAACACTTGCGCGGGACGGGAATTCCACAGCTTCCCCGTTCTGTAACGTATGTTCGCGCCGTCGAGAGATAAACCGCAAATAGGTTCGCGCCTCCGATGTGATATCGACTGTAGTCCCGACATCAGCGCCATATCCCTGATCAGGAGGATCATTTGTCTCTGTATGCTTTCAAGTAGGTCGAGGGTATGTTTAGGAGCAGAGCTTCAAACATTATTATTATTATATTATATATTATTTATTGGCGTGTAGGAACCCGGAAGTTCATGACCTCACCGACCCCCGCTTGGGAGAAACCTTGACGTGGTGCGGGGGCTTAAACTATCACTCAGGCTATGCTGTTGGAAGCATACGCTCCCAGTAGAACCACCCATGTCAGACAGGCTAGCAAGGAGTAACACACAAAGATCGACCACCCCTAATCCAGGGTGTTACGCGTCACCGTGCCCATTGGATGGTTTGCAGCCAGGGGCATATCAGCTGTATTTTAACGGCGCCTGTCTGGCACCGGGTCGAATCAGAGCAGTAAGCAGACCTTACCATATCAAAGAGGGGCTCTGATATGGCGGACTATTTGAAACTCTAGAGTGTTTCCACGAAATGAATGAAATGAATGATCAATATACAAAAAACAATCTCACGAGAAAACCCGGTAGGCGTAGGTGTGATAAGCCAACACTACCATAAGGAAACAAATCATCAAGAAAACACCGGCTCGAAAAAAGAAGACATAGGAAACAACGAGCTTCAAACATGAGAGCAATATTCGAGCGCGGGTCTAATTTTAGATTTATACAAAAGAAGAAGTTGGGCCGGAGTACAATATTTCTTGGCTTCAAAAAGATTTCCAGAGGCGGAGCTGGCGGTTCGACACGTGTTTATGCCACGATACATTCCCACAAACCATGACGCCGAGCAATTTCAAGCTTTCCTCAGATTCGAGGGGATGGCCATTCATCATCAGCTGTAGTGTCGATGATCCACTTTTCCTTGTGAATGCGCCGTGTCTTCGTTGCATTGAAGTCGACAAAATTGGCCTTTCCTCACTGAAGAACCTTATACAGATCTCGATTCAGCGAGTCGAACTGGCCACATCTCAGCTGCTGCGACGTTGATGCGCCAATCGGCCGATCACTCGAAAAAGAGGAAACAAGCGTACCATCATCCGCAAAACTGAACACTCTGTTATCGGTTAACCCAAGAAATCATTTATATGAATCAAAAACAAGGTTGGAGCCAAAATAGAACCTTGAGGTACTCTGGAATTAACAGGATACAGATCCGAACACTCGCCGTCCGCAACAACCCGGATCGATCAATGTTCGTGAAAGTTCTTCATCCAGTCGCAAAGCTGCTGGAAAAGTCCGTATGAACAAAGTTTGGTCAGTAATGCCCCGTGCCAGACGCGGTCAAAAGCCTTGAAGATATCCAATGCGACCGCCCTTGACTCACCATGCCCCTGCAATCGCAGATGTCCATATATCGGTTATAAGGGTCGAAAGATCTCCCGTGGACCGCCAGGCACGGAACCCGTATTGATGGTCATTCATAAGTCCGTTGTACTCCAAATACTGAATTAACTCGGCATTGACCCTTTCCATCACCTTAGATACCGTAGACAATAATGCTATCGGCCGCTAATCGTGTGGGAGACACTTTTTTCCCCTCTTCGGGATTGGCTGATTCGCTGTCCTCCGTGCATAAGATAAACGAAAGAGTCTGCCAAGAATCGGCGATAGTTCTGGAGCACAGTTCTTAAATAGTATTCCTGGTTATCCATCTGAGCTGGTTGCCTTCGTACAGACTATTCCACCTAGAATGAGTTGAATAGTGCCCGGGCGAACCTCACATCCCGCATCGAAGACTGTACCGGCGCAATCACAGGTGTTCCAAAAGACCGGCTTTTCGAGGTTTGAATTCGCGGAAAATAAATTCGCAAACACGTTACCTTTATCTTTTGAAACTGTGACTAACGTCCCGCTGCCCGTCACTAACGGAGGACAATAAGAGGAAGCGAAGTTACTGCTGACAGCCCTTGCCATTGACCAAAAGGGACGCGAACCAGTTGGGCACTCAAGGAATTTATTAGTCACTCTGACGTTGTAAACCTTCTTCGTGTTATCAATCGTCTGGTTGTACGCGCTTCTGATTCTAACAAATTTTGTTCTGTTAACATCGGTGGGTTTGGAGCGCCATAGTTTAAAAGCTCTATTTTTTGACGCTGTAATCTGCTCGCATTTTTCATCAGATGAAATTCGTTTGATAGAAAGTGGAATGTAAATCGCCATCCTGAGAAGAATAATCTCTGTGGCAGTCTCCGCGCATGCGTTAACATCAGAGTCACCAAAGCACACCTCCGATCAAGGAAAGGACACGAAGAAATATCGCAAATCTCCAAACATGGCGAACCTGCTTATGACGGTTATTCGCTTGAAATGCCAGTGGTTGCGCGACCAATACCAAACAATGATCTGAGAATCCCAGTGGCGCAGTAATCTCCACGGTATAAATACTCGGTTAGAATTTCAAAAACAGATCCAGGGTCTTCGCATAATACCCTCGGGCATCAGGCACGCGCGTAGATTCCTCCACGAGTTGGAGGTACAAGGGACGGCGACCATAAATACATTCGGTGGACAACAATACCACTAAAATACAAAAATATCTTTGGCACCGTTGCCCAGTAAAAATAAGTACCAAGTCTGAACATTCCTGGAAATCCCAGGTAATGTTTAAGGGTTTCCAAACGGTTGCCGATCCTAGGTAAATTACCTAAGCATCAGACAAAGGATGCGCTGGCTCACAAAAGAGATCCTAATACAAAGGATCTTAAGTGAGATTAGCACAAAAGGAAAGCACCACGTTGCCTTTTGTTAACGTAGAAAAAGGTTTTCCTGCGATCGAACGACCGGACAAGCAAGGAGTTGAGTGTGAGTGCTAGGCCGAGTTGGTCGAAGTTGTGGAGTGAGAAGTGATGTAGTGTCGTGCACGTTGTTCTTGAGAGTCAAGTCCCTTAGTCAAACAGTCTGCTCAGAATACTAATTCATATAATTTATTATTAAAAATCGAAGTCATTGCGTGCCGTGCGTTCTAAGCTAAAATTCCATTTGTGAACTTATCCTCTAAACACAAAAATAACGACAATAAACATTCTGCAAAGTAAAACTAAATTGATTTCAAGAGTTTCGAAAGCCATCGTTGGAGATCTAGCCGCAGCCAGAACCTCCTTCCCGAATCACCAGTATTGTTCTTTTGGTGTTTCAAGACCCTGGTGGAGTCTCGACGCGTTAGTGATTTAGACAACCGTTCAGCTGCACCATTGTGATTTGAGGAACTGTCACACACCGAATTGTATCTGCGGGCGTTTTAGGCGTCGTGGGACGACAGTGAACTGATTAAATAGTGACGCAAAAACACCAGCTTCACTAAGAACCACCTAAAGCCGTTATGTGATTGTTATGTTCTTTTTTTTTCTTTCACACCTTGCACATCACACACATTTATTTATTAATAACAACACACTTTGTTCTTTGGTATGGGGAACGCCGACTTCCCTAAGTTCTGCCGCGTCCAAATCTTCTTACCAATATTTTTTCCTTCAAGCCGAGAATAGAATCCACCGAGTCCAAAGAGATACAAAACACCCTTTACTGTTTGTGCTTTATTTGAGTTTATTTATTGGACACTTAACTTACGTTTCTTCATCATCATCATCGGTGCTACAACCGGGAACCGGTCTTGGCCTTATTTAACAAGTCCTGAGGCTTGTTAAATTTTCCATAATGAATTGTTTTTTCCGGGCAAGGTCATTGTCTTGCGCCAGAGGCTCCACGACGGGGAATCGAACCCCGGTCTCCCACGTGATAGGCAGGTATACTTACGTTTAATTATATGAATTTATTGGTTCTTATTGTTTTACACAGTATTACGAGTATGCACTTAACACTCGTTCACTTCACTCACTTCACCAATTCCTTCTTTAATATTTATTTTAATTTAAATGGAAAATATTCTAGTAACTTTTGAATTCAACAAGAGAACACACTGCACCACTTTACTCATAAAACACCCTGACCGTCTCGGCCAAAAATCAGAAACCAACTCGTTTAACGAAGACTTTTTTCTTCCAACCTGCAGATCGAAGGATATGTCCTTTTCTCTACTTGACCCTTTTGCCAGCCACTATTTCCTTTCTTTATCTTTCCCGGCTTAGGATCAAAAGAGGAAACACAAAGGAAAAATCAACAGAGGATCGTGCTAATGCACATTTATGATCCTCTACGTTGTTGGGCGCTAAGACGAACGTGCCATTCGTTTTATTGCGCAAGTTGTTTGTTCTAGGCGAATTCACAACGATGTTCCTTGCGGGAAATAGTTTGGGTAAATAAACCTTTAAAGGATCATAAAATTGCAGACGTGCAATTTATGATTCTCAACAGGTTTACTTGAAAGTTGGTCATCTAGTCCACAGATTTGGATCCAGGGGATTCTGCGTGTTGAACATATGGTTCGTTCTTTCACGTCTTGGATTAAAATTAAATTCAATATGGGTAAATTGAACGTGTAGTTCAATTTGTTTGATATTGAATTGATATCGCGATATTTAATGTATGCGTGATTAATGATGGAGCTTAGCTCCAAAGAGATAGGTATTCAGGGGTTTTGTGCGTAACATGATGACGAATTTCTTAAAGTTCGGTTATTTATCATAACATCTGCATGAGTGGCAAAATTATACTGGACGTAGCAACAAATCTGGCTGTGATAACGTACAACGACGGTTTTGATGGAATACTGTCTATAATGAAAGTTTTAGGACGGTACACCCGGATTTATTGTGAAATTAACAATTAAATTTTGTATTATCAATTTAAGTTCGATTTTTTATCAGAAATTTTTTTTTCTTTAAACTAATGGCGTTTTGGGAAAAATTAATCGTCGCCATTGGCACTATAACCTGGATCCGCCCTTGGCCTTATTTAGAAAGTAAAATTTGATAAATTTTCCATAATAATTTGTTTTTCCGGACAAGGTTATTAGCAGCTGTCTGACGACAGAAACAAAATATATCGTGACAAGATGGAAGCAGTACTTTGAAAACCTGTTTAATGCGCACACCCATCAACCACAAATAAACGCACCAGACCTACATACAGCCGGGCCTCAGATCCCAGAGCCCTCTTTCGACGAAGTTGCAGACGCAATAAACCGATTGAAAAACAACAAGGATCACGGAGTCGACTGCATACCGGCAGAGCTTGTGAAGCATGGAGGAGAGGCAACCGCTCGATAGATCCACCAACTAATTAAAACAATATGGGATAAGGAAGTTATAGCGTTTGGAATGATAGTGAAAAACGTGTAATTCGAACTGACGCTATAACAGTTAGAATCAACAAAAATTGAACCAATGCGTAACACATCAGGTTACTGGCCGTACTTACAATTCGATTTTTAAACTCAAGTATATTCCACTGATGTGAATTGTTATGTTATCGCTATGGTATACGGCTTTGATGCATTTTCTTATTCGATTTTCGTTCGGCGTTCTTCGCTATTTGCTTGTATATTGTGTGTGTATCTGTTACACACGCCACAAAGTCATTCCGGAAGCATGGAAAACCTCAATAGTCGTCCCTATTTTCAAAAAAGGCGACAGATCTGACTGCGAAAACTACAGAGGAATATCATTGCTCCCAACCGCATACAAAATACTAACAAATATCATACTGGCGAGAATCACACCGTACGCAGAAGACATATTGGGAGACTACGAATGCGGATTCCGTAGGAACCGGTCAACGAGCGACCAAATGTTCACAATAAGGCAACTACTAGAAAAGAAGTTGGAATACGGAGAGACGGTTCACCAACTGTTCGTTGACTTCAAAAAAGCCTACGACTCAGTCGCAAGGCAAAGACACTACCATATTGTAGTTGAGCTGGTAATCCCCAAAAAATATGCCGCCCTCATTCAAATTTGCATGAACGAAAATAAAGGGCGAGTTAGAATAGAAAACCACCTCTCAGAACCATTTGCAATCCGGGACGGACTAAAACAGGCAGGGGGTGGCCTCTCACCATGTCTCTTTAACTTTGCACCGAGTATGTCATCAGAAAGGTACAAGACGACAACATGGCCGAATGATCCCCGAACGGGGTTACACAAGTGCTCGCATAAGCGGATGACATTTCCGTTTTGGGCGATCACTTAGAAACAGTAAGTAAAAACACTGAAATCATCATGCAAGCGGCAGAAGAGATGGGCCTAGAAATAAATGAAGACACAACAAAATATATGACTATGGCGAGAGTAGATGGACCTCAAGAAACGCTTATAAACGTCAGAGGCAAGATAATTGAAAAAGTTAAAGAATTTAAATATCTGGAAACGATACTGGCGGCCAGTAACGAATTGTCGAAGAAAATTAACAAAAGACTGCAATTCGGTAACGCTAGTTGGCACACAGTCAGTAAACTGCTGAAATCTAAACTGCTATCACGTAACATAAAGCTCCATGTCTATAGAACCATAATCATGCCGGTTGCTCTATACGGATGTGAAACGTGGGCTCTCACAAAACGGGAAAAAACAAATTCCGCGTATTTGAGAATAAAGTTTTAAGGGGTATCTTTGGAGATAAATATGACGAGGGGGCAAGACAATGAAGGAAACTCCACAACCACGAATTGGGAGAGCTATACCGCAAACCTACAATAGTGAGAGTAATCAAGTCGCGAAGATTAAGATGGGTCGGACAAGTGGTGCGAATGGGCAACGATAGCACCGTGCATAGAATTCTTTTCGGTAAGCCAACGGAAAAGAGACCGACAGCACGGAGGCGACGGAGATGGGAGGACAATGTTAGGTTTGACATCAAGGAGATCGGATCGGATGGTCGAACGTGGAAGGAGAGTGCACAGAACAGGGAACAACGGCGGAGTCGAGTCGGTGAGGTCATAAACTTCCGGGTTCCTACAGGCCAATAAATAGAATAGAATAGCATGGAATCATGTGTACCGTCTTAGAAAGAGTCATAAAGATGAATAAGAAAAAATTTATTTTTATTCTAGGTGCTGTTGGGGGGTCATTATGCTGCACACCGTTTGACTGGCGCCCACCCCGCCATTTTGTGCTTAAAATAAAAATAAAAATTATGTTTGATACCTAATTTTGTGTAGCATAAGCCCTTCAAATTATTTTTTCATTGCTTAATAAATAACGGAGAAAAAAATTCTTACAAAAAGTGTCGTTTTTCGGTAATCTCAATAGATATATGTAACCCCACTCAACAAAAAATTTAAATTATTTTACGTCTTCCTCCCGACCTCTAGCGTAGTCAAATGTCAGCCTTTGGCGATTTTGTGTCTTTAGTCGTCGGAGTGTTCCGCCGACCACTGTTCAATACTTACACGGAGCTGAAAACAGCACACAAGTAAAACACGGAGATACGAGTTTTGTCAGTGACAAGTAAGAACGTTTATTTTTCACTTTATGCTTTACCTACTTAAGGATAGGACCAGCGACAATCTACACTCGATTATTCGTATGTCACTCTAGTGTCGTTTGTTTGCTGTTAATGTGTTCAATTCGTACTACTCGTATTCACATATACAAATATTTTCATTTCTTTCGCACGACAACACACGTGAATCTAGACACACGTTACTTTCTATTCTAGTTTCTTACGCACGACAACACACGTTAATTTCGTCTTTTCTAAATTTTGCTGCGCGTACCGACTACCTCGTTCGATATTCTTTTCGAAGGCCCATCCTTTCACTACCTTTGGAAACCAGATAGTATCCTATGTGCTAGGCCCTTTTGCCTGTAACTCTTTGGAACCAGCAGGTCGTTTCGCCTCGTTCTACTAACATTAACGTCTCGAAGAAAAACCGATCGCGATTTCCTTCGCTCCTTTACCACCCAAGCACAGACCAAGGTGGAAGGGAGCACGCCCTTAAAACCAGTTGTTCTTGGGGTGGGCGGGGGGGGGCGGTGCTGTGGCGGTTCTACGAACCACACAACCCACTATAGGTTGATTGTCCTTTCCGCCAAGGAACATACTCACCTTTATCCATTACACGTGCCCACAGACACGTGTCCGAAAAGGCCTTACCCCCACCTGAAACAATAGGTAACATTTCAGACACCAACATTGAATTCAATAGCAGAAATCAATCGAACTAAACGTTCAAAAGTCTGTAATAATGAATTCAGCGCATCCATGCAAGGCACCCAATCCAACGCATCCAATTCGACGCGTCAATTCAAGGCATCCAAACCAACGCACCCATTCAAGGCATCAATGTACGAGGGTTGCCTTTTATATTTCGGGATTAGAGAACAAAAACAAATATTGATCATCGAAAATCACTTTATTGTTTTTCAAAATATTCCCCATGAAGATCGCATGCGTTTGAACCGTCGAAGCACTTTTGCCACTCTGATTGAGGTATCTCCAACACATGCATTCTGAATGCAGCAACCGCTTCCTCAGGTGTCGAAAAACGTTGACCTCTCAGTTTGTTTTTTACGTACGGGAATAAAAAGAAGTCATTCGGTGCCAAGTCAGGACTATACGGCGGATGACCCATCAAATCGATGTTTTGGGTGCTCAAAAATGCAGTTGTCGCAGCCGATGTGTGAGAGCTCGCATTGTCGTGGTGAAGAGTGATCCGTCTTCGGCGGTTGGTTTTCCTGATTTCTTGCAAGACAACTGGCAAACAAATGGTTGTGTACCACTCAGAATTGACTGTTCTGCGTTGTTCTAGTGGTACGGTGGCGACATGTCCAGTTTTTCCGAAAAAACAGGCGACCATTTGCTTGGAAGTGCTTCGTGCGCGAACAACTTTTGTTGGATTTGGCTCATCTTGAAACACCCAGACAGTCGACTGCTGTTTACTTTCGGGCTCATACGCGTAAATCCACGATTCATCACCTGTCACGATGTCATAGACGTGTTTCGAAGCACCGCGACCGTATTTTTTGAGCATTTCTTTCGACCAATTGACACGAGGCTTTTTTTGGGCGATTGACAAATTGTGTGGGATCCAACGCGAACAAATTTTTTTGACAGCCAAATGTTTATGCAATATTGAATGTATGCTGGTCCCACTAACGCCTAAGGTTGTCTCAATCTCACGATAGGACACATGACGATCTTCCAATATCAGTTCGCGCACAGCATCAATGGTTTTCGGAACAACAACTGATTTTGGGCGACCTTCACGAAATTCATCTTGGAGTGAACTACGACCACGATTGAATTCACCATACCATCGATAAACACTGGTCCTTGATGGAGCTTCATCGCCAAAAATTGAATTAAGTTCATCCATGCACTGTTGCTGAGTTAATCCACGCCGAAAGTTGTAAAAAATAATCGCACGAAAATGTTGACGATTTAATTCCATTTTTGGGCCGAGATGAATCTTTTAAGTTACTGTAAACAACACAAATAGCGCTCGTATGTCAAAACGTTCTGAGTGCGTATAACCTCAAAAATGTCCAACTTTGCGACAGAGCTGTCAATTGCCGGATTGCAACACTAGGGTTGCCAAATCCCGAAACATAAGAGGCAACCCTCGTATTGCACCTATTAAACGCAATTTTCGGTAAACAAACCGAACAGCGAATATCTCCTCTGGTAGCTAATAGCAATTAGCGCCTAAATTCCTAGCATGACCCAAAACCTAAAAGGCGCACTTGTGCAAACAAAGGATAGCGATTCGCCGCCGGCCAACAGTCATGCAATCATAAACATCTTAACGTAGATCGCTCGCTAGATGTTTATGATTTGGAAATGCTAACAAAAAACTATACGATCCCATGGTTCCTTTGTACCCATCTGAAACGCACAAGAACCTCGTTGTTTTGGGCCAGATGGGGAACATAAACGAATCCCAAGAAAAGGTCGAAAATTAAGCGGCGGTACGATTGATCGTCAAACAAAGGGACGAGATTCCGATAAAGAAGGCGGAAAGGAAAATTATTGATGATGGGAAAATTTTCTTTGCAGATTGGATGGGAAATTTGCTTTTGCAGATGCGGGGATGAGAAGTTCGAATGGGATTTTAAAAATAGAGACAATTAGTCTACTTCGAGATAGTCGAACAGTCAGAGAACCCCACCGAGGAGGTCCATCCGCTCCGCGTAATACAATAGAAGAAACGTAAATATTCGAAGTTCATGCGCAGCAACTCAACGCGCTCAGCGCCGGGATCCTCACTAGGGACATTTTGAAACGTGTGTATCGGACAATTAAATTGTGCTTAAAATAATTAAGGAAGGCGGACAGTAAATACGAATACTGAGGCGGTTGCACTTTCGTGGTATCATAACGTGTGTGAATGGTTATGCGCGACACACCGAAATAAATAAGCGTATTGTTAATTATCGGGCTCCTCGATAGTATAGTGGTTAGTATACCCGCCTGCCACCCGGGAGACCGGGGTTCGATTCCCCGTCGGGGAGCCCCTGGCGCAAGACTAATGACCTTGCCCAGACAAAATAAATCATTATGGAAAATTTAACAAGCCTCAGGACTTGCTAAATAAGGCCAAAACCGGTTCCCGATTGTAGTGCCGATGATGATGATGATTGTTAATTATTAATGCGATTAAAGTCGTAGTGGAAGTTGTTGTTCTCGTGTTAATCTACTACCCGAACTACTAGTATAAGCGAAAAATCAAAAGTGTGTCCTAGTCGTAAGTGGAGACCGAACTCTAAAACAAAAATAAAATTTAAAAATAAAGACAATTCTCGTGTTTTATTTGTGCAATTGGATACGCTCCGTGTTCCAGGTGTACCTTTTGGTGTGTGGACAGTGTACGGCGGAAAACTTCGACAACAACATTCAAATCCACCAAAAGCCATCAATCTCAACCCTTGTTAATGGTAGATGCACGGTTTCCATCAGAGGTTATGAAATACTTTATCTTCTGAGCCCATTAACATCAGGGTGACGATTAAATTCGTGGTACGTGTTCACTTCTCGCAGGACCATCGTCGACCGTTTCACAATATTTTAAGTAAATCCAAAATTTGACCTCGCACACATCAGGTTACTGGCCGTACTTACAATTCGATTTTTAAACTCAAGTATATTCCACTGATGTGAATTGTTATGTTATCGCTATGGTATACGGCTTTGATGCATTTTCTTATTCGATTTTCGTTCGGCGTTCTTCGCTATTTGCTTGTATATTGTGTGTGTATCTGTTACACACGCCACAAAGTCATTCCGGAAGCATGGAAAACCTCAATAGTCGTCCCTATTTTCAAAAAAGGCGACAGATCTGACTGCGAAAACTACAGAGGAATATCATTGCTCCCAACCGCATACAAAATACTAACAAATATCATACTGGCGAGAATCACACCGTACGCAGAAGACATATTGGGAGACTACGAATGCGGATTCCGTAGGAACCGGTCAACGAGCGACCAAATGTTCACAATAAGGCAACTACTAGAAAAGAAGTTGGAATACGGAGAGACGGTTCACCAACTGTTCGTTGACTTCAAAAAAGCCTACGACTCAGTCGCAAGGCAAAGACACTACCATATTGTAGTTGAGCTGGGAATCCCCAAAAAATATGCCGCCCTCATTCAAATTTGCATGAACGAAAATAAAGGGCGAGTTAGAATAGAAAACCACCTCTCAGAACCATTTGCAATCCGGGACGGACTAAAACAGGCAGGGGGTGGCCTCTCACCATGTCTCTTTAACTTTGCACCGAGTATGTCATCAGAAAGGTACAAGACGACAACATGGCCGAATGATCCCCGAACGGGGTTACACAAGTGCTCGCATAAGCGGATGACATTTCCGTTTTGGGCGATCACTTAGAAACAGTAAGTAAAAACACTGAAATCATCATGCAAGCGGCAGAAGAGATGGGCCTAGAAATAAATGAAGACACAACAAAATATATGACTATGGCGAGAGTAGATGGACCTCAAGAAACGCTTATAAACGTCAGAGGCAAGATAATTGAAAAAGTTAAAGAATTTAAATATCTGGAAACGATACTGGCGGCCAGTAACGAATTGTCGAAGGAAATTAACAAAAGACTGCAATTCGGTAACGCTAGTTGGCACACAGTCAGTAAACTGCTGAAATCTAAACTGCTATCACGTAACATAAAGCTCCATGTCTATAGAACCATAATCATGCCGGTTGCTCTATACGGATGTGAAACGTGGGCTCTCACAAAACGGGAAAAAACAAATTCCGCGTATTTGAGAATAAAGTTTTAAGGGGTATCTTTGGAGATAAATATGACGAGGGGGCAAGACAATGAAGGAAACTCCACAACCACGAATTGGGAGAGCTATACCGCAAACCTACAATAGTGAGAGTAATCAAGTCGCGAAGATTAAGATGGGTCGGACAAGTGGTGCGAATGGGCAACGATAGCACCGTGCATAGAATTCTTTTCGGTAAGCCAACGGAAAAGAGACCGACAGCACGGAGGCGACGGAGATGGGAGGACAATGTTAGGTTTGACATCAAGGAGATCGGATCGGATGGTCGAACGTGGAAGGAGAGTGCACAGAACAGGGAACAACGGCGGAGTCGAGTCGGTGAGGTCATAAACTTCCGGGTTCCTACAGGCCAATAAATAGAATAGAATAGCATGGAATCATGTGTACCGTCTTAGAAAGAGTCATAAAGATGAATAAGAAAAAATTTATTTTTATTCTAGGTGCTGTTGGGGGGTCATTATGCTGCACACCGTTTGACTGGCGCCCACCCCGCCATTTTGTGCTTAAAATAAAAATAAAAATTATGTTTGATACCTAATTTTGTGTAGCATAAGCCCTTCAAATTATTTTTTCATTGCTTAATAAATAACGGAGAAAAAAATTCTTACAAAAAGTGTCGTTTTTCGGTAATCTCAATAGATATATGTAACCCCACTCAACAAAAAATTTAAATTATTTTACGTCTTCCTCCCGACCTCTAGCGTAGTCAAATGTCAGCCTTTGGCGATTTTGTGTCTTTAGTCGTCGGAGTGTTCCGCCGACCACTGTTCAATACTTACACGGAGCTGAAAACAGCACACAAGTAAAACACGGAGATACGAGTTTTGTCAGTGACAAGTAAGAACGTTTATTTTTCACTTTATGCTTTACCTACTTAAGGATAGGACCAGCGACAATCTACACTCGATTATTCGTATGTCACTCTAGTGTCGTTTGTTTGCTGTTAATGTGTTCAATTCGTACTACTCGTATTCACATATACAAATATTTTCATTTCTTTCGCACGACAACACACGTGAATCTAGACACACGTTACTTTCTATTCTAGTTTCTTACGCACGACAACACACGTTAATTTCGTCTTTTCTAAATTTTGCTGCGCGTACCGACTACCTCGTTCGATATTCTTTTCGAAGGCCCATCCTTTCACTACCTTTGGAAACCAGATAGTATCCTATGTGCTAGGCCCTTTTGCCTGTAACTCTTTGGAACCAGCAGGTCGTTTCGCCTCGTTCTACTAACATTAACGTCTCGAAGAAAAACCGATCGCGATTTCCTTCGCTCCTTTACCACCCAAGCACAGACCAAGGTGGAAGGGAGCACGCCCTTAAAACCAGTTGTTCTTGGGGTGGGCGGGGGGGGGGCGGTGCTGTGGCGGTTCTACGAACCACACAACCCACTATAGGTTGATTGTCCTTTCCGCCAAGGAACATACTCACCTTTATCCATTACACGTGCCCACAGACACGTGTCCGAAAAGGCCTTACCCCCACCTGAAACAATAGGTAACATTTCAGACACCAACATTGAATTCAATAGCAGAAATCAATCGAACTAAACGTTCAAAAGTCTGTAATAATGAATTCAGCGCATCCATGCAAGGCACCCAATCCAACGCATCCAATTCGACGCGTCAATTCAAGGCATCCAAACCAACGCACCCATTCAAGGCATCAATGTACGAGGGTTGCCTTTTATATTTCGGGATTAGAGAACAAAAACAAATATTGATCATCGAAAATCACTTTATTGTTTTTCAAAATATTCCCCATGAAGATCGCATGCGTTTGAACCGTCGAAGCACTTTTGCCACTCTGATTGAGGTATCTCCAACACATGCATTCTGAATGCAGCAACCGCTTCCTCAGGTGTCGAAAAACGTTGACCTCTCAGTTTGTTTTTTACGTACGGGAATAAAAAGAAGTCATTCGGTGCCAAGTCAGGACTATACGGCGGATGACCCATCAAATCGATGTTTTGGGTGCTCAAAAATGCAGTTGTCGCAGCCGATGTGTGAGAGCTCGCATTGTCGTGGTGAAGAGTGATCCGTCTTCGGCGGTTGGTTTTCCTGATTTCTTGCAAGACAACTGGCAAACAAATGGTTGTGTACCACTCAGAATTGACTGTTCTGCGTTGTTCTAGTGGTACGGTGGCGACATGTCCAGTTTTTCCGAAAAAACAGGCGACCATTTGCTTGGAAGTGCTTCGTGCGCGAACAACTTTTGTTGGATTTGGCTCATCTTGAAACACCCAGACAGTCGACTGCTGTTTACTTTCGGGCTCATACGCGTAAATCCACGATTCATCACCTGTCACGATGTCATAGACGTGTTTCGAAGCACCGCGACCGTATTTTTTGAGCATTTCTTTCGACCAATTGACACGAGGCTTTTTTTGGGCGATTGACAAATTGTGTGGGATCCAACGCGAACAAATTTTTTTGACAGCCAAATGTTTATGCAATATTGAATGTATGCTGGTCCCACTAACGCCTAAGGTTGTCTCAATCTCACGATAGGACACATGACGATCTTCCAATATCAGTTCGCGCACAGCATCAATGGTTTTCGGAACAACAACTGATTTTGGGCGACCTTCACGAAATTCATCTTGGAGTGAACTACGACCACGATTGAATTCACCATACCATCGATAAACACTGGTCCTTGATGGAGCTTCATCGCCAAAAATTGAATTAAGTTCATCCATGCACTGTTGCTGAGTTAATCCACGCCGAAAGTTGTAAAAAATAATCGCACGAAAATGTTGACGATTTAATTCCATTTTTGGGCCGAGATGAATCTTTTAAGTTACTGTAAACAACACAAATAGCGCTCGTATGTCAAAACGTTCTGAGTGCGTATAACCTCAAAAATGTCCAACTTTGCGACAGAGCTGTCAATTGCCGGATTGCAACACTAGGGTTGCCAAATCCCGAAACATAAGAGGCAACCCTCGTATTGCACCTATTAAACGCAATTTTCGGTAAACAAACCGAACAGCGAATATCTCCTCTGGTAGCTAATAGCAATTAGCGCCTAAATTCCTAGCATGACCCAAAACCTAAAAGGCGCACTTGTGCAAACAAAGGATAGCGATTCGCCGCCGGCCAACAGTCATGCAATCATAAACATCTTAACGTAGATCGCTCGCTAGATGTTTATGATTTGGAAATGCTAACAAAAAACTATACGATCCCATGGTTCCTTTGTACCCATCTGAAACGCACAAGAACCTCGTTGTTTTGGGCCAGATGGGGAACATAAACGAATCCCAAGAAAAGGTCGAAAATTAAGCGGCGGTACGATTGATCGTCAAACAAAGGGACGAGATTCCGATAAAGAAGGCGGAAAGGAAAATTATTGATGATGGGAAAATTTTCTTTGCAGATTGGATGGGAAATTTGCTTTTGCAGATGCGGGGATGAGAAGTTCGAATGGGATTTTAAAAATAGAGACAATTAGTCTACTTCGAGATAGTCGAACAGTCAGAGAACCCCACCGAGGAGGTCCATCCGCTCCGCGTAATACAATAGAAGAAACGTAAATATTCGAAGTTCATGCGCAGCAACTCAACGCGCTCAGCGCCGGGATCCTCACTAGGGACATTTTGAAACGTGTGTATCGGACAATTAAATTGTGCTTAAAATAATTAAGGAAGGCGGACAGTAAATACGAATACTGAGGCGGTTGCACTTTCGTGGTATCATAACGTGTGTGAATGGTTATGCGCGACACACCGAAATAAATAAGCGTATTGTTAATTATCGGGCTCCTCGATAGTATAGTGGTTAGTATACCCGCCTGCCACCCGGGAGACCGGGGTTCGATTCCCCGTCGGGGAGCCCCTGGCGCAAGACTAATGACCTTGCCCAGACAAAATAAATCATTATGGAAAATTTAACAAGCCTCAGGACTTGCTAAATAAGGCCAAAACCGGTTCCCGATTGTAGTGCCGATGATGATGATGATTGTTAATTATTAATGCGATTAAAGTCGTAGTGGAAGTTGTTGTTCTCGTGTTAATCTACTACCCGAACTACTAGTATAAGCGAAAAATCAAAAGTGTGTCCTAGTCGTAAGTGGAGACCGAACTCTAAAACAAAAATAAAATTTAAAAATAAAGACAATTCTCGTGTTTTATTTGTGCAATTGGATACGCTCCGTGTTCCAGGTGTACCTTTTGGTGTGTGGACAGTGTACGGCGGAAAACTTCGACAACAACATTCAAATCCACCAAAAGCCATCAATCTCAACCCTTGTTAATGGTAGATGCACGGTTTCCATCAGAGGTTATGAAATACTTTATCTTCTGAGCCCATTAACATCAGGGTGACGATTAAATTCGTGGTACGTGTTCACTTCTCGCAGGACCATCGTCGACCGTTTCACAATATTTTAAGTAAATCCAAAATTTGACCTCGCACTTTGAGTATCATTGGAAAATAATTAATAAATAATAATATTCCGTTAGAACTTTCATTTCATTTAAATTTTTGAACCAGGTTAGGGAAGTTTCTCCAGTTAATTGGTCACAACTCATTTCACAGTTATAAAGATTATTATATATAAATTTACCCCGCAGCACGCGACCAGTCGACCTCTCAGCAGGTATCGGCAACACCAATTAAATTCGCATTCATAGTTTACAAACCGAAGTTCCATGAACTCTTTAAAACATATAAGATAAGCTTAGCAACCCACTCTTAAAGCCAGTTATCATAAAACACCTGATAGACAATTGGTAAGGTAAAGTTTATAAATTATCCTAATAGAAAACATCAACTTAGATGAAGCAGAAGACATCAATCTTTCAACAGCTGTACTCACCTATTTAATTCTGTTTTGAATCTTGTATTTACAAGCAACTATTGAGACAAACAAAGCAAACTAACATAACAGCAGACACACTGCCGATAAGGTTTTAACGTTAGTTTGGACATCTTCTTGAATCTTCTCTAAGGTTTTAATGAGCAAAACATCGCGGAAATAGAGGTGGGGACATTGATCATAGTATACAAATAAAAAAACATTTATATAAATAGCCGAAACCATTGGGCACACTATTAACTATTTAGAATTTGGACGGTCACTATCTGATTCGGTTTAAGAGGAACAATTAAATCTACAAAAATATTGTGTATACAAAGTGCATACGGATTAATTTTAAAAAAATGCTCAAATTTGTAAGTGAAATATAACACAATTCTAGAATTAAAATGTTGACTTCGTTTAAGTAGATTTAAAAAAAAAAAATTATTCCTGATAACTAAACGAATACTCACGGATGATTCTATATAAGTGTACTTTAATGTTAATAAATTTGTGGATAGTTAATTGTTAGTTAGAACGAAGTGGATATTCCTACGCCAAAAAAGATTCAGTGTTTCATACTTGTGAATGTAAGAGAAAAATCTTAGTGTAATGTCTGCAATCATATATCATTTATGGAAACTAAGAACACTCGACAATTTCTTAGAGAATTTAAAGAAAAATTGTTAGAATAGAACGACAGGCAGAATATTTTCATTAAAAAAAATTCAATATCAAATTAAAATCAGCGAAGTTTAACGCTCCTCATTTGTGTTTTTCGGCTCAAGAAAGAATCGTTCTTGTTTTTCTGTCCGCGCACCAAAAAGTTTTGTAGAAAGACTACATACTTTCTTTAATTTATAATAATTCCAATTATTAAGATCAACAACAGATAATATTGACAATACAGGATAAGTACTTATCCATAATATTAACTTGACGTTAAGACTAAATGCTGTCTCATTTACTTAACTTACTGGCCCTTCACAACCACTCTAAATTGTACAATATCCTTTTGTTTTGTTTTCTCTTTCGGCGTACAATATTTTCTCAATTAATATTTAATGTTAACTATGTATATATATACCCTGGCGCAGGACTAATGACCTTGCCCGGAAAAAACAAATCATTATGGAAAATTTAACAAGCCTCAGGACTTGCTAAATAAGGCCAATGATGATGCAGATGATCATCATGTATATATAATATATATTCCTCAATATTGTTGAGGCTGCGACATGCACGTAGAGACTTCACAATAAACTTTTTATTATTATTATTTTCATTAACACAAAATTACGGAAATTTCAAGAGCTTTTGTCCACACGTAGGTTACGAGGGTTGCCTTTTATATTTCGGGATTAGAGAACAAAAACAAATATTGATCATCGAAAATCACTTTATTGTTTTTCAAAATATTCCCCATGAAGATCTATACACTTTTGCATGCGTTTTTGAAATTGTCGAAGCACTTTTGCCACTCTGATTGAGGTATCTCCAACACATGCATTCTGAATGCAGCAACCGCTTCTTCAGGTGTCGAAAAACGTTGACCTCTCAGTTTGTTTTTTACGTACGGGAATAAAAAGAAGTCATTCGGTGCCAAGTCAGGACTATACGGCGGATGACCCATCAAATCGATGTTTTGGGTGCTCAAAAATGCAGTTGTCGCAGCCGATGTGTGAGAGCTCGCATTGTCGTGGTGAAGAGTGATCCGTCTTCGGCGGTTGGTTTTCCTGATTTCTTGGAAGACAACTGGCAAACAAATGGTTGTGTACCACTCAGAATTGACTGTTCTGCGTTGTTCTAGTGGTACGGTTGCGCCATGTCCAGTTTTTCCGAAAAAAAGGCGACCATTTGCTTGGAAGTGCTTCGTGCGCGAACAACTTTTGTTGGATTTGGCTCATCTTGAAACAACCAGACAGTCGACTGCTGTTTACTTTCGGGCTCATACGCGTAAATCCACGATTCATCACCTGTCACGATGTCATAGACATGTTTCGAAACACCGCGACCGTATTTTTTTTAGCATTTCTTTCGACCAATTGACACGAGCCTTTTTTTGGGCGATTGACAAATTGTGTGGGATCCAACGCGAACAAATTTTTTTGACAGCCAAATGTTTATGCAATATTGAATGTATGCTGGTCCCACTAACGCCTAAGGTTGTCTCAATCTCACGATAGGACACATGACGATCTTCCAATATCAGTTCGCGCACAGCATCAATGGTTTTCGGAACAACAACTGATTTTGGGCGACCTTCACGAAATTCATCTTGGAGTGAACTACGACCACGATTGAATTCACCATACCATCGATAAACACTGGTCCTTGATGGAGCTTCATCGCCAAAAATTGAATTAAGTTCATCCATGCACTGTTGCTGAGTTAATCCACGCCGAAAGTTGTAAAAAATAATCGCACGAAAATGTTGACGATTTAATTCCATTTTTGGGCCGAGATGAATCTTTTAAGTTACTGTAAACAACACAAATAGCGCTCGTATGTCAAAACGTTCTGAGTGCGTATAACCTCAAAAATGTCCAACTTTACGACAGAGCTGTCAATTGCCGGATTGCAACACTAGGGTTGCGAAATCCCGAAACATAAGAGGCAACCCTCGTATAAACGTACTGTTTTTGGTTTTTCGTGGAACAGTTTCGCGCCTGTAATAGCAAATTTTAAGGCGTGACGAATGAATATAGCGAATAGAGTCAGAACAACAATAATAATAACCATATTTATTATATACTTCTTTCAGAAAAAGCTATCCTATAGCGACGAGTTAGCGCGTTGAGATGCTGTTTGATTAGAAGTCCGCATTTATTTGAATTCATACTCAAATTATACATATTTCTTCATATAAGACTGTATGTCCTATTTATTAATACATGTATAGCGTTTGAAATAATACTGAAGAAGAACGTGTGATTCGAACTGACGCTATGACAGTTTGAATCACCAAAAATTGAACCTAAGCGTTACCCGTCAGGCTACTGGCCCATTTTAGAATTCGATTTCCAAACTCGACTATACTCCACTGATGTGAATTGTTATGTTATTGCTATGGTACACGGCTCTGATGTATTTTCATATTCGATTTTCGTTCGGTGTTCTTCACTATTTTGTTTATGAATTGTGGGTGTATCTGTTAGAGACGCCACACATGGGTGGGTTGAAAAGTTTCCGATCTAACAAAGATACAAGACATTTTTTCTTAAAATTTATTTTTATTTTTCTACATAGTCTCCTTTAACTCTACACGCTTCTCCCAGCGATGCTCCCATCTCTCTAATCCGCCCAAATAGTACTCGGCGTTTTTCTCTGCAAAATAACTTTTCACGAAGGTGATTGGCTCCTCATTTGACGAAAATCGGTGTCCTTGTGGGGGTTCTCTACATCACACGGACAACCAACCCACAACCGTAACCTGCAAACATGCAAAAACCCGATCCGCAACAGCATACATCTCACCAATCCGCAATAAAAACCTCCAAACCTCCAACAGAATATAATTCAACCGAATATATTCTAATCATCCCGGCATTCATTTTCCCAAAATTGCTTCGGTCCATTATCTATATTTCCTCATCACAAGCAAGCAATCCACATTTCCCCGAAATTCGTATGCCATAACAAACGCATATCCAAACCCTCAACGGAACATTAGCAAGTATACCAAGCCGCACACATTTCCCCGAAGTTCATATGCCTTAACAAAGCGCATATCCAAATCCTCAACGGAACATTAACAGCCAACCAAGCGGCATACATTTCCCCGAAATGACTTCGGTTAACATTCTATCTAAACGATATTCCTTGCTTGCACCCAAGCAATTTCAATTTCCTGGTATACGCAACCAACGAATCCAACTTAGCTTATACGGCAAGGATTCGCTGGAACTAAACTCATATGCATAGGCATAGCAACTCTTCCACTAAATTCTTAGGAAGTGGCAATGAATTTACGACGCCACTACCACAACGCAATGGATTTTCAATTCCATAAGTCAGTCGATCGCCATCCACCAAAGTCCGCGCACGTCGCTGAAGTCGAATCTCAACTCGGAAAAAGTCAAGCCGAGGCCGTGCATGATCATAGTCGGGAGAGTGCGCATAGTTACATGTCATATTAACGCGTCCGTACATCACCATAGAGCACCCCGCCCTTGTAAGTTCACATTCTTTCGCAAAATAGGCCTTTTCCGATCCGTCACTGTCCGCCGGTCCGTTTTTTTCACCGAGCTCCTCCGGTCGACGAAACGCGATCAGAGCACAGATCAATCGTGTCACTAGTGAGGAAATATATATTACAACGATACATCTGGAAGAAGAGCCGACCCCTCTTCGCTGACTAATCCGTCCCCCAAAGTACAGTTAATACTAAAAAGGGAAACTGCCCCCCTTACGCTTGTGTAGTGTTTACCCCTCCACTTTACATTTGTGTTGCGTTATTGTTGTGCCGGGATTCCCTCTTGTCACGCAAAGGTTGAATTCTGAAGGAAATATGTACCAAATAAAAGAAACGCTTAATCAAGATGGTACAAAACAAAGTAGAAAGAACACCTAAATAATATTTATACAAAATGGAAAGAACCCTCGAATAATATTTATACCGAGAAATAAAAGGAACACCAAACAACATTTATGCTGGACAAAGTTGTGTGTTTTATTTTCGTCTCGTTACAAGTGCACGGGGTGTGTTGGACCGGCCGCTCTCACGAACAATTTACTGAGGACAATTTTCGGCGACGCAACGTTGGTGGGTGATAGGAACCGTGCCGTACGTCGGCACCCAAACTACAGCCCCCACATCCTCCGAGCGCAATTTTTAGATTAGGGAACAGAAATAAGTCGCTTGGGGCTAGATCTGGTGAGTTCAGTTCAAATCATAATTCGTGGATTTTCGCCATGGCAACCGCTGAGGTGTGAAACGGCGCGTTGTCTTGGTGAACAGGATTTTCTTTTTCTGCAAATGTGGCGGTTTTTCCGCAATTTCTGCCTTCAGTTGGTCAAGTAATGATGCGTAGTATGCTCCTGTAAGGGCTTTTCCTTTTTGAAGATAATCGATTAAGATAACTCCATGACTATCCAAAAAAAAAAAAACCAGTCGCCATCACTTTCCCAACCAAAAAAACAGTTTTTTTTTTTCTTTTTTTTGGAGCCCTCCTTGCAGTCCACTGTTATGACTGTATTTTTGTTTTGGCGTATAATGGTGTATCAAAATTTCATCAGCAGTAATTAATGGGCGCCAAAACTCGGATATATTGTGCCTAAACTGTTCATTCGAACACATTTTTGGTCTGACGTGAGCAAACGCGGCACCCAACGTGCATACAGATTTCTCATGCCTAAATCTCGATTTAAAATGTGACAAACTCGTTCTTTGGACAATTTCATAGCCTCTGCTATCTCTCTCACTTAAATTCGGCGATGGTCTAGCACCATTTGGTGAAGTTTAGCGATGTTATCGTCAGTTGTTGCAGTCTTTGGACGTCCCGAACGTTCATCGTCTCCCAAGCTCTCATGGACACGTTTAAATTCAGCTGCCCAAAATTTCACTGTGGTAAATGATGGTGCAGAGTCCCCATACACAGAGTCCAACTCATCTTTGATTTGTGTACGCGTATTGCCTTTCAAAAACAAAAATTTAATGACAGCTCGATACTAAATTGTGTCCATTTTCAGAAAAACACTCACACCGACTCACTCAAACGACTGTCAAATAAAAACTACGCGTCGAAAATGGCTGAAATTTTGGTGCGTAACTGTCAAAAGATGCACAACTACATTCACTAGCTTTTATTGACGAGTGCTACTATCTTCGCGTTGAGATCGAAAACTTTTCAGCCCATCATCGTATAAATATTGTTCTTATGTTAACTTACTGGCTCTTTGCAAGCACCATAAGTGGTACAGTATATTTTTTGTTTATGTCGTTCGGCGTAACAATGTGTTTAGTAATTTCCTTTACCACGACAGTGAATATATATGAGGGCTTCCTTTACAATTTTTACTAGCGCAATATAGATATAGGTTTTCAATTGTATAATTTTTTTCCTATATATATATGTAGAATTGTGGCGAACTATTTAGAACGATACTAGAAATTTTGTTTACAATAATTTTTTATTAAAATTCTTTGCTATAAACAGTTTGTAAAATGTTTTTTATATGTGTATTTTAGTGTATTAATTAAAATATAAATAATATTTACAAAAAATAACAGAAAACCATAAAATTAAAGGTTTTGTAAAACAAAATTAGCTGGCGATCTAATTAAGAACGATTGCTTTTTAGTCCAAATTTGATGTCTTGGCTTAGTATTTTGTAGGAAAACCTTTGTTTTTAATCACTGCATTATACCGCCTGGGCATTGAAGCAATAAGGTCCTGACATTTACATCTTCAAGGACATTAATGTAGCTTTGGGCGTTCATTATACCTTCTATGCGATGTAACGGACCGATTCCTTTGTATGACATACAACCCCATAGCATGATACTTCCTCCTGATGATAGTTGCTAGATTTGGATGCTTGATTTTTTGGCCGTCGAACATATTGCTTTCCATCGGAACTGACTCTGTTGATTTTTGTTTCATCACTTCACAATATTTTTTTCCACTGTGAGATGTTCCAATTTTTTAGTCTTTCGTTTTTTTAATTATAGCAATGGTTTTTTTTCTAGCCCATCTTCCGAAAAACTGGCTCTCAGTCAATCGCTCTCTAATAGAGCGTGCTGAAAGTGCATTTGGGTCCTCGCCGAAAACTTCCTTTCGTATTTCTTTTGAACTCATAAATGGATTTTTTTTTTTTTGCAGCTCGAACAATTAACCTCAGTCATTTTACGAGATCTTCTTCGTCTTGCTACGAGTTCTGTGGTTTTATGTTTTGCTACATATTTTATAGCATTAAATTCCATTGTTTTAAAGCAATTAAGTTTTTGAAAATTCTTTATACGACAACCTTTCATTATTTCGAAGATTTATTATCGCTTCTCTCATGTTTTTTGCACAGCATTTTTTTCTTTCCCATATCTCGTTCAAATGTCTTAAAACAAAGCAAGAACTTATAATTCAGTTTATTTTCAAACAAATTATTATATTTACCAACAAATATTTACGTTTAAAACGAAATTATACAAAAAGAAACAAATCGTGCTTAATTAGATCGCCAGCTAATTTTGTTTTACAAAACCTTTTGAAATTAATTTTATGTTTTTTTGTTATTTTTTTGTTATTTTTTTGTAAATATTATTTATATTTTAATTAATATACTAAAATACACATATAAAAAACATTTTACAAACTGTTTATAGCAAAGAATTTTTTTAAAAAATTATTGTAAACAAAATTTCTAGTATCGTTCTTAATTAGTTCGCCACAACTATATATATATATATATATATATATATATATATATATATACGAGGGTCCTGTGAAAAGTTTCAAACCTAACAAAGATACAAGAAATTTTTTCTTCTTTCTAGAAAGTTGTTGTTACTGCGAAAATTACAGAGGAATATCATTTCTCCCAATCACAGACAAAATATTAACAAATGTCATACTGGCAAGAATCACACCGTACGCAGAAGAAATATTGGCAGACTACCAATGCGGATTCCGTCGGAACCGGTCAACAAGCGACCAAATGTTCACAATAAGGCAACTGCTGGAAAAGAAGTGGGAATACGGAGAGACGGTTCACCAACTGTTCGTGGACTTCAAAAAGGCCTACGACTCAGTCGCAAGGCAAAGACTCTACCATATTGTGGTTGAGCTGGGGATCCCGAAAAAATATGCCGCCCTCATTCAAATCTCCATGAACGAAAACAAAGGGCGAGTTAGAATAGAAAACCATCTCTCAGAACCATTTGAAATCCGGGACGGACTAAAACAAGGGGATGGCCTCTCACCATGCTTTTTTAACCTTGTCCTCGAGTATGTTATCAGAAAGATACAAGACGACAACACGGGCGGATCATCCCTGAACGGGGTCACACAAGTGCTCGCGTATGCGGATGACATCGCCGTTCTGGGCGAAAATCTCGAAACTATAAGTAAAAACTGTGAAATCATCATGCAAGCAGCAGAAGAGGTGGGCCTAGAAATAAACGAAGACAAAACAAAATACATGATTACGACGAGAGTAGGTGGACCTCAGAGAACACATATAAACGTCAGGGGCAAGATATTTAAAAATGTCAAAGAATTTAAATATCTGGGAACGATACTGACAACCAGAAACGAAACGTCAAAGGAAATTAACTACATTCCGGCAACGCTAGTTGGTATGCAGCCAGTAAACTATTAAAATCCAAACTGCTATCACGTAATATAAAGCTCCGTGTCTATAGAACCATAATCATGCCGATTGCTCTCTACGGATGCGAAACATGGGCTCTCACAAAACGGGAAGAGAACAAATTCCGCGTATTCGGAATAAAGTTTTAAGGGGTATATTTGGCGGTAAATATGACGAGGAGTCAGGACAATGGAGGAAACTCCACAACCACGAATTGGAACAGCTATACCGCAAACCTACAATAGTGAGAGTGATCAAGTCGCGATGATAAAGATGAGCCGGACACGTAGCGCGAATGGGCGATGATAGGACCGTGCATAGAATTCTTGACGGTAAACTAACGGGGAAGAGACCGACAGGACGGCCGCGACGGAGATGGGAGGACAATTTTAGATTGGACCTCGAGGAGATCGGATGGGATGATCGAACGTGGAAGGAGAGCGCACAGGACAGGGAACAATGGCGGAGCCGAGTCGGTGAGGTCATGAACTTCCGGGTTCCTACAGGCCAGTAAATAATAATAACACGGTTGTTGTTGTTGTTGTTGTTGTTGAATAACGCATTTATTCAACAATAATTTAACAAATGTTGACAGGACTAAAATGCTAAATCCTATTTTACAGTGTTTTCTTATTCTTAAAATAATTTACTGGCTCTACACGCACTCTAAATTACACGCTACAATTTTTTGTAATGCCTTTCGGCGTACAACAATATTTTTATATTTTTATATTTTTATATATTTCCTATTAGTTTTTCTACATAGTCTCTTTGTAACTCTACACGCTTCTCCCAGCGATGCTCCCATCTCCCTAACCCGACCAAATAGTACGAGTACTGCTTCTTCTACTATATGTTTATATATTATATAATATATATATATATATATATATATATATATATATATATATATATATATATATATATATATATATATATATATATATATATGTATATATATTATATATATATATATATATGTTTTTTCTTAACAAGCAAAAATTTAAAACAAAACGATTGAGAATGCAAACAATAAGCTGTAAATTAAAACTAAATTAAATTAATTAGACTAAGCTAAATATGAAGGAAGAGAAAGGGGGAGCGTTGCGACTAAAAGGCACACTATTCTTAGGGACGGTTAGTCCTCTCTTCGTCACTAATCCACCACCAGTTGGGATGAGATCGGTCTCTTTTTAATTTATCTCTTTCAATTATCTCCATACTGAGACGTAAGCGTTCTAGATTATTAGAGATATCGTTATCAAGGAGAATTCGTTTAACACTGGCACCACGAAAAACGTGGTAAATAATAGGGACTCCATGCTTGTTTTGGATAAGTCCTTTTCTATCCAAGAAGGGAAACTATTCTTAGGGAATAAATTCATTCTGGAGAGTACTATCCATATACCTATCATTGGGATGTATGCCTGATGGCCCGGACTGACACGGAGATAAGTCATGATGGTACTTTTTGAGATAAAGAATTCCGGAGGTGAACTAATCTCCGGGGGGACTATATCAGGCGGAACATGCAAATGTTCTGATGGATGGCGAACTTTAAGAGGTTCGTCATTGCGTGGTCGGGCTTATTCTCGAGGCTGTTATATAATTAATATCGGTTATTTAGCACCCCCCCTAAAATACATAAAATCCTGGCATCTGCATATCCTTCCCCATTACCAAAACATCAATTTACCAGTACAATAGAATATCCCCACCACGCAATAGACAAAAATAAAAATAAAATAACACCCCTAGATCCCTATACCAGTAGATAATATTTGGTTCGACTTAAGAGTCCCAAATATTATTGACTGAACACACCAATAGTTTCCCCAATCAGTTTCCTGTGTGTATTTCCGGTACAAAGGAAATGAAACCAGGAAAAAAAAGAAGGATATGCAGATAGAGACACGACGATTCAAGTCTTATGAATTGTGTCGTCAACGTGTCCAGTTGGCGTTAGTTAAATCGTCGTTCCGAAAAAATAGAAAAATAAAAAGGTGTCTTAAAAATCAATTATTTAAAGGAAATTGTGTGTGTACCGTTTGAGTGACACAGAAGATAAACAATAAACAATAAAGTAAAATAAAGGAACTTATTTAGTTTAATTAATCGTGTTGGATTCGATTGTAATCGACCTGGAACTTATTTAGTTTAATTAATCGTGTTGGATTCGATTGTAATCGACCTGGAACTTATTTAGTTTAATTAATCGTGTTGAATTCGATTGTAATCGAACTGTAGATTGATGGAATCGCTGGAGGCGAACGATGGCTCCAAATCCCTTGGCCACCTGTGATTTTAGTGCTACTGTGTATGCAGGTGCGGAGCTCCTTCTGTCCGGATCTAATTGAATGACATCAGTTTCAAAGCCACGACAACATACTTCATCCAGGACAAGACCAATCAGGGGTAAGTTCGGTGACAGACAAAAAGTTCTTATAAACTATTGTTATAAAATTAATTATAACAAGGCTCTGTCGGCGTTCGACTGATAACGGCATTTGGTATAATAACATCAGGCGCATCGGGATCACCACGAATGTAAACGCCGTTCACCAATATTTGCAAACAGGGAAACCTGATTTCCTTGCCCTAACTGAGACCCGAGTCGATTCGTCAACTGATTCGATATATCTTCGTTGCTCAGGATACGACTTACATTCGAGATTCCGTTTTAAGGGCGGAGTCTGCGTCTTCGCACGGTCCGATCTGGCTTGCCAGACGATGGAGGCGTTGGACCCCAGTAGTGTGGACATCATATGGTTGAGGGTCGTGCTGAGGAATTCTGTTAAATTTCTTTGTTGTCTTTTCCGCTCCCCGAATGACGATGGACCGGCGACATCTTTCGAACATCTCTCACATATCGTCGACTGGATACAGATCAACCACCCAGCTTCTGAAATCGTTGTCCTTGGCGTTTTTAATGTACACAATTCCGGCTGGTTGGTACATTCTAACAGAACCGACGAGGCTGGGAGGCTGACGGAGATGTTTGTTTCCCCTGGTCCGTTTCTAGCCACAATTTGACTCAACTCGTAGAGGAACCTACGAGAGTGCCGGATGCCTGACGCGATTATGCGATCACCCTTTTTGACAACCGAGCCGAGCATTTATACCGTGAAGGTTGCTGCGCCATTGGGAAACTCAGATCACTGCTTGATATCGATCGCGCAACCACTTGCATTTCAAGCGAATAACTGCCCTCAGCAGCTTTGCCAAGTATGGATGTGTTATGGTAACTTTTCACACAATTTAATATTCATAATATATATATTTAAATATATTTAAAAGGTAATTGTAAGAGACTTACTATTTTATCTTGTTCGACCATGGAGCGGTCGGTGTAGCTGCTGCTGGCCGGTTGCAGGGGGCTTTGAGCTTTGTGCTCCCCTGGTCCGTTTCTGGTCGTGGATAATCCTGAAGAGACTCCTTTGTTTGCCCTTTTCCGTTTCAGTCGTTCTTTTATTTTATTGAGTACTATTTCTCTTGTTTAAAGAATTTAAATAAAGCTTACGATAATTAATACAAATATTTAAAATATTCTCGAAGTTATTCTAGTTTAGCGAGTTTTTCTGGTCTCGTTCTATTCGGAGTTTTACGTCGAATGTCGAATGTCGAATTGTTTTCGCCGTTGACGTTTATTTTTTATTCGGCGCCAACGCGGTTTTAATTCTTCTGCCAAGTAGAAATCGCACAAAGTAGTTTATGCAAATTAGCTACTTGACGATTTGTATTCCCTTTACAGGTAGAGATGAGAAATTTGCAAAAGGGAATTGGTGGGTGATAGGCGAGGACTTGGACGCGAGGTCCGCAACAGAGGTATGGGGTTGCTAACTGGGACAATTTGCGAGATTTCTTCGCATACTCCCATGGTCGGAGGTGTGCTCTGAAGATTCCGATGTTAACGCATGCGGAGAGTCGGTCACAGAGATTATTCTTACGTACATTCCGCATTCCATCAAACGAAATTCATCTGATAAACCTTGGTTAAATAAAAATACGAGCAGATTCATCATCATCATCGGCACTACAACCGCGATGCGGTCTTGGCCTTATTTAACAAATCTCTCCCCCGATCCCGATTTCGAGCCGATGTCATCCAGTTTGGCACTCCCAGGCTCTGGACGTCCTGGTCTACGCCATCCCTCCATCGCAGACAAGGTCTGCCGCGCTGTCTTCTTCCATACATCCTGCCATAAAGGACTTTTCAGACAGGCTCCTCTTCGCTCATTCGAGCTAGGTGTCCCGCCCACCGGAGTATACCGAGCTTGATTTTTCTTACAACATTAGCTTTAAGGTAGATTGCGTGCAACTTATGGTTGTAGCGTCTCCGGAATCGGAGATTAATCGAGTAGATTACAGCGGCAAAAAGAGAGCTTCTAAACGATGACTAAAAAACTCCTTGAGTGCCCAACTGGTTCGCGTTCCTTTTGGTCAATGGCAAGAGCTGTCAGCAATAACTTCGCTTCCTCTTATTTTCCTCCGTTGGTGACGGGCAGTGCAACGTTATTCACAAATTCAAAAGATAAAGCTAATGTATTCACGAATTCATTTCCCGCAAATTCAAACCTCGATGTCGGTCTTTTGGAGTGACATGTGATCGCTCCGGTACGGTGTTCAATGCAACAGTTATTTGGTGGCATCTCGGGGCGCCCACTCAGCGCTATAGATTCGCCTCTCCCGGAGAAGTGTAATAAAAAAAAAGAGGCGTTCCTTGATTTCGACATCAATAGCGTTATATAGGATGGATCCGGAATTCCGCTGATCTATCATGTAAGTACGGCCGGGATGACACGCGCACCGAAGAAGAACTCTTGCGCTTCAGTAGGGCTATCACACAAAAAGACCAGGACGATAATATTAAACAGCACCAACAGTTCTGGTGGTTGAATGTCAATTAAAAACCTGATGACCAATGTCGGTAGAATCACTGCATTATCAGACAGACTTAGTTTTTCTAGAATTAGGGTACTATAAAATTTAAGTTAAGTTCTTTTAATTAAGAAAAATTAAAATTGATTTAAGTTAAATTTTAAGTAAAAACAGAAAGAAAAGTTGGCACAAAGTGTTCCTAATTTTTCTTTGTCATACAAATAGTCATAAATACAGCCACAAATAAAGTCGCCGAAAGGCAAATAGTCATATAATGTTTAGTTTAAAGCAACTGCGTAGGACCAGTAAGTTATAATATAAGATAATTAAGCTAGAATTTAGGCATTTTTTGTCTAATTTCTAATTTAGATAATCTAATTTAGAATCTAAGAAAAAAAACGGAAATAAAAATGTTGGAAAAAATTTTTAAAAAACATATTTGTTGGTTTTTTTTTTTTTTTTTTTTTTTACTTCTTCCAGAAAAGGCGAACTTAAAGCGCTGAGTTAGCGCCCTGGGGTGCTTTTTTTTCTAGACCGCGTCCATCAGCCAAGCTCAGAAAGGTGGTCAAGGATTTCTTCCAACCATTTTACGAAGGTTAATGGGGTGGTATTGCACCGGGCGGCTGGGTTTTGAGACCCTACCTATCACTCAGTAATTCTGCCGATCTGCACAATAGCGTGAGTCGTTAGTTGGTTGCACAATCAAACTCCTTATTAAACTCAGTCATTGAAGCGGCATATTTATTCGTTAACATAGTTACCTTCAAGGACGACGCACTTGGCGTAACGATTTTCCAACATTTCGATGGCCTTTCTGTAGTACGAAACGTCTAACCTAAAAGAGTTTATACGTTTTGTTTGAAAAATTGTGCATGCCAACTCACCCAACTTTATGAAATCCTTTGTCTCCATGTAACTAATGTAAATAGGAAGTACTCTCTCCTTTTTTTGACTGGCACCTGCTGAGATGGTCCCTGCCTTTGAATTGCTTCCTGCTGCTGATGTGGTTCCTGCTGTGGAGTTTCCTTAGCTTGTCGTGTTTTCTTTGTTCATGTTGTTCACGTTCGCACTGTGGCTGTAGCGGAAGTGTACTGGAGTATATGTGGTTGGTTTTACGCTGAAGTTTTCTATTACTTAGAAATGATTTGACCATATATGTTGTTACCAACTCCCCATTTTAACAATTTGTTAAGTATAGCGTGAATGCCAATTCTGCCGAAGGCTTTCTCGAGGTCTAGAGAGAGGATTGTGACGTGGAGCCCTTGAGGTACTCGTATAGTGGTCGATGTAAAATAATGCATCTGTGCAACCTCTGTTGGATTTGAACGCTACTTGGTTGATAGATGTCAATTTCCTTGTTTCTATAAACCAGAGTAGACGTTTGGCTACTATTTTTTCTAAGACCTTTCCAATACAGGGGATTAAGGATATAGGATGGTAGCCCTCTATAGTATCTTTATCTTTCTTCGGTTTGGGAATAGGTATTACGACTGCGGTTTTCCACATTTGTGCGATATGTGATGTTTTGAATAATTTATTGTATTGTATAATTTAATGGTTCTCAATTTTGTATTTTTCGATTGGTATTTCAACATTGGGGAGGATGGGTGCGAACATACAGGGCAAAGTTACTGATTGCTTTCAACCCGGCGAAGGCCAGAACGATCTCTGTCCCTGTTCAATCCAAGTTGGCATGCAGTCTCCACGTCACACCCCTAGATAGCTATTTTGGCACCCGCCAAGTAGTGAACCAATGCATGCAGCGACATCCTGAGAAAGGTTAGCGCAAGGCTAATAACCTTGCCCGGAAAAACAAATTATTATGGACAATTAAATAAGCCTCGGATTTGGACCGGATACACGACGACGACCACGGAAACGAAAATAGCTAAACGATATGAGAATGCTTTTTCATGAAACGTCCGCTCGCTACACAGAGCTGGAGCTGCACGGCAGCTAGCCGATACCCTGTCCGAATATAAGGCTGACATAACAGCATTGCAAGAAATAAGATGGACCTCGAAGAGCTCGACGGAGGGAGAGTAAGTCCTGGGGCCAGAATGCCGGGCGTAGAAGAGAAATGGACACGCCTTAAGAATACTGTCCTTAGTACTGCCAACTCCATCTTAGGCAGTAGTCGTAGAGATCGGAACGATTGGTTTGATGATGAGTGCAAACTAGCGACTGAACGTAATAATGCTGCATACCGGGCAATGCAGCAGTCTCATAGGACGCGGGTACGCGAGGATAACTACAAAGAGCTCAGAAGATCTGAAAAAAGACTTCACAGACAAAAGAAAAGTGCCTGGGAAAAAAACCTTGTCTGTGAAATAGATAAAAGTAGAGAGCGAGGTCCGCACCAGGCGCGGAAGTTCTCCCAAATAATCCGCAGTATGACGCGGTACATGCCACACTGCACTTACTGCAAAGATAAAAAGGGTAATCTGATCATCGATCCTGAAGGCATTCTGGAGCAATGGGAAGTGCACTTCAATGACCTGATAAATGGTCAGCTCACAGAAGAATTGGAGGCTCCACCAATGCAAGATCAAGACCAAATGCTCCCGCCACCAAGCATTGAGGAAACATTAAAAGCCATTAGACAACTCAAATCAAACAAAGCTCCTGGAGCTGACGGCATACCAGCTGAGCTGATCAAACAAGGAGGGACAGCGTTACATCACCCAATTCATGAGACCGTGGTGCACGTATGAGAGCAAGAGGAGATGCCGGCAGATTGGCGTCGTCGTATAATTTGCCCCATACATAAAAAGGGAGATATCACACTGTACAGCAACTATAGGAGTATAACATTGCTGAGTATCGCCTATAAAATACTCTCCACTATCCTACAAGATCGGATAGCCCCATACGCTAAAGCCATCATTGGTCAATATCAGTGTTGCTTCATCCCAGACAAATCAGCAATTGATCAGATATTCACCCTTAAGCAGGCGATGGAAAAATGTCTGGAATTTAAGATTCCATTATATCATATATTTATATACGCCGCCTACGGCAGCATAGCCAGGGTAGAACTATATAATGCTATTAGAGAGTTCGGCATTCCAAACAAATTGATACAACTTTGTAGGTTGACCATGACCAATGTAACTCATCATCATCATCGGCACTACAACCGGGAACCGGTCTTGGCCTTATTTAGCAAGTCCTGAGGCTTGTTAAATTTTCCATAATGATTTATTTTTTCTGGGCAAGGTCATTAGTCTTGCGCCAGGGGCTCCCCGACGGGGAATCGAACCCCGGTCTCCCGGGTGACAGGCGGGTGTACTAACCACTATACTATCGAGGAGCCCTGACCAATGTAACTAGTCAAGTAAAAATACCGGGATTACTGTCCAAACCAATAAACATTTTTAATGGACTCCGAGAAGGGGACGGTCTGGCGTTGGAGAAAGCAATCCGTGACTCTGGCGTCACAACAAGATGGACTATTATCATCAAGCCCTGCCAGGTACTTGCCCACGCAGATGACATCGACATCATCGGTAGAACCGAATCAGCGGTACAGGAATCCTTCACCCAGATCAAGCAGGCGTCACAAAAACTGGGACTGCACATTAATGAGGGAAAAACTAAGCACATGGTGGCAACTTCTGCGAAGAGAAGACCTAACTTTGGTCAAACTATCAGCGTAGTGGAGCTCGAATTTGAATTAGTGCAATCCTTTAACAACCTTGGGTCAATAGTATCAGACGATAACAACATGGAAGAAGAAATACGCGAACGGCTGATTAAATCCAACAAAGCCTACTATGGTCTATCAAGCCTCTTTAAATTCCGACATTTATCCAGAACGTCCAAGCTACTATTATACAAGACCATGGTCTTACCAGTACTCATGTATGGATCCGAAACCTGGTTGCTTAATAAAAGACACTCTGAACTCCTAGCCGCGTTCGAGAGGAAGGTCTTAAGAAGAATTGTTGGCCCCGTATGTGAGGGAGGACGATTCCGGAGACGCTACAACCATGAGTTGTACGCAATCTACCTTGAAGCTAATGTTGTAAGAAAAATCAGGCTCGGTAGACTCCGGTGGGCGGGACACCTAGCTCGAATGAGCGAAGAGGAGTCTGCCCGGAAAGTCCTTTGTGGCAGGATGTATGGAAGGAGACAGCACGGCAGACCTTGTCTGCGATGGATGGATGGCGTAGACCAGGACGCCCAGAGTCTGGGAGTGCCAAACTGGATGACATCGGCTCGAAATCGGGACCGGTGGAGAGATTTGTTAAATAAGGCCAAGACCGGATTCCGGTTGTAGTGCCGATGATGAAGATGATGGGAAAATACATTGGGCAAGGACCTATTGCGTTACGTGGCTCTGACGATTCACATGGATCTGTCACAGAGCCTTTCCTGGCATCTGTTGATATCAAAACAATGTCCCCTTTACAGATCTTGTAGGATTTAAATCTGTCGATGAGTTTTTTTCTTTAGCAGGAGCGTCTCGCCGACCACAATTAAAATCACAATCCACATAAGGAAAAAAAACTCGTGAAATTCGGGCCAACTTATGCGTTTGCCCTAATTTCACGACTACAACTTTATTGCCCAGTTTCTATAATATCTAGAAGTGCTAATACGATCCCGCATACGTATAGCTGTTTCCTTGCTCCATTTTCGCCATAATCCGCGCCACTTAGAGTCTCAACTTACTACAGTTTAACAATACATGAATTTATTAATTAATGATTTTATCGACCAACTGCCGCGTAGACTTTTCAGATTTGCTCATAAACAAGTCATTAAGGGTGACTAATGAATATCGACTCAATCCGCACCTATTCAATAAATTTGATTTGCTGTAGACACGCTTATCCGCTGTTATTTGTTTTACCTAATGAAATATACATTTCAGGAAACAATCAGTGTCAAGAATAAATCAGCAAAAACAATTTATGTAAATAATGAGGATAGGCAAAGAAAGAGCAGACACGCTATGCTCATAAACTACAACCTCACCGACTTCCACCTACCGCAGCTTATTAAAATGGAAATCTTTTATTCACCTTTTTACATTTAAAAATTGTTAATCTTGTTAACCGAATCATTGTTTGCCAAAAACGTGTCAAGAAATTAATTCGTACAATTTTGGAATATTTAAATGTTGCATAAAATCTTTTCTTGTATTTCAGGTGCTGATTACGTATGCCGCAACACTAGTATCCGGAGACCGTTTTCGATTTCAGCAGTACAAGAATGATGAACTGTTTAAATATTCGCCGAGCGATAAATACACACTGTCAGCCGACATTGATGCCGACAAGCCTCCGGTGGTGTTTCAGGGTGAAGTGCAAAAGGCCAAAACTGAATTCTTAGAGAACCTCAACAATGGGAAAAAGTTCAAACTGCAGTAAGTAGGTTTTCTAATTTACTATAAGCGTCTTTTTATGCATAACATACATAAAATCAACGTTCACAAGACCTTTTTGATACCGCAGCACAGTGCGGGCGCACTGTGATCATGTAAGTTACCGAACTTGGTTACCAAAACTCTCCTTCGATTTATGAATTCAATGGTCAATACTTGAAGCAACCAGCACCGATTAACCACCAAGACAAGACATAGCTACCATGTGTAATTACACGTCTATGAGGTCACAGCACTCCAATCCTCGTCAGTATTAGAAATAGCAAGAAACCATTAAACACTTTTTTATGCTTTCAATGGTTGACGTGGATTAATGTTGTATGGTCCAGCAGCGATATCCGAGTGACAGCCTGACAGCGTAGTTTTCAGTTTAATTTAAAAGTGTATACCAATTAACACATGTTAATTCGAAAGGTTATAAATGGTATGGTTAGCAGTGTGTAGGACATGTGACATTACCCATAGAGTTCCACTGGCATGTGAACTCCATCTTAAATATTGTAATCTCTTCCATATGCCACTGTTAATTTAGAATCAAATTAGCCATACCCCATATTATTAATGGAGTCCGATAATACTCAACTATCTTCTTCACCGTGTGCGTAGATACCAGTTTAATCAATAAAACGGGTTCGTGGTACCGACAAGCTTTAAATCAACTCCACTCATTAAGTACCTGGACAGCTACTCGAATATCAATCATCGTGTATTTTCAAGTTAGAATATAATACCCCTCTTTATCCCGTACTCCTCTGCTTAGTAGTTAATTAAGAACTCACTCCCGCGGTATCTTAGAAAGTAAATCGATAGCACCTGACTTGGTAGCTTCACTGATGTATGTGGGAGTGCAAAGTGCTATTCTGAAAAGGTTCTAATCCTCCATGGGAGAACTTCTCTGATGAGTAATTAATCATACAAGGAATCATCAATCGTTTTAATGCCGTTAACGTCCGAAGTCTTTATTCAGTTGGTTGATTGCGTTATTTATAGCAACTTGCTATCAACAAAAATAATTTTATACACACGGAAGTGGATGGTATCAAGGTGAGGGTAAGAATTGTATTGTATAGGGCCGATAGCGAATCTGTTCATTTGATTTATTTCATTCAAATTCGAATGTAACGAAAAAAATAATAATTGTGGAGTACACAATCGGTTTGATATTTTCAATTTATTGTTATTAGCGAACGCCCCTGAGTACCTAATTTATCATTTTGAGATTCATCATTTATGTTTTTTGACGTTTTCCCAAAAAAAAACGTCAATGGTACCTTATCATTATATTATAGAAATTCATGGTCACCTCTCCCTTATAAACTGGTCAAGTTTGTGTAGGACCTCTACGGTTGCCCTGTAATCTTTGCAATCCATACGACAGCTGTTAACTTTATTTTTGCGCTGTTGCTGCGTGGAAAAAAAATCTCAAAATGTGCGCAAGAAATAACTTTAATAGAAAACACAATCCTTTAACCATACATTGTAAATGATTTATTGATTCAGAAAGTGTATAGTGTAAGCTTATGTGTGGAATAGTCTAACCTAGTATAAGAATAGATAAATAACCTTTAGGGCTTTGTTTACATATGTACTCTTTTGTCGACATCCTCTATGATGTCATAGATGATGATGATGTGACTGAATTTCATAGACAACGCTGTTCCTTCAAGGCGTATGTGATTATAGGTTTATTGATATACGTTTGTGGGGGAAAGGATCCAAAGGATCCAGCAAATGACCAGCTTGATCTCCAAAACCTTGCCGCCCGTATCGAGGCGTTATCGGACTCGTTGTTTTTCGCCAGGCCGATGAGTAATAGCTGAACTGTTGGAAAGCTTGATATCGCCCTTCAGCGTAGTACCTATCGTTTTAAGGTCCTGTATCTATGGTACACTTCGCAGGAAATTATGTAACTTTGATTGTCCACTGGAGCGGGTAGGAAGAATTAAAGACTTTTTCTTGTGATACTTGCGATAACCAGAATCACCCACATCCGTTAGGATGTTGGGCTCGGTCTCAAGATGTCTGAAAAAGAAAAGGGGGGAGGTATCTAAAGATAGTGTGGACAGGGTTAGTTCAATGTCCTCTAACTACTTGGATGGAGGGATGGAGGGATGGTGAGAGAGAAATCATACAAGACCGGCAGGTCTTGAGTGCGGTGGTAAACGCAGATCACCTCTTCGGCGTCTGATAATTTGTGCTTTGGCCCGTGTGTGCGTGTATTTGTGCTGTTTTCATTTTTTAAACATTTTTTTATTTTCTTTCTATATTCTTAGTTTCTAAATTAAAGGCTAGAAAAAAAATGCTTAAATTCTAGCTTAAATAGCTTATATAATAACTTACTGGTCCTTCGCAGACGCTCTAAGCTAAACATTACTTAATATTTGTATAATTTGCCTTTCGGGGACAGAACTTTGTGGCAGTACTGATAATTAGTTGGAATACAAAGAAAAATTTGAAAAACTTTGTCAATTTTTTTTGTTTTTTTTTTTTTTTTCTTAAAATTTAACTTACTTAACTTACCTAAACTTATCTACTTTTTTTTTTTTTTTTTTTTTTTTTTTATTTTATGTAAAATCACTTAGCTTAACTTAACTTAAATCTTATACTACCCTAATTCTAGAAAAGCTAACTCTATGTAAGCTAGCTGATGATAGTGTGATTCTATACCGACTTTGGTATCCAGGTCTTTATATGCCATTCAACCACCAGAACTGTTGACGCTGTCTAATACTATCGTCCCGGTCTCTGTGGGAGATAGCCCTACTGAAGCGCAGGAGCTCTTCTTCGGTGCGCGTTACTTCCCGGTCGTAGCACAATCGCCCGTCTACGGATGATCTACTTACATGATAGATCAGCGGAATTCCGGATCTATCCTGTATAAGCCCTTTCATGTCCAAATCAAGGAACGCCTCTGGTGGAACAAAACCGTTGCGACGCACGTTCTCATAGTACAGGGTATTTTGATAATAAGCCCCGAAAATTAGGTAATTGGACGAGCTTATTGCTCTCGCAATATGTCCTCTGATTAATTTAGTCATAAAATTATCCACCCTATTTATGCAGGCTTCATTATATAAAGTCTCATTTGAGTAGTACTTTTTGTATTCCGATTCCGGTGTTCGATATAATCTGATACAACTTCTGAGACACTTCCTTTCGAACACCCGAATCTTTTCCATCAAATTTGGACCTATGTTAAACCATACTGGACAGCCATATATGAGCATTGGCCTGATTAGCGTCATGTAGCATATGACTTTTACCCTGCTGTCAAGTTGGCTACTGTGAAATAGCCTCCTTGTCATAGCAAACGTTTTCCTTGCTTTGAGCAAAGCAGCCTCTACATGTCTGTTGAAATACAGATATTGGTCTAACCAGATGCCCAGGTATTTAACTAAACTCTTGGTTTCCAGTTTATCTCCATGCGGTCCCACGATAACTAGCTTTCGCCAGTTTTTCCTTGTGTCGTTCGTGGCTTTATATAATGGGGTTCTAAATAGGATGCTTCACATTTCTGGAAGTTGATCTTAAGTTTCCAGTTGTCGCAATAGCGCTGCACGTTGTTGAAATCTCGCTGTATTAAACTATTTATGATCTCAACTTTCGGAGCTGTTCCGTAAATTATGAGATCGTCTGCGTACGCAATAGCCTGCGGGAGTGCATCTAATAAGTCGCTAATGTAAATGTTAAAAAGAATCGGGGAGAGTACCGCACCCTGTTGCAAGCCATTCTTGATATTATACGTTTTATTAGAGGTCACATTACCACTTTTGACCACGAACCTCCTGTCCTTTAACATATCGTAAAGTACATATAGTAAAGGCTTATGTATGCCATGTCTGACCAGTTTGTAATACAGCCCTTCGATCCAGACGGTATCAAAGGCTTTTTCCAAGTCGATCAGACAGGCACCTGTGCATTGGTTCCTACATTTATTCCATTGTATGTCGGAGACCAGTTTAGCTGCGGCATGTGTGGTTTCATGACCCGCCCTAAAGCCAAACAGTTAACCTGTAGGGGTTTCTCTATCCTATAGGAGAAACAGCCCACAATTCCAACCAATACCTACCCATTTCCCTTTTTAGGTATTTACCAGCGGGACATGTCAAAGGGACGCATAGCTAAACTCATTTTTCTATGCAGATAATGCATAATTGAGTTTAGCTACAATTAACAACATACGGCAACACTATTGCGCTAACCATGGGATTTCCACCGGAAATTCCATTCGTATTGGTTAGCAACAACCAAGCCAAACCAAGCGACGCGGTTACGTCATAGTCCATAGGCTTGGGTATTATTGAACATTCCACAGAATGGAATTATATCCCCAGCCGATGCGGCGTCCTATTGATTTTTCCCAGATCACCCATTCGCTTGGGAACAATGATCTCTTTTTGCTGGTGAATAACCTCAGCTATGTTTGCCCTCTCTCTCGTATTTCTGTCTTGCTATAGTGCGTTGACCTAAGATATTGTCACTGGGTCAGTAGACCAGCCGTATACACGGCATTGACGCACACACACCTAGCCAGATCCACCCTGGGTTATTGTGCTTTCCCTTTTGATTTCTCCATTCTGGCCACGCCCATCAACGTCGAACGAATACACAAGTACGTTTCGACCTGGATGAGTGTGGTGAGTTGGGGAACACACAAGAGAGCATGATTACCATTGGCAGATCATTGTGTTAAAAAGCAGAAATTACAATTTCCATCCCTGATTAGTTCAGTCGCTATTCACCAACCGAGAGCAAAAGGTCGCGTCGCGTCGAACACCAATAGTGAATATCAATGATTATCGATTGATTATCAATTACAATAAAATTCCAAAAAAAAAAAAAAAAAAAAAACGTATTTTCAATCGGAGCGAATAAACACGGTAACACGAATTGTTAAAAGAATATTAAATAAAGAAAAAAAATATAAGTGACATCTAGCAAACAAATTCAGTTAAGTGCTTTCAGTTTTTTTCTTCCCATTGCTGTGGACAAGTGTTTGGGGAAGTTAATGGGGATACTTGCCGTACGTCGGCATCAACACATTACCCCCACAAACCCTATTATAGAGGGGAATGTTGTTGGGTGCTTTCTTCAGTTTTGTACCGAAGAAGAAATTGTGGTGGTCGAATCCGAAGACATCGAAAGACAGAAGGGTCAAGAACGCAAGACTCCCGTACAAGTGGGTTCTCGCCGTTCTGAATGCTTTCGGGGTACTTGTATGCTAATTGTAGCAAGTACTCGTCGATAGGGATAATGGAGGCACCTTCGTATAGGTGAGTTCGGGTAATGGCGACCGTCAGGCCTTCTAGAGTGGTTGGTGCATCTTCTGAGGAGTTTCCTTTCGAAAACTCGGTCTTTCTATTTAGGCCGAAGATATGCAGAACCGTATGAAAAATGAATTAATGAATGAATGAATGAATGAATGAATGAATGAATGAATGAAAAATGAACGAATGAATGAATGAATGAATGAATCATCATCATCATCGGCACTACAACCGGGATCCGGTCTTGGCCTTATTTAACAGATCTCTCCACCGGTCCCAATTTCGAGCCGATGTCATCCAGTTTAGCACTCCCAGGCTCTGGGCGTCCTGGTCTACGCCATCCCTCCATCGCAGACAAGGTCTGCCGCGCTGTCTCCTTCCATACATCCTGCCAAAAAGGACTTTCCGGGCAGGGTCCTCTTCGCTCATTTGAGCTAGGTGTCCCGCCCACCGGAGTCTACCGAGCTTGATTTTTCTTACAATATGAGCTTCAAGGTAGATTGCGTACAACTTCTGGTTGTAGCGTCTCCGGAATCGTCCTCCCTCACATACGGGGCCAACAATTCTCCTTAAGACCTTTCTCTCGAACGCGGCCAAGAGTTCAGAGTGCCTTTTATTGAGTACTGGTAAGACCATGGTCTTGTACAGTAGTAGCTTGGATGTTCTGGATAAATTTCGGGATTTAAAGAGCCTTGATAGACCATAGTAGGCTTTGTTGGATTTAATCAGCCGTTCGCGTATTTCTTCTTCCATATTGTTATCGGCCGATACTATTGACCCAAGGTTGTTAAAGGATTGCACTACTTCAAATTCGTGCTCCACTACCCTGATAGTTTGACCAACGTTAGGTCTTCTCTTCGCAGAAGTTGCCACCATGTACTTGGTTTTTCCCTCATTAATGTGCAGTCCCACTTTTTGTGCCGCCTGCTCGATCTGGGTGAAGGATTCCTGTACCGCCGATTCGGTTCTACCGATGATGTCGATGTCATCTGCGTAGGCAAGTATCTGGCTGGGCTTGGTGACAATAGTCCCTCTTGTTGTAACGCCAGAGTCACGGATTGCTTTCTCCAACCCCAGGTTGAAAAGGAGGCAGGCCAGACCGTCCCCTTGTCGGAGTACATTATAGATGTTTATTGGTTTGGAGAGCAATCCCGCTACTTTTACTTGACTAGTTACGTTGGTCATGGTCAACCCACAAAGTCGTATCAATTTATTTGGAATGCCGAATTCTCTCATGGCATTATATAGTTCTACCCTGGCTATGCTGTCGTAGGCGGCCTTGAAGCCTATAAACAGATGATATAGTGGAATCTTAAATTCCAGACATTTTTCCATCACCTGCCTAAGGGTGAATGAATGAATGAATGAATGAATGAAAAATGAACGAATGAATGAATGAATAAGTGAATGAATGAATGCATGAATGAACGAATGAATGAATGCATGAATGTACGAATGAATGAATGAACGAATGAATGAATGAACGAATGAATCAATGAATGAATGAAAAATGAACGAATGAATGATTGAATGAATGAATGAATGAATAGAGGGCAGAACTCTCAGTTTATTTCGCTTAGTACAAGTCGTATAAACATATAAACTTATAAACAGACTTATGACCTACCTTAAAAACTAAGGCATGTGGGTTGGAGGTGGGGGACTAACTTTAAATTAACTTAAAAATGGAATTGGGAACTAAACAAATATGGATAGAATAATAGTCTAAGCGGTAGGAAGGGCGAGGATAAGCCGGATGCTAGGGTGTGAGTGTAAGTGTAGGCAGGGTGTGGTCGGCGGGGTTTGGTCGGGGGGGGGGGGGGGGGGGGGGGTGATATTGAAGTGAAAGAACCCGGGATGAGAGTTTGTCTACCCCTGCATTCGCGAAATGGGTCCATTACAGCCGTAAGACGTGTGATGTGCGGGCAAATAGCAGAGACGAGGGTTTCGCAGATTTCCTAGATTAGTGGAAAATGTGATGGAGGAGAGCATGCTTGGGCAGTTGACTGAACCTTAGAGTAGCCGGTGGATGAAGAGGATGTCGGCATGAATTCTGTACTCTTCAAGTGTGATAAGGTTAATTAGGTGAAGACGGCTCGTGTATGGGGGTAGAATCAGAGGATTTTCCCACTTCAATCCTCGGAGGGCAAAACGCAAAAAATGACGTTGCACGCTGTTATGTAAAAGAGGCATATGTTGGGAATGAGCCAGTGTTATATAAAAGGGTTGTGTTGTTATGCAGACGGGTGTGGATGAAAACAACCGGCTGGGTTAGCTGTTATAATTTATGTTCTATTGTTGCCCCGACTGTGATGCGCCAAATGTTGTACTATTTTGTTGCTAATGAAATATAAAGTTGGATGTATGCAAAATATAAAGGTAATATTTTTGACTGCGCCAAAACGTTGTGTATTTTCTTCTTTTTGGATGAACTGTTATTAATTTGTTGGATGAACCGCAAGGGCTATGTAACTCCGAAACCAAATAATAATGCAATTTATTAAGCTATTGTTTGTTCTGGGGATGATATAAACGGAAAAGGCTGCGCCAGGTGTTGGAAGAAATTCATACAACACCAACATTTCAGGAATTCATCCAACTGCAGTAGTGTGTCCGAGTCAAAAAGGCTAGAGGCTTCCGGGGTGCACACACAGTTATCTCCCACGGTGGCGGCTATTCGGTGAACAGTGCGATTCTATTTTCCACCATTTCCCGTTCACCGCGAGTCCAGGGCAATGAAATGCAGCGCGACGGTCCGTTACGTGCCGTTAGTGGTCACCCGACCTGGTAACGGGGCAACCACGGTGAATTTGTAGCGTTAAGCAAGGATAGTGAAGAAGGTGAATTGAACACACGATGAAACGGTTGAAAAGCGAAGCAGTGAAGCATCAGACTACTGACCGTGTTTAGAATTTGATTTCCAAACTCGACTATATTCCACTGATATGAATTATTTTTATTTTATCGCTTGGTATACGGTTCTGATGTATTCTTCTTATTCGATTTTTCGTTCGGTGTTCTTCACTATTTTTGCCTGTGAATTGTGAATTGTGTGTGTATCTGTTAGAATCGCTACACCACTCCCGCCGCAGTAACTTCGTTACGATCAGATTCGTATGCGGACGACGGACGAACGAGAGAGAGAAACGAGAAAACGTCGGAGGCTGTGCTCTATGCGGAAGTCGTGACCGTGTGTGAAGTTCTGCTTTACTATGGGAAGTGTATGCTGCGTGTGTGTACAGATCACGTCGTAGTCACCAATTATGTAGCCTTAAGCAAGGATAGTGAAGAAGGTGAATTGAACACACGATGAAACGGTTGAAAAGCGAAGCAGTGAAGCATCAGACTACTGACCGTGTTTAGGATTTGATTTCCAAACTCGACTATATTCCACTGATATGAATTATTTTTATTTTATCGCTTGGTATACGGTTCTGATGTATTCTTCTTATTCGATTTTTCGTTCGGTGTTCTTCACTATTTTTGCCTGTGAATTGTGAATTGCTACAAACTTCCCGTTCTAGCTCCTGGAAACGCCTGGATTATCACTTTAACACACCGCACTTACCCTTGTATTATGGGAACTTTAACCAGGAGTCGCCTCTTCCTGTCCTCATGTGGGCGCGCCTCGGGTACCAACAATCCAGAAGGAAAACAAACGCGATACTTCTCCAAGGACGTCATTCCGCCACCTTTCGAACATAATTCCGGTCATTACTGTCCCTTCGAAGACTGGCAACCCAACAATGCGGGCGTGTGCAATCGCTTGTATTTAAGTGTAGATTCACAATGGAATGTGAGTCCCAGTCAATATTTAGCTTTTTATGCTATATTTTTAATTTATTTCCGTTAAAATGTTCAATCCATAAACTTTATTATGGAGTTTATTATGCAACAACGCTTTCGATCCTGCGAATTTGAGACGAGTAATGAGGAGACCAAACCTGACTAGCATATTCAAGAAGGGGGCGGACAAAGTCTTTATAAAGCGATCTGGAAACGTGGGGATTAGAGAATTCTTTCGACCAGCGTTTCACAAAACCAAGGACAGAATTGGCCTTGAGAATAATGTCATCAATATGTGGGATGAAGTTAAGCTCCCTATCACATAAGATACCAAAGTCACGAATCGTTTGTACAAGTGTTATCTATTGATTGAGTAAGACATAGGAACGTAGCGAGGATGGGGATCGTTTACGGGAGAAGGTGATTGAGTGACATTTGGCAATATTTAGTTCGAGGCAGTTATTTTGGCACCAAGTTGAAAAACTGTCGAGATCCATTTGGAGAAGTGAGGAGTCGACAGAAGAGCGGATCGTCTTGAAGAGTTTACTGTCGTCCGCGTATAGAGAGATGGAGGAGTGCTTGATATTGGAGTCTATATCATTAATAGTAAGAATGAAACCCCAGACGTGGGAAGAAAAGGATTGGGGAGGGTGGATCTAAATCTGACGCGGTAGGTTCGATCGTTAAGATAGGAAGAAAACCACTTAATCAGTAGGGGTTGGAAGCCAAAGGAGGATATCTTAAAGAGGATGAGGTTGTGTGAAGTTTGGTCGAAGGCCTTGCTGAAATTGGTTGTGACTACATCGTTTCGTTGCCGTTCTCTAAGGCACGGAGAGCATGGGATGAGAGTTCGACTAAATTGGTGGTGGTCGAACTACTCGTAAAGAAACCAAAAACTTACCCCCTTCTTTTTAATCTTGATTTTTATCCTGGATCTCTGCGTTTATTAACATTGTTTTTCTTCAGAAACTCCTTTCCTTACTTACGCCAAACCAAAACCAGCTCTCCACACGATTTGTCTATTTCATATCTTCTATTTATTTGAAAGTTTTAATTTCACAATTCTATTTCATTTTTAATTTCATCAATTTTCTTAAATGAACCAGAAGGAAATCTCGTGTCGTTCTTTTTCATATCCTTTTTTGTTCCGCTTCCACGATTGTTATTTCTATGACACGGAATTGGCTGATAGGGGGCTGGGCTATGGTTGATAGGGAGACTATTGCTAATAGAGAGAATATGGCTATGTGCAATGTGATTGTGGTTTTTAAACCGAGGTTTTACTTTATTTAAATTATTTAACTATTGTATTTGGGAATATTCTATTGTAATGGGAAATTGATGATTTGGAGCGAAGGGAAGGATATGCATGTGAAGACACGAGATGTTAATTATTCATAGGGGGGTGATAATTAAATGAACTTAATTATATAACAAGGCACATATTCCCGTTGATCTCAGCGGAAATTTTTTTTGTATATATTCCATCGTGGGACGGGACGGAGTTTACCTGTTACTCCGCTCGTCTCGTCGTAACTACTGCATCATTACTCAGAGAATACCATTTGTTACGGACCATGCCTGTTTTGAACTCAGCATGTATTCAGTTACTCCTCCCTCATATGTCTCTCCAAAATCGTTCATGCGCTCTCGAATTTCACGCACTCTGTGAGTACGTGGTCCACATTTGTTATTTTGCCTTCTCAATACAAACAGTATGGGTGATTCATATGCTTATACTTATGAAAGTATTGCCGAGAGCATCCATGTCCTGATATTAGTTGAATCAAGTAGTAATTCAGCTCGCCATGTTTTCTTTTCACCCATCTTTCTATATCAGATATCATGGTGTGGGTCCATCTTCCTTTGGTGGAAGAATCCCACCTTCGTTGCCATTCTCTTAGGCTTGAGAGCTCTAATTGTTACCGCATTCTCCGGTGATTCTCTTGAGAGACCTTATACAATGCAGCGTTTTCTTTAGCTGCAATGCCAAGTGGTGTCCTCCCGGCATCTTCGGATAGCGTTCGGAATGCACAGCATACTCTTGTTACGTAAATATCTTCCCCACCGCCTTTAATTTAACCAGAATATATAAAATTTCTTTTCGGCGGTGGTGACTTTGGCTAGTTTCGAAGTCGACCGCAGTTGAAGATGAATGTTGATCGGGGCAGAGATGCTGAATGGAGATAGGGGAGAGAGAGGGAGATAACGGGTGAATTCCAGAGGACCGTTGTTGACAGTTGTGCATGATGGAAGTAGTGGGTGTGCAGTAAGAGAATTAAGAAAAGAAGTTGTTCGTCTCGACTGTTGATTTAATTTATTGTATGATATTTTTTCGTTTTGTTCGAGTTAAAGAATAACTTATTTCGTGGTGTCATGAATAAGTGACAGCTCTTCCTGTTAAATTATAAATATTGCGTTTTCTTGTTAAAAAAGTAAAACTTTAGATTCACTCGTTTGGTACAGTGAAGTACGTTCCGTTTTGCCTTTGTTTAATAAAACCGCATGTTGCGAGGAATGCGAGAGGAAGAGAAGAAGGGGAGAATCAACTTTCCGGTTGTTAATTATACGTACTCATATGGATTCAACATTGTAACCCGAGAATTGGGATTATCACCAAGAGAACAATAAACATTATAACGATTAGATGGACGTGTTGTTTGTGTGCTGAGACATTTATCGGGCCGTGCAGGAGCTGGAGAAGCGGTTGGTAGCGCCAGAAACGTAAATACCTAGGATACTACCCAGGTACGTCTAAATGCATTTTCTGTTCCGTAAGTTTTAACACATTTTTTGCAAGAAATAAATTAAGCGACCTAGCCTACAAGCCAACCTCCATCCGCTAATCGGTTTTGCAACTAGCGACTATTAGTCCTCCCAAGAGTATATATTTTTACAGGTGGCAGTAAACTCAATAACTGGTCCCGGCGCGTTCCGTCTACAAGAAAAACATAGGCTGCACACCTCTTCAACTCTATAAAGCATTCACTGCACACCTTTTCAACTCTAATCATTCTTCTTGGCAACATAGACTGCGCACCTTTTCAGCTTTATCTGTTCTTCCGTCACCGACAAGTACCAATTGAAATCATATATATATATATATATATATTTTCTGTAACTCCCAACATACGTTAAAATGCGTTGCAGTGGCGCAGGTAAATTATAGTAAGCCACAATTTACATCACAGTGAGGCAGACACTCCTTACGTTGGGTGAGACGCCTTATGTTACACTCTTAGTGACGCCAGCGTATATACTGAGTTCACTCGCCTCATGTACGACTTATACAGTGCGACTCCTGCCCATATGTGAGCTGCAAACATTATAATGTGTTGACACTGGTTATGAGTTTCCTTATGTGGGCCCGGGGTCCTCCAACATTGGGTATCAGTCTCGCCAAAACTTTGCATACTCTTGTAGTTTTATCACTCGTTTTCCTCAGGTGTTCCTTGAAGCTCAACCTGTTGTCGAGTATAACACCAAGATATATATGGACTGGATCTGATTTTTGTCCTTCTATTTCCAAATCAAGGTGTTCAACTTTCTTGCGGGTGCTTATTAAAACTGCTTCCGTCTTATGTCCAGCTACTTTCAGTCCGGCCTTATCTAGCCAGCATTTAATGCTCTGGATTGCTTGGGAGCAAATATTTTCCAGGTCATCTAGATGTTTAGCTACGGCCACTATTGCCAAATTATCTGCGTGTCCAATGATTCTAACCCCTTCTAGTACATTGACCCTGAGCACACCATCACACATGATATTCCATAACAGCGGACTTAATACAGATCCCTGAGGTACACCCACTGTTATTTTATATTCCTGTGGTCCCTCATCTGTGTCATACAGCAGTCATCTAACCGAAAGATAGTTTGCTAGTATAAGCACGAAGTAGGGCGAGACTTGTAGATCGCGCAACGCATCTAGAATCCGATTCCAATTCACCGAGTTAAACGCATCTTTAACATCTAGCGTCACCACCGCACAATATTTTTTGTACCACCTAGCCATCGTACTCCAGCTATCGCATTGCGAGCGATGTTGCACGCCACCAATAATGCCTTACCGGTTGATCTACCTTTCCGCAACCCATACTGCCATTCAGAGAGCCCCAATGTCTCCTCAGTGAATTGTTCCAGGCGAGTCGCAACTACTCCATCAAGCAGTTTTCCTGTTGTGTCCAACATGCACAACGGGCGATAAGACGACGGCGCCTCTGGATTCTTGACTCCTTTGGGTATAAGCACAAGCTGCTGTTTTTTCGATCGTTTAGGGAATTGTCCTATAGCGTTTGCGATGATAGTGAAGAACGTATGATTCGAACTGACGCTATGACAGTAAGAATCACAAAAAAATTGAACCAATGCTTAACACATCAGGCTACTGGCCGCGTGTACGAATTCGATTTCTAAACCCAAGTACACTCAATTGATGTGGAGTTGTTATGTTATCGCTATGGTATGCGGCTCTGATCCTTTGCTTATTCGAATTTCCTTTCGGGGTTCTTTTGCTTGTGTATTGTGTGTGTATCTGTTAGAAACGCCACAGTCCTGTTTGAAGGCAGGTTGTGAAGAGACTGATGAAGACTTCCGGCTTTTTTGTTAAAGCAGTCTTCACTACAGCGTTAGGAATACCAACCAGTCCCGGGGTCTTGTTTAGTTTGACAACCCTTGCAGCCAAGAGCACCTCTTCGGTGGTCACGGGAGGAATCTCACCCTCAACGATACTCCACTCCTCTTGCACTGTCAACACCTCATCACACTGCGGGAAGAGGACAGCAGTGATTCTGGCCATGTCAGTTTTACTTTATTGCATTTGACTACTGTTGTTCTGTAGTCTTTTCATGACTATCTTGTAGACGCTTCCCCATGGGTTGTTATTTAGTTCGTCCCTTAGGGAGCAGAACGCGTCATATTTACTTTTGCGGATTACATTCCTCAACTCTTTCCATTTGTTGACGAATTCTGCATGCAACTGTGGGTAGGTGTTACGGTTTCTTGCTCTTTGTTGCAAGCGTCGTAACCTGTTGCACTCCGATCGTACATGGGCGACTTCTAAGTTCCACCAATACACTGGTTTGATAGCCCCTGCTGGTTGTCTTTGTCGTGGCATATCAAATCTGGGTATGTCCGAATATTTGTTGTACATTATCTACGATATGGCAATGGGTAAACAGTTTGTGGTGAAATGTGGAGATGTAATCTCTAACAAGACGTTTCACATTAAAAAGGGCTTACAACAGGGAGCAGTAAATTCTCCCATTTTGATTAACGTTTACACTAGTGATCTAGTGGGTTCTCTCAACCATGCCATTACATCCGCCGACGACATTGTTGTGTATAGATCTGGAGAAAAGATTGATGTCGTCAACAGACTGCTACAATATTGACTTCAATAGAATCAAACGTTTTTGCGACGAATGGAAATTAAAGATCAATTTTCAGAAAACTGGAACTATCCTTTTCAGAAGGCCCTTGTCCAGGGCATCGAGGGATACAAAACAGAATTGGAAAAACATTTCCATTCTAGGGAGTAATAATCTTCCCCTACAGCGCCCAACAGCTATAGATCGACATAATTGTAAGCTATCTGCACAAAACGAAATTTAATGTACGTATAATGTGTAGTATAGATAGTATAGTGATTAGTATACCCGCCTGTCACACGGGAGACCGGGGTTCGTCATTATGGAAAATTTAACAAGCCTCAGGACTTGCTAAATAAGGCCAAGGCCGGTTCCCGGTTGTAGTGCCGATGATGATGATGATGATAATGTGTACAATGAACTTCCTTTTCCCCTAACATTATATAATATATAGTATATATACAACATATATATCCATATTTTGGTTAAACGACCTTTTTACACCTCTACTTCTGTGTTACTAAAACATACACGAGCTATATTTCATAAACCCGATAAAGTAAGAAACTAATCCAGGATTCAATGTCTTTAAACGACATTGAAATTAAAGTGAAAGATAATACAACAGAGCTCACTATGATATTTTTCTACGTCCACCGCCGAGATTGTATGTACAAACGGCACTCAAGCAATTGTATTGTGTTTAGTATTATATACAATTTTTGATTTATGTTGTGACCTAAATCACCTTTGTGTTGTACTAATGTGTGTCTCATTCAGTGTGTTTTTAGATTTATCGGTAAACCAATCTACAAAGGAACTGTTTTGCTAATTAGCTCGATGATATATTGTAAGATTAAAATAATTTATATTTGTTTTCGATCGAACAACATTCGCCTGGGGGGTTTGGATGGTGGTAACCCGTTTCACACGTTTTAAAAGATCACAAAACAAACCGCCAAAGACCTTTTTACATATTGGAACCTACTCGTTAATTATCCGTGACCGGATTATATTTTTGTGTTTTTAATCTTATAGTAATTTGGTTTTATTATGAAGTTCACAAGACATCAATCAAACGTCGTTGATTAAGACCCATTGGTACTTGATGACTTTAGTTTGAATCTTCAGCCAAAGGCGATTCCCATGAAGGTGTTTTTTTCACAGTAAACCGCTAAATTTTGAGTAATACGATAATTAGTGATTTAGATTAAATTTATTTACATAATTGCCTCTTAAGAACAACAAAGAAAGGAAAAGAAAAGAATGAACAAGTCAAAAATGATACTTTGAAAGTATGTCCAAGCATTTAGTTAACGTATAATACCATTATGTACAACAATATAGGTTTAAAACAACGTAATTACTCTTACTACTACCTATACTATTTCTTGGCCTGTAGGAACCCGAAAGCTCGTGATCTCACCGACTCGACTCCGCCATTGTTCCCTGTCCCGTGCGCTCTCCTTCCACGTTCGACCATCTGATCCGATCTCCTCGAGGTCTAACCTAACATAGAATTCTATGCACGCTCCTATCGTTGCCCATTCGCGCCACATTTCCACCCCATCTTAATCTCCGCGAGTTGATTACTCTCACTATTGCAGGTTTGCGGTATACCTCTTTGTTTCGGATTCATAATTATATGCTCGGGGAGAATCTAGTACATCGTCTAGTACTTTCCCCGACAAATATTCACCACACCTGCCGGCAACACGATGACAGTGCATGAGAAACTGTCAACTCTAACGTACATTGTTTACTGCTTTTGGTGCTCCATTATTAACTTCTGCAACGGTCAATACTTTTAGCATACTGTTTTGGTGCACAATCAATGGATTCTAAGTGGTTTTAAAACAACATTTATATTGAATTTTCGCACGCCACCATGTGGCCTTTTGTTTTAATGAATGAATAAAGTTGTGTTCATCGCCAAGTGCATCGAGAATTTTCATATGAGTTGATGAGTTATTTAAGTTTTCGCAAGGTAATCAGTTCATACACAAATCTGACCACACAAACCGTGCCCCAAAGTCTGGATTCGCTGCTGAAGCCCAACGCAAATCATCACTTTTACGGAGGGACAACAAGTTCAGCAAAGATTATCAAAAGGTATTGCTGTTCCTTTTTTTAATATAAACTTTGGTTTCAGGCAACGTGCTCCATTGTTCGCTATTCCCCAACGACATTCCTCGTTCGGCGGAACATCCGCAACGATCTCGGCCGACGACATTCCTCGTGCGGCATCGAGATACATCGCACACACTTCCAATTCGTGGTTGTGGAGTTTCCTCCATTGTTCTGCCTCCTTGTCATATTGGCCGCCAAAGAGCGGACTTTATTCTCGAATACGCGGAATTTGTTTTCTTCCCGTTTTGTGAGAGCCCATGCTTCGCATCCGTATAGAGCAACCGGCATGATTATGGTTCTATAGACACGGAGCTTTATATTACGTGATAGCAATTTGGATTTCAGCAATTTACATTTCGTTACTGGCCGTCAATATTGTTCCCAGATATTTAAATTCTTTGACATTTTCAAATATCTTGCCCCTGATGTTTTTGTGTGTTCTCTGAGGTCCACCTGCTCTCGCCTTAATCATGTATTTTGTTTTGTCTTCATTTATTTCTAGGCCCACCTCTTCTGCCGCTTACATGATGATTTCACTGTTTTTACTTACAGTTTCTAGATTATCGCCCAAAACGGTGATGTCATCGCATATGCGAGCAGTTGTGTGACCCCGTTCAGGGATGATCCGGCCACGTTGCCGTCTTGTGCCTTTCTGATGACATACTCGAGGACAAGGTTAAAAAGACATGGTGAGAGGCCATCGCCCTGTTTTAGTCGGTTCCGGATTTCAAATGGTTCTGAGAGTTGGTTTTCTATTCTAACTCGCCCTTTGTTTTCGTTCATGCAGATTTGAATGAGGGCGGCATATTTTTTCGGGATTCCCAGCTCAACTACAATATGGTAAAGGCTTTGCCTTGCGACTGAGTCGTAGGCTTTTTTGAAGTCAACGAACTGTTGGTGAACCGTCTCTCCGTATTCCCACTTCTTTTCCAGTAGTTGCACTATTGTGAACATTTGGTCACTTGTTGACCGTGTAGCGATCCTAAATCGCCACTCCCATCCAAATTCCCAACATTACCAATAACCCCATCCAAATCCCCAATACTTCCCATTAACTTACATCCAAATTCCATATTGAATCATATGAGCGACGAATTAAACCAAAAGTAAATTCGTCGCACATTGATTCAATTCCTAAAATCCTGACATCATGAAATGCCTAATTCAAAACTCATTTCATGATTTCCCTTCCAGGAACCTAACCAACTAAACCTTTAACCAATTCCCAGAATACAATTCCAATTGAAGCACACAAAATCTTGTGTGTGCTTCTTGGAATTTCTACATTAAAATCTCAACGTAAAAAAGAATAAAAGGGCAGTAATTTTCGATTTCGTGATCAGTAGGATTCCAGAGGAGCGAATCCCTGGTCGCGCATGAGCCAAATCCAGAAAACCAAAATAAATCCAAGTAAAAGCTCCGTATTAGAAAATAGAAAGTTGCCTTTTCGTTTATTGTGATTTCTTGGATTATTGTGGGTACCTTCTCCCATTGAGCAGCCATGAGCTGTTGATTCGCTCCACAAAGACGACCAAGACTGTTGGCGTCACAGCTACATAGGGCGACCATCATCTCTTGGGGACATCCTTAACCTCAAGGAGCAATCGTCGACAGTGCGGCCCATCCTGAAGGCTGAAGAAGAAGAAAGGTGGGCACTCTGCTCCTACACCCCCTCAGCCGTATACCAGCCACCGGAAGCCGTCCAAGTGGGCCTACCCAACCAGGGGTGAAAAACGATTGCGGATACGCTCACGTATCAACCGTTGGTCCATCTCCCCGAGATTGGCAACGCTGCCGGCTCCACCGCTAACAAGGAAGTCCATTCGCCGTGGCGGACTACCACCGGAAACAAGCAGTACATCCAAGGCACTTCCGTTAGGAGATCGGTACATTGGGGAGCTCCCACTAAAGAGGCCCGACACATCACAACACAATAACCGGTTCCTACGGAATCCGCATTGGTAGTCTCACAATATTTCTTCTGGGTACGGTGTGATTCTCGCCAGTATGACATTTGTTAATATTTTGTATGCGGTTTTTTTTTTTTTTTTTTTTTTTTTTTTTTATTAGACTTCTCTCGGGAGAGGCGAACCTATAGCGCCGAGTGGGCGCCCCGAGATGCCATCAAATAACTGTTGCAGTTCTTTTTGAACAGTTGCAGGTTGTAACGCTCCGGGAACACTCGCGTGGGAAGGGAGTTCCACAGCTTCCCCGCTCTGTAACGGAACGAGTTCTGATACAGGGATGTTCGCGCTGTCGGGAGATGAACCACAAACGGGTGCGATCCGTCGGATTGTCTTGTGGAGCGCATATAGACCGAATTGCGTGGAACAATGCCAAGTATCTCCGAAGAACAGCACCCGTGATAATATCTGTAGAACAGACAGAGGTCGGCCACGCGTCTTCGATGTGATAGCGACTGTAGTCCAGACGTCAGCGCCGAGTCCCCGATCAGGCGGATCGCTCGTCTTTGTACGCTCTCAAGTAGGTCGAGGGTATGTTTAGGAGCCGAGCTCCAAACATCAGAGCAATATTCGAGCGCGGGTCTAATTTGAGATTTATATAGGAGAAGAAGTTGGGCCGGAGTAAAATATTTCTTGGCTCTAAAAAGATAACTCAGTTTTCCTGAGGCTGATCTGGCGATACCCGATACGTGTTTATGCCATGATACATTCCCACAGACCGTGACGCCGAGCAATCTCAAACTTTCCCCAGCCTCGAGGGCCCGGCCATTCATCATCAGCTGTGGAACTGATGATCCGCATTTCTTTATTAATGTTGCATACTGGGTCTTCGTTGCGTTGAAGTAGACAAGATTGGCCTTTCCCCGCTGCAGGACTTTATCCAGATCCTGATTCAGAGAGTCAATCTGTCTACATCTCAGCTGGTGCGACGTTGATGCACCAATCGGCCGATCACTCGAAAAGGAGGAAACAAGCGTACTATCATCCGGTTGGGAGCAATGTTGAAATATTCCTCTGTAATTTTCGCAGTCAGATCTGTCGCCTTCCTTGAAAATGGGGATGACTATCGAGGTTTTCCATTCTTCCGGAGTGACCTCCTTATCCATATTGCTTTAATCAGTTGGATGATCTTTCGACTGGTTGCCTCTCCTCCATGCTTCACAAGCTCTGCCGGTATGCAGTCGACTGCGGGTGGCCTTGTTGTTTTTCAACCGATTTATTGCGTTAACAACTTCGTTGAAAGAGGGCTCTGGGATCTGAGGCTCGGCTGTAGGTACGTCTGCTGCGTTTATTTGTGGTTGTTGGGTGCGCACATTGAGCAGGTTTTCAAAGTACAACTTCCATCTTGTGACGATATTGTTCGTTTCTGTCAGTAGACAGCCGTTGGTGTCTCGGATTATTTTGGCTCTCCCTCGGTAGCAGTTTCTAATTGAATTTATGTCGGCATACATACCTCTGATGTTCTTTGCTCTGACATTTTTTAGGATTTTTATCGATCCGAGTCTGCTCCCATTCGCGTTTTTTGCATTTGAAAAGTCTCATTGTCTCTTTCCGAATTGTCGCGTATCTTACTGCGTTGACTTCATCATATCTTTCTAAGTGGATCACTCTGAGGCGTTTACGTTCTTCGATCTTTGCCCTCCACTCATCGTCAAACCAAGGTTTGGACTTAATTGTTTTCTTAAGTCCTAATATCTTTTGGGCTGTTTGTTTCATTGTGTCTCTGATCGGTGCCCATTTAGTGCCCAGATTATTGGCTTCCTCTTCCTCACTACTCCCATTCTCTAGAATGCTAAATCTATTTGTTAGTTCCTCTTGATATTCAGCCCTTTTGTGTAGGTCTTTGAGTATAACAATGTCGAACTGTTTGCTCGCCTCCCGTGACTGCCCAGTGGGTTTGCTGCGAGGCGACTCCTGATTTTGCCCATCACTAGAAGATGATCTGAGTCGCGAGCTGCTCCTCTATATGATCTTACGTCAAGGATATTCGAGTGGTGTCTTTTGTCTATGAGGAAGTGGTCTATTTGGTTACGCGTTACGCCGTCGGGTGATATCCATATTACTTTATGAATTTGCTTGTGCCTGAACATCGTGTTTTGCACTACCAGATCTTTTGATGCTGCGAACATGATAATTCGTATTCCATTATCATTTGAAACGTCGTGTAGGCTCTCTTTACCTATAATTGGTTGGAAGATATCTTCCTTTCCAATTTTTGCATTGAGGTCGCCGAGGAGGATCTTAACATCGAATGATGAGATCCCACCAAATACTTCCTCTAGGGTCTCATAGAACGTGTCCTTCGATTCTTCGTTGGTAAATTATATTGGGGCGTGTACGTTTGTAAATACATAATTGTACCATGGACCCAGCATTTTTAGCACCGACATTCGATCATTAATAAATTTCACATCCTTTACATGGGGCGTAATCTTATTGCTTATGATGAAGACAGTTCCGAGGTTATGTGTATCGATACCTCCACACACCAGTGTGAACCCATTGGTTTCGATTACTTGATGTGGCAGTCGCACTTCCTGAAGCGCGGCAATGTCCATTTTATATTGTTTCGCGACCGTCTGTATCGCGCCTGGTTTATATAACGTTCGAATATTCCACGTGCTGACGCGTATATCCTGCTTTTTCGGTCTTTCCCCATGTCTTCTTTTTGCCGAGTCGGTGTTTTATTAATGGTTTGTTCCCTTATGGTAGTATCGGGTCATCACACCTACGCCTACCGGGTTTTTCGTGGGATTGTTTTTTGTATATTGATTATTCATTTTTGTTCCTTTATTTGCACAAAACATCTGGCGCGCGGCCGACGGATATCGTGCAGTTTGAATGGACGTACGGTCCATGGTTTTGTTTAACTTCTTTCAGTTAAAACTAACAATCCATTAGACCTTTCTAATAGGTGTGATAATCGAAAGGGATCGTGGGATCGAAATAGATCCTTTGTAGGTTTTTAGCCTCATAAATTTTCCGAATTATCTCGTTGAGATAATTACGGTTGCCGTTTCTTTTGTTTTCCGATGGATTTGGTGGTCTTTGTGGCATCCGTTGGTCGGCTAATTTGCTGACGATAACAAATCCTTGTAACATCGTGTAGATATTCAGGATTTCCGATTGTGCAGTGCTGGAGTGCGGCGCATTTCAGTCTTTGCGGATCGGATGCATGAATGTTTTCCTTTGTTTCAGCTATGCTTTATTCGAACTGTTGAGCTTGACATTGAAAGCTTTGGGACGTTCTGTTCCTTGCTTTAGTGTCGGGCTCAATGTTGGCTAAACGTTTCAGTGCCCTTAGGTGGGATTTTGGGACACGCGTCCCAAACGCTACAATCGACAACGACGCAACAACAAACAGCAACGTACCGACCGACGACCCCGCCATCGCTACTGGCGCGACACCTGCCACCGAGACGCACACTGCGCCAGATGCGCTGGGAATCTCGATGACCACAACGCTGAGCGCGGACATAATCGCCGTAGCGCAAGCCGTCGACCCAAACCTTCCGCACTGGATAGACTCAGCCCTACAACTACAGCTGCTTTCAATCGACGCCCACAACATCTATTGCGACACAAAGTAAAACATCATCCGACCGTACTTCCCTGAGCCTCGGCGACGTCAGGCCTGCGGCATCATTCACAGCTTGTCCCACCCAAGTGGCAGGGCAACAGCCAAAGCACTGGCGCGGAAATTCGTTGGCCCGGCATTCGCAAGGACGCCATCGCTTGGACACGTCACTGCGAGGACTGCCAATGCCCCAAGGTAGGATGTCACAACAGGGAGGCCCTGGGAAAATTCAAAGAGTCGGACAACCGCTTCGAGCACGTCCACATAGACCTTATCAAGATGCCACTAATTCAAGGGATGCAGTACTGCCTGACGATCATCGATAGATTCTCGCGATGGCCCGTGGCGGTGCCCCTGCCCAACATCAAAATAACCACAACCGCCAAGGCATTCATGGAGTACTGGGTGAGTATCACATCACGTCAGACAGAGGGCCACAATTCGAGGCAGAGCTATTCACAGAGCTCGCCAAATGCATCGGCGCGCAGATGATCCACACAACGCCGTACCATCCGCAGTCCAACGGAATGGTGAAGAGATTCCACCGAACTCTCAAAGCCGCCCTAAGATGCTGCCCACATTCCTGGCTGGATAGTCTGCCCACAGTTTTGCTGGGCCTCAGGGCCGCGTACAAAGGGGATATCGAATCCTCCCCAGCCGAAATGCTCTACGGCACAACGATTCGCAACCCCGGAGAATTCGGCGCATCGGAACCGGCACAGACAAAGAAAACCAACTTCGTCGCGAGCCTACGCCGGCTTTTCAAAGCCATCCGCCCTGTCCCGGCAAACCGGTACACCACAGGGCACCCGTAGATCCACAAGGATCTGCAGACCTGCACCCATGTCTTCAGACGACTCGACACGAATACTACATCACTTCGGCATTAGCCGCCGCCACGACCGAACGTCAACGCCGCCAGGGACTTCAGCGTTAGCAGCCATCCGAGGACAACGACGATTTGGGGATCGAAAACCCAAAGTTTTACTGTCTGAAAAAGGGTATAGCGTTTTGCGACGATAGTGAAGAGTGAGTGATTCGAACCGACGCTATCACGGTTAGAATCACTAAAAGATAGAACCAAAGCTCAACCCATCAGGCCACTGCCGGTTTTGTGAATTTGATTTCTAAACTCAAATACATTCGACTAATGTGGTAATGGTATATTATTGCTATGGTATACGGCTTTAATGAATGCGTTTTTTGTGGTGTTGTTCTTTACTAGTCGTGTGTGTATCTGCTAGAAACGCCACAAGGATAGTAGATTTGAATTTTCAAATGTTAACTTACGACTGTCATGAAATTATGACAATTTTATTGTATGTTATTAGTTCTATTGCCCAATAGAGGACACTAGTTTTGGACTTTCAAACGTGTTCGAATTTTGTAATAGCTTCAACTATGCCATTCGAAATTCAAATACGGTCAACACTGTAAAATGCTGCCATCTATCGCAAAGAAAGAATATTAATGTGCATTAAATTTGAATCGAATCTTTGAAAAGTAACGATCAGCCACAAAGTATTGCCAGTGAATACAACAATTATGACCAAGTTTTGTTGGCTCAGTCACGCTTCCGCAGATTTAATATACATCCACTCTAATCATGCTTGCCTGGTGCATTGGCCGGGCGCTAGTTATTATTGATGAGTGACAATGAATGTGAACGGTTAAATTTTGTTGCCAATCACTATTGGAGTTGGCTTTTAAGATTTTGAGGTTGTCATTTTGTACATATGAGGGCTATGCGGCTAGTGTCTGGGATTAACCAAATTGCATGAATTGGCGAGAATTTAAATCGTAGGCTTGAAGCGCTGTCTTTACTGTCATTTTCAATATTTTGTGGGTATTTTTTATTCAATTTTTGTTGGTCAAACCGGATGACAAAAAAAATAAGTTCATTAATATATTTGGTCCTTAAAGAAGTTCTTGCGTCCCCAACAAGTGGCGGTACTCAAGTCAGACACTAGCTGAATTTGGAAAATCATTGGAAGTTGATCCCACAACAGGAAAGGTCTTTTTTACACTTCTCTCGGAAGAGGCGAACCTATAGCGCCGAGTGGGCGCCCCGAGATGCCACCAAATAACTGTTGCAGGTTGTAGCGCTCCGGGAACACTCGCGTGAGTTAAGGCCCCATTTATTCATATCCTTATAAGACTATAGAATATATAGAATTATATAAAAATATGAATCACCCAAACAGTAATCATTTATTGACACCCAAAAGATGAATCGTCTAATTCCATACAACATAACGAAAGTACATCACCATCCAAACTACTAGATGTCGCCTCAGATAATCTTAACGAATCGACAGCCAGATAATAATGATAGAGCGATTCCACTTCCTTTTTCGTTGGTGATACTGATCGAGTGAGCATGGTTCTTAAATAGCAATTCTTCAATTTATTATTATTATTAATTAAAACAAATATATTTTTAATGTAAATTAACGTTTAGTTAATTAATTCCAGAGTTCGAAATAGAACTATGAAAAAGATTTGTAATCTTAGACTTAAGTATTAATTAAATAAAATATATTTTTTTGAAATAGTCTAGATTACTTAACTCGTGAGAAGGGAGTTCCACAGCTTCCCCGCTCTGTAACGGAACGAGTTCTGATGCAGGGATGTTCGCGCCGGTGGGAGATGACCCGCAAATTGATGGGATCTGTCGGATTGTCTTGTAGAGAGCATATAAGCCGAATTGCGTGGAACAATACCACGAATCTCCGAAGAACAGTACCCGTGATAATATCTGTAAAACAGACAGAGGTCGGCTACGCGCCTTCGATGTGATAACGACTGTAGTCCCAAAGTCAGCGCCGTGTCCCCGATCAGGCGGATCGCTCGTCTCTGTATACTCTTAAGTAGGTCAAGGGGATGTTTAGGAACAGAGCTCCAAACATGAGAACAATATTCGAGCGCGGATGTAACTTGGGATTTATACAGGAGAAGAAGTTGGGCTGGAGTAAAACATTCCTTGGCTCTAAAAAGATAACTCAGTTTTCCTGAGGCGGACCGGCGATGTTCGACACGTATTTATGCCACGATACATTCCCACAGACCGTGACGCCGAGCAATTGCATGCTTTTCCCAAATTCGAGGGCCTGGCCATTCATCATCAGCTGTGGGACCGATGATCCGCGTTCTACCTCCTTTTGTCCTCCGGCACCTTGTGTTTCTTCGGCACCTTGGTGTTCCTTCGGCACCCTGTGTTCCCTCCGGTACCTTGTGTTCCTTTGGCACCTTGTGTTCCTTCGGGCCGTCTAATTCTCCAGTTCAGGGGGAGGTGTGAGCGGGTTGTTGGTTTTTGTAAAGGGGTGTGACCAACCACCTTAATGGGACCCCGATAACCCGATGGTGCTTTTAATGAAGAAGACCTTGTTTTTGGTTTTATTTTCTTCTTCTTTTATTTTAATTTATTTTAATCAGTTTAAGTTTGATCAATTTAAAATAGACTGTTACAAAGATAGTATAGCCTTAATACTCGATGCCACATTTTGGCTGTCGGATTCTAATTAATTTTTACTTCCGACGGAATCCCCTATTTATACCCAAAATCCAAATCAAGATTTCCATACCTTCCCACGGTTCATTGCTGACTTCCAAACAGCCACCCGATGCTAGTCCCAGTCGAAGGGCATGCCAACGACGATGGGAACTGCAACGTCGCAAATTTGCCGCCAGTCATCCTAAGGCGGCAACCTTACGCCTACCTTAGCTATAGTTCCACCCCAAGGCTTTGGGAAAATTTCGATTCACGGTGATGCGAATCTGATTTATCCACAGCAAATAGCATGCATGTGCCTTGGCTAAAATTACTTTGAAGGTGATGGGGTGTTAGGTGATCATCAAGTTTATTCAAATTTTAGGATTTACGTAGCTGCAATCTTGTTGCAGCACAAGCAGCAACATTTAAAAACAAGGAATGAATCGATCTCTAAGCGATGCCACAAAAGTAGAACCGATTCACTACAATTTTTAAATAAGTCAAGTCACCCACCATCGAAGCGACAAAAATTCAACACGACAACTCCATCGCCGAAGGGTATACTCCGTTTCTTTGCTCAATGATTAATATCGACATTGCAACGGAAAAAGGCACTCGGACGATACAACCGTTTCTCACGATGATATGCTCGATAGCGCGGGGCTTTCGATCGGATGACAGTAACGGGGAAATATGGATTACGAGGTATATTAACGGGCGCATGGAGACAATTCTTTTCCTTTCTTCGTTGTGCTTTGGTGCAATTAAAATCAGATTTTTGTTGTTCTTTTTGAAGGGTTAAGCAAAGTGGCCGCTGAAGTGGCAAATTAAACTAAATGAATGTAAAGTTTTGAAAATGTATTTAAATTCAGTGAATTTAACGTTTTGTAAAGAGTGGTACGAAGTGTAAATAAACATATATACTCGGGTTGCCTTTTATATTTCGGGATTAGAGAACAAAAACAAATATTGATCATCGAAAATCACTTTATTGTTTTTCAAAATATTCCCCATGAAGATCTATACACTTTTGCATGCGTTTGAACCAATTGTCGAAGCACTTTTGCCACTCTGATTGAGGTATCTCCAACACATGCATTCTGAATGCAGCAACCGCTTCTTCAGGTGTCGAAAAACGTTGACCTCTCAGTTTGTTTTTTACGTACGGGAATAAAAAGAAGTCATTCGGTGCCAAGTCAGGACTATACGGCGGATGACCCATCAAATCGATGTTTTGGGTGCTCAAAAATGCAGTTGTCGCAGCCGATGTGTGAGAGCTCGCATTGTCGTGGTGAAGAGTGATCCGTCTTCGGCGGTTGGTTTTCCTGATTTCTTGGAAGACAACTGGCAAACAAATGGTTGTGTACCACTCAGAATTGACTGTTCTGCGTTGTTCTAGTGGTACGGTTGCGACATGTCCAGTTTTTCCGAAAAAAACAGGCGACCATTTGCTTGGAAGTGCTTCGTGCGCGAACAACTTTTGTTGGATTTGGCTCATCTTGAAACACCCAGACAGTCGACTGATGTTTACTTTCGGGCTCATACGCGTAAATCCACGATTCATCACCTGTCACGATGTCATAGACGTGTTTCGAAGCACCGCGACCGTATTTTTTGAGCATTTCTTTCGACCAATTGACACAAGCCTTTTTTTGGGCGATTGACAAATTGTGTGGGATCCAACGCGAACAAATTTTTTTGACAGTCAAATGTTTATGCAATATTGAATGTATGCTGGTCCCACTAACGCCTAAGGTTGTCTCAATCTCACGATAGGTCACATGACGATCTTCCAATATCAGTTCGCGCACAGCATCAATGGTTTTCGGAACAACAACTGATTTTGGACGACCTTCACGAAATTCATCTTGGAGTGAACTACGACCACGATTGAATTCACCATACCATCGATAAACACTGGTCCTTGATGGAGCTTCATCGCCACAAATTGAATTAAGTTCATCCATGCACTGTTGCTGAGTTAATCCACGCCGAAAGTTGTAAAAAATAATCGCACGAAAATGTTGACGATTTAATTCCATTTTTGGGCCAAGATGAATCTTTTAAGTTACTGTAAACAACACAAATAGCGCTCGTATGTCAAAACGTTCTGAGTGCGTATAACCTCAAAAATGTCCAACTTTACGACAGAGCTGTCAATTGTCGGATTGCAAGACTAGGGTTGCCAAATCCCGAAACATAAGAGGCAACCCTCGTATAAGAATAGCTGCAACAAAACCTCTTTTTGGATTAATTTGGCTGTCCGGGTCGACTAAATGGAAACCCTTTTTTGATTAAATGAAATTTGGCTGTCCTGGTCGAGGAAAGAACGACCACAGATTAGCAAATCTGCATTTTAGAATACATGGGTATGGGCATGGCTGGGATGGGGGAATTGCAGAATTGCAATTTTAGGTATGCGAGTGGGAAATGCATGCATTTCAAGGTGATGGGACTTTGATTTGCCTATGGCAAATAGCGTGCAACATTAGACGCGTTGCAATTTTAGATATGTTTCAAGTTGCATTCTGCAATATGTTTATATGATACATGTCATATATATGTAGGCGAGTGTTCCCGGAGCGTTACAACCTGCAACTGTTATTTGATGGCATCTCGGGGCGCCCACTCGACGCTATAGGTTCGCCTCTCCCGAGAGAAGTCTAATAAAAAAAAAACAAAAAAAAAAGAAGGCATTATTGATTATTGGAATTAAGATTATTGGAATTTTGATTATTGGAATTTTGATTATTGGATATTTGCGTACAGCATACATGCGTATACAGGTCATGTGTACGCGAATATTAGAGTATTGGGTGTTATATCGGGGTGTTGGAATTCTGGTTGTAACACCAATAACTGATTCTGGACGTTATTGAGATAGTGATTTCCAACCGAAACACATTTCACGTCTCATTTCGCAACATTGTGGTAAACACACATCAACGCGTGGAGCGAACGAGATCTAGATTTGCTTTATGCGCAAAACATCTACTCGAGTCGATACAAGGTTGCCTCTGTTCAGATGATTCGTCGCTAATGAACTCCAGGTGCCTTTCGGTGGAACGTGGTGCACAGCATCTACTGTAATTGACCACAACAATCTATGTGTTGGGTTCAACTGGCTCAATGTAACCTTTCCGTAAAAAAACACTTGTGTAAACACTTCTGCTCAACTTCAGATGGAACAAGTAAAATCCACAAAGAAAGACGAAATTCCAACTCAAAACTTCCATAGGTGGATCAAGACGAACGAGCATGTTTCTAAAGTATTTCCCGTTTCGGAAGGCACATAATAATCGAAGCAAATACTCGGGATAGGCTTCGATTAGTTTGATGAACATACGAATTTAAATTATTTACGTATGTAACGTTGAGATACAACCGTTCGCTACGACACTTTATCAAGGAAAATTCAACTTTAGCTTCAATGAAATTAATATAAAAAGACACAACTATAACAATAGGAATGTAAACGCCGTCCACCAATATTTGCAAACAACGAAACCTGATATCCTTGTCCTATCTAATACTCAAGTCGATTCCTCAACTGATTCGACATATCTTCGTTGCTCAGGATACGACTGGCATTCGAGATTCCGTTTTATGGGTGGAGTCTGCGTTTTCACACGGTCCGATCTGGGTTGCCAGAGGATGGAGTCGTCGAAACCCAATAACATGGACATCATGTGGTTGAGGTTCTTTGTTGTCTTTACCGCTCCCCGAATGACGATCGACCAGCGACATTTTTCGAACATCTTTCACGTACCGTCGACTGGATACAGATCAACCACCAGTCTTCTGAAATTGTCGTCCTTGGCGATTTTAATGTCCACAATTCCGGCTGGTTGGTACATTCTAACAGAACCGACGAGGCTGGGAGGCTGGCGGAGATATTCGCTGTTAGCCACAATTTTACTCAACTTATGGAGGAGTGCCGGATATCCGAGGTGATTAGGCGAACACCCTGGATCTGTTTTTGACATCCGGCCCGAGCATTTATACCGTGGGGATTGCTGTGCCACTGGGAAACGTATACCACTGCTTGGTTTGTGTCCAACAACTACTTGCATTTCAAACGAATAACCGACCTAAGCAGCTTCGCCATGTGTGGAAGTATGGGGATACTAACAGGGACTATTTGAGAGATTTCTTCGCATCCTTTCCGTGGTCGGAGGTGTGCTTTGGAGACTCTGATGTTAACACATGCGCGGAGTCGGTCACAGAGATTATCCTTCTCGGGGTGGAGATTTACATTCCGCATTCAATCAAACAAAGTTCATCTGATAAACCTTGGTTTGATAAAAAATGCGAGCAGATTACAGTGACAAAAAATAGAATGTTTAAGCAATGGCGCTCCAATCCCACCGAGATTAACAAAACGAATTTTGTTAGAATCAGAAAAACCTGTAACCAAGCGACTGATACCGCTAAGAAGGCTTACAACGCCAGAGTGACTAATAGACTCCTTGAGTGGCCGACCGGTTCGCGTCCCTTCTGGTCAATGGCAAGGGCTGTCAGCAGTAACTTCGCTTCCTTTTCTTTTCCCTCGTTAGTGACGGACAGCGGGATACTAGTCACCAATTCAAAAAATAAAACTATGTTCGCGGATTTATTTTCCGCGAATTCAAACCTTTCGGAACCACGTGTGATCACGCCGGTACGGTCTTCCCTGCAGGATGTGAGGTTCCGCCCGCGTACTATTGAACGTATTCTATATGAACTGTAGAAAGGCGAACGGCCCGGACGGAATACCAGCAATAGTCCTAAAGAACTGTAGTCCAGAACTGTCGCCCGTTCTTGGGAGATTCTCTACTGAAAAGTCGCTCGGGTACAGACAATCCCAAAGAGGGGAAAAAAGTGTCTCTCATAAATGTACCGCCCGATATCATTACTGTCTATGTTATCTAAGGTAATAGAAAAGGTCATCAATGCCGAGTTAATTAGGTATTTGAAATGCAATGGACTACTGAATGATCATCAATACAGATTCCATGGCCGGCGGTCCACGGGAGGTCTTTAGCTCATATAACCGATAACTGCAGTTGAGCAGTTAGTCAAGGGCGGTCGCATTGGATATCTCCAGGGCTTTTGACCGCGTCTGGCACAGGGCATTCTTTCGTTCATATCGATTTTCCAACAGATTTGCCCAGTCGTAGAGCTTCATCGAAAATTGATCGATTCAGGTAGTTGTGGAGAGCGAGTCTTCGGATCTATATCTTGTTAATTCCGAGGTGCCTCAGAGTTCTGTTTTGGCTCCAACCTTGTTTTTGCTTCACATAAATGATTTGTTGGAGTCAACAGATAGCAGAGTGTTCGGTTTTGCAGATGATAGTACACTTGTTTCCTTATTTTTAAGTGATCGGCTGATTAGTACATCAACGTCGCACCAGCTGAGATGTAGCCAGATCGACTCTCCCAATCGGGATCTGTATAAAATCTTGCATTGGAGAAAGACCAATCTTGTCGACTTCAAGGCAACGAAGACACAACATACAACATTCACAAAGAAAAGTGGATCATCATTTCCACAGGTGATGATCTGGGGAAAGCTTGAAATTGCTCAGTGTCAAGGTCTGTGGGAATGTATCGTGGCCTAAACACGCGTCGGACATCGTCGGGTCGGCCTCAGGAAAACGGAGTTATCTTTTTAGAGCCAATGAATATTTTTCTCCGGCTCAACTTCTTCTCCTGTATAAATCCCAAATTAGACCCGCGCTCGAACATTGCTCTCATGTTTGGAGCTCTGCTCCTAAACATACCTTCGACCTACTTGACAGCATACATAGACGACATATCCGCTTGATCAGGGACACGGCGCCGAAGTCGGGATTAGTCGCTATCACATCTAAGGCGCGTAGCCGACCTCTGTCTGTTTTACAGATATTATATAGGTACTGTTCTTCGGAGATTCGTGGTATTGTTCCGCGTAAGTCGGCTTTTATGCGCTCCACAAGCTAATCTGACAGATCGCACCAGTTTGCGATTCATCTCCCGACGGCGCGAACATCCCTGCATCAGAACTTGTTCCGTTACAAAGCGGGGAAGCTGTGGGATTCTCTTCCCTGGAGCGTTACAAGCTGCAACTGTTCAGAGAGAACTGCAACGGATATTTGGTGGCATCTCGTGGCGCCGTGTCGGCACTAGAGGTTCGCCTCTCGAAAGAGAAGTATATTAAAAAAAACAAACAAGATGATGAACGATTTCTCCTTGTTTATGACAATAAAGGAACAACCGTGTGTCTTATACGCGAAGCCTTAAGACAACAGTCTCCACTTCGAGATGGTTTCAAACTAAAACTCCTCTGAACAGCGGTGCCGACTCTGAAAAAAAGGCCGATTGAAAAAAGGTCGTCATAAGTAACGATAAGTATCCTTTATAATGGTGGATTGTTGTTGGATTTGCTGTGATCGGATTGAGCACTAAAGTTCCCGTTCATAAACCGGGAGTGCACTCTATTGGAAAAGAAATGTTTGCAGGTGATTCGAAGCAACGACATCACGCGGCTAGTTGACGGGGGTCGCATTCGGTTGTCAGTACCGCGTAGTAATCCAGCTGGCATTTGAGCAGGTCAATGGTTTACACTCGATGCTTGGTTTCAAGATCGAGAATAATGATTTCTTCGCCTTGCTGCTGGCGCTGGCGGAGACGGGAGATGAAAAAAAAAATAAAATGGGGGTGATTCGTTCTCCAAGTTTCCATTGATTCGGGTTGGAAAAGGCTTCTGTTAGGCAACAGTTTAAGTAAATGTAAAAGTAAAAGTAATGAATTTTCGCTCATTCGCGAGTGGTCATTAGATTGCTGTGGTACTGTTACTGTGTTGGGATAAGTGCTACGTTTGCATCGATTTACATTCGTTTCGTTGCAATGGGGTTGTCGGCTTAGTAGGTTGTTTTGTATTTTGGTTTCTTTGGGGTTTTTATCCTTCGTGACGCGTGTGATGAGTTGATAAATGTGAGTGTGCAAGCGGGTGCGACATGTAATGAATTTATTTGGTTATGTTGGAGTATAAACTGTTTGTTGAAGATGAGTCTTTTAAATTGTTGGAGACGTTGGCTGTGTTCATGTTCGTAAATGGTTATTCGTATTCAAATGGTTGGGGCAAGTTTAGCGAATGAAGCATTGTGTAAATGAAGAGGGATACAATTAGGAAAGATGTTTTGGAATGTTAATTCAAATGGTAATTTAATACGTTTTAAAATCTGCTAAGGGAGATTTATAGATAGAGAAGAAACAGATATGTTGCTGTTATTTTTCGTCAAATGGTTTGATTGTAATTAGTTCTCCTCTTTCTGAGTTTTACGCACGTGCTTTCTTTTTCATAATTTGAGATGTCTCAGTGGACTTGTGGTCTGCATACAGGCCTTTTTACACACGTAGTTATTCTTGCCAATTAAGGCAGAGTCTGTTAATTTCGCAACGGCGACACCAGTCGCCCGTTGCTCCACTAGACGTCAGCTCAGGAAGACTTCTACTCCTGGATATGTTGAAATTAAATTTAACAAACACTAAAACTATCAGGGTAGTGGAGCACGAATTTGAAGTAGTGCAATCCTTTAACTACCTTGGGTCAATAGTATCAGCCGATAACAATATGGAAGAAGAAATACGCGAACGGTTGATCAAATCGAACAAAGCCTACTATGGTCTATCAAGGCTATTTAAATCCCGACATTTATCCTGATCATCCAAACTGCTACTGTACAAGACCATGGTCTTACCAGTACTCATGTATGGATCCGAGACCTAGATGGTCAATAAAAGGCACTCTGAACTCTTATCCGCGAGAGGAAGGTCTTAAGGAGAATTGTTGGCCCCGTATGTGAGGGAGGACAATTCCGGAGACGCTACAACCATGAGTTGTACGCGATCTACCTTGAAGCTAATGTTGTAAGAAAAATCAAGCTCGGTATGCTTCGGTGGGTGGGACACCTAGCTCGAATGAGGGAAGAGGGCCCTGCCCGGAGAGACCTTTGTGGCAGGATGTATGGAAGGAGACCGGGACAGACCATGTCTACGATGAAGGGGTGGCGTAGACCAGGACGCCCAGAGCCTGGGAGTGCCAAACTGGATGACATAGGCTCGAAATCGGGACAGGTGGAGAGATTTGCCAAATAAGGCCAAGACCCGATCCCGGTTGTAGTGTCGATGATGACGGCCGATGTCAAAATGATTGGCCGATATTTCAGTGGGTTAAGCTTAATAATTTCCCGACAATTATGTTAATCTTTAAACCAAGTTAACATTTGTGGCTGAATATTTTGAATATTTTTGAAAAGAAGAAATGTTTAAGAAACAAACGCAACGGTTTACTTTATACCATATTTCTTTTCACATACTGTTTCACTTCTATAATCCTAAGTTTTAAAATTGTATTGAAACATAATCAACGTTATTAATAAAACAAATCGAATGTCTATAGATTGAAGACACAAAATGGCATCGACATAGAATCAGTTGGAAAACTAAGAGATAACAAGACTTTCGTTGTCAGTGGAGCATATTCCTTTACTGGAGCCGATGGAAAGCGTTACAAGACTAGGTAATTGTCTTTTCCCTATATAATTTCTTCTTTTTCGTTTGTGTGTTTCTAACTTTGACTTTTGTCTCAATGCTATCTTACCACAGGTACACAGCAGATGAGTTCGGATATCATCCAATTACAGAGCTCGACATCGAAATTCCTGAAATTATAAAACCTGAACCGTCGGCTCCATCGAATCCTTTCAAATTTTTAAACCAAAAATTACAAACTCAGGATCGTTTCTCCCAATCATCAACTTCGAACCATCAACTTCCCAATCATCAACTTGGAAATAATCAATTTATAAATCGGAATTCACACTTTACCGCGGCGCATAAATCAAATCGTTTAAATTCAGGATCATTTGGAAACCAACTTGGTAATATTAGACCTGCGAGCACTTCCACTAATTTATTAAAAAAGCAAAATCCAAACTACGGCCTTTCTCATGATAAACCTGCCATAGCTAGTCCCAGTTCACTTATCTTAGAACCACCCACCCTGCGACCGTTTTCAAATTCTCATCCGTTTTCAAATGGCAATCACTTCGATAGTTACAGTTCTCATCTGAGTTTGGGATCATCACAGGAAAACAAACACGACACCTCGCATTATCCTTACCCTGATAGTCAAGTTCCAGAAAGACATGATATAGACGGCTACAGTTATCCGGCGCCTCCGTAAGAAAGTCTAATTATTGTGGTTATAACCTCAGTTCGATAAAGCTCTTTCATTTTATTTCAGATCGGGATATCTGCCGCCTTCATTTTTTGGAAGGAGATAGGATCTTAGAGGGCATGGTTAGATTAAATTTATTAGAACAATATCTAAGTTACCATGATTAAATTGCTAAACGTTGGCCAATTTACATTTAATAAAACTTACCAATAATTGAAAAACAAACTTGGGATAGATTAAGAAAAACATGATTGTGTTCCTAAAACTAGGTGTGAATGTCTATTACAAATAAAATGATCACTGAATTTTATTAGAAAAATGTTTCCCCGCACTGCCGCAAGCTAAATTCCAGTCAGTAGCTTATAAGACGAACTCATTTATTTGGAAATGGTTGTCCTTTATTAGTTACTTCACCTCTTTTCACTGGAATAATTTCTTCAATTTGCCAGGCTAAAAAAAAAAAAGAAAATATGTAAAAGGTGGGTTTTCTTTATTAATTCTAATAATGTTAACAAAAGGTCTTATATTTCTATTTGTTACGATTTCACAAATGAATATCCTGGAGAAATCTAGTACGCTCACATCTGCTTGCTATGTGCCGACTTGTCAGTGAAAAATGGGACGCCACTTAAGCGTCACCCGAATTTGAACCAACTCAACGGTTTTCGTCACTCTTGGATGCTGCTCTTATCGGTCTTTCATTCTCTTAAACGCAGCTCAACTCTTGGAAGTTGCTTACTTATCGGTTCTCCAACCCCTTGGACGCTACTTTTATTCGTCGGTTTTCCTCATATTCTTGGACGCAGCTCACCTCTTGGGTGCAGCCCATTCTTTCTCCTGGGTGCAACCTCATCACAAAGGTTGCATCCCTTGATCCTTCGAGCCGGATTTTTATCGCTGTACAGTGTGCGATAAGTCGAACCCGTGGTAAAAGTGCGAAATACCAACGGTGTCGACGACTCATCGCGTTCTCCCTCGTTTACGACATGACTCCCTCGGTTGCGTCGTCAACGAAGAATCGGGGCACCTTCACTAACGATTCGACCTTCAAGTGGCCACAATGTCCCAGTATGAGGAACTCATCGCTGCTCAGTTCACGGCACAAGACCAGATGTCTCGCGCGTTCCTCAATCTAAACAAAAGGGGGCCACCAACGTTGGGCTAAATGGAGGCCCGCAGCAGAACCTCGGGCTCAAATGAGAGGATATCCGGAAGCGGCACGAGAAGATTATACGGCTGGCAACCCCAGAAATTAAGTCATCGCTACTTCGCGAAGGAATTTGTGGCGTTTCTAGCAGATACACACGATCAATATTGAAGAACAACACCACCAAAGGCACATCCATTAAAGCCGTATACCATAGCAATAATATAGCATTTCCACATCAGTCGAATGTACTTGAGTTTAGAAATCGAATTTGTACACGGCAGTGGCCTTATGCGTTAAGCTTTGGTTCTATCTTTTAGTGATTCTAACCGCGGTAGCGTCGGTTCGAATCACACGCTCATCACTATCGTCGCAAAACGCTATGAATTCTTCGAGACGGCCGAGGAAACTTACCTGCACGAGCAGGCCACGTTCGTCGCCGCGCATCGCGCCCTCACCCCAGACCTCCTGGCACCATCAACAACCTCCGCCATCATCAATACTCCTCCCGCCCGCCCCCGTAAATTGCCTCCAGTGCAGCTACCAACATTCTCCGGGAGATACTCGGAATGGAGGCCATTCGAGGATCTATTCCAGGCAGTACTGGCGGACCACCCAGACTTTACGGATGTCGAACGTCTGTGCTACCTAAAGTCCACCCTCCGGGACATCGCCGCTAGAGCCATTAAAAACATCCCCGTCACGGATGAAAAATATAATCGGGCTTGAGACAAACTGGTAGAGCATTACAACACCCGTGCCCTGATTCACTCTACCTTGAGCGCCCTCTTCCAGGTACCTGCTATCCACAAGGAAGCTGCTGTGACCTTTGGCGGATTTTAGTCAATGTCTACGGCTGAGGCGTTCCGCCGAACACTGTTCACCAAAGAAAACACAACGGAGCGGATACGGTTGCAAATGAAACAACGAAATGTTTTTTTTTTTTTTTGTATAATCTTGTTTTATTTAAATTTGTTTTTCAGATTGTTACAGCCACTCACGGATTTTATACACTTGAACACCCGTTGCCAGTCTATAAGAACTCTTTCAATGTCAATTACTTATACAAACACAATTCGAACTAAAATCCCAAACGAGCGTTTTCGAGATTCTGACGGCACGGTACCACTCAGGAAACTTCTGCAAATTAAAACGTTTGGCTTTACTTTTTGTTTGCACTTTCGGATCATTTCGCTGAACCACAAGTTCGTTAGTCACTCGACGTTACTTTTAAAACGACCTCAAACAAATTCGCAACGCCACTATAACGTAAACCTTTCGGAACTAGGTCTCAACACCACCGTACGTGAAATTAAACAACTTCCTCGTGATTCTCTATTTCGAGTGTCGTTTCTTATCTGGGATGATTCTATTCACCCCATAGTTTTCTTTCTCCTTTCGCTTTCCCTGGGTGGTGACTTTCTCTCAATCGAGAATCTCCCCACCAGGGAAGATCGCGCTCACGCATACAGACGCGGGGGTTGTCGCCCCCACTCTTCGACCTCAAAACTGGCGCGAAGTATTCCAACTTCAGCAGGTCACACACTCTCAATCCTAACTCGAGGCCGCCCCTCGCACTACGCCCCCCACCCAGTTCTCGCCGCCGTCCATCTCGCCCCCCACCCCCTCTAGACCTTTAATCGACCCACTGATACCCCCATCTGTCAAACTCACTCAGCAAACTATTCAGTCTTCTGACAACCGGTATGCCTTGTTTAAATTTAGGAACAAAACGACCTACGAGAATATCCGTCTCTATCTTTCATACCTCCACGACAAATCTGACTCTGTCTGTTATGAAGGTAAAACGAAAACCAGCATAACGGCCTCCATCCAACAGGGAGGTCTACCCACCGTCTTTACCTATCCCATTAATGGCAAGCACTTTTGACCCTAATCAGTCGCCCTCTCATCCCCCCTATCATCTCAATACCCACAATACGCTCCCCCTAACCGTCTACTATCAGAATGTTAGAGGTCTCCGCTCCAAAACACATTCGACTCTGGAAAAGGCACATTCCCTCCTCTTCGACATATACGCTCTGACTGAGACCAACCTTATCCCTAGTATTAATAGTCTTGGACTACCCCCCCCCCTCAATGTTTTTCGCGATGAGAACGCTCATCGAGAAGATCCCAACTCCCCATGCCGTGGAGTGCTGCTTGCCACTCATAACAAACTCGCTTCGTCTCTAATTGCCATCTCTTCTTCTCCGGATCTTGACTACGCCGCAATAAAAATCGACAAGCGCCCTAAGTCTCTTTTCATTATCTGCTTCTATATATCTCCTTCGCGACCCAGCGTGTCATACGAACTCGCAATAGAAGCGGTAGATAACCTAACCGAGTTAAGCACCTCAATAGACGATATCGTCGTTCTTGGCGATTTTAACTTCCCCCATCTCCAATGGACGTTGGCTGACGAACAAGCCTTCTACGTCTCAAACCCCACTAGTTCCAAGGAACGTATTTTTATAAACGGTCTCACCGACTCATGCCTCCATCAAGTAAGCAATGTCCCAAATCATATGGGGAGACAAGTGGACCTCGTGTTCACAACGGACCCACACAAATTCTCAATTGCCCCTAGTCCACACGCCCTCTCCACCATTGAAAATTACCACCACCCCCCCCCCCCCCCCCCCGCTGCTCTTATCCATATATTCTGATCATGAAACCCAGCCTTCTCTACCTCGTGACAACTTTCCCACAACTTCCACAAAGCTAACTTCCGCCTTTTAAATGAGCATCTTAGCAAAACAGCGTTACGCTTTGATCATTTGGGGGTAGAAGCGGCTACTGCCACTCTCTATAAGGAGATCTCCTTCCCGTCGCCTTGTATGTCTCCTATTCTCGTCACAGGTCATCGGTTTCATCGCCGCCATGGTACAACCGCACACTATGCGCTCTTAGGAACAAGAGAAATAACTTGTGGAACATTTTCCTCCAAACGCGTTCCTTCCAAAACTACTCCAACTATCTCGGTTCCTTTTATAAATTTTCCGAGCTCTACAACTCCCTCTACACCAACTACCTTACAAAATCACAATCTAATTTGATCAATGACCCCAAATCGTTTTTCCACTTCATAAACTACAAACGTAAATCCGACGCCTATCCTAACTCCCTTTCTTATGGCGCGCCTACTTCAGCCGACCCTCTAACTACCACCAATCTTTTCGCTTCGTTTTTCAATAAATCCTTCACAGACATCTCCTTCGAACCCAATCCATCTAACTTCAATGACTTGCCCGAATTCTCCCTCGGCCCCTTCACCCCTCAAATTATTCAGCGTCACGTAGTTGAAGAGAAATTAAACTTACTCAAAGACGAGTTCAGCCCTGGGCCTGATGGACTCTCGGCTGTATTTTTAAAGAAATGTTCCACTTCTCTTTCCCTCCCGATATCTATGATATTCAATCTATCCCTTTCACAAGGGATCTTCCCTAGTATTTAGAAATCCTCCTATGTCACCCCTATACATAAAAAGGCACCTAAAAACGATATAAACAACTATCGTCCCATCGCCAAACTGTCTCATATCTCCAAACTGTTCGAAGGAATTCTTTACAACGCGTTATCTTTCCGTTGTAAATCCATCATCTCATCCAACCAGCATGGTTTCCTTTCGGAGGTCGACCACAACGAATCTGATCGAGTTCTCATCCCATACACTCCGTGCCTTAGAGAAAGGCAACGAAGTCGGTGTAATCACCACCGATTTCAGCAAGCCCTCCCATAATCTCATTCTTTTTAAGCTGTCCTCCCTAGGTTTCGAACCCCTATTACTCAAGTGGTTATCTTCTTATCTGAAAGATCGAATCTACCGTGTCAAATTCAGATCCTCCATGTCCAATCCTTTTCTTCCCACGTCAGAGGTTCCGCAAGGCAGCCATCTAGATCCCCTCCTATTTATCCTTACCATCAATGATGTTGACTCCATTATTAAATACTCACGCATCTCCCTCTATGCGGACGACGCCAAACTCTACAAAACGATCATCTCTCCTCTCGACTCCTCACTTCTCCAAACGGACCTCGACAGCTTCTCAACTTGGTGCCGTAATAACTGCCTTGAACTCAACGTTTTCAAATGTCACTCCATCACTTCCCCCGCAACCCCCCGCCATCCACCACTCCTACTTCCTGCTAAACCAGCAGATATCATCTGTACCCTCGATAAGCGACCTCGGGATCTTATTTGACAGAGAGCTTAGCTTCATCCCGCATATCGATGATATTATTCTGAAGGCCAACTCTGTCCTAGAGTTTGTGAAACGCTGGTCTGAAGAATTCTCTAATCCTTACGTTTCCCGTTCTCTCTTCATAGCCTTCGTCCGCCCCCTTCTTGAATACGCCAGTCAGGTCAGGTCCCCACACTACTCGCCCCATGTACGCAGAATCGAAAGCGTGCAACGTCGTTTTCTGCGTTTTGCCCTCCGCGGACTGAACTGTGCGAATCCTCGGATTCTCCCCCCATACACAAGCCGGCTCCATCTGATCAACTTCAACACACTTGAGGAGCGCAGAACTCATACTGATATCCTTTTCGTCCACCGTCTCATTTCAGGCACAATCAACTGCCCAAGTTTGTTCTCCATCATTCCACTTCTCACTAACCCCCGTAACCTGCGAAACCCTCATCTCTTCTATCAGCCCACCTACCACACTTCTTACGTCTCTAATGAACCCATTTCAGGAATGCCGCGGCGGGCAAACTCCTACCCTACTTCCTTCGATTTCTACTTTACCTATACTGCTCTCAAACTTCATCTCCTCTCTTTCCCCTCCTGACCTCGCCCACTCACCGTCTACACTCTTACATCCTGTACTAAGCGAGGTGAATGAATGAGTGATAATTGATGGATAAACCCAGTAACCAACTCGCCCCCCTCTTTTTTTTTCTTTTTAATCATAGTTTATATATAAGAATAGTTTTAAGATAGTTGTTAAGTTTTATCGCTTGTACTAAGCTGAATATATGAGGGTTCTGCCCTCACTAAACTAAACTGTGGGTTCATCTGTATTTTTCATACTTCTGTTGCGTAGCTTATGCAAACTATCGAATGTGTGGTTTACATTAGGCGATCCTGGGATAATGGTAATCAACATGTTTACTTTGCCCTATGCGAATAGCGTTTTCGTTTATTGGTGTTGCTCCGCGATGGCCTTTGTTTAGGCGAAGTGCATTGCGGCAGGGGCAAAGGTTTTGTCGACGGATTGGTTTTCCGGCAATTCGCTTATGGCCGGAGATGTGATGTTTGTCGTCATGTCCTTCGATCGCGGTGCAGGCGTAGGAATATTGTTCGGGACTTGTGGAGTTGTTGACTCCAGGATGAATGTCACCTTTGGTCAGGTGAAACGGTGGACCTTGAAGGCACGTGTCCGTGGGCACGTAACGCTTGGTCATAGGTGGGTATGTTTCTTGGTGGAACGAAGAGATCTCGACCTATAGTGGTTTGTGCGGTTCGTAGAACCGCCACAGGCCTACGTCAACTCCGCAAGCCACCAATGGGGCCATGTCTGTAGGAGTCGCCACATGATCGTCATGTCACTGACAGGATATATTAGGGTTTTCTTGGACCTTCTTTTCCTAAGCTGTCGAATGATTTTTTTTATATGAAGAGAAAGTGTTATAAGGCATCTTCTGTAAGCTTGCCGAAAACCAACATATTAGTCAGATGTTGTACGAGCCAAAAATTGAATGCAAAATAGCGGCCCTTTCTGACGAAATTAGTGGCCGCGTCATCGAAAATTGGGTCCAACGAATCGACCGCTGCAAACGTGCCGGCGATGGCCATACGAACGAAGTCGAGTTCCATTCATAAATGTTTTGATTGTACTTTAAGCCGATAATAAAGTTTTTGAAATATCTCAAATGGTTTGCGTTTTATTTAAAAAAAAAACGTTTTCAAGTCCCTATTGGAAAACTCGATATATTCTCCACATTACACTGAATATTATATCAGCAACATAAATCTGAACTGCACGCACTAATGTCATTTTCTCTGTAAATCTGCACTCTAAACTAATGCTATAACTGGTATTGGAGTTTCTGTTTTTACACATAATGTATTGTAAATATTTTTTACAAGTACATTACAAAAAAATGCCAAATATTTACTTGATCACAATCTCCCATCCAATGATCGATGTAAATAAGTAGAAATTCTAGTACTCTCTGAACGCGTCTGTATGAATTTAAGCTGTCAAGAAATTTCGCGTTTGACAGCTGTCAAAGTTACGGAAAAGTAAGAACGTTTTCATGCCGGTGTAATGAGAAATTTCTGTAATTCCTTCAAAGTTGTTTGGTAATTTAAAATGGCTCAAAGGCAATTCATTGACTTTTTAAGAAAATGTGGAACCAAATCCCAACAAAGCGTGTGGTTATCCGCTCAAAAGTCACCGACCAAAAATCACATAAGACGCACACCTCTTGCGACCGATTGCAAATGTATCAATCCAATTCGATTATTTAGCACAGAAAGTAAGGTTATTCCAATTTATATTGTTGGATTGATAACAATTCCCTCACGACTACTCTGCAGGTGTTGATAAGCAATCAGGTGCCAGTCCTCCAGCTATTCTCTCAAAGCTCTTCCCCCAAACTTCTGGTGTGGAAAACGAGGAATCCGAAAAGGAACGTAAGAAAAAAGAAGAAGACGAGGCTCAGGAGAACGAAAGGGCCTGGAAACGAATGAAATTTGGGTAGAGAGTATAATTCCAATGGCCATTTATTTCACTAAACATCTCCTATGGTTATAGGTTCGCCATTTTCGGTGGTACTATTAGCAGTCTCGCAGTGTGGGCTGTGTATGAGTTTGGTAAACCAGAACGCGATACCGAAGGTAATATAATAGAAGACGAATTTAGCAACCAGCCGATTTTACAACAATACCTGAAACGAATGTGGAAATCGATAAACTACTATCAGAAAATGATCCAAGAACCATCCCGTGATAAGCTGCTCCCCGATCCCGTCAAGCCTCCATACATTCAACCACCATTTACTCTAGTCCTAGAAATGAAGGATGTTCTTGTGCATCCTGATTGGACGTATCAAACAGGATGGCGTTTCAAGAAACGACCAGGCGTCGATCATTTTCTCGAGCAATGTGCTAAGAATTTCGAAATTGTCGTCTTCACAGCCGAACAAGGAATGACGGTGTTTCCGATATTGGATGCTTTGGATCCACATGGCTATATCATGTATCGCCTAGTGCGAGACGCCACGCACTTTGTTGATGGCCATCATGTCAAGAATCTAGATAATTTGAATCGTGACTTGAGTAAGGTTCGTTTGGAACTTCCCTACCTTGATAAGAATATAACTATTTCGATTAATGTAGGTGATCGTCGTGGACTGGGATCCAAATTCAACAAAACTACATCCGGAGAACACTTTCAATATTACTAGGTGGACAGGCAACGATGATGATTCTTCGCTGTTCGACCTTATCAACTTCTTGAAAAGTATGACCCATTATATTTTTGTAGGGGAAAATTTGATGAGTTTTTTGCTTTGCTCTTGCAGCGTTAGCCTCGGCGGAAGTAGAAGATGTACGAGAAGTACTTACATACTACAAACAATTTGATGATCCCCTGCAGCAGTTCAGGGAGAACCAACGGAAGCTTCTAGAACAAATCGAAGAACGAGAACGCGAGGAAAAGCAGAAAACGAAGCCAATTGTAAAAAAATGGACACCCAGCTTCATGAATCGCGGATGAATGCGTCCATTTACAGCATCACGTGCCTCCACTCATTTTCATTGTTATTCATGTCATGTTCCAATTTCCAATTTAATTTTATTTGTAATTTACGAAAATGCTAGGGCCTAGCCTTAACACATCTGCAATTCGTTTTTTTTTTCTTGAGTCCGATTAGAATTTACCGATGTGCGGTCGAACTTCGATTGCGTTCGTGGAACGGCAAAGTGGCGACTTTTTTACTGTCCTTCGCTATGACTTTGCCGGGAACCAAGTATATGATTCGGATTAAAGAATAAAATAAACGAAAAGTATTTTAAAAATACAAAATTTGTTTAGTTCTGCCAGCGGAGTTGCTCCGTCGGCTTTATGAGAATTTTTTGCCCTTTGGTTCGCAAATCTTGCAGCCTGTTCCGCGGTATTGGGGAATCCGAATTCTATTTGCGTCTGGTTTTAAGTTTCTATTCTGATTGAGGTACGGGCAGTCTTAGGAGCTTATTGCGATTTGCGAAATAGTGAAGAACGTGATTTGAACCCACGATTACGCATCAGACCTAGGCCGCACGTACACGGGGATATTTGAACTTACGAACACGGCAATTGGAAAGTCGCCGGCCTGACACATAGATGGCGGCACTAGATTTTTAGTTAGCCATAACCTTCAAAAGACGCGTGTATAAATTTGACAGATGTCGGATCATTAGTTTGTGAATTATAGTATTTTGAGTGAAGTAACTTCTGTTATTGTGAAAAAAATGGATAAAAAGGAATTTCGCGTGTTGATAAAATATTGCTTTTTGAAGGGAAAAAATACAGTTGAAGCAAAAACTTGGCTTGATGACGAGTTTCCAGACACCGCCCCAGGAAAATCAACCATCAAGGATTGGTATGCTAAGTTTAGACGTGGTGAAATGAGCACCGAAGACGGTGAACGCAGTGGACGCCCAAAAGAGGTTGTTACCGACGAAAACATTAGAAAAATCCGCAAAATGATTTTGAATGACCGTAAATTGAAATTGAATGAAATAGCAGGCACTCTAAAGATATCAAGTGAACGTGTACATCATATCATTCACGAATATTTGGGTATGAGAAAGCTCTGTGCAAAGTGGGTGCCGCGCGAGCTCACTTTTGACCAAAAACAACGACGAGTTTATGATTCGGAGCAGTGTTTGGAGACGATCAAGCGTAATAAACCCGAGTTTTTGCGTCGATATGTGACAATGGATGAAACATGGCTCCATCATTTCACTCCGAAGTCCAATCGACAGTCATCGGAGTGGACTGCACACGATGAACCCGCCCCAAAGCGTGGAAAAACGCAACAGTCAGCTGGCAAGGTTATGGCGTCTGTATTTTGGGATGCGCGCGGAATAATTTTCATTGACTATCTTGAAAAAGGAAGGACCATCAACAGCGACTGTTACACAGCGTTATTGGACCGTTTGAAGGACGAAATCGCCGAAAAACGACCGCATTTGAAGAAAAAGAAAGTGCTGCTTCACCAAGCCAATGCACCGTGTTACAAGTCAGTGAAAACGGTGGCAAAAATCCATGAATTGGGCTTCGAATTGCTTCCGCATCCACCGTATTCTCCAGATCTGGCCCCCAGCGACTATTTCCTGTTTGCTCGCTGGGAGGAAATTTTCGTCGAATGAAGAGGCGATCGCCGAAACTGAGGCCTATTTTGAAGCAAAGGACAAATCGTACTACAAAAAAGGTATCGAAAAGTTGGAGGGTCGCTATAATCAGTGTATCACCCTCGAAGGGAATTATGTTGAATAAAAAAACGAAGTTTGCCAAAAAAATGTGTTTTACTATGGAAGGCCGGGGACTTTTCAATTGACCCGTTACATGAACTGTAATTGCTTCTTTAATGCTCTGGTATACAATACTGAAACTATGAGGGTAGTGGAGCACGAATTTGAAGTAGTGCAATCCTTTAACTACCTTGGGTCAATAGCAACAGACGATAACAATATGGAAGAAGAAATACGCGAACGGCTGATTAAATCCAACAAAGCCTACTATGGTCTATCAAGGCTCTTTAAATCCCGAAATTTATCCAGAACATCCAAGCTACTACTGTACAAGACCATGGTCTTACCAGTACTCATGTATGGATCCGAAACCTGGGTGCTTAATAAAAGACACTCTGAACTCCTAGCCGCGTTCGAGAGGAAGGTCTTAAGAAGAATTGTTGGCCCCGTATGTGAGGGAGGACGATTCCGGAGACGCTACAACCGTGAGTTGTATGCAATCTACCTTGAAGCCCATATTGTAAGAAAAATCAAGCTCGGTAGACTCCGGTGGGCGGGACACCTAGCTCGAATGAGCGAAGAGGAGCCTGCCCGGAAAGTCCTTTGTGGCAGGATGTATGGAAGGAGACAGCGCGGCAGACCTTGTCTGCGATGGAGGGATGGCGTAGACCAGGACGCCCAGAGCCTGGGAGTGCTAAACTGGACGACATCGGCTCGAAATCGGGACCGGTGGAGAGATTTGTTAAATAAGGCCAAGACCGGATCCCGGTTGTAGTGCTGATGATGATGATGATACAATACTGATGATTTTTTCTATTATGTTTTGTTGTGAGGTTCTTCATTACTGTCGTGTGTACTCTATTGGAATGGCCAGAAACTGCTCAAGTATTCTCGGACATGCTAGTTGCCACAGATTTAGCTATAATTAAAATTTGTGCGGCGAAAACAATTTTGTTTGCGCAACGGACTTTCCTGACATGGCCATTCGGCCGCCTACCCTACAAACTATCCCACGTGGGGCGGTGGTACGAGGGTTGCCTCTTATGTTTCGGGATTTGGCAACCCTAGCGTTGCAATCCGGCAATTGACAGCTCTGTCGTAAAGTTGGACATTTTTGAGGTTATACGCACTCAGAACGTTTTGACATACGAGCGCTATTTGTGTTGTTTACAGTAACTTAAAAGATTCATCTCGGCCCAAAAATGGAATTAAATCGTCAACATTTTCGTGCGATTATTTTTTACAACTTTCCGCGTGGATTAACTCAGCAACAGTGCATGGATGAACTTAATTCAATTTTTGGCGATGAAGCTCCATCAAGGACCAGTGTTTATCGATGGTATGGTGAATTCAATCGTGGTCGTAGTTCACTCCAAGATGAATTTCGTGAAGGTCGTCCAAAATCAGTTGTTGTTCCGAAAACCATTGATGCTGTGCGCGAACTGATATTGGAAGATCGTCATGTGACCTATCGTGAGATTGAGACAACCTTAGGCGTTAGTGGGACCAGCATACATTCAATATTGCATAAACATTTGACTGTCAAAAAAATTTGTTCGCGTTGGATCCCACACAATTTGTCAATCGCCCAAAAAAAGGCTCGTGTCAATTGGTCGAAAGAAATGCTCAAAAAATACGGTCGCGGTGCTTCGAAACACGTCTATGACATCGTGACAGGTGATGAATCGTGGATTTACGCGTATGAGCCCGAAAGTAAACAGCAGTCGACTGTCTGGGTGTTTCAAGATGAGCCAAATCCAACAAAAGTTGTTCGCGCACGAAGCACTTCCAAGCAAATGGTCGCCTGTTTTTTCGGAAAAACTGGACATGTCGCAACCGTACCACTAGAACAACGCAGAACAGTCAATTCTGAGTGATACACAACCATTTGTTTGCCAGTTGTCTTCCAAGAAATCAGGAAAACCAACCGCCGAAGACGGATCACTCTTCACCACGACAATGCGAGCTCTCACACATCGGCTGCGACAACTGCATTTTTGAGCACCCAAAACATCGATTTGATGGGCCATCCGCCGTATAGTCCTGACTTGGCACCGAATGACTTCTTTTTATTCCCGTACGTAAAAAACAAACTGAATGGTCAACGTTTTTCGACACCTGAAGAAGCGGTTGCTGCATTCAGAATGCATGTGTTGGAGATACCTCAATCAGAGTGGCAAAAGTGCTTCGACAATTGGTTCAAACGCATGCAAAAGTGTATAGATCTTCATGGGGAATATTTTGAAAAACAATAAAGTGATTTTCGATGATCAATATTTGTTTTTGTTCTCTAATCCCGAAATATAAAATGCAACCCTCGTAGAAGCCCTCAGAATTTGGAATTATTTACCGCCCATCCTGCAATGTGCGTGGCTGGTTCTTCATCCACCACGCTGTTACAGGAGGGAGTAGGATTCGCCCGCTGCGAACGACAACGGCGATCCTGAAAATAAGTTGTATCAGGTGGGATTCTGTGAAGGGAGTACGAGCTGAGGGGACGAGACATATGCGAGAAGAGGACGCGCCGGAGGGATCCGATCGTAATCATATGAACGCATAGTATGATCACTGGATAGGAGTAGAGATTCACCATTGGCGTAGGTGGGAATTCGAACCGTAATAGTGAGGTATTCGAGGATGGTTGAAGTACCGCTGTAATAAGTAGCTGGCCGGCAACAGAACAAGATACCCTTGGCGTGGGTATACTCAATCGACCGGGCAATGTTGGTCGATAGATCGACAGGCAGCGCTGTACAAGGGTGACTTCAAGCGGAACGACTGTTGTCATAGGTCGTAGCATCCATGAGTTCGCACACCATTGCGGGGAAGGGAGCTTTAGATGAGGTCAACCCTAAAAGGACTGACTTCCTTGTGCTATCGGAACAGGACTTTCTAGAGTACACGAAGCCGATCTGGAGGAAACGAAAATGGAATGTTATTATAGTCCTAGCCATTCTGAGCCACTCTCGCGTTCGGTGATCAATATCTGGGTCTCGTTGACAAGAAGTCCAAATGCATTCGAAGCAGGGAACAGAAAGAAAAGCAGAGCAACGCAGCTGTCATAACAAACCTGAACATCATTCTCATGAAATCGGGCAGTGCAAAACCCAACGACGTAGTTATCAGCCCATTAAATCCAGAACGTCTGTTTGATCTGGCGGTGGGCACTGTCACAGGAACGGATGATCAGAGACCTCAGGCACTCAACCAGGAGATGAGCACAGATTTCGGAGTAGGTCGAAGATGAAGCCGCCAACCTAATGAATCATTAAACTTCTGTGTATATATTTAATTGTGGCGCCGGCAAGGGCGCAGGGTTAACTAAACTTCCACAGTCTGTTCACTGAAAATTGTTAAAAATAAAACGCACTGTATGTTCGTAATTGATCTCTTTATTCAATGAGCAGCAGATCTTAATTGCTCTTCGCTTGTGGTTATTATTTTAATGTTCTATTGGTTACAAAAAAACTTACATATTTAATTCGCAACACTGGGGTTGCTTACAAGTTAATTAAACGTTCTTAAGTCCAATTCTAAACCCGTGGTGGTTGATAGATAATTAAATGTTCTTTAATTTAATTCGGACTCGTTACACGCTGTCATTCACCATTGATCGCACTCCGTCCTGTTAGCACAAGATACTCTATCGCATTGGGGGTTGAAATTCGACTTTTACTAGAAATTGACTTGATCACGAAAACTTGCACTGACCGTGGTGTATGTACCCGACGGGTGACGAAATTTGACTCCCCTAGTGTCTGTTGCCGTCAACATCCACTAGCCGCGATGGTGATGGATTTTCCATCGATCTGGGGGTAGCCAATCAGATCTTCTCCTTGGTGATAACCAATGAGCGATCTAATTGGAGTTTCTAATAGCAGAAACGCGGGAGACCGGGGTTCGATTTCCCGTCGGGGAGCCTCTGGCGCAAGACTAATGACCTTGCCCGGAAAAAACAAATCATTATGGAAAATTTAACAATGCCTCAGGACTTGCTAAATAAGGCCAAGACCGGCTCCCGGTTGTAGTGCCGATGATGATGATGAATAGCAGAATATCCCCTGCGACCGTACAGATCAGGATGAAAACCCATTCGTTGGAAGCCATGACAACGCAGATGCGAAGGGTGCACAAAAGAAAATCTAAATTGCCCGGCTGATCAAATAGATAATCGAATACGGAGGCTGGCTGCCTTGTTTGTTTTAGAGAATGCATCATATGGCATGGCTATTGATACGATTATTTAAATAATAATCATGGGTCGTGTGAAACTCGATGATCGTTCGCCGCTTGGGTGACCGATCATAAGGAATTTGAGTTGCAGATGTGCAAGCATACGACTTACCCAGGGTGGCTATGGACCAACGGATGGTAGGTAAAATAAACACAGTGAGGTTACTGTGTGTTTGGTTTACGAAAACGGTACGTGGGACACGATCATTGGTATGATTGTTTAAGTAGCAATCATGCTCGTGTCCGATTCAATGGATGTTTAGTTTTCAGAAAACTGTATCATGGGACATGATCATTAGAATGATTATTTGAACAACAATCGCGGTCATGTCCTATTCGATGGTCGGGTGTCGCTTGGGCAATCAATGGTCGGAAAAATCGGCTGCAGCTGTGTCAACAAGTACGTTGCCCGACGTGTCTTCTTGGACCAACGGATTGTTGGAACAAGAACACCCTAAAAAATTGGCGTGTGTTTACCAACCGTGCATGATTGCTGACGACCTGAGCCGATTGGGTTGATATGGTTCATGTATTATGAACGGAATGATTTTTTGATATGCATGCGAGTGATTTACTTTCCAGGTGAAAGATAATAAAGGGTAGCTTACGCTGCTCGATTGCAGGTAAGTAAAATAGCTTTGTTGAGTGAGGGGAAGGCGGGTTGATTTAAAGGAAATGGGTGATTCTTTGGGAATGCTTTAAAGAATCCCCACACTTCCACCTACATGGGACATAATAGTAGAGCGTCTCCTGAGGTCGTGAGGTTATGGGTAAGAAATAATAAAATGCATCAGAGCCGTACACCATAGCGATAACATATCAAATCCACATCAGTCGAATGTACTTGAGTTTAGAAATCGAATTCGTGCACATGGCGGTGGCCTGATGGGTTGCGCTTTGGTTCAATTTTTGGTGATTCTAACTGTCATAGCGTCAGTTTGAATCACACGTTCTTCACTATCATCCCAAACGCTATAACGTCTCAGCTTCCTTTTCCCTATGTGGACTGTATTCCGGTGCCAGCCGGCCAAGCGATTTATTTGGCTAACGTACCGTACCTCCAGAACCGGATTCTGCTCTGGGCGAACGCCGTTGTTGTCTTGCCCAGTATGATCGTTGTGTTCTCCAAATAAAACACTGCTTCCATAGTCACTTGTTCACTCTTTATTACTTGTTATGCACTGATTTTTATTGTGGCCTTATGGAGCGCACTGCAGTAAATCATGTGCTCTTTATTACTTGTTATGCACTGATTTTTATTGTGGCCTTATGGAGCGCACTGCAGTAAATCATGTGCACCAAAACTGTCACTTATTTCTTTACTACTCGGAGTTCCCGTGCCGACTCCTCCTGATCTAAAAAAAAAAAATAATGGGTGGCGAGAGGCCGACTTTGGCGAGACAAGGACAGGTGTGTCCTTCGTCTTGTCTCTGGCTTCTGGTCATCTTGCGATAACCAGAATCAGCCACATCCGTGAGGATGTTGGACTCGGTCTCGAGATATCTGAAAAAGAAAAAAAAGGGGGGCGGGGGAGGTATCTAAGGATAGTGTGCACAGGGTTAGTTCAAGTGTTCTCCAACTACTTGGATGGGGGGATGGTGGGAAAGAAATCGTACAAGATCGGTAGGTCTTGGGTGCGGTAGTAAACGCAGATCACGTCTTTGGCGTCTGGTGATCTGTGCTATGGCCGGTGTGTGTATGTTTGTGCTGTCTTGTACTGTGCGTGCGTGTGGTATGTTAGCAGTATACCCTATGGGGTGGGTCCAGGTATCTCCTATTATAGAGGGGAATCTCGTTGGGAAGTTTTGTACTGAAGAAGAAATTGTGGTGGTCTGATCCGAAGAGATCGAGAGAGAGAAGGGTCACGAACGCAAGACTCCCGTACAAGTAGGTTCTCGCTGTTCTGAATGCTTTCGAGGTACTTGTATGCTAATTGTAGCAAGTACTCGTCGATAGGGGTAATGGAGGCACCTTCGGATAGGCGAGAGTTCGGGTAATTGCGACCGTCAGGCCTTCTGAGGAGTTTTCTTTCGAAAACTCGAAGTCATTCCATTTGAGCCGAAAGATATGGAGGACCATATGGGAAAGGCATACGATATTCCAGACAGGATTAACTGCTTATAGCAGAGTGTCAACTTTGTTGCTCCACTTCAAGATGTTGTGCAGTTGCTTAGACCGACCGAGGCCCCTTTGAAGAATATGGGTCACATGCTTGGTGAAGTTCATTTTTGGGGTATAGATGACCCCAAGATATTTCATCCTGTCCTGTGGTCTAATCGTATTCGAATTTTATTATTATTATTATTTATTGGCCTGTAAGAACCCGGAAGTTCATGACCTCACCGACTCGGCTTCGCCATCGTTCCCTGTCCTGGGCACTCGCCTTCCACGCTTGACCATTCGATCCGATCTCCTCAAGGTCAAATTCGAATATTCTGTGAATATCGAGAAGTAGGTTGGGAGTGTTTACTACTCAGAATTATAGCTACTGCTTTGGGTGGGTTAAGTCAGATTTTCCATCGAGTATAATACTGATACAGTTCGTCTAGGTGACGTTTGAGTCGATTGGTTGCGAATTTAGGGCTTTTGGATGACGTGTATGCTAGGGCGTCATCTCTCCTCCTGATCTGTCGATGTGCCCGCCTTATGTAGGCCCGCAGCCGTCCTCTCGTTCGGTCGTTTCCTGGGTGGTGCTTTCTTTGGTGGCTTCCTGGAATCGATGCACCGCTGATCGTTGTTTCCCAGGAACTTGGGTACTGGCATTTGCCTTGCCTTTCCTGGGAATTCGTGTCGACGTGATGCATCGTTAACAAATATAATACATAATAAATTATAATTAGTGCTCAAATAAAAAAACCGAGTGTGTCATTTTGAGAGGTCCCTGAGTCGTGAGACGGACACACGCTCAATTAGACGAAGCCATAAAAATTAAGAGATAAATATATCTATAACAAGACTGATGGTTCTCGATGTCTGATCCTGTGTGGAATCTCCAGCTCCACAGTTATAGGCCACTCCAGCGACTGGTTACTGAACACGGAGTATCGGCCACTAATTACAGATCATTGGCACCTAAGTCTGTCTTGTGATAATCAATCTGTCACACGGTATGCACCGCTTAGTCACTGATCACTGATCGCTGGGTAGATAATTATGTCTTGTGATAATCAGCCTTTCACACCATATGCACCGCTTAGTCACTGATGGACAGTGTATGCCCACTGGGTAATACAAACCAACAAGAGGCCACACTGTTGATTCGTCCTTTCTACCAATTTTCGCCAAGAACAAATCTTTGCATTAAAAACCGCGTTCCGACTCGTTGCGGTATAAACTCCGACTCACTTCACAGTCTCATCTGAAATCTCACTAACGAGAACGAAAACTCACTCTTGTTTACTTTTACTTTTAAACTTATGATCGATCGGTCTCCGTGGTGATTTTTGGCACGGGACATCGAAGCCGAACAAGACTCTTTAATGTTTTTTGTTTAATTCTGGAATTCATTTCACCTATTTTTTTTAATGCACAGAAATAACGGCAGCTTAACTATCTGAATTCAGAATTCAATAGGATATATCAGTGGAGATCATCTAAACGAGTTGAATTCAATGCTCCTGAAACCCAGTTCCATCCTTATTTTTCAAAGACGAATCTCTGTGTCAATAAGCTATCGATAAGCGACACTTGCACTGTCGAAGTCAAGGAACTCTCAATTCTTGTCCCGGGTTAATTCGTCTCTTACTTGTTTAAGTCAAAATTCGCTGAGTCGAGCAGACTGTATTGTTTGATTATGAGAGTTGAAAAGATTAACCGAGCATATTCGAAAGATTAACCGAGCATATTCGAAATGACCTCCTCGATAGTATAGTGGTTAGTATACCTACCTGTCAGGTGGGAGACCGGGGTTCGATTCCCCGTCGGGGAGCATCTGGCGCCAGGCTAATGACCTTGCCCGGAAAAATCAAATCATTATGGAAAATTTAACAAGCCTCAAGACTTGCTAAATAAGGCCAAGACCGGCTCCCGGTTGTAGTGCCGATGATGATGATGATGATTCGAATGAGTACGAGAAACTCAAGGTGCAATGATCAGCAAACTAATAAGTCGAATTGTGGTTAATGGACAAAAGATTGTTTATATAAATAAGGAATAGATTCGGTGGGGGTACGAAGCTTAAGGGAAACATCAACATTAATTTGAAGGAAGGTAGGTCTGACACCATCCGATACTACTGAATCAGTGTACCGTCAACTCTATGGGAAAACGATTTCGAAGATGGAGCTGAGTATCAAAATGTGGAGAGCGGAACGCTGTTGAGATATCTAGTATACCTTCACCGAAGCATTTTTTTTTACACTAACGCGCACACAAATGGGATTTTGGGGTGCCTTTAATGTCAGAGCGCAGTTCGAGCGGAAGGAGAGGAAGTGGAATTAAACATGAGCGGTGGGTTGTTTCTCTTTATCATTTTAAACCTTAAAGCAAATTAGTGATTGAATAGTGTATAGGTTGAATAAAATACTGGTGGTCGTTGGGCCTGGCCCGGGGGGGGGGGGGGGGTATTTCTTAACAGTTATAAAACTTTATTGTTTTAAAACTTAAAGCTATACAAGTTAATACAAGGTGGGACACAGGAACTTGCTAATTTAGAAGTTGAATTAAACACGGGGGGTGATTATTTCGTTTTGTTGGTTTAAAATTTAAAACTATAAAAATTAGTACAAGATGAAGCAGAGGAACTTGTTGATTTAGAGATCCAATTAAATATATACATAAAGCGTATATTGATTCAGTTATCCTTCCATCATCACGGACAACAGTAAAAATTACTTATATATTTATTTTATTTAGTTTACATTGTTTTGATATCACTCAAATCATCATCATCATCGGCACTACAACCGGGATCCGGTCTTGGCCTTATTTAGCAAGTCTCCCCACTAGTCACGATTTCGAGGCCATGTCATCCAGTTTGGCACTCCCATGCTCTGGGGATACCGGTCTACGCCATCCCTCCATCGCAGACAAAGTCTGTCGCTCTGCCTCCTTCATACATACTGCCACAAAGGGTTTTCCGGGCAGGCTCCTCTCAGAAATAAGTCATATTCATTTTCATTGAAAAATCCATGGACAGCCCACGTAGTATAATCAAACTCATTTGGTATACGTTACTTTTGTTTTTATTAGCTGTAAGAAGTTTTGTTATTATTATTATTACCTTTTTATAACTAAATTAATGTTTTATATGAACTAAGTTTCATCAAAATAAGATATTTCCAGAACAATGAAGGTACATTCAGGTCGACTGTTTATAAACATATGAATCCTTATAAATTGCAATTGTATCTTAACAGAAACACATAAACATCCACTTAATTGATATAAGTAAGTTAAAATGTAAACAATATGACAGAGGTTTTGAAATGTGATATTCAATCTCGAATTTTTCTTACTTCTATATTTTATTTATTTCTTTGTTATTGTATTTTTGTTTTCCCATTTTGGTTTTGGTTTATTTTCTTTTGAATTATTTACGTGGCCAAGTTTACAAGTTTTTATTTATACGGTTTATTTGTTAACACTAAGAGACATTTATTGGGTGGGTGAAAGGGAGGTATGAGTTTCTTTTAAACGTAAAAGTGGTTAAGTGTCATATGGTAAGTATGAGTTATTGTTAAAACCAAAATGTTTGGTCTACCAACGAGTTCTAAATGCAACTAAAACGAAGCATCTGCTTATTTACTTGTTAAATTTATTCACTGTTTTGGTTATACGAGTATAATGAAAAAAAACGAAACTTCATGAATGTTGATGTATGAAGAGATCATCAATGAAAATAAGAAATAGAGCTGGTGACAGTATGGACCCCTGAGGAACATCAGCATTAATCTTATAAAATTCGTATTTATGGTCCGGGTCGATGTTTTTTTTAACAATTTTTAAATAAAATACTATTTTTAAATAATATTATTGATCGTAAGGTGGTCCTTGACATTACAAATGGAATATGATATCATTCAGGTTTATTTTAAGCACATTTCCATACCAATTTCGCACACTTCATAGCAGCGTCAGTAATTTCATTTCGAATGGTGCCTTTAGGTACGAAGGCAGGTCAATAAGTCCTTAGAAAATCTAAGAGATGGCGCACGTAACATGGCTAATGGTCTGTTTTTAGCAAGCACCGTTTCTATCAAATACAATATATAAATACCTTGTAGGTATCTGATAAATTGGGTATGGAAACAATTTCTGCGAGATGGGTGCCGCATTTACTCTCAGCTGAGAACAAACACAACCGCGCGGTCTCTTCTAAGGCTCTTTTGATGCACGATGCAGTCATTCCAACGCTTTTCTAACTTTTCTGTACCATGTGTATAGAATGATTTATTTTTAGCTTCAAAATAACCATCAGTTTCAATGATGACTTCATCATTAGTGTCATACGAAGGTCGGTCAATAAGTCGTTAGAAAGGCATACGATGACGCTCGTAGCATCGCTAATGGTCTGTTGTTAGTAAGCATGGTTCCTCACTAGGTATCTGTCATTTTTTAAATTTATTTCATGTATCAATTTTGCATGATAAATTGGGTATGAAAAAATATCTGCGAGATGGATACCGCATTTGTTCTCAGCTGAGAACTTTTGTAGCGCATGCGTTTCAACCCAGATGAGTTTCTGCGCAGATTAGTAACTGTAGATGAAACATGGATACACCACTACACTCCCGAGACGAAAGAACAATCAAAGCAGTGAAACGTTAAAGGCTAATGGGCTCCAAAGACGGTGAAATCAGCTGGAAAGGTTATGGCTATTGCGTTTTGGGATGTACGTGGCATTATCTTCATTGACTATTTGGAAAAGGGACAGAAGATAACTGGATAGTATTATGCGTCATTATTAGATCAGCTAAATGAGAAAATAAAGAAAAATCGTCCTCGTTTGAAGAAAAAAAATCCTCTTTCTCCAGGATAACGCACGAGTGCATACGTGCACAGTTTCGATGGCTAAAATTGATAAATTGGTAGACCATCCACCGTTTTCACCAGATCTGACCCGAGTGACTTTTTTTTATTTTTAAATTTTAAAAAATGGCTCGACGGACCCCCCGCTTGGTAGAAACCTTGACGTGGTGCGAGGGCTTAAACTACAATGAATCACTCAGGCTATGCTGACGGAAGCATACGCTTCCAGTAGGGCCACCCATGACGGGCTAACGGGGTGTAATACCTACAGATCTACCACCTCTAATCCAGGGTGTTACACGTCACCGTGCCCATTGGATGGTTTGCAACCAGGGGTATACCGGCTGTATTATAACGGCGCCTCTCTGACACCGGATCGAATCAGAGCAGTAAGCAGACCTTACCACATCAAAGAGGGGCTCTGATATGCCGGACTATCAAATATACAATATACAAAAAACAATCTCACGAAGAACCCGAGAGGCGTAGGTGTGATGAGCCGACATTGCCATAAGGGAACAATCATCATCAAGAAAACACCGACTCGGCAAAAAGGAGACGTAGGGAAAAACCGAAAAAGCGAGATATACGCGTACGGGATGAACCAGACACGATACAGACGGTCGTAGAAAACGCGAAACAATATAAAATGGACATCGTCGCGTTTCAGGAAGTCCGACTCCCACATCAAGTAATCGAAACCAACGGGTTTATACTGGCGTGTGGAGGTACCGATACACATAACCTCGGAACCGTCTTCATCATAAGCAATAAGATTACGCCCCATGTAAAAGATGTGAGATTTATTAATGACCGAATGTCGGTGCTAAAAATACAAGACCCATGGTACAATTATGTATTTATAAACGTACACGCCCCAACAGAATCTACGGACGAAGAAACGAAGGACACGTTCTACGAGACCCTAGAGGAAGTATTTGATGGGATCTAATCATTCGATGTTAAAATCCTCCTCGGGGACCTCAATGCGAAAGTTGGGAAGGAAGATATCTTCCAACCAACTATTGGTAAAGAGAGCCTACACGGCGTTTCAAATGATAATGAAATTCGAATTATCACGTTCGCAGCGTCAAAAGATCTGGTAATGAAAAGCTAAATGTTCAAGCATAAGCAAATTCATAAAGCCACATGAATATCACCCGGCGGCGTAACGCGTAACCAAATAGACCACTTACTCATAGACAAAAGACACCACTCGAATATCCTTGAGGTAAAATCATATAGAGGAGCAGATTGCGACTCCGATCACCTTCTAGTGATGGGCAAAATTAGAAGTCGGCTCGCAGCAAACCCACATGGACAGTCACGGGAAACGAGCAAAAAGTTCGATATTGATAAACTAAAAGACCTGCGCAAAAGGGCTGAATATCAAGACGAATTAACGAATAGATTTAGCATCCTAGGAAGAGGAAGCAAATAGTGTGGACACTAAATGGACATCGATCAGAGATGCAATCAAACAAACAGACCAAAATGTATTAGGTTTTAAGAAAACAATTAAGTCCAAACCTTGGTTTGACGATGAGTGCAGGGCGAAGATCGAAGAACGTAAACGCCTCAGAGTGCCCCACTTTGAAAGATATAATGAAGTCAACGCAGAAAGATACATGACAATTCGGAAAGAGACAATGCAAAAAACGCGAATGGGAGAAGACTCGGATAGAAAAAATCGTGGAAAATGTCAGAGCAAAGAACATCAGAGGTATGTATGCCCCCAGAAATTTAATTAGAAATGGCTACCGTGATGAGCCAAAATAATTTGAGACACAAAAGGTTGTCTGGTCACAGAAACAAACAATATCGTGACAAGATGGAAGCAGTACTTTGAAAACCTGCTCAACGTGCGCACCCATCCACCACAAATAAACGCACGAGACGTACATACAGCCGAGCCTCAGATCCCAGAGCCCTCTTTCAACGAAATTGTAGACGCAATAAATCGATTGAAAAACCACAAGGCTACCGGAGTCATCTGCATAGCGGCAGAGCTTATGAAGCATGGAGGAGAGGCAACCCATTGAAATATCCACCAACTCATCAAAACAATGTGGGATAAGGAAGTCACTGCGCAAGAATGGAAAACCTCAATAGTCATCCCCATTTTCAAGGAAGGCGACAGATCTGACTGCGAAAATTACAGAGGAATAACATTGCTCCCAACCACACAAAATACTAACAAATGTCATACTGACGAGAATCACACCGTACGCAGAAGAAATACTGGGAGACTACCAGTGCGGATTCCGTAGGAACCGGTCAACAAGCGACCAAATGTTCACAATAAGACAACTCCTGGAAAAGAAGTGGGAATACGGAGAGACGGTTCACAAACTGTTCGTTAACTTCAAAAAAAGCCTACGACTCAGACAAAAACTCTACCATATTGTAGTTGAGCTGGGAATCCCGAAAAAATATGCCGCCCTCATTCAAATTTGCATGAAAGAAAATAAAGGGCGTGTTAGAATAGAGAACCTCCTCTCAGAACCATTTGAAATCCGGGACGGACTAAAGCAGGGAGATGGTCTATCACCGTGTCTCTTTAACTTTGTCCTCGAGTACGTCATCAGAAAGGTACAAGACCACAACATGGCCGGATCATCCCTGAACGGGGTCACACAAGTGCTCGCATATGCGGATAACATCGCGGTTTCGGGCGATAATTTAGAAACTGTAAGTAAAAACTATGAAATCATTATGCAAGCGGCAGAAGAGGTGGGCCTAGAAATAAATGAAGGCGAAACAAAATACATGATTACGGCGAGAGCAGGTGGATCTCAGATAACACATATAAACGTCAGAGGTAAGATATTTGAAAAAGTTAAAGAATTTAAATATCTGGGAACGATACTGACGGCCAGTAACGAAATGTCGAAGGAAGTTAACGCCGTCCATCAATATTTGTAAACAACGAAACCTGATATCCTTGCCCTGACTGAGACCCAGGTCGATTCGGCAACTGATTCGACATATCTTCGTTGCTCAGGATACGACTTGCATTCGAGATTCCGTTTTAAGGGCGGAGTCTGCGATTTCACGCGGTCCAATCTGGCTTGCCAGAGGATGGAGGCGTTGGAACCCAATAATATGGACATCATATGGTTGAGGGTCGTGCTGAGGAATTCCGTTAAATTTCTTTGTTGTCTTTACCGCCCCCCGACTGACGATCGACCGGCGACATTTTTCGAACATCTTTCATATACCGTCGACTGGATACAGATCAACCACCCAGCTTCTGAAATTGTTGTCCTTGGTGATTTTAATGTGCACAATTCCGACTGGTTGTTACATTCTCACAGAACCGCCAAGGCTGGGAGGCTGGCGGAGATGTTTGCTGTAAGCCACAACTTGACTCAACTCGTGGGGGAGCCAACGCGAGTGCCCGATGTCCGAGGCGATTATGCGAACACCCTGGATCTATTTTTGACATCCGAACCGAGTATTTATATGGTAGAGGTTTCTGCGCCATTGGGAAACTCAGATCACTGCTTGGTATCTGTCGCGCAAGCATTTGCATATCAAGCGAATAACCGGCCTAGGCAGCTTCGCCATGTATGGAGGTATGGGGCTGCTAACTGGGACGATTTGCGAGATTTCTTCGCATCCTTTCCATGGTCGGAGGTGTGCTTCGGAAACTCCGATGTTAACGCTTGCGCGGAGTCGGTATCAGAGATTATTCTTCTGGGGATGGAGATGAATATTCCGCATTCCATCAAACAAAGTCCATCTGATAAACCTTGGTTCGATAAAAAATAAAAAATGCGAGCTGATTACAGCGGCAAAAAATAGAGCTTAAGGAATAGCGCTCCAATCAAACCGATGTTAACAGAACGAATTTTGTTAGAATCAGAAACGCGTGCAACCAGGCGATTGATACCGCGAAGAAGGCTCACAACGACAGGATGATCAATAAGCTCCTTCGGTGCCCAACTGGTTTGCGCTTCTTCTGGTCAATGGCAAAAGCTATCAGCGGTAACTTCGCATCCTCCTCTTTCACTCCGTTGGTGACAGCCAGCTTGTCGTTAGTCACGAATTCAAAGAATAAAGCTAATGTGTTCGCGGATTTATATTCCGCGAATTCAAACCTTGATCCCGGCCTTTTAGAGCCACCTGTGATCGCACCAGTACGGTCTTCCATGCGGGATGTGAGATTTCGTTTGCTCACTATTCAACGCATTCTACGTGAATTGGATTGTAGGAAGGCAACCGGCCCGGACGGAATACCAGTAATAGTCCTTAAGAACGTTGCTCCAGAACTATCGCCGGTTCTTGGCAGACTTTTCCGCTTATCTTATTCACGGACGACCTTTTCTACCTGCTGGAAAATCGATCGAGTTTAGCGAATCCCAAAGACGGGAAAAAAGTGTCTCCCACAAAATTACCGTCCGATAGCATTACTGTCTATTTCATCTAAGGTAATGGAAAAAGTCATCAATACAGAGTTAGTTAAGTATTTGGAGTGCAACGGACTTTTGAATGATCGTCAATACGGATTCCGTGGCAAGCGGTCCACGGGAGACCTATTGACACGTATAACCGATATATGGAGTTCTGCGATTGAACGGTATGGTGAGTCAAGGGCGGTCGCATTAGATATCTCCAAGGCTTTTGACCGCGTTTGGCACGGGGCATTGATGAACAAACTTCGTTCATATGGACTTTCCCAACAGCTTTGCGACTGGACGAGGAGCTTCCTCGAGAATTGATCGATCAGGGTTGTTGTGGACGACGAGTGTTCGGATCTGTATCCTGTTAATTCGGGGGTGTCCCAAGGTTCTATTTTGGCTCCAACCTTGTTCTTGCTTCACATAAATGATTTGTTGGAGGCAACGGATAACAATGTGTTCAGTTTTGCGGATGATAGTACGTTTGTTTCCTCATTTTCGAGTGTTCGACCGATTGGTGCATCTGCGTCGCATCAGCTGAGATGTAGACAGATTGACTCTCTGAATCAGGATATAGATAGGGTCCTGCAGTGGGGAAGGGCCAATCTCGTGGACTTCAATGCAGCGAAGACACAATATACAACATTCACAAGGAAATGTGGATCATCGGTTCCACAGCTGATGATGAATGGACGGGCCCTCGAGGCTGGGGAAAGCTTGAAATTGCTCGGCGTCACGGTCTGTGGGAATGTATCATGGCATAAACACGTGTCGAGCATCGCCAGGTCAGCCTCAGGAAAACTGAGCTATCTTTTTAGAGCCAAGAAATATTTTACTCCGGCCTAACTTCTTCTCCTATATAAATCCCAAATTAGACCCGCGCTCGAATATTCTCATGTTTGGAGCTTGGCTCCTAAACATACCCTCGACCTACTTGAGAGCATACAGAGACGAGCTATCCGCCTGATCGGGGACTCGGCGCTGACGTCGGGACTACAGTCGCTATCACATCGAAGGCGCGTAGCCGACCTCTGTCTGTTTTACAGATATTATCACGGGTACTATTCTTCGGAGATTCTTGGTATTGCTCCACGCAATTCGGCTTATATGCGCTCCACAAGACAAAACGACGGATCGCACCCGCTTGTGGTTCATCTCCCGGCGGCGCGAACATCCCTGCATCAGAACTCGTTCCGTTACAGAGCGGGAAAGCTGTGGAACTCCCTTCCCAAGCGATTGTTCCCGCGGCGTTACAGCCTGCAACTGTTCAAAAAGAATTGCAACAGTTATTTGATGGCATCTCGGGGCGCCCACTCGGCGCTATAGGTTCGCCTCTCTCGAGAGGTCTACTTATTAAAAAAAAAAAAAAAAAAAAAAAAAAAAAAAAAAAACGAATGGCAGACTTCATTGCCTGCAATGAACCAGCTAATCCGCAGCCTGCACTCTTCCATTGGAGTGTTCACGCTACGGTAAATAAAACATATATATATATATATATATATATACCACAAATTCATAAAAAATAAAGGAGCTAATCCAATTTTTGCTTTCTGCATATCGAAATCAACGATATAGAAGAAAATATAAATATGATTTCGCACCTTAACAATTTATGTAGTAGTGCTACATTTTATTTAACTAAACTATACATATAAAAAAGTAAACACTTGTTTGACATGGAATGCATTATCGTATTTTACATTAATTTATATTTTAATATCAAATGTATAAAGGGACAGTGAAAGAGAGAGAAAGAGAGATAGGTACATAGCAAGGAGTGTAAAAAGAGAAACAAAGGACAAAGGTTAAAAAGCTTTTCTAAAATTTAAAATTCATACAACCAACAATACAAAGCAAAATATTAAATAAATTTACTTAGTGAATGTTGGTCCATGGACGGTCCCTATATTAACAAATATTTAATAACAAAACAATTTCATTTATTATCAGTAGATATATTGTAAGCGTTATATAAAATGTCGAATTTATGTCAGAGAAATAAATAAAATTAAAGCACATCAACAGCAAGAAATACATCATCTGCTAAGTTACATACACATATATATATTTATACTTTTTACATTTACCGTCTTCTGGATTTTATGACTTCTAAGAATTTGTATATATAATTTTCTTTTTCAATTTATTTAATTTTATAGTAGTGACTTCATTAATTGTTTTACATCAAAACTTGGAAATTCATTTATCCTATTTTTTTATATTGTATATTTATTTAGAAGATATTTTGTTTAATATTCGTTCATTAGGAATTTTTGTCTGTACTTTATAATATAAATGTTTTGTTATTACATCTATTTCAACTATTTGTTTTTGACTGAAAAGGCGTAAACCAATAATAAAATCGTACTGCAGGTAAATAAGTTGTTTGTTCTTAAATAGATTTGTAGCATTACATTAACTGCGGACCGAGTTAAATTTGTATTAAGTTTTGTTATGGGTACATGCATGCGACTGGGCAATAAGGAAGACTTATTTTCTGCTGTTGAGTACATGAGTTCGACAATGAAAAATTACAATTTCCGCTTGAATCACAAGTTTTTGTCCTTCAAATCTTTCGTTTGTTGCAGGTGCTTTTGCGCCTCTTTATCTTATAGTACCTTAATCCTTTTTTAAATATGTAATTCTAAAAACCAAGTCCTGTAATTCTTTACGATTAGCGCACGGTGCGTTGGTCGAATAATCGTCGGGCCTGTAAAGCCCTAGTAAATGGTACACACTTCCCTTTTCTTTCTCGACTCTTCAAATAGCTCTGTGGTTTCACACCTAGGGATGTTAGAAACCACAACTTTTATGCTATGAATAAATACAAAATAACTCTCCGTAAGCAGGTTCATTTGACATGCGATGTCATTGTTTTTATTTCCACTAACGCGTCCAAAAAAGAGGATTTTGGAATACCCTTAAATGCACATAACAGCACAGTTTGGAATAAGCTAAATATACCATTGTCGAAGTTGGAGGATAAAATGATTTTTCTTTGTAAGGGATAAACTCTGGAACATTCTTCAGGTGGGTGTGTGGAGGTTCTCTATATCACATGGAGAACCAACCCACAATTCCAACCAATTTTGACCGCTAACAGCGCGTCACTTTAACCCAATCTGCAATAGCACACATTCGCAAACATGCGAAGAACGCACTTCCCAATATGCAACAGCATCCGTCCCCAAATCTGCAATCGCATACATCCCCAAACTTACCAAGAATCCATTTCCCAATCTGTAATAAAGCGCATTTCCAAAAACTTGCAACAGAATATTAATCATCTCCCCCATCTACATCAAACCGCATACATTTTCCCCAAAAACCTATCGGTTAATTTCCTATTTAAATTATATCCCTCGCTTACGACCAAGCAGCATTAATTTCCCCCGAAAGCCATTCCGGTTCACTTCCTGCTTAAGCCATTTCCCTCGCTTGTAACCAAGCAACATTTATTTTCCCCGAAAACCATTTCGGCTTCCATCCCAATTAAACCAATTGAATCAACGCCAATTCCCCAGCACGAAGCGTTGCATTTCCACGAAACAATCATCGCAACGAACGAGACCCATATCCCTTTGTCTAACCGACAACTCATGCCCATACTTGGTCGTGTTTCCAAAACCAATTTCTCCGTACACATAGCGACAGAGGAATCTAAATCAGCCTGTACGGCAGTAATTCTCTGGAACTAAATTCCCAATGCACGCATAGCAACCCTTTCAAAGTTCCTAGTAAGTGGCCGTGAGTTTATTTAGCTATGACTCTGTGGGGTCTCTAACAGAAACACACACAATTCACAAGCAAAAATAGTGAAGAACACCGAACGAAAAATCGAACAAGAACATACATCAGAACGGTATACCAGGCGATAACAAAAATAATTCACATCAGTGGAGTATAGTCGAGTTTTAAAATCAAAATTCTAAACACGGTCAGTAGCCTGATGGGTAACGCATAGGTCCAATTTTTTTCGTGATTCAGATTGTCATAACGTCAGTTCGAATCACACGATCTTCTTCACTATTATTTCAAACGCCATAACTCCACTGCCACGACACGATGAACGAATTCTTGCCCACATTGTCTTGTGGAGCGCATATAAGCCAAATTGCATGGAACAATACCAAGATTCTCCGAAGAACAGTACCCGTGATAATCTCTGTGGTGTTTAAAAAAAAATGCTTTCTTGACAAATTTTTTTGAGACAGATATTAAGTAAAGACAAGAGGAATAAGTTGTGGAACACTTTCCTAAATACGCGTTCTCCCCTGGACTATTCCAACTATCTCGGTTACTTTTGCCAATTCACCAAGCTTTACAGCTCCCTCTACCACAATTACCTTGCCAAAGGTCAATTCAGCCTGATCAACGACCCCAAATCTTTCTACCACTTCATCAACTACAAACGGTAATCTGATGCCTATCCCACCTCTCTTTTCTACGGCTCAACTACTACAACTGACTCCTACACCATAGCCAATCTTTTCGCGTCCCTCTTCAAACTTACTTCGCGGACGACTCGCCCGAGCCTAACCTCTCCTACTTTACTGGCATGTCTGAATTCTCACTCGGCCCTCTCATCCCACTACACATTCGACAACACCAAGTTATAGAAAAACTTGAACAACCGAAAGACGATTTTAGTCCCGGCCCAGAGGACTCCCTGCTATCCTTTTAGAAAAATGTTCCTCTTCTTTTCTTTCTCCCGCTCGCTTCAATCTTCAATCTATTCGCTTCAATCTATATCTATTCCCTGACATCTGGAACTCCTCTTACATAACCCCCATACATAAAAGGGGACAAAAAACGATATATCCAATTATCGTCCTATTGCCAAGCTTTCGCACATTCCTAAGCCTTCGATATGATGCGTTATGCTTTCGCTGCACACCCATCATCTCTCTGTTGATTAAGTGGGTCTCATCCTATCTCAATTATCGAACCTGCCGCGTGAGATATAAGCTCTCGGATCCTTTTTTCCCAACCTCAGGTGTCCCCCAGGGCAGACATCTCGGCCCCCTCCTATTTATCCTAACCATAAACGACATAGGCTATTGCATCAATCACTCCTTCATCTCGCTTTGCACGGATGATACCAACATGTTCAAGACAATCTCCCCTAGACCCCCCACTTCTCCAATCGGATCCTGACAGCTTTTCGACTTGGTTCCAAAATAATTGCCTAGAACTGAATATCGCCAAATGTCACACAATCACTTTCCCTCGGAAGCGCACTCCCATCCAGCCACGCTCCTATCTCTTACTGAACCAACCGATAACATCGGTTGAATCGATTCGCGACCTAGGCGTCCTATGCGACAAGGAGCTTAAATTTACCGCACATATTGATGACATAATCCTTAAGGCCAACGCCGCCCTTGGCTTTGTCAAACGCTGGTCGAAGGAATTCCTAAACCCCTACGTCGCCCGATCACTCAACACAACGTTTGTCCTGCCACTACTCGAATATGCTAGTCAGGTTTGGTCCCCGTATCAATTGTCTCACATTCGCAGGATCGACGGCGTTCAACGTCGTTTCTTGCGCTTTGCCCTCCGTGGACTTGTGGGGAGGAAGTATTGTGCCAGGAATGGGCACTCCGTTCAGTTCCATCCCCATCGTCTATTGTTCACGCGGACACTGCTCACAACGCGAGGATGAAGAAAACGATGGTTGACCTCCGTAACCGAGCGGACACAACACAGAAACAAAACACTCCGGTTTGATCAACAATAATTCTTTATTTGTTACGTTCTAGTCTCTAAATAAAAGACCACTTGTTCTCAGCCATTATTACATATGTTAGTGTTTTTTATATTTCACTTAAACTTATTATTAATATTAACTTGATTTTTATAAATTTTATTTTACTACTCACACGACTCCAAGTATTTTCGCGTCCTCGGCGCGCGACGAGGAGCGGGAGCGGCAACGACCGTGGTGGTCGGCGGATGGAATTAGACTCAGCGATAAACGGTTCGTGCGGAGCCGACTCGCTCATGGGGTGAGTTTGTGGTGTGGTGGTAGATATCTTCTCCACTAAGGATATGTTTTCACTTACCACCAGAGAAACGTAAAGTCTCTCTTGGTGGAATAGAAAACCAGATCTCGTAACGGAGATCATGGTGGTATGTGTGGGATCGTTCAGATCTGTGTTGTTTACTCATGCGCGAAAGCAATGGAAAAACAAAGCAGGCAGGCGGCAAGGACAAAGGAATCGGGGCGATCATTGCCTATGAAGTGCATCGCGTCTAAATAAATAGACGACGATACATCGAAGAAATGTGTTAAAAGCAAAGATGGGACCAGGGCATCATAAAAGTCTTAGATGAGTGATGCCCTTGTGTAAATACAATGAGAATTGTATATCGTATCTTGGATCGGTGGCCAAAACGAATCCCTTGCTTGCATTTGTATATGCAGGGAAATTCGTTTGTGGCAAAGAACGAAATTTGAGATTATTTATTCGTCTAGGCGAGGGATCATGGTCGGATATATGCCTGCTGAACAAACAAGCTGCCCGATGCTGCTTGGCAGTTGGACAATGAATCGCCAGCCGATGTGTATGTAAACAAGTTGTACACATGTTAAGCTGGGAATAGCCAACTCAAGGCTAAGATTCCCTGATTATACGGTTACATTATATGTGAACCGATAAGTTTTCTTTTCAGGGATATGCTGTTTGGAACAGAATTCTTAAGAGGACTTTTGAATTCGAATAAATGAATGCAGGTAAGAATTCTCTTCCAAGAGCTTTTAGGTAAATACATTTGGTGAATTTTGTTGCGTGAAGCATTTACAGGTGCTTAATGCGATTGCATTAGCAGACAGTTGATACAGACTGGGTTGTAGGGATGGGGGTTCTTCGGGTAAGTAACAGTGGGGTTTGGCGGAACCGCCACAGACTAAACTGGGAAAATCCGCCGACTCTATCCGGCTCCCTCTAATCAATCTCAACACACTTGGGGAGCGCAGAATCCATGCCGACATCATATTTGTCTATCGTCTTCTGTCTGGCTCAATCAATTGCCCAAGCTTGCTCTCCACTTTAACATTTCATACAAACTCCGTTACGTAGGTAACCCTCGACTGTTTTACGTACCCGCTCATCACACTTCTTACGGCGCTAACGAACCCATCTCGCGTATGCTACGACAGGCCAACTCTTTCCCCACCTCCTTCGACTTCAATCTCTCCACTCCTGCTCTCAAACGACGTCTCAGAAGAAACCCCTCCTGACCCCGCCCCTCCCTTCAATAACCCCTCTACCATGCAATCCCACCTCTCCTCTCCTGCCCTCAAATTAGTTCTCCCCCAAACCTCTCCAACCCCACCCACAATTTCTGTTTTATCTCGCAGACTCCGGTCAGTGATTGTATTCTGCAATTTTACGCGGATGTCAAATTGTGGTGTGGGGGGGGGGGGGGGGTGGGAGCGAACATACAGGCAAAGTCACGAATTGCTTTCAACCCGGCGAAGGCCAACACGATCCTTGTCCCTGTTCAATCCAAGTTGACATGCAGTCTCCACGTGACACCCATGGATAGCTACTTTGGCACCCACCAACTAGTGAACCAATGCATGCAGCGACATCCTGAGAAAGGTTAATAACCTTGCCCGGAAAAATAAATTTAACAAGCCTCGGATATGAACCGGATACACGACGACGACCACGGAAACGAAAATAGCAAAACGATATGAGAATGTTTTTTCATGAAACGTCCGCTCGCTATACAGAGCTCGAGTTGCACAGCAGCTAGCCGATGCCCTGTCCGAATATAAGCCTGACATAACAGCATTGCAAGAAATAAGATGGACGGGGAGTGGTGTTATTCAAAGAAATGAGTATGTCATTTATTACAGCTGTCATGCAAAACACCATGTGCCCGGGGTAGGCATTCTAGTCAGCCAAAAACTGAACCTGCCATTATCGGCTTTAACATAATACAATAAACGAAAGGCTATGCACTCTTCGCGTGCGAGGCGAGCTTAAGAACATAAGCCTCATAAACGTTCACGCACCTACAGAGGAGTTGTTGTTTAAATTAACAATTTAATTAAAATTATAAATAATAGGGAACGGTAAGGGAAGTGACTTACTTGTGCGGACCGTGGAGCGGTCGTTGTTGCTGGTCACTGGTATCCAGGTCGCAGGGGCATTGAGTCTTGTGACCTGTTCAACTAACTAGTCCGTTGATGATGGTGATAATAATTGAACCAGATTTTTGTAATGAATTGCAGTGGAATCTGGTACCGTCGCATTTTTGAAACTTATATGTCCAAGTGTTACAGTCGTTCTTGCAACAGGAGTACCTTTTGTTCCTTCCTTTTTTTTTGCTGGCAGAAAATGTAAAATTCTTCTTTTTTTTCTGGCCTTGATATCCCTACCCTTGTGTGTAATTGATTATTTTTTTGCCTTTGGCGTTTTTATTTTTTATTCTGCGCCAACGCCTTTTTTTATTATTTTTTCTGCCTAGTAGAATTTGCATAAAGTAGTTTATGCAAATTAGCTACTTAACGATATTTATTTCATTTACAGGTAGAGAGTGGAAATTTGAGGAAATTTGGGGCGAGGAGATGGACGCGAGGTTCGTAACAGAGTCCACTGACGACGAAAAAGAACAATACTACGAGAACGTCGAACGAGCCCTCAATGCCTGCCCAAGATACAATGTGAAAATCGTTCTTGCTCATTTGAATGCCAAAATAGGTCGGTAGCCGGTTTTCAGGCACTACGCAGGTTCCCATAGTTTGCATGAGATCACTAATGACAATGGATTACGAGCCATCGAACTGGCAGCGTCAAAGAACTTAGTCGTTGCGAGTATCAGGTTTCCGCGTAAAGATATCCGCAAAGCAGCTAGCCGATGCCCTGACCAAATCTATAGCTGACACAACAGCATTATAAGAAATAAGATGGGCGGGAGGTTGTATTATTGAAAGAAACGAGTACGACATTTGTGTTGGCAGATCGCCGCCACTCCTCGAGCCTGATGACGGTACGAACGTACCGAAATGCCAACGCCGACTCAGATCACTATCTTGTTAGTATAATTTTCCGCGCGCGGATTGCTTTACGGATACGTATTGCATCCGCGGATCAGGTTCGAATCACCACGCTGCCGTACACATTGAGAACACCAGCAACACCTTTGGTCATGCGTTAAGATTCGCCCTCGAAAAGCTTGATGGGGGGAGAGTAAGTCCTGGGGCCAGAATTCCGGGTGCAGAAGAGAAATGGACACGCCTTGAGAATACTGTGATTAGTACTGCCAACTTCATCTTAGGCAGTAGTCCTAGAGATCGGAACGACTGGTTTGATGATGAGTGCAAACTAGCGACTGAACGTAAGAATGCTGCATGCCGGCCAATGCACAGTGTCATAGGACGCGGGTACGCGAGGAGAAATACGAAGAGCTCAGAAGTTCAGAAAAAAGACTCCACAGACAAAAGAAAATTGCCTGGGAAAAAACTTGTCTGTGAAATAAAGAAAAGTAGACAGCGAGGTCCGCACCAGGAGCGGAAGTTGTACCAAATAATCCGCAGTATGACGCGGTTCACACCACGCTGCACTTACTGCAAAGATAAAGAGGGTAATCTGATCATCGATCCTGAAGGCATTCTGAAGCGAGGGGAAGTGCACTTCAATGAATTGCTAAGTAGTCAGCTCACAGAAGAATTGGAGGCCCCACTAATGCCAGATCAAAACCAAATGCTGCCGCCACCAAGCATTGAGGAAATTTTAAAACCTATAAGACAACTCAAATCAAATAAAGCCCCCTGGGCTGACGGCATACCAGATGAGCTGATCAAACATGGAGGGACAACGTTACATCACGTAATTAATAAGATCCGGGTGCACTTATGGGAGCAAGGGGATACGCCGGAAGATTGGCGTCGCGGAATAATTTGCCCGTACATAAGAAGGGAGATATCACAGTGTGCAGCAACTATAAGGGTAAAACATTGGTGAGTATCGTCTATAAAATACTCTCATCTATCCTACAAGATCGGATAACCCCATACGCTGGAGTCATTATTGGTCAATATCAGTGTGGCCTCATCTCAGGCAAATCAGCCATTGATCAGATATTCACCCTTGGGCAGGCGATGGAAAAATGTCTGGAATTTAAGATTCCATTATATCATCTACTCGTTGACTTTAAGGCTGCCTACGACAACGTAGCCAGGGTAGAACTATATAATGCCATGAGTTCGGCATTCCAAACAAATTGATACGACTTTGACCATCGTAACTAGCCAAGTAAAAATAGCGGGATTGCTGTCCAAACCAATAAACATCTTTAATGGACTCCGACAAGGGGGCGGTCTGGACTGCCTCCTCTTCAACCTGGCGTTGGAGAAAGCAATCAGTGACTCTGGAATTACAAATAGAGGGACTATTATCATCAAGTCCAGCCAGATTCTTGCCTATGCAGGTGACACCAACATCATCGGTATATCCAATTCGGCCGTACAAGACTTCTCCACCCAGATCGAACAGGGGACACAAAAACTGGGACTACACATTAACGAGGGGAAAACTAAGTACATGGTGGCAACATTTGCGAAGAGAAGACCTGACGTTGGTCAAACCATCAGGGTAGCGGAGCACGAATTTGAAGTAGTTCAATCCTTCAACTACCTTGGGTCAATAGTATCAGCCGATAACAATATGGAAGAATCTGCGAACGGCTAATCAAACCCAATAAAGCCTAATATGGTCTATCAGGCTCTTAAAGTCCCGAAATTTATCCAGAACATCCAAACTACTACTGTACAAGACCATGGTTTTACCACCACTCATGTACGGATCCGAGACTTGGGTGCTTAATAAAAGGCACTTTGAACTCTTAGCGGCGTTCGAGAGGAAGGTCTTAAGGGGAATTGTTGGCCCCGTATGTGAGGGAGGACGATTCCGGAGACGCTACAACCATGAGTTATACGCGATCTACCTTAAAGCTAATGTTGTAAGAAAAATTAAGCTCGGTAGACTCCGGGGTGCGGGACACCTAGCTCGAATGAGCGAAGAGGAGCCTGACCGGAAAGTCCTTTGTGGCAGGATGTATGGAAGGTGACAGCGCGGCAGACCTTGTCTGCAATGGAGGGATGGCGTAGACCAGGTCGCCCAGAGCCTGGGAGTGCCAAACTGGATGACACCGACTTGAAATCGGGGCCGGTTGAGAGACTTGCTAAATAAGACCAAGACCGCACATTAATGAGGAAAAAACTAAGTAGATGGTGGCAACTTCTGCCAAGAGAAGACCTACCGTTTGTCAAACTATCAGGGTACCAGAGCACGAATTTGAAGTAGTGCAATCCCTTAGCTACCTTAGGTCAATAGTAGCAGCCGATAACAATATGGAAGAAGGAATACGCGGACGACCGATCAAATCCAACCCAGCCTACTATGGTCTATCAAGGCTCTTTAAATCCCGAAATTTATCCAGAACATCCAAGCTACTACTGCACAAGACCATGATCTTACCAGTACTCATGTATGGTCCGAGACCTGGGTGCTCAATAAAAGGCACTCTTACCCACGTTCGAGAGGAAAGTCTTAAGAATTGTTGGCCCCGTATGTGAAGGAGGACGATTTCGGAGACGCTATATCCATGAGCTGTACGCGATCTACCTTGAAGCTAACGTCGGAGAAAAATCAAGCTCGGTATACTCCGGTGAGCGGGACACCTAGCTCGAATGAGCGAAGAGGAACCTGCCCGGAAAGTCCTTCGTGGCAGGATGTATGGAAGGAGACAGTGCGGGAGACCTTGTCTGCGGTGGAGGGATGGCGTAGACCAGACGCCCAGAGCCTGAGAGTGCCAAACTGGATGACATCGGCTTGAAATCGGGACCGGTAGAAAGACTTACTAAATAAGGCCAAGACCGGATCCCGGTTGTAGTGCGGATGATGATGATGACGATGCACACCGCCAGCCCCGGCTCCAGAAAATTATCTTTTTAGAGCTAAAAAATATTTTACCACGGCCCAATTTCTTCACCCCTACAAATCTCAAATTAGATCCGCACTTGAATACTGTACACATGTTTGGGCTTCCGTTCCTAAGCATACCCTAGAGCTGCTTGATAGCTCAGAGACAGGCGGTTCGTCTGCACTTAAGTTACTTTGTAATTTATTTACATTGTAATAAATAATAAATAAATAACATAAATAAACCCCTATCACTAAAATACGTAGACGATCTTAAAAATATTGATTTTCAGGGATTGGAATATATTTCAATTAAAAGGTTTTTTCCAACAAAAAAGACAATCATCAATTAGAAAATTCGCACGACTGGAATAGAAATCAAACCTATAAGATGGAATTGAATGGGTAAATTTCCAGTATGTAAATCAACACATTGTTGACAATATTCATTGTTCGTCATTTGCCTGTGTAATTGCTTTGAAAAAAATACGGAAAGAGGATATTGAACTAAACTCATTGGGTAACACAGAACCAGTATGAAGTGGAATAGTAGTGACACTCTCAGTCGTGGTTAAAAAGGATTGTAAATGACGAGTATACATGGGATTAGTGTGATCGTTATTCGTCACTGGTGGTAATGATGATGATGATGAACAAATTGATTGCGGTTTCAACTTATCGTTAGATGATTATAGTACACAATCCGATGATAAGCAATGACGACGTAAGACTTATTTATTTTGTGTAATTTTGAATGTTCGAATTGATTATGTGGTGCATATTTCTAAACATGGGAAAGATGGGCTGGTTGATAATGATGACCACGGTGAAAAAGCCATTGTGTGTATGTTGGTTCTATCCGTCGTATTTTTCCGGATATCTGCTATCATAGATTTGATGCGCATGAAAGGTATTTGTTTTTTTGCCTTAGGGAGAACTTGCTCCCTTCGCTTTGAAAAAAATGCGCGTGTAGTGTCAGCCATGGAGCATACTTGATTACAAGTATGAACTGGAAAGCCGAGTTCATTGATTACTATCATACTTACTGTGTTTTATGGTGGTGTAACGTGAGAGCCTATCTAGGAAAGTGTCAATCATAGGGGGGCATAGAATTCTTGACGGTAAGCCAACGGGAAAGAGACCGACAAGACGGCCACGATGGAGATGGGAGGACAATGTTAGGTTGGACCTCGAGGAGATCGGATCGGATGGTTGAACGTGGAAGGAGAGCGCCCAGGACAGGGAACAATGGCGGAGTCGAGTCGGTGAGGTCATGAACTTTCGGGTTCCTACAGGCCAATAAATAGAACAGAATAGAATCTGTTGGAAACGCCTCAGCCCCACAACTCGAAGTCCAGTGAGATGGTGTAGAACGATACCGTAAGGAAGATGTGTCATGAGGTCAAGCTAAAGGACGCAGGACGTGTTGTATTCCAGAATACTACCCTTTATTAAATTTAACACTGAATCTCCTTACACATCCTTAAAAACTTCACTTAACATATATTACATTCTCACTTAATACATACCATTCATAAACATTCACAATATTGCCAGTTACAGCACATTTAATAACCTGCACCTTTTTATTCATTCAAAACATAGTAACTTTGATTTTCGTCCAAATTTTATTCATTGTTGTTAAAAGTCAGAGAGAAAATCAAATAGAAAAAATTCAGTTGAGATTTGGAAGTCAGAGAAACAAGTCAGAAGTCAGGAGTTCAGAAAAAGATAAATATAGAAGTTATTACAATAGAGAAGAAGTTATTAGTTCAGAAACAATAGAGACAATAGAAGAAAAGAATAAACAGAAAAATTCTGAGAGAAGATAAATTAATTAATTCCTGCGTTTTAATTAAGATTAAAAATAAAAGGTCCACGCTCTTCCCTCGAAAGAGGAAGCACGGCGCCGGACGACAACAGACGCGACTTGGCGAACGAAACAAAGAAGCGCAAGGCAATCGAAGAGATGTTCGCAATGTGTGAAGAGCTTCCAACGGAACCCAAAGAAGAAAAGTCCAAAGGAACTGAATTCTCGGTGCAACTATTCCACTGAACTTGCTGAATGTGTTTCGTTTCTTCAGACAATTTCCCGCGATAGCCGCCAATCTGAGAATGGGCATCAATTCACATTGAAAGTCAACTTCAGGCGCACAAATAAACATAGAAAGTCCTTCTTTAGCCGAACGACACGAATGTGGAATGCTTTACTTGATCGTATCCTCGTCGTCGTAATGTCCAGGGACTTAAGGCCAAAGTACATCGATACCTCCTTTCCTTGTCCACTTTCTCTCCTTCCGCTCTGACATTTAAGGGCACTTTAAAATTCCTTTTTATGCACGTGTAAAAAACTATATACACTTTATAGCTTGTTAAAGGATAGAAAATGTATTGCCAAAAGCGGCAACGTGGTATCCAACATTGTTTTTAAAATAAAGAATGACCTGCAACAGGGAGCGGTACTATCTCCAAAAGCCCTTTTGTGAGCGCGTTAATGTGAAAAAAAACTAGTGGTCAGTGGAACCAAGTTCTTCAAACTGCTGACGCGAAGAAATAGAACCCGATAATCACATGCAAATCAACTCGAAGAGGTCCCCACCTTCCAGGTAGTTGTAGAACATATTAAAGCAGCGCCATTGATGCTGGGCTGGGGGGTGGACGGGATCCAACATGGGCTCTACAGCAAGATCAGCCTGCTGATACAGAACGATCAAAACCGAAGTTGCACACTGATTGATTGAATCCCAGCACTTGTTAATTGATGTCTAATGAAAACTGCGACTCACACTGCATATGAAAGATGAGGCTCTCTCCTAAATTACTTATCCCCGTAAAATCTGCGGGGCCTGTACAAAGGGAGTTGCCTGTGGGTTTAGGGTCGATGAAACGGGAGTCGAGGGGTTGTGAGGCGCGAGTGTTGAGGAATGGGTGGTCATCTCTGCGATAACCAGAATCACCCACACCCGTGAAGATGTTGGGCTCGGTCCCAAGATATCTGAAAAGAATGGGGAAGGACGTATCTAAGGATAGTGTGGACAGGGTTAGTTCAATTGTTCTCTAACTACTTGGATGGGGGGATGGTGGGAAAGAAATCGTACAAGGCCGGTAGGTCTTGAGTGAGATACTAAACGCAGATCACGTCTTTGGCGTCTGATAATCTGCGCTTTGGTCGGTGTGTATGTATGTGGGACTTATCTTCCTGATCTGCGTGCGACGTATTTATACCGTTTCCACATTCTGATTCGGCGTTTCGTTTCCGTCCGTTCCAACAAAATGCAAAGAAAAATAACTAACATCGGTCTAAATGGTGATAATCTCAGATTCTGTAACATGCCAAAGCAAAGTTAAAGGTGAAATATAAAACAAAGGGACCAGTACATGAATAAAACAAAAAACATGCTAATTGTCTACCTATGTTTTCCAATGTTTGTGCATTATATTATGTAACTTTTCAGTTTGAATTTGAGTTTAAATTTTGTTTTGTATCTAAATATCACTTCCAGCAAAAAAGACGGTATCCTTTCCAATGTATTTCATAATTCATTGTTTACGTTTCCAAGGCTCAGCAGCTAAAAAACAAATGTCCTAATAAATTTCTTAGTATTTCTTTCCTTTTTTCGGTTTGCTTTTGTTTCTGCTATAATTTGTTTGGTGCTTTAGTATTTATCGAGATGAAAAAGCTATAAAAAATAGTTTTCACATAGTTACAATACATTTACTTGTTTTAATAATTTGTTTCTTCCAATTGTTTGTTTTGTTTATATATATTGTATTTATATGTGTTATAATTTTTCTTGTAATAATTTTTTTAAATACAATAATTGGTTTTTACTTTCTAAAATTCTTAACTAGATCATTACAGTTAAATTAATTGTTTGTTTCTTATATTTTTGCATTTTTTTTCCTTAAGACTTATGCTTTGTTTTAAATAAAATTTCATTTATAGTATTTATTTATACTTTAGTCAATATTCTAAAAACAAAGAATAAAGACAATTTGACAAATTACAAATTCACATCATATAGAATTATTTGTACATACACACACATGTCCCTTGTCTGTATATAATTATACACGTAATATATAATATTTATATGCGCATATATGCAATACAAAAAGAGTAATTTTTAAATAAACTTTGAAAATTTTCTACAATGTCACACAATGGAGTTTGCGCATATTTTTGTGGTAAGAAAAATGTACAAGGAAGGATTGGTTGTGGCGGTTTTGGTTAGAAAATAAAAAAGAAAGTGTTTGTGGCTCCTTTTTTTTTTAACTATGTTCTACGATAGTCTGTACCCTTAAAGGTGCCGGTTATCGATGGCAGACTTAAAAAGTATGGTATATCTTACGGTCTCGATTTTATTTAATACATTTGACAAACTATTAATTTGTATTGTTTAATAATCACAGGATCCTTAAGTTTGTTAGAATGTATCAACGGCAATCATCCGAAAACCGTCCTTTTAGTAACCACTGAAGAAAGGATAGATGAACAAAATTGTATCCTTTCTATTCAACGTATCAGGCGGTTGGTTGTTGATCACGAGGCATAATACGAGTAATTAGATATTTATAAATCTGGAATTGTCTGCTTTTAAATTAACTCATGGACGTCGTTTCGATCGTCGAATCCTTCCAGATCGACGGACTGTATCATTCCACGTGATAAGGCGTATTCTATTAGGGCCAAGTGGCAAAACACATACTGATCAGGCATTTGTATCGAATAAGCTCGCTGTGAACGGATTTTTTCAACAGTTCCTCTAATATCTGCAGTTCCAACGTCTTCTAGGCGCGATATGCATATATCTAACGTTATAAAGGTTCCTGTAATAAGGAAAATTAAAGAGAAATATTATATATATATATATATATATGTATACTATTAATGAGAATAAGTAAACTAAACAAGTAAATACAAATTAGACATTGATTTGTTAAGTAAAAGGACTGTTGTCAAAAGTGTTATCGACTATTCAAACCCGTGGCCAAGCGATAGCCTAATAAGTTGAGTTTAGCGGGCCGACCACCCCATTTATTGGGTTAATTCAAGCAACTAAGTTACAAACTAGAGAGCTTAAGAACTATCTTAACTAAGCTTAATCTAATGTAACCAGGACAAATTAAGAAGGCATGAGAAGGGGCGAGAGGTGGGGGCAGGTTATAGTAAAGTGTAGAAGCGCTGCTTAAGATTGGTGGTGAGAATGGTTTAGAAGACGGTGCTTGAGAGTATGGGTAGAGAGGTCGAAGTCAAACATGGTGGAATTGGAGTTGACATTCCTCAGCATCCGCGAAAGGGTTCGTTGAGACCATAAGAGGTCCGGTGGGGCGGAATATAGAGAAGGCGGGGATTACGCGTATTTCGAGGATTTGTGTTCAGAGGAATTAAGTTAAGGAGGTAGGCGCAGTGGACCGAGCTGGAGAGGACCCGATGAATGAACATTATGTCAGCCACGATCCTGCGCTCCTCAAGGGTTCTGAGGTTGATTAATTTGAGGCGGTTAATGTATGGGGAAAGATTAAGCAGGTCTCTCATCCTAGCCCTCGGAGAGCGAACCGGAGGAAGCGACGTTGAATACTTTCGATTCTACAGATATTTTGTGGGGAACGAAGTATTGTACCAAACACGGGCACTAGGTTCTACTTCGTCCTCACCGATTTAATACAAAGTTCCGCTGACGCGAATCACCAGAGATATCCAAGGAAGCCAAGAGAGTCTTTGGCGGATTTATACGTTTTTCAAGTGTTCCGCCGAACACTGCTTGCCGCAGAGAAAAACATACATACACAGAGCGAACGCGGTTACAAATGAAACACCAACAAATTTGTTTTTAATTTTTATTTTAATCGTAGTTGTCTATTATTATTTGGAATTATAATCTTCGCTGCTTTTCTTACGAAATAAGTGCCGAGTAAGTTACCGAAAAGAACGTTCTTATACTATCTAAATAAACACATTGTAGGCGAAAACAAATCAACTCACACTTAATACGACACATTTTTACTTTTAATGACACGAGAAGTATCAAGGATTCTTGGCGCGGATTAACTACCTCGGCGGGGTTCTCTGGTCTCCTCACTGTACGGATATTCGATATATCCTTCTCGTCCCGGTGACGATCAGAATCTCACTAACTATCTGCCCTCAACAATATCCTGCTCACACAGATACCCAGATTCAAACTGGTATCTGTATCTATCCGGAAAATATTCCCTATTTGCTCTGCTAACAGAACTTCCGAATTTCTGTTAGCAGCATGTTATCACATCCCCCGGGATATTTTGTAGTTTCCTGAAAGGGGAAAGTCATCTTTGCATACATCATTATTATCGCTGATAGAATTTCATTTCCACGGCCTTCTGTTTGCACAGAACATCTGGCGCCCAGACCAGAGATATTCGGCGATTGTTTTGACGTGCAGTCCGTGGGTCTTATTTGAACTTGGTACCCGGAATCGAAATCCATTAGATCTTTATAATGGTGCGAAATTCTGGCGTGGCCGTGGGACCGGAGTATTGCCTTTGTTGGCTTAACTCCTCATAAATTATCGGATATCTCGTTGAGATATATTCGATTGCGATAGGTCGTGGCTGCCTTCTGTTGTTCAACGGATTTGGGTGGTCCTTGCGTTAGATTACCCGCACGTGCATCCGTTGATCGGCTCATTCTTTGATGATAGCAATTCTTTTGTATTGAATTTCGGAATTGCCGGTTCGATGAGATGTTCCTGGGCGCAGGCAGCATGTATGGCATTTTGGGAATTGTTTTTTTTAGGAATAGAACGCATGGATGTTTATACCTTTGTTTCAGGCATGAAGAGTTATAATTGTTGAGCTTGACCTAAAAAGCTTTGGGGACGTTCAGTTCCTTGCTTTTTGGTGTCGGTCTCAACGTTGGCTGCGAGTTGCAGGCCCTATCGTGGGACTTTGGGGCACGCGTCTGTGGGCGCGTGCAACGCTCTCAGGTAAGTAAGTTCTTTGAAGGTAGGAACCTTACCTGCGCAGAATTGTGCGTTCGTAGAACGCTACAAGTCCAAACACCGGTTATTTTCAGTCGGCAAAATGTTCTCTTTATTTTATTCGCCGATAGTTATTTTTGTAGTTAATTAACCAAACATGAATTAGAAGTCACTTACAAATATATTAATTTAAGCATTCTCTTGCATCGTTCGAACGTACACCATACACAAACTATGTAACTCTCCACACTATAATACTAACTATTACGAAGGTAATATTACAAAATGTCACTATTATGATTTAAATGAAAACACTGTGGGGGGGGGGGGGGTCCTCTATTCTACATGAGAAACAACCCACAATTCCAACCAACATTTCCTACCTAATTTCGACCGCCCTTCAGCGCGTCAAATCAACCCCATTTCCCCCTACTTACCTGTTCAAGGACACATAGCTAAACTCATTGTACCACGCAGACAATGCATAAATGAGTTTAGCTTACCTTTTTTGCCATACGGCAACTCGTGTCCATGTCGATTAGCGACAACCAAATCCAGCCGGACGAAGTTGTCGCATCATTGCAGATCTGCTTGGGAAATTTATCACCACATTCGATTGAATCACGTGATAATATTTCCCTAGCGTTACTTCGGCTTTTCTCCAGACACTTCATTCCCTGGGGATCAATGTTCTCTTTTTGCAGGTGAATATCATCAGCTCAATTCCCCTCTCTTTCTGAGTTCTGTCTTCGTATGGATCAATGTACACTGAACTCACCATACTACCGAATCAGGTCAATGGGTTCCGCTCAGAACTACATTGATTCATGCACATACAACCAAATCCTCCCCTAGGATAATCGTACATCGTGTTTCTGTTCTCTTATTGTCCCGCTCTCTTCGATCATCAGATTACCGATGTAACCTACCACACATCGAAGGACGTGGCAGTGAGAGAGCAGAAGTATGTTCTCTTTTGGTTGTATCCAATTTCTTCCCTTTTCAAGTCAGTCGATTAACGTGTTTAACTAGGGGAGGTGGCGTCGCTAATTGCCGCCGCGTGTGCATGCTCATGCACACGCTCGTCCGCGGACATCCGAATTTTATGTGAAATAAGTCGTTTCAACCAGTACGTTGTGTGGTTGAACGTGACGATTAACAATTATTAGAAATATTATCTGAGTTATGTGTTGTGTGACCGCATCGGAATGTTCTCACTAGTGAATATTTTCAATAAATTAAAACGCTTGCTGGCAGTGCTATCTGTTATCTTTTTTATTGATTACTTTGGTGTCTTAACTCACTTATTCGAATTAGACTTCAATCGTTTATTTATCTATCCACTCGAAGGAGATGTCGTCCAATATGCGCATCGGATTCGGTACAACCAGGAAGTGGACGCGCGTCCCATAAATGTTTACAATTACACATTCCTCAATAAAGGTGAACATAAATCGATGCCGCATTTTGAGAGACGAATGGCTATACGACAAACCTGGGGTTACGAGCAACTCTTTTCGGACGTGAATATTCGAACAAATTCTTCCCACGGGTCGATGGGAGATATAAGGAATACGTGCCGTACGTCGGCACATCTACCCTTATACCCCGACAACACGACTCCGGGTTTATACGCGTCCCGCAGCGCTGCGGGACGCGGGAGAAAACCCGACCGGCTCGGTCAGTGGATGGAATGAGACTCAGCGATATTAAATCGTTATTAATAGAACTTCGGCCAGTGAAACCGGTTCTCTCAAATTAGGGTACACATGTATGCGTGAGCACCGGTTCATTCATGGGACGAAACCATTAGAACGAATCTAAAACAAAGAAAGGGCAAAATGTGCATCCATGCGACGTGAGTTCAGCTAAGCAAACAAGCCGAATCTCATTGGATGCTAATTGTGTCTTTGTTTGCTCATGCCTCGGGAAATTAAAAGACAAAGGGACCGTATAGATCGTTGTCTAGGATGTGCATCGCGGCTAAATAAATAGACGACGATGCTTCAAAGAAATGGTGTTAAGACAAAAGATGGGAGGGCATCATAAAAGTCTTAGATGAGTGATGCCCTTGTGTAAATAGACGAATAGACATTGGGAAAAGGTGCTAATGGGTTGCGATACTTTATACAATGAAAGTTGTATATCGTATCTTGGGTCGGTGGCCGAAACGAATCCCTTACTTGCATTTGTATATGCGGGGTAATTTGTTGTAGGAAACGGATTCTATATTTGCATTGTTTATGCTTTGAATTCAATCCGGCGGCTATGCGCGAAGTCGATGATTGTTTGGAGATTCAAACAAAGGAGCATTTCTGGGTAAAGTGCTTGCAGCTGTATCGATAGTTGGAAGTCATTGCGAAGCAATTCAGATGGCTACACAATGACGGTTTGTATAACATCTATGCCAATTGTATATGGCATCTAAGGCGACTCAAGTGTCGAACTCTAGTGTGAGTGTTTACACTAAACGAAAATTCGGTTCTTGGTCGGTAATGCAGAGATGCATTTACGGCTGCATGAATGCTCTTGTAGGAGAAATTATTTACAGGAATTCCTAGGTAATGCGTATGTATGATTGGGTTCTGTGATAAATTTGGATAGAATTCTTATGGGGAATTCTTTTTGGATTCGAATGAATGAATGAAGGTAAGAATTCTCTTCCAAAAGCTTTTAAATAAATAAATTTGATAAGCTTGATGCGTGAAGCATTTACAGGTGCTAATGCGATGGCATTAGCAGGAAATTATGAAAGTTGGGTGGCAGTTATGGAGGTTATTCGGGTAAGTAGCAGTGGGGTTTGGCGGAACTGCCACAATTTTGTGGGCTGGTTTAGGAAGGGGATAAGGCTAGTAGCATATTTAAGCAGTAGACGCATGAGAGTAAGGTAAAGGGATCGAGTAACGTAAGGGTCGGACAATTCCTTGGACCATCGTTTCACGAATATGAGGGCAGAATTGGCTTTCCGAATCATCTCATCAATGTGAGAGAGGAAATTAAGGTCCCTGTCGCAAAGGATACCAAGATCTCGAATACATTGGACAGTGGTCAGGGGTTGGTTATGAAAGGAATAGGAACGTGAGGATGAGTGAACACGCTTACGGGAGAAGGTTATAGATTGGCATTTGGCGATGTTAAGTACAAAACAATTTTTGTCAAGTCGAGAAGCCGTCAAGGTCTCATTGCAGCAGTGCAGAATCAAGAGGTGACTCGATGATCTTATATAACTTGGTATCATCAGCGAATAGAGACAAGCTGGAATTCTGAATGACCTTATCAATGTCATTAGTCATCATCATCATCGGGATCCGGTCTTGGCCTTATTTAGCAAGTCTCTCCGCCGAAAAAATCGACTTCAGCAATTCAGGCCCGAAGCCGGGGGCAGATTGTGAGATATTTTGTCGAATGCTTTACTAAGGTCGAGACCATATCGACCTCGTAACCGTCCTCTAGCGCTGAGAGTGTAAAGGAAGTGAACTCAACGAGGCTGGCTGTAGTTGATCGGCCATTGAGAAAACCATGCTGCCTTGGTGAAAAAAGATTTACAACGAAAACTAAGAGATTCGTATAGAATACTTTCGAAAATCTTGGGTAAGTGGGATAAGTTTTGTGATGGGGCGGTAGTTCGCGACATCGTTTTTTGGACCCATCATGTGGATGGGGGTGATGAAGGTGGCTTTCCAAATGTGGAGGAATATACCTTGAGAAAGTGAGCGATTGAAGATCAGTGAGAGGGGAGCATAGAGAACGGATGAGCATTTCAACAGGAGAATTGCAGAGATACCATCAGGGCCTGGTATAAGCTCGTCTTTGAGTTGCAGTAACTTAGATTCAATTAAGGACGGATCAAAGGAGTTGTGGTGCAGGGGCCCGAGGGAAAAGTTAAGTAGATAGTTGAAGTATAACGGGTCAGGAACAAAGGAGTCATTAGTGAATGACTGATTGAAGTGAGTGGCGAAGAAGTTAGCAGTAGTAACAGGATCAGATGAGGTATGATAATTTAAGGTAAGCGACATGGGGTAACCGTCGGACATACGTTTATAATTGACGAACTGGAAGAGGGTTTTGGGGTCTTTTTTGAGATTGGTCTGAATTTTGGCAAGATAGTTGCGATAAAGTGAGTTAAAAATTACGTGAATTTGAAGTAACAGCCAAAAAAGTTGGAGTAGTCAGGTACAGTTCGATTTCGAGAGACCCATTACTTATTCCTTTTGTTACGCAGGGAGCGAAGCTTCTGATTGTACCATGAAGGAGAAGAGGTTGATGTTCTTTGTCTAGAGTAGGGAACGAACAGAGTGTTACACCTCGCTTTACAACCCCTCTCAAACAAGCTAACAATCATTTTGCACACAATGCAATTCGCACCTCCCAAACAATCCAATACACGCCTTTTCCCCACAGCAATTAATTCATATCATATCATATTATTCATAATTACTCATTTTATTCCTTCCGACGCAAAGCGCTGGCGAGTGGACTCGGAAGAAGGTCACGAGAAAAGGGGGTGATGGTGATTTATAGATGTAAGGACGAAGGGGCTGGGTGAGACAGATGTACTGATAGGGTCTGTTGTAAAGATGAGGTCAAGTTTCGAACGTTGCTGATATGAGAGAGAAAAAAATCGTCTAGTAGATCAATGAAGAAACATTCCTTGAATTGAAATTGCCCGTATGTGAGAGGGGACGATTCCGGAGAGGCTGTAACCGTGGGTTGTACGCGATCTGCCTTGAAGCTAACAGTGTCGGAAAAATCAAACTCGATAGACTCCGGTGGGCGGGACACCTAGCTCGAATGAGCGAAGAGGAGCCTGTCCGGAACGTCCTTTGTGGCAGGATGTATGGAAAGTGACAGCGCGGCAGACCTTGTCGGTGATGAAGGGATGGCGTATACCAGGACGCTCACAGTCTGGGAGTGCCAAACTAGATGACAATGGCTCGAAATCGGGACCGGTGGAGAGACTTGTTAAATAAGGCCAAGATGGTTGTAGTGCCGATGATGATGATGAGGCTCCGGTTGTTACGGACTTCACGTGCATGGCCTCACCCAAAACCCCAAAATACTCACAAAATTCCCCTCTCTACCACTCCATTTATAATTGCGTCAAGTAGTAAATTTGCATAAACTACTTTATGCAAATTTACATAAAAACAATAATAAAAAATAAAGGCGTTGGTGTTGTAATAAAAATAAGACGTCAAAGCGGAATAAAAATTAGAAGTCAGTTGAAAAAAGATTGAACCAACGACGGTATACGCTTACCATTGAATAAAAGCATTAATTAACGACGACACGCGAATACGAGTGAACTAAAGTTTTGAATAAACGAGTGGTAACCCGATTTATAACTTAACCGCGTATATCCGCTGCGAGTGGTAACCCGTCTAATAAATAATCCGCGAACGGACTGCGAGTGATTAAATAAATAAATCAAGACTAACGAAGATATCAGGGAGATCATGAATCCCGCACCCCCTGCAACTAGAAACCAGAAGCGTCGACCAACGAAGAGGTCCGACGCCACTCCCAAGTAAATCGTAATAACCTATATTAATATATATTAATTGACGACACCAATTATAATAGAACACATCCACTTTAATTGTTAAAAATCTATAACAGTAGGAGGGCTTTTACGAGAGAGGCATTATGAAGTTACTTTTGAAATATTGTAATAGGAAATTATAGTACAAAAATATTTGGCCCAAGTCGGATTACCCAAACAATGTTAAGCAATCATGAAATAAACATAAAAATAGAGATCTTTTTCCCCAAATGAATATTAACATTTAAAAAAAGATAGAAGTAACTATACCGAGAAGACTTTTGTGATAGAATTTATGGTTAACAATAAAAACATATAAGGGAAAGACCTTACGTCCGCAGGCGGTGACCAGAATTCAAAAAGCATAAGAGTGTCAATCGAGATGCTTGATCAACATATGGGGGTTCGCACTAAGGTGAATCCGGTTAATGGTAGGGAAGGTCCCGAAGGTTAAGTATTAGGTGATGGTAGGCGTTGCGTGTAACAGTCTCCGCTCGAGATCAAGATATATGAGAAAGACAACTACTGGAGATCGGCGCCATTTAAAAAACGGCCTTTTCTTCTGCTTCTTGTGTTGTAAGAATGGCCGACTTAATAATCAATCGGAGCATCTATTACAAAAAAAACCAGAATTTTTATCATATAAGATTATATATTCACCTGTCCGTCCGATGCCGGCACTGCAATGTACAACTATTGGTGGACCTCTTGGATGGCCAGCCCATGTATCACCTAAAGCCTTAACCATTTCAGCTTGTTTGTCGCGAACTTTTTGTAAGAAATTCAACATGGCTAACGCTGAACTTGGAACTCCATAATCTGGCCAACTCGTAAATTGCCAATGTGAGACATTTCTCGTTTCTTCAGTCTGAAATTAAGTTATTTAATAAATCATAAATTATATTTATTTAATCAAATCATTTCATTTTTTTAAATATCATAATAATACCTAGCTACAAAAAAAAGGACAGATGAAAATAAATACCTACACACTTCCAGAAGTCTTCCCATTGACCAAATTAATCCGAACGGGAATAGAATCAAATTGCGAGCGTTCAACGATTTTTTAACCTGAATACTGCCTCTTACGGTTGTTATGTTCAAAGATATATCTAATAACATTGATAAATTTGGAGAACAATCATTTTCTATCATTTACTGGGCAGCAACTTGAAACTAATTCTACTATTCTCTGGTAATAAAAGGGGGAATGATGGAGCACTCGAGACATCGTCAATTTTCCTCTCACTCGTCGACATACCGGTGATTGCCCTCAATGGAAAAAAAAGCCAATGGCATCGCAACCCTTATAGTGTTAAACTTGCTGAGATTTCAAGTTCTGCAACCTGACATAAAGCCTATAGCGAGAGCGGGTCCCCTCAATGCTATTTTTCTTGGACGGGTCTATCAGGAACCTCTCCGCACCCCATAACCCTGCAAACAGCTGACATGAATATTTAATTTCGAGCTGTCAAAGTTGACAACTTTTTCTTTCTTCGTAAGCTTTTGGCGACATAGGGTTAGCAATTGTAATCCAGAAAAATCGAATTAGGCAGTAGAAATAAAATAACTAGTTCGGATAAAGGACCATTCAACGGAGTTTCATTTGCTGGAGAACAACAGTTGGTGTTTCAAAGCAAGGTAATCTTTCCTCTTACATTTGCAGTCATTGTTGCAGCCAAAGCAAGCCAACGTCGCTGCACGCCAGGAGACACCATTGTTCCTCTTCCCCACGGCCCACCAAAAGATCCAATTGTTGGTGGAAGTTGCGTTCGACGCTTGTGGAACGCAAAGATTTGGTTCTTCGAGCCGGATCCAGTCTGTGGATCCAATCCACTGCTGCTAGTTTGCAGTGTAATAAAGAGGTGCTCAAAGTGCAGCTACCAACCTTCGCCAAGTTCGCGGTGCAACCAATCGCAAGTATAAAAATCCAGTTGGAACTTAACGGAAATCCGTCAGCAACAACTAAATGCCGGCGTCATCGACCAACGCCAAATCGAAAACGGCAAAGGCCGCATTGGCCGAACGTCGAGGCCTGACCACAATGGAAGCGGATCGCGAACGCCAAGATGATGCACCCTGTCCAGCCGAAGAGCAGAGCAATGACCAGAATTGCAGCGCAATGACAGCGAAGTCGACGATGACAACGGCTGCATTGGCCGAACAGCTCATCGCGGCCCAGTTTGCCGCACATGAGAATATGATCTCAATAAGAGAGGGCCACCGGCGCTGGCCACAGTGGAGGCGCAAGAGCGCGGCCTCCAGTGGGCTGGGATGAGATTCGGAAGCGGCATGAACAACTCATATGTCTGGTAACTCCATGGACGACTGTCATCCAACGCTATTTTGAAGGCTGAGGAGACATACCTTGCCGAGGCCACAGAGCTTGCTGAGGCAAGGCACGTCGACCGTCCGACAGCTTACAAGACTACGGCGGACACCTTTTATCAACCACAAAATCGATTGCCGCCATCGTAACCATCATTGTGGGCCCGGGAACTCCTTCCACACCTGGCATGCGTATGCCACCTGGCCATCCATCCAGACTACCATCACGAATGATGCCCCCGGAACACACAACCCATACGGACAAGAAATATGTGACGACAGACACCGAAAAGCCAGCCAAGGCAGCTGCTGTCGAAAGCAAGTCAGCCAAAGGAGGAACGGCCGAGAAGAAAACCGATCCAAAACCTACAACTAACGCCGCCAAGGACATCAAGAAGGTTCCAGAAGCAGTGAAAGAAGTGCAAACTGCAGCAGCACCCGTCGCCGCTAAAGCGACACTACAAAAGAAGGCTGATTTCAGCAAGAAGACACCAGCAGCTGCCTGTGCACCAGCACCAGCGAAGAACGATGCCAAGAAATCCGATGCACCCAGCCAAGGAAAAGAGCCTGCTGCAGAGAAACCCGCCGAGCAAGGCAATGATGCCCAACTACCGAGGCTCAGTTCGGGCTCGACCGAACCTCCCCAACTAAGGCGAACAGCGCCGATCAAGAAGTCACCGCCGAACAAGCGGTTAAGGAACCGCACACACTCCCAGTGAGTATGCACTAGCAGCCCGCCGACCAGAGCGCCGCCTGCCCAAAGCTCAACCCGGCCCATGTCCCGACGCTCGGACCAACGCCTAAGCCCCAACGGAAACCGATGCCGCTAACGTGTTGTGGGGCACAACTTCACATGGCCGTTCCTCGTGGGTTGCGAACTTACAACTCCGACACAAAGGAACTGGTCCACCTTGAACATAATTCAACGACCACTAACAACGTATACAAAACGCTTCAAGACCAAGCAGTAGCTATGGCAACTACAGGATCCGTGCCAGATCTAACGCCAGTGCATTCCACGACTACGCCATCAACTGGCCAAGCAACAGTATCAACCAACAATGTCCGCAGCGACAGGGACAAACCACAGAGTCCGGTTAATAGCCAGTCTTATCAGCAACATCAATTGCAACAGCAACAACTATAGCAGCAGCAGCAACAACATTCACCAGGAAACGGCCTAGGAGCAGGCCAAACGCATTTGTCAGTCACCGACCCATCGGTGATGTCGAACAACATACCAGCCAATTGTAATTCGCTGCACAACTCTGATGGAAGTCTTCCATCAATCGGTGGTCTCTTAGGAACTGTCAGGGGTCCAGGCAACCGACCAGACACACCGGATGCCCAAACTCCGGCCAATAGCCGAAATCATCAAGGACGACCGCTACCACATGTAGCCTCTCCAATAGGGTTAGGAGAGAGCAATGCCCCGCTTGGCGGGCGGCGCTCCCCACCATCTAGGGATCAACCGCATCCCAGCCAACCAGCACGCCTCTCAGTAATTCAGAAGAGACGGTACTTCACTCAGCCCAGCAGGCACTGGGTCCGCACTTGTCATTCCGCCAGGACCCGCGGACGGTGCCATGGAAGAAGCCGCACCAGACTCAACGTTGCGGCCTCACATGCCAAAGGCCGTATCCCATCGGTAAGTCTCGATGCAGTACTTTCGACCACCAACCATTACGTGGTCATAGATCGTGGGTTGCGAACTTACAACTCCAACCCCGATCAAATGGTCAGGTCTGCAACCCAGGGTACCGGACACCTGCGAGGGAAAACTCGTCGTCACCAATCCTTCACCCGTCACCAATTCAGGGCGGACGGCTCTGTCCAGACCTCCGCATCACCAGAAGACCGCGGCCCTGGGCCACCGTCCTCTGGAACCAAAGGGTTCGACACTGAATGGCGAAGGCGGGCGGAGTCTGTGTACTCGGCCATCATCGCCCAGGACACATAAGTCTGACCTCCCTCCTGGCCCCACTGTCGACATGCCACTCACGACCTGAACCGCCGCAAGGACAACGGACAATCGAAGAGCCGGGAGCCTGGCCGCCCAAAGGCTTCAAGGCAACACACAGCTACTGCCACAATAGACCAAGGAGTATCCAATGCCCGCCTGGCGAGCGGCGCTCCCCAGTATCCAGGGACTGACCGAGTCCCAAGCGCAGCATCCGACTAAGAGCTGCGGTCTCACACGCCAACGACTGCATCTAGCCGGCCGCTAACTTCGGACGGGCGCCAATGGGCGCAGCACTCGTCACCACCACTTGTCTCGATGTAGTGAGACCAATCACCAGCCAGCACGTGGTCACTAATCGCGAACTTACAACTCCAACCCAGATCACGTGGCCAGTTCCGTGAACACCGAAGATAACGGCCTCCAGCGACGAAAGGGACCAATCAGCATCTTTCCACTGGAGGAGGAACCCCCAACCAAGCTCCCGACGACCATCCCCTGGAGCCAGATGATTCGCCAAGGATGGGCGAAGGCGGGCGGAATGTTGCGGATTCGCAATGGAATGCAGCCATTCACAAAATAACAAATGGCAGCAAACAGCTGACATGAATATTTAATTTCGAGCTGTCAATGTTGACAATTTTCTCTTTCTCCGTAAATTTTTAGCGACATAGGGTTAGCAATTGTAATCCAGAAAAATCTAATTAATCAGTAGAAATAAAATAAGTAGTTAGGATAAAGGCCAATTCAACGGAGTTTCATTTGTTGGAGAACAACAGTTGGTGTTACAAGCAAGGTAATCTTTCCTTTTATGTACATTTGTAGTCATTGTTGCAGCCAAAGCAAGCCAACGTCGCTGCACGCCAGGAGACACCATTGTTCCTGACGTCATCCCCACAGCCCACCAAATAATCCAGTTGTTGGTGTGTTGGTTCTTTGAAATATGGAACGAGTATTGAAGAAATTTTGTGTGTGACTGTTTATCGTTGCAATGGAAGTTTTTACGTCATTGTTTTCCTCGAAGGGCAATATCCAAGAACACGGTATCAAACCACTTCGGATAGTTCTCCCTATTTTTATTTCAGCCTTTTTTACCTTCACTGTACTTCTTTTACTGCATACGGGCTATATTTTTATACTACAGTGGCATTCATAATTCTTTTAGCGTCCACTATAAAAGCTATAATGAATAAAAATAAAATGGGTATTCGCAGGTGGACACTGTCAAGACGAGTTTACCCCTTACTCACTACAATATTAAGACATAGTGCATTCTGCACTTGGCGCTGCGTATGCTTAGTGGTGCAAAGAAGCGCGAATAGAACTTTTCGGCCCAAAACCATTCACACAATAGGAAGAAGATCACATTATCCATCCTCAAGTTCTATAAGGTTAATATAAATTAAAAAAATCCATCGTCAGACCCGTGAGCGTCAAGAGGCTTTACATTGGCTCCTAATTTTTATCACGAAGATTATATTCCGGAAGACAGTTTACAATTCTTACATTTTAAACAATTATCAAATAGAAACCTTGTATCTTCATCAGGTTCTTAATTGATCCATAAGACAGTTTAAACAATCGTTGAATAGAAACCTTATAATTCCACCAGATAATTAATTGGTAAATGAGTGTTAAACAAATAAAATAATTATTATTTTAGTGAATTACCTTAAGATTTTTTAGTTCTAATGAAGCTACCGTGTAGTCCTCATTAGTTTCTATGCTAACTGTTTGCACTTGAAAGTGTCGAAATTCGCAGAAACTATTTTCAGATGGTTCCCAATATTGACCACATTTTATTTTACCCCGCTCCACCACTCGTGTTGTCATCACTATTACTAAACAATGTTGCTCCCAAATCATTCTCCAAAAATCATGGGATGTCTTTGGTAAGGGACCTGAAAGTAAAATAGAATAAATAAAACTATCTAAAGCTCAGATCATAACATTGAAAACTTTACTAAGATTATCCCTCGCCCAAAAAAAAATCCATCAGCAAAGTGTATAAACAAAACTTCTTCAGTTAACATCATACTCACATCCTGATGCTAGTTGATGTTCTTTGAAGTAACTTAAGAGGAAACTATGTAGTCACTTATTGATTTTCAGAAGAAGAACTATTTTACAGCCCATTCAATCGTTACAAATGGGAACGACATTATTTGGCTCTGCATGGACTACTGTTCATACATTTATGTTATGTTGTGCTCACCATTTTCGTACAGAAATAGCTTACAAATGAGTTCATAAAAGATAGCTTCGTACTTATAAAGAAGTAAAGAGGATGTCAATGCATCCAAATGGCAAAATTGAAAAGTTCATCATTTCAAAAACGAGGTTATTGTGTCTTGGGGAAGTTGTTAATAACTTCCGAAAGGCTTTATATAAACTTTGAGAGATAACCCCAAATTAATTTGTACACGATTTATAGATGATTCATAAGTGAGACGAGACTAATTTAGAAATTCAATTGAAATGTAAACCGTAAAATACCATATAGAGTACAAACGTTAAGGACTCAATTCCATGAAACGCGTGGAACACTTTTATAAAAAAACGCCATTTCCAGTGCAAGCCTTTCTAATACAGAATCGTCAATTAAGCAAGTACAGCGCAGTAGCCAGATAAATAATAGAAACAAGAGAAACCGCGACACCAGCACTATCTAGTGATTTCTGCAGGGATCTTTTTGGTAAAATGTTCCGACAAATTTTAGCACAACGAATTACACCTCCAGCAAGACGATTGTTTTTTATTTGCGTTAGATTCGCAGTATAATAGAGCAATAGGAGCAATAGGAGTTCATATCTGAAATTTGATTGATTAATCTTGACGTACAAGTCCTAGTCTAACCGCCAACGAAACAAACGTGCGCTTCTACCTCGTGATCAATTGTGCAATCCGTATCTTAAGTAATCACAAGATACCCGACTGCATTATCGGTTCGGGCGACAAGCTTTCTGTGGGATCCACAGTATACAAACGAATCTGCACACACGGGTCCGAGTGTAGTGCAATGTTATCTGTGGGATCCGAAGCAATCAAATGGAGCGCCACACACGCGTCGTAAATGCTGGCTAGATATAGCCGGACTGAAACTAGCTGGACATAAGACGGAGGCAGTTTAAATAAGCAGCCGCAAGAAAGTTGAACACCTTGATTAGGAAATAGAAGGACAAATAATCAGATCCAGTCCCAATATTAAATATCTTGGTGTTATCCTCGACAGCAGGTTGAGCTTCAAAGAACACTTGAGGAAAACGAGTGAAAAAACGGCAAGAGTACGCAAAGTTTTGACGAGACTGCTACACTAAGAGTATACTGTGCATTCCGAACTGTATCCGAAGATGCCATAAATGTTTTGGCCGGGAGGACACCACTTGACATTGCAGCTAAAGAAAACGCTGCATTGCATAAGATCTCCCAAGAGAATCGTCGGAGAATGCGGCCACAATTAGAGCTCTCAAGTCTAAGAGAATGGCAACGAAGGTGGGATTCTTTCACCAAAGGAAGATGGACCCACACCATGATACCTGATGTAGAAACATGGGTGAAAAGAAAACAGGCGAGCTGAACTACCACCGGCTGATATCAGGACATGGATTCTTTCGGCAATACTTGCACAAGTGGCATCTGGCATCTCGGGGCGCCGTATCGGCGCTATAGATTCGCCCCTCCTGAGAGAAGTATATTTTAAAAAAAAGTATAAGCATGTGAATCACCCATACTGCGTGTATAGCATGAAGGGATGGTATGAAGGCCAAATAGAAAATGCGGAACACGTACTCACAGAGAGCGTGAGATTCGAGACCGGACGAACGATTTTGGAGAGACATGAGAGACAGACAGTTACTCCGACAGGAGTAATAGAATATATGCTGCGTTCAAAACAGCCATGGTCCGTAACAAATGGTATTCTCTGTGAAATGGTGCAGCAGTTGCGACGCGACGAGCGGAGTAACAGATAAACTCCGTCCCGCCCCGCGATGGAATATCTAAAAGAAAGTTCGGCGGGGATCAACGGGAATATGAGTCTGGCGAGAGGTGGTCTTGTAGCGATTCTAACAGATACACACAAATTCACAAGCAAAAATAGTGAAGAACACCGAACGAAAAAATCGAATAAGAAAAATACATCAGAACTGTATACCAAGCGATAAATAAAAATAATTCACACCAGTGGAATATACTCGAGTTTGGAAATCAAATTCAAAACACGGTCAGTAGCCTGGTGTGTAAGCTTAGGTAAAATTTTTTTCGTGATTCGAGCTGTCATAGCGTCAGTTCGAATCACACGATCTTCTTCACTATTATTTCAAACGCTAAAATTGGTGACTACGACGTGATCTTGTACACACAGCATACACTTCCCATAGTAAAGCAGAACTTCACACACGGTCATGACTTCCGCATAGAGCCCAGCCTCCGACGTTTTCTCGTTTCTCTCTCGTTCGTCCGTCGTCCGCATACGAATCTGATCGTAACGAAGTTACTGCGGCGGGAGTGTGTAGCGATTCTAACAGACACACACAATTCACAAGCAAGCAAAAATAGTGAAGAACACCGAACGAAAAAAATCGAATAAGAAAAATACATCAGAACCGTATACCAAGCGATAAATAAAAATAATTCACACCAGTGGAATATACTCGAGTTTGGAAATCAAATTCTAAACACGGTCAGTAGTCTGATGCTTCACTGCTTCGCTTTTCAACCGTTTCATCGTGTGTTCAATTCACCTTCTTCACTATCCTTGCTTAACGCTATAGTCTTACTCGGTAAAAACCGGGCATGTCTCTGGATCGGTCCAGAGGTATCTTTTGAAGATTCCCACCTTCCTACCGAAACAAAAAAAAAAAAACAAAAAAAAAAAAAAAAACCGCGTCGTAGTGTGAAAATTGTGTGGAAGTGTACAATGCAGGAAACCTCATACCCTTTTTTCTTTTTTTACATTAACGCGCGCACAAAAGAGGATTTTGAAGAACCCGGTTTGGATAACATTCCGAACATCGTACTCCAGCATATCCCGATTGGAACTCATACGAATATACTGCATAATCTACAATAATCTCCTGAATCATTGGAAAATAGCGAAGGTATATCCAATAATAAAAAAGAAACAACGACCTTTCTGATCCTCTAGCTATAATAGCCATATTAGTCTCCTGTCCAATATCGGGAGATCCTTGAAGTATTGGGTTCTACCACATGAAATGTCCGATTTTCGCTCAGTCGGAAATAAGAAGTTCTCGAGTGAACGAATGTTAAATTTTCTTTTTTTATAAGGTATGCTTGACGTGTGTGAATTTTAGGGTTCGTTACAAATACAATCATTTTTTTCTAGAAATTGTTTACCATGCTGTCGACAGTTCAAATTCGAACCCTCTTCCTTTATGAATGTAAAATGGAAGATAATGCGTCATTGGCAATGAAAAACATTAATGACGCATTTGAGGATGTAGCGGGAAACGAATGCACTATACGACGCTGGTTTTGAAAGTACCGTTCGAGAGATTTCAGCTTCGAAAATTAACCACGTGGGAAGCCGGAAACGTTAGTTGACGGCAATGTTTTAAGAGCAACGGTGCATGCGAACCCAGCGAAATCGGTACGAGAGATTGCACAAAGCATGGGAGTATCCACACTGACAACATTTCGACACCTTTCTCTCATAGGAAAGGTAAAGAAACTTGATAAGTGGGTGACCCCATGAACTGAACGAGTCCCAAAAACGACGGCGCCTGGAAATCTGCACATCGCTTAGATTAAGAAACCAAACTGAACCATTTTCGCACCGGATTCAAGTGCATTCTGTATGATAACCTTAAAAGATCTGGGCAGTGGTTGGATGCAGGTGAAAAAAACCAAAACACACCCCCAAGCCCGATCTTCACCCAAAAAAGGTTATGGTGACAATTTGGTGATCTGGCGCAAGACTATTGACCTTGCCCGGAAAAAAAAAAATATTATGGAAAATTTAACAAGCCTCAGGACTTGCTAATTAAGGCCAAGACCGGTTCCCGGTTGTAGTGCCGATGATGATGATGATGATGATGATGACAATTTGGTGGACATCGAAAGGACCAATCCACTCTTCATTTCTTCAACCAGAAGAAACGATAAACGCTATCAAATATTATAAGGAAATCGACATATTGCATGCCACCAAATTGGCTAAAAAGCAACCTGCGTTGGTCAATAGGTCCTTTTGCATGACAATGCTAGACCCCATACCTCACAAATAACGGTGCAAAAACTGTTGCAGTTGGGATTTGAAATTCTTCCACATCCACCGTACTCTCCTGGCATTTCTCCAACGGATTACCATCTTTTCCTCAATCTGGATTCATTTTACCGACAGAAGGTCTTCCGGAACCGAGCAGAGGTCATAAAAGCCTTTGAAGATTTCATCATCATCATCATCATCGGCACTACAACCTAGAACCGGTCTTGGCCTTATTTAGCAAGTCCTGAGGCTTGTTAAATTTTCCATAATGATTTGTTTTTTTCCGGGCAAGGTCATAAGTCTTGCGCCAGAGGCTCCCCGAGGAGGAATCGAACCCCGGTCTCCCGCGTGACAGGCGGGTATACTAACCAGTATACTATTGAGGAGCTCTTTGAAGATTTCATTGCCTCAAAAATTCAACATTTATACGAAAAAGGAATATTTGACCTTGCACACGTTGGAAGAATGTCATAGATGCCAACGGATCCTATTTTGATTGAATAAAAATGTACGGAAAAATATTGGCTTTTAAATTTTTACTATAAAATCGGACATTTCATGTGCTTCGACTTAATATCATACGTTTTTATCATCATCGGCACTACAACCGGGATCCGGTCGGGCCCTTATTTAGCAAGTCTCTCCTCGGATATGCGGTCCATATCCGAGACTTGTTAAATTGTCCATAATAATTTGTTTTTTTGGGCCCTGCTTTCTCATGATTTTTTTTTTACACAAACACGCGCACAAAAGGGGATTTTGGAGTACCCTTAAATGTCAGAGCACAGTGCGAGTAGATGGAGAGGAAGTGGATAAGGAAAGAGGGTGTCGATGTATATTGGTCTTGAATGTCCGGAAATCACAACGACCAGGAAACATGTGGCGACTGTAACAGATACACACACAATTCACAAGCCAAATAGTGAAGAGCACCGAACGAAAAATCGAACAAGAAAATACATCAGAGCCGTATACCATAGCGATAACAAAAATAATTCACATCAGTGGAGTATAGTCGAGTTTAAAAATCTAATTTAAAAATCGGCTACTAGCCTGATGCTTAACGCTTAGGGAAAATTTTATAGCGTTACCCATCAGGTCGAGCGTCAGTTCGAATCACACGTTCTTCTTCACTATTATTTCAAACGCTATAAACACATGATCAGGCAGAACATTCCATTCCATGGCTCGGCAAAAGAATGACAGATTGACGGGTATCGCGGGAAAATATCTGAAGGGGCGGAACAAATTCAGCAAGTTCAGTTGAGCAACGACCGTGGTAATACGTATAGAAGAGAGGTATTTGTGTGTATTTTACCTATTTTTCTGTTGGGTCTCTCAAGCAACGATACTCTCGTTTGAATAATAAACATTCGGAGCCTAAGATGCAATTTCTCAGCTGTGTTTGCCCACGTTTCTAACCAGTTTCCTTACAGAAACCCAAACTTGGATAGAAACGCATCCTTTAACAAATTAGATGCTCTATCTGATTCTATCGATAGGTTTGTGGGGCTTTTCAGGGCCCGAAGAGCCATACATCGCTCGATCCCCACTATTCCAAGCGATGCGACTTACCTCGAAGTCGAACCTTCAGCAAGGTTACGTAACCTTGCTACGGCATTAGCCGCCAGCCAGATTGCTGGAATTAATTCAGTTACCCCAAAGGATAACTGACATAAATACCTTTTAGGCAGCTTACCTTTCTTCGCGGGTTTTCTCCAAACCCCTTTTCTCCACCACCATACCTGAAAACATGAAGTCCACGGCAAGGATTATCACCTAGCCGTGGCATCGAAAATTTCACCCTCGGGCATGCATTGCACCCAGTGCATCTCGTTCCCATTACCTTATAGTCTAAATACCCACAGGTTCCTTGAACCTATATCGGCACACTAAAATCGTTATTGCGGTTGATTTCAATGTGCATAACTCTCTGTGGCTTCACCACTCCGGACACACAACCCCTGAGGGTCAGTATGTCCAGCTCTTGGCTGATTCTAATAGTTTAGCTCAACTCGTCAATGATCCAACACGGATACCAGACATAGATAGTCCCTCCGCCAACACACTGGGTCTGTTTCTCACCTTCCACCCGAACAAATACACAATTGAAGTTTTTTCGCCGTTAGGCTGTACAGACCGCTGTGTCGTGTCAGCTAACTTTCCTTTGATCAACAGAAACTTTAACGAGAAAACTCCCAAAACCACACTATGGTTCTAGGAGAAAGCCAACTGGGAAGGTCTGAACGACCTTTTTGGGAAGTTAATTTGGTCGTTATTTTTCCTCAATAATGATGTTGACTCTATAGCGGACACATTGACGGACACAATTCTGTTCGGCATGCGAACCTTTATTCCACACAGAGTAAAGAGTATCAAACCCATGAGAAATATGTGGTTCGATTCCGGGTGCATAGAAGCCATTAGGCTAAAAAGGCGAGCTTCCGGTTGTATAAATCAAACAATACTGAGGAAAACCGGAAAAGATTTAAGAGAGCTAGAAATGACTGCAATGCGTATATTCAACCCGCAGAGTTCTTGTTTGACCAGAGAGCGAGACAAAAAATACTGCACTCTTCCACAGGTAGTGGAAACTTCTGCGCGTTTGTGAAGAACATTCAAAACTCGGTCTCTCATCCATTCCTTTGCTAATAGTCGATGACAGACCAGTCACCAGTGCAATAGAGAAAGCGAATCTACTTGCTGCACATTTTGCAGCCAACTCAACGCTGCCGGATACCACCTCAGTTCCACCTCAACTTGAGCATAAGCAGCACACCATGAGCCAGATTCGCTTCCGAATGCGTACTGTTACCCGGGCATTCAAGGAGCTAAACGCACACAAATCCACTGGTCCTGATGGCATTCCCCCAATTCTCTTGAAGAAATGTCCCTCTTCACTCTCTAAAAATGAGACAAAATACTACACTCTCCCGCAGGTAGTAGAAACGTCTGGGCATTCGTGAAAATCATCCAAAGCTCGGTCTCCTCAACCATTCCTTCGCTAATAGTCGATGACAGACCAGTCACCAGCGCAATAGAGAGAGAGAGAGCGAATCTACTTACGGCATCCAGCCCTTTTGTCAAAATTAAATTCATATGGAGTGGACAATTCCCTGATCCGATGGATAAGAGACTACCTTACTAGCGGTTCAATTCAAGTGGATCTTGGCGGTATGAAACCTGTCTCCCATCAAATTAATGCAGGTGTTCCCCACGGTTCGGTGCTCTCACTAACTCTCTTCCTGGTCTTTATAAATGATCTTTCAGCAATTACCCTTAATCCAATCCACTTGTTTGCCGATGATAAGCACATTGAGTTTCTCATACTCATATGAACATTCCCGACCAAATCTTCGAATGTCATTACCAACCAGCAGGTTATGCCTGATACATTGAATTCCGACTTCGACAAGATATATTAATGGGATATTACCTAACTGAGTAGAATTCAATGCCTTAAAAACTCAGTGCTGCTCAGTGCTCAGTCAAAGGCGAACCCCAAAGTAAATATACTGTCGATGAACGGCACATCCATCGACGAAGCCAAGGAACTATCAATCCTCGGCACTCGAATTAATTCGACTAAAAAGATAGCTCTTCCAGAGGCGGATCTGGCGAAGTTCGACACGTGCCACGATACATTCCCACAGACCGTGACGCAGAGAAATCTCAAGCTTTCCCCAGATTCGAGGGCCTGGCCATTCACCATCAGCTGTGGAACCGCTGATCCACTTTTCTTTGTAAATATTGAATACTGTGTCTTCGTTGCATTGAAGTCGGCGAGATTGGCCTTTTCCCACTGCAAAACCTTATCCAGATACCGATTCAGAGAGTCGATCTGGCTACATCTCAGCGGGTGCGACGTTGATGTGTTACGGGTCCCACACCCACAGTCCCACCCACAATCCCCCAATCCCCCCTCTCTTCATAATTATAATCGCGCCAAGTAGTAAATTTACATGAACTACTTGGCAATAAGCTAAACAAAATGGTGGCGACGAAATCTATAACAAGACGTCTTTGAAAAAAGTTTTTCAGGCCACCAACCGGAGAAGATAAAAGACCGTCGCATGAACGGGAGTTAATTCAATAGAAGAAAAGTATGACAGACCAGTCACCAGTGCAATAGAAAAAGCGAATCTACTTGCTGCACATTTTGCAGCCAACTCAACGCTGCCTGATACCACATCAGTTCCACCTCAACTAGAGCATAAGCAGCACACCATGAGCCAGATTCACTTCCGAACGTGTACTGTTGCTCGGGCACTCAATGAGCTAAACGCACACAAATCCGATGGTCCTGATGGCATTCCTCCAATTCTGTTCCTCTTCACTCTCTAAACCACTGCGGAAACTCTTCCATTTGTCTTATTCTACCGGCCGTTTCCCAAATAGATGGAAGTCAACGAACATTCAGCCAATTCTCAAAAAGGGTGACAAATCATCTCTCTCTTCTTATCGAATCATAGCACTTACTTCTTTCTATTCTCTCGAAGGTAATGGAGTCGCTGAGTAACCGTCAAATTTCGAAATATCTGGAATCAATTGACCTCCTCAATGACCGCCAATATGGCTTTCGTAGCAACAGGTCCACAGGAGATTTGATGGCGTACCTTACCGAAGCCATTCCATCCACTACTTTGGGGAAAGCAAGGTTGTTGCACTGGATCTCGAAACCCTTCGACAGAGTTTGGCATCCAGCCCTTTTATCAAAATTACATTCATATGGAGTGGACAATGCCCCGATCCAATGGATAAGAGACTATCTTTCTGGCCGTTCAATTCCAGTGATTCTTGATGGTGTCAAATCTGTCTCCCATCAGGTTCTGTACTCTCACTCACTCTCTTCCTCATCTTTATAAATGATTTCTTGTCCATTACCCACAACCCAATCCACTCGTTTGCTGATGATAGCACATTGAGTTTCTCAAACTCATACGAACATTCCCGACCAAACTCTTCGAACGTCAATACCAATCAGCCGGTTACGCTGAATTCCGACCTCAACAAGATATATCAAAGGGGATTATCTAACCGAGTAGAATTCATGCCTTAAGAACTCAGTGCTGTCTCCTGTCGTCATAGGAGAACCCCAAAGTAAATCCACTGTCGATGAATGGCCCAAGGAACTATCAGTCCTCGGCACTCGAATTAATTCGACTCTTATTTGGAGCGACCACATTTTTAAAGCTGCGAAAAGTGCAGCCAAATGCATGGGGTTCCTTAAGAGATGCAAAAAAAATACTTAACTCCATCCAACCTGGCCACTATTTACAAGGCGTATATTCGCCCCTCGGTAGTATAGTGGTTAGTATACCCGCCTGTCACCCGGGAGACCGGGGTTCGATTCCCCGTCGGGGAGCCCCTGGCGCAAGACTAATGACCTTGCTCAGACAAAATAAATCATTATGGTAAATTTAACAAGCCTCAGGACTTGCTAAATAAGGCCAAGACCGGCTCCCGGTTGTAGTGCCGATGATGATGATGATGATGATGATGATATTCGCCCCAAAATGGAGTACAACTCCCATTTGGTCAGGCGCATCCCAAATTGCACTACACGTGCCCGATAGGATGCAAAAACAAGCAGTAAACCTTATAGGCGACCCAGTTGTGAGCCGATCAATTCCTGAGATTGGCCCTTCCCCACTGCAGGACCATATCTAGATCCTGATTCAGAGAGTCAATCTATCTACATCTCTATCTATCTATCTATCTGATGCGACGCAAATGCACTAATCGGCCGAACACTCGAACACTTTGTTATCCGTTGGCTCCAACAAATCATTTATATGAAGCAAAAATAAGGTTGGAGCTAAAATAGAACCTTTAGGCACCCCGGAATTAACAGGATACAGGTGCGAACTCTCGCCGCCCACAACAACCCGGATCGATCGATTTTCGAGGAGGCTTTTCGCCCAGTTACAACGCTGTTGGAAAAGTCCATATGAACGAAGTTTGCTCAGCAATGCCCCGTGTGAGTCGCGGTCAAAAGCCTTGGAGATATCCAATGCGACCGCTCTTGACTCACCATGCCGCTCAATCGCAGATGTCCATATATCGGTTATATGGGTCAAAAGGTCACCCGTGAACCGCCTGCCACGGAATCCGTATTGACGATCATTCAGAAGTCCGTTGGACTCTAAACACTTAATTAACTCAGCATTGATGACCTTTTCCATCACCTTAGATAACATAGACAGTAGTGCTATCGGACGGTAATTTTGTGGGAGACACTTTTTTCCCGTCTTTGGGATTGGCTGAACTCGAGCGATTTTCCAGCAGGCAGGAAAGGTCCTTCGTTCATAAGATAAACGAAAGAGTCTGTCAAGAACTAGCGATAGTTCTGGAGCACAGTTTTTAAGGACTGTTGCTGGTATTCCGTCCGGGACGGTTGCCTTCCACAGCCCAGTCCACGTAGAATGCGTTGAATAATACGCGGACGGAACCTCACATCCCACATCGAAGACCGTACCGGCGCGATCACAGGTGGCGCCAAAAGGCCGGCATCGATGTTTGAATTCGCAGAAAATAAATTCGCAAACACATTAGCTTTTTCTTTTGAATTTGTGACTAACATCCCGCTTCTCGTCACCGACGGAGGGAAAGAGGACGAAGCGAAGTTGCTGCTGACAGCCCTTGCCATTGACCAGAAGGAGCGGGAACCAGTTGGGCACGGAAGGAGTTTATTGGTCACTCTGTTGTTGTAGGCCTTCTTCGCAGTATCAATCGCCTGGTTGCACGCGTTTCTGATTCTAACAAAATTCGTTCTGTTCAACTCGGTGGGATTAAAGCGCCATTGTTTAAAGGCTCTATTTTTTTACCACTGTAATCTGCTCGTATTTTTTATCAAACCAAGGTTTATCAGATAAACTTCGTTTGATGGAAAGCGGCATGTAGATCTCCATCCAGAGAAGAATAATCTCTGTGGCCGATTCCGAACATACGTTAACATCGGAGTCTGGAAAGCACTCCTCCGTACATGGAAAGGATGCGAAGAAATCTCGTAAATCGTCCCGGTTTGCAGTCGCATACCTTCATACATGGCGAACCTGCTTGGGTCGTTTATTCGCTTGAAATGCAAGTGGTTGCCGCGACAGATACCAAGCAGTAATCTGAGTTTCCCAGTGGCACAGAAACCTCTAGGGTATAAATACCCGGTTCGGGTGTCAAAAACAGATCCAGGGTGTTCGCATAAGCACGTCGGGTATCCGGCACTCGCGTAGGTTCCTCCAGGAATTAAGTCAAATTGCGGCTAACAGCGAACATCTCCACCCGCCCAACTCGTCGGTTTTGTTAGAATATACCAATCAGCCGGAATTGTGTACATTAAAACCGCCAAGGACAACAATTTTAGAAGCCAGGTGGTTGATCTGTATCCAGTCGACGGTACGTGAAAGATGTTCGGAAAGTGTCGCCGGTCGATCGTCATTCGGGGAGCGGTAAAGACAACAAAGAAATTTAACAAAATTCTTTAGCACGACCCTTAACCATATGATGTCCAAGTTATTGGGTTCTAACGCCCCCATCCTCTGGCAAGCCACATCGGACCGTGCAAAGACGCAGACTCCACCCTTAAAACGGCATCTTGGGGCGCCCACTCGACGCTATAGGGTCGCCTCTCCCGAGAGAAGCCTAATAAAAAAAAAAAAAAAAAAAAAAAAAATTAATTAAAAAAATAAATAAATAAATAAAAATCGTATCCTAAGCAACGAAGATATGTCGAATCAGTTGACGAATTGACCTGAGTCTCGGTTAGGGAAAGGATATCAGGTTTCGCTGTTTGCAAATATTGGTGGGCGACGTTTACATTCATATTGGTGAAACTGATGAACCTGACGTTATAAAATGGCGGTATCAGTCGAATGTCGACAGAGCCTCGAGAACGATCCCGATTTCGCGATTACGAATTTCTTAACGATTCCGGAGACGCTACAACCATGAGTTGTACGCAATCTACCTTGAAACTCATATTGTAAGAAAAATCAAGCTCGGTAGACTCCGGTGGGCGGGACACCTAGCTCGAATGAGCGAAGAGGAGCCTGCCCAGAAAGTCTTTTGTGGCAGGATGTATGGAAGGAGACAGCGCGGCAGACCTTGTCTGCGATGGAGGGATGGCGTAGACCAGGACGCCCAGAGCCTGGGAGTGCTAAACTGGATGACATCGGCTCGAAATCGGGACCGGTGGAGAGATTTGTTAAATAAGGCCAAGACCGGATCCCGGTTGTAGTGCCGATAATGATGATGATGATGAATTTCTTAAAGTTCGGTTATTTATCAGAATATTTGCATGATGTTCCCCCTGACATAGTCGCCCCCGGAGAACCGAATGGGACACTAGTTTATCTCCGAAGTTCTTTATCTCAGAAGGTACCATCATGACTTTCTTTTTTTTAAAACTAACGCGCGCATAAAAGGGGATTTTGGAGTACCCTTAAATGTCAGAGCACAGTGCGAGCGGATGGAGAGGAAGTGGATAAGGAAAGGAGGTGTTGATGATCCATCATGACTTATCTCCGTGTCAGTCCGAGCAATCAGCCATACATCCGAAACATAGTTGAAAATATCTCCCGACGATATCGCGGAATGTACAGCGTAACGGAGTGGTATCTCACCTTGGGACCGACTACCGCCTAAATCAGCGGTTCGGGTGTCAAAAACAACTTTTCTCAACTTTTTCTCGAATCGGTCCATCAGCCAAGCTTCGAAAGATGGCCAGGAATTTCTCCCGGCCATTTCACGGAACCTAAGCTTGATGGGGTGGTATTTGACCGGGCGGCAGCAGCCGTTTCAATAGGAGAATTTTTGTGATGTCAAGCATTTATGGTAAATAGCTGTCATTCACACACTAAACCTCACAGCAACTTACGAAAAATATCCCTTTTTAAAATACTGCTGCACTATCCCTGGTCTAGGCCATATGTGATTATTAAAAGCCTGTAACGGATGTTGGCTGGAACATTCTAATGTCTTTTCTTTCCTATCTACAACCGTATCCCTTAATATCACGAGACTATTAATAATCCCCTTAGCGTGTAATCATATTTAAAGAAAGACCGATAAAAACTGAAGAGCACAATATAAACTATTCTAAGCCAATTCCACAGGATACTGGGCTTGTTTGTAAGTTGCACCACGCTATAAAAATACACATGAACTTGAAACCAAAACTTCACCCAATACAACCGATATTTTGACAAGTACTTGAAAACATATCGCTTCAGTTTTTAAGGCCGATAACGATTTATTAAGAATTTTTCACAGAATCCATCACAAACATGTTTACATCAGATCGCTTAATTCTTCATGAGGTGACCATCATCTGTCTACACAGCATTCACCTCGCACACAAAATCACGACCTTGAACTTGAATTTGTTCACAGGGGGCTAAATCCAATCAAATATAAACATAATAACCCCGGTCCCTATTACAAAATGCATATAGGACACGGTCGACGTGACTGAACAGTACGCTCCGGCAAGCAACAGAATTCAGTGGAAAAATAAACGACTGTTCCAAGAAAATACCACCCGATTGTGCACGCGCGCACAAATAGTAGTTCAAATCCAATTTACTCAATTCCCAAATTAGCTTTGTACCCCTCAGCGAATAAGTGGAGGGATGTGAACTGCATTGGCTGGAGCTTCTGCAACACTATATATATGAATCCGTACTCACCTTGGGTTGATATATATGCATTCTTCTGCTTGTAGCCGTCCACGAAGTTGGCATTTATATAGTCAGCTGAGTCTACACTATCCGGGGAGAGCACGACTCTGGTATGGTCGTAACATAGAACATCTGTATAACGGTTTTTTGTCAGGTTATCCCGCATTCTATAAAGGAAAAATAAATATAAAATGATTCCATAGAAATTGAGTTTAAATTTATTCAAGGAGATATTTAATTTCTCTGGTACTTCTCTCACCTTGCATGGACGAAGGTTCCCTCAGGTGCTCGACTTCTAATTTCAGCATATTCTTTAAATAGTCCTTCTTTCCGACGTTCCTTTACCATTTGAACAATTTGTTCAATTGTTTTTGGATCTCCTTCTGCCCCAGCCAGGCTGTCGTCATCACTAAACCCCGATGAAGCACTACTTGGCGGATTCTCTGACCACAATTCACTTAATGGCACCGTTGTATTGTTATCATTTGTTTCAACAATCGCCGCGTCTCCACATTGATCGTGCTCATCCACACAATCCCTGTTTTCGGCTGTCGTCGTAATTTGTTGCTGATGTGAGTTATTGGTTGTTGCTTGTTGATGCCCGGTATTGGCCAATAGTTCGTCTTCACGATTCGTCATCGATTTGTGACAATGCAGTAACCATGTGGCGTGATCTATATCTAATGTTCCCCCTAAATGTCTGGGCAGAGCTTCTCTAGGCACATGCAGACTCAAGGTCGGCACAGAAACTGTGAACACACGTTCTCGCAGTTTTTCACGGACGAAAAGTCGTAAAATTTTGAACGGCGCCTTAAACCAGAGAGGAGCCGTCACGATAAGAACCTTTTTCAGTCGCGCCGGATAACCACCCTAAAAATATAAAAGCAAATACAATTTAAAGACGATTGAACTTTTTAGCTAAGTGTTATTTATGTTTAGTTGGGATGATCGGGGGTTAGAAGTGGAGACTATATAAAACGATTTTCATTAAACAACAGAAACGTATGACCTCAAGCCGAGTCGGTATAATTAAATGTCGACTTGAAAATGCGGGGCGAAACACATTTCGAAATACGTGCTGGGGGCATTTAATTAAATATACCCGAGGAACATTCACCGAGGCTATAATTGCGGAACTAAAATAATATAACAGTTTACCTCACGGGAAGTGTTAAGTCTATAGAGCACTTCGTTCCTGGCAACTGGTGTCAAACACGCAACAGCGTTTTAAGTGTTTATTAGCTTTTCTATGGCTTAGATAAATAGCACTAGGAATAGTCGGTCTATACAACAAATAAAGAACTCCCTACTGTTCCCATTTGCTTCCGGTTCGTAAAGCTAATTTGAATAGAATTGTTGCGGGATTCTTTTCGCCTTCTCTAGCATGAATATGTGGGGATTTGTTATTAGATTATATCCTTTTAAATGAGGTGTTTATGTACATATTATTGTTATTGCTTTTGTTCTCGCATACCATTGACTCTCAATAATAGGAACCGACCGTTCCTACGATGGCAAACCGATTGATAATCTGGGTTGAAGGAGATGGTCATTGCAACAGTCTCCTTTTAAGTTCTTGTAAAAGGGTTTAACAAATATATAGCATGTTATAAAAGTATCGTCACTTTTTACATGGACGACAATACAATGGCAGGCCTTAAGGGGACATTCCGATTTATTCGGTTCAAAAAATCAATTTTTTTTTGATTAATCGATAGTTTTATCCTTCAAAAATAATATGTTAAAATTTGAAAACGAAATCTTAGGCGGTTCCAAAGTTATAGATCATTAAAGGGTTGGGTCTCCCGCGGATACAAATTCGTATCATAGGTGGCAACTACGGTGTATTCAGAAAGATGGAGACTATCCATTTATGGGCATTAATTTGCTTCGCTGTTGGCTAGGGTCAACTGCCACTTCTTTGAATATGTCGCAATCTTGTGCAACTGAACAAGCAAGCAAAAAAAACAGACCAATTAGGAGGAGCTGGTCCTGGCAAACTTACGGGAAACATAATAACAGAACTGACGACTTATTACGAACTTGCGATTAGACACAATGCTCACTCTGTTGAAGAAATTTGGGCAACATACTACCACAAAATATCAACCGATGAAAATCCGCAACATCAAAACTGTCCAGAGGGCCCGGAGTCATGGTGCAAACGGAAACGCGCAGAAGCTGCGAATGAGCTGTCAAAGTTCCACCACGACAAACCTCCCTTGGATCCAAAAGTACGAACAGCTATGTACCCAGTTTACGTAAAACTGACAGATACCGATTTGTTCAAAAAATGCGAGCGAGGTTTCACGCAAAATAACAACGACTGTTTCAATGCTACTATCTGGCAAATGGCGCCAAAACACACATACAGTGGTAAGAAAATCATTGAAGTTGCGGCTCTTACCGCAGCTTGTATGTTTAATGAGGGGTTTTTCCCATATTGCTAATAATGCAAGTCATGGGCATCAAAATTAGGTACGCTGCGAGAGCGTTTGCGAACGAGAGGGACAAAGATCGGCTGAAAGACGCTGACCGCAGCCTAGTATACAACTCGCACGAGGCACGAACAGCGAGGAAAAAGGCGAAATGCAACTGGAGGACCAATTCGAAGTCGTGGAAGGAATTGTTTATGGTCCAGGAATAGATCTCTAGCTGTTAGTATACAAAATTCCGATGATTTCATGAATCGGGTACTAATCTCGATCACTTTTCTATACTTATATCGAGTTTTCCAATAGGGACCTGACAACTTTCAATTTAATTTGTGAATGCACCCTTTCACTAATCATCGAACTGTCACTGTCAATTTATTCAGTAAACTCAACATTTTCATCATGGTTAAGTACACGAACGAACAACGTCTGCAAATTATAAAAATTTACTACCGATATTTGGAGTCGGTAGCCGCAACTTTAAGAGCGTTAACTCCAATTTTCGGTCGTAATTCTCCCCCTAGTAGACAGGCAATAACAAGTTTAGTGCAAAAATTTGAGTCTATATATTCGTTGTGTGATGTTGCCGTGTCAGTGAGACAACGGGTTGGTCGAAAATATCGCTGCCGTTCAGGCGTCCGTAGCAAACGATCCAATCAGTCAATTCCACGGCGTTCTCAACCACTTTATGGCGAATTTTGCATATGGATCTTGGTTTACACCCATACAAGATCAAGCTTGAAGGCGATGGACCATTTGAAGCGACGTACGTTCTCCGACTGGGCTCTGGAAAATATGCGCCAAGATGATGAATTTCATCGCAAAATCATCTTCAGTGACGAACCTTATTTTTGGCTCAATGGGTTCGTCAATAAGCAAAACATGCGTTATTGGTCGGGTGAAAATCCACATGTGCTTCATGAATCACCACTTCATCCAACAATCAAACATTTGGTGCAGTTTGCATCCCGGTGGCGTCATTGGGTCATATTTTTTCGTCGACTACAACGATCGTCACGTTATTGTGAATGGCCATCGTTATCGCGCCATGATACTGATTATTTTTGGCCCGAATTGGAAGATATGGACTTGAGCGCCATGTGGTTTCAACAGGACGGTGACACACCCCACACAATACACGATACAATCGATTTATTGAAGAGTAAGTTTGATGAGCGTGTTATCTCAAGAAATGGGCCAGTCGTTTGGCCGCCTCGTTCGTGTGATTTAACGCCTCTAGACTATTGTCTTTGGGGCTACGTCGTCATTGGTCTATGCCAACAAGCCGACGACGTTGGAAGAGCTCAGAGCCAACATCATCATCATCGGCACTACAACCGGGAGCCGGTCTTGGCCTTATTTAACAAGTCCTGAGGCTTGTTAAATTTTCCATAATGATTTGTTTTTTTCCGGGCAAGGTGGTCATTAGTCTTGGGCCAGAGGCTCCCCGACGGGGAATCGAATCCCGCTATCCCGCGTGACAGGCGGGTATACTAACCACTATACTATCGAGGAGCCATGCTCAGAGCCAACATTGAACGCCGTTTCGGCCGAAATGTGTGGCTGAGTCATCGAGAATTGGGTCCAACGAATCGACCGCTGCAAACGTGCCCGCGGTGGCCATATGAACGAAGTCGAGTTCCACTCATAAATGTTTTGATTGTATATTGTAGCCGATAATAAAGTTTTTGAAATATCTCAAATGGTTTGCGTTTTATTTAAAAAAAAAGTTGTCCAGTCCTTATTGGAAAACCCGATATGTACGAGTATTGGTTAGGCAAAACAGTATCACAACTTGTGTCCGGAAAGAATTGGAACTGATTTTTTCCTGGATAGGATAGAACGCGAATATGAATGTCAGTGAACCGAGGAAACTAGCGACAGTTGGCTTCGAGACGGTGGAGTGAGCATGTTGAAATTTTAGTGAGTGTGTGTGAGCCTGTCGTCGAAAATCTAGGAAAGTGAAAATGCTGTGACACGACAGTCCCCAACAAAGTTTTGGGTCGCAAAAATGTGGGAACGCCATCCTACACCTCCAATCTAGCCCTGAGTGATGTTAAGGCCGAAGAATAGGTATGTCAGATCCTATCGGCTGCGCCAAAATCTTAAGGACGAAGAGTGAAAATGCTGACACGACAGTCCCCTACAAAGTTTTGGGTAGCAGAAATGTGGAAGCGCATATCAAAACTATCCTACACCTCCATTCTAGCTCTGAGTGATGTTAAGGCCGAAGGATAGGTGTGTCAGATCCCACCGGCTGCGCCAAAATCTTAAGGACGAAGAGTAGGTGTGTCAGATCCTACCGGCTGCGCCAAAGTGTTAACGTTGTGGCAAACGATGCAACTAATTCTTTTGACCACAAGCGCAAGTCATTTACCCTGCCGCAGTTTCACTCATTCGAAACAGTTGCTCAAACAATTTGTATCTCTTAATTGACATTCGCGCTTGATCGATACACTTAAAGTGCAGCGGCCCTCGTGTTACACGCAACGCCTACCCTCCCCTAATACCCACCCTTTTTGGGGGCCATCCCTCACCATTAACAGGATTCACCTTCATGTGAACCCCATATGTTGATTAATGCAAATCAACATACCCAATCCAATGAGTACCTGTAAAAGTGCATTAGATACAAAATGCATATACGGGCGAATCATGGAATCCAGATACCACATCTGGGAAAAATCCATGACGGCACAAAGAAAATAATGTGTTTCTCAAAACAAAGAACAATTCCATAGTAACGAAGCAATCATCATCATCATCATCATCATCATCATCGGCACTACAACCAGGAACCGGTCTTAGCCTTATTTAGCAAGTCCTGAGGCTTGTTAAATTTTCCATAATGATTTGTTTTTTCCGGGCAAGGTCATTAGTCTTGGGCCAGAGGCTCCCCGATGGGGAATCGAACCCCGGTCTCCCGCGTGACAGGCGGGTATACTTACCACTATACTGGCGCAAGACGAATGACCTTGCCCGAAAAAAAAAAACAAATCATTATGGAAACATTAACAAGCCTCAGGACTTGCTAAATAAGGCCAAGACCGGTCCCAGGTTGTAGTGCCGATGATGATGATGATACTGTCGAAGCAATAAGGTATACAAAATATCTTTGCCATCGTTGACCATAAATGAACACTTGTGTAATTACAAGGTTCTAAGAATTGTATACACGCATCCACACAATCAGATCTCACAGATCATAAACATTTTCAATGTTTATGATTTTCAGGAAATGTACTGCGAAGCATACCTCATGTGTATCAAAAAAGATCTATTGTGTGAAAACAATGGATGCATCTTTCGGTCTGCGCGATCGAAAGAGAGATAAGTGTGTGTGTGTACGAACGCCGTCCGGTTTTGGAGATTCTATTAAGGAGTCTGATTCAAACCATCGTCCAAAACGGACGCTAAATAAAAAGCCGATCGCGTATCTAAAGTCGTGAGTGTTATCCGTCGTTACTAAAGGCGGACGTATGTTTATAGTCAGGCGGTTTGAGTCGTGTGTGTAATTTCAATTTAACAAGCCATAGAGGTTAAAATAAATTTAAAACTAGTATGTGGAATTAAAATTAAATTGTGTGTTTCCGAAAAGGACACGAGTGTTTTATTTAACTGTATGTGAAACAAGGTTTTTATATAAAAGTATCAAGTGCGTTCTACCTATCAACGTAAAGGGTGTATTAAATTAAGTAATTCCGCTACAGAGCGGGGAAGCTGTGGAACTCCCTTCCCACGCGAGTGTTCCCGGAACGATACAACCTGCAACTGTTCAAAAAGAACTGCAACAGTTATTTGATGGCATCTCAGGGCGCCCACTCGGCTCTATAGGTTCGCCTCTCCCGAGAGAAGTCTAATAAAAAAAAAAAAAAGTATGTGTGACAGACCTAACTTGGTGTAAAGTGTTTCATTTTAACGGAATAGTAATAAAGTTTGTTTCCACTAAAACTAAGTTCAGCGTGTGTTTTTATTCTCTGTGTGTGTGTGTAAAGTGCTATACACAAATTCATAACACTCGTTCAAGAAATTCGTATCGCTTAATTGATATTCGCACCGTGCGTCTCGTCGTTATGCATGTGCCTGCCTTTCGCAGACCTCAGCATTTCGATGAAAAGTCCGTTAAATGGTATTATGACATGAAGACGCCGGCAGTGTCTCATGCCGGGTGTGGCGTTTGTTATTGGATCATCATCATCATCATCATCATCATCATCGTCATCATCATCATCATCATCATCGGCATTACAACCGGGAACCGGTCTTGGCCTTATTTAGCAAGTCCTGAGCCTTGTTAAATTTTGCATAATGATTTGTTTTTTTCGGGCAAGGTCATTAGTCTTGCGCCAGAGGCTCTCCGAAGGGGAAACGAACCCCGGTCTTCCGCGTGACAGGTGGGTATTCTAGCCATTATACTATCGGAGGAGTTATAGCGTTTGAAATAATAGTGAAGAAGAACGTGTGATTCGAACTGACGCTATGACAGTTTGAATCACGAAAACAATTGAACCTAAGCGCTACCCATCAGGCTACTGACCGTGTTTAGAATTTGATTTTTAAACTCGACTATACTCCACTGATGTGAATTATTTTTGTTGTCGCTAGGTATACGGTTCTGATGTATTTTCTTATTCGATTTTCGTTCGGTGTCCTTCACTATTTTTGCTTGTGAATTGTGTGTATCTGTTAGAGATGCCACAGAGTTATTGGATACGATGCAAAAAATGTACTTGCAATTTGAAAGTGCCGCGGGGATTTGTTTTCTAGTTCTTGGGTGTGAAGAGCGATTTAAACAAATCTAAGACAAGTGAAAAATAAAACATTGAGACAATACGAACAAATGTTCCATCCCACGGCTCTTGAGGATGGCAAGTGATTAATGAATATAAACAAAAAGTGGAACAATTAGAGCAAAAACGATTTGAAAGATTAGGCAAAAAACAATTACCTGAGCTAAAGAGAAAAAAAATACACTAGCGAAACTAAAAAAAAGCAATAATAAAAATGATAACGATAACACCTTCGGAGATGACGACACACACAGAACCATGTGCATCTATAATAACTCAACCAGCGCGCTGATGGCACAGTTGAAATGGGGCATCGAGGAAATAAAAAAACAACAAACAGAACATCAAAGAGAACAAAAACAACAGCGAAAACAAAAAAAAATAATATGGCAGAATCAACAACAATGATGGATCAAAACAGTGGGTAATATATTAAAAGAAAAAATAGGTAGCGATAAATTCACTATAAAACAAATAAATAGGAGTAAATTATCATTAAAACTTAAAGATAAAACTGGTTCCAGTAAAGTTAAAGATATTTTGAAGGAGACTACTACTACTATTTACTATTTATTGGCCTGTAGGAACCCGAAAGTTCACGACCTCACCGACTCGACTTTGAAGGAGACTAACTCCGAAAACTTTACATATACAAGTAAAGAAGATAAGTTTCAGACATTTTTAATAAAAGGACTTAATACCAGTTTCTGCCCAGGAGAAGTCCCACAAGAAATACTAAGTCTGTACCCATTATAGCGGTACAGTTGTCACCGGAGAGTAAAACAGTAAGCCTCCCAGCTATAAGGCACATATTTAATCATATTATATACATTACGTAGACCTGATATCTTCCAATGTCGCCGGTGTCAAAGATTTGGATACGCTGCTTCGAACTGCAGAACATCAAACAGGTGCGTTAAGTGCCCAAATACGTATGAGCCTGGTAAATACCAAGTGCAGAAAGAAGCCAAAAAAGAGGAATTGCGTTGTGTACTCTCTCAGAAAAGTGGTCACCCAGCTTCATGGGAAGGGTGCGAACAGTATAGAGCCATGTGGCGTTTTTAACAGATACACACATTACACAAGCAAATAGTGAAGAACACCGAAAGAAAATCGAATAAGCAAAAGCATCAGCCGTATACCAAGCAGTTACATAGCAATTCCACATCAGTTGAGTGCACTTCCACAGCTCCTCAATAGTATACTGGTTAGTATACCCGCCTGTCACGCGGGAGACCGGGGTTCGATTCCCCGTCGGGGAGCCTCTGGCGCAAGACTAATGACCTTGCCCGAAAAAAACAAATCATTATGGAAAATTTAACAAGCCTCAGGACTTGCTAAATAAGGCCAAGACCGGTTCCAGGTTGTAGTGCCGATGATGATGATGATGATGATGAGTGCACTTGAGTTTAAAAATCGAATTGGCACACGCGTCAGTGGCCTGATGTGTTGAGCATTGGTTCAATTTTTAGTGGTTCTCACCGTCATAGCGTCGGTTCGAATCGCACGTTTTTCACTATCATCGCAATACGCTATAGCCATATCGGAGCTGTAGTGATCCTAAATCACTACTCTCACCCAATTCCCCAACAAAGCTTCAAATAAAGTAGTTTTTCCCCAAAAGACGCGCCACGGTACTAACCTTATGTTCATACTGTGCGTTAAGCAATTCCCCAGAATGACATCATGAAATGCGTATCTTCAAATGCATTTCATGGTTGTGCCTTCCGGGAAGTTACGCAAACCAAAACCACAATCATATTCCCTAAGTGAATCATATGCGCCACAAATTAAAACAAAAATCTTTTGTCGCGCATTGATTCAATTCCTATTAATCCTATCATCATGAAATGCCTAACTCCAAATGCATTTCATGATCTTACCTTCAGAGAATTTGTTTGAACAAATTCATCCCACTTCCCAGAATCCCATTCCAATTGAAGCACACAAAAGTTTTTGCACAACGATCAGCCAATGGTAATCGTGCTCTCGTGTGCATCGTTCAAGTCCCCACGCTCATCGAGGTGGATAAGTACTCGCGTTCTCGTTCGACGTCGATGGGCGTAGAAAGGACGAAAAAATCAAAAGGAAAGCACAATAACCCAGGGTTGATCTGGCTTAGTGCGTGTGTATTAATGCAGCGTCTGAGAATGGTCCACTGACCTAGTGTGGTGATTGTGGCGATCTCAGAGAGCATTGAACTATTGAAAGACAGAATTGTGAAGGAGAGGAAAAGAGATCATTGATCCCAAACGAATGGATGATCTGCGGAAAAGCCGAAGTGACGCCAAATTGGCTAGGATAATTTATCGTGAGAACTAATTAAATATTTTGATAAATTCCCCAGCGGTTGCATGAATATACAACAGTGTCGTCTGCTTCGACTTGTTGCTAACCGACATGATGTGATTTCCGATGGAAATCTCATGGGCTAGCAAAAATGGAGTTGCCGTATGGCAAAAAGGTAGCTGAATTCAATTCTGCATTATCTGCATAGAATAATGATTTCAGCTATGCTTTCTTTTACAGGTAAAATAGCTGAACGGTGGGATAGGGGATAATGTGACGCGCTGTAGGCGGTCGAAATTAAGTTGGAATTGTGGGTTGGTTCTCCAGGTAGTATAGAGAACCCCCACAGTGTCAAAGTAGCTATCCAGTGGTATCACGAGTTGTCCTGGCCTTCGCCGGGTTGAAAGCAGAGACTTTGGCCTGTATGTTGCCTGTATATTGGGAAAAACTTCCCCATCACCTCCATCCACAACAAGGGACCCAAAATGATGCCGCGAACTGCCGCCCCAATTTCATACGTTCAAGAATAAAATTTAATTGTACCCCAAAAGGCATAAGAAAAAAAAATGATTTTATATAATTTAGAGTGATTGCGAAAAGCCAGTAAGTTAATGTAAGAATGATTTGTATAAAATAGAATTAAACATTTGATAAAAATCTGTAATTGTATTGGAAATGACTGTGGATTTAAAACCCAAAAAAAAAAAACAATCGGTGTCCGTGGTATAGATTGGTACCTGAATTATATTACCAACCGACTTATTTTACAGTATGGTGTATTTGCTTCAATTCAGAATTAGATAATTTGTTAGCATATTATTCACTACTCTTTCATGTAAAAGAGAACTGATCGTGTATGATGAACCAAAGTCACCTAAGCAAATGAAGCGAAGCTCAAAGAATTCAGACTCTGATACCATGGCTGAAGAAAAACACAAAGTATCAACTAAAAACATCGAATCGAAGAAATACGATAACATACCATCATTGAGCTCCGTAGCAATCGACACCAAGATCATGAGGACCAAATCAAGGGAGCGGTGAAGGTCCTAATTGCACCCATGATTCCTGTGAGTTTTATCATCCTATAATGTCGTGAAAGAGTTTCCCCAATTGCAAATTCGCCGACAAATGTCTTTATGAACATCCTAAATGCAAGTTTGATCAGACGTGCAATAGGACGGGCTGTAATTACCAACACAGTGGGGTGCTAGGAGCACCAAGTAGTGCACCACCCTTATCCTCTCATGTCGTGCCGGTTCAAATCTATAAGTCGATTTCAGCTTCATCTGCACCCTCAATGTGCACATTTTTTCCAAACTGTTCAAAGCCGTTGTGCGCATTCTTTCATCCCAAGATGCGCCGTTTTGAGCGAAACTGCATTAATAAACTGGAATGCAGCTTCTATCACCATGATGTGGTTGGTAGCAAATTCAAATGGGTTGCGTCTATTGCATAAAATCCAGATGGGTCATTTGTTACCCTGTTGATTGCTTCTGTTGGCAATTTTTATTATTCTTCGTTCCTTGCACCTAATTTTAAATGAAAAATTCAAAATTGCTCCTAGTTTAATTTTTATTTATTTACTTATTTTACATACTAATTTAACTAGATATTTCAAATGTGAATGTATGTAAGCCTGCTTTTTATTTTTAATAAAGTACGTATAACTTTGACATAACTAAGTCAATATACAGGGAGGAGGGGGCCAGGTTAAACTCATTGTTTTTTAAAACAAAAAGTGAAAAATTCTACTTTCACTAAAGTGTGATAGGAATCTAAAAATACAAAAGCCTACATAAATCAATCAATCTGCGAAGGGTCAAGTTGATTGAGTAAATAACTGATTCATGGAAATGTATGGCATATGGAGACGCATGGAATTGATTCGATCCCTCCTAGGGACACTTTTAGCCCCATAAGAGATGTTTTTTGTTTTGTAATATTATGATTCACAACACAAGCCGTAAAAGAGAGCTAGCACAAGGCTAATACAATTTACATAACACTTGAATTATTTTGCACTCAAATGGTTCTTTGTCCCCTTCTCGTTAATCTACGTCCGTTGAAATACTTCGAAAGAAGTATTTCAAAAACGAAAAGCATTTTCTCAAGAAGTGAAAAAGCAATGAAAACAAAAAAATACGAAATCAAAATAAATCGCGACCACTGCCTTGTATGTAATTATATCTTGTAAACACTTTACAATTTCTGTTTAGACATCAAACAAAAATATATTTAGAAAATAAATTTCGTGAACGTAAAGCCGCGGAAGCGCTACAGTGAAATCCTGTTCCCACTATTCCTCCGCACCGTGAGATATTTTTGTCTTTCGATATTTGGCACAGGTCTTTTCTGATCGGTGCGCTTCGTCGAGATTTTCATTAAATTATATTTTGAAAATCTATTTAATCACGTAATTACATTTGGTATAATCATCTGAAGTGGTAAAAGAGCCTTTAACTCACTGCGAATGGTGATAAGTGGGTTCCACACTAAGTACACTCCACGGCACAGTTTTAGGTTGTTGAATAAAGTTTCCGGAATCTGGGATAGTGTTTCTATCGCACGGTACTCGACCACAACGTAGAACACGACACGTGGACAGTGAATGAACTGATGTAGTTTTTAGAAAAAATCAGAAGGGTAGCTCCCGAGGCATCACGATGGATTACAAAAAAGGTAGCAACACTCGCATTTAGAGTGCCCACAAAACTGGCGCACACTGCCAGCTAGATTGTATTTTAGCAAGAGTTGCATTCCGTAGTGTTATAGTTTACGACAATGCGAGTCTTTTCGAGAGCACCAGAAATGAGATCATATTTGCAATTTCATTCCAAACTACCCCCGGGTTTTGTTGAAAAGGAGGGTGAAAGTAGAAAAAGGCAAAACTTTTTATTCTCTTTCTTCGTTTTTCTTTTCTTTTTTCTTTTTTTTTTGATATGGGAAAAATTATACTATATCTTCCATGTAACGGGTGGAACATAGTTTATTTGCCACTGTATACCGCAATGGGGGTGAGATTCAGAGCTTGTAAAATATGTCGATTGGGGTGGAAAGCGTTGGGTGCACTTGTTTTTTAAAGACGGCAAAATGCCAACTGAACGTGTTTAATACAACTCTCGAAAAAGAGATTTGATACATAGAAGACTAAATCAATTAAGATTTTGCCGACAGCTTTCGAAATATGTTGACTTTGTTCTACAAATAATCGCAGCACACGGATTGACGTAATTTTGTAGTAAACGCTGATTATTTGTTTACTAAATCAGTTAACCGGAAGAAGCGCACACAGGTGTTTAGTGGTGGAATTTAGGACAAGGTGTTGGTAGTGTTTATTTAAGTTTTGGCGCGTATGATACAAATATTGAACACTTTATAAAAGTCATGACTAGGAAGCGACAGCGCGGGGAAGGTAAATAGAGGAAAATGGAGAGTTAGAAACACAGAAATACGCATCGGTATTGTACGACTGGATATGGTAATGGCGGCAGCGTGTTCAAATAGCCTGTTTCACGTTTAGGTCTTTTACTGGTGGTTTACAATATCTGTATGCAAAACAAATTTATAAAGAAATTCGATGTAGATGGGAAGTTATTAAAAGAATTAGGATCAACGTTCCATGGTTTCTCCCTCAACACAGAATCCATTTACTCTAACATACGTAAGCAACACCTCCGTTTGTTTGTTGAAAAGTTTTCCCCAGATATCCTCTTCCTTTCAGAGACCTGGCTCAAACCAAATTCCCGAGTTTCAATTCCCAATTATACTTTAGTTTCTAACCCCAGAACTAATGGATCTCATGGAGGTACCGGCATATTAATTCACAAAAAATTGCAATTCAGTGAAATTAGATTCACCTGTGTATCCAGCATTGAATACACAGCAGTAAAACTTTTCTGTGAGAACAATAAAGTGCTCGTCTTAGCATCCATTTATATTCACCCTTCACGGCAACCAGATTTCCCCGATACTGACATTTCGCAGATTATCCAACAGTCCGTTCCCGCTCCATTTATAATCGGAGGAGACTGGAATGCTCGTCACACAGCATTCAATGATAATAAATGCAACAAATATGGTCGCCAATTGCTAGCCTTCCTCCGGTCTTATCCATATACTTACATTGACTCCCCATTACAGCCAACTCGTGTCTCTAGCTCAGCCAGGTCAACAATCGACTTCTTCCTCAAGTCCGACGATGTTTATTCAGCGGGTCCACCTACAGTCTCCTTTATATTTCCTTCTGATCATGGTTCCGTTCACACCACGATCCAAGTCCCCTCTCTCGATCCACTATACTCGTCAAACTCTGTCCCAAACTTCACCAAAACAAATTGGAGAAAAGGCAATAGGGACATAGCGATAAGTTTCTCTGACTTGTATATCCCTGAAGCATCTAACTTACTCCCTACTGAAATCGATTAAGCATCTTTAAGAATAGAGCAAATTCTTAAGGAGGCTCTCAGCAACAACACCCCGACAACCATTCCTCATAACTATTTAGGAAAGCCTTTGCCCAGCATCCTAACCAAATTATTGCGCCTTAAAAAGCAGTAAACTTCATACAAGATACTGCCCCTTTATTAAAAGCCAAATCCAACTCCTATCCACTCTGATAAATGAGCAGTTGAAAAAATTCGCAGATGAAAACTACATCTCCACACTTAAAATATCAAACCAAATCGGGATCTTTTCAAAAACATCAACCAATTAACTGGTCGTAAATATAAACCCCGAATTGACCATCTCATTAACCCGAACAGCAATAATATTGCCCTGTCCGATTCGGACATAGCAAATTGCCTCGCAGAACACTTTGCAAAGATGCATGAGCATAATAATTCTCTCTCAACTCCAGGCTTCGAGAACACAGTAAACGAATACATCTCAAACAGATTATTCCCATCTTTTACTCCTTTCATCGGTGAATTCAACAACACAAACATAGCTTCACACCCCTTAGACACTACAAATTTTCTAACTGCGGACGAATTATCCGAGATCGTAAGATCAGGAAATAACAAAAAGTCAACTGGATTAGATGGAATCCCACGTCTTCTATTTAAAAGGCTACGCCCACCGAATCTACTTCCCATCCTCATTCTTCTTAATCATATAATTAATGCATCGCACTTCCCAGAGAACTGGAAAACTGCGGTAGTAATTCCTATTAAGAAGCCCGGTAGTAGTAATAGCCCTTGCAATTATCGTCCAATATCCCCATTAAGTACACTAAGTAAGATACTGGAACGCAAGATCTACCAAAATCTTCTCACATTTGCCAATGAGAATGCCCTCATCCCTAACTGTCAGTTCGGATTTCGTAAGCGACAATCCACAAGTCATGCTCTACTAAAACTCACACACGATGTTACAACTGGTCTCCAAAACCAAAGCCCTACTGTGTGTATATCTCTCGATATTTCTAAGGCGTTTGATTGCGTCGGGATCTCAGGGCTTCTGTACAAACTGCACTCCATATTTAATCTAAACTCTCACACAACAAAGCTCTTAGCCTCATATCTTTCTGCCAGAAAATTCGTTGTGAGAATAAATTCTTCTGTCTCAGGAACCCACACCATAACCACGGGTGTTCCCCAAGGCTCTATTTTAGGGCCAATTTTATATCTGTTATATACCGCGGATATTCCTCAACCCGTATCTCCTAATGTTGTGATGCTGAATTATGCTGATGATACATTAATTTACTCTAGCAGCAAATTTGTTAAGGCTGCAAGAAACCGCATTAACAACTTCCTCCCTAACCTATCAACATACTTTAATAAGTGGAAAATCCACCTTAATCCAAATAAAACGCAGCTCATAGTGTTCAAGGGCAAAAACGAGCACTGTACAAACAACACTAGACGCTGCCACAACAAAATTAAGATTCAACTGAACAACACTCTGATAAAACCCTCCAAAACCCTAAAATATCTGGGAATAACTTTTTCTAATAACTGGTCTTTTTCCTCCCACATTAAAAATTCCCTTCAAAAAGCCACAATTCAGCTTAATCTCTGTAGAAGAGTAATGTGGAAACCTAATAGTCTCTCTCACAAAGTCAAACTGCTCATTTACAAACAAATTATCAGGCCCACACTCACGTATGCGTGCCCATTGTGGTACCATATCACTCCCTCCCAAATGGAGAAATTACGAGTATTCGAAAGAAAATGCTTTAGGTATGTCTCTGGGTTACATCGTCGTCCTAACTCCTATAAGTACTATAGTAACGTCGAACTCTACAATACCGCTGGTATTGAGCGCCTCGATAGACGATTCCTCGAACTGTCTATCAAATTTATCGAAAACCTACAAAATAATCCCAATCCCATAATAACCTCGCTCTTAGAGAACCCTCTAGATATCCGAACTAACTACCCCAACTGTCTCCACACCAGAGCTATCTTCGCCTCAGGCAGACTGGTAAATGATTCAAATGAGACCATATACCACAACACCGAAGTTACCCCTAACCAGTTCAAATACTGTAACGTCCAACCATTTTCCAACATCCTACGCTTTTCCAACGAACAACCGGAGAGAAATACTCTACCTCTAACCCATAACTAACCTCATTCCACATCCTTTAATTCATAACATATATCCCATTAATTATAAAACTTTGTTTATGGCTTTATGAAAATCATACTGTAATCAGGCTAAATTAGGTTAAGTTATTTATATAATTAGGGTTAAGTTTAGATTAAGTAAAGTTGAAAAAACAAATTCCTGGTTTTCTGACCTTTTCCAGGAAGATAATATCACTAAATTTATAAACACGCATCTATCTTATATCTCATAAAATATTGTTTGGAAAATGTATATATTATTATAATAATTACATGTAAGCAATTGTTACAAAATTAATTTTAAGTCACTGTATTACTTAAATGTACGAATTCTAATTATGGTTAATAAATACAGTTTTGGAAAAAAAAAAAAGTTCCATGGTTTTTCGCAAAATGAAAATCAAAATTAACCCTTAAATGCCTACGTCGGGTCGCTCGTGTCCGACACTTTAAAAAGTACCAATAAGGTGCTCAAAAAATCTTCATTAACTATCCTTGCAATGGGTTTTCCAATAGGGACTTGACAACTTTTTTCCGGTAGTAAATTTTTATAATTTGCAGAGGTTGTTCGCTCGTGTACTTAACATGATGAAAATGTTGAGTTTACTGAATAAATTGACAGTGACAGCTCGATGATTAGTGAAAGGGTGCGTTCACAAATTAAATTCAAAGTTGTCAAGTCCCTATTGTATAACCCTATATAAGGACCAATCGCTATTTTAATGATTTTTTAATTTGTTTAAACAATAGAAGTAAATAAACAAATCAAAACGTAAAGAATGTATCATTTCGTTAAAAAAAAATCGTAACTTTGGACCAGATAAGTCATGATAGTACCTTCTGATATAAAGAATTCCGGAGGTAAATTAGTCGCCCATTCGGATCTCCGGGAGGACTGTGTGCGTTTTGCTGATGCGTCAGCACGGACGCAGGTTGAGCGAAAACACCACGGATTGTTCACAGGAGATTATCAACGAAAATTGCGACACCGAACACCGACCTCCGCACTCGAGTTCCTGGAGACTGCGCACTACAGAAAAATGCCAAATGAAAACACAGATGTTGTTGTTCTGTTGAATGTTCTTTTATTATTTTTTAATTGTTCCTTTCGATATATTAGTCGGCACTTTAACGATCACTACAGTCTAATACAATGCTGTTTTTGAGTAAACATTTAAACGTTCGTCTTAATAAGATTGCCACTGTAACCGAATTGCTTTGGACATAAGTGTTAACTTTGAATAAAAATTTAATAATGACTGGACTCGCGTATGACAACTCGGGCGCGGTGAACACTCGACTCGTGTGCTGCCTTTGGGGGTTGAAATCTGACTCCACGATGCAACTCACATCCGTCACATTCAATGGTGGTGAATTGCCTCGATGGAGGAGGAGCGAAACGATCAACTCGGCGGCGGCCAATCGTGATCGAGCATGGGAGAATTTTCATATACCGTATAGGCAAGTTCGATGCCCTGCAATGCAGACAATGATCAGCGGACACCTGATCAAATAATGCACAATCATCAGGGGCCGCGGCGATGTGGCCATAGATCGTTGATGATGTACGCCTGGGAACGAAAATAGATTTTTGCTTCAAAGTAAACAAAAACGCTATTTCACAGGTCCAATGATGGGATGTACGATGTTCATGATGTGCTTATGTTGCAAAGGGTCGTCCATTGTATTTACATAAGATTCCAGGGAAATGCTGTTGTAGGCGATATCTGCTGGTGACGATAGTTCAACCAGAGATTGGGAATCTATTTGCTTTAGCCGAATGGCTTTATAGCAGAATAGTGAAATTGTTCCTGGACGTTAAGTCCACAGAAAACTCGGCGACGGTGGCTATGGGTTATTTGTTTGGGCTAGATGATGGGACTTCATGGGGCATGGACGTGGGTAAACAAATCATCATGTTCATGCCCAAATCAAATGCTCGGTTGTATAATGATTAGGAAATTGGTCGCAACTCATCGTACCTTAGGGGATAGATAAGTTATACAATTATGTACGGTAGAAGGGAATCTCGGTTCCAGCTGTGTCCGCAATACGCTGGCCAGCGTTTGTTTATCGTTAATTGATGACAAGCTGAGCGGATAGGAGATGTAAACTGGTTCATGGAGTATGAACCAGAAAAGTAGGGAAAATTATGTATGCCGTCGGAGAGATTTCCTTTCAGGTATGAAAAATGCTGCTGGGAGCTTACGCTGCCCAAAATTGCAGGTAGGTATGGTGTCTTGTGGCGCCCTTGCCCGGAAAAAACAAATCATTATGGAAAATTTAACAAGCCCCAGGACTCGCTAAATAAGGCCAAGGCCGGTTCCCGGTTGTAGTGCCGATGATAATGATGATGGTGTCTTGTGGGCGAGGAAAAAGACAGGTTAAGTTGAGGAAGTGGGTGTCTGGATATCTGTGTGGGCAGACGAGCAGTCAAAATTAGATCGTCAACGCGACAAGAGCCTAATTCGAATAGCCGAACAGCGAAAACCCCACCGAGGAGGTTGTTTGCGAGGTATCGAGAACCTAACGAGAAAGTCGGTCCGCGAAACGAATTGTAAAAGTTAAAAAAAAAAAAAAAAAAAAAACAACGTCGAGTGTGTAGTCTAGTGGTCAAAAATTATAAAATGTGCCTAGTGATTGGTTTTGCCACGAACACTAGCTAGTAAACTATATATTGTACTGTCGACCGATCGTGTTAAAGTATAAAACTATTATATTGTGAACATTAGAGCGGTTGGATCATATCACCGTAAATTAGTACATTGTGAACATTCAAACGGTGGTGTACCGGTTGTTAAAGAAAAGTTAAATCAAAAATAAAAGTTCGAAAAGTAGACCAAGGCCTTCTGAGTTTTATGTGTGACAATTCTCGGGGCTGTATTTGTGCTGTTTCCGCTCAGGTGTTCTTCCTTGTAGCAGCAGTGTTCGGCGGAGCACTGCACCAGTTATACCCCGGCTATTTAATCCGCCAAAGGTGGTTCTTAGAGAAGACTTTAAAGAACCCCCACAGGACTATGTCAGGGGGAACATCATGCAGATATCATGATAAATAACGGAATTTTAAGAGGTTCGTCCTCGAGGCTCTGTCCACGCTCGACTGGTAACGGCATTGTGTAACATCAGGCGAATCGGTTTCACCAATACGAATATATACGCCGTCCACCAATATTTGCGAACAACGAAACCTAATACCCTTCGCCTAACCGAGACCCAGGTAGATTTGTCAACTGATTCGACATATCTTCGTTGCTCAGGATACGACTTACATTCGAGATTCCGTTTTAAGGGCAGAGTCTGCGTCTTCGCGCGGTCCGATCTGGCTTGCCAGAGGATGGAGGCGTTGGAACCCAATAATATGGACATCATATGGTTGAGGGTCGTGGTGAGGAATTCCGTTAAACGTTTTTGTTGTCTTTACCGCTCCCCGAATGACGATCGACCGGCGACATTTTTCGTACATCTTTCACGTACCGTACAACTGGATACAGATCAACCAGCTGGCTTCTAAAATTGTGATCCTTTGCAACTCTGGCTGGTTGGCGGAGATGCTTCGCTGTTACCCGCAATTTGACTCAACTCGTGGAGGAGTCTACACGAGTGCCGGATAGCCGAGTTGATTATGCGAACACCCTGGATTTGTTTTTGACATCCGAGCCGAGTATTTATACGGTGCTACTGGGAAACTCGGATCAGTGCTCGGTATCAGTTGAGCAACCACTTGCATTTCAAACAAATAATCTACCTAAGCAGCTTCGCCATGTATGAAGGAATAGGGCCACAGATACGTGATCCACAAGTCCCGAACAATTTACCTACGCCTGCACGGCGATCGAAGGACACGACCCAGATTAGAAATTGTCCGGATCCATTAGCTGGATAAACACAAGCGGTTGGCACAGCTGTACCAGATGTCGACAAACATCAAATCACCGGCGATAAGCCAGTTGCCGTGGAACAATCGGTCAGCAAAACCGTTGTCCCTGCCGCAATGCACTTCGCCTAAACAAAGGCCATTGCAGAGAAACAGCAATAAACGAAAACGCTGTTCCCATAGGGCAAAGTAAATAATTACCACGATCCCAGGATCGCTAAGAATAAACAACACACCCGAATGTTTGCATAAGCAACGCAACAGAAGTGTGAACATTCTGGCGATCCCACAAACGGCAACCTCCGCGTCTGTAGGTGTGAGTGCGATCTTCCCTGGTGGAGAGATTCTCGATTGAGAGAGAATCACCAGAACAAGGAAAACGATAGGGAAAAGAGAACTATGGGGTGAATAGAATCATCCCCTGTTCTGCGTCGAGCTCATCCTCGATGAGAACAGCAAACAAAAAAAAAGAAAACGTATCCAATAAAAAATAAACAATGACTTAACCGCATTGAACAATAAAACAGATCAATTAACACCAAGGATCGTCAGATCCATTATTTATTTTCAACCACTCTTACATTAAACTGTGTTAAAGCAAAAAGGTACTGTATAAGCATGAACAAGCCATGACAACTGTTTGTTTCTTCTTCCACCCACAGTAATTATTCAATCAAAAACAGTAACAACAACTGTCCATCATCATCATCATCGGCACTACAACCGGGATCCGGTCTTGGCCTTATTTAACAAGTATGAGGCTTGTTAAATTTTCCATAATAATTTGTTTTTCTGGGCAAGGTTATTAGCCATGAATAGTCCATTTTCCAATTGCAATTAGCAGCATTCAGTGCTACTGCAGAGTTTCTGTTGTAACCTCATAGTTGGATTTTAGATGTATAAGCTTAGGCGCTTAATCTTGAATATATTTAACAAGAAGAATCTCCTCTTGTTACAGGCCGCAAACGAGTTGGTGAGATATTATTATTATCAGCAATCGTTAGACTGAATATATTTGTGCTTATACAACCGTAATATGTATAATATCTGTAATATCAATTGTTCCAACCCTCGAAGTTGCTGTGAGCATTAGATTACTGGTGGACAATGTAGATTGACTGTTTGATGTCATCGTTGATGATGTATTATCGAAAAGCCGACGTGTGTTGCTGGTAGCAATTTCAGTGATATGGCCGTTCGGTGAGTTTGGCATAAAGTCACCATCTTAATTCAACTGTAGGAATGTTCCGATTTGATTGGTACTGTGCCGAGCAGTGCATCTGATATCTATTTGTCGTTTGGAATCACTGCTGGCATTTCCGAGTGACATTTGAGGTTGCTTGATGTTTTCCTTTTATTTTGAATCTTTATATTGTTATGCGTTGTTGCTGTACTGCAACATCCCCAGAATAAAAATGAATCAGTCTACCTAGAGAACCTCGTCGAGTTGGCTGATCTGCGCGACGGGATAAAACGAGAAAGCAACCGTTCGACACGAAGTTAAACCTTTTAAATTACGCGAGTTAACCGAGTACATTGACCGAACTGCCACCAAAGGCAAACACCATAAACGTATATATTCGACGTTCAATACGCGCAGGCCTGTTATCCTCATAGTGACACTTTCATTGTATCCTAACGGGTGCCACTTATATATTGTCAATTTTCGTAGTGAAAACAATAAGTGAAAGGCTATATGCGATACGCAGGAATAAATATCATCATCATCATCGGGACTACAACCGGGAACCGGTCTTGGCCTTATTTAGCAAGTCCTGAGGCTTGTTACATTTTTCCATAATGATTTATTTTTTCTGGGCAAGGTCATTAGTCTTGCGCCAGAGGCTTCCCGACGGGGAAACGAACCCCGGTCTCCCGGGTGACAGGCGCGTATACTAACCACTGTACTATCAAGGACCCCAGGAATAAATATGGGTATTTTCAAAAATTAAGACGGTTTAAGGTGTGGTGGAAATTTGTTGTGTTTTTTTCTTAATATACAACGACCTACCGAAAATAAATGTAAAAACCTTTAAATAAAAAAAAACAATAAAATAAAAGAGCGTTTACAAAAAAAAAAATGCGTTTCATTTGAGACAGTGTTCCACGTGTTCAGGGTTGTTTCGGTTTGTGAACAGTGTTCGGCGGAACACCCGACCAAAGACAAAAATGCGCTAAACTATCACGTCAAGATATTCCAGAAAACAACAAAAGAAGATCCAGAAACTATAAATAGAAGAATTCGTAGATCATGAGCGGTTTTCTTCTTGCAACCCATCCCAGCACATAAACAGTTCGAAGTATTCAGATAATTGTACCATAGATTAAGAACAAAAGAAAATAAAGATTATTTTTATTATCAAACCACAAACGATCATATTAAATTAGCGCGACCGCTAGCCAAACCGGGTCCCCTACTTTTCATAAACCAAACAACAGCCACGCACAAGATTGTCTAGCTCGCAACTTGTTGCTAAGCAAGAAAGTAAAATTACCGTTTATATTTGGGTCCATCCTCGTATATTTAATTTGAATAAGTGCGTTTTTATTTAATTTTAACGCGTTTAATTTTTTCTTTTCACTTTTGATCATCTTTCGCCAAAAACCAGACATTTCCTTCGTGATTAGTTAATATGAAATCATTCGCCCTCGGGATTCATACTCCATTCAAAGTAGCCGAGAATAGCTTAATAATTTCGTTAAACCAATAAGGATTATAATAATCTGAATACCAATTTTGAAACCTCGTCACCCATTTCAAGACACTACGAATGTAGATTCGAAGTCAATATCTTCACGAGAATTATTGGTTGAGTATTTTTCACCATAGCTACGATATTCCCAGACACGTAATAACCCCCGCACTTGTATGAAGCGTTCTAATAAATCTTTCTGACCTGAATTCGGCGAACAATTGAAATTCCATGGCAAAGTGTTCCCGCTGTCGTCGACCCACAATACGATAATGAATCGTCTGAATAATTATCCAGACTCTGAATCAACATCGGATTGGTTTCTGGTTCTTCAGTTCGGATATTTTCGAATTGAAAACAATAAAACTTGGAAAATGGCACAAAAGAAAAATTGCGGCCATAGAAAAGGAAATGACTTGATACGTGTGTATGTAAATATAATATATACTCCATAGTTCCGGTATATCAAGGATATATGTGTGCTGTTTTGTGTATCTTCCTTATTTTTTCTACCGCTTTGCTTTACCTGTCCTGTTTTATAAGGTGTGGTGGTGGTGTACAATGCTCACAGGTTAATCGCAACTTTCAGCAGTTCTTGTTAGTTTTATTTTCCTGTTTTTCATAAATATATCCTTTTGTATTTCCTTCATTCAGTGAGGAAGCAAACAAACAGGATAAAATGCTAAACAAAGAAGAATCTTGAAAGGGATTATACCAGGGATACAGATAGATATAATCGGAGCAACCACAAACTCGTCCTATTTATATATTCCAAAGAGGAGGCTCATTTACCCAGCAGTGATGTGGTGGCAGCTGCAACGTTTTTGCTTTCCGCCGACCTAAGCGACCTCCGCGTTTTACTCGTCTGTTTTTTTTTCTGTTTCCCTGCTTGGCATGCCACAATGGTCTGTTTTTGTATCTATTTGTATTATTTGGGGGGATTTTATACATAACCTCAGTATGACGTGTAGTTGGGTTCACACGTTGGTGCAAAGGAATGAGCAAAAGGTTCTTTTTCTAGCAACCGTCATAACAACAGGGAATCCTGTAAAATGTGTCGGATAGTGACATTTCATTTTTGGTTTTATTCTATTTGATCATTCTATACATAAACCGTACATGGGGTCATTTGGTATCCCAAACGACCACTTCCTGATTACGCAGGACTTGTGCGCCAAGTATTTTTCATTTGGGGGAAAACGTTGCCAAGGATATCGTATCAGGTTGACCACGTGTTATTGTTTGATGCCCATCCGTCCGTATTATGAAAATAAATCTTGATATCTATTTTTAGTGACTCATTAATTGTATGAAAAAAATAATGATCCTTGACGACTTCTACTATGGAATGGTATTACTCAACCGTTGAGGGGTGAATCTTTTGTTGGATAAGATTGGAAACCCGAGATACCATAATGCCCAGCCAACTGAGAAAGCCACATGGCAAAGCAACGCAGCCTCTACTCCCCCAAAACGCATGACAACACAAAATTAAAATTGTGTTAATATCTAATTGGACTACTTTCATAAGGATTCTTCTACCACAACGGCCTCCTTCGACGTTCAATTTACGACAGGAGTCTTATGTCTATATACATTAGCTTACGTATATAGATTTCTTTTTGTCCTTGCCCATTCAAAGCTGAAAATCTAGTAGCTATTGATGCACCGCTCATCTACTTATCTATTTAATTCATTTCAATGGCTTTTTCCTTTGTTTCGGTCTTATTACAAGGATTAGAAAGAGCATTGCATAGACTGCAGTTAACAAGTCCCTTGGCCCTTTAATTTTCTCTCCTGACCAGTGTGGCAACCAACTGAAAGGACACACACCCATTCATTCGAAAACGACAAAACGGCTTAGCTTTTACTGTGTTTATACACGAATGTTTACCCTTAACCTGGTTACCTAGAAAATCCCAACACAAAATACTGAAAAACTAAGGAACGTAAAAAAAGGAAATCAACCTCAAGTGGAATAGGTAATGAATAATGCAAAATGAATGAACTGCCGGTGGTGGGCTGATGGGGGACGATGCTCCTTGCTGTGGGGCTTTGTAGGCGCATCGTTGAAACAGTGGCACGCGAAAGTAAATTACGCCGATGGAAATTTCCTTTTATATGGGAAATCCGCTATTTGCATTCGATTGACTTGCGGAAATTTAGTTTGTTAAATATTTAGAGGCACCATAACAACTTAATTAGGAAGGTAAGATAGTTAGAAATGTTTGGCTTTTTATAGATAGCACTTTTTAAAATACATAAATATTTTAAAACGAATTTAAATTAAGAGCGGAAGTCCTTTCAAATTCGCGAATTTTACGTGATTTTCATTACTTTTTTTAGAGGGGAAATAAAGTGGAATAAATTAAAATTCGGAGTAATTTTTAATGTACTTTCCAAACTGTATCATCATCATCATCGGCACTACAACCGGGATCCGGTCTTGGCCTTATTTAGCAAGTCTCGAGGCTTGTTAAATTTTCCATAATAATTTATTTGTATGGGCAAGGTTATTAGCGTTGCGCCAAACTGTATAAATAGTTTTTATTTTTATTTTAAGAGTTTTTACTTTTTTTGTAACTGTGCATTTATTCGCTGTAAATACATGTCCAAATTTTACAATTTAAAGCTGGCTCTTCGCAATCACTATAAAACAATCGGGAAAAAAAGCTTATATTTTTGCTAGGTGCTAGATGATCAAATAAATTCCGACTGTTGAATGGAAAAATAACATTACGTACTAAAGAAAAGTTCCTTGACAGTTTTTTGGTTGCTCGGATTTTGCTGTAGTTATGGTGTGTAAAATACGAGGGTTGCCTCTTATGTTTCGGGATTTGGCAACCCTAGTGTTGCAATCCGGCAATTGACAGCTTTGTCGTAAAGTTGGACATTTTTGAGGTTATACGCACTCAGAACGTTTTGACATACGAGCGCTATTTGTGTTGTTTACAGTAACTTAAAGGATTCATCTCGGCCCAAAAATGGAATTAAATCGTCAACATTTTCGTGCGATTATTTTTTACAACTTTCGGCGTGGATTAACTCAGCAACAGTGCATGGATGAACTTAATTCAATTTTTGGCGATGGAGCTCTATCAAGGACCAGTGTTTATTGATGGTATGGTGAATTCAATCGTGGTCGTAGTTCACTCCAAGATGAATTTCGTGAAGGTCGTCCAAAATCAGCTGTTGTTCCGAAAACCATTGATGCTGTGCGCGAACTGATATTGGAAGATCGTCATGTGACCTATCGTGAGATTGAGACAACCTTAGGCGTTAGTGGGACCAGCATACATTCAATATTGCATAAACATTTGGCTGTCAAAAAAATTTGTTCGCGTTGGATACCACACAATTTGTTAATCGCCCAAAAAAAGGCTCGTGTCAATTGGTCGAAAGAAATGCTCAAAAAATACGGTCGCGGTGCTTCGAAACACGTCTATGACATCGTGACAGGTGATGAATCGTGGATTTACGCGTATGAGCCCGAAAGTAAACAGCAGTCGACTGTCTGGGTGTTTCAAGATGAGCCAAATCCAACAAAAGTTGTTCGCGCACGAAGCACTTCCAAGCAAATGGTCGCCTGTTTTTTCGGAAAAACTGGACATGTCGCAACCGTACCACTAGAACAACGCAGAACAGTCAATTCTGAGTGGTACACAACCATTTGTTTGCCAGTTGTCTTCCAAGAAATCAGGAAAACCAACCGCCCAAGACGGATCACTCTTCACCACGAAATGCGAGCTCTCACACATCGGCTGCGACAACTGCATTTTTGAGCACCCAAAACATCGATTTGATGGGTCATCCGCCGTATAGTCCTGACTTGGCACCGAATGACTTCTTTTTATTCCCGTACGTAAAAAACAAACTGAGAGGTCAACGTTTTTCGACACCTGAAGAAGCGGTTGCTGCATTCAGAATGCATGTGTTGGAGATACCTCAATCAGAGTGGCAAAAGTGCTTCGACAATTGGTTCAAACGCATGCAAAAGTGTATAGATCTTCATGGGGAATATTTTGAAAAACAATAAAGTGATTTTGGATGATCAGTATTTGTTTTTGTTCTCTAATCCCGAAATATAAAAGGCAACCCTCGTACAGAAGTTAACAAAGACAAAATTCGGTATATTTCATCACATCTCCTGGATTATTTTATGCCCAATAGATCAGACTAGGATCCCGATCAAAAGCTCTAATGGCATGGGGTTTTTAAGGGTAGTTACGAGGGTAAGCTGAAAAGTAATGTACACGTGCTTGCAGAACGGGAATGAAATGACCTTTCCAAGCACTCCTGGCGGCAACTAGAAGTAGGATCCCTCTTAATACTTATGCGCAGGCCCAAGGTCGAACGTTCACCGAGTATCTTTCGAGAACGGGAAGTATGGCAGCGTGGTCTAGTGCTATATTAACGCTACTTACAACGCGGTGCTACTAAAATGCATAATTGTTTAAGGGGAAGTTCTAATCAAGAAGTTCTAAAAATCGATCATTTATTATTTTCATTTTTTTAAAGCTTATAAGTGTGTTCTAGAATAAGTCCCCAAACCCACTTTGGCGAATATAATTTTATAAAAAAGTTACAACATAACGAGGTCAAGTGAAGTCGTTTATTTTTCACTTCGAAACGTCTTGTCTTGCTCGCAACTGTATACTAACATAGCCATCGATCTGAAAATGTATAAACAAGCTAATGAGACATAGTACTATAGAACCTCACATAGTAACTAGACCTGCTGGAGCCATCTGTAGGTCGGGCCGGAAACTTTTCACTCCACCCTCGTATGAAATTAAACTCTAAACGCGTTTTTCTCGAAACCATGTTTTTTACATTGGTCTCCACGATATCTCAAAAACTACTTGACGGATCGCCTTTTTCCTTTTTTATTTTAAAGTAGATTTGAGTCATTGGAGCCCCTACTACAATCAAGATGATACATGCATAATTTTTCCAGAGAAAAAAATGTTTCTTTCACGGAGAAAAAATGTGAAAACCCGTGCAGGTGCTAGAATGGCCAACAGTAAGATACATTTTTTTCAAACGGTCACCTTACAAGGCGTGGCAACAATTATTGTCACTATATTTTTTAATAAAAAAAAACTTTTTTTTGTACTTTAGAACCTATTAAACAAGTGACAAAAAGTTCTTTATTTATTTCCTCCTATGAGAAAAAAAATCGAAAAATGACATTTTTTGGGGGTCTCAGATGAGAACCTCATCAACGCAAATTGGTGCGATACGTCGCATTGTCTTGTGGAGCGCATATATTACTATTGCACGGAACAATACCGCGAATCTCCGAAGAACAGTACCCATGATAATATCCGTAAAACAGACAGAGCTCAGCTACGCGCCTTCGGAGTGATAGCGACTGTAGTCCCGACGTCAGCGCCGTGTCCCCGATCAGGCGGATCGCTCGTCTCTGTATGCTCCTCAAACATGTGAGCAATATTCGAGCGCGAGTCTAATTTGGGATTTATACAGGAGAAAAAGTTGGGCCGGAATAAAATATTTCTTAGCTCTAAAAAGATAACTCAGTTTTCCTAAGGCGGACCTGGTGATGTTCAACGCGTGTTTATGCCACAATACATTCCCACAGATCGTGACGCCGAGCAATTTCAAACTTTCCCCAGATTCGAGGGTCTGGTCATTCATCATCAGCTGTGGAACCGATGATCCACTTTTCCTTATAAATATTGTATACTGTGTCTTCGTTGCATTGAAGTCGACGAGATTGGCCTTTCCCCACTGCAGAACTTTATCCAGATCCCGATTCAGAGAGTCGACCTGTCTACATCTCAGATGATGCGACGTTGATGCACTAATCGGTCGATTGCTTGAAAAAGAGCAAGCGTTTGTTTGGTAAGGGTAGAAACCCCCTTTATTTAGCTTACTACAAGCGATAAGCGTACTATCAAAATCCGCAAAAGTGAACACTTTGTTATCCGTTGTCGCCAACAAATCATTTATGTGATGCAAAAACAAAATTAGAGCCAAAATAGAAGCCTGAGGCACCCCAGAATTAACAGAATACAGATCCGAACATTCGCCGTCCATAACAATCCGGATCAATCGATTTTCGAGGAAGCTCTTTGCCCAGTCACAACGCTGCTCGGAAAGTCCATATGAACGAAGTTTGCTCAGCAATGTCCCGTGCCAGACGTGGTCAAAAGCCTTGGAGATATCCAATGCGACCGCCCTTGGCTCACCATGCCGTTCAATCGCAGATCTCCATATATCGGTTATAAGTGAAAAAAGGTCGCCCGTGGACCGCCTGCCACGGAATCCGTATTGACGATCATTCAGAAGTCCGTTGCACTCCATATACTTAACTAACTCTGTATTTATGATTTTTTCCATCACCTTAAATAAAATAGGCAGTAATGCTATCGGCCGCTAATTTTATGGGAGACACTTTTTTCCCGTCTTTGGGATTGGCTGAACTCGAGCGATTTTCCAGCAGGCAGAAAAGGTCCTCCGTGCACAAGATAAGCGGAAGAGTCTGCCAAGAACCGGCGATAGTTCTGGAGCACAGTTCTTAAGGACTATTGCTGGTATTCCGTCCGGGCCGGTTGCCTTCCTACAATCCAGTTCACGTAGAATGCGTTGAATAGTGCGCGGATGAAATCTCACATCCCGCATGGAACACCGTACCGGCGCGATCACAGGTGGCTCCAAAAGGCCGGGATCGAGGTTTAAATTCGCGGAAAATAAATTCGCGAACACATTAGCTTTATCCTTTGAATTCGTGACTAACGTCCCGCTGTCTGTTACCAACGGAGGGAAAGGGGAGGAAGCGAAGTTACCGCTGACAGCTTTTGCCATTGACCAGAAAGAGCGCGAACCAGTTGGGCACCGAAGGAGGTTACTGATCAAACTGTCGTTGTGAGCTTTCTTCGCGGTATCAATCGTCTGATTGCACGCGTTTCTGATTCTAACAAAATTCGTTGTTAACATCGGTGGGATTGGAGCGCCATTGCTTAAAAGCTCTATTTTTTGCCGCTGTAATCTGCTCGCATTTTTTATCAAACCAAGGTTTATTAGACGAACTTCGTTTGATGGAATGTGGAATATACATCTCCATCCCCAGAAGAATAATCTCTGATATCGACTCCGCCCAAGCGTTAACATCGGGGTTTTCGAAGTACACCTCTGACCATGGAAAGGATGCGAAGAAATCTCGCTCCAGTTAGCAGCCCCATACTTCCATACATGGCAAAGCTACCTAGGCCGGTTATTCGCTTGATATGCAAGTGCTTCCGCGACAGATACCAAGCAGTGATCTGAGTTTCCCAGCGTTTGCAGAAATCTCTACGGTATAAATACTCGGTTCGGATGTCAAAAATAGATCCAGGGTATTCGCATAATCGCCTCGGGCACCCGGCACTCGCGTTGGTTCCTCCACGAGTTGAGTCAAGTTGTAGCTTACAGCAAATATCTCAACGTCTCCCAGCCTCGTCGGTTCTCTTAGAATGTAACAACCAGCCGAAATTGTGCACATTAAAATCGCCAAGGACAACATTTCAGAAGCTGGGTGGTTGATCTGCATCCAGTTGACGGCACGTGAAAGATGTTCGAAAAATGTCGCCGGTCGATCGTCATTCGGGGAGCGGTAAATACAACAAAGAAATTTAACGGAATTCCTCAGCACGACCCTCAACCATATGATGTACATATTATTGGATTCCAACACCTCCAACCTGTGGCAAGCCAGATCGGATCGCGCGTAGACGCAGACACTACCCATAAAACGGAATCTCGAATGTAAGTCATATCCTGAGCAACGAAGATGTGTCGAATCAGTTGACGAATCAACCTGGGTCTCAGTTAGGACAAGGATATCACGTTTCGCTGTTCGCAAATATTGGTGGACGGCGTTCACATTCGTATTGGTGAAATCGACGCCCCTGATGTTACAAAATGCCGTTATCAGTCGAACGATCGCAGAGCCTCGAGAACGAGCTCGATTACGCGATGACGAATTTCTTAACGTTCTGTTATTTATCATAATATCTGCATAATGTTCCCCCTGACATAATCCCCACCGGGGATCCGGATTCGAAACTAGTTTACCTCCGGAATTCTTTATCTCAGAAGGTACTTTAGCGTTTTGCAACGATAGTGAAGAACGTGTGATTTGGACTGACGCTATGGCGGTTAGAATCACTAAAAATGTAAACAATGCTAACACATCAGGCCACTGCCCCGTGTGCGAATTCGATTTCTAAACTCAAGTACACTCAACTGACGTGGAATTGTTATGTTATCGCTATGGTATATGGCTCTGATGCATTTTCTTATTCGATTTTCGTTCAGTGTTCTTCACTATTTGCTTGTGTATTGTGTGATCTGTTAGAAACGCCACAGTACCATCATGACTTATCTCCGTATCAGTCCGGGCAATCAGCCATACATCCGAAACATAGTCGAAAATTTCTCCCGACGATATCGCGTTATGTACTGCGTGAAAGGGTGGTATCTCACCTTGGGATCGCCTTACCACCTAAACCAACCTTCTCTCGAACCGATCCATGATCTAAGCTCCGAAAGATGACTAGGGGTTTCTCCCGACCATTTCACGGTGGTACCATCATGTGTTATCTTAATTTCTCCCGACCATGTCGCTGGATGTATAGCGTGGCGAGGTGGAAATTCACCTTCGGACCGACTCACCACTTAAACTAACCTTCCCTCGTACCGGTCCATGAGCCAAGCTCCGAAAGATGACCAGGCGTTTCTCCCGACCATTTCACGGAGGTACAATCATGCGTTATCTTAATTTCTCCCGACCATGTCGCTGAATGTATAGCGTGGCGAAAAGGTAATTCACCTTTGGATCCATTTACCACCTAAATTACCGCCAGCCTAGCTCCGATATGTCATGTCTTATCTCAACTTCATCCGACCATGTCGCTGAATGTATAGCGTGGCGAGGCGGTAATTCACCCTTGGACCGATTTACCACCTAAACTACCGCCAGCCTAGCTCCGAAATTTGGCCAAAGATTCCTCCCGACCATTTCACGCAGCCAATAGCTTGATGGGGTGGTAATACACCGGGCGACAAGGCGTTGGACCCCACCTACCACTCGGCCTTTAGTCGCCTCTTACGACAGGCTGGCCTAGCAGTGAGTGTATTCTAACACCCTACTCATAGGGCAGATGCTAAAAAAGTGACGCGTACTGAAATTTATCATCGATGATGATGTATTTATGGTAATGATGCAGTTGATAGGTGTATTGTCAATCGATGGGCATTACAATTTCATGGTTGCGAGCCTGGAAAAGCCATAATTGTTGATGGATCACGCAGCACAAGGCCGATCACTGCCACACGCGATAATCATCGCAAACTCGTCAACGATTTGATTCAAAATGGCCGGCGGATCACTCAAACCCGTATCGCAATCCATATTGTAATATGCAACGAATGGGTCGGCCTTACTATTGAGCAATAGAGATACCGGAAAACCTGTGCACGATGCAACATTGCCTCATAGATGAAAACAAACGGCGTCGATTGGAATGCTGCGAGCAACTTTTACAACGCTATCGTGGCGAAGGAGACGACTTTCTTTTGAAAATTGCGACGGGATGAGTCCTGGGTCGATCATTACGATCCGGAAGAGAAAAGGCAGAGCACTTAATATCGACATCCGTCTTCTCAACAGCTGATAAAGTTCAAAACACAACCATCCCCAAACAAAAATACTACCTGTGACTGCGTTTTGGGGTGCTCATCGAGTTTGTGACCGATTTTCTGGAACGTGAGGCAATGGTAAATTCTTCATAGTACATACTGATTCTGAAATACCTCCGACGTCGAGATTATAGCAGTGTTAGGGGCAGCCTGGCGCCAACAATCTTGCAACATGACAACGCTCGTCTACACACCTCGTACGCAACTGAAGAAGCTCTGCGAAACCTGAAGTTTGAACCGGTTCCACATCCTCCTTATTCCCCTGATCTTGCGCCATGCGATTTTTATTTTTTTCTTCTACTCAAGCGAGACCTTAAGAATAATTATTACAGCTCGGACGATGTGGTGAGGGCCGTTGTCAGGTCTATCTGGATTCGATAAAAGTTTTAAAAAAAATTCAGGCACGGAATAAAAAAACTATTTGTTTTCATTGCCGGTACATTCCAGAATAACCTTAACCCATAGCGCACAACTTATTTTCTCCACTAACGCGCGCACAAAAAGGGATTTTGGGGTACTCTTAAATCGTCCAACTAAACTATTGTTGATGGCAATTCAACCGAACTACTCTTACAGACAACTTTTCCCTGAGTAACATTCCATTTCCCCTGCCCATTGTCGCCTAGAAAATTAAACTGCCCCGTGCAATGATAATTACTGTGCACCAAAGCAATGCAATTCTAAAAACCGACACAAAAGAATCATGGAATAAAATCCAACTTAGTATAACCACTCAGCAACTATTGATTGCAGTTTTCTGCGGCAACGGGAGGAAGATGCAGGATAGTAATGTAATACCCTCCTGGCAGCGATTCACATTGCCTCCATTCTCCTTCCTACAGCGCAAAATACTGGGGCAAGGATTAAGGTCAGCAGTAAGTAACGACTATTTGAACGTTTTGTCGTTTTTCATCTTTCTATAGATACTTATATCTTTTATTTGTTTTTTTTCTATTTTTCTTCCTTCAGCAAACTTTTACTTTTTTTTTTTTTGGGAACTTACCGCACGATGTGCAAACAAATCTGCTGCATGTGCCGAGTGGAGTATTGATTTCAAGTGACAAATTACATCTGACTACTGTGCTATCTTACAAGGAGTCCATTGCATTCGAGTCTTCTCTCGTAAAGTGTTTGTTGACTTAAGGAGCCGACAGGAAAAAAAATCAATATGAACCTAATCTCGTTTCTTATTATCGGGCTCTTTAGCTGGTATTCTTTTTATGTGTATATTTCGGTGAACAGACCAGATTGATGAAGATGATGACACATTCCTGTTAAATGATTCGAGGAAAAGGAAGCATGTAATCACGTCTTAAAGGAATGTATACCCGAGGACCTTTATAGAGGTATTTTTGTAGATATATTGACAGCGTCAGCAATGATTTTTAAAGAGCAAACATAGGGCGATTTACAAAGGATAATGAAAGCGTTCATTTTGGGTCATTTTTATTAATAAATGAATCCTGAGTGAATAATATCTACCCTCCAAAGAGAGGAGGAGGATATAATATCAAGTGGAATCTGTTTGTTGATCAAAATTACAACACAATAGAGAATGTTCTTGTGTGTGTGTATGAATTGGGCTGAGGGCTAAGGACGCTAATAGGACACGGGGTTTGAGAGCAGGAGAGGTGAGGTTGAAATCAAAGGAGGAGGGTTAAGAGTTGACGTTGCGTAGCATACTTGAGATCGGTTCGTTAAGGCCATACGAGGTCATGGGCTGGTAGATAAATTAGACGAGGATTTCATATGTTACGGGGATTTTTATAGAACAGGATTGGAGGAGAGAAAGCTTGCACGATCCTGAGAAAAGACTGTGGATGATGGGGATGTCTGCGTGATTTCTTCGCTCTTCTAGAGTGGTTAGGTTTTTTTTTTTCTTTTACACAAAAGCATGCACAAAAGGGGATTTTGGAGTACCCTTAAGTGTCAGAACACAGTGCGAGCGGAAGAAGAGGAAGTGGATAAGGAAAAGAGGTATCGATGTACATTGGTCTTAAATGCCTGGACATTACCACGACGACACACATGGTCAGGTAGAGTATCCCACATTCGTGTGGTTCGGCTAAAGAATGACTCTCTATGTTCGTTTGTGCGCGTGAAGTTGACTTTCAACGTGAACTGATGCGCATTTTTATTCATTGACGGGTATCGCGGGGCAATGTCTGAGGAGGCGGAACACATTCAGCAAGTTCTGTTGAAGAACGACCGCGATAATACCTACGTACTAACGACGGAATTGATCGACTCACAGCTGGGTCCCCAATAAGTTTCACTGCTTGTTTTTGCATCCTATCGAGCACGGTTCACCAACTGTTCGTTGACTTCAAAAAAGCCTACGACTCAGTCGCAAAGCAGACACTCTACCATATTCTAGTTGAGCTGGGAGTCCCAAAAAAATATGCCGCCCTCATTCAAATTTGCATGAACGAAAACAAGGGGCGAGTTAGAATAGAAAACCACGTCTCAGAACCATTTGAAATCCGGGACGGACTAAAGCAGGGAGATGGTCTATCGCCGTGTCTTTTTAACCTTGTGCTCGAGTATGTTATCAGAAAGGTACAAGACGACAACATGGCCGGATCATCCCTGAACGGGGTGACACAAGTGCTCGCATATGCGAATGACATCGCCGTTCTGGGCGATAATCTAGAAACTGTTAGTAAAAACTGTGAAATCATCATGCAAGCGGCAGAAGAGGTGGGCCTAGAAATAAATGAAGACAAAACAAAATACATGATTACGGCGAGAGCAGGTGGACCTCAGAGAACACATATAAACGTCAGAGGTAAGATATTTGAAAAAGTTAAAGAATTTAAATATCTGGGAACGATACTGACAGCCAGTAACGAAATATCGAAGGAAATTAACAAGAGACTGCATTCCGCCAACGCTAGTAGGCACGCAGTCAGTAAACTGCTGAAATCCAGACTGCTATCACGTAACATAAAGCTCCGTGTCTATAGAACCAGAATCATGCCGATTGTTCTATATGGATGCGAAACATGGGCTCTCACAAAACGGGAAGAAAACAAATTCCGCGTATTCGAGAATAAAGTTTTGAGGGGCATCTTTGGAGGTAAATACGATGAGGAGGCAGGACAATGGAGGAAACTCCATAACCACGAATTGGAAGAGCTATATCGCAAACCTACAATTGTGAGAGTAATCAAGTCGCGAAGATTAAGATGGGCCGGACACGTGGCGCGAATGGGGAATGATAGGACCGTGCATAGAATTCTTGACGGCAGACCAACGGGAAAGAGACCGGTGTGACGGCCGCGACGGAGATGGGAGGACAATGTTAGGTTTGACCTTGAGGAGATCGGATCGAATGGTCAAGCGTGAAAGGAGAGTGCCCAGGACAGGGAACGATGGCGAAGCCGAGTCGGTGAGGTCATGAACTTCCGGGTTCTTACAGGCCAATAAATAATAATAATAATAACTTGGAATTACGAAAGGTTTAGTCTTTACCACGCTCAGCAATGGTATTAGCTGTTAAGTCCCTTATTGGACCAATGCTATAGACAATTTTCACAAGAACTCCTGCCATGTCTCCTTAGTCTTATTGTACAGTCAATAATTGCTAATAATAATAATAATAATAATAATAATAATAATAATAATAATAATAATCGAGCACGTGTAGTGCAGTTTTGGATGCGCCTGACCAAATATGGGAGTTGAACTCCATTTTGGGACGAATATACGCCTTGTAAATAATGGCCAGGTTGGATGGTTGCCAGGATATTGGTCTTCAATGCCTGAACATTATAACGACGAGGAAATACATGATCAGGTAGAGAATTCCACATTCGTGTGGTACGACTAAAGAATGACTCTGTTTGGTTATTTGTGCGCCATTGACTTTTAGTATGAACTGATGCGCATTCTCAATTGATGGGTATAGCGTGTAAGTGTGTGGGGAGGCGGAACACGTTCAGCAAGTTCATTTGGGCAACGAACGTGATAATACCTATAAAAGTGTAATAGGCATTTGTCGTTTCTGACAGATACACACACAGTACCCAAACAAATAGTGAAGAATAACACAGCAGGAAAATCGAATAAGCAAAAGTATCAGCCGTATCCAAGATATAACAGCAATTCCACATCAGTTAAGTCTACTTGAATTTATAAATCGAATTCGTACGCGCGGCAGTGGCCTGATGTGTTGAGCATTGGTTCAATTTTAGTGATTCTAACCATCATAGCGTCGGTTCGAATCACACGCTCTTTACTATCGCCGCAATACGCTATAGTACCTCCTGAGATAAAGAATTCCGGAGGTAAACTAGTTTCGAATCTGGATCCCCGGTGGGGTTTATGTCAGGGGGAACATTATGCAGATATTATGATAAATAACCGACGAAATTCGTCATAACATAATCGGGGTTGTTCTCGAGGCTCTGTCGACGTCTGACTGATAACAGAATTTTGTAACATCGAGGCGTCGATTTCACCAATACGTTGAATTCCGATCTCAACAAGATGCATCGCTGGGGACTATCTAATCGAGTAGAATTCAATGCCCTAAAAGGACAGTGCTGCCCTTTGTCGTCAAAGGCGAACTGCAAAAAAAATATATGATCTAACGTTTCATTGAATTGAAGGACTTACGACCAGATTCCCAGTGTTTCACTGCTCGTTTTTGTGTCTCTTGGGCACGTATAGCGGAGCTTTGGATTTCCTGATCAAATATGGGAGTTGAACTCCGTTTTAGGGCGAATAATGCTTTTTAAATATTGGCCAGGTTGGATGGAGTGAAGTATTTTTTGCATCCCTTAAGGAACCCTATACATTTGGCTGCACTTTCCACAGTTTCAAATATGTGGACATTCCAAATAAGAGTCGAATTAATTCGAGTGCCGAGGATTGATAGTTCCTTGGCTTCGTCGATGCAATTGCCGTTCACCGACAGTATATTTGCTTTAGGGTTCTCCTTTGACGACAGGAGACAGCACTAAGTTTTTAAGGCATTGAACTCTACTCGGTTGTTGAGGTCGGAATTCGGTGTATTAACCATAACCTGCTGATTGGTATTGACGTTCGAAGAGTTTGGCCGGGAATGTTCGTATGAGTATGAGAAACTCAATTAGGTTGTGGGTAATGGACAAGAGATCATTTCTAAAGATGAGGAAGAGAGTGGGTGAGAGTACCGAACCTTGGGGAACACCTGCATTCATTTGATGGGACACTGATTTGACACCATCAAGAACCACTTGAATTGAAGGGCCAGAAAGATAGTCTCTTATCCATTGGATCAGGGAATTGTCCACTCCATATGAATGTAATTTTGACAAAAGTGCTGATGTCAAACTCTGTCGAAGGCTTTTGAAATATCCAATGCGACTACCTTGCTTTCACCGAGGTAGTAGATGGAATGGCTCCACTTTCCGGTAAGGTACGCCATTAGATCTCCAGTGGACCTGTTGGTACGAAAGCCATATTGGCGGTCATTGAGGAGCTTTGTTATGATCAACTTCGTGTGCGAACGAGCGACCGAGAGAACGTCGGAGCAGGCGAGTGTGTCGGCGCTTTATGCGGAAGTCGTGATCGTAGTGGTAAAGTTCTGTTTTCTATGGGAAAGTGTGTGCTGTGTGTGGCTCCACTCTTCGGTAAGGTACGCCATCAAATCTTCTGTGGACCTGTTGCTACGAAAGCAATATTGCCCGATCATTGGTCATTTGATGCCAGATATTTCGAAAGTTGACGGTTGATCAGTGATTCCATTACCTTCGAGAGAATAGAAGTTAGTGCTATAGGTCGATAAGAAGAGGGATGATTTATCGCCCTCTTTGGGAATTGGCTGAATGTTTGCTGACTTCCATCTATTTGGGAAACAGCCAGTAGAGTAAGACAAATGGAAGGGTTTCCGCTGTGGTTTAGCGAGTGAAGAGGAACATCTCTTCAAGAAGATTGGGGGAATACCATCCAGACCAGCGGATTTGTGTGCATTTAGCTCTTTAAGTGCGCGGGCAACAGTACGCGTTGCTTTCACATGTATGAGAATGGCAATCACACATACTGTCGGTACACTTTTACTACTACTTCAACATCATCCTCATCATCGGCACTACAACCGGGAACCGGTCTTGGCCTTATTTAGCAAGTCCTGAGGCTTGTTAAATTTTCCATAATGATTTGTTTTTTCCGGGCAAGGTCATTAGTCTTGTGCCAGAGGCTCCCCGACGGGGAATCGAACCCCGATCTACCGCGCGACAGGCGGGTATACTAACCACTATACTATCGAGGAGCCTTTACTACTACTTACTGGTCTGTAACTAACTGAAAGTTCACCTCACTAACTCGACTACGCCATCGTTCCCTGCCCTGTGTATTTTTCTTCCATGTCTCACACCTGATCCGATTTTTTCAGGGTCACGCTTCACATTATCTTCCTATTTCTGTCACGGCCTCCAATATTGTTGGTTTAACGTGTAGTTCTTGCAAGTCACTATTCTGTAGTGTCTTCTATTGTCCCCTGTGCTCATCATATTTAGTGTCAACGATACTCCTTAAAACGAATCTTCTCTCCCGTTTTGTAAGCGCCCATGTTTCAGACCCATATAAAACAATCTGCGTGATTATTGTTTTATATATGCAAAGCTTTCTATTACGTGATCATCATCATCATCGGTCTTGGCCTTATTTAGCAAGTCTCTCCGCCGGTATCCGGTCCATATCCGAGACTTGTTAAATTGTCCATAATAATTCGTTTTCCCTGGCAAGGTTATTAGCCTTGCGTCAACCTTTCTCAGGATGTCGCTGCATGCATTGATTCACTACTTGGAGGGTGCCAAACTAGCTATCTAGGGGTGTCACGTGGAGACTGCATGACAACTTGGATTGAACAGGGACAATGATCGTCCTGGCCTTCGCCGGGTTGAAAGACTTTGCCCTGTATGTTCGCTCCCACACCCCTTGTAGTACGTGATAGCAGCCTTTATTTTAGCAGTTTGCTAACTGCGTACCAACTAGCGTTGTCGGAATGCAGCGAGGGCGAAATCAAAAATGTGGAACATGTGTGATAGAGTGCAACAGATTCGAGACCACTCAAAACATTAGTACCACATATGAGACGGACAGTGAAACCAGCAGGAGTAGTACAATGTATGCTAAGGTCACAAGGAACATGGTAAGTAATAAATGTTATGAAACAAGCGGATTAACAGATAAACTTTTATTTATTTGGGCTGAGATGATCGCCGAACATTATTCTATTTGCATTTTTTGAACTGTAGGCTCATGACCCCACTAACTCCCGTAACGCTATGGTTGTAATTAAATTAAGAAGTAGTAGAAAATGGAAAAAAAGGTTCCCTTGCCAAAGCACACGACACTTTTTTATGTTATTTCTCGTCTACCTGATTCTCGACTGGTTTTCCCACCATGTCTGTGGACAGTTTTATGCACGCGGATGTGATGGTTGCCCCCCGTGTGCCCGAGGATTTCCACCAAATGTTTGCTTTCCACACTTTTCCTCCAAATGATTTACAATCTATGATTTCTCTCTTCGCTGAGATTATTATCTTCGAACCAAGCATTGGGTTGTCTATTTATCCTTGCCGTAAAAAGATTATCCTGAATTGTCCACAATATAATAATTGTGTTATCCTATCCCTAATGGGTTTTTAATGCTGTTCCTATTGGTAAGATTTCCGTGAAGGAACATTCTGGAGATTCGAAGAATCCGCACAAATTCCATTACGCTCCAAGCTGGAATATATGAACAGAATGGTTATGCAGTGTACAACAGGTACGTGTATTAGCGAGAAGTAGTTTTAGTTGGTAAAAATCCCACATATGTCTAGATTGGTCAGATAAATGGTTTTTTAATGCTATTCCTATTGGTAAGATTTCCGTGAAGGAACATTTTGGAGATTTAAAGAATCCGCACAAATTCCATTACGCTCCAAGCTGAAATATATGAACAGAATGGTTATGCAGTGAACAATAGGTACGTGTATTAGTGAGAAGCGGTTTTAGTTGGTAAAAATCCCACATATATCTAGGTCGGTCCACAAGTATTTTTGAAGATGTTCATATTTTTTGAAGATGTACATTCTTCTACATATTTCTGTAAAAAAAAAAGCAAAAAGAGGCTGATTGCCTAACTTAACAGAAAACTTGGTGTCGCACAACTGCTCCACCTTCATTTTCCCACGAGTGACAGACAGCTTTATGGTTTTTATCCTTATATGACACGTTTGGCTTTTTTTCATGCGGTTAGCCTCAGAGGATTAGGTAAAAAGAACATTTTGCAAGAGTACACCCTAATGTTGGAATAAGGAGCCCACTTGCTAGAAACGATGGATAAAAATGATTCCTTCAGTTCCTTTTCAAGGACAGCTCATGGGATAAATAAAAGTATAAACAGAAAATGAACAAGTGGTATATGTATATGTCAGAAAGTGCTGACAAACAGTAATTTATCGAAGATATCGAACTTGGCACTTCATTATGTTATTAGTGCCCACATAAGTTTGAGTTGGACCACTTATGGGCAGATTCGCAAAACTTAAACTGTTGTCGAAAAGTGATGTCAAACAAAGAGTAGTGATTGGTTATCAACGTTACCACTAATCCACAGTTTCATCAATATGCAGAAGCGTGTAGGTCGACATATAAATTGAACTTAGCGTCCACACAACTAAGATGAATAAATAAATAGTTAAACATGACAAATAAGTGAGACAAAACAAGCAGTGAAATATAAGAGAGCAAATTTCAATAAGAAAATAAACCGAATCAACCACATCTCATAGTCTTTAAACCGTGATCAGAATACCAAGATAGAAAACCGATTATTATACATTCAATGAGTGCAAAGACAACAATCGCATGAACCGTAAAGAGTATTCATGCGAAAATTGCCGGATGTAGGATTGTATTCTCGTAACCAAATCATTTTCTGTTTTTCCTCAGATGGACACCAATTCCCATTTTCGCTTGACTGGCTGTATATAATCCGGAGGTTTTTCGAAACTAATCATCCGCATAGCACTTTATTACAGATTTCTTACAACGTTTATATTTCGGGACGTATTCCCAGTGTATGCACAGAACGTGAGTTTATTCATCGGATGTGACCTCGTTTTAATTTTTTCTCATTACTTTCATTTTTCGAATCATTGCAATAAACACATTCCAATGCATTCCCAACCGCCACTCGTAAAATACAAGTACTGGGATGTCTGAAATAAACGATTATGGATGACACACGTGAAGAAATCGCATGAGGACAAATTAAATGCGACAAAGATGATATTTTCCTTTGTATACGAGATTTGTATGAGAAGAGGAGCACAGGATGAATATGATGATGCATCCAAAGCAAATAATTCCCCCACAGACGACCTTTTACTTTTGTTCGCATTACGGAATTATCCTTTTGCAGAAAGAGATACTTAGCCCCTAGGGTAACAGAACAGAAATAAGCAATTGTGACCACACATGCTGGGGAATGGAATGCATGGCCTTTATCTACAATTTGCCATTCAAGACAGGGAAGACGAAGGTTTTCTTAAAGGAGAATGAAAACCATAATGGAGGAACAGGGAGACATTATAATAACCTTCAAGGATACAACTCACAAATTTAAAACGAACAATATGATAGTGGAGCACTTCATTACCAAAACCATTTTTCCTTAAATGTACGCATAAACAGACGTTTTGAAGTAGCCTGAAATGTCAAAGGGCAGTGTGAGCGTAAGAAGAGGAAGATACAATAGAAAAAGATCAAGGATTAAGCCAGATACAAAACCTTTGAAGATGGCAATATTAGGATTTCACTTTTTGGAAAAGAAACAGATGACAAAACGTTTTCATAGAAGCTGTAACTTGAAACCATGCATGTACTTAAAGAAATTGGATGGTGTAACTAAAAAATCACTGGAAGGGACATTGGTAGGAAGACAAAGGAACTGGTGAAAGGATTATATTATTAAGTAACTGAGACAACACCCACTCAGCAGAGAAGTGTATTTGCCATTTTATTGAAGGTATTAATCTTCAGGTTTACAGAATACAGACGTGAGTTCGATGCGTACGTGAATATCTAGATAGATAATGGTTACATAAGTAGCTAGACAAGTAGAGAGATTGATAGAGATACTAACAAATACTCGTAGATACACTCCGCGACACGAGACCACTGTTACGGCCACAACCACCCATCCCATAAAACCTACCTCTTTGGAGCTAAGCTCCATCATCAATCGCGCATACAGTAAATATCGCGATATCAATTCAATATCAAACAAATTGAACTACACGTTTAATTTGCCCATATTGAATTTAAGTTGAATCCAAGACGTGAAAGAACCAACCAAATGTTCAACACGCAGAATCCCCTGGATCCAAATCTGTGGACCAGATGACCAACTTTCAAGTAAAGTTGTTGAGAATCATAAATTGCGCGCCTGCAATTTTATGATCCTTCAAAGGTTTGTTTACCCAAACCATTTCCCACAAGGAACATCCTTGCCCATTCGCCTAGAACAAATAACAGGCACCATAAAATGAACTGCACGTTCACCTAAACAATAACAACATAGAGAATCACAAAGGTGCATTAGCACGATTCACTATTGATTTTTCTCTTTGCATTTCTTATCGCTTCCCCATGGAAGAGATCCTTGCCCATTCGGCTAAAAAAAACAACAGGCACCATAAAATGAACTGCACGTTCGCCTAAACCATAACACAAAAAAAAGGGAATCAGAAACACGATGCACTATTGATTTTTCTTTTGTGTCTGATCTACCGACAAATGGATCAGGCGGGAAAAAGGAGAGATCCTTTTTTTCTACCGGAGGAAACAAAAGATTTCGATCCAAAGGAAAAAATGAGAAAACCACTAGAGATGGTTGGTTTTTGGATCTCGACCGAGACGGTGAGATAGCAGAGTTGGTTGGGAACTAGTGACCGAGACGGTCGGAAAAAGGTGTCGGGTGTTTTTTTAAAATAGTGTTGGCTAGTAACAAGGCCAGTAATAATAACGTTGGAGAATAGTGTTTACTGGTAACAAGGATTGTAATAATAAAGTTTGAAAATAGTGTTTGCTGGTAGCAAGGATTGTAATCATAAAGTTTGAAACGAGTGTTGGCTGGTAACAAGGATTGTAATAGTCACGTTTTAAAAATAGTGTTGGCTAGTAACAAGGCCAATAATAATAACGTTTGAGAATAGTGTTTGCTGGTAACAAGAATTGTAATAAGAAAGTTTGACAATAGCGTTTACTGGTAACAAGGATTGTAATAATCACGTTTTAAAGTAGTGTTGTATAGTAATTAAGATCGAAAAAATAAACTACCGTAAAGAAAAATATGTGTTTGATTTCAAAGGGATCCGACGTGTGTGTGGTGTTTAAAGTGGGTGACAAAAAGTTTTTTAACACCACAGACTGCCAATATCAGCTTTATTTAATTTGACAAGGACGATCAAAATTAAAAAGCAAGGGCATATTACTAATCCCGTACGAGAGCTTCTCGAGATCATTGGTTGCCTTTATGATAAGGAAGTGGAAAGTTCCTTAAAGAAGCCATCTGCGCTGGCTGAAGCAGGCGGTGGAAAGTTGTAAATCCAGCCATAGCAAAACTCACACACAGACATAAGCAGGGTTCCGGGGCAGATCAATGACGAGTCACCCAATTACAATTGGTTTACAATTGCCAGAGGGGGAAGAAGGGGGGTGCGAGGTTGGAGGGTGAAGAGGTTCTAAAAGGTGATACCGAGAAGGCAAACATTATGACAAGAAGGCGACTACGCCCGGACACTATAATAATATCGAAAACCGGGGAAAAAACATATGTGGATATACTGAAGTTTATTAAGGCAAAGCCCGAGCTAAATGAACTCGGAAATAGCGTAAATAAAGTTCGAAAGACAGCAAAAGGGGAATTGCTGCTAGAACTGAGATTCCGTCCAGAGGCCACCACCGAGACACTGAAAGCAAAGGTACAACAACTATTAGAGAAAGATGCTAGTATGAAAACAGCGTCACAGGAAATCGCGGTGATTTCGTGTGTCGTGATTTAGATGATGTTACCACTGTGGAGGAAATCCTGACAGCGATCGCTAGAGTTCCCTGCACTGAACGCGATCCCAAAGGAAGCGGTAAAGAGTTTCAGAAGGGAACCAGATGGCACGTAGGCCGCCATGATCATTGCTTACCAAGAGAAAGGCTAGCATGTTGCTGGCTACAGGTTTCCTACGTGGACCACTGTGGAGGAAATCCTGACAGCGATCGCTATAGAGTTCCCTACACTGAACACAATCCCAAAGGAAGCGGTAAAGAGTTTCAGAAAGGAACCAGATGGCACGTAGGCCACCATGATCATCCGCTTACCAAGAGAAAGGCTAGCATGTTACTGGCTACAGGTTTCCTACGGGTTGAATGGGTGAGACGCAGACTTCGAGAACACATCACACCCACACGATATTTCAAATGTTGGCAATACGGTCTTGTGGTGAAATCCTACAAATCCGAAGAAGATCGTTCGGAAAACTGTTTGAAATGCGAAAAAAAAATGCCACAAAGGAATGGGTCGTAAAGCACAACCCAAATACATGTTCTGCGAATCAGGATGCGAATGCGGTAACCACCACTCAAACAGGGAGTTACAATGCCGAGTATTTAAAAACGCGATGTCCAATCTTCTCAATAAGAATGGACAGGTTTAAGTGCATTCTGGCGCAAGACTGATGACCTTGCCCGGAAAAAAAATCATTATGGAAAATTTAACAAGCCGCAGAACTTGCTAAATAAGGCCAAGACCGGTTCCCGGTTGTAGTGCCGATGATGATGATGATGATGTTAAGTGCATTCAAAATAACAAACCATTGTGGAGCCGCACAAGATCTCCTTTCCCAAACGGTTAAGGAATATGGTGTCGACGTGGTAGTCATCAATGAGCAGTGCAGGATGCCTGGCACTGGTACTATTACATGGGAGGAAGACAGTAGCGGAACAACGGCCATCTGGACAACTGGAAATTCCCCCATGGAATGCAGGAGTGTCCAACGGCTGGAAGGAATTGCCTATGGTAAGGTCAGAGGAATTCATTTCTACTGTTATTACGCTCCGTCAAGGTGGGAAATAGAATATTTGAAATGCTTTTTGGACAGGATAACACAAGAATCTAGAGATAAGAGCCCTCTTATAATTCCAGAGATGTCAACGTTTGGGCAGTAGAATGCGGAAGCACAAGGACCAACAGTAGAGGCCAGGCACTTCTTGGAGCCTTTGCAGTCCTAAATGTGGTGTCACTTAATGATGGTGTCGATGACAACTTTATAAAGGAGAGGCCGGTCCAAAGTCGACACTTCGTTGGCAAGAAGTATTGTTCCACGCAATTCGGCTTATATGCGCTCCACAAGACAATCCGACGGATCCCACCCGTTTGTGGTTCATCTCCCGACCGCGCGAACATCCCTGCATCAGAACTCGTTCCGTTACAGAGCGGGGAAGCTGTGGAACTCCCTTCCCACGCGAGTGTTTCCGGAGCGTTACAACCTGCAACTGTTCAAAAAGAACTGCAACAGTTATTTGATGGCATCTCGGGGCGCCCACTCGGCGCTATAGGTTCGCCTCTCGCGAGAAAAGTCTAATAAAAAAAAATTAAAAAAAAAATGGAGTGGCGAGCTTTGGACACCTACAGCCATAGTGACCACCAAGCCGTGATGTACGAAATATTACCGCACAGGAGATTCATTACTGGCAAATTGGCGAAGATAGCCCAGGAAAATGGGCGGAAAGAGAAGGATCTCGATGCGGAACTGCTCGATTATATACTGGAAGCCCAATACGAACAATTTGACGCAGAGGACGATGCGAACAGGCAGGCTGGAAAAGTCACGAAGTGGCTAACTACCGCATGTGATGCTTGTGTGCCACAAAAAAGACAACCAGCAAGGCTATCAAATCAGTGGTGGAACTTAGAAATCGCCCATGTGCGATCGGAGTGCAATAGGTTACGACGCTTGCAACAAAGAGCAAGAAACCGTAACACCTACCCACAGTTGCATGCGGAATTCGTCAACAAGCGGAAAGAGTTGAGGAATGTGATCCGCAAGAGTAAATATGACGCGTTCTGCTCCGTAAGGGATGAATTAAATAACAACCCATGGGGCAGCGCCTACAGGGTAGTAATAAAAAGACTACACAACAACAGCAGTCAAATGCAAAAAAGTAAAACTGACATGGCCAGAATCGCTGCTGTCCTCTCCCGCACTGTGATGAGGTGTTGAGAGCGCAAGAGGAATGGAAATTGATCGTCTCCCAGTGACCATTGGAGATAGGGGAGATTAAAAACGCCAAGAACGACGATATCGTCTAGAGAGGAGCTTAACTCCTTTAGGCGATCAATCGATTCTATTGCGAATTCGTATGACACGATAAGACGTGAAGGGGGGTATATAGAAGCAAATAACATATAAAGACTTTAAGCGCTGGTCGATTTTTATTGCGACATAGTCAAGGTTGGGAGAGTGAGAGATAGTACTTCGAGATGAGGCGAGTCTGTTGTGAACGGCAAGCAGCATCCCACGGCATGAGTCGGGATATTGACGATGAACATTGCCATCACGGAAAACGGTAAAGGAGGAAGGGAATAGTTCTAGACTGTTTATACTCGGGATAATTTTGGTCTTGATCAGAGCGTATATATTGAACGGGAGGGTATGTGCCTTACGCAGAGTCGAATGCGTTTTGGAGCGGAGACCTCTGACATTCTCATAGTAGATGGTTAGAGGCAGAGTATTGAGACTCATGAAATGATGTGGGGAGGTTGACTGTTTAGGGTCAAAAAGACTTGTCATTATTGGCAGGTAATTTTTTTGTCAATATATTGGCGATAAGCCCACTCGGCGCTATAGGTTCGCCTCTCCCGAGAGAAGTCTAATTAAAAAAAAAAAAAAAATTGACACTATGTCTGGGAGCATATTGAAGTTTATATGGAATTTTATAAATAGGTTGCGAAGGTCGGTAGGAAGACCTTCCTGCTGAATGAAAACCATGACGCTGGTTTTCGTTTTACCATCAAAGCAGACAGGGTCGGATTTGTTATGTAGGTAAGAGGCGGACATTCTCAAAGTTCATTTTGTTTCTTAGTTTGGATAAGGGGTACCGATTATTACATGCATTTATGGTTTGCTGTGAGTTTGTGGGTGGAGGTAAGAGTGGATCAATGTTAGGTCTCGGGGAATGGTGAGTTGGGCGGGAATGAGATGTGGATGTGGGATGGTGGGTGGGAGATGTGGATGTGGGATGGTGGGTGGGAGATGTGGATGTGGGATGGGGAGAGGGAGATGTGGATGTGCGATGAGAGGAGTGGTATGCGGATGTTTGGGGGGGGGGGGGGGGGGGGGCGACTAGGCCGGGATTGGGTTCGGTGGTTGAAATATGGGGGAGGAGATAGGTTATGGTTTGGCTTAGGATAGGGGGGGGGCTTCTATACGGTCGGATGAGGAGGAGGGTTTAGAGTGAAGGGTGCTAGCTAAAACGGTTGGGAAATGGGGGAGGAGTTAGAATATAGTTTTGCTTAGGATAGGATTTTGTGGATTTGGTCCTGTTTGGTTTGGATAGAAGGGGACAATGGAGGGATTTGGTGTTGCGGGCTGAATGGGGAGGGAGGGTCAGGATAAGATTACGTACTAAGGGTGTAGGAAAGGGGGCCAAGTGTATGGTAGATTGGTCGAGGTTGTTGTTAAATATTGTCAGCCTATCGATCCTGTGGTAGCCTGTTTTGGTCGGGTGGAAAATCCAGTCGTATCTGGGGGGACAAATTACAGGGGAAATGGGTCTGTTTTTGGAGACGGAAAGTGCATGGCATTCTATTAAGGGAATCCTGTAGTTTTTGGGAATGAATTCCGGAATTAGTTTCTTAGAAAGAGTTATTATTACGGGCCTGCCATTCGTCGCGGGTCTAGCATGATACACTATTCGCGGTTTTATTTGTTTATTTACTTCTATTGTTTAAATAAATAAAAAAATCATAAGTATAACGATTGGTCCTTATACAAGGATAGTTAATGAAGCAGCATACATTTGTTCAGATTGCTTTTTAGCACTTTTAGGTACTTTTTAAAGCGGCGGACGACCCTATCATTTAAGTGTGCCAAAAACGACGCTACCTTGGAAGATTTAAGTACCTATACTCTCTCACTTACAAAAGTTAGATTATTTGATTCGGCGAAGATTTTAACACATGCGATATGGTGTTGCTTGTTCATAGTACCACAGCCAATAAAAATTGTACCCATTGAACCCACAATGACGATTTCTGAGAATAGAATCAAAATCCATTCAAACAAAACATCGATACGGATGGATTGTTATCGAAGTTTGGGCTTTTGTCCATGAAACAATATCGAACAGTACTCAGACATACTGAAATGAAGTTCTAGCTACAGGCGGAAAAAGTTAGGATTGGAACAAAACCGTGATTTAAATCATTGAACTTGTTATATAATTAAAATCGTTTAATTATCACAAATTTCCGGAGTGGCTTCCTTATCACATATTGTTTTAACCAGTTGGTGCGTCTTTCGAGCGATTGCCTCTCTTCCATGCTTCATAAACTCTGTCGGTATGCAGTCGACTCCGGGAGCCCTGTTGTTTTTCAATCGATTTATTGCGTCTACAACTTCGTTGAAAGATGACTCTGGGAACTAGGGATCGGCTGTATGTATGTCTGGTGCGTTTAGTTGTGGTTGATGGGTGCGCACATTAAGCAGGTTTTCAAAGTACTGCTTCCATCTTGTCACGATATTGTTTGTTTCTGTGACCAGACAACCGTTTGCGTCTCGAATTATTTTGGCTCTCCCTCGGTAGTCATTTCTAATTGAATTTTTGCCGGCATTATACCTCTGATGTTCTTTGCTCCCCTGTTTGGGTCCGTCGCGGATTTCAAATGGTACTGAGAGGTGGTTTTCTATTCTAACTCCCCCTTTGTTTTCGTTCATGCAAATTTGAATAAAGGCGGCATACTTTTTCGGGATTCCCAGCTCAACTACAATATGGTACAGTCTTTGCCTTGCGAATGAGTCGTAGACTTTTTTGAAGTCAACGAACAGTTGGTGAACCGTCTCTCCGTATTCCTACTTCTTTTCCAACAGTTGCCTTACTGTGAACATTTGGTCACTTGTTGACCGGTTCCTACGGAATACGCACTGGTAGTCGCCCAGTATTTCTTCGGCTTCGACTTATTCGATTAAAATTTGGAAAGATCCAAACGTGTGGAAACTGGGTGCCACATGAATTGAATGACAGGCAGATGGAGAAGAAACGTTGCTTCTACGACACGAAAGGAAGTCAGTATTGCATCGAATTGTGACTGGTGATGAAAAATGGATTTATTTTAAAAATCCTAAACGCAAAATATCATAGGTGCATCCAGGAGAAGCGTCAACATCGGCTGCAAAACCTGATCGGTTCAGGAAAAAAGCCAATGCTCTGTGTTTGCCGGGACCAGAAGGGTGCGGTGTATCATGAACTTCTAAAATCTGGCGAAACTATTGATGCGCAACTCTACCGGCAACAAATGATCAATTTGAACCATGTATTGATCGAAAAACGACCAGAACGGGCCACAAGACACGGAAAGGTAACTTTGTTGCATGATAATGCTCCGAGTCATACAGCAAAACCCGTCAAAGAAACAATAAAAGCTCTCGACTGGGAAGTGTTACCTCACCCGCCATATTCATCAGACTTGGCTCCCTCCGACTACCATTTGTTTTCATCAATGGGACACGCATTGGCTGAGCAGCATTTCAATTCCTACGAAGAAGTCGAAAATTGGGTCTCCGAATGGTTTGCCTCAAAAGAAGACCGGTTTTATTGGCGTGGTATCCACAAATTGCCAGAAAGGTGGTCGAAATGTGTAAAAAGCAATGGCCAATACTTCGAATAAAATGTTTTTTACGTTCCCATTTAACGTGTTTTATTTAAAAAAAACGCTCGCTTCATACCGGTACACCTGGTATAGGGTGGCGCAAAATTAATCATCCAATTTTGTTTTTGAATTACTATTTTACTAAATAAAAAAAAATTGTTTTTGAGTGATGGAAATCTTTATTTGGACCATTACAATTTTTTCTGTTAAGTGGAAAAGATGATATCCGTCAAGTGGCTGCCGCCCGTGGTGATACACATTTGTACCCGTTTTATCGCATTTTCCATGACCTTGCGGAAGAATTCCGGTGATAACTGGTCGCATTCCTGTCGAATATTCTCCTTAGTGGCTGCGACTGGCTGTGGCTTGTTGGCATAAACCCGCGACTTCAAGTAGCCCCAAAGAAAGATGCCTGGGATGGTTAAATCGGGCGATCTTGCTGGCCGTGCCAAATCGCGAAAACGGGAGATTACGCGACCAGGAAACGTTTCCTTCACAATATTTATTGTGGCCCATGCTGTGTGTGCGGTTGCACCGTCTAGTTGAAACCACATGTTTACCAAGCCCCGCTCATCCAATTACGACAGTAAGAAGTCGTTTATCATGGCCCTGTAGCGTTCGCCAGTAAAAGTGACGCTATTGCCGATGGGGTCCTCAAAAAAATATGGCCCAATCACTCCTCCCGCGTGTTAAGTGTATCAGTGACATCATAGATAAAGATGATGTACATGAGGTCATGGATTCACCTAAAGCAAGAAACGCCACCCGATTCTGAACCCGCATAACCCCCAGAACGATAATGCAATTAATTGCACATTTCATCGTTATCGGTAAATCACAAAAAAGCAATTAATTGCACATTTCGGCACGATCAATAAAAATAAGTAATTGCACGATAAATTAATTAGGTCAATTTGAAATCGCGAATGTTGAACTGTGACGCAAATCGATGAAGGTATATCGGCTGACGCCGCACTTCAACGCGATTGCAAATTGGAATTGAAAATCGAAAATTAGGACATTGAAAATCGAAATTGCATTATCGTCATCGGGAGGTGTTGACCCCGAGGTAACGAGAAGTACGAACAAGATAGGAGGCAGTCTGGTGGTGAGTTGTTAGTGAAAGATAGTCTGGTAGTGAATCTGTTACGAGGTCGACGGGCCGAGAGAGTCGAAGAAAGAAAGTTGTGTCGCGAAGTGGAGAATGTCAGTGCAGCTCCGGGATCATTCAAATTAACAGAGGAAGTCGTGAAATAAAGTAAAAGTAGATGGTTGATGACATTAAGTATAGAGACAAACAAAGTGTTTACCGAACCTCGCTTGGAGAGAATTGTGAAATAAAGTAAAAGAAGCAGTTAGTGGATGATATTAAGCAGAAAAACAAATAAGGTGTTTACCAAACTTCCGCTTGAAGGAGATTGTAAAATATAAAACGAGAAACCAACAAATTGTGTTAAGAAAGCACTCAATGTGAAGAAATATCTAATTGTTAAATCTAAAATATCTAAATTGTTAAATATCTAAGGTAGAACTAAGAAGCAAAAAAAAAAGAAGAAAAACTCTCTAAAGGAATTAGATGGGGTATTGTGGTTAAAAAAAGAAAAAGGAAAATGAAAGTGAATGAAAACTAGTGAATGGCTGAGTATTGATTTCTTGGTTTTTAGTGAAAACAACAAAGAGAAAAGAAAAGAAGAAAAGAGGGAAGATTTGGTCGCCGTTTCCCTTGGGGTCGTAACTCTGGTATCCGTGAATACCTAAAAAAACTCGCGTGAACGCTGCACCACACAGTGGCTTTGAGTGAATGTAATGGCTCTTCGTGCATCACATGCGGATTTTCAGTGCCCCAGAAAAACAGATTTTGCTTATTAACGTAACCCGAAGCCCCCTTTTGTGCGCGTTAGTGTAAATAATTAAAAAAAAAAAAAAAACCGCTTAAGTAGAGGAAATGACCCTCGTCGCTCATGATGATTTTCGATACAAAATCGTCCTCTTCTTTGTCGAGATTAAGGATGGCTTGACAGTAATTCACACGCCCTCCATTGTTTGTCTGTTTGTATTCTTCTGTTTTTATTGTAGTTCACAAATGTCAAATATGACGGACGTACGACGCCATTAGGAAAAATTATAACCTCTTCCGATAGGATGATTAATTTTGCGCCACCATGTATATGTTGATTACGTGATAGTCATTCAGCATATGAGGCAAGGTTTTCACCATGGTGTTGACGGAAATAACACCCACGAATATCCACTTTTCTGCCACAGATGTGTCGAAGTCAGCTGATCTGAATGAACGGCTGTCTCGGCGACGAAACTCGTTCAAGATATGATCCAGAGATGGAAGTAGCGTTAGGTATTCGGGAGACTTGAATCCGTTTAATCGCGGTATTGAGTTGCCTTTCAAAAACGCAGCACACGCTCTGAAGTACTCGACATCTTCTATCGAAGATTTAGACAGGAGGATCTCCTGACTTTTCTTAGAATACGACTTTTTCTGAACTACAATGGAGACGGAGCTGTCATACCCGATCTCGTCGTTGAACAGTGTTTTGAACTTCACGTCTCTCTGATGGTTTCCTATACGACATCCACTGGGTAATATTCGCATTCGGGAGACAGGAGTTCGATTCCCCGTCGGGGAGCCTCTGGCGCAAGACTAATGACCTAGCCCGGAAAAAACAAATCATTATGGAAAATTTAACAAGCCTCAGGACTTGCTAAATAAGGCCAAGACCGGTTTCCGGTTGTGCCGATGATGATGATGATGAATATTCGCATACGACAACCGTTTCTTTAATTTTCTATTCCTTCTATGTCGTTTATCTTGGTCGTCAAGAACCTTTCGTCTTTTTATGACATTATCAAAATCCTCATTCGTTTCATTCCATTGTCATTAAATACGCTCTATAAGTTTTAGCGCAATCAACATTTAGACGTTCTCTTAATGCTCGTATATCAAGAATAGAAATAATTTCGTAGATTTCTTCCTTCTGTTCTTGTCGTTTTTCTTCTTTTAACGAAACTTATTGCCTCATCCTACATCTTTTTACGATTCTAAGGCAAGCTTTTTACTATCGGAATCCAGACTTTACAATAAAACCGCGCGACGCTGGCTGCGTGACGTTACAATTTCTACGACTAATTGAGCCAACAGACGTTGCACGTCACAAAGAAAACGAATTAGCAAACGAAAAAAGTGCTGCCAATATAACATTAACGTTAAATTAAATTTTATAAGTTTTGGAAATAATATTTTAATTGACAACGTAAACGAATTTTAATCCATGATCTCCGCTTTTGAATAAAATATATTTTATTCTATCACAGCTCTTAGGTTGAGGGGAAACAAAACTAGTTTAAAAGCGTGTAGATTATCCGATGCAAAAATAAATCACCTTACCACAATTTACGGCCTACTCCGGATATTTAAACCACAGAGGTTAAAGTCATAAATTTCACAGATTAAACCAATACTTAAATGCGTTTTTATAATCAAACAGTTAAAACATAAATACTCTTTTTCACTTATTAATTATGCTAAATAGAACTGCTGTATAGTTACTGATGCAAATCCGTTAAAAGCCTCGCACTTGAATGTAGGTTTAAAACTTTTAAAAAATACCTATGATTCACCGCTCAATCCCTTTAGCGAAGGCGTCAGACACAATATTCAACCTAGATACGTAGTTGTATAAAAACCCCTTTTTGAATTTAAAATGCGAAGTTTTATGATCTGCTATACACACAGAGCTATAAACGACATTACGTACGCAATAATAGCACCAATCGTCGTAAAAACATTTACGATATTCCATAGAAGACGCTTCCACGGTGATGTAGATAAATGTGCTTCTACAGGGTGGGCAAGTAACATATGGCGCGCCTGTGAAAAACTTTGACCCAACAATGCGTATCTATCCAAACCTGATATGTACGAATATATACTCGAAATCTTCAGAAAAACAACACTCAACACTCCAGAAACAAAAGAGAGCTAATTGTCTCAAATGGGAAAAGCCATCGATGTGTATTTTAAGTAGTCACATTCAATTCTCTGGTCAACAAGTTCGTACCAATTTTGGAAGGAGACAACAATTCAAAAGTGTGAACTAGACAATTTTTCAATAGCAGCGACGTGGAGGAAGCTCACGCGTTGCTCACATATAAACTCCTGTTTTTTGTTTTAGTTTTATTAATTTTATTTTATGCATTATGGGTGTGCGTGACTTTACAACGTGATGGCAAGTGGGAAGGTAATTTAGTTAGCTCTAGTCTAGTCTAGTTTTGATGAACGCTCACCTTTGGAAAAATATATTTTAGGGATTGACGACGTCTACTCCCCACTTGGTAGAAATAGATGCCCTAGCCGCAGCTTGTAACGATTCCCCTTTGTTTTTGTTATTCACTGCTCGACGAGGTTACGCACTACCATCCACACGCGATTCGAACGTAGCACAAACAATAAATTTTGTTTTTCTCTTTTCGAATTCAAAACGAATTTTAAATTTATTTCGCGCAGAACAATTTTTTTTCTCTTTTGTTTATTCAAAATCTTCTTACACTGACTGTTCGTATTATTCGATTTATTTGTTTAACTTTTTTTCTGGATTTAAGAATTTTATTCACATTTAAACTTTTCTTTTTTCATTACTTCAATCGTTGCTTGCGTTATTTTGAATATACAAAACAAAAAAAAAAAAACAGCGCACAAATATTGTATGGAATTTTTGCACTTTATATCTACACTTGACGATGTCGTCTCGTCTTTTGATCTAGGAGAATTTTGAAAGACCCGAAACTGTGCTACAGGATGTATAAATTGTGAGATGAAATATTTAAGGTGAAAACGAGGATATTATGCACTGTGGAGCAGTGGAGACACAACAAACAAACCTCTTGAGATAGGGGATGAATCTAAATTGAATCGAATGAAACATCCACACGAATCTAGAGGGTTGGTTTTGCTTTTCTACTACACTTGCAACTGGTGAGGGAAAACAGAGCCAGTAGAGGAATTATTGGAATGAAATACAAACACAATTACACAGTGCATTGATTGTGCTACATCTGTTCTGACTTGTACTTAGCCAAGGATGCATGAGACATATTCCAGGACATTTTTAGGGAAACACACGTATAGAATGGAAGGTGGGATGTTTCATTTCAGTGCAGATTCCCAGGATTGCATGGAATGAATCATGTGCAGTTGTAGATGTTCTGGGGGCAGTAAGGAAGCTTTGGTGACAAAAACATACGTAACAGAAGGAGCAGGGTCATAGGGTTCTAGAAGTCAGGCAGGCAGTCAAAAAGAAAGATGTAAATGCGATTGCGGACGTTTGTTTATCTCACCGGGGAATTGATGTCATTGCCATTGAAATATGTAAATTTTTCAAGTGGTATACATCATGTCACAAAAGTAGACGTACAATATCAAATGGTGTTATTTTTATTAATTAAAGAATTATATATGGCGCACGTGGGAATTAAGTTCTGATGGCCAAGGAACATTATAAACCATGCAATACATTCTATTTTAGGATAAGTTAGAATTCAGAGATGGGATTAGGAATTGTTTGAAAATAACATTAAACAAACGGGTTGCGTCAAGTGCTGCAGGAATTTTAATATCGCTTCTGCAGCGTTTTTATTAAAACAGCTCCCTTCTTCTAGCATGTATTTGTCCAATCCTTATATGTCATTAGTAAGGGATACAACTGTTATACTATAATCGGCTAATGGCCAAAAACTCCTAAAATTAATTTCAAATTCCTTGCCACAATTTTATATGATTAATACTTAATGCCTATCTGCACAGTGTTCCTCGATCTTACGCGATACATAATTTCTAACGGACGTACATTGTACTAAATAAAAAAATAAAAAGAGTACTACCGACGAAGTTATAGCGTTGCGACGATAGTGAACAACATGTGATTCGAACCTGTTACGGGTCCGCACCCTCACAGTCTCACCCAAAAAGGAAGAATTTTGACCTTGGTCCAGAGAAACGTGCCTGTATTCAGTGGACAGAAAGGTCCTAATGCAACTGTCGAACTGCAAAAGTTCCTTGATAGTTGTAAGAGAACCTTAAATTGTTTGTCACCTCGGCTCTAATGTTAGAAGTAAGAGAAGACCAATTCCGGCATCGTCTATTAGAATCGGAAGAGGACCCCCTCGAACGAATTATCGCGTGACTCCTCCAAACGGAGAAGACGCAAAACGAGCACCGACGAGAGTGGAAATACGCCATGCCCACCCGTCTAACATGCATGACCCGAACCAGGGTCTGTGGCGGTTCCGCCAAACCCCACGGTCCACTTACCTGAAAAACCCCCATAACTTCATCCCAATCTGTAAATGCTTCACGAATAACATAGATCAAATTTATAATCTAAAAGTTCCTGTAAAAGAATCCTTACCTTTCATTCATCTCTTCGCATACAAATTCCCTGTAAGAATTCTTTCCTAACTTATCAGGAATCCCGAAACCAATTCGGCACCTTCGGTGCCAGGCAAATCCCCTAGACGAATTCCTGAAAACAAAATGATTTGGTTTACATACAATGTAACCATCATAACAGGAATCATAAACATTGCGTCGCCTATTTCCCGTCCTCACCAAGTGTACAATAAATCACCATACATACACATTGGCTGGCGACCTACACCCAAAGGACCAAAACAAATATACGCATCTCGCGTCTTAAGGCATCAATTAAATCCTACAGCACAGGCAACTGCAAATATGAATTGAATACCTACCCTTACCAGCGATGCCATTTCCCGATAATCAAGCTAAAACCAATTAACGCATTTCCACATTGCATTGCCGCCTATTTATTTAGCCGCAATGCACATCTTAGACACAGACCCAAGCGTTCCCTTTGTCTTCTCATATTTCGGGATCTGCTTCTCATCAGCAGCGGCATGAGCAAAAACAAACCCAATTAGCATCCAAGGAGATTCGGTTTGCTTGCTTTACCGAACTCACATCTCATGGATACATTCTATGCCCTTTTCGTCGTTTCAGGTTCGTTCTCATGGTTTGTCCCATGAAAGAACCCATGTACAGACATACATGTGTACTACCAACGATCTTCACGGCCCCTTTGTCCTTACCACCTGTCTGCTTAATTTATCCATCGCCTTCGCACGTGTATTGAATATTATGATCCTCACGATCACCCATGCACACATACTACCATGATCTCCATTGCGAGATCTGGTTTTCTGTTGCACAAAGAGAGACTTTACGTCTCTCTTGTGGTAGGTAAAACGTATCCTTAGTGGAGAGGAACACTTTCTCCCTCGGGGAAACTCACCCCATTAGCGAGTCGTTTACCATGCGCCGATCACGCTGGTCGTGCTATCTCCCGCTCCCTGGTGCACACGTGGACGCGATATATATTTTCGGAGTCGTGGACGAAATAAATCCGAATTACTCGGAATTCGCTGTACGTAATTTTGTTCATTATCCATTAAGTCGAGTGGTAGTTTGTGTAGTTGATTACGGAGGATATTGTTTAAACATACATTTCATAGACGAAACTCTAAAGGAAATACGTTATATAAATTAGTGTTAATATTAATGTGCATCAAGTTCAACATTGTCAACAAAAGTAGTGGTTTTTATTTAGAGAATAAAACTGAACAAATAAATTCCGCTGTTTCATTCATTTTCCTTGATCTTTAATGGCTCGTGACGGTGCGAACGGTTTACTTGGTGTGTATTCCTTAGTGCAGTAACAATTCGGTTTGGCGGAACCTTTCAGAACTGGTGGAGACGAGGTAGAACCCCGTGTCGTGCGCCGGCACAATGACCTTGTTCCCCACAGGTCCCCCTAGGATAAATGCAACGAGAATGGTGAGAAACAACCCATTTTATTATTGGGAGGACGAGCCAAATGAAACGCAGGCAACGTCAATGGTTTTAGACCAAATCTACGGGGAAACATTGCCAAACCCACGGGAGTCGTTCCACAGGCAACACATACCTGTGAACGATGCGTCTCAGGCAGTTGGGGCCAATAGTAGATTGGCTCCTAATTGCACGGAACAACCTCAACCTGTTACACGCCCCAACCTGTGAAGAACCCGTTTAGGTCTCAAACACCACCACGTTTTTTCAAAGGACCAATAGGGCCCACATCTAAGAGACCTGGGACACCACAACCCCACCAGGGCGATGGAGATTATTTCCACAAGGATTTGCCCGCCTAGGTCCGAGACACTCGTTCACCACATCTTTTAATTGAACGCATGATGTGCAGTTTCTCTAATAAGAAGGTACATTTATACGACGTGTGTCTAGGCGTCGGGACACCCGATTCTGTATTAATTGTAAACAATATGGGCACGATATCAAGGACTGCCGTGCACAAGATGCACAACCGCATACAGACAATCCCGAACCTCCGTGACAAAGGTCACAGTACCGACAGAGGGTGTGCGGGGGTTCTCTATATCACACTGAGAACCAGCCCACAATCCTAACCACAATTTCACCCACAATTCCTGCAGACGGGTCCACCCACAATGACAGACCCAACTCTTACGTTACCCGCAAACATCCCCCCTTCCCACGGCCCCCCATAACATGCATTCAACGCATTTCTAGAACCTCCCTGGAAGCAAACCCCGTTCATGCATTTACTGCATCACCACAGGGCATCATCCAAATTCCCCGAAAACGAAATATCGTTCGCTCATATGTTGCATCACCATAATTCCCTGAAAAGAATTACCAACATGCAACATACATCGGGAACCCACTCGGCGCCCCTTGTTAGCTGGCTTACCCTGTCACACACGTGTGCAGCACATTTCCCTGACTTATTTACATTTATATCTTTCCTCACAGCCGCACCTGCCCCCCACAAGAGCTACAGACGCCCACAATCCCCAGTCTCAACTGGAGGCTCACAACCCAAAGTCTGGCGAGTGCAACGTGGACTGCCATCACCACACGTCACCCCATCTGGCCACCAAGCGCTCCAGGCCTCGCTCCGCCGTGACGTAAATCCGAAGCGTCCAAAGCGGCGCGCAAAACCGACCCACGAATCGGAACGCGCTCCCTCAGAACACCCCGCATCGGCCTACCAACCACCGAGCCCCTCCACAGCCCACCACAAGCGGCAACACCAACAGGCAAGACGCGCCTAACAATGCCGTCACACGCGCATGGTGCATCAATCACCAACGTTTCGGAGGGCGTACCCTAAATTGTAGAGCGCCCGGCGGGTGAACCCAACCAACCACCCTACAAGAGCCGCCTGCAAAATAAAGTTGCCTACCGCCATCCAAGAGCAACCCGCCGGCACCCCCCACTAAGTTGCCACCATCACCCAAGCGCAACGCGTGCCCGGGCCCTAGCAGTGGTCAGCAAGAGAAACCCTAGTGGGCTCAGACCTACTAGGACAGCACAACATGTTCGTCTACACGGCCCACAACAGGCCAGTAGACCCAACCGCACCCCAGAACCGTACCAGTTCTAACAGTACTGAACCTTGTGAGGCTCCAAAGCAAAACACTATGGATTTGAAAGACCGACAACACCGACTACACAACGCCGTTAACCCAAGATGGACCGTAGCCACTCTAGTTCTACTAGTACGGATTCTTCGGAGACTCCAAAGCGGAGCGATCGATCAAAGAAGAGTGATAATGGTGTACATTTTGCGGGCGACACAACCACACGGCGGCATTGTGCCGACAAAAGGCAAAGTGGGAGATGTCGGAAAACTCCCAGAGGTCGGGTCGGCAGACCCCAACCCGGCCGAACTAAAGTCGCATAATGATAAAAACTGCTTTCAATTTCCGCCAGTTGTCCACCTCCCTTTAGACATTGGCCTTTTTTTACACAAACTCGCACAAAAGAGGATTTTGGAATACCCTTAAGTGCGAGCGGAAGAAGCGGAAGTGGATAATTTCTTCCTCTCTTTTTGCTTAAAGCGCTCCAGTTGTTATCAATGATAAGGGCCATACGATTACGAAAAGGATGTCTAGAATTCTACTGAACATGCGCATAAAATGGGATTTTGAAGTACCCTTAAATGACAAAGCATAGGGCAACCAGAAGAAGGGAGAAAGAGGGAGGAAAAGAAATATTTATATATCGGTTTTGAATGCCTGGAAATCATAATGGTGAAAAAATACATGATCAGGGAGAGGCAGAAGTTTTGTAACGGACAGGAGTTGGTCCACTCCTAACAAATATTATGTGTGAGGGATTCTTTCTAAAAAGACTATTACATAGAGTGGAAGTTATTGGATTCGCCGATTACGTCTCCATTGTAACAATTGCCAAACATATACATGAGGCGGAAGGGGCCATTAACGAAGCTGTTAGTGAAGAGGCATTCAATTCTCTAGAGGACACCAAAAACATTGACTGGAAAATGTCAGAAGATACAACGTATATAATGTCAGACGATGCCACAGCCACAGTTGGATGGTTAGGAAATTTGTGGAAAATAACAGACGCCAAAGCCATAGACCTGTAAAAGAAGGACGTGGTTGCATGGCGAGTACAGTTCCTCCGTTGGAAGTTCACTTCCTCCTTTGGTATTGAACGGTTCAGTTCCTTTTCGTAATTCGAGAAGTTCAGTTTGTCTTCTCGTATTGAACGGTTCCAGTTGCTCTTCGTAATTCGAGAAGTTCATCGCGGGAAGGGAGTTCCGCAGCTTCCCCGCTCTGTAATGGAACGAGTTCTGATGCAGGGTTGTACTCGCCATCGGGAGATGGACCGCAAACTGGTGGGATCCGTTGGATTGTTTTATGGAGCGCATATAAACCGAAATTGCATGAAACAATACCACGAATCTCCGAAGAACAATACCCGTGATAATATCTGTAAAACAGACAGAGATCGGCTACCCGCCTTCGATGTGATAGCGATTGTAGTCCCGACGTCAGCGGCGAGTCTCCGATCAGACGGATTGCTCGTCTCTGTATGCTCTCAAGTAGGTTGAGAGTATGTTTAAGACCAGAGCTCCAAATATGAGAGCAATATTTAGCCCCGGGTCGAATTTGGGATTTGTACAGGAGAAGAAGTTGGGCCGGAGTAAAATATTTCTTGGGTCTAAAAAGATAGCTCAGCTTTCCAGAGGCTGACCTGGCGATGCTCGACACATGTTTATGCAACGATACATTCCCACAGACCGTGACGCCGAGAAATTTCAAGCTTTCCCCAGATTCGAGGGCCTGGCCATTCATCATCAGCTCTGGAACCGATGATTCACTTTTCTTTGTGAATGTTGTATACTGGGTCTTCGTTGCATTGAAGTCGACGAGATTGGCCTTTCCCCACTGCAGGACCTTCTCCAGATCGTGATTCAGAGAGTCAATCTGTCTACATCTCAGCCGGTGCGACGCTGATGCACCAATCGGCCGAACGCTCGAAAAGGAGGAAACAAGCGTACTTTCATCCGCAAAACTGAACACTTTGTTATCCGTTGTCTCCAATAAATCATTTATGTGAAGCAAAAACAAGGTTGGAGTCAAAATAGAACCCTGAGGCACCCCCGAATTAACAAGATACAGATCCGAGCACTCGCCGTCTACAACAACCCGGATCGATAGATGTTCGAGGAAGCTCTTCATCCAGTCGCAAATCTGCTGCGAAAGTTCATATGAACGAAGTTTGCTCAACAATGCCCCATGCCACACCCGGTCAAAAGCCTTGGAGATATCCAATCCGGCTGCTCTTGACACACCATGCCCCACAACTGCAGATGTCCATATATCGGTTATAAGTGTCAAAAGGAATCCTGTGGACCGCCTGCCACAGAATGCGTATTGACGATCATTCAGAAATCCGCTGCACTCCAAATACTTAATTAAATCCGCATTGATGACTTTTTTCATCACCTTAGGCAATATAGACAGTAATGCTATTGGCCGGTAATTTTGTTGGAGACACTTTTTTCCCGTTTTTGGGTTTAGCTGAACTCGAGCGATTTTTCAGCAAGTAGGAAAGGTCCTCCGTGCATGAGATACGCGAAAGAGCCTGGGAAGAACCGGCGATAGTTCTGGAGCACAGTTCTTAAAGACTATTGCTGGACTGCTGCTATTGCGAATCAGTCGGGCACTCAAGGCGTTTATTGGTCACTCTGTCGTTGTGAGCTTTCTTCGTGGTATCAATCGCCTGGTTGTACGCGTTTCTGATTCTTACAAAATACGTTCTGTTAACGTCGATGGGTTTGGAGCGCCATTGCTTAAAAGCTCTTTTTGCCGCTGTAATCTGCTCGCATTTTTTATCAAACCCAGGTTTATCAGATGAACTTCGTTTGAAGCAATGTGGAATGTAGATCTCCAGCCCGAGAAGAATAATCTCTGTGACCGACTCCGCGCAAGCGTTAACATCGGAGTCCCCGAAGCACACCTCCAACCATGGAAAGGATGCGAAGAAATCTCGCAAATCGTCCCAGTTAGCAGCCCCCATACTTCCATACATGGGGAAGCTGCCTAGGGCGGTTATTCGCTTGAAATGCAAGTTGTTGCGCGACAGATACCAAGCAGTGGTCTGAGTTTCGCAGGAGCGCAGAAATCTCTACGGTATAAATACTCGGTTCGGGTGTCAAAAACAGATCCAGGGGGCTCACATAATCACCTCGGGCATCCGGCACTCGCGTGGGTTCCCCCACGAGTTGAGTCAAATTGCGGACAACACCGAACATCTCCGCCAGCCTCCCAGCCTCATCGGTTCTGTTAGAATGTAACAACCAGCCGGAATTGTGCACATTAAAATCGGCAACGACAACAATTTCAGAAGCTGGGTTGTTGATCTATATCAAGTCGACGGTATGTGCAAGATGTTCGAAAAATGTCGCTGGGCGATCGTCATTTGGGAAGCGGTAAAGACAGCAAAGAAATTTAACAGAATTCCTCAGCACGACCCTCATCCACATGATGTCCATGTTATTCGGTTACAACGCCTCCATCGTTTGGCAAGCTAGATCGGACCGCACGAAGACGCAGACTCCGCCCATAAAACGGAATCTCGAATGCAAGTCTTATCCTGAGCAACGAAGATATGTCGAATCAATTGACAAATTGACCTGAGTATCAGTTAGTGCAGAAATATGGGGTTTCGTTGTTTGCAAATATTAGTGGACGGCGTTTACATACGTATTGGAACCGATGCCCCTGATGTTACAAAATGCCGTTGCCAGTCGAGCCTCGACAAAGCCTCGAGAGCGAACCGATTATGCGATGACGAACTTCTTGAAGTTTGGTTATTTATCATAATATCTGCATGATGTTCCCCCTGACATAGTCCCCCCGGAGATCCGAATGGGAGACTAGTTTACCTCCGGAATTCTTTATATCAGAAGGTACCATCATGACTTATCTCCCTGTCAGTCCGGGCCATCAGCCACACATCCGAAACACCGTCGAATGTTTCTCTCGGCGATATCGAGAAATGTACAGCGTGACGGTGTGGTACCTCACCTTGGGACCGACTAGCACCTAAACCAACCTTTTCTCAAACCGGTCCATCAGCCAAGCTCCGAAAGATGGCCAGGGATTTCTCCCGACCATTTCACGAAGCCTAAAGCTTGATGGGGTGGTATTTCACCGGGCGCACAGGGCGTTGGGACCCCGGCTACCGCTCGGCCTTTATTCGCCTCTTACGACAAGCCGGCCTAGCTGTGAGTATATTTTAACGCCCTACTCACAGGGCGTAATTAGTAAAATAACATGTCTTATATAGTGAACACGTCCCATCAATTATAACATCTGAGACATGGTTTCGACAAAAGTGGGGATTTCAATGTGAAAGACAGTGAGCGCTCTGGTAGACCACAAAAATGTAAAGACGAGCAATTGCAGGAGTTATTGGATGATGACCCAGCTCAAACTCAACGGCAATTAACAGAAGCATTACAACTGTCACAAGAAACAATCAGCAGACGTTTACGAGCAATGGGGAAGATCAATAGCGGGTGTATGCATACGTTTAACTAAGAGAAGGCGCCAGCGAAAAGTACGCAACACACAGCAAAACACAAGTCCCATGCTTTGTGCAATCCCCCGCACCGATTTCGTTGGGTCCGCGTCCACCGTTGCTCTTAGAACGAAATCGGTGGGAGAGATTACACAAAGCATGGGAGTATCCCCGAAGACAATAAGTCGACTCCTTTCTTTCATAGGAAAGGTAAGGAAACTCGATAAGTGAACGAGTCCCAAAAAGTACGGCGCCTGGAAATCTGCGCATCGCTTAGATTAAGAAACCAAACTGAACCATTGTTGCACACCGGAGAGTCACCTGTGCTGAATAATGGATTCTGTCTGATAACCGTAAAAGACCTTGGCAGTGGTTGGATGCAGGTGAAAAACCAACATACACGCCCGATCTTCATCCAAAAATGGTTATGGTGACAATTTGATGGGCATCGAAATGTTGTATTCCAGAATACTACTCCTTATTAGATTTTTAACACTGAATCTCATTATTTTCTAACACACCGTTAAAACTACCTCTGTTCATATCTAATTCTCACTTAATACATAACATTAATAAACTTTCACAATATTCTATATCAAGCCTGTTACAGCACATTTCATAACATGCCCCTTTTCATAACATGCGCCTTTTTTCATTCAAAACATAGCACTTTGATTTTCGTTCAAAGTTTATTCAAAATTAAGTCACAGAGACAAAAGGAATACTTTGAGAAAATTTGTTTTGTTCACATTATAATTTCCAACCAATTAGAACAATAAGTAGCATAAGAAGAGAGAAATTTATAATATCAAATAAAGGAAAAATAAAACCTCCACGCTCTTCCCTCGATATAAAGAGGAAGCACGGCGCTGGAGATGTAACAGAAAGGACCGATCTACTCTTCATTGCTTCAACCAGGAGAAACAATAAACGCTATCAAATGTTGTGCGGAAATCGAGATATTGCATGCCAAATTGTCTGAAAAGCAACCTGCGTTGGTCAATAGGCACGGTCCGATCCTTTTGCATGACAATGCTAGACTCCTTACTTCACAAGTAACGGTGCAAAAACTGTTGCAGTTGGGATTTGAAATTCAATCGCATCCACCGTACTCTCTTGACATCTCCCCAACGGACTACCATATTTTCCGCAAACTGGCAGAATGTCTTCCGGAACCGAGCAGAGGTCATAAAAGCCTTTGAAGATTTCATTGCCCCAAAACGTCAGCACTTCTACGAGAAAGGATTATTTGACCTTGTATCACGTTGGAAAAATGTCATAGACACCGACGTATCCTATTTTGATTGAATGAAAATTTACGGGAAAATAATATTGGCTTTAAAATGTTTACTATAAAATTGGAAATTGCATGTGGTACAACCCAACACTTTGCAAATAGCGACGATATCGCCTTCTTGATATCGGAACACCGCCTTCCTCTTTTTATTGAAGTTCCGTTTGTTTTCGGATTGAATGCGTTGGATATTCTCCTTTGTCTGTTTGGGGAATCCTGTTTGTCTGTTGTCGAATGAGGCAATCAATTCCTCCACCAACAGCTCTTTAATCCACGTAGCGTCGACTCCGAACATTAATCGGAATGGTGACATCCCTATACTCCGATGCGGCGGGGCTTTGTAGTATATTTGTACCGTGTTCAAGTACCGATACCATCCACCCTTTCAACTCGACCGTTGGCCCTCAATGCCCTCTTCGCGGAAATAGCTCTCGAACTCCTTTGAAATAAACGTGGTACCCCTGTCGGAAATGGTATAACCCAAAAGTTACCAAATCTCTCCTTCGGCCCATTTTTTTCTCAATTGTTTGATCCACACGATTGAAAATAGATTGATTCACCTTAAAGGCCAATTAAGTCCCCCCAGGCGGTTCTTCTGCTATATTCCTTCAAAAATCTTCCTCCCTTTTTCTCATCTTTCGAAAATTTTTAATCTGGCGCTTTGTCAAGGTGAAGTTTCTGGAAAATCTCTTTCATCTACCTTATACAGGTGTACCGGTCTGAAGTAAGCGTCAAGATACAAATGTACCGATAGGGAACGTTTATTGTGAACGAGCCCATATATATTTTTTATTTGGTTGCTATGGCATCTGTCAAACATATTTAATATGCATCAAGTCGTTGTACAAACATCATTTTTTTAATCCTGTTAAAAATGTCGAATTTTGTACCAGAAAATGATGATTTGCGGAAAGCATTAATTTTTTGTTTTCATTTCAAGAAAAGTGCTGCAGAGTCGCATCGAATGCTTGTCGAGGCTTATGGTGATCATGCTCTATCGGAAGCAACATGCAAAAGATGGCTTAAGCGGTTCAGAGATAATGATTTTGATGTGCGAAACGAAGAACGTGGAAGAGCACCAAAAAAGTTTGAAGACGCCGAATTGCAAGCAATATTGGATCAAGATGACACTTTAAGTCAAAAACAAATGGCACAAATGTTAAATGTTGCAAAACAAACAATTTCTGATCGTTTAAAAGCTATGGAAAGATCCAAAAGTGTGGAAACTGGGTGCCACATGAATTGAATGACAGGCAGATGGAAAAGCGAAACACTACATGTGAAACGATGAGTTACACCTCGCTATTCACCCCCTCTTAAACAATACCATACGTAATCCCAAACAGCCATCCTCAAACAATCTTCACAGAATTCAGTCATCATTCACTTGACTCATATCGCGATACACACTTATCCATTTCATGGTCATTTACAATACCATAAACAATTCAATCGTCACAGGTATTCTGCATACAATGCAATACTCGCGTTCATTCAGAAGCAAAGCCTTCCCCACGAACAATTAATACATATCGCATGCATTGCGATAATTACCCATCCATTACCATCCATTACCCATCCATGCCAAAGCATATATCACCCTGCATTCTGCTTCGCATTACCAAAATCAAACAAGCACCTGTCCACAGACCTACATGGTCCCATGTTAGAAGTACATATGTTTACAAGTGTGATACATGATATGCGAGCACAAGCGGCATTAGCAACGGCCACCGACGACGAAATAATCGAGCGTCGGAAAAGTGCTGAGTTCAGCGAAGTAGCGAACACAGCAGTGAGGCAAATTAATCGTATGATACGATTGGCACATGCGGGCAATGGCCTATAATTGGTTCTGCGCATGGAAAGCAATTAAGTAATTGCGCAAATCGGTAATGATTGGCACATGCGGGCAATGGCCTATAATTGCTTCTGCGCATGGAAAGCAATGAACTAATTGCGCAAATCATTACCGTTGCATTTTGGCAAGTAAAATTAAACAATTATGGAATTGCTCAATTCTCTGTCGCTGCAGTTTTTGCAGAACAATTAAACGATTATTGAATATTTCGAATGGATTATATCAGGCGAATAACCTCAGAATTGGTTACACGTTCTGGGTGAGAAAAATGCATCATCTGCATTAACTCACCAATAATTTGGTACTTAAAGGGTAGTGCAAGTGAGTTTCTTCAGTGTGTAGATTAAAATGGAAGAAAAAGACTGCGGCCTAGCATAAGAACAGCGGGTCTTCTTGCTATGGAATAAAAGTAAATCACTCTTGTCTTGACCAGATGTGTCGCTTTAACATTAAAGTAAGAAGACTTGTGTAAAAATTAGAAGTGTTAGTTTTAACCTTAAAATTTAAATAAAAGTAAAAAGACTTAAGTACGAGTAAAGAAAACGTGATGTTTTAATTTCAACAACCGATCCAAGCCAGAGGGAAGCAAGGAAGAAACCACAACCAAGGAAGGCAAGTCCCCATTTGAGTAACAGGCCAACTCGGAAGGAAGCCCACTGACCCGAGACACAAGTAAGCATCCTTTAATTCATACGTATAAATATTAAGGCTTAATACGACATTCACAAGAATAAGTATCAAAACTAAATCTAAACAAATGATAAAGCCAAATAAAAACCTATATAACCTTTTGGCACCCAACGTGGAGCAATAATAAAAGTAAATACTAATAAGCAACCACTCTCCGATAACTAAATGATAAATGTTAATATCTGGGGTTACGCTCAGGTATTACATTTCGGCACCCAACGTGCGGCCTAATAAAATATAAACAATCTAACTAATAAAAGAAAATATAACTAACTTAACAGAACAAAACTTCAGATAACTAAATATTAAATGTCAACATTAGGGGTTACACTTTAATGTTACATTTTGGCGCCCAAGCAGGGACATAAAAAAAGAAAATATAAATAATATAACCAAATATTAATTCTGATAACTAAATATTAAATGTTAACATTAGGGATTATACTTTAATGTTACAGTTGGTTCTACGACACGAACGGAAGTCAGTATTGGATCGAATTGTGACTGGTGATGAAAAATGGAATTTATTTTAAAAATCCTAAACGCAAAAAATTATGGGTACATCCAGAAGAAGCGTCAACATCGACTGCAAAGCCTGATCGGTTCGGAAAAAAGACAATGCTCTGTGTTTGGTGGGACCCAAAGGGGGTGGTGTAGCATGAACTTCTAAAACCTGGCGAAACCGTTGATGTGCAACGCTACCGACAACAAATGATCAATTTGAACAATGTATTGATCGAAAAACGACCAGAATGGCCCACAAGACGCGGAAAGGTAATTTTGTTGCATGATAATGCTCCGGGTCATACAGCAAAACCCGTCAAAGAAACAATAAAAGCTCTCGGCTGGGAAGTGTTACCCCACCCGTCGTATTCACCAGACTTGGCTCCTTCCGACTACCATTTGTTTTTATCGATGGGACACGCATTGGCTGAGCAGCATTTCAATTCCTACGAAGAAGTCGAAAATTGGGGCTCCGAATGGTTTGCATCAAAAGACAACCGGTTTTATTGGCGTGGTATCCACAAATTGCCAGAAAGGTGGTCGAAATGTGTAGAAAGCAATGGCCAATACTTCGAATAAAATGTTTTTACTTTTTAAAAAAATGTTTACTCTAAAAAAAAACGCTCACTTTATGCCGGTACACCGGTACATACAAAAGAGAGACTCAATTGCGATGCGAAAAATAGTATTGGTTTTTTAAATCTTTACTATAAAATCGGACACTTCATGTGGTACTGTGGCGGTTCTACGAACCACACAACCCACTATAGGTTGAGATGTCCTTTCCGTCAAGGAACATACTCACCTTTATCCATCACACGTGCCCACGGACACGTGCCCCAAAAGTCCTTACTCCCACCTGAAACAGAAGGTATTATTTCACACACCAACATTGAATTCAATAGCAGAAATCAATCGAATTAAACGTTCAAAAGTCTCTCGTATTGAATTTAACGCATCCAATTCGACGCGTCAATTCAACGCATCCATTTCGATGCGTCAATTCAACGCATCCAAGCCAACGCACCCATTCAAGACATCAATGCATTGCACCCATTAAACGCGTTCTTCGATAAACAAACCGAACAACGAATATCTCCGCTGGTAGCTAATAGCAATTAGCACCTAAATTCCCAACATGACCCAAAACCTAAAAGGCACACCTGTGCAAACAAAGGATAGCGATTCGCCGCCGACCAACAGTCATGCAATCATAAATATCTTAACGTAGATCGCTCGCTAGATGTTTATGATTTGAAAATGCTAACAAGGAAACTATACCAACCCCACGGTTCCTTTATTACCCATCTGGAGCGCACAAGAACATTGTTAGCTTAAGCCAGATGGGTAACCCAAACAAATACCACGAAAAGATCGGAAAATAAGTGGCGGTATGCTCGATCTTCCAAACAAAGGACCAAGATTCCGATAAGAAGACGGAAAAGAGAATGATCATTATGATGAAAAATTTTCTTTGCACATGCGGGGATGAGAAGTTCGAGTTGAATTTTAAAGATAGAGACAATTAGTCTACTTCGAGCATCCGTCTAGAGAGAGCAGTCAGAGAACCATATGAGGAGGTCGGTCGCGCGTGTTGTGTGTCAGTGACATCATAGATAAAGATGATGTACATGAGGTCATTGATTCACCTAAACCAAATAACCCCCAGAACGACAATGCAAATAATTTTACATTTCGGCATAACCAAATAATACAAAAGCAATTGATTGCATATTTCAGAACGATTAACAAATCACGGAAAAGCTATTAATTGCATACGTAACACAAAAGAATTAATTGGGTCGATTCGCAGTAGCGGATATTGAACTATGGCGCAAATCGATGAAGAAATATCGGCTGACGCCGCAGTACACAGCAATTGCGAATTGAAGTTAAAATGCGGAAATTAGGTCATTGCAAATCGAAATTGCATTATCGTCATCGGGTGGTGTTGACCCCAAGGTAACGAGAAGGGATACGAAAAGAGTAAGTGGCAGTCGAGTAGTTGGTCTTGGATGGAATCTTTGTTATCGAAAGAGTGGAGTTGTCTTGGGAATCGAAAGTTAAAAGTGTAGATCAGTGGTACTTAAAATAGAAGAACCGTTATTTTCGAGTCGAATTTGTAATAGTAGTTTACCCGGACCGTTGAAATGATATAATAAGTTTTTCTGTACGAAAGAAGATAAGATTTGTATAGATGTGTAACATCGAAATATATAACTGAGTAAAAGAGAAGAGACCAAAAAGGAAGTGTCTAAGAATGTATAAGAAACTAAAGTGATGTGAACCAAGATTATAAAATTTGTATGTTTCAAATACAACTCATCGGAGTTTAGCACTTAAGAAGATTGTCATAGTAAATGTGTAACAGAAAGCAGTTGAGCAGAAAGAAAGAACTGGTGACAATAAAAAAAAATGTATAAGATTTTTATATGATATTGTAAAACGAACAGGTTAGAGTACGGTTAATCTACCATAGTGTAAATTACTGTGTGTAATAAAGTACAAGAATAAAGTGAAGAACAATAACTTTAAGTAAATAAAGAAAAGAAAATAAAAGAAAAAAAAGTGGAAAAGGATTTGTTTAATTGTTTCAACTTCTGGGGGTGTTTTAATACTGGGGTGTACCCAGATCCCATAACTCCCGCGCGTTAAGTTACATACAAATCCGACATTCAACGCACACTCAAATAACGCGCAGTAAAATTACGAGTCCTTACAACCTTTGAAAGTCGTTCGAGTTCCGAGAAGGTACGCACAAGTTTAGTTTCGCCGTTAATTGAATAGTGGAAGATATTAAGAGTTCTAAGAACCTAATTGAGTTATACTAACATCTGTAAGAACAAAACAAAAATTATCGAAACGGTGTCCTAGGTGATTAAGAGTGCTAAAGAACTTAGTTGAGTTGTTGTAACAACTTTAAGAACAAAACATTATAATTTGATTATAAACGATAAAATAAAAGGTGCGTGATCAATAAATAAAAAAGAACTTATGTTTTATTGGTGGCAGTGTCTCCGCGTCCTGGTTGATGTATTTCTTTTCAGTGTTCGGTGGGACACTCCAATAGCGAACTTAGACAAAAATAAACTGCCAAAGTACAACCCAATATAACAAGAAAGAGTATTTTGCATTGTATTCACCATCGGCACTACAACCTGGAACCGGTCTTGGCCTTATTTAGCAAGTCCTGAGGCTTGTTAAATTTTCCATAATGATTTGTTTTTTCCGGGCAAGGTCATTAGTCTTGCGCCAGAGGCTCCCCGACGAGGAATCGAACCCCGGTCTCCCGCGTGACAGGCGGGTATACTAACCAGTATACTATTGAGGAGCTGTATTGGTTACTATAAAAAACGCTGAGCATAGAAAATCAAGGGTTAAACCCGGCCAAGCATAAAGCGTCGGCAGAGAATATCCACGGTTCGAAACTTCTGCTCTGGATAGTGTATTATAATGTAGTGCTCTAAAAAGCCCTACCACCTTTTTCCCCCATTCCTACATCCAAATCCCAGCTATATTACCCAAAAACCCAAAATCCTGTCAAAACGCGAATTAACCCAAACATGATCCAAAATTCGCAATAAACGAATCAAACATTCGTTTATCGCCTAACATTTGCCCCCACGCCATAATTAAATCCAAAATCCTAAATTAAAATCAAATTCACAATAAACGAATCTTATATTCGTTTATCGTTCTACATTTGCCCCACGGCATCAATCGAAAACCAAAATTCAGAGATCGTTATCTCTATCTGAAAATTTCCATTAAGAAAAACAAATAGAAAACCAAAATCCAGATACATTCCCACATCTGCGAAATAGTTTCGTAAGAATTCAAGAAATTGAATTCTTATCTAAAGTAAACACTGAGCATCTCACTCAGGATACCAAAAAATCGTGATTGTTATATGAAAATGTGTATTTTCGGGATACAGATCTCGATTTGTTTTCCCTTATAAAGGAATGGTAAAGTAATATCCAGATTAACTTCAATACCCGAGCTCACTTCGGTATCAGATTCACTTCAGTAGCAGATTCACTTCAATATCCAGACTCACTTCAGTACCCGTCACTCACCATCCAGGTTCGGATCAAAATAAGTACATCGGTTTAAATATTCTAAACATAAAATCTTTTGTCAAAAAACTTAATATTGCCTTATAAAACAGAAATAAGATCCTAATGCAAGGAGGATCTTTCAGTACTAAGCCGATAATCAATACCCAAAAGGAAAACTGACTTTTCATTTATTTCTAAACCCCCAAATAGTCTAGGAAAAAATCCCAGCAGAGTCGACGGCTTGCGGAACTCAGGACTAAAATATTCAGGGTAACATCAACCGACATCACGACGTTGCTCTTCCCTCTGGGTCAGAGGAAGCACGGCAACGACCCCTTGCTGTAGTGCGTTGTTTCAGGAGCGGTCTATTAAAGAGATCCCACATCCTTTTCAGGATAAGGAGACACGCTTCCTGAAACAGAAACCCACTACAATAAGCTACTCAAACCGAACGAATCCATCAAGGGTCATCGCTATCGACTAGAATGGATGCGATCGATTTGGGAATTAAAGGAAAAACAAACGAAGATACGACTAAATAATTTTGCAACCTGACAATGTTCGGCCACACTTTGTGCAAACGGTAGAAACCTATTTGGAAAAACTTAAATAGAATTTCCTACCTCACCAAGCTATTCATCAGATATTACTTTTACCGACTATCACTTTCTCTGATTAATGGGACATAGCCTGGCTGAGCAAGACTTCCATTCTTATAAAGTTGTCAAAAAAATGTATCGATACCTGGCTAATCTCAAAGCCCATTGGCCGCTTTCCAAAATCGAATTCAAATTAGTGCCAGAAGGACAAGAAAAGGCTGTGGCTAGAGATAGACATGTTTTTTACTTTTTCTAAATTAAACTTCAATTTTCATAAAAAATCAGCGAGATGTTATTCAAGGCCCCCCCCCCAATATTTTTCTAACGTTAATAGAAAATGACATATACTCATCCCTCCGGCTCTAATAAATCTTTGTTCTTATCAATCAATAAATCCTAATCTGTCGATAAATCATATTTGCTTCACAGATAAGTAATTTACCTTAAAATGCAATCCTTAAAGAAGAATCCTTTGTGTTTGCATCGAACTAATATCTTCAATATCTTGATTTTTTCTTCGCTCGATTTAAACTTTCATTGTGTGGTCTCTGTGATCGGGATCAAACTTTTCTCTAAATATACAACCAACTGCTTCCAGTACACGAAATTTACTCTAACAAAACTACAAAATTCGAAAATATATCGTAAAGACAAAAAACAACGGAAATATCAAAGTCGAAATTTTACAGCGAACAATGAAAAATCGTATATATCTCAAAGACTACGTAGTGTTGTATAAATGTACTCGTTTTTTAAATTTACAATACACAAGTGTGCACAGTTATATTCCGAAGTTCAAGTTTTAATATGAAATCAATTTTTACAACGCACGGCGCACTGAGTCACTGTAGCACTGTAACAAATTCCTAAAGACTTCAAAGTTTCACATGAAGGACTTCGTATCCTTCAACTCGTGTAATTTGTATCCCTAAGACACAACACCGAACAATCAGTGGAGCAGACTAAACCAGCCCGAGAACAGAAAACATTAGAATGGGTACAGATTGTTAGAAACTGTCACCATGGGGTTGGGGCGGTATGAGAAATCACAACATATATCGAACACAGCAACGCAGCGCACCGGGTGGCGGGTGGTGCGACTAGTGAAATCAAATGAAAAAATGGACACAAAATGAAGATTCAAAATAAAGGTGTAATGAAAAAAGTGAATCAAGCGGAAAACGGAACGGCACAAAACAAGACAAACACATTCACACAAAACCCACTTTTCCCTTTCGCCGCGAATGTGTTCTTGGAAAGCACTAGTAAAAATAAATGCATACAGAGGTCGAGTGTTTGGAATTAAAATCGATTTGCGGAAATCGACAGCGAGTTTGCGCACTCAGAACGTTTATACTATTAATTTTGAATTTTATTTAAACACCGTCGTTCGTAGGTTTCCACTTGGTCTCGTCTACGATATCCGTAAAGCTGCCTATGCGGAGGTGTGCTAGGCTTGTGTAGCATAAGGCCTGTAAGTGTACACATAGTGCTTATTAGTGCTGGCAAGACGTAACGACAGATTGGGTCGGGACGGGGCAGTGGGGGCGGTGACAGTACTGAACCACGGATAGACGAACTAACTTGGGCCATAGGCATATACGGGTATCTATTATGGAATTCACTCAATGGCTGTTGACGATTTGAGCGATGATGACGCATACCTACCTGTTGTCTCGTGACAATAGAATGGCCAATAGCTACAAAAGTACAGGGGCATAGCGGATGGCCCCCCTTTTACAATATTATTTTTGTCTTAATATTTTTTTACTCGTTTGCTTCCTTATTCTTCGCTTCCGAACCGAGTGTGGGAGATGTTTTTGCGGTCAATCAACGTATAGATATGACTGTCGCGTCGTTAGCACCTGAAGACGTTAAGCTGGTTGTAAATAGGTTCCATAAATGGCGATACGTGTTGCAAGTTTTGACGGAAGACCGATGAGACGGCGAAGACCGGAAAGGAAATTCAAAAAGATGGTCCTTCCGAAGATTGAACCATTTCAAATTTGGAGGGAAATAAATTATCTCGAAACTCATTTGGTCCGTGATTTAATCTCGGCGATTTATAACAATTAGAAGATTATTGCGGTTCAGGGAACTCGCCCGAATTTGGTTTGTAGCTCGGGGCTATTAATTTACTCCCACCCTCCAATTAAAATAGGTTCATTTGCATGTATCTCGTCTGTTTCATTTTGATTATAGAGGTATAGTAGGTTCTTCTTAAGCGCTTCCTTCACAAGCGTTCCATATTAGGTTGGGTTGTTATAATTATTTTTCTTTTACAAAAATATGGTGAAGAATTTTAACGTACCCTTAAATATTAAAGCATAGCGTGGGCAGAAGCAGAGAGAGAGGGGGAGAACATAAGGAAAGAAAGTAACGATGCAAATTTATTGCGATTCCAAGGAAACTCATCATAAGACACGGTTTGTCACATTCGTGTGGTTCGGCTGAAGGAGAATCATCTGCTAGAGAGGAAAGTAATATGGTGGTTAGATTTTTGGTGGAGCATAGATCTCCAATATTAGCTCTAATCGACAAACTAAAATTTTCTTTAAGGGGGTATTCTGGTCTAGAATTTTGAAAAAAATCGACTTTTTTCTTTTTATATTTTCTTATAGTTTATACTTTTAAGAATATGCTGTCCAAAGGAAATTTTAAAATTCCAATAATTGGCGAAGTTACAGCTGCTTTAGCAATATTATGTCAGTTGAAGCTGTGGGGATTAGGAGTATTGTGGTGACTTTTTGACGAAGAAAAGATTTTACGTCCAAAAATCTAGTATATCTCCCAGGCGCAACGCTCCCCTTTCCCCTTCCCTGTCTAGCCCTGTGAGTAGGGCGTTAGAATATACTCACCGGCTTGTCGTAAGAGGCGACTAAAGGCCGAGTGGTAGTCGGGGTCCCAACGCCCTGTGCGCTCGGTGAAATACCACCCCATCAAGCTTTAGGCTCCGTGAAATGGTCGGGAGAAATCCCTGGCCATCTTTCGGAGCTTGGCTGATGGACCGGTTCGAGAAAAGGTTGGTTAGTTGGTAGTCGGTCCCAAGGTGAGATACCACACCGTCACGCTGTACATTCCGCGATATCGCCGAGAGAAATCTTCGACGGTGTTTCGGATGTGTGCCTGATGGCCCGGACTGACACGGAGATAAGTCATGATGGTACCTTCTGATATAAAGAATTCAGGAGGTAAACTAGTCTCCCATTCGGATCTCCGGGGGGACTATGTCAGGGGGAACATCATGCAGATATCATAATAAATAACGGAACTTTAAGTAGTTCGTCATCGCATAACCGGGCTAGCTCTCGAGGCTCGGCCCACGCTCGACTGGTGACTGCATTTTGTAACATCAGGGGCATCGGTTTCACCAATACGAATGTAAACGCCGTCCACCAATATTTGCAAACAACGAAACCTGATATCCTTGCCCTAACTGAGACCCAGGTCGATTCGTCAACTGATTCGACGTATCTTCGTTGCTCAAGATACGACTTACATTCGAGATTCCGTTTTAAGGGGGGAGTCTGCGTTTTCGCGCGGTCCAATCTGGCTTGTCAGAGGATGGAGGCGTTGGAACCCAATAATATGGACATCATATGGTTGAAGGATGTGCTGAAGAACTCCGTTAAATTTCTTTGTTGTCTTTACCGCTCCCCGAATGACGATCGACCGGCGACATTTTTCGAACATCTTTCACATACCGTCGACTGGATACAGATCAACAACCCAGCTTCTGAAATTGTTGTCCTTGGCGATTTTAATGTGCACAATTCCGACTGGTTGTTACATTTTAACAGAAGGGACGAGGCTGGGAGGCTGGCGGAGATATTTGCTGTAAGCCACAACTTGACTCAACTCGTGGGGGCGCCAACGCGAGTGCCGAATGCCCGAGGCGATTATGCGAACACCCTGGATCTGTTTTGACATCCGAACCGAGTATTTATACCGTAGAGGTTTCTGCGCCATTGGGAAACTCAGATCACTGCTTGGTATCTATCGCGCAAGCACTTGCATATCAAGCGAATAACAGGCCTAGGCAACTTCGCCATGTATGGAGGCATGGGGCAGCTAACTGAGACGATTTGCGAGATTTCTTCGCATCCTTTCCATGGTCCAATGTGTGCTTCGGAAACTCTGATGTTAACCCTTGCGCGGAATCGGTATCGAGATTATTCTTCTGGGGATGGAGATGTATATTCCACATTCCATCAAACAGTGGTTTGACAAAAAATGCGAGCTGCTTACGGCGGCAAAAAATAGAGCTTTTAAGCAATGGCGCTCCAATCCCACCGATGTCAACAGAACGAATTTTGTTAGAATCAGAAAAGCGTGCAACCAGGCGATTGATACCGCGAAGAAAGCTCACAACGACAGGGTGATCAATAAGCTCCTTCGGTGCCCAACTGGTTCGCGCTCCTTCTGGTCAATAGCAAAAGTTGTCAGCAGCAACTTCGCATCCTCCTCTTTCCCTCCATTGGTGACAGACAGCGGGACGTTAGTCACGCATTCAAAGGATAAAGCTAATGTGTTCGAGAATTTATTTTCCGCGAATTCAAACCTCGGTCCGGGCCTTTTGGTGCCACCCGTGATCGCGCAGGTACAGTCTTCCATGCGGGATGTGAGATTTCGTCCGCGCAGTATTCAACGTATTCTACGTAAACTGGATTGTAGGAGGGCAACCGGCCCGGACGGAATACCAGCAATAGTCCTTAAGAACTGTGCTCCAGAACTATCGCCGGTTCTTGACAGACTCTTCAACTTATCTTATGCACGGAGGACCTTTCCTGCCTGCTGGAAAATCGCCCGAGTTCAGCCAGTCCCAAAGACGGGAATAAAGTGCCTCCCACAAAATTACCCTCCGATAGCATTACTGTCTATTTTATCTAAGGTAATGGAAAAAGTCATCAATACAGAGTTGGTTAAGTATTTGGAGTGCAACGGACTTCTGAATGATCGTCAATACGGATTCCGTGGCAGGCGGTCGACAGGAGACCTTTTGACACTTATAACCGATATATGGACATCTGCGATTGAACGGCATGGTGAGTCAAGGGCAGTCGCATTAGATATATCCAAGGCTTTTGACCGCGTCTGGCACGGGGCATTGCTGAGCAAACTTCGTTCATATGGACTTTCCCAACAGCTTTGCGACTGGACGAGGAGCTTTCTCGAGAATCGATCGATCCGGGTCGTTGTGGACGGCGAGTGTTCTGTATCCTGTTAATTCGGGGGTGCCCCAAGGAGGTTCTATTTTGACCCCAACCCTGTTCTTGCTTCATATAAATGATTTGTTGGAGACAACGGATAACAAAGTGTGCAGTTTTGCGGATGATAGTACGCTTGTTTCCTCCTTTTCGAGTGTTCGGCCGATTGGTGGATCTGCGTCGCATCAGCTGAGATGTAGACAGATTGACTCTCTGAATCAGGATCTGGATAAAGTCCTGCAGTGGGGAAAGGCCAATCTCGTCGACTTCAATGCAGCGAAGACACAATATTTAACATTCACAAAGAAAAGTGGATCATCGGTTCCACAGCCGATGATGAACGGCCGGGCCCTCCAGGCTGGGGAAAGTTTGAAATTGCTCGGTGTCACGGTCTGTGGGAATGTATCATGGCATAAGCACGTGTCGAGCATCGCCAGGTCAGCTTCAGGAAAACTGAGTTATCTTTTTAGAGCCAAGAAATATTTTACTCCGGCCCAACTTCTTCTCCTATATAAATCCCAAATTAGACCCGCGCTCGAATATTGCTCCCATGTTTGGAGCTCGGCTCCTAAACATACCCTCGACTTACTTGAGAGCATGCAGAGACGAGCGATCCGCCTGATCGGGAACTCGACACTGACATCGGGACTACAGTCGCTATCACATCGAAGGCGGGTAGCCGACCTCTGTCTATTTTACACATACTATCACGGGTGCTGTTCTTCGGAGATTCTTGGTATTGTTCCACGCAATTCGGCTTATACGCGCTCCACAAGGCAATCCGACGGATCGCACCCGCTTGTGGTTCATCTCCCGACGGCGCGAACATCCCTGCATCAGAACTCGTTCCGTTACAGAGCGGGGAAGCTGTGGAACTCCCTTCCCATGCAAGTGTTCCCGGAGCGTTACAACCTGCAACTGTTCAAAAAGAACTGCACCCGTTATTTGATGGCATCTCGGGGCGCCCAATCGGCGCTATAGGTTTGCCTCGCCCGAGAGAAGTCTAATTTAAAAAAAAAAAAAAAAAAAAAAAAAAAAAAAAAAAAAAAAAAAAAACAGGCATGGGCACTCCGTTCACTCTTATCCCCATCCGACTGTCACTAAAGTTCCGACACGTATCAAAAGAAACACCAACATAGTAAGTGAAATCTCCGCCACCAGACATGCACCCGAAAAGAAAGTAAAATGAAACATTATAAATACCTTTTCACAATCTCAAACGAATTGCGGCACAAGCTCGCCAAACAATTGGAAACCGACAAATTCGAAATACCTCTCACGACTCCGGGCATTATCGCGTGTCTACAGCGCTACAGACAGTGGGAGCGGCATGTGACCAGCGTGGTCAACGGATGGAAAACGACTCAACGATATTCAATCGTTGTTAAAAGAAATTCAGCCAGTGAAACTTCTTCTCAGCTGCCAGATCATCCCCGCGCCATCCTCCTGGTCGTCGGAGCTCATTAACTTCATGTTGGCCGCTCGATTGCCAACATAATAACACTTCTCTCGGGAGAGGCGAACCTATAGCGCCGAGTTGGCACCCCGAGATGCGACCAAATAACTAATGCTGTTCATTTTGAACAGTTGCAGGACGCTACGTTATAGCTTAGATCGGTATTTAAAGTTGCGCAATTATGGGCAAATTATTTAGGAGACGAGGTCATAAAGTGGCCATGTAGTAATTCTATAAGTCTTTTATCGTTTGCGACAGTGGAAACGTGTAATGCGAATTGACGCTATGACGGTTAGAATCACCGATAGTACGATAACACGGTTTCGGGTGATCGGCCGATTAGTGCATCAGCGTAGCACCAGCTGAGATGTAGACAGATCGGATCTTCGAATCGGGATCTGGAGAAGGCCATACATTGGGGGAAGGCCAATCTCGTCGACTTCAATGCAACGAAAACACAATACACAACATTCACAAAGAAAAGTGGATCATCGATTCCACAGCTGATGATGAATGGCCATGCTCTCGAGTCTGGTGAAAGTTTCAAATTGCTCGGCGTCACGGTCTGTGGGAATGCATCGTGGCATGAACACGTGTCGAACATCGCCAGATCCGCCTCTGCAGAACTGAGCTATCTTTTTCCAACTTCTCCTATATAAATTCCAAATTAGACCCGCGCTCGAATATTGATCTCATGTTTGGAGCTCTGCTCCTAAGCATACCCTCGACCTACTCGAGAGTATTCAAAGACAAGCGATCCGACTGATGGGGGAGACGGCGCTGACGTCGGGACTACGGTCGCTATCACATCGAAGGCACGTAGCTGACCTCTGTCTGTTTTACAGATATTATCACGAGTACTGTTTTTCGGAGATTCGTGGTATTGTTGCGCGTAATTCGGTTTTTATGCGCTCTACGAGACAATCCGACGGATCGCATCAGTTCCCGGTTCATCTCCCAACGGCGCGAACATCCCTGCATCAGAACTCGTTCCGCTACAGAGCGGGGAAGCTGTGGAATTCTCTTTCCGCGCGAGTGTTCCCGGAGCATACAACCTGCAACTGCTCAAAAAGAACTGCAACAGTTATTTGGTGGCATCTCGGGGCGCCAAGTGGGCGCTATAGGTTCGCCTCTCCCGAGAGCATACTAAAAAAAAAAGTGGATGGTAAGGGGGAAGTTTACGGGAGAAGGTCATAGAGTGACATTTGGCAATATTTAGTTCGAGGCAGTTGTTTTGGCACCAAGTTGAAACGCTGTCGAGATCCAATTGAAGAAGTGAGTAGTCGAGAGGAGAGCAGATCGTTTTGTAGAGTTCAGCGTCGTCCACGTAGAGAGAGATGGATCAGTATTTCTATGTCTATGTCTATGTCGTTAATGGTAAGGATAATTAGGAGCGGTCCCAAATGACTGCCCCGGGGAACCGCTGACGTGGGAAGGAAAGGATTGGAAAGGGAAGATCTGAATCTGACACGATAGGTTCGAGCTTTCAGATAGGAATATATCCACTTAATCAATAGGGGTTCGAAACCAAGGGAGGACAGCTTAAAAAAGATAAGATTATGGGAGATTTTGTCGAAGGCCTTGCTGAAATCGGCTTCGTTGCCATTCTCTAAGGCGCGGAGAGAATGGGATGAGAACTCAACTAGATTGGTGGTGGTCGAGCTACGTGAAAGGAGACCATGCTGATTGGGTGAGATGATGGATTTACATCGGAAGGATAACGCATTGTAAAGAATACCTTCTAACAGTTTAGGGATGTGAGACAGTTTGACGATGGGACGGTAGTTGCTTATATCGTTTTTAGGTCCCTTTTTATGTATGGGAGTGGCATAGGAGGATTTCCAAATACTAGGGAAGGCACCTTGTGTAAGGGATAGACTGAATTTCATTGATAGTGGGAGAGAAAGAGAAGAGGATTATTTTTTTAAAAGGATAGCCGGAAGTCCATCAGGTCCAGGGCTGAACTCGTCTTTAAGTAAGTTTAAATTTTCCTCAAATAGGTGATGCTGAATGATTTGAGAGATGAAGGGGTGGTAGAAAGTATCTTCGTCGGTGTGCCCGCATTGACACTGATTCTACGAAGATTCCCATCAAAAGTTCACTCTCACTGTCTCTGTCAACAATGTTGTCCTTTGCATCGCGTTCCACTGTCTTTAAAGGTCCTCTAGTCTTGTGCCACGAGGACACATGTTCACTACACTTTCTATAGTTGATCGAGCGGAGCGCCAACCCTGTCTATCGGTCGTCCGGCGACTAGTGCCACGGCGTTAATTATTGCAAAATGAAACGTCAAAGTCATTCGATTCACTTTATTTTTATTATAGTAAACTCTAACACGATTCAACGGTAAGTAAAGAAAAGAAAATCAGCTTAGTTCCCCGGTGGTTAGAAGTAGGAAGTTTAACACTCTAGGTTCAAACACATTTTTGATATTTACAAACCCACTGTTAATTTTACACTCGTTCATCGTACTCCTTGCGGCGCGAAACTAATGCTATATACCCTCCAGACACCTGTGCAGCGAACGCATGCGATGAAATGCAAATCTCGACTGTATTACGTTTTACGTGGAGGGCGCGACTGACCTCCACGAAATCTGTTGAAAGACTAATTAATTCTTTCGAAACGACAGAATACCAAATTCCATCGTTTCGGTGACCAATAGGGGACAATTCTCCGATATTGGTCCCAGTAAAGGGTGCGACACACACACACGATGACCCTTTTGGTTGCTTGTGATGTGTGTCCATGTGTCTGCAAACCGTGGATATACAAATTTCGTAATGGGAAACATTAAATGACTCGGTTGCAGCTGGTACAATTATCTCGTAGAAGATATTTAGGGTGTTTACACGATCAGCAACTGCGTACAGCATTTATGCTGATCGTGTACATCTCGGCGGCGTCTCCAAGTAGTCGAACTCTCGCTGGTATATTTCCATTTAGGAGAACTCGGATTCCTTGGGCGGTCGGCCGTATGCCATTACGTATTTGTCGATCGGATGACCGACCAATGTGGGCATTGGTAAAAAAAAGGAAAAGAAGAAATATCTTCTGCACGTGTGTGGCAGACTCATTAGGAGGTACCGTTCTCTCTCCTTCCAGCTGATCCGATCTCCTCAAGGTCAAACCTAACATTGTTAGTCTACCGTCAAGAATTCTACGCACGATCCTATCCTTGCCCATTCGCGCCACATGTCCGGCCCATCTTAATCTTCCCGACCTGATTACTCTCACTATTGTACGTTTGCGGTATAGCTCTTCCAATTCGTGGTTGTGGAGTTTCCTCCATTGTCCTGCCCCCTCGTCAAAGTTTTTTAAAGCATTGAAGATAATTAAATACCTCCGATAAATGACGCGAATTGGACTCGTACACTGATATTTTTAACCGAGAACAACTTTGTTATGCACGTACAAATTGACAATGTTTATGTGACGTTATGCGAACAGATGACTAAGTTTATTATATGACATATTATATGACATCTGTGATCTATCTATATGCTGATCGTGTACATCTCGGCGGCGTCTCCAAGTAGTCGAACTCTCGCTGGTATATTTCCATTTAGGAGAACTCGGATTCCTTGGGCGGTCGGCCTTATGCCATTACGTATTTGTCGATCGGATGACCGACCAATGTGGGCATTGTTAAAAAAGGAAAAGAAGAAATATCTTCTGCACGTGTGTGGCAGACTCATTAGGAGGTATCGTTCTCTCTCCTTCCAGCTGATCCGATCTCCTCAAGGTCAAACCTAACATTGTTAGTCTACCGTCAAGAATTCTACGCACGATCCTATCCTTGCCCATTCGCGCCACATGTCCGGCCCATCTTAATCTTCGCGACCTGATTACTCTCACTATTGTACGTTTGCGGTATAGCTCTTCCAATTCGTGGTTGTGGAGTTTCCTCCATTGTCCTGCCACCTCGTCAAAGATTTTCAAAGCATTGAAGATAATTAAATGCCTCCGATAAATGACGCGAATTGGACTCGTACACTGATATTTTTAACCGAGAACAACTTTGTTATGCACGTACAAATTGACAATGTTTATGTGACGTTATGCGAACAGATGACTAAGTTTATTATATGACATATTATATGACATCTGTGATCTATCTATATGCTGATCGTGTACATCTCGGCGGCGTCTCCAAGTAGTCGAACTCTCGCTGGTATATTTCCATTTAGGAGAACTCGGATTCCTTGGGCGGTTGGCCGTATGCCATTACGTATTTGTCGATCGGATGACCGACCAATGTGGGCATTGGTAAAAAAAAAGGAAAAGAAGAAATATCTTCTGCACGTGTGTGGCAGACTCATTAGGAGGTATCGTTCTCTCTCCTTCCAGCTGATCCGATCTCCTCAAGGTCAAACCTAACATTGTTAGTTTACCGTCAAGAATTCTACGCACGATCCTATCCTTGCCCATTCGCGCCACATGTCCGGCCCATCTTAATCTTCGCGACCTGATTACTCTCACTATTGTACGTTTGCGGTATAGCTCTTCCAATTCGTGGTTGTGGAGTTTCCTCCATTGTCCTGCCTCCTCGTCAAAGATTTTCAAAGCATTGAAGATAATTAAATGCCTCCGATAAATGACGCGAATTGGACTCGTACACTGATACGAGGGTTGCCTTTTATATTTCGGGATTAGAGAACAAAAACAAATATTGATCATCGAAAATCACTTTATTGTTTTCAAAATATTCCCCATGAAGATCTATACACTTTTGCATGCGTTTGAACCAATTGTCGAAGCACTTTTACCACTCTGATTGAGGTATCTCCAACACATGCATTCTGAATGCAGCAACCGCTTCTTCAGGTGTCGAAAAACGTTGTCCTCTCAGTTTGTTTTTTACGTACGGGAATAAAAAGAAGTCATTCGGTGCCAAGTCAGGACTATACGGCGGATGACCCATCAAATCGATGTTTTGGGTGCTCAAAAATGCAGTTGTCGCAGCCGATGTGTGAGAGCTCGCATTGTCGTGGTGAAGAGTGATCCGTCTTCGACGGTTGGTTTTCCTGATTTCTTGGAAGACAACTGGTAAACAAATAGTTGTGTACCACTCAGAATTGACTGTTCTGCGTTGTTGTAGTGGTACGGTTGCGACATGTCCAGTTTTTCCGAAAAAACAGGCGACCATTTGCTTGGAAGTGCTTCGTGCGCGAACAACTTTTGTTGGATTTGGCTCATCTTGAAACACCCAGACCGTCGACTGCTGTTTACTTTCGGGCTCATACGCGTAAATCCACGATTCATCACCTGTCACGATGTCATAGACGTGTTTCGAAGCACCGCGACCGTATTTTTTGAGCATTTCTTTCGACCAATTGACACGAACCTTTTTTTGGGCGACTGACAAACTGTGTGGGATCCAACGCGAACAAATTTTTTTGACGGTCAAATGTTTATGCAATATTGAATGTATGCTGGTCCCACTAACGCCTAAGGTTGTCTCAATCTCACGATAGGTCACATGACGATCTTCCAATATCAGTTCGCGCACAGCATCAATGGTTTTCGGAACAACAACTGATTTTGGACGACCTTCACGAAATTCATCTTGGAGTGAACTACGACCACGATTGAATTCACCATGCCATCGATAAACACTGGTCCTCGATGGAGCCTCATCGCCAAAAATTGAATTAAGTTCATCCATGGACTGTTGCTGAATTAATCCACGCCGAAAGTTGTAAAAAATAATCGCACGAAAATGTTGACGATTTAATTCCATTTTTGGGCCGAGATGAATCCTTTAAGTTACTGTAAACAACACAAATAGCGCTCGTATGTCAAAACGTTCTGAGTGCGTATAACCTCAAAAATGTCCAACTTTACGACAGAGCTATCAATTGCCGGATTGCAACACTAGGGTTGCCAAATCCCGAAACATAAGAGGCAACCCTCGTATTTTTAACCGAGAACAACTTTGTTATGCACGTACAAATTGACAATGTTTACGTGACGTTATGCTAACAGATGACTAAGTTTATTATATGACATCTGTGATCTATCTATTTGGAGCACCATTTACTGCTAGAGTTATCTATAGGAATACGGCGGAAGCAACGTCATTATACTAAGTTGTTAAGTAAACATTAACAAATTAAACAACAACAAACAAAAATATATTGTATCGCGCAATCGTGTATTGCCTTATTTTTATGCAACAACGAATGTTAAGTTGGTCAGCTGCAAGCTATCTATTCTTTTAAAAACCCCTGAACTTTCAAAGAATTTCCTATTATTTAAAAAAAGCCATGTACATGTTATTATATTACACACGACGTCTATAATTGTAGATGCTTAATATAACGATCTAAAGATAATAACGCTAAAGGAAGACGATATACAAAGCAATTAATCTGTGACAAATGTTATAATAACTTTTCGTATGACAATACAAATTCACAAGAAATTTCATCTGTTCATTTCTCATTTCAACAGATAACCACTTGAGGGAATCTGAGTAGCGAATCGAAGGAAAACAAATACAGTTGTGGAAGCGCTGTTTACCTGTTTATCTATTCGTATTCAAAACACCGTTCGATCTATGTAAAATTCAACAACGAATATCTCGCTCCATAGACCGTATTTCAATTACCATATTCCGCACATAAAACAATCTTCTACGCTATCGCAATTCAGTAGCAATGCCACACGCCTCCTATCACTTTTCCAGGTAGCACGTGTTAAAGAAGCTGAAAAGTATCTACACTCTGCACACTCCTTCCGAACTTCTTTTGCCTTAGAATTATATTACGACATTCTACTCCGAAGCCACGAGAAGGCACAAAGCACAACACTAAACCATTCAATCCGCTCGTATTTCGTGTGTCAATTTAAGGTACGAGGAAGTGTAGTACGAGCACCAAAGAAGAGCAACAAAGTCGAATCCAAATAACCAGCAATTATCACTGATCTAAATCACTCTAGACAACAGAAGAAAAATCAAACAGCGACCTAGAGAAATTGTTTGCCTTCGCAAACCTCACTGAAAATTGTATGTGTGAGTTATTGATCCACTGTACTGCCACCTTTATTATTCCGTTGATTCCGGAATAAGTAAAACGTAGTAATTAAACGCGATATACGTGACCAAGATTAATACCGCCTTGAACTAAGTAGCGGCTAGTAAAGTGCGACGTTGGTTAAGTGTAATTCAATCCCAAGTCCATGTTGGTCGACGAAGCAACTCCATTTGGAACAGTTGTAATGTACATCTGGTCTAGATTTGGGGTGTCAATGCGAGTCTTTGTGTTACCAATATGGCTTCACCTAATTAGGATACTACGAGCTTTGCTTTATATGCATATGCGCATTTGGCTGTACACTCTCTTTCCGGTATTGTCCTACAATCGACAATTACAAATGCATTAGTGAATATAAGAAAGCACTAACCAACTAATGGACAGACATTTGCCATCTTTCAAAAGCCATTTCGCGGATGATGGATGATATGGGAGGTGATAGGGAACGAAAACTGACGAGACTACGACCCCTACAGTATGTTACTTACTTCACATAGACTCGACAGCTTTAGTTCAACATATTTTCTTCCCGATATTAACCACATGATTTATCTGAAGTCTATCGCATACGATCCTCAATGCAACACGATATTTCGGTCTCAAAATAAGTTAAAAGCCTTTGCAATATATTAAGCAATGCCTCGTCATAACAATGAACAGAATAGTTCCACTTTTCAACTCACCAGAACCACCTTTTGCTACGAAAACCATAATGATGATCTGTCACCTGTAATGCCGTTGGACAAATTAACCCTGGTTAATGAAGCACGCAGTGTGAAACAAGTTGATATGTACATCCAACGCTCGGCTTAAGACATGTCATCAACAGCCAATTGATCATCTTGTTCATTACTTTCAGCACAATGGACGTTTATGTTATATGTCGTGACGAGGCTAGTCGTCTCTAAGCATTCATACAGCCAAGGTTAAGTCAGTCAGTCACTTTAACGCCACCCACTTCAATATTAGTCAGAATACTTTAAAAAGAGTTAAACGATTGCACAGCTGCTTCCCAAAGTTAAACAACTAATTTCTGGAAGAGTAGAGGAGTACCATACAGCGACGCCAATTTTTGGCCAAGTAAAACCATTGCGGCCGAGTTGGTAAGGTGAAGCAAATGGTAAAGGTTCAACAGATGAGCCGTAGTTTTGCGGCGGTTGAGTAATAAACTTATTATTTATTGATATGAAATTGTGGTAAGTTGCACTGACTCTGTACGCCCATAGCATTTAATAAAAAGGGTTATGTAACTTGGAATTCAAATGATAATGGAATTCGAATTATCACGTTCGCAGCGTCAAAAGATCTGTTAGTAAAAAGCACGATGTTCAAGCACAAGGAAATTCATAAAGCCACATGGATATCACCCGACGGCGTAACGCGTAACCAAATAGACCACTTCCTCATAGACAAAAGACACCACTCGAATATCCTTGACGTAAGATCATATAGAGGAGCAGATTGCGACTCCGATCATCTTCTAGTGATTGGCAAAATCAGGAGTCGCCTCGCAGCAATCCCACATGGGCAGTCACGGGAGATAAGCAAAAAGTTCGACACTGATAAACTGAAAGACTTACGCAAAAGGGCTGAATATCAAGACGAATTAACGAACAGATTTAGCATTCTAGAGAATGTGAGCAGTGAGGAAGAGGAAGCTAATAGTGTGAACACTAAATGGACATCGATCAGAGACACAATCAAACTAACAGCCCAAAAGGTATTAGGATTTAAGAAAACAATTAAGTCCAAACCTTGGTTTGACGATGAGTGCAGGGCAAAGATCGAAGAACGTAAACGCCTCAGAGTGATCCACTTAGAAAGATATGATGAAGTCAACGCAGAAAGATACGCGACAATTCGGAGAGAGACAATGAGGCTCTTCAAACGCAAAAAACGCGAATGGGAGAAGACTCGGATCGAAAAAATCCTAGAAAATTCTAGGGCAAAGAACATCAGAGGTATGTATGTCGGCATAAATTCAATTAGAAATGGCTACCGAGGAAGAGCCAAAATAATTCGAGACGCAAACGGCTGTCTGGTCACAGAAACAAACAATGTCGTGACAAGATGAAAGCAGTACTTTGAAAATCTGCTCAATGTACGCACCCATCAACTACAGATAAATGCATCAAGCGTACATACAGCCGAGCCTCAGATACCAGAGCCGTCTCTCAACGAAGTTGTAGACGCAATAAAGCGATTGAAAAACAACAAGGCTCCCGGAGTCGACTGCATACCGGCAGAGCTTGTGAAGCATGGAGGAGAGGCAACCGCTCGAAAGATCCACCAGCTCATCAAAACAATATGGGATAAGGAAGTCACTCCGGAAGAATGGAAAACCTCAATAGTCATCCCCATTTTCAAAAAAGGCGACAGATCTGACTGCGAAAACTACAGAGGAATATCATTGCTCCCAACCGCATACAAAATATTAACAAATGTCATTCTGGCGAGAATCACACCGTACGCAGAAGAGATACTGGGAGACTACCAATGTGGATTCCGTAGGAACCGGTCAACAAACGACCAAATGTTCACAATAAGACAACTGCTGGAAAAGAAGTGGGAATACGGAGAGACGGTTCACCAACTGTTCGTTGACTTCAAAAAAGCCTACGACTCAGTCGCAAGGCAGAGACTCTACCATATTCTAGTTGAGCTGAGAGTCCCAAAAAAATATGCCGCCCTCATTCAAATTTGCATGAACGAAAACAAAGGGCGAGTTAGAATAGAAAACCACCTCTCAGAACCATTTGAAATCCGGGACGGACTAAAGCAGGGAGATGGTCTATCACCGTGTCTTTTTAACCTTGTGCTCGAGTATGTCATCAGAAAGGTACAAGACGACAACATGGCCGGATCATCCCTGAACGGGGTCACACAAGTGCTCGCATATGCGGATGACATCGCCGTTCTGGGCGATAATCTAGAGACTGTTAGTAAAAACTGTGAAATCATCATGCAAGCGGCAGAAGAGGTGGGCCTAGATATAAATGAAGACAAAACAAAATACATGATTACGGCGAGAGCAGGTGGACCTCAGATAACACATATAAACGTCAGAGGCAAGATATTTGAAAAAGTTGAAGAATTTAAATATCTGGGAACGATACTGACGGCCAGTCACGAAATGTCGAAGGAAATTAACAAGAGACTGCATTCCGGCAACGCGAGTTGGCATGCAGTCAGTAAACTGCTGAAATCCAGACTGCTATCACGTAACATAAAGATCCGTGTCTATAGAACCATAATCATGCCGATTGTTCTATATGGATGCGAAACATGGGCTCTCACAAAACGGGAAGAAAACAAATTCCGCGTATTCGAGAATAAAGTTTTGAGGGGCATCTTTGGAGGTAAATATGACGAGGAGGCAGGACAATGGAGGAGACTCCATAACCACGAATTGGAAGAGCTATATCGCAAACGTACAATAGTGAGAGTAATCAAGTCGCTAAGATTAAGATGGGCCGGACACGTGGCGCGAATGGGGAACGATAGGACCGTGCATAGAATTCTTGACGGTAGACCAACGGGAAAGAGACCGGTAGGACGGCCGCGACGGAGATGGGAGGACAATGTTAGGTTTGACCTTGAGGAGATCGGATCGAATGGTCAAGCGTGGAAGGAGAGTGCCCAGGACAGGGAACGATGGCGAAGCCGAGTCAGTGAGGTCATGAACTTCCGGGTTCTTACAGGCCAATAAATAATAATAATAATAACTTGGAATTACGAAAGGTTTGGTCTTTACCACGCTCAGCAATGGCATTAGCTGTTAAGTCCCTTATTGGACCAATGCTATAGACAATTTTCACAAGAACTCCTGCCATGTCTCCTTAGTCTTATTGTACAGTCAATAATTGCTTCGCACTGTAAATCCACGGCGATATCTACTGGGGAATACACAGTCGCGAATTCCAATTTAAACATGCCGTATCATTAGTAGCAATACCTTGTATGGAATAAATGTAAGAACTAATGCGCAGGTGCCTATCTGATCTACTTGGAAAGAATCTTCGACACCATCTGGATCGAAGGGTTATATTAGAAGCTGACCAGACAACGCATATATAATCCTTTACTATATATACTTTATGATATGTTGAATGATAGGAGGTTCGTGGTAAAAAGTGACAAAATGAAGTCCAATATAACGTATAATATCAAGAATGGTTTGCAACAAGGAGCGGTGTGGGGGTTCCTTAAGGATCGCCCGAAGAACCACCCATCGTCCTAACCCAACTCTCCTTTCCCAACCGCAATGCCATTACCTACCGTAGCCTCTTACCTACATATGAGCAATCCAAAGCTCTTCCCCCAATCATTTCTCACCTGAAAAATAAGCCCACGGCAAGATCATTATCTTGCCACGGCATCAACCACTTCGGTTCATCGCTCATGAATTATCCTCGTCCCACCAACGTAAGTGAGCTGCGAAGATTCCTGGGCATGCTTAACTTCTACCGTCCGGCCCTGAAGAACGCTGCCCAGATACAAGCTCCACTAAATGTGTTCCTGAAAGGAGCTAAGCGCAACGACAAGCGCCCAATCACCTGGACAGAAGCCTCTGATCGAGCATTTCAACTGTCCAAAGAACAATTGGCAAATGCCACCTTACTCCGATACCCCCTCGAGGGAGCGGCACTGTCTATCCAATGCGACGCATCGGATACCGCAATCGGAGCCGTCCTCGAACAGGACATCAATGGCCGACCGGAACCACTCGGTTTCTTTTCAAGGAAGCTGAGTCCCACTGAGCGTCGATACAGCGCCTATGATCGTGAATTACTTGCGATCTACAGCGCTGTCAAATACTTCCGTCACATGGTAAAAGGTCGGTCACTCTCCATATCAACAGACCACAAGCCGTTGGTCTACGCGTTCCGGAAGAAGTCGGGAAACGCCTCCCCCCGACAAGAGCGTCAATTAGACTGTGGCGACTCTAGCAGATACACACACAATTCACAAGCAAAATAGTGAAGAGCACCGAACGAAAAATCGAATAAGAAAATACATCAGAACCGTATACCTTAGCGATAACATAATTCACATCAGTGGAGTATAATCGAGTTTAAAAATCAAATTCCAAAACACGGTCAGTAGCCTGATGGGTAACGCTTAGGTTCAATTTTTTTCGTGATTCCAACTGTCATCGCGTCAGTTCGAATCACACGATCTTCTTCACTATTAATTCAAACGCTATAAGACCTCATAGGGCAATACACTACGGAGATCAAGCACATCTCCGGTAAGCAGTATATCACGACGGACGCCCTTTCACGAATCGATACGATTAACTTGCGTACCGCCTTAAACAACGCCGACCTTGCCCTTGCTCAACAGGAGGACAACCAGCTCAAGTCCCTCCTAACTGCCGATACGGCACTCGAGCTTAAAACAATCACTCTTCGCGATCCTTTGGGCGAAATCTGGTGTGATATTTCCACTGGAACCGCTAGACCTTACATTCCTGAAAAACTCCGTAAGGGCGTGTTCCAAGTCTACCACAACCCAGCCCACCCCAGCGACCGCGCGACTGCCGCTGCTGTCCGCCGTGAATTTGTTTGGCCCCGGATGAGCAAAGATCTCACCGACTGGGCCCGTGCTTGCCTCCAGTGCCAACGCTGCAAAATAGCGCGACATAATGTACTGAAGCCAGCACAGTTTAAGCTCCCCACGGCACGCTTCGCCCATGTCCATATAGACATAGTGGGACCGCTTACTCCATCAAGAGGATTCTCCTATATCCTCACGATGATGGATCGCTACACGCGATGGCCAGAGGCGACACCTCTCAGGGCAGTTACTACGGTATCAGTCGCCAAGGCCTTCTACTCGACGTGGGTCACACGCTTTGGTGTACCAACCACCCTAACTTCGGACCGAGGCCCACAATTCGAGGCGACGATATTTAGGCAGCTAACAAACCTCCTCGGCTACCAAAGAAGCCGTACCACCGCCTACCACCCCGAATCAAATGGGATGATAGAGCGCTGGCACCGATCCCCCAAACCCTCACTTATGTGTCACAACGACAGTCAATGGTTCGACGCCCTCCCCACTGTCCTCCCCGGCCTGAGGACAAGTATCAAGGAAGACCTAGGTGCTTCAGCGGCAGAGCTCAACTACGGCACCAACCGCCTACTTCCAGGAGAACTCTTCCTGGATGGTGACACACCGCCTGACCAACTTCACGAAGTGGGCCTTCTCCGTGATCTACTACGAAAGGTTAGGGCAACCTCAGTAGCCAGGCACGGTAATAAAAATCTTTTCGTACACCCTGAACTGCACAGCTGCACGCGCGTCTTTGTCAGGGTGGATAAGGTCAAAAAACCTCTAGACCCCCCTTACGATGGCCCATTCAAAGTCTCCAACGGTATCGGCGACCGTGTCTTCGAGATCGATATTAGAGGCAAGCAACCCACGGTCAGCGTCGAGAGACTAAAACTCTGCTTTCTGGAAGCTTCCGCTCCAGAACAGCCCCCAACAGCTACCACCCAATCTGCGCAACCTCCCCGCACTCGGGCCCGTGCGCAGGCCCAGAGGCAACTAACCCCCCCCCTCGACATTCTTTACCTGTTTCGTGACTACGTCACTGCGGGGGGGGGTGATGTGGGGGTTCTTTAAGGATCGCCCAAAGAGCCACCCATCGCCCTAACCCAACCGCAATGCCATTACCCACCGTAGCCTCTTACCTGCATAGGAGCAATCCAAAGCTCTTCCCCCAATCATTTCTCACCTGAAAAATAAGCCCACGGCAAGATCATTATCTTGCCACGGCATCAACCAATATATAGCGTTTGAAATAATAGTGAAGGAGATCGTGTGATTCGAACTGACGCTATGACAGTTTGAATCACGAAAAAAATTGAATTGTGTGTATCTGTTAGAGATGCCACAAATACATACCGACCAAACCACTTCGGTTCATCTTACATTAATCATTTAGGAACCTGATCGGTTCCTCTGGGCGGCAACATGCCAATCAAACATACACCAATCCTCCTGTGTGTTCTTGTTCCAACAGTCCGTTGATCCAAAAAGACACGTCAGGCAAGTTGCTTGCTTGCACATCTGCAAGCCAAATTTCCGATGATCGATCGCCTATGCCGATGGTGGATAAGCTGCTTGCACAGCTGCAAGTCAAATTCCCCATGATCGGTCGCACAAACGACAAACGATCATCGAGTTGCACACGACCCATGATGGTTTATCCAAACAATCTTGTCGATGGCAATGCCCCTTGATTCGTTCCCAAACCAAACATGCACCCATCCAATCTAGTCCCTTGCCATCGAAGGCGAAGTTTCTGTTGACTTAACGTCAACAGAAAAGTCTATCCCCTATCGTTTATGACGGCAATAGAGCCAGCCTCCGTACACGATCATCTATTTGACCAGCTGCATGTTTGGATACTCTTCTAAGCACCCTTCGCATTTTCGTTTGTCCTGGCTTCCAGCGAATGGGCATTCAACCAGACCTGTACGGTCACAATGGAAATACTTCCATTAAAACCCAAATCGATTTCTCATTGGCCGCCGCTAGAACGAGATATCGGATTTGCCTTTCACCATGGCAGTGGGATTTCCCCCACAGTGCGACCGGCGATATGGTTCGTCCCATGGCTAGCGAGAAGTCAGTTAGTCTTGAGAGGTGCAGCCAAGTGGAGGTTTTTGATCGCGTGCTTACCGCCAATCGGTCGTTCGGTAATTAATGTTGCAATCCGAGCGTTGACGAAATCAGCTAATCCATGTTCCAATCCGTGCGTTGACAAAATCAGTCAATTAATGTTTCAATCCATGTTTCAAAGTGTCAACAGAACACCCTTTAGAACTATATCATCATCATCATCATCAGAACTACAACCGGGAACCGGTCTTGGCCTTATTTAGCAAGTCCTGAGGCTTGTTAAATTTTTCATAATGATTTTTTTTCCGGGCAAGGTCATTAGTCTTGCGCCAGAGGCTCCCCGACGGGGAATCGAACCCCGGTCTCCCGCGTGACAGGCGGGTGTACTAACCACTATACTATCGAGGAGCCTATATACGGTATTTAATGTTAAAGTCCGTATGTGTAATAAATACCATTAAGAACTAGATGCTGTATTTAGTGTTCCAAATAAAACACCTTTAAAACGATATCCTGTGTTTGATGTTCAACCCATGCGTTTAATTGAGTTACTCCAGTTTGATCAATAAAAGGTTTGCCGACTATTTCTGGAATCTATTCGTTTCGATCCTGTGTTCACTCAGTATCTCGTAACTTTGGGTTACGGCTTATAAATTGTAGGAACAGACTGTGGAAGTTTAGGGAACCCGCGCCGTACGTCGGCGCACCGACAGAAACTACACACCCCCTCTTTGGTACATCAGTCTCACCCAGCCTCTTCGTCCTTACATCTATAGACTACCACCCCCATCCCCCATCCTTCCTGTGGCCTTCTTTCGGGTCCACTCCCCATCGTCTGCCCCTCTTCCAATCACTACCCCTACGAATTCCATAATGCAAACCTTGGCCTCATCAACGACTACCTACGCCGCCTACGCCGTCATCACCCACTTATGTTCCGAAATTCTTTACTCTATTTCCCTGTTCGGTCCCTACTGTAGACAAAGAAAATCAACCTCTTCCCCTCCATGGTACAATAACATGCTTCGCTTCCTGCGTAACAAAGGGCACAAGTTATGAACCACCTTCTCACGGAATCGAACTAGTTTCGACTACTCTCTTTCTATCGAACTAGTTTCGACTACTGTCTTTCTACTTTCTCGGTTGTTACCTCCAATTCACTGAACTATATAACACCCATTACCGTTACTATCTTATCAAAACTCCCACGAATCTGAAAAAAATTGTCTCAAAACCTTTTTTTTATTCGTCGGTCATTATTTTTTATTATTATTTAATATATTATTACTATTATTTTTTGTTCTTTTATCATCATCGGCACTACAACCGGTATCCGGTCTTAGCCTTATTTAGCAAATCTCTCCACCGGTATCCGGTCCATATCCGACACTTGTTAAATTGTCCATAATAATTTGTTTTTCCAGGCAAGGTTATTAGCCTTGCGCCAACCTTTCTCAGGATGTCGCTGCATACATTGGTTCACTACGTGGAGGGTGCCAAAGTAACTATCAGGGGTGTCGCGTGGATACTCCATGTCAACTTGGATTGAACAGGATCGTCCTAGCTACTCCTTCTCAAAGACGAGTTCATAACGAGACCTGATGGTATCCCCTCAATTCTTCTCAAGAAATGCCTATCTATTCTCTCTGCTCTTTAATCTCTCACTCTCTCAAGGTGTATTCCCCCACATTGAAAAAAACGTCTTCACCACCTCCATCCACAACAAAGGACCCAAACCGATGAGGCGAACTACCGACCCATTGCCAAACTCTCCCACTTATCCAAGATTTTATTGTAGGTTTATATCCAATATACACCAACTCGTCTGGGGCGTTTAACAATCAAAGACCTATCTTAAGGATAGATTTTATTCCGTTCGGCTCAGATCCGTGATATCCAACCCCTTCCTTGCTGCATCTGGTGTCCATCAAAGAAGCCTATTCGAGACATTGGGATCCAAGTTTAAATGTTGACAATGTAGGTTTGACCTTGAGATCATAAACTATGACTAAAAAACCCGGGCCATAATATAGTACGCGTTTTAATGTACAAATATTAAGGAGAAGTTTTTACGCGATTTTTTCTAAATGGGACGGAAGGAACGTGAGTCGTAGTAATCCTGGCTCAGCTTTATGGTGGACTCAGATTACATACCAAAGATTTCAGATGCAACTTGACAATTTGGACTCTAGATAAGCCTTCCGTTACCTTCCATTTTCTTGGCCCTTCATATACCAGGTGTACCGGTATGAAGTGAGCGTCAAGATACAAATGTACCGATAGGGAACGTTTATTGTGAACGAGCCCATATATTTTTTTTATTTGGTTGCTATGACATCTGTCAAACATATTTAGTATATATCAAGTCATTGTATAAACAACAACTTTTTTTTTAATCCTATAAAAATGTCGAATTTTGTACCAGAAAATGATGATTTGCGGAAAGCATTAATTTTTTGTTTTCATTTCAAGAAAAGTGCTTCAGAGTCGCATCGAATGCTTGTCGAGGCTTATGGTGATCATGCTCTATCGGAAGCAACATGCAAAAGATGGTTTAAGCGGTTCAGAGATAATGATTTTTATGTGCGAAACGAAGAACGTGGAAGACCACCAAAAAAGTTTGAAGACGCCGAATTGCAAGCAATATTGTATCACAATGACAGTTTAAGTCAAAAACAAATGGTACAAATGTTAAATGTTGCACAACAAACAATTTCTGACCGTTTAAAAGCTATGGGAAAGATCCAAGTGTGGAAACTGGGTGCCACATGAATTGAATGACAGGCAGATGAAAAGCGAAACACTACATGTGAAACCTTGAGTTACACCTCATGACAGGCAAATGAAAAGCGAAACACCACGTGTAAAACGTTGCTTCTACGACACGAAAGGAAGTCAGTATTGCATCGAATTGTGACTGGTGATGAAAAATGGATTTATTTTAAAAATCCTAAACACAAAAAATTATGAGTACATCCACGAGAAGCGTCAACATCGACTGCAAAGCATGATCGGTTCGGAAAAAAGACAATGCTCTGTGTTTGGTGGGACCAGAACAGGGGCGTGTATCGTGAACTTCTAAAACCTGACGAAACCGTTAATGCGCAACGCTACCGACAACAAATGATCAATTTGAACCATGTATTGATCGAAAAACGACCAGAATGGCCCACAAGACACGGAAAGGTAATATTGTTGCATGATAATGCTCCGAGTCATACAGCAAAACCCGTCAAAGAAACAATAAAAGCTCTTGGTTGGGAAGTGTTACCCCACCCGCCGTATTCACCAGACTTGGCTCCTTCCGACTATCATTTGTGTTCATCGATGAGACACGCATTGGCTGAGCAGCATTTCAATTCCTACGAAGAAGTCGAAGAAGTTCGGGTCTCCGAATGGTTTGCATCAAAAGACAACCGGTTTTATTGGCGTGGTATCCACAAATTGCCAGATTTCTTCGCATCCTTTCCATGGTCGGAGGTGTGCTTCGGAGACTCCGATGTTAACGCATGCGCGGAATCGCTATCAGAGATTATACTTCTGGGGATGGAGATGTATATTCCACATTCCATTAAACGAAGTTCGTCTGATAAACCTTGGTTTGATAAAAAATGCGAGCGGATTACAGCGGCAAAAAATAGAGCTTTTAAGCAATGGCGCTCCAATCCCACCGATGTTAACAGAACGAATTTTGTTAGAATCAGAAACGCGTGCAACCAGGCGATTGATACCGCGAAGAAAGCTCACAACGACAGGGTGATCAGTAAGCTCCTTCGGTGCCTAACTGGTTCGCGCTCCTTCTGGTCAATGGCAAGCGGTATCTTCGCATCCTCCTCTTTCCCCCCGTTGGTGACAGACAGCGGGACGTTGGTCACGAATTCAAAAGATTAAGCTAATGTATTCGAGAATTAATTTCCCGTGAATTCAAGCCTTGATCCCGGTCTATTGGAGCCACCCGTGATAGCGCCGGTACGGAGTTCCACGCGGGATGCGAGATTTCGTCCGCGTATTATTCAACGCATTCTATGTGGACTGGATTGTAGGAAGGCAACCGGCCCGGACGGGATACCAGCAATAGTCCTTAAGAACTGTGCTCCCGAACTATCGCCGGTTTTTGGCAGACTCTTCCGCTTATCTTATGCACGGAGGACCTTTCCTGCCTGCTGGAAATTCGCTCGAGTTCAGCCAATCCCAAAGACGGGAAAAAGTGTCTCCCACAAAATTACCGTCCGATAGCATTACTATCTATTTTATCTAAGGTAATGGAAAAAGTCATCAATACTGAGTTAGTTAAGTATTTGGAGTGCAACGGACTTCTGAATGATCGTCAATACGGATTCCGTGGCAGGCGGTCCACGGGAGACCTTTTGACACTTATAACCGATATATAGACATCTGCGATTGAGCAGCATGGTGAGTCAAGGGCAGTCGCATTGGATATCTCCAAGGCTTTTGACCGCGTCTGGAACGGGGCATTGTTGAGCAAACTTCGTTCATATGGACTTTCCCAACAGCTTTGCGACTGGACGAAGAGCTTCCTCGAGAATCGATCGATCCGGGTTGTTGTGGACGGCGAGTGTTCGGATCTGTATCGTGTTAATTCGGGGGTTGGAGACAACGGATAACAAAGTGTGCAGTTTTTCGGATGATGGTACGTTTGTTTCCTCCTTTTCGAGTGGTCGGCCGATTGGTGCATCTACGTCGCATCAATTGAGGTGTAGACAGATTGACTCTCTGAATCAGGATCTAGATAGGGTCCTGCAGTGGGGAAGGGCCAATCTCGTCGACTTCAATGCAGCGAAGTCACAATATACAACATTCACAAAGAAAACTGGATCATCGGTTCCACAGCTGATGATGAACGGCCGGGCCCTTCAGGCTGGGGAAAGCCTGAAATTGCTCGGCGTCACGGTCTGTGGGAATGTATCATGGCATAAACACGTGTCGAGCATCGCCAGGTCAGTCTCAGGAAAACTGAGTGATCTTTCTAGAGCCAAGAAATATTTTCCTCTGGCTCAACTTCTTCTCCTTTATAAATCCCTAATTAGTCCCGCGCTCTGCTCCTAAACATACCCTCGACCTACTTCAGAGTATTCAGAGACAAGTTATCCGGTTGATCGGGGAGACGGCGCTGGCGTCGGGACTACAGTCGCTATCACATCAAAGGCACGTAGCTGACCTCTGTCTGTTTTACAGATATTATCATGGGTACTGTTCTACGGAGATTCGTGGTATTGTTCCACGCAATTCGGTTTATATGCACTCCACAAGACAATCCGATGGATCACACCAGTTTGCGGTTCATCTCCCGATGGCGCGAACATCCCTGCATCAGAACTCGTTCCGTTACAGAGCGGGGAAACTGTGGAATTCCCTTTCCGCGTGTTAGGTGTGTTGATGATGTCATAGATAAAGATGACATACAAGAGATCATTGACACACCTAAACCTAAAAACGCCATCCGATTTTAAACTGGAATGACCCCCAGGGTACGATAATGCATCAATTGCATATGCCAAAACGATTGCCTAATAATGCAAAAGCAATTAACGGCATATTGCAGAACAATTAAATTTCAGAAACGTTTAAACTGCATGTTCCAGCACAATCAAGTACGAAATAGTTAATTGGGTCAATTCGCAACTGCGGATACGGAACTGTGATGCAAGTCAATGAAGAAATATTGACCAACACAGCAGTTTGAAGCAATTGCGAATCAAAAGCCAATACTCAGAAATTGGGGCAATTAAAATTGAATTGCATTGTCGTAATCGGGAAGTGTTGACCCCGAGGTATCAAGAAGATACAGGAAGCAATTAGTAAGGCAGTCGGTTGGTCAGAGTCGAGGGTTGATCGTTGCAGTCGATGATTCAATATAGAAATAAAATCTTCTTTGGGAGTCGGAGAAAAAGTCTTTTTAATCGTAGAATATAAATGAAAAGTGTTTCCACAGTAGCATTCGAGAAGTGTAAAGCGGGATAGTATTGAAAAGCCTAAGAAGTGATTGGCCGGTAAGGAATACAGTGAAAAGAATAGAGATTTGATAAAGAGAGGCAAATTAACTTAATGACTTTTATCACTGGAGCTGGAAACAAACTTGTAAAGATGGACCTCTATAATTAGTGGTAAGAAATATTGAGAACTCAAAATAAAGAAAAGCATCGTTTCATACAGAGTTAAGTGTAAGTGCACTGTTCAAAAGGAAAGTGGTGAAGAACCTAATAAATGAAAGTAGTGCTTATTTTTTTTTTTTTATAACGAAATAAAGTAAAGTAGTGCCGTACAATGTTAAGTTAAAGTGCACAGATTAAAGAAGAATTAGTGGAGAGCTAAGAAAGAAAAGAAGAAGTGCTTATTAACCTTGTGCAGTAATAATAGAAATGTATAGACTAGAATAAGTGTATGTCCTTAATGATTAAGAAACTGTGAGCTATAAGTTTTGATAAATTATACTAAAAAAAAAAAAAAAAAAAAAAAACAATTTAGAAAAAGTGTAAAGCTCTAGATAAGAAGGTAAATAAATGTGCCAACTGCAACGGCAATCATAAAGCTACTGACGTCACATGCACCAGTAGATCTAAATACTTAGAAATAAAAGAAAGATCATCTGGAAGATCCAAGATCCATCCAAGAACTCATTTCGCTGCATCAACTCAAATTTCTAATCATCAAGCTTGCCAAAAACCGATTTCGTTTGCCTCTATGAGTGATTTTCCTACGCTTCCACAGCCACAGCGACGACTGGGACTGACCAATGCTCCGAGCAAAAGCTTTCCAAATTCAAGCCCGCGAATTCAAAGTTTACCACCAACAATTAATGCATGGGAAAATGACTCACGCGGCGCTTCTTCATCAAACAATAACAATAATTTACCCAACAACAATTCAGCCCTCTTCACAATCGAGGAACTAAATTCCTTGTGCATGGAAATGATCTCAAATTTATCAGTTTGTAAAACGAAAATAGAACAATTCCAACTAGGCTTGTGGAGAATGTAGGTGTAATGATTAAGTTAAGAAACCATAAGACAGTAAAAATCTATTCTGTTTATTTCCCTGGTGGATCTTCGTCGGATATTAAAAGAAAATGGTTCAAGCAAGATTTAAAAAAGTTATTCATAATGAATGGTGAATTTCTATTAGGTGGTGATTTTAACTGCCGGCATAGAGATTGGGGGTGTGTAAGAGCAAATGCTTGGGGCAATATATTGGCTGCCCTTCCATTGGCACTACCAATTCATATTTTTTATCCACCTTGTCCAACTTATTTTCCCGCAGGTTCTCGTGGCATCCCCTCTGTCCTTGACTTGTTTGTGTCAAATGTCCCTGGTCTTATAACAGAACCCGTTTCGTTAAGTGCTCTCAGTTCAGATCATAATCCTGTTTTTTGTAACCTTTCTTGGTTGGGTGAAGTTAATCAAGAATAAAAACCGTAAAATACTATTTCTGAAGGATTCTTCTACTACTTTTTTTACAGGTTTTGAACAAGCAAACCTATTTGGAACAAGTTTTTCAAAAAATCACTTGGTCTCTCAGCATTTGGGTGAATTTGAAACTAATGAACTTGTCGGTAACAGAATCGAAAGATTCGACACCACAAACGAATTAACTCCTCTAAATGCATTTGTAGAAGAAGAAAACGTAAGAAACTTGATTACAGTGCTTGCAAACACGAAAAATAGGAGGACTAGACAAAGTTAAGAATGCCTATCTAAAACAATTGCCTCATATTGGAATTAAATACTTAACATTTATAATCAATGCATGCCTTAAATGTCAATACTTTCCTCAATGTTGGAAAAAAGCAATGGTTGTACCTATCCTTGCTCCTCGATAGTATAGTGGGTAGTATACCCGCCTGTCACCCGGGAGACCGGGGTTCGATTCCCCGTCGGGGAGCCCCTGGCGCAAGACTAATGACCTTGCCCAGAAAAAATAAATCATTATGGAAAATTTAACAAGCCTCAAGACTTGCTAAATAAGGCCAAGACCGGTTCCCGGTTGTAGTGCCGATGATGATGATGATGATGATGTACCTATCCTTAAGGCTGGAAAAGCCCCAGATAAACCTGAAAGTTACAGGCCAATTAGTTTAAGTAAAGTTTTTGAAAAAATCCTGACACAACATATTTTAAAAGTTGTTTCAGATAAAGATATTTTCCCCGATATCCAATTTGGATTTCGACGCTTTCACAGCACCTCGCACCAGGTTAAACGAATTTGCAGCCATGTTCTAGACCATCGTTCACGTGGTCAATCAACGGGCATGATATTGTTAGACATTGAAAAAGCTTTTGATTCCGTATGGCACAATGGGATAATATATAAAATGATACAGTTCGACTTTCCTTTGTATTTGTGTAAGGTCGTCCAGAGTTTCTTATCCTATAGATGTTTTCAGGTTCATGTCAATTGTGATGTTTCTAGATTGATATTTTTTGATTGTGGCGTCCCCCAAGGCTCAGTACTTGGTCCAGCTTTGTACAATATCTACACTTCGGATTTTCCAAATCTACCGCAGTGTGAATCGGCTATCTTCGCTGACGACACTGCAGTATTTGCGTCGCATGAATTTTCTCTCAACGTTGAGACAAATCTAAAGCATGCGATCGAGATACTTGAAAAATATTATATGAAATGGAAAATCAAGCTAAATGTCGGGAAGACACAAGCCATCTTTTTTACACGAAAGAGAAAAGCTTACTATCTTCCCAGCAGCCAGCTGCAAATAAATGGTACCACGATGCATGGGAGCAATCCGTAAAGTATCTCGGAGTTCATCTCGATACAAAACTCACATTGAAACAACATATTCAAAGTACTCTTAATAAAATGAGTATTGCTATTAAGATGCTTTACCCTTTTATTAATCGTAAGTCTTTACTCACAAATGAAAATAAGATTATTATTCATAAAGTTATTTTCCAAGCTATACTGTTATATGGATGTCCAGTATGGGGTAACGCTGCAAGGTGCCATTTAAAGAAGTTACAGGTATCACAAAACAAAGTTTTGAAAATGATGCTAGACCTCCCTTGGCACTATTCAACCTTAAGTCTCCACGGAAGGGCGGACGTTGAATTGATTTCTGAAAGAATTCGTAAACTAGTATATAACTTTAACATCAGCTGTGAAAGTTCTGAAAATCCTCTCATAACCCAGCTTCTTGCTTAATTTGTCATAATTTCATGTAAATATTTACATTTTATATTATTTATTATTTATTATTTATTTATTTATCATTATGGAAAATTTAACAAGCCTCAGGACTTGCTAAATAAGGCCAAGACCGGTTCCCGGTTGTAGTGCCGATGATGATGATGATTTATTTATTTATTTATTTATTTATTTATTTATTTATTTATTTATTTATTTATTTTTTTTTTTTTTTTTTTTTTTTTTTTTTTTTTTTTTTTTTTAATGAAGGTTTTTCTTTTTCGTATTTTCCTTCGATTTATTCTTTTAATTATTAATCATACATATTTTTCTTTTCTTTATCCAAGATAATGTTTCAGTTGTAAGATATAACTTATCAAATCTCTGATGTGCGGTCACAGACTTTTTTTTTGAAAATATTATTACGAAATAAAAGATCTCTCTCTCTCTCTCTCTAGATAAGAAGTAAAAAGATAAGTAATAAGAGAAAAAAAGTGACTATCATAAATTGGTTTTTCATTTAATTCTGGATGGACCCTTAGATAACATAACTCGCGCGAGTGTTCCCGGAGCGTTACAACCTGCAACTGTCCAAAAAGAACTACAACAGTTGTTTGTTGACATCTCGGGGCACCCATTTGACGCTATAGGTTCGTCTCTCCCGAGAGAAGTCTAATTATATAAAAAAAAAAAAAAGCAATTCCTAAGAAGACGAAAATTGGGTTTGCCTCAAAAGACTACCGGTTTTATTGGCGTGGTATCCACAAATTGCCAGAAAGGTGGTCGAAATGTGTAGAAAGCAATGGCCAATACTTCGAATAAAATGTTTTTTACTTTTAAAAAAAAAAGTTTTTTACTGTTTAAAAAAAATGTTTACTTTAAAAAAAAAAACGCTCACTTTATACCGGTACACCTGATATTTGCTTACTAAACGAACTTTTCACATCGATTTCAATTCTAAAGTGCTAACGAATGAATTTCGACGATACATGTGCGTAAATCGAACGGAAAATTACAAGTACTTTGTAATTTTTAAACCTAAATGGTGCTATTCATACATTAATATAATCCGGGACGGATCGCTAATTGTTTGTAAAAGACTTAATGGAATAGCAACAACATATTCGTTGCTATAGCCATAATATCCTCTAAGTTACTATAAACTCATAAGAACAACGATAGGTTCCTAGTCAGTTTGATACTTAGACTTTCCTTCGTACAAGCTCTAAGCCACTGCACGCTCATTTAACAGCAATAGGGTCCTATTTAGTTTCATGCTTAGAACAACTTGTTAATAAGCACCAGCAGAGAGAAATTTAGTAAATAATACAAACAAAACCGAAAAATAATGCCTGTTGTCAAAACTACAGCCAACCGAAACGAGATTCACTTCGACCGCATTTCCCATTGAAGCAGATGCGATGATATGAGAAGATCTTTGCAGACGGGAACCCAGGCACCTTTCTGGTTTCCTCCACAATTGCAGATGCAAATTCTCAGAGAGAAAGAGTGAGATACAGGTGGTTTTTAATCAGCCGCAGAACTTACTGGTTAAAATAAATCATAAAACGATTCCCTATGTCGAGAAGATAGCAATGCGAAATCCCCATCATTCGTTATTGATCTTTCCAACTGGCTTGCCCCAAAGAGAGGAAGATCAAACCTGAATTTCCTCAGCCCTTAAGCAATTCAATTTTTAATGCTCCGATTTGCCTTTTACCCTTCATATGCACAGGTCAACGGCAGCTGCATTGATTTGCATAAAACCTCGATGCCGATCGTCGAATCACCTCTCTTTGTTGCCAGTGTGAACTTGCTGATCTTGACGCATCTCATTAATACAATCAAAATGACGATAGTCTTCGGTCGAAAGGTTGACCGATCTTTCCCCGAAAATCATCCAAAATTCAAATCTTGGAAACCGCGTTATCGTTATTGAAATCGCTTTAGTGTGATTGAACGAACCTCAAGGGCACCGTGGAAATATTCACTTGTTTACTTCTCATGCGAAGGTCATAAAACTTCCTTGTTGTATGATGTTTTACGTTTCGTACTTTCTGCTCTCATTTTTGTTTGTTTGTTGTATTTGGCTGGTACACAATTCTCAAAGCAATTTGAATTTGTACGTATACCAATTAGACATAAACCAAAAAACGGTGCAGAATATTCATTAAATCAACAAAGAGGTGGTTTCACCTTTGAACATGGACTTACAGTAATTGTGGAATGTTTCGAATTTTGCTTGGGTAACAAATGTATTCAATGTTTCGACCATGCTCTGGATGCAGATTGTTATGTGGCGAAAAATAGCTTTTAGTGTCTTTTCTCTCACCGGCTGAATGTGGAATCAAAAACCTTGATCTATGTTAGGGACTGACTAAGCCTTACATCATTAGCGGCATCTTTGGTAAGGAAGGAAATTAAATGCGGTGTTCAGCGCAAATCATTAAACTTTGCCCAAAACAAAACGACGAAAGTAACTGCGAATTTTACGAGCTGAATGTTGGATAACGTTGATTTGGTTGACTTCATAATTAACCCTTGCGGAGTGTGAAGTAGCGTGTTTTCTGTTTTATGATTTTGCTCATTTGTATTTTAATTCGACTCACCTCTCTCGAAGTGGAAGTTCGGTGAACCATCGATGACATCTTCATCTGGTTTTGAAACGTAATTGTCCCAATTAGAATTGGGGTTAGTGTTGCAAAAGTCAGGACTATGATGCTCTGTTAAAGTTATTTCGGCTGGAATATACCGTTTTGAACTTTAAATTTCTGGCGCAAGGCTAATAACCTTGCCCGGAAAAACAAATTATTATGGACAATTTAACAAATCTCGGATATGGCCCGGATACCGGCGGAGAAGCTTTGCTTGAACTCGTCTTTGAGAAGGAGTAGCCAGGACGATACTTGTCCCTGTCCAATCTCTATTAGTCATAGTTTATGATCTCAAGGTCAAACCTACATTGTCAAAATTTAAACTTGAATCCCAAGGTCTTGAATAGGCTTGTGGCGGTTCCGCCAAACCCCACGGTTCGCCTTCCTGAAAAAACCCCAATAACTGTTCCACAGCATATCCCTGAAAAGAAAACAATTCGGTTCACATATCATGTAACCATCCCAACCAGGGATAATGATCATTGTGTCGCCTATTCCCAGCTTCATCATGTGTACAACAAATCCCACATACACATTGGCTGGCGACCCTTTCTCACCGCAATAAACAACCCAAGCAGCTGCATATAATTAGCGCAATAGACGCTGAAACTAATTCCCTTAGCACGCAATGTGCAAACAAAAGACCGCTGTCCTTCATCAGGCATTCTGGCGATACGGAAATAATTCAATACCTACCCTTACTAGCGATGCCATAAACATCATTTCGCAGTAACCTAGCTAAAACAAATTAGCACATTTCCACATCGTATCGTCGTCTTTTTGTATAGCCGCGACGCACATGTATACAAAGATCCCATTAGCATCCGGCGAGTTCGGTTTTATTTGCTTCACCGGAATCGTATTTCGTGAATGCACTTATGCCCTTTCATTGTTTCAGATTCGTTATCATGACTTCGACCCATGAAAAGAATCGACGTACACATATACATGTGTACAATGACGATCTTCTCTATGAGATCCGGTTATCACCACCGTAAAAATGAATGCACCCAAATTTCCCTTGGACAACGAATGAATATCGTGGAGAAATTACATCCGCCGACCACGCTAGTCGTACGACTCGCGCAGTCCGTAGCGCTGGGGACGCAATATTCCTCTGAGTCGCGTGTGTGCACCAAATTAAAATTTGTAGAGGTCAAGCAGTAGTATAATAAGTTAAGTGAAATATAAGAACCTTTTATCACTCGTTAAATAAATAAACCTTTTCTAATAAATAAGAAGTGCGTGCCAATTATTTACTTCTTGTGGACCGTGTGTTTCGGACAATTTTTCCTCTTCCTGTTGTAGACGTTGCGTCGTCACCATCGGTTTGTGTTTTTCTGGTTTACCTTCCCGCGGCTGAACAATACGATCGACGATGGGGATGGAAGTGAACCGAGTGTCCGTGTTGGCACAATATTTCCTACCCACAGGATTCTTTGATGGACACCAGAGGCAGCAAGGAAGGGGTTGGATATCACGGATCTGAGCCGAACGGAATAAAATCTATCCTTAAGATAGGTCTTTGATTGTTAAACGCCCCAGACGAGTTGGTGTATATTGGATATAAACCTACAATAATCTGAGCTGATTAGGTTTATACTTAGGATAGGGATCTTGGGTAAGTGGGAGAGTTTGGCAATGGGGCGGTAGTTCGCCTCATCGTTTTGGGTCCTTTGTTGTGGATGGAGGTGGTGAAGAAGTTTTTCCCAATGTGGGGGAATACACCTTGAGAGAGTGAGAGATTGAAGAGCAGAGAGAATAGGTAGGCATTTCTTGAGAAGAATTGAGGGGATACCACCAGGTCTCGTTATGAACTCGTCTTTGAGAAGGAGTAGCCAGGACGATCCTGTTCAATCCAAGTTGACATGGAGTATCCACGCGACACCCCTGATAGTTACTTTGGCACCCTCCAAGTAGTGAACCAATGTATGCAGCGACATCCTGAGAAAGGTTGGCACAAGGCTAATAACCTTGCCGGAAAACAAATTATTATGGACAATTTAACAAGTGTCGGATATGGACCGGATCCCGGTGGAGAGATTTGCTAAATAAGACTAAGACCGGATCCCGGTTGTTTTTTTTTTTTTACACTAACGCGCCCACAAAAGAGGATTTTAAAGTACCCTTAAATGTAAGAGTACCCTTAAATGAGAGAGATAGGCACAATACGTTACGCCTGTGTTCTAACGAGGGAATTGATCGACCCACAGCTGGATCCCCAATAACTTTCACTACTCGTTTTTGCAACCTATCGAGCACGTGTAGTGTAGTTTTGGATGCGCCTCACCAAATATGGGTGTTGAACTCCATTTTGGGACGAATATACGTCTGATAAATAGAGGCCAGGTTGGATGGAATGAAGTATCTTTTGTATGTCTTAAGGAACCCAATGCATTTGGCCGCACTTTTCGCAGCTTCAAAAATGTGGTTGCTCCAATTAAGAGTCGAATTAATTCGAGTGCCGAGGATTGATAATTCCTTGGCTTCGTCGATGCAAGTGCCGTTCATCGACAGTATATTTACTTTGGGGTTCACCTTTCACGACAGAAGACAGCACTGAGTTTGTGGCGTTTCCGCCAAATCCGACGGTTCACTTACCTTAAAAAAAACCCATAACTTTCATCCAATCATATAATTTCGCTAATGCAATCGCATTAGCACCTTAAATGCTTTACGCATCTAGGATTATCTAAGGTATAATCTAAAAAGCTTCAGTAAAAGAATTCTTACCTTTTCTTGCATCTCTTCGCATACAATTCCTGTAAGGGTTCTTTCTTACCATATCATAAATTCCCTGTAATAAAATTCATCGGTTCGTATATCATACGACCGCATATCAGGGAATCTTGCCCTTGAGTTGGCTAATCCCAACCTCAATATGTGTACATAAAAACTATCTATGCGCACAACGGCTGTCGGCCCTTTTAGCCAGCGATAAATAGTCCAACACCAGCTGCATGTAATTAGCACCATCCACGTTGAGACTATTTCCCTAACTCACAACATGAGTAAACAAAAGCCCGCTGTCCTTCATCAGGCATTCTGGCGATACGCAAAGAATTCAAGCATTCTAGTATCCCAAATGCACCGACCATCTAATGAGTTGCAACTTGTTTATTCAGTTGAACTCACAGATCATCAATTCCCTTTGTCTTTTCTTATTTCGGGATCTGCTTCTCATCAGTAGCAGTATAAGCAAACACAAACCCAATTAGCATCCAATGAGATTCGGCTTGTTTGCTTAGCCGAATTCACTTCTCGTGGATGCACATTTTCCCTTTCTTCGTTCAGACTCGTTCCGTGGCCTTGTGTATGTAAACAAAAAACCAATGTGATCTTCACTCACACATACATTGCCAAATCTTTCTTCCTTGTTTTTACCACGAGAGAAACACTCTCTCTCGGGAAAACTCACCCCAAAACGATTGAATATCGCGGAGTCGAATTCCATCCGCTGACCACCACGGTCATATTAACTCCCGCTGTTCGTAGCGCTGCAGACACGCGAATGTAATATAACCGGAGTCGAGAGTATTCGAGTTTTAGCTGCATAAAGGTTTTGAAGTGTGGAAGTCGATCGTGTACAGTGGAATGTTACAACCACAAGAGAAGCAAAATCTTTAAATCGCGTTTTCGCTCAAAAACAGTATAACTAAGATTAAGTTCAACAAAAATAAATTAAAACAATAAACCAGAGCATTTACTTTCAAAGCAGTGTGTTCATTCCTTTACTTTGGAACTTCTCCTGGTGGGAGTGTTCGTATGAGTATCAGAAAGTCAATGTGAGTGAATTGGGTTGTGAGTAATTGACAAGAGATCATTTATAAAGATGAGGAAGAGAGTGGGTGAGAGTACCGAACCCTGGGGAACATCTGCGTTAATTTGATGGGAGACAGATTTGACACCATCAAGAACCACTTGGATTGAACGGCCAGAAAGATATTCTCTTATCCATTGGATCAGGGAATTGTCCACTCCATATGAATGTAATTTTGACAAAAGGGCTGGATGCCACACTCTGTCGAAGGCTTTTGAAATATCCAATGCGACTACCTTGCTTTCACCGAGGTACTGGATGGAATGGCTCCACTTTTCGGTAAGGACGCTATCAGATCTCCTGTGGACCTGTTGCTACGAAAGCCATATTGGCGGTCATTGAGGAGGTCATTTGATTCCAGATATTTCGAAAGTTGACGGTTGATAAGAGATTCCATTACCTTGGAGCGAATAGAATAAGAAGAAAGGGATGATTTGTCACCCTTTTTGGGAATTGGCTGAATGTTCGCTGACTTCTATCTATTTGGGAAACGGCCAGTAGAATAAGATAAATGGAAGAGTTTCCGCAGTGATTTAGAGAGTGAAGAGGAACATTTCTTCAAGAGAATTAGGGGAATGCCGTCAGGACCAGCGGATTTGTATGCGTTTAGCTCCTTGAGTGCCCGGGCAACAGTACGCGTTCGGAAGCGAATCTGGCTCTTAGTGTGCTGCTTATGCTCAAGTTGAGGTGGAACTGATGTGGTATCACGCAGCGTTGAGTTGGCTGCAAAATGTGCAGCAAGTAGATTCGCCTTCTCTATTGCAGTGGTGACTGGTTTGTCAACGACTATAAGCGATGAAATGGATAAAGAGACCGAGTTTTGAATGTTTTTCACGAATGCCCAGAAGTTTCTACTACCTGTGGGAGAGTGTACTATTTTTTTGTCTCACTCTCTGGTCATGCAAGAACTTGGCGCGTTGAATATACGCATTGCAGTCATTCTTAGCTCTCTTAAATCTTTTCCGGTTTTCCCCAGTATTGTTTGATTTATACAACCGGAAGCTCGACTCTTTAGCCTTAAGGGTTTCTCTGCACTCGGAGTCTAACCACAAATTTCTCTTGGGTTTGATACTCTTTACTCTGTGTGGAATAAAGGTTCGCATGCCAAGCGGAATCGTGTCTGTCATTGTGTCTGCTATAGAGTCAACATCGTTATGAAGGAAAAATAACGACCAATTTAACCTCCCAAAAAAGTCGTTCAGACCTTACAAGTTGGCTTTCTCGTAGAACCATACTGTTCCTTTACGAGCTTTCTCATTAACGTTACTGTTCGTTAGAGGAAATTTAGCTGACACGACACAGTGGTCTGAAGTGCCCAAGGGCGAAGAAACTTCAATTGTGTATTTGTTTGGGTGGGAGGTGAGAAACAGGTCCAGTGTGTTGGCGAAATGACCATATACATCTGGTACCCATGTTGGCTCATTGACAAGTTGAGTTAAGCTATTTGAATCAGCAGAAAGCTGGACATATTGACCTTCAGGTGTTGTTGTTCCGGAGTGACGAAGCCACTGAGAGTTATGCACATTAAAATCACCCGCAATAACGATTTCAGTGTGCGGATATAGGGTCAAAATCCTATCGATAGAATCAGACAGAGCATCAAATTCGTTAAAGGATGCATTTCTATCCAAGTTTGGGCTTCTGTAAAGAAAGCAGTATGATATGCTTACGAACGTGTAGTTTTAGCTAAGAGAAATTAAATTCTGGGTTGGAACAGAGCCCATATTGTGGCAGAAGCTGATAAGCAATATCATTTCGTATGTATGTGGCTATACCACGATGTGGAAAGAACAGTGGCACTAAGTTACATCCAAGTAGGCTAAAATCGGAAATATCTGTATTAGTAATTACCTGGGTTTCGCTAAGTGCAAGGATAGTTGGTTTCTGGCTAGAAACATGGGCAGACACAAAAGAGAAATTGCATCTCAAGCCGCGAATGTTACACAAATCAACGCGAAATTCCCGCTCCATTGAAATGGCCATACACAGAAAACCAATACCGCCTCGGGAAAGGATGCAAGTCGAGACCAGCAATAGATAAGCGAAAGCAACCACTACAGGTGTTATGCCCTTGTAGTAGGTGCCGCACTAGGTCCGTGCCGAAATCCAGGTCACATCCCTTCCATGATGAACATTATGCCACTCAGACACAACAAACTCTCCAAAGATTATTAATCAATCGAGAGTATCGATGCCTGAATGACGCAAACAGAGGTGCGAAAAAAAGGAAAACAGACACAAAGGATGGAAAGGGTAGAGGGTTTTCCCGCACTGCACATCACTCACGTGTATATTCTCGCACTCTTTACAGTACTAAGCCGCATGTGCGGAGATCCGTATGTTTGCATAGGATCGCACAGAAAACTTTGCACTGCACTCGGACGCGTGTGTGAAGATCCGTTTGTTTGTTTAGGATCTCGCAGCGAAACCGCACCCGAACCGATAGTCCAATTGGGTATGTTATGTGTATCTAAGAATCCCAAAACAGATTGCACAATTGGTTCCGATGATGATGATGATATGTGAATTTTTAAAGAGTTAGCGATTTGTTAAAATGGTATTGTAGCAGCCGCTAATCACAAAAAAACACCCCAATTTTTTTTTCTCTTGTTGTACTCTTAATTTCCGCTTATTGAATTGAGTTATTGAAATTACGTTACCTCAGTATTGAGTTTATTTATAAAGCTATTTTTTGAGCTCTCTAGTTATTGCTGTTACTTATTTATGAAGTTATCTAGTTATGTTAATCTTAAGTTTCCATTAAAACGTTTGTTACTTAGAAATTGAATTCAATCATGACATGTTAGCCATTGAAGACGGACGCCCAGAGTCTGAGAGTGCCAAACTGGATGACATCGGTTCGAAATCGGGACCGCTGGAGAGACTTGCTAAATAAGGTCAAGACCGGATCCCGGTTGTAGTGCCGATGATGATGATGAACCATTGAAGACAGTTTATTTTATTCTTTTTTTTTTTTTTTATTAGACTTCTCTCGGGAGAGGCGAACCTATGGCGTCGAGTGGGCGCCCCGAGATGCCATCAAATAACTGTTGCAGTTCTTTTTGAACAGTTGCAGGTTGTAACGTTCCGGGAACACTCGCGTGGGAAGGGAGTTCCACAGCTTCCCCGCTCTGTAGCGGAACGATTTCTGATGTAGGGATGTTCGCGCCGTCGGGAGATGAACCACAAACGGGTGCGATCCGTTTATATTTTCAAATTAAAATAGAATCCAAAAGCTTTTGAAATATGTTATGTTCGAAAGCTTATATATTCAAAAGCATAATTTAAGTTCGATAATCTATACGAAGACGAATCAAATATAAACGGTAATTTTACTTGTTTGCTTAGGAACAAGTTCCCAGCTAGATAATCTTGTGCGTGGCTATTGTTTGGTTTATGAAGAGTGGAGGAACCGGCTTGGCTAGCGGTCCGGCTCGACTTGTCAGTATTGCCTTGAGCAAGCAAGAGGTACATACTATATGTGAATTTTTAAAGAGTTAGCGATATGTCTGTTGCCCAACGGATTATTATACAATTTTTAACAAATGAAGGCGTTAAACCCTCGAACATTTTTTCTCGATTGAAGGCACAGTTTGGTGAGGATACACAGTTTCAGAATCGTGTTTATACGTGGGCCAGAGAATTTAAAAGTGGGCGAGAACGTATCGGAAACGAAAGTCTTGATCGACGCGCAAAGATAAGTCATACAGATGACAACATCCATGCCGTTCGAGAGCTTATTGAAAGTGAAGGTGAATGCAGCTTACTATTGTCAGTTGTTACAGTCGGCAAAAGCCGTATATCGAAACAAAAGACGAGGTATGCCCATTCGAGATGTCATCCTTCATGACGACGCCAGGCCTCACACCGCATCCTTGGCAAGGGATGCATTGGAAGAAAGAGGCTGGGAAACCCTCGAACACCCTATAGCGTTTGCGACGATAGTAAAGAACGTGTGAATCGATCTGACGCTATGACAGTTAGAATCACTAAAAATTGAACCAACGCTTAACCTTGGGAGATTATGTGTTGTATATACAGATCACATCGGATTGTTGCGTTAAGCAAGGATAGTGAAGACAGTGATTTGAACATACGATAAAACGGGTAAAAAACGAAACATTGAAGCATGAGGCCACTGCCGCGTGTGCGAATTCGTATTCTAAACTCAAGTACATTCAACTGATGTGGAATTGTTATGTTATCGTTATGGTATACGGCTCTGATCATCATCATCGGCATTACAACCCGGAACCAGTCTTGGACTTATTTAGCAAGTCCTGAGGCTTGTTAAATTTTCCATAATGATTTGTTTTTTCCGGGCAATGTCATTAGTCTTGCGCCAGAGGCTCCCCGATGGGCTCTGATATTTTTTGCTTATTCGAATTTCCTTTCGGTGTTCTTCACTATTTGATTGCATATTATGTGTGTATCTGTTAGAAACGTCACAACCCTCCTTATAGTCCCGACTTGTCTCCCTGTGACTATTTTTTGTTCGCACCCTTGAAGGAATCACTTTGAGGAAAAAATGTTCGAAAGTAATGAAGAAGTCGAGGAACACGTGCGCAATTGGCTAACAACTCGCCCTTACATCTTTCTACGAACAAGGAATATTAAAGCTTCCAAATCGGTGGCAAAACTGTGTATATCACCCAGAAGACTATATTGAAAAATGTTGATAGTATAGTTAGTGTGTAACATTATTCAATAAATGTATAAAAAGAAATTCCAGTTTATATTTGATATCAGAGATCATGACGAAACGAAAGACCATTCCATTCGAGAAAGTGCTATCATCACTGAAACCAATTTTTGAATCCTCAAAACCAAGGTAAACAAGTAAATTATTGTAAACCAAGAACAGGATTGGACCCAAAACAGAGCACAGAGGAGAACACCCAGATTATATAATCTTTCACCGTCTCTAACATCATGTGCGTTTACTCTTTGTGACCTATTCCCAACATACGTTCTAAGCCGGTCAAGCCTGAAGGACATTGAGCTGAATGCTAAATTGTGCTCGCCAGGCCAACATCTCAATGTCTCAATAAACCCACAATCTTGATAGTATAGTTAGTGTGTAACATTAGTCAATAAATGTATAAAAAGAAATCACTGTTTATATTTGATTCACTCTCGTATGTTCGAAAGCATAGTTTAAGTTCGATAATTTATATGTTCGATACGACAGTTATTTTGTTAACAAGTACCGTTAAGTTGACTATAAAAGGCGTGACGCCAGCCATGCAATTTGAGTCTCACTTGCTCCAAACGCAAGGCAACTCAGCAAGTCTCTCTAAGGCAATTCCTAGGAGGGCTTGGTGGGTTGACCCAGCGAAAATTGGGAGTGTAGCTCCACCGTGGCTTTGTGAAACCCAAAGACATGAGTTTATTTTTTCCGGGAAGCCGCTCAGCTGCACTCCTTCTCAGTTTCTACTTCGTGGTAGGGATCGGCGCTTCGCCACTTTAAGGTTTTCCTAGGAGGGTGAGCCAGATCGAAGGGAAGGTATTCCGCTCCATATAAGAACTTGATGAATCCACTCTTACGTCGTAGTATGGATCGGCGCCCCGTCACTCTAAGGTTTTCCTAGGAGGGCGAGCCAGATCGAAGGGAGGGTATTCCGCTCTATGTAAGAACTCGATGGTTACACTCTTAGATTAGGCGCCTCATCACTCTAAGGTCTTCCTAGGAGGGCGAGCCCGATTGATGGGAAGGTATTCCGCTCCATGTAAGAACTCGATGAATCCATTCTTACCTCGTGATAGGGATCGGCGCCTCGTCACTCTAAGGTTTTCCTAAGAGGGCAAGCCCAATTGAAGGGCAGGTATTCCGCTCTATGTAAGAACTCGATGGGTCCATTCTTACGTCGTGGTAGGGATCGGCCGCCATGCCGCTCTAACGTCTTCCTAGAAGGGCGAGCCCGATCGAAGAGTAGGTATTCCGCTCCATGTAAGAACTCCTTAGATCCACTCTTGCGTCGTGATAGGTATTGGCCGCCTGGTCACTCTAGGTTATTTAGGAGGGCTAACCCGATCGAAGGGAGGGTATTTCGCTCTGTGTAAGAACTCGATGGGTCCACTCTTAGATCGTGGTAGGGATCGGCACCTCGTCACTCTAAGGTCTTCCTAGGAGGGCGAGCCCGATTGAAGAGGTGTTCTGCTAAATTTAAGAACTCAATGAATCCATTCTTACGCCGTGGTAGGGATCGGCCGCCTGGTCACTCTAGGTTTTTTAGGAGGGCTAGCCCGATCGAAGGGAGGGAATTCCGCTCTGTGTAAGAACTCGATGGGTCCAGTCTTACGTCGTGGCAGGCATCGGCTGCCTCGTCACTCTAAGGTCTTCCTATGAGGGCGAGCCAGATCAAAAGAAAGGTATTCCGCTCTATGTAAGAACTCGATGAGTCCACTCTTAGATCGTGGTAGGGATCGGGGCTTCGTCACTCTAAGGTTTTCCTAGGAGGGCGAGCCAGATCAAACGAAGGGTATTCTGCTCTATGTAAGAACTCGATGAGTCCACTCTTAGATTGTGGTAGGGATCGGGGCTTCGTCACTTTAAGGTTTTCCTAGGAGAGCGAGCCAGATCAAAAGAAAGGCATTCCGCTCTATGTAAGAACTCGATGGGTCCACTTTTAGATCATGGTAGGGATCGACGCCTCGTCACTCTAAGGTCTTCCTAGGAGGGCGAGCTCGATCGAAGGGAGGGTATTCCGCTCTATGTAAGAACTCGATGGGTACACTCTTATGTCGTGGTAGAAATCGGCGCCTCATCACTCTAAGGTTTTCCTAAAAGGGCAAGCCCGATCGAAGGGATGGTATTCCGCTCCATATAAGAACTCGATGAATCCACTCTTACGTCGTGGTGGGGATCGGCGCCTCGCCACTCTAAGGCTTTCTAAGGAGGGCGAGCCAGATCAAAAGAAAGGTATTCCGCTCTATGTAAGAGCTCGACGGGTCCACTCTTAGATCGGATCGACGCCCCGTCACTCTAAGATTTTCCGAGGAAGACGAGCCAGATTAAAGGGAGGGTATTCCACTCGATGTAGGAGCTCGATAGGTCCATTCTTACGCTGTAGTAGGAATAGACGCCTCATCACGCTTAGGCCTTTCTAGGAGGGCGAACCTGATCGAAGGGAGGGTATCCCGCTCCATGTAAGAAGTCAATGGGTCGACTCTTACGTCGTGGTAGGGATCGACCGCCTCGTCACTGTAAGGTTTTTCTAGGAGGGTTAGCCCGGTCGACGGCACGCCAGTCAACACTATGCCCCCCCCCCCCCCCCCCCCTCCACTTCGCGGTTAGGGGTGATTGACTCGTCACTGTAAGGTTTTCCTAGGGGGGAAGCCCGGCCATCGATGCCGCGCCACTCTAGGGAATTAGGCGGCTTAACACTGGAGTTGATCGACCTGCCACTCTAAGGTTTGCTTACGAGGACAGGTCTGGTTAACTTGGGTGTTACAGGTTGACTTTGGGACAGGATTTTGGACACTCCAGAGACGTCCCGGGGCTAATCCATCGGCTCTCAAAACCCCGCTCCTGTGCCCTCATCAGGAAGTCACATAAACCCCTAGATTGAAAAGAAGACACTCTATACAGCCGGTTTCTTTTCTCCATTTCTTCCAGGAACTATGAGTGACTCCCGCTTCTGAGCCACCTTAGTACTCAGTTTCCGTTTGGCTCTAAGCCCTTGGGCCAAAGATATTACAATTGGCAACACCCCGTGAGGCCGATCTGCACTTGGTACCCAAGGTGGGGCCACCAAACTACTTTGATAACAGCATCTTTACATCTGCTACCTAACCTCAGGGCAATTCATCGTGCAATTGGCGCCCAATGTGGAGCTCATATTACAATTGACGCTCGACGTGGGGCCTCATTCTGTGGTGCAAGGCTAATAACCTTGCCCGTAAAAATAAATTATTATGGAAGTTTAACAAGCCTCGAGACTTGCTAAATAAGGAGAAGACCGTATCGCGGTTGTAATGCCGATGATGGTGATGTGGGGCCTCATTCTTCAATATTATTTAATGGGATAAAGTGTACTGGAAAAGTTCTTTATCCTTTTGTTTTTTTTTTATTTGGAACATATTCTATGATGAGAGTTTGTTAAAAGTCCAGGTAGTCTTAGTCAAGGAATAAGTTCGCTGAAAACTCATTGAAAACTGACATAATGTTAAAGAAAAGGTATGTTCGATTATTTAAACACAAAGGTGAAGGGAAAATGTCGAGTACAGCTCCTTCCTTGATCTATCTTTTAGTCAATTATCATATTTTTCTTACATCTAGCACTTCTTACCTTTAAAAGCGTCAAAATCTTCTGTGAAAGATCATAGTCAAAATTTGAATACTTTGATCCACTCATGTCATATATAAATACTAATCCGGCTTTTTGTGTTTCTGTATCCTGCAAAGCTACATCTAATTGGTAGACTATCCCCTGTAGAGTTGTGGTGTGTGTTACAGCCAATGGACTATGTTTATTAGCAGTAAATAAAGCAATGGCAGCTCCACTTGAATCCCGACTAGGCTAAAACAGAAACATATAATGATTTAAACCAAACAAAAGTAACACTTCACTTACCAGGATTGTGAATTTGCCTGTATCCAGTTCTGATCGTAATGGTTCCGTATTCGGATCAATGTTATACAGGCATTCCCTTTGTCTAATTTGTTCGTGTTGCTCATACAAGGACACAGCGCGTGGAACATCGAATTTTCTGGCATATAAAAATTTTACTGCTGTTGTGTGGGATACATTTTTACGAACTGAACATGATCCAATTTGATTCACGAGATCGATGAATTGTTTTACAGCCTAAAATATACACACAAAATGATGAAAAGTTTTGATATTAATTGAGTTCGAGGCTGTGAATGGGAATTGAAATAATGATATTTTCTAAAGCACGGTTGTGTAATACTAAGTAATCATCTAAAAACGTTGCCATGAAAATCATGCAATGTAAATACTATTGTCGACTTTCACTTCCACTATTATTTGTTAATAGAAAAACTTTGGTATCAGACGTATATAACTTAGGGGGGAAAACCCTTTAGAAAACCCAAAAACTCGATTTATTTTTCATATTTCGAAAATATAATATATTGGGAGTATGTAGACGAGAGGAAAACTCGAAATATTAAATATTTACGGGGTTATCGGACAAATAGTCAACCGCTGAACTACTGAAACTTTAAACGCGATTATCTCGAAACTTTATTTTCAAAAACTGGTCGTGATTTAATTCAAAAAGTTATTGACCGATTTGGCGGTAACTTTGTGAGGCTTTTCTCTCTATCATTATCAGAAGGATGTACCACTATATCATTATTTTATCAAGCTAAAAAAAAAGTGTTTCGTTCTATTTAAATAATCTGCAAGGCTGGGTCACACCAGTGGTTTGGTTACTAAAGGGATTGAAACATGCGCAAGTTGTGCGTAGATTAATTTGTTGAATTGGTACTTTATACACTCCATTCTGTTCCCAAATCAGGAGTAATCAGGTCGCGAAGATTAAGATGGGCCGGACATGTGGCGCGAATGGGCAACGATATGACTGTGTGTAGAATTCTTGACGGTAGAACAACGGGAAAGAGACCGGCAGGACGGCCGCGACGGAGATGGGAGGACAATGCTAGGTTTAACCTTAAGGAGATCGGATCGGCTGGTCAAACGTGGAAGGAGAGTGCACAAGACAGGGAACGATGGCGGAGTCGAGTCGGTGAGGTCATGAACTTCCGGGTTCCTACAAGCCAATAAATAGTAGTATTCTGTTCCCAAGAAAGTGTCACAGTGGCGTTCTGTTAATTATCTATTTCAGGTGGTCATAGCTCTCCACAAATTGTTATGTCGTTTTATTTTTGGGATGTTTTTTATAAGAAGAAAATACTACAATTACTACAAAATAGTAGGGCTTTCGAATATACTCACGGCTAGGCCGGCCTGTCGTAAATGGCGACTAAAGGCCGAGTGGTAGGCGAGACCCCAACGCCCTATCGCCCAGCGAAATACCACTCCATCAAGCTATAGGCTCTATGAAATAATCAGGAGAAACCCCTGGTCATCTTTCGGAGCTTAGCTGATGAACCGGTTCAAGAAGTGTTTGGTTTAGTTGGCAAGTTTGTCTCAAGGTGAGATACTACCCCGTCACGCTATGCATTCCGCGATATGTCCGAGATAAATCGTCGACTGTGTTTTGGATGTATGGCTGATGTCCCGGACTGACACGGAAATAAGTCATGATGATACCTTCCGCGATAAAGAATTCCAGAGGTAAACTAGTTCCCACTCGGATCTCAGGGGGGGCATGTCAGGGAGAACATTATGTAAATATTTTAATAAGTAACCGAACTTTAAGATAATTGTTATCGCATAATCGGGCTCGCTCTCGAGGCTCTGTCGACGCTCGACTAGTAACGGTATTTTACAACATCAGGGGCAGCGGTTTCACCAATACGAAAGTAAACGCCTCCACCATTATTTGCAAACAGCGAAACCTGATATCCTTGCCCTAACTGAGACCCAGGTCGATTCGTCAACTAATTTGACACATCTTTATTGCTCAGGATACGACGTAGATTCGAGATTCGAGTCTGTGTCTTCGCGCGCTCCGATTTGGCTAGCCAAACGATTGAGGCGTTGAAACCCAATAAGATGGACATCCTATGCTTGAGGGTTGTGCTGAGGAATTCTGTTAAATTTCTTTGTTGTCTTTACCGCTCCCCGAATAACGATCGACCGGTGACACTTTTTGAACATCTTGACGTACATACGTCAGATCAACCACCCAGCTTCTGAAGTTGTCGTCCTTGGCGATTTTAATGTACACAACTCCGGCTGGTTGGTACATTCTAACAGAATCAACGAGGCTGGGGGCTACCGGAAATATTTTCTGTTAGCCGCAATTTGACTCAACTTATGGAGGAACCTACGCGAGTGCCGGATACCCGAGGTAATTACGCGAACACCCTGGATCTGTTTTTGACATCCGAGCCGCGCATTTATACCATGGAGATTGCTGCGCCACTGAGAAACTCAGATCACTGCTTGGTTTCTGTCCCGCAGCCACTTGCATTTCAAACGAATAACCGAATAACCGACCTAAGCAGCTTCGCCAGGTGTGGAAGCTGCTGGGGCTACTAAATGCGACTATTTGCAAGATTTCTTCGCATACTCCCATGGCCAGAGATGTGCTTTGGAGACTCTGATGTTAACGCATGCGCGGAGTCAGTCACAGTGATTATCCCTCTCGGGATGGAGATTTACATTCCGCATTCCATCAAACTCATGCCAACACCCCTGATTTGTTTTGAAATCCGAGCCGACCATTTATATCGTAGAAGTTACTGCCCAACTGGGAAACTCAGATCACTACTTGGTATCGGTCGCGCAACCATTTACTTCTAACAAATTTGACTTAACTCTTGGAGGAACCTACAGTAATGTCGGATGACCGAGGTGATTGTACGAACACCCTGGATCTGTTTATAACATTAGATCCGGTCATTTATACCGTGGAAATGACTGGGGCACTGGGAAATTCAGACCACTGCTTGGTATCAGTTGCGCAACCACTTGTATTTCAAACGAATAACCAACCCAACTAACCGGGATAATTTGCGAGATTTCTTCGCATCCTTTCCGTGGTCGGAGATGTGCCTTAGAGACTCCCATGTTAGCGCAAGCACAGAGTCGGTCACAAAGATTAGTCTTCTCGGAATGGAGATTTACATTCCGCATTCCATTAAACGAAATTCATCTGATAAACCTTGGTTGATAAAAAATGCGAGCAGATTACAGCAACAAAAAATAGAGCTTTTAAAGAATGGCGTCCAAATCTCACCGATGTTAACAGAACGAATTTTGTTAGAATCAAAAACGCGTGCAACCAAGAACTTAGCCTTAATGAGTTTTTAAATAGAACAAAGTTGTTTTCTATTTTCCAGTTGGAACTGTGTAAAATGTCTTTTTCATCAAAATTGTATTTAATCCTTCTTCATTGACTTATTTTGAACGCTATTGAGCACAAGTCGTCCAAACTGTTTTATCCCAGCAGCAAGATCTTCATGATACTAATGAATACACTAAATAAAATTATAGCAAAAAGTTTAAGTAATGACAATGATGAAAACTTGTTTGATGGCGATAGTGATTAATCGAAATCGAATTTATCAAAAACTCATGCAATAAGTGCAAAATCATAAGTTGAGGCTGCAATAACAACACTATTTGTGCTAACAACAATAGCCGACTGTGGTGATAAATATTTAGTAATGATAATTATCTTTGCAATTGGGCATTGATCTATACGATGAAAAATGAATAGTTCGTATAATGATTTGTGTTTACTAGATGAGTGCATTAAGTTAGACCAAGGCGCTTACCCAAAGGACCCAGGTCACATTCACTGATCATGCCGGAAGCCAATATATGCAACCTATCATTTGCTTTATGTTTCTAGGTATAGTCTTTGATAGTAGACGGAGGTAGATCAACTTAGAAAAGCTGAAATAAAACCGTCAAAATATCTTACTGAAGTCGAGGTTACCATGTTAAAAACTTAATGACAATTTGTCGAAAGATAAAAGTTCAACCAAACATCCATAATTAGCACGTACGAAAAAAAGCACTCTCCAAATCTCAAAGAAGACCGAATTACAAAAATCAATACACGAGCGATGGAAAAAAAGGAAAAAAAACTATACGAGGATTATTATATCATTACAATATAATTTTTAAGCCTCTTATCAAGTTTCACTGAATTTTTTGTACTGAAACTTGTACAATTTTGTATCTAATTGTTTGTTTCCCTATAATTTATCATTCATTGTAGTAAACACTTTTCAAAAAAGTTGAAACATGACAATGTTTTATCCAATTGTTTGTTTCCCTATAAGCAGATAGCAAAGAAATGTGAGTTAACATGAAAATTATTCATTTGAGAAATTTGACTCCCTTGCCATGGAACGTTACCTTCAAAAAAACAATCATCATCATCATCGGCACTACAACCGGGATCCGGTTTTGGCCTTATTTAACAAATCTCTCCACCGGTCCTGATTTCGAGCCGATGTCATCCAGTTTGGATCATCGGCACTACAACCGGGATCCGGTTTTGGCCTTATTTAACAAATCTCTCCACCGGTCCCGATTTCGAGCCGATGTCATCCAGTTTGGCACTCCCAGGCTCTGGGCGTCCTGGTCTACGCTATCCCTCCTTCGCAGACAAGGTCTGCCGCGCTGTCTCCTTCCATACATCTTGCCACAAAGGACTTTCTGAGCAGGCTCCTCTTCGCTTATTCGAGCTAGGTGTCCCGCCCACCGTAGTCTACCGAGCTTGATTTTTCTTGTAGCGTCTCCGGAATCGTCCTCCCTCACATACGGGGCCACCAATTCTCCTTAAGACCTTCCTCTCGAACGCGGCTAAGAGTTCAGAGTGCCTTTTATTGAACACCGAGGTCTCGGATTCATACATGAGTACTGGTAAGACCATGGTCTTGTAAAGTAGCAGCTTGGATGTTCTGGATAAATTTCGGGATTTAAAGAGCCTTGATAGATTCATTGCAGGCTTTGTTGGATTTGATCAGCCGTTCGCGTATTTCTTCCTCCATATTGTAATCGGCTGATACTATTGACCCAAGGTAGTTAAAGGATTGCACTACTTCAAATTCGTGCTCCGCTACCCTGATAGTTTCACCAGCGTTAGGTCTTTTCTTCGCAGAAGTTGTCACCGTGTAGTTCGTCTTCCCCTCATGAATGTGCAGTCCCAGTTTTTGTGTCGCCTGCCCGATCTGGGTGAAGGAATCCTGTACAGGCGAATCGGATCTACCGATGATGTTGATGTCATCTGCGTAGGCAAGTATCTGGCTGGACTTGATGATAATAGTCCCTCCACGGATTGCTTTCTCCAACGCCAGGTTGAAGAGGAGGCAGGCCAGACCGTACCCTTGTCGGAGTCCATTAAAGATGTTTATTGGTTTGGATAGCAATCCCGCTATTTTTACTTGACTAGTTACGTAAGTCATGGTCAACCTACAAAGTCGTATCAATTTGTTTGGAATGCCAAACTCTATTATGGCCTTATATAATTCTACTGTGGCTATGCTGTCGTAGGCGGCCTTAAAGTCTATAAATAGATGATATAATGGAATCATAAATTCCAGATGTTTTTCCATCGCCTGCCTAAGGGTGAATATCTGAGCAATCGCTGATTTGCCTGGGATGAAGCCACACTGATATTGACCAATGATGATTTTAGCGTATGGGGCTATCCGATCTTGTAGGATTGTGGAGAGTATCTTATAGGCGATACCCAGCAATGTTATACCTCTATAGTTGCTGCACACTGTGATATCTTTCTTCTTATGTATGGGGCAAATTATTTCGTGACGTCCATCTTCCGGCATCTCCATACGTGCACCACGATCTCATGAATTGCGTGAAGTAACGCTGTCCCTCCTTGTTTGATCAGCTCAGCTGGTATGCCATCAGCTCCGGGGGCTTTATTTGATTTGAGTTGTCTTATGGCTTTTAATGTTTCCTCAATGCTTGGTGGTGGCAGCATTTGGTCTTAATCTTGCATTGGTGGAGCCTCCAATTCTTCTGTGAGCTGACCATTTAGCAACTCATGGAAGTGCACTTCCCATCGCTCCAGAATGCCTGCAGGATCGATGATCAGATTACCCTCTTTATCTTTGCAGTAAGTGCAGCGTGATGTGAACCGCGTCATAGTGCGGATTATTTGGTAGAACTTCCGCCCCTGGTGCGGACCTCGCTCTCTACTTTTCTCTATTTCACAGACGAGGTTTTTTTCCCAGGCACTTTTCTTTTGTCTGTGGAGTCTTTTTTCAGATGTTTTGAGGTCTTTGTATTTCCCCTCGCGTACCCGCGTCCTATGAGACTGCTGCATTGCCCGGTATGCAGCATTCTTATGTTCAGTCGCTAGTTTGCACTCATCATCAGTCCAGTCGCTTTGATCTCTACGGCTAAGATGGAGTTGGCAGTACTAATTACAGTATTCTTAAGGCGTGTCCATGTCTCTTCTACGCCCGACATTCTGGCCCCAAGGCTTACTCTCCCTCCGTCGAGCTCTTCGAGGGCGAGTCCTAGCGCATGACCAAAGGTGTTACTAGTATTCTCATTGCGTAAGGCAGCCATGCTGAATCGAACCTGCTCGCGGATGCAATAGGTCTCCGTAAGGCAATGCGCGCTCGGAAAACTGTACCAACAAGGTAGTGATCCGAGTCGAGGTTGATGTATCAACACGTGGTCAATTTGGTTGCGCGTGGCTCCATCAAGTGATACCCAGCTGTTTTGGATGTAAAGGGCTTTGTGGATGTCTTTACGCAGAAACATGGTACTCGCTACGACCAAGTTTTTTGATGCTGCCAGTTCGATGACTCGTAGTCTATTGTCATTAGTGTTCTCATGCAAACAATGGGAACCCGCGTAGTGCCTGAAAATCGGCTCCTAACCTATTTTGGCATTAGATTCAGCAAGGACGATTTTCACATCATATCTTGAGCAGGCATTGAGGGCACGTTCGACGTTCTCGTAGAATTCGTCTTTTTCGTCGGGGAACTCCTCTGTAGGTCCGTGAACGTTTATGAGGCTTATGTTCTTAAACTTGCCTCGCACGGGAAGAGTGCATAGCCTTTCGTCTTTGGCATTAAAGCCGATAATGGCAGACTTCCGTCTTTGGCTGGCTAGAAAACCTAGCTCGAGCACATGGTGTTTTGCATGACAGCTGTAATAAATGTCATACTCGTTTCTTTGAATAACTCCACTCCCCGTCCATTTTATTTCTTGTAATGCTGTTATGTCAGTCTTATCTTCGGACAGGACAGCGGCTAGCTGCTGTGCAGCTCGAGCTCTGTATAGTGAACGGACGTTCCATCAGAAAATTCTTAAATCGTTTAGCCATTTTCGTTTCCGTGGTCGCCGTCGTGTATCCGGTCCGCATTCGAGGCTTGTTAAATTTGCCATAATAATTCGTTTTTACGGACATGGTTATTAGCCTTGCGCCAACCTTTCTCAGGATGTCGCTGCATGCATTGGTACACTACCTGGCGGGTGCCAAAGTAGCTATCCGGGGGTGTCACCTGAAGACTGCATGTCAACTTGGATTGGACAGGGACAAGGATCGTCCTGGCCTTGGCCGGGTTGAAAGCAATTAGTGGCTTTGCCCTGTATGTTCACTCCCATCGCTCCCCAATATACTTTCAATATCGATTATATTTTCGAAATACACGAGAAAAGGCGATTTTTTTCGAAAATTGTAAATGGTTCTCAAACTGTGCAAGTTTATTTTATATGTTTAATTACTTAAATCATGAAAAAAAAACAGTCAAATAAGTTTTTATATATAAAGCAATTCAAGTGCTTAGGAACGAAATATAAAAATAGTTAATGACATAGAATATTATGCACAAACAACAGAAATAAAAAGTAAATATATTTTCTATCCGTCGCGAGAGCATGGTCAGTTGAACCTGCATACATACACTGACGATAACATCTTCACCATCTCGACCTTTCTCAGGCCAAAAAATAATAGTTTTTCGAAATGACTGAAAAGCGTCGAAAGCTCTCGTCTAATAAATACAATAGAACCATCCACACTAAAAAATATTAAAACCACAAAACAAGAAGTCGAAACACTGTTGGGCTTTCTGGTATTCCAAGGCCGGTTTTTCCTCACCTCTTCCCCAATTCATTAACTTCTGGTTTCGGGCACGTGGGGCATATATTTTTAACGGTCCGAAAAGACTCTCGTGTAATAAATAAAACTATTCTCATTGATACACCAGACTAGATTGTTCAGACAATCTTTTCGTATTCGAAAACTGACCCGTCTTCACATTTTTTCCACCCACACTGTACATTGACATTTAAGAACTTTTTTTTTGTTTTTTTATTATACTTCTCTCAGGAGAGGCGAACCTATAGCGTCGACACGGTCCCCCGAGATGCCACTAAACAGCTGCAGGTTGGAAACACTCGCACGAGGAGGAAATTCCACAACTTTCTCGCTCTGTAACGGAATGAGTTCTGATGCAAAGGTGTTCGCGCCATCGGGAAATGAACCGCAAATTGGTGCGGTCCGTCGAGTTGTCTTGTAGAACGGAAATAAACTAAATTCCACGGAACAAAACTTCGAATCTCCCAAGAACAGTCTCCGTGATAATATCTGTAAAACAGACAAAGCTGCCCTATTCGAAAATGTCCGCAATTCATCTTACACTACGTTGTGGAACGACACTGCTCGAACTTACAGTGGAATACTCCCGAAGAACCAATGCAGTGTGGAATGGCACATTATCATGATGTAAAGACCATGAGTTTTTTTCACTATTATCCCGGCGTCTTTTTGCGAAGAACTTCAAGGAAACGACGCATAGCACTCAAGTAATATTCCCTATCGACAGATTGGTTCAGCAGAAGGAATTTGAATGCTTAGCACCACGGTTATCGAAGAAAACATCAGCTTGAAATTTGAGCAACTTTAGCGTATCGGCGTCGGCCTACTTTTAGGATGATATTCCCTTGATTGATCGATTGTTTCCGGGTCGTATGCGTGAATTCAATTTTCATCTCTCGGAGCAATGCCTTTTATGGCCGATTGATAGTCAAAAATCATCTCCTCACAGATTTTAACCCGACGCTTTTTTCAAAGACTTTGAGTGCTTTTGGTACCAATCGAGATTTCGTCCGTTTCAGGCCCAAAATATCTTTTAAAAAGTTGTGGAATTGTAGCGTTTCCGACGATAGTGAAGAACGTGTGATTCAAACCGACGCTATGCCGGTTAAAACGCTAGGAGATTGAACCAATGCTCAACGCATCAGGCAACTGCAGCATGTATGAATTCGATTTCCAAACTTAAGTATACTCAACTGATATGGAATTGCTTGCTATGTTATTGGTTGGTATACGGCTGATGCTTTTGCTTATTCCGTCTTCTTTCTGTGTTGTTCTTCACTGTTTTCTTTTGTACTGTGTGTGTATCTGTTAGAAAGACCACTCCCTCCTTAGTAACTTCGTTACGATCAACTTCGGGTGCGAACGACAAACAGAGCAGCGAGTGAGCGAGAGAACGTCGGAGCAAGCGATAAGTCCGTGCAGAAGTCGGGACCGTAGCAGTAAAGTGCTGTTTACCTATAAGAGATTGTGTGCCGTTTGAAACAAAGGTTTAGATAACGATCAACAACCAGTAACCGCCTACAATTTGGTTTTTCTTTGACACCAATTCTATACCCGAACCGTACCTAACAGTACTTTGATATGATGCATCAATTTGCTCTTATCAGTTGTTTGTTTTTGCATAGTAGTAAAAAATGCAAGCGAAACGGATATTTTATTAATAGAAACAAACCATCACCACCTCTTTCAATCGTGATTGTGAACTAAACTACTGGTTCGTCGTTATTGAAATCTTCGTAAATTTGTTAGAGTTGTGTTTTAGTGTTTGTTAGAAGAAAAAAAAAACAATCAAAATAAAATTGTGTGAAAATGGGTCGTGGAGTACATTGCACTAGTTCCGATCGTTAATTGATAAAAAAAATAAGAAATGAGGGGAAAACAATGGATAAAATAGCTAAGCTAATGAAGTGCTCTAAGAAAAAAATATTCACAGCTCTTCATTCAGGTCCCAAAATGGAAACCAGAGGCAGACAAAGAAAAACAACATCACGATTCGACAAACTGCTAATCCGAATATCCAAGAACAAGCCGTTTTTTTCTTCAACGGAATTAAAAAATGACTTAAACGCACCTTGTACGAGTCGTACAATTAGAAACACACTAATAGAAGTGGGTCTTCCTGGAAGAAGTCCAAGAAAAGTTCCATATTTGAGCAAGAAATATTTTTGCCAAAAAACACCTCCACCCTGCGAATTGGATTAACATCTTATGGTCGGATGAAACCAAGATTAATTTGTTTGGTTCCGATAGAAAAATATACGTCAGACGACCAATGAACTCAGAATTCGATCCAAAGTATACGAAAAAGACAGTGAAACATGGTGGAGGCAATTTAATCTTAAACACCGCTATGCTACCATTTTCTGAAGAGGAATGCATACGAGGGTTGCCTTTTATATTTCGGGATTAGAGAACAAAAACAAATATTGATCATCGAAAATCACTTTATTGTTTTTCAAAATATCCCCCATGAAGATCTATACACTTTTGCATGCGTTTGAACCAATTGTCGAAGCACTTTTGCCACTCTGATTGAGGTGTCTCCAACACATGCATTCTGAATGCAGCAACCGCTTCTTCAGGTGTCGAAAAACGTTGACCTCTCAGTTTGTTTTTTACGTACGGGAATAAAAAGAAGTCATTCGGTGCCAAGTCAGGACTATACGGCGGATGACCCATCAAATCGATGTTTTGGGTGCTCAAAAATGCAGTTGTCGCAGCCGATGTGTGAGAGCTCGCATTGTCGAGGTGAAGACTGATCCCTCTTCGACGGTTGGTTTTCCTGATTTCTTGGAAGACAACTGGCAAACAAATGGTTGCGTACCACTCAGAATTGACTGTTCTGCGTTGTTCTAGTGGTACGGTTGCGACATGTCCAGTTTTTCCGAAAAAACAGGCGACCATTTGCTTGGAAGTGCTTCGTGCGCGAACAACTTTTGTTGGATTTGGCTCATCTTGAAACACCCAAACAGTCGACTGCTGTTTACTTTCGGGCTCATACGCGTAAATGCACGATTCATCACCTGTCACGATGTCATAGACGTGTCTCGAAGCACCGCGACCGTATTTTTTGAGCATTTCTTTCGATCAATTGACACGAGCCTTTTTTTGGGCGATTGACAAATTGTGTGGGATCCAACCCGAACAAATTTTTTTGACAGTCAAATGTTTATGCAATATTGAATGTATGCTGGTCACACTAACGCCTAAGGTTGTCTCAATCTCACGATAGGTCACATGACGATCTTCCAATATCAGTTCGCGCACAGCATCAATGGTTTTCGGAACAACAACTGATTTTGGACGACCTTCACGAAATTCATCTTGGATCGAACTACGACCACGATTGAATTCACCATACCATCGATAAACACTTGTCCTTGATGGAGCTTCATCGCCAAAAATTGAATTAAGTTCATCCATGCACTGTTGCTGAGTTAATCCACGCCGAAAATTGTAAAAAATAATCGCACGAAAATGTTGACGATTTAATTCCATTTTTGGGCCGAGATGAATCTTTTAAGTTACTGTAAACAACACAAATAGCGCTCGTATGGCAAAACGTTCTGAGTGCGTATAACCTCAAAAATGTCCAACTTTACGACAGAGCTGTCAATTGCCGGATTGCAACACTAGGGTTGCCAAATCCCGAAACATAAGAGGCAACCCTCGTATTAAATTAAAACAAAGTCGATGTTATGGAGTGGCCATCGCTGTCCCCTGATCTTAACCCAATAGAACACCTATAGGGCATTCTTAAGCGCAAGATCAGAGACTGCAAAGCCAAAAATAAGGAAGAACTTTGGTACAATATAAAAGGTGAATGGTAGTCTATACCACCCGCGACTTGTACAAAACTTGTCAATTCCATGGGACGAAGATGCGAATCAGTCATTAAAAACAAAGGTGCAACAACTAAGTATTAAAAGGATATGAAACACTTTTACTGTAAATTAATTCTTCACAAAACACAAACAAAAAACTAATTTGTTTCTATTATTTTTTTCCAGGTAAATCCAAGGAAAACCGTATCAATGTTTTGTTTTCACTATTTCTCGCCTTTTTTTTTATTAAAAATTTAGTATTTCTTTTACGTATTACAGTGCACCAAATCTATTACTATATTTTTAATTCTTATTTTTCCCCAAATACATTTTTTCTTAACGATTAATGTCGAAGAACAAGCTATTATTTTTTTCACCACTGTATATTTAAAGTGCCAAACAGAAATTTATGTATTCTTAACATAAAGCCATAAAATAACAGTAAAGATATAAAGAATGTAATGGGTGGGCCATACATTTTTGCACATTTGAAACATGAATAGAAATATAACTACAAATGTTATTTTGTTGATCATTTATTTAACGTAACAAACGTTTATTGAAATTTATTTTTTTTAATGGCATCGTCGAGATGTGTCCCGTCTCTTCGTTGGCACTCCTGCAATCGATTACGCAAACTTTGGAAATCTCGCTGATTTTGGATCGTTCCTTACGGAAATTTCAACCCCCCGAATGTTCTCATCGCTTCTTCTTGAACGTGGCCGCCCTGTTTGTTGAATATTCGTTAACAAACCCGTTTGCTCGAACTTCTTGACCCAAGCTTTGATTAAATTAACCCTTGGACACTGACTTACACGGCGCATCCGTATTCAATTCTAAATAGGCGTCGTACAGCAACGTAGAAATCGTTGTTTTTGTAATGTTGCGAATTCACTGGATGCAACCAGCGAATTCGCAAGTGAACGCAACCATAACAACCACATAACAACTGTCAGCAACTAGCTGACGTTAGTTGTTTGGTTGTCAAGGAAACGAAACAAACAAACTCATTCTTCTTCGTTAGCTTGTTGGAGAGTACACATGTCTTTCAATCAATTAAATAAAGTAATCTATTATTAACACTTAAACTAACCCGAGTCTTTCTGGAAGTCTGAAGGAAGATCATTTCGAGGATTTCTGCAGTTATTTAAGGTATTCGGTTCCCTTTTTCCCCTTTAAATAGCGATTGGTTTCAGGCACCAGTGTTGTCGCCATTGCTTTGGCAAATCCAGTTCATCGAGCACACGTCAGGAGAGATCACTGTTCCTGACGCCAGGCCCACAACAAGATAAGAACCATTGTTCGTAAAAGGTGTGTTCAACGCTTGTTGGGCACACATTTTGGTCCTTCTAGCCGGATCCAGTCTGTGGATCCAATTCACTGCTGCCAGCTCGCAGCATATAACAAGGTCGCGGGACATTAAAGTCCAGACGCAAAGACCCGCCAGGAGTTTGAATTCGAGAGAAAATTCAGTCAAATTCGAAGATAATGCCGGCGTCATCGACCAACGCCAGATCGAAAACGACACAGGCCGCATTGAGTGAACGCCAAAGTCTGACTAGAGTGGAAATACATCCTGAATGCCAAGACAACGCTCCCTGCCTAGCCGAGGATCAAAACAATGGCCAGGATCGCTGGAATAAAGACCAATTAAACAGCGCCCAGCTCGCCGCCCAGGACCGGATGTGGGGTGCATTCACCAATCTGGAAAAGAGAGGTCCGCCAACGTTGTTCGCGGTAGAAATGCGCCAGAATAACCTCCAGCTTGAATGGGAAGACATCAGAACCCGAAATGACGAAATAATCCGCCTGGTCAACCCAGAGACGATTAAAGGCCACCGCTACTTCGTGGAAGGATTCTATGGGGCAGCCGGTGAGACCTACATGGAAGAGCCCACCAAATTCCCCGAGGTACGTCACGCCCTTACCGCTGAGCTCCCGTCCACATCCAGGTGCAGATACCAACATTTTCCGGCAAATATTCGGAATGGCGACTATTTAAGGATCTATTCCTAGCGGTACTGGCAGACAAACCGAACTTGTGGATGTGGAGAGACTGTACTATTTGAAGTCCAGTCCCGGGACGAGGCCGCCAGAGCCATTCAGAATATTCCCGTGACGGAGGAAAACTACCATCGAGCTTGGGATAAGCTGGTGGACCACTATGACAACACTCGCGCCTTGGTCCACTCTGCCCTGACTACGCTCCTCAACGTACCTGCCCTTGCTAAGGAGTCAGCCGCAGGCCTGCGCAACTCCGCGAAACCAGCAATGATGCGATTGACAGTCTGGATGCCCTTGGCCGCCCCGTCGCCACCTGGGATGATATCTTGGTCTACTTGACCACCCAGCGCGTGGATCCCCGAACAAGTCGTGATTGGCAGACTACACAGGGCAGCACAACGGAACCACCTAAATACAAACAGCTGGACGCGTCCTTGAAAATAAGAATTGAGGCGTTGGAGTTCGTGGAGTTGCCCCGAAGCACCATTGAGCACCCTTATCGACCTAAGAGCGATCACCAGCCAAACATCCAAAGGACGCGTCTCTCGGTCTACCCCGACTCAACCTTAGTCCAGAGCCCTCGGCTCATCTGTCCATATTGCAACTCGTCACATTCTTTAGGCTCCTAGGTAGGATTTAAAGAACTCAATCTGGACCAGCGAAAGTCCCTTGTGAACCAGCGACGGCCGTGTTTCAACTGCATGGGATCACATTTGTTCCGCGATTGTCTCTCCACCAGCCGATGTCGACAGTGTCAAGGACGACACCATACCCCGCTTCACGCGACAGCATCACCGCCACGTCCAAACGTGGACCCTGCCCCGATTCAAGACTGCCAGACTCATGGTGTCGTCGCACACCCTAACCGCCCATCAATCGCGGGAGACCCCCCTTGCTACTGCACGTGTCCTCATCAAATCAGGGGACCAACGCCGAGTGGAGGCCCGTGCCCCGATGGGCCCTTGTTCCGAGGTAACGTTCATCTTCGAACCTCTCGCCCAACGCCTGCGTCTCCGCCGTCGGACATTGTTCATCTCAGTTCATGGAGTCGGGGGCGCCCGATGCCACATTGCGAAAGCCCAGTCTTCAATAACGATAATGCCTCGTCACGACAGCGCTAGGGGCTGGACGACCAACGGTCTTATCCTACCTCACCTGTCGGAGTACGTGCCACCCCGTCGACTCCTGTCTGGTGACCTCGCCGTCGCAGCAGGCCTAGACCTTGCGGATCCGGACATCCCCTCCAGGGAGGTGGATGTGATCATCGGCGCCGACCTGTACCCGGCCATCATTAAGGCTGGATTAAGGAAGTCGGACCACTCGGACATCATCGCCCAGGATACCCATTTGGCGTGGATATTGACGGATGCAGCTTCGCTCAGCCCAGACACCTCTAATAGAGAACAAGTCTTGACTAGTTACGTGGCCGGTCCTCGTGGGTTGCGAATTTACAACTCCAACCTAGAGGAACTGGTCGACCATACCAACACCACTAGTTGTCTTGGTGGAGTGAGACCAATCACCAGTCCCGTGGTCACTGATCGTGGGTTGCGACCTTACAACTCCAACCCAGATCACATGGCCAGCAACGATAACCGCATCCAACAACGAAGGGGGCCACCCCGTCATCACAACCCCCCCCCCCCCCCCCCCCCCCGGGCCGTCCAAGACCCTTCCGGCTTCAAAACTCTTCAGGACGGGCGGCTCTCTCCCAATCGACCATCATCGACATGAGGGTGGACTGCAGCGGACCGCTACCAGCTCACTCACGAGACCCATCGCCAAAATCGGTATCCTTCCACTAGATGAGGGAAATCCCGGTCGCCGAAAGGCAAATTATACAAATATTAAGTAATGTTTAGCTTAGAGCGTCTGCGAAGGACCAGTAAGTTATTATATAAGATATTTAAGCTAGAATTTAAGCATTTTTTGTCTAGCCTTTAATTTAGAAACGAAGAATATAGAAAGAAAATAAAAAAATGTTTACAAATGAATGAGGAAAATCCCAACCAAGCTCCGAACGATCATCCCCTGGGACCAAATGATTCGCCACTGATTGGGTAAGGCGGGCGGAATGTTGCGGATTCACTGGATGCAACCAGCGAATTCGCAAGTGAACGCAACCATAACAACCACATGACAACTGTCAGCAACTAGCTGACATGTTAGTTGTTTGGTTGTCAAGGAAACGAAACAAACAAACTCATTCTTCTTCGTTAGCTTGTGGGAGAGTACACATGTCTTTCAATCAATTAAATAAAGTAATCTATTATTAACACTTAAACTAACCCGAGTCTTTCTGGAAGTCTGAAGGAAGATCATTTCGAGGATTTCGGCAGTTATTAAAGGTATTCGGTTCCCCTTTTCCCCTTTAAATAGCGATTGGTTTCAGGCACCAGTGTTGTCGCCTTTAAATAGCGCTTGGTTTCAGGCATTAGTGTTGCGGTCGTCATTGCTTTGGCAAATCCAGTTCATCGAGCACACGTCAGGAGACATCACTGTTCCTGACGCCAAGCCCACAACAAGATAAGAACCATTGTTCGTGAAAGGTGTGTTCAACGCTTGTTGGGCACATGGAAAATTGTTTTACACAAAAAGCGCGCTGTTGTCCCGTGAAGGGCCCCATCGTGACTAAAATTGCATGACGAGAGGCACAATTCCCCACCACTCGCGCTACTCCCTCTAACGGTTTTTAACAAATCAAGTGTTGACATTTGCAAACATTTATGGCCCACCCGATATAATACCTTTTGATCGCGCCGAAAGAAATGACACCAGCAGTATACAACTCCAACACCAGTGTATGACTCAACAAAATACCTTTACCAAGTACATCAAGAATCCTTTCACACTTGGGTTGTACCACATTCTACCATAGATCACAGAAAAATTATAAAACACTCTATTTCCTTTAAACTTAATTTTTGCAATACTTCCAATATAACACTTCAATAAAATAGTCACTGATAATCAACAGATACGAATTATCTGTCAAACAAAAAAGGAGTTGCCGCTGTAACAAACTGCTCCAGAGTTATACTTTAAAAGCAAGCGAACATAAAAATGTAAAATTTCTTTTCCCCAATATCATATATTGTATTAGACAAATGAAAGTTAATAAGGGCTTCAAATTCATGTCAACTTTTTTCACGGCGCCACTGAATGAATTAACCATCTAACTACATACGCGCACTCTTCTTTTTGTCGAGCATCATCGTGAAAGTGATTAGGAGACTGCCACTACTACTCCGAGGAGATGTGATTTCTAATTAGCTGGATTTTTCACTGGGTATTCATGTTACTATGTCAATCAAATTCAATTAAGCAAATTCGATCAACCCACGTATTCATTCCCTGGCTTCCCTGCCTTTTTATCAAGACCCATCTAATAACAGCTTAAGAAACCCGAAGGTGTTCCACTAAGCAACGATTTACTCTAATTCCCTATTGCCTCTTAAACATAAGGAATGATGACCACTGCAGTCAGAACATTTGCTCATCTTTACCTACGTCATTTGGGGTAATAGCAAAAACCAGATTTTCCAGCTAAACGAAGAAGTTATCGGAACGCATATGGACCATGACTTTTGAAGAACAAACTGCATTTTGTAGATACGCTAAAATAACTCATTAAGACGATTTTATTTCCACCGGAAGGTGGAAACTATTCCTGAAGTACAACCACTTTTTTCCAGCGCAAATGAATGGCAGATGCTCACGGTCTTGAGGTTAATCGCTTAGTTAATTATAGACTCTATAAGAGTTATAAAAGTGCAAAAAAATAGAACACGATAATTACTAATGAACAACTATGAGTTGTGGAAAAGTCAGCAACAACACAGTCTAAAGAAGTTTGTTATGAGTTCTGTTGCTCTCAATATTCAATGAGCTCTGAGATGGCAACGTGTGTCGCAATTCCAAATCCAATTATCTTAATGTAAGACCCCACTTGAACCGGAGCGCACCTTTCAGTCGGGACACACCCGCTGAGAGGGACGACAATGAATTTTAAATTACTGTAAACTATAGTGGCGCAGCTAAAATATCCTTGAACTCTAGTAACACAACGCCGCACTGTAGTTGATGCGGCAGACAAGGGCAGCCTTGTTAGGGAATAAAAACTGGATAATAGAAAAAAGAAACTCCCAAGGCTGCACATTCATAAATGATATCATTTTGTGTAGAGGCACTAGCCACGGCACAACAAGGACATGTTGTTAACGAAAGCATTTGTCTGACATACAATAAAGGATACGAGCTTATTCTGGAACAAAACGTTTCATATCCTCTCATTCCGCAAAAAGTATGTGAGTCTGGCAATGCCTTATCTATTGTACTTCACTGCGTACCACAATTGAAATGAAGAGCATGGCGGAAGCGTTGCGAAATACGTGACTAGCGTGGTTTTAAATGAACATAAGGCACTTGCACGGAGATTTAAGTGAAGACATCGAGAAGGATGCTATCAAGGACCATCGGGGGAATAAGTTACAGATCAATGCACTCGTTTTGGCTCTTGGGGTCACTGCAGGCTGAATGAACTCTCTCGTTCTCAGTTACTGATCCTATTACGTTTTTCGGTTGAATGAGTCGCATCTATAGATAATCTAATTAAGTTGAATGTGAAAGTTAGTGATAGTGATGAACTAGCACAAGAATTTATTAATCATATTCACTTGATTGGTAATTCAACAACTTCTGAATGAAAAGACAAACAGGAACGTGAAGGTGAGAGATATAATTAAGGCAAGACGATCATGATAGGTCCAGACAAAGAGAGTTTTAATAGGGTGAGTAATCGTGATAAGTGGTTAATTAAAGAATTTAAACAGAATTATGTACATCGACGAATATTTCAGCAGACTGGTCCTGGACAGGGATTATTGTGACGTTTCAAATCTTCACAGACGGGTGCCGTGATTGGTGATACTGCAAAACAAGCCGATGTGGCAGTAAATGCTAGAGGAGTGTTGCACCCCTTTAATCGAAATCAGACTTGATAACACCTGGATACATTATTGTACGCTAGAGACCAGTAAAAATCATGGATTTTATTTTTCGGGCCTACCTGCTCCGAAAAAATCAATGACGATCACATTTACCAGGAATGTCTTGACCACAATTAGTTGAGATTCTGAGGAAATAATCCACATCGACTTTTTGCAGAAACAAATAGCGATCAAGGAGCATGGAACTGAGGAAAGCACGGTCCCATTTCGCCAAGGAAAAAGTGTACGATAACGTATCGGCACACTATAGGTCGTACATGAGGGGAGTGAACCCAGCACATACGAACGGTATCCTAAGACGCCATAAATATCTTGGCCGGGAGGAAACCACTTGGCATTGCAGTTAAAGAAAACGTTGCGTTGCATGAGGTCTCACAAGAGAATCGCCGAAGAATGCGGCCACAATTAGAACTCTCAAGCCTACGAGAACGGCAATGAAGGCGGGATCCTCCCTCCAAAAAAAGATGGACCCACACCTTGATACCTGATGTAGAAACACAGGTGAAAAGAAAATATGGTGAGCTACCACCGGACTCAGCTGATATCAGGACATGGATTTGTGGGGTACGAGATCGCGACGCAAGCATGGGCGAGAGTTCTACCTCGTCTCCACCGTCACTAAATGTTCCTCCGAAGGAAATCCAAAACACCGTCCACCAACTTGTGCAAAACTGCGCGACAAACCTGCCACCAGGTAGTAATTAAAACACAAGATATTGCAACACGGAAAATTAAACAAGCGAAACTCCACAACAGGAAAAGGAAATAAAACTCGGAAGGTTTCACTGAATTGAATTAAGTTGGTTGTTCATGTTAGCTTGTATGTGTGGGATATGATACGGGCAATTTTGCTTATACAAACGAATACGTTTATGAAGTTGTAGGATACGACTCGACTTTTGAGTAAATGAACGCGACTCTCGACTTGAAATATCTGCATCCCCGTGCGCACCCGGCAGCGGAAGTGAACCGACCGTTGCGAACGGTGGTTGTAATAGGACTCAGCGATATCTTGCTCGTGCAGAGCTCACTCGTTAATCGTGATCATGGTGGTATGTGTGCATGGTTCTTTCATGGATGAGAACGAACCTAGAACAAAGAAAGGGCATAAAGTACATTCATGGGATACGATTTCGGTAAAGCAAATAAAACCGAACTCGTCGGATGCTAATGCGACCTTTGTTGGAAATGTGCGTCGCGGTTAAACAAACAGACGACGATGCGATGCGGAAATGTGCTAATGCGTTTTAGCTCTCTTGTTACTGGGAAATGGTGTTTATGGCATCGCTAGTAAGGGTAGGTATTGAATTACTATTTGCATATGTTTATGCTGTAGGATTTAATTGATGCCAACAGACGCGGAATGCGTATTGGCTTTGGTCCCTTGGGTGTATGTCGCCAGCCAATGTGTATGTAGGGAACATTGTTGTACACATGGCGCGGCTGGGAAAATAGACGGCGCAATATTTATGGTCCCTGTCATGACGGTTACATTGTATGCAAACCGAATCATTTTGTTTACAGGAATTTGTCTGGTACCAAAGGTGCCGAATTGGTTTGGAATTCCAGATAAGTAAAGCAAGAAATTTTACGGAAAATTGTATACGAAGAGATGCATGAAAAGGTAAGTTTTCTTTACAGGGACTTTAAGATTATAGATTGATCTATATAATGGGTGAAGCATTTACAGTTCCTAATGCTGTTGCAATAGCGAAGTTAGGGGTTTTACGGTAAGTAGACCGTGGGGTTGGACGGAACCGGCACAGATTCTTTCGGCAATACTTGCACAAGTGGCATCTGGCATCTCGGGGCGCCGTGTCGGCGCTATAGATTCGCCTCTCCTGAGAGAAGTATATTTAAAAAAAAAGTATAAGCAATGAATCACCCATACTGCGTGTATTGCGAAGGTAAAATTGAAATTGCGGAACACGTTAGATCCTAGACCGCACGAATGATTTTAAAGAGACATATGAGACGGGCACTTACTCCGACAAGAGTAATAGAATACATGCTGTTATGTAAGTATCTTCTCCATCGCCTATGTTTTGACCAGACTTACACTCGGCCACATGGGAGATAAAAAATATAAATGGTTTGGGCACAATCCAGGGTGTGATCAGGTGAAATTAACTTGTATTTCATTTGGGCTTCTTTTGGAAACCCATTGAATGTGGCTGAGTTGTGGTTAAAATAAATGCTGCGGGCGTATAAACCCAGTTTCTTTTCGGCGGTGGTGGCTTTGGCTAGTTGCGATGTCGACCGCCGTCGAAGATGAATTTTCGAAGAAACGGTGATGAGAGAGGAAGATGGGGAATTGACAGGGGTGGCAAGGAAGTGCCGCAGCAGTTAAGGTGGAAGGTAGTTCGCAAAAAAGTTTTTATCGTTGTTTAATTTTTGTCCCAAGAAGGGAGTACGTTTTCGGTGAATCGTCGACGGAAAAGAAGATAAGTAGAAAATTTGTATTTTGTTCGATTGCGTGAATAGTCTAAAGGAATAGTGTTGTTCCTTCTCATGGTCCAGATTGTCATGTGTTCGTTTATTGCCCGTTCGAAGACTAAGTAACTAAGTTTGTACCCAGAAAATCAGAATCAAGACTAGAGACGTGAATAAACTGTAAAGTAAATTAAGAAAACTTCGTGTTTTTGTTGAACTCGGAGAACCATCCAGTGGAGGTTGATCCTACTACCGAAGTTCCAAACAAGCATGATCCGTAGCAAATGATATTCTATGTGACATGACGCAGCAATTGTGACGCGACGACTGGAGTAACAGGTAAACTCCGTCCCGCCCCGCGATGGAATATCTAAAAGAAAGTTCCTCGGAGATCAATGGGAATATGTGCCTGGCGGGAGGTGGTTTATGTGGGTAAAAATCTGGCATGCCTCTGGATCGGTCCAGAGGCTTCTTTTGAAGATTTCCACCTTCCTACCGAAACCAAAAAAAAACACTATTTCAACATTTTCGCGACCAAATTGCAGGAGCTCAGCTAAGAATTGGTGGCGCAACTACCATATTTGCCTAAGCTAGCTCTCTCTTTCTGAATATAAAAACGTAGCTCGAGGGAAAAACATAATGAGACAGAAGCATATTTTAAGACAATAAAATGAGAAATCAAAATTATAAATCTTATTTTCCGAACAAGTTAGAGAAATGGCAGAAATATTTAGGAAAAGGGAAAAGCAACTCTGCGAATCCCTCCGCCAAGCTCAGAGAACCATCTGGCCCTTCGATCAGAGTAGTAATAGTTTAGATGACCATCATAAAATTAAATCTGGTTTAATTTTAATTTATTCGGCTTAATTCAAGCTTTGTTGTAGTAGGGATTAACTTTAGCGTTACTTAAAAACTGGGGAATGGAGAACTAAACAAAGTTGGGTAGACAATAGTATAACTGGTAGGAGACGAAAAGGCGAAGACAGCTGAGGGCTAGGGTGTGAGTATGGATGCGGGTTGTGAGAGTGTAGGTGGTGAGCGGGGTGGGGTCAGAAGGGGTAAGAAGGAAACGACGTTTGAGAGCGGGAAAGGTGAGATTGAAGTCAAAGAAGGCGGGGCAAAAGTTTGCCCGACGCAGCATTCACGAAATGGTTTCATTAGAGCCGTAAGAAGTGTGATGGACAGTCAAATAGAAGAGACGAGGGTTTCGCGGGTTACGGTAAAGTGTGATGGAGAAGAGCAGGCTTGGGCAGTTTATTGAACCTGAGAGAAAACGGTGGATGAAGAGGATGTCGACGTGAATTCTGTGTTCTTCAAGTGTTATAGCGTATTGCGACGATAGTGAGAACGTGTGATTCCAACTGAGGCTATGGCAGTTAGTATCACTAAAAATGTAACCAATGCTCAACACATCAGTCCACCGCCGCTTGTACGAATTCGATTTCTAAACTCAAGTACACTTAACTGATGTGGAATTGTTATGTTATCGCTATGGTATACGGCTCTGATGCATTTTCTTATTCGATTTTCGTTCGGTGTTCTTCACTATTGGCTTGTATATTGTGCGTGTATCTGTTAGAAACGCCACAGTGTGTTAAGGTTAATTAGACGAAGACGGCTTGGGTATGGGAGAAGAGTCCGAGGATTTTACCAATTCAATCCTCGGAGGGCAAAACGGAAAAAACGACTTTGCACGCTTTCGACCCTGTAAATATGGGACGAGCAGGAAGGAGACCAAACCTGATCAGCGTATTCAAGGGGACAGACAAAGGCTATGTAGAGCGATCGGGGAACGTAGGGATTAGAAAATTCTTTCCACCAGCGTTTCATAAAACCAAGGGCAGAGTTGGCCTTGAAGATAATGTCATCAATATATGGGATAAATTTCAGCTCCCTATTACAGGAGAAGATGGCGCAAGGTTAATAACTTTGCCCGGAAAGACAAATTATTATGGAAAATTTAACAAGCCTCAGACTTGTTAAATAAGGCCAAGACCGGCTCCCGGTTGTAGTGCCGATGATGATGATGATTAAAGGAGAAGGTGATAGAGTGACATTTGACAATATTAAGTTTGCCGCAGTTGTTATGACACCAAACTGAAAAGCTGTCGAGATCCATTTGGAGAAGTAAAGAGTCAAGAGAAGAGCTTAGTGTAGAGTTTAGTGTCGTCCGCGTAAAGAGAGATGGACGAGTGCTTGATACTGGAGTCTATGTGGTTAATAGTAAAAATAAATGGGAAGGATCCTAGATGATTGCCCTGGCGAACCCCTGACGTAGGAAGAAAGAGATCTAAACCTGACACCGTAGGTTCATTCCTTAAGATAGGAAGAAATCCCCTTAATCAGTAAGAGTTCGGAACCAAGGGAGGATAGCTTAAAGAGGATGAGATTGTGGGAGATTTTGTCAAAGGCATTGCTGAAATCGATTGTGACTACGTCGACTTCGCTGCCATTCTCTAAGGTACGGAGAGTGTGGGGTGAGAATTCAACTAGATTGATGGTGGTCGATCTGCCCGTAAAGAAACCGTGCTGCTTGGGTGAGATGATGGATTTGCAGGGGAACATAACGCGTTGTAAAGAATGCCTTCGAACAGTTTTGGAATATGTGACAGTTTGGCGATGGGATGGTAGTTACTAATATCCTTTTTTGGCCCCTTTTTATGTATGGGAGTGACAAGAGGATTTCCAAATAGGCAGGATAGCTAAAAGAGAATGAGATTTGTGAGAGATTTTGTCGAAGGCCTTGCTGAAATCGATTGTGATTACATTCACTTCGTTGCCATTTTCTAAGACGCGAAGAGTGTAGGATGAGAAGTCAACTAGATTGGTCATGGTCGACCCACCCACAAGGAAACCATGCTGGTTGGGTGAGATAATGAATTTGGATTACAAAGATAACGTGTTGTAAAGAATGCCTTCGAAGAGTTTTGGAATATGTGACAGTTTGACGACGCGGATTGCCTTACGGAGACGCATTGCATCCGCGGATCAGGTTCGAATCAACACGGCTGCCTTACGCAATGAGAATACCAGTAACACATTTGGTCATCTGCTAAGACTCGCCCTTGAAGAACTCGACGGATGACGAATAAATCCTGGGGCCAGAATGCCGGGCGTAGAAGAGCAATGAACACGCCTTAAGAATACTGTCATTAGTACTGCCAACTCCATCTTAGGTAGTCGTAGAGATCGGAACGACTGGTTTGATGACGAGTGCAAACTAGCGACTGAACGTAAGAATGCTGCATACCGGGCAATGCAGCAGTCTCATAGGACGCGGGTACGTGAGGAGAAATACAAAGAGTTCAGAAGATCCGAAAAAAAGCTTCACAGACAAAAGAAAAGTGCCTGGGAAAAAAACCTTGTCTGTGAAATAGAGAAAAGTAGAGAGCGAGGTCCGCACCAGGCGCGGAAGTTCTACCAAATAATCCGCAGTATGACGCAGTACACATCACGCTGCACTTACTGCAAGGATAAAGAGGGTAATCTGATCACCGATCCTGAGAGCATTCTGGAGCGATGGGAAGTGCAGTTCAATGAATTGCTAAATGATCAAGTCACAGAAGAATTGGAAGCTCCACCAATACAAGATCAAGACCAAATGCTGCCGCCACCAAGCATTGAGGAAACATTAAAAGCCATAAGACAGCTCAAATCAAATAAAGCCCCCGGAACTGATGGCATACCAGCTGAGCTGATCAAACAAGGAGGGACAGCGTTACATCACACAATTCGTGAGATCGTGGTGCACGTATGGAAGCAAAAAGAGATGCCGGAAGATTGGCGTCGTGAAATAATTTGTCCCATACATAAGAAGGGAAATATCACAGTGTGCAGCAACTATAGGGGTATAACATTGCTGAGTGCCGCCTATAAGATACTCTCCACTATCCTACAACATCGGATAGCCCTATACGCTAAAGTCATCATTGGTCAATATCAGTGTGGCTTCATCCCAGGCAAACCAGCGATTGATCAAATATTCACCCTTAGGCAGGCGATGGAAAAACATCTGGAATTTAAGATTCCATTATATCATCTATTTATAGACTTTAAGGCCGCCTACGACAGCATAGCCAGAGTAGAATTATATAATGCCATGAGAGAGTTCGGCATTCCAAACAAATTGATACGACTTGACCATGGCCAACGTAACTAGTCAAGTAAAAATAGCGGGATTGCTGTCCAAACCAATAAACATATTCAATGGACTCCGACAAGGGGACGGTCTGGCCTGCCTCCTCTTCAACCTGGCGTTGGAGAAAGCAATCCGTGACTCTGGCACCACAACTAGAGGGACTATTATCATCAAGTCCAGCCAGATGCTTACCTATGCAGATGACATCGACATCATCGGTAGAACCGAATCGGCTGTTCAGGACTCCTTCATCCAGATCGAGCAGGGGGCACAAAAACTGGGACTGCACATTAATGAGGGGAAAACTAACTACAAGCTATCAGGGTAGCGGTGGACGAATTTGAAGTAGTGCAATCCTTTAATTACCTTGGGTCGATAGTATCAGCCGATAACAATATGGAAGAAGAAATACGCGAACGGCTGATTAAATCCAACAGAGCCTACTATGGTCTATCAAGGCTCTTTAAGTCCCGAAAATTATCCAGAACATTCAAGCTTCTACTGTACAAGACCATGGTCTTACCAGTACTCATGTATGGATCCGAGACCTAGGTACTCAATAAAAGGCGCTCTGAACTCTTAGCTGCGTTCGAGAGGGAGGTCTTAAGAATTGTTGGCCCCGTATGTGAGGGAGGACGATTCCGGCGACGCTACGACCATGAGTTGTACGCGATCTACATTGAAGTAAATGTTATAAGAAAAATCAAGCTCGGTAGACTCCGGTGGGCGGGACACCTAGCTCGAATGAACGAAGACGAGCCTGCCCGGAAAGTCCTTTGTGGTAGGATGTATGGAAGGAGGCAGCGCGGCACACCTAGTCTGCGATGGAGGGATGACGTAGACCAGGGCGCCCAGAGCCTGGGAATGCCAAACTGGATGACATCGACTCGAAATCGGGACCGGTGGAAAGATTTGTTAAATAAGGCCAAGACCGGATCCCGGTTGTAGTGCCGATGATGATGATACGCCTTATAAATAGTAGCCAGGTTGGATGGAGTGAAGTATTTTTTGCATCTCTTAAGGAACCCCATGCATTTGGGGCCACTTTTCGCAGCTTTTAAGAGCCGACTGAATTCGAGTGCCGAGGATTAATAGTGCCTTACCTCCATCGATACAAATGCCGTTCATCGACAGTGTAATTACTCTGTGGGTCGCCTTTGATGACAAGAGTCAGCATTGAGTTTTTAAGGCATTGAACTCTACTTGGTTAGATAATCCCTATTGAATTCGGTGCATTAAGCATAACCTGCTGATTGGTATTGACTTTCGAAGAGTTTGGTCGAGAATGTTCGTATGAGTATGAGAAACTCAACGTGCTATCATCAGCAAACGAGTGGATTGGGTTGCGGGTAATGGACAAGAGATCATTTATAAAGATGAGGAAGAGAGTGGGTGAGACTACAGAACCCTGGGGAACATCTGCATTAACTTAATGGGAGGCAGATTTGACACCATCAAGAACCAGTTGGATTGAACGGCCAGAAGATAGTCTCTTATCTATTGGATCGGGGAGTTGTCCACTCCATATGAATGTAATTTGGATAAAAGGGCTGGATGCCAAACTCTGTCGAAGGCCTTCGAGTATCCAGTGCGACAACCTTGCTTTCTCCGAAGTAGTGGATGGAAGGGCTCCACTTTTCGGTAAGGTACGCCATCAAATCTCCTGTGAACCTGTTGCTACGAAAGCCATATTGGCAGTCATTGAGGAGGTCTTTTGATTCCAGATATTTCGAAAGTTGACGTTTAATCAGTGATTCCATTACCTTCGAGAGAATAGAAGTTAGTGCTATGATAGAGGGATGAAGAAGAGAGGGGTGATTTGTCACCCTTTTGGGAATTGGCTGAATGTTTGCTGGCTTCCATCTATTTGGGAAACGGCCAGTAGATTAAGACAAATGGAAGAGTTTCCGCGGTGGCTTAGCGGTTAAAGAGGAACATCTCTTCAAGAGAATGGGGGAAATGCCATCAGGACCAGCGGATTTGTTTGGGTTTAGATCTTTGAGTGCCCGGGCAACAGTACGCGTTCGGAAGAGAATCTGGCTCATAGTGTGCTGCTTATGCCCAAGTTGAGCGGGAACCGATGTGGTATCAGGCAGCGTTGAGTTGACTGCAAAATGGGCAGCAAGTAGATTCGCTTTCTCTATTGCACTGGTGACTCGTCTGTCATCGACTATTAGCGAAGGAATGGATGAGGAGACCGAGTTTTGGATGTTGTTCACAAATGCCCAGAAGTTTCTACTACCCGTGGGAAAGTGTAGTATTTTTTGTCTCACTCTCTGGACTTCCAAGAAGTTGGGGCGTTGAATTAAGTAATTTAATCCTGTGTTTGTTTGTGTCCACTAATTTCCTAAGTAATGAAAAATGTGATTCGAACCAGTGCTGTGGAAAAGTTAGTACTAAAGCACGACACATCAGACCACGGCAGTATGTACACGAGAATATCTCAACGCGCCACTCAAACTGCATTATTCTTACGTGGATGCTCCGGTATATGGCACTGATGAATATTTTGATTCTTTTCTGTGCTGTGTTCTTCACTACGGTTGCATGTTCATCATCTGTTCGAGTCACCACAAGACTACCAAAGGAGATTTTGTTGAAAAATAAAAAGAAAAAAAAGGAGCGGTGGGTTTATCTCGAGCACCGGTATTTTTTGATCGACCCTTGTAAGCTTTCTAAGAACAAAACTCCCCTACACAATTTCAGGTACTACTCAGTTACTACCGTAATTGTAGGCGAATACGACAGGGTTCCAGTGAGTTAGCTCATCGATCTAACACGTGATGTATCGATGGTCTTACAGACAAGGTAGGGCTAAGACCTTCTGAAATTAATTCAGTATTTATACGTGTCAACACATCGGTGTATCCTTAATATTAATATTTCTTTTCGCCCCATATCTAGTAAGCGCAACTCTATATTATATGCGCCTGACCAAAAATGAGAATTGAATTTCATTTTGGAAGAATATATATCTCATATTATAAATTGTAGTCTGATTAGACGGAGCGCACTGTATCAGTTAACAGTACCAAGAATTAAAAATGCATTGGCTTTCGGTGACGTAGGTACTATTCATCGACCGTGCGTGTACGTTGGAATATGTTTCTGATAAGAGATAGCATTCGGCTATCGAGACATTGAATTCGATTCGGTTAAATAATGCCAACAGCGTTTTTTTGAAGTCGAAGTAGAGCATACTATGATGCTTGGGGTTGAGACTAACAGAAGTTGGTGGAGCAAGTTCGAAAAGGTACGAGAAACTCAATGCTGTCGTCGGCAACTGAGTCCATTGGGATATGAGTAATAGTGACAGATCGTTTATAAAAATGAGGAATAGACTTTCTAAGAGTACGAAGCCGTCAGAAATGTCATCTGACTGGAGGCAGATTTGACGTAATCCAGAACTACTTGTATTAAGGAACGCCATCAAAGTTTATATGGAGCTGTTGTTATGAAATCCATGTTGGAGATCACTGGAGTGGACGGACGTTTGTTACTAGATATTTCGAAGAGATGGATGAAGTGGGTCCGCTGTCCGGTAAGCTACGCCATCAAAGTTTATATGAAGCTGTTGTTATCGAAGTCGTGAGAAATGTCATCTGACGGGGGGCAGATTTGATGGCGTCCAGAACTACTTGTATTAACCCATAAGAGAAGATTCATTGAATCAGTGTATCGTTCGCTCTGTAGGAAACCAGTTTCGAGAATAGGGCTTGGTGGAAAACTCTGTCAAACGATTCTGAAAAATACTTATGTGGGGAACGACGTCGTGGTGCCGACATGGGCACAGAGTTCTACCTCGTCCCCACAGGTTCTCAAAAGTCCACACCAAGACTCAGGAAACTGCAGCCAGGGAAGAGGACACTATTGTATGTTGTTCAAAAAGAGGTCTTTATTTAAACTGTTATTTATATGTACTTGACTATCATATTGTGTATGCGATTCGTCATCAGAAGGATGCACTGCCACACCAAAAGTTTAACTTCACAAAAAAAAACAATGACTTGAGATTTAGAATTTTGAATCACCATAACGAAAAACACTTGAGTTTTAAACTTGAAGTTTATTTTAGAATATATTAGTACTTGTAGTACTTGCAGACGATGAGTCCTGAACTACAAATACCGATAGACTTACAATAGTGGTTGAAACACTCCGCTGTATACGATCAAATTCCGCACTTCTAAAACTTTATGCAAAACTCGACTTCAGGATATTTACGCTTCTCCGCCACGCGACGGAGAGCGGGAGGCAGGCCGACTCAGCGGTATTCGGCTCGTGCAGAGCCGACTCGCTAATGGGGTGAGTTTCCCCGAGAGAGAGTGTTCCTCTCGTGGTGAAAACGAGGAAAGAGGAGCTCACTGGTGAGGTCCTGTAGTGGTGTGCGTGAAGTCGATCGTTGAGATCAGATTGTTTGCTAACGCTCGCAGGTCAAAGAGAAACGAAACCTAGACAAGGGATGCAGAACAAAGGAAGAAGCGACCTAAGGCATCGTTCGGTGATGAGGGTCAGCTGAGTAAATAGCGGCCACTCATTAGATGCTAAAAGGGATTGCGATACTTTATACAATGGAGATCGTATATCGTATCTCTGCAGACTGGAAGAATCAGATTCTTTTGTTTGCATATGTTTATGCTATTGAATCCAATCCGGCGGCTAAGCGAGACGTTGCTGATTGTTTGAAGATTCAAACAAAGAAGTATTTCCGAGAAAAGTGCTTGCAGCTGAATCAATAGTTGCAAGTCTTTGGAAAGTAATTTAGATGGTTACACAATGACGGTTGTGTATACCACCTGTGTCAATTATGCATGGCACTAAGGCGACGCCAGGATCGAGCTCTAGTGTGAATATCTACACTAATTGGGAATTCGGTTCTTGGTCGCTAATGCAGAGATGCATTGATACATGTATGAATGCCCTTGTAGGAAAAATTCTTTGCAGGCATTTCCAGGTAATGCATGGAAAGCATTAATTACCCTTGGGAAGGAAATGTTTTTGCTGCGGGGAGATTGCGGTGCAGGTGTGGGGAGGTTGGAATTTGCCTGGCAACCGAAGGTACCGAATAGGTTTTGGTTTTATGCTCCTGTATAATGGAAAGAATTCTAGGGAATTTGTATGCGAAGAGATGCATGAAAAGTAAGAATTCTTTTACATGGACTTTTAGTTAAATAAACTTGATCTATTTGATGCGTGAAGCATTTACAGGTGCTTAATGCGATTGCATTAGCAGAAACTTATACAGACTGGGTTGTAGGGATGGGGGTTCTTTAGGTAAGTAGTCAGTGGGGTTTGGCGGAACCGCCACACTTACACCGAAGAAATGGATGAAGTGGGTCCATTGTCCGGTAAGGTACGCCATCAAAGTTTATATGGAGCTGGTGTTATAAAATCCGTGTTGGCGATCACTGTTGGACGTTTCTTTCTAGATATTTCGAAGGACTGGATGAAATGGGTCCACTGTCCGGTAAGGTATGTGGGGAGGAAGTATTGTGCCAGGCATGGGCACTCGGTTCACTTGCTTCCACCAGCTTAACCAAGACAAAGTTCCGCGAGAAAGAAAGTCGAACGCACTGATTTAAGTTATTAATTAGGTTTTATTATAGATAGACAGTAGTCGTGGTGAGTTTCTCGATTACATACAGTTTACAATTTTAGATACTAGTCACAGGTAAGACACAAAACGATCTCTTTATCCTGTAGTGTATTCAACTGCTTACGCTTAAGAGAGTTTACCAAACCGTATCGTCGCGGGCGTAAAAGATTGCACTTCAGAGTGATCAAGGAAACTGTCACATTTAACAACATTCTAACTCCACGCACTGTTCCTAATTTTAATTTTATGGTAACTGCGGGAGGCTAAAAACTTGATTCGCGATTAGCACTCAGAGAATGACAAACTCCCGACTATGAGGTGTTCCGAACGCGTGTCCGCAGCGCTACGGACAGCGGGAGTGAACACGACCGTGGTGGTCGGCGGATGGAATTAGACTCATCGATAAAACCTTCGTTTGGGGTGAGTTTTTGGTGTGGTGGTAGATATCCTCTCCACTAAGGATATGTATTTACTTACCACAAGAGAAACGTAAAGTCTCTCTTGGTGGAATAGAGAACCAGATCTCATAATGGAGATCATGGTGGTATGTGTGTGATCGTTAAGATCTGTGTTGTTTACTCATGCGCGGAGGCAATAGCAACACAAAGCAGGCAGGCGGCAAGGACAAAGGGATCGAGAAGATCGTTGTCTATGAAATACATCGCGTCTAAATAAATAGACGACGACACTTCGAAGAAATGTGGTAAGAGAAAGGATGAGACGAGGGCATCATAAAAGTCTTAGATGAGTGATGCCCTTGTGTAAATATACGAATAGCCATTCGAAAGAGGCGCTAATGTATTACAATACTTTATACAATGAGAATTGTATATCGTATCTTGGGTCGGTGGCCAAAACGAATCCCTTGTATTTGTATATGCAGGGGAATTCGTTGCGGCAGAGAAAGGAATTGGAGATTGTTTGTTAGTGGGAAAACAAATCATTGGATGGATATTATGCATGTTTACATGCGTAGGAATTCAGTTTTATGGCACTAGACGCTAGATGCGCGTATTGCTTTTGTCCCTTGGACAAAGGGTCTGCAAGATACGTGCTTGTGGGAAGATAAGGGTGCACATGAGGAACAAAATTGCTTGGCAAACAATGGTGCCGTAATAGTTTTCCTAGTTATAATACATGTATGCCAACGAATTATTTTCCAGCAAATTCGAATGTAGATGAAAAAAAAAATGGGGTGGCGTGAGGCCGACTTTAGGCAGATAAGGACAAATGTGTCCTTCATCTTGTCTCTGGCTTCTGGTCATCTTGCGATAACCAGAATCATCCACATCCGTGAAGATGTTGGGCTCGGTCTCAAGATAGCACAAAAAAAGGGGAAGGACGTATCTAAGGATAGTGTGGACAGGGTTAGTTCAATTGTTCTCTAACTATTTGGATGGGGGGATGGTGGTGATGCATTAGATGTGTGTATAGAATCTTTCAGGAATTTTCATGTAATGCGTTGGAAGCATTAATGTCCTTGTAGTAGGAAATGTTTATGCTGGGTGGAGATTGCGGTGCAGGTGCGGGAAAGTTGGAATTTGCCTGGCAACCGAAGGTACCGAATAGGTTTTTGGGATCCCTGAAAAGGTAGAAAAGAAATCTTACGGGGAATTGTATGCGAAGAGATGCACGAAAGGTAAGTTTTCTTTTACAGGGACTTTTAGATTATGAATTTGATAACCTAGATGCGTAAAGCACTTAAGGTGCTAATGCGCCTGCATTAGCGAAACTTATAAGTTGGGTCGAAGTTATGAGGGTTTTTCAGGTAAGCGAACCGTGGGGTTAGGCGGAACCGCCACAGGTATGCCATCAAAGTTTATATAAAGCAGTTGTTATGAAATCCATGTTGGCGATCACTGTTGAACGTTTGTTTCTAGATATATCGGAAACAGTGACTCCATAAATTTCAATACAATAAAAGTTAGTCCTAGGGGACAATAGGAAAAGGAGCACGATGGGTCGCCGTTTTTTTGGAAATCGGCTACGTAATTATAAATTTACATTTATTTTGAAAGTTAGAGTTCATATCGGGTTTTCCAATAGGGACTTGACAACTTTGAATTTAATTTGTAAACGCACCCTTTCACAGTGGCCATATAAACGAAGTCGAGTTCCATTCATAAATGGTTTGATTGTACTTCAAGCCGATAATAAAGTTTTTGAAAAATCTCAAATGGTTTGCGTTTTATTTAAAAGAAAGTTGTCAAGTCCCTATTGGAAAACCCGATAATAAAAAAAATTGAGAGGCTTAATGGTCAGAAAATGGTATTGGGACCCTGGAGTTTATGAAAAAATATCTCTGTAAGTGCTAATGAACTGAACTTGAACAAATATTTTATGTTTCAATAAGATGGGCCGTACATGTGGCGCGAATGGGCAACGATAGGACCGTGCGTAAAACTCTTGACGGTAGACCAAAGGAATCCAAAGGGAGACCGCCAGGACGGTCGCGACGGATATGGGAGGACAATGTAAGGTTTCGGATCAGATGGTCAAGCGTGGAAGGAGAGTGCACAGGACAGGGAACGATGGCGAAGTCGAGTCGGTGAGGTCATGAACTTCCGGGTTCCTACAGGCCAATATATAGTAAAAAAAAAAATAGTAACATGGGCATTACTTAAAGTAAGTTATTAGGCATTCGTGTCATACAGTTGCACTTTAACTAATCTGTGGCAGAGTAGCTATATACACTTCTACTATATATCGTATTATTGTTAGAACCTTGGCGGCACGGCATGGTGGCAATACAACTGAAAGCCAAATTATTATTCCAAACGGATTTTTGTACCATAGCGAAAAAAACAGAACACAAGATTAACAATTACCAATTATTCACCAGATACTAAAACAATTTCCAAAGATCCTTGGATGAGGTCATTTTAATCAAATTCTTCGAATATCTTATAAACCCCGTCCTGATGAGCCACAAAGATAATCTCTGAGTGATGCCATATCAGTTCTTATTGCGAAAACTAAGGTATACGGAATGCACATTATATTTAAGCAGAATTAGTTAACCTGCCCCCAATAAACCAAGTTCTACAAACCACGTTTGGCTTCCAAGAATGCCAAGTGGTTCTGAAGAAAAATTAGTAAGAAATCTTCCGTAAGCCAACAACAAACAGGCGAAATAGTTAGTCCGTAAAGCAAGTAGAACTCAAAACACTCTCATCTAATGACACGCTAATCACAGTTTATACGGAGAGAAAACAGTCATTCGTTCACTGACCCACTTATCACTTTAATTTCATAATGTGGAACCCGTAACCGATCGATCATTTAATTCTTCATTAAGAAACGAAGTCTTTTAATATCACATTGATAAAATCACGAAATTATAAAATCACAAGAAAACTAAACAACTTACAGAATAAATTTGTGATGTAATAATAGTTCGACTACCGGAAACCATGTTGATCAAAATGTATGTGTTTTTTAGGACTTCAATTTTATCTCCTTGATAAACAAGTTGCTTCCATTAAAGAAATACCGACTTCCGATTATGTTGAGTGCTATCCACGAAATAATTTACACCATTGGACAGACAGGTGCACACTTGGGCGGCTTTAGAAAACACATACTGATTCACCTGAACGGAAGGTGGAGACAAAATTCGCGTGCAGCCGACGTTTACCTCAGCGCACTTCTTTCTGTGGCGGTTGACTGACTATGCCGATGGTGGTGTTTGTGCTATGAGACTGACTTGACTCACTCGCGTGAGACAGGTAATTAGACGAGCCACCTTCGGTTTCCTTTGAAATCTTACGCCATTCTCATGACGTCGACTGGTTAACATTAGCATATTATTAATATCAGTGAATAAAGATGACTTCATAAGAATAAGGTCACCGGCATTGGCGGAATAAAATCGTGTTCTTGAAATGATTTATCCTTTTGGGGGAGCAGAGCGACATTTTTTAACTATGACGGACGCGGAGCATTCGAGACTTATGTGCATGAATATCTTACATTGTGACGTGATATTTAATAGTTTCTGTGGCATCATAACTTATTCGTTTCCCTAAGGGGCAAAAGGTATCCTGTGGGTAGGCTGGTTATAATGGTCACTTTTTGAATTGCCTGACTACTAAGGCCGGTTAATGCGACTCCAAATAGGGGAGTCCAGCCCAAGAGAATGACAGCAAAGATAAGCTAGTTGACCCACAACCTGACAGCTATATAAAAACATGAGTTAAAAAACACGAGTTAAAAAAGAACCTGAACTACTATCTGCCTTAGGTGATAACAGAATATAGATACTTTCATGTATAAGAATGCCCATCACCCACACTGTTCGTACTGTGATCGGTACGGCAAGATCATGTAATTCGAGATCACACAAAGGACATTGGAGTGATATGTGCGATAGGCAGTGAACCCAACAGGAGTACTAGAATATAAGCTGAGATTACAAGAAGCACAAATTTATATGCAACGGAGCAAATGTTGTGCTGTGTGATATGCAGGTGCGACAAAACGAAGTGATAGACTGCCCTGTGAGTAGGGCGTTAGAATATGCTCACAGCTAGGCCGGCTTGTCGTAAGAGGCGACTAAAGACCGAGTGGTAGCTGGGGTCCCAGCGCCCTGTCGCTCGGTGAAATATAGGGTGGGTCATACATTTTTGCAAATCATCATCATCATCATCGGCACTACAACCGGGAACCGGTCTTGGCCTTATTTAGCAAGTCATGAGGCTTGTTAAATTTTCCATAATGATTTGTTTTTTTCCGGGTAACGACATTAGCCTTGCGCCAGAGGCTCCCCGACGGGGAAACGAACCTTGGTCTCCCATGTGACAGGCGGGTATACTAACCACTATACTATCGAGGTGCACATTTTTGCAAATGGCAAGACTTAATTTCTTAAGGGCCGTTAGAGGGAGGGAAGCGCGAGTGGCAGTGACGATGTCATTTTTAAGAAATAAATTTCAATAAACGTTTATTACGTTAAATAAATGATCAACAAAATAACGTTTGTAGTTTTATTTCTATCTATGTGCAAAATGTGCAAACATTTATGGTCCACCCTCTATCACCTCATCAGGCTCTAGGCTCCCTGTAATGGCCGGGAGAAATCACTGGCCATCTTTCGGAGCTTGGCTGATGGACCGGTTCGAGAAATGTTGGTTTAGGTGGTAATCGATCCCAAGGTGAGATACCACCCTGTCAACTTGTACATTCCGCGATATCGTCGATAGAAATTTTCGACGGTGTTCCGGATGCGTGGCCGAAGGCCCGGACTGACACGGAGATAAGTCATGATGGTACCTTCTGATATAAAGAATTCCGGAGGTAAACTAGTCTCTTATTCGGATCTCCAGGGGGGACTATGTCAGGGGGAACATCATGCAGATATCATGATAAATAACCGAACTTTAAGAGGTTCGTCATCGCATAACGGGGCTCGCTCTCGAGTCTCTGCCCACGCTCGACTGGTGACTGCATTTTTGTAACATCGGGGGCATCGGTTTCACCAATACGAATGTAAACGCCGTTCACCAATATTTGCAACAACGAAACCTGATATCCTTGTCCTAACTGAGACCCAGGTCGATTCGTCAACTGATTCGACATATCTTTGTTGCTCAGGATACGACTTACATTCGAGATTCCGTTTTAAGGGCAGAGTCTGCGTCTTTCCGCGGTCCGATGTAGCTTGCCAGAGGATAGAGGCGTTGGAACCCAATAACATGGACATCATATGGTTGAGGGTCGTGCTGAGGAATTCTGTTAAATTTCTTTGTTGTCTTTACCGCTCCCTGAATGACGATCGACCGGCGACATTTTTCGAACATCTTTCACATACCCTCGACTGGATACAGATCAACCACCCAGCTTCTGAAATTGTTATCCTTGGCGATTTTAATGTACACAATTCCGATTGGTTGGTACATTCTAACAGAACCGACCAGGCTGGGAAGCTGGCGGAAATGTTTGCTGTTAGCCACTATTTGACTCAACTCGTGGAGTTCTTCGTGTATCCGGATAATCCCCCAACCAAGTGCGAGTGATGCCAAACGATATAAATTCATCCGACGCACCCAGTACATCGGAACACTCTGCAGCCCCACAAAAAGGGGACGAAGCACACAATAAAGGAACACTGGCACGATACGAATCCCCCTTTTCTCCTGAACGTGGGTACAAGGTTCCAGCTACCAAAAATCACCGGAAGCGCTCGCAGAACCTGCTTAAGGGAATTAACCACCCAAAAGAAACTGACTGGACGGATGAACCGCTGGAATAACGCATTGGTCAGCAATAAGGATTGGTTAAGTTAACTTCCGTCAGGAGCCAGAAGCATCGGGGGATTCCCTATAAGAACGTAAGGCACAATTACTACGCCACCTCCTCCGCCTCAGGACCCAACACCAGAAGGAAACAAGTTGAAGAAGAGAAACGAATGAAAACTCGTTCTTACAACAACTTGCAACACAAATTGCAACAACTGACGATAACATCGCTAAAGTTCACCAAATGGTGCTAGACGACCTCCGAATTAAAGCGAGAGAGATAGCAGAGGCTATAAAAATGTCCAAAGAATGTGTTTGTCACATATTAAATCAAGATTTGGGCATGAGACAGCTGTCCGCGCGTTGGGTGCCGCGTTAGACCAAAACCGTGTTCGAGGGAACATTTCCAACCGGCTCTGTTGGCGCAGTTTAGGGGCAATAAATCGGAGTTTTGGCGCCGATTAATTACTGTCGATGAAACTTGGATACACCATTATACGCCCATATCAAAAATACAGTCAAAACAGCGGACTGCAAAGGGGGAATCGGCTCCAAAAAAAGGAAAAAACATCGACTTACTCGAACGACTGTCAAATGAAAACTACCGTCCAAAATGGCTGAAATTGTGGTGAGTGACGGTCAAAAGATGCATAACTACATTCACTAACGTTTATTGATGAGTGCCGCAATCTTCAGGTTGAGGTCGGAAACTTTTCAGCCACCCTCGTATATATAATTTGATTTTGAATTAAAAGTAATGCGAACTTCAAATCAAAAATAACTGCACGGTCGCCGAATTTTATACTGCCCAAACATGAAACCTGTGAACCAGAGAAAATATTTGAAAAAATAAACCACAGCCCAACATCTCTGACATATAGTCAGAAGTTTGCAAACCACTTTACATCGAATGTAACTTCTAAGTTCATTATGTCATGATCTAAGTGAAAAATAACTTACATCATTTCCTAACAATCAAACCCTCGTTTTTGTTTTCGTCAGGCTCTAGTAGTCAACAACTTCGTGCACTATCATTTCTTACAGTCACACCACCTCTATGCGCTACCTTTCCATGACACATTTTAACCTGCAAACAATCTTCCCACCTGTCTCTGACAAACTTTAAGCCTTTTGAGATATCACAAAATAGGTAGGAATGAAATAATAAAACATTCATTTGCCAACCCCTGCTATAAGCTCATTCAAACGATTCACGGAAAGGGCGTATTCACGTGCCCAACTTTAATAACGTGTTTGTGAAGTAAACAGTGCTGGGAAGAGATAGTGCCAATATGGTTTCTAGGAACTATAAATGTGTGCCAATAGCGTGCATTAGCGTCACACACTGGTGACCAATTATCGCTAACAACTGTCACGTGAGTAACAGAACACATTCAAGTTCAATAGTTCCTCGAAGATACTGCGGTTTGTGTTCACATCAATCACCGGTACTAGTGGTTTTACGGAGAAGAAGAGATCAATTGTTTATTTGGAAAGTCCAGACCCCACAACCGACTGGTTTTCTAATTTACATATTTACCTGTACAACAGGAGGCTGGTCCAGAACTGCTGACAGATCATATAAATACTTGCACAAGGGGATATATGCAACTATAGATGAGCTAACTTCTTCAAAATGAATCAATCTAAAAGTGTGAAGAAACTCAATGAGTTGGCTTATGAATACTTGTGGAGATATTATGACGAACGGCAACGGTTCTGATGAATTCTGTTCATATTAAACTATTTAGTATTAGCTGCATATTGGCGATATTTCACACATGTGTCGAGACATCGGATGGATTTAGTCTGATATAAGTTGTAACATATAATTGTCACTTCAGGTTGGTAATGAGGTTGTGTCATGAGTTCGATCATCCATGCGTAGGTTTAACTGACGAATCTTACTATTGTGATTTGTAGGAATTTTGTATAAATACTTAGTACGAGGGTTGCCTTTTATATTTCGGGATTAGAGAACAAAAACAAATATTGATCATCGAAAATCACTTTATTGTTTTTCAAAATATTCCCCATGAAGATCTATACACTTTTGCATGCGTTTGAACCAATTGTCGAAGCACTTTTGCCACTCTGATTGAGGTATCTCCAACACATGCATTCTGAATGCAGCAACCGCTTCTTCAGGTGTCGAAAAACGTTGTCCTCTCAGTTTGTTTTTTACGTACGGGAATAAAAAGAAGTCATTCGGTGCCAAGTCAGGACTATACGGCGGATGACCCATCAAATCGATGTTTTGGGTGCTCAAAAATGCAGTTGTCGCAGCCGATGTGTGAGAGCTCGCATTGTCGAGGTGAAGAGTGATCCGTCTTCGGCGGTTGGTTTTCCTGATTTCTTGGAAGACAACTGGCAAACAAATGGTTGTGTACCACTCAGAATTGACTGTTCTGCGTTGTTCTAGTGGTACGGTTGCGACATGTCCAGTTTTTCCGAAAAAACAGGCGACCATTTGCTTGGAAGTGCTTCGTGCGCGAACAACTTTTGTTGGATTTGGCTCATCTTGAAACACCCAGACAGTCGACTGCTGTTTACTTTCGGGCTCATACGCGTAAATCCACGATTCATCACCTGTCACGATGTCATAGACGTGTTTCGAAACACCGCGACCGTATTTTTTGAGCATTTCTTTCGACCAATTGACACGAGCCTTTTTTTGGGCGATTGACAAATTGTGTGGGACCCAACGCGAACAAATTTTTTTGACGGTCAAATGTTTATGCAATATTGAATGTATGCTGGTCCTGTGGGGGTATTTTACGTAGGGTGTACCGACGTACGGCACTGTTTCACTAAAATCCCACTGATAGCTCGATGAAACGGTGCACAACAGAAGAATAAAAATAAATAAAACACAGTAGTTGCAGTTCGTTACTTTATTAACTCTGCATATTATTAATAGCATCAATTTGCTCACAGGTATAGTTTATTGAACTAACGAATCACGGATCTTAATTAATCTTAGGTTGAGGATATTTAACTCGCGATTACAGATGCTGAGATTACTGTTTATATGTTGGTAAACTACATATATTCGCTTTAGCAACACCATATGCACATTGGCCAATTAAACAATCACGCACTCGAATTAAAGTAAACAGGGTCTTACACAAACTGCACACGTTTTGAAACTTGACTTTAACTAACTCCACTCACTCGGATCTAAGTTAGAAAACTCCAAGACGCCTCGGTATTTGTAATTTTCACTCCCAACGCGTGGTGCGTGTGCGCACTTCTGGTAAAGAAATCTGACTGGTTATTGGATGTCTCTTTACAGACATCCAACGAAAAAACCTAAAGGATTCGCCGCCAATGGCGAAGGTCCAAAACAAAAGAAAACAGTGAAAAACTCATGTAGCAGATCGAATCCGCTGTTACATGTTTGGGCAAGATAAACTGCCGCCATCCGCAAGGGATAGATTCTTTGATTGACGTGAGTCAATAAAACCCTTCCCGAAGGCAGGAATCTATTTTCGAAAAATGAATCAAACATTGGGTATGGCCGTTGTTAGATCATTTAAAATAAACAAATTTCGGTCGTATGATTCGATGCATGTTATCTTAGGGATATGTTAATCCCGTTGAAGGTACTGTCAGGCGAAAGTATCCGCTTGAGTGTTTACTTTGTGTAAACTAAAATTGGTGGCCATGACCGATGCTGGTGATCGTTCCAAGAAACGGCAACGGATCATACAATCGGTCATGCTGAGATCCAAGCAAATATGCGCGCCTGAAAGGCCAATGTTTAATTTGATCTTCTCTACTTTAGGAAAGATAGATCGTAGACATGCCGTTGGAAATCTGGCTTGCAGATGTGCAAGCAACCCGAAATAATGCTAGGTCAATGAATGGGTAGGAAGATAACACACGGAAAGATCAGCGTGTGTTGGTGGGTATGTGCCATCCATTGTTCGGTCGCGGAAGCTCGGTTGATGAATTGATGTCGTGGCAAGATGATAATCTTGCCATGAATTATGCTTTCAGGAATGACCGTGGGGAAGAGATTTGGAAAAGCCCCCAACAAAGGTAAGCTGCCTAATATATATTTATGTCGGTTATCCTTGGGGATAACCGAATTAATTCCAGCGAATTGGTTGGCGGTTAATGCCGTAGCAAGGTTGTATAATCTTGCTGAAGATTCGACTTCAAGGTAAGTCGCATTGCTGGAAATGGTGGGGATCGAGCGATGCATGGCTCTTCGGGCCCTGAAAAGCCCCACAGTCCCACTAACGCCTAAGGTTGTCTCAATCTCACGATAGGTCACATGACGATCTTCCAATATCAGTTCGCGCACAGCATCAATGGTTTTCGGAACAACAACTGATTTTGGACGACCGTCACGAAATTCATCTTGGAGTGAACTACGACCACGATTGAATTCACCATACCATCGATAAACACTGGTCCTTGATGGAGCTTCATCGCCAAAAATTGAATTAAGTTCATCCATGCACTGTTGCTGAGTTAATCCACGCCGAAAGTTGTAAAAAATAATCGCACGAAAATGTTGACGATTTAATTCCATTTTTGGGCCGAGATGAATCTTTTAAGTTACTGTAAACAACACAAATAGCGCTCGTATGTCAAAACGTTCTGAGTGCATATAACCTCAAAAATGTCCAACTTTACGACAGAGCTGTCAATTGCCGGATTGCAACACTAGGGTTGCCAAATCCCGAAACATAAGAGGCAACCCTCGTAGAAGGTTGGGTGTCAATGAAATATCACCCTATTACGCTGTCGGCCCTGTAAAGTGGTTCGGGGAAATCCCAGACCATCTTTGGATCCAGTCGAGAAAAAACTAGCATTTCAGGATGGCTCTCAAAACTATTGGCTTGTCTTTGCTGAGAAACGTAAAATAAATAAATATATATACAATTTATCCAAAGTAAACAGCTGAACATTCAGGTGCATGGGTTCGACTCACATTTATGCATGAATTTGTTTTTTTAATTTGAGTTTTTAGTGTTCATTTCTTATATTACCAGAGCGCAAAATTGTTTACTTCAAAGTCAATCAACATCAACAGTAGGAGCATTTTATTTGTCGTTAACAGGGAACGTTCTCGTAGCCGTCGTCTGCCTCTCATCTATCTCGTATTACAAGGTGTAGGTGTTGTGATTTTATGGATAGTTCGCGAAAATGCCAAATCCTAACGAATCAACAGGTGTTGTGGTCAGCATCGGTACAAAGATTAAACCCCAAGACCATTGGAAGTGAACAATAAAAATGTTGCTCTATCGTGAAGAAAAATGGTTGCAACAATATAGATTGTTTGAAACCGCGTCTCAATTAAAACAAAAAATAGTCTGAAATACACGTTGCTACGTTCATGTCTGTTTTAGGGTCTGATGCGGTAGACATTTACAATTCCTTCACGCTTACGTTAGAAAAAAGCAAGTGTTCAGAGATCGTAATGGCTAAAATCTCAGGGCATTTTGCCCCGAAAATAAGTATACCACATTTGAGAGACACGATTTAATAACACGACTCAAAACGAGGATGAACCTTTTGATAAGTCATTTACAAGAAAAAAAGTAAGGCTAAAAAAATGCGAGTTTGGTACATTGGTAGACGGCTTAATACGTGACTAAATTCTGGCCAGCATTCTTAGTGAGGCTGAGTTCTACTGCAGAAGATGTGGAACTACTCACTCACGAAAAAATGCAAGGCGTTCCATAAAATTTGCAACAAAGGTAAAAAAAGGGACACCTAGCTAGTCTGTAAAGCAAGGACAAAAAAAAAAAAAAACGTGACAGAAAAGTGCATGCAATTACCATCGACTTAACAACTGACAGCGAAGAGAATGATCACAATAGGTTATTAGTGCTATCAGTGGGTATAAACAAAGACAACAAAAATAATTATATGGAAGAGTAGAAGTCAAACTTGGCCCAACGCTAATAACCTTGCCCGTAAAAATAAAGGGGAAAAAGGGACCCAAACAGGACATCAAAGAGAAGAAAAACAACAGCGAAACCAAAAAAAAAAAAAAAAAAAGAAAAAACTAACATGGCGTAATCAACAACAGTGATGCAGAAAATCAAAGCACCACCACTAATTAATATCTTTAACGAAGATAGCAAAACAGTAGGTACGATCCTAAAACAGAAAATTGGTAGTGTTAAATTCACTATAAATCAAATAAATAAGAATAAATTATCATTAAAATATAAAAATACAACTGATTGTAGTAAAGTTAAATTTATTTTAAAGGAGACCAACTCCGAATACTTTACATACACAAGTAAAGAAAATAAGTATCAGACATTTTTAATAAAAGGGCTAAATACCAGTTTCAGGTCAGAGGAAGTTCTACAAGTAGTACGAACTCTGGTTTTTAAAGACATAACATTTTGAGAAAGCATTTGAGTATGCAACGGCGCTATCTATTAACCAAAAAAGAACCCTACCCATTATACATTTGTCACCGGAGAGTAAAACCGAAAGCCCCTGAGCTATAAGGCACATACGAGGGTGGGCTGAAAAGTTTCGACCTCAAAGTGAAGATAGCGACACTCGTCAATAAAAGTGAATATAGCTGTGCATCTTTTGACAGCTACACACCAAAATTTCAGCCGTTTTGGACGAGTAGTTTTTATTTGACAGTCGTTGGAGTGAGTCGATGTTTTTTCCTTTTTTTGGAGCCGATTCCCCCTTTGCAGTCCGCTGTTTTGACTGTATTTTTGATATGGGCGTATAATGGTGTATCCAAGTTTCATCGACGCCAAAACTCGAATTTATTGCGCCTAAACTGCACCAACAGAGCGGGTTGGGAATGTTCGAACACGTTTTTGGTCTAACGTGAACAAACGCGACACCCAACGCGCGATTTAATATGTGACAAACACATTCTTTGGACATTTTCATGGCCTCTGCTATCTGTCTCACTTTAATTCGGCGGTCGTCTAGCGCCATTTGGTGAACTTTAGCCATGTTGTCGTCAGTCGTTGCAGTTTTTGTGCGTCCCGAACGTTCATCGTCTCCCAAGCTCTCACGGCCACGTTTAAATTCAGCTGCCCACCATTTCACTGGTAAATGATGGTGCAGAGTCCCCGTACACAGAGTCCATCTCATTTTTGATTTGCGTAGGCGTATTGCCTTTCAAAAACAAAAATTTAATGACAGCTCGATACTCAATTTTGTCCATTTTCACAAAAACACTCACATCGACTCACTCAAACGACTGTCAAATAAAAACTGCGCGTCCAAAATGGCTGAAATTTTGATGAGTAACAGTCAAAAGATGCACAACTACAGTCACTAGCTTTTGTTGACGAGTGCTGCTATCTTCAAGTTGAGGCCGGAACAATTTCAGGCCACCCCTGTGTTTAATCATATTATACACTTGAAGAAATTCCGTAGAACTGATATCTTCCAATGTTGCCGATGTCAAAGTTTTGGACACGCTGCTTCGAACTGCAGCATGTCATACAGGTGCGTTAAGTGCCCAATACACATGAACCTGGTAAATGCCAAGTGCAGATAGAAGCCAAAAAAGAAGAGTTACGTTGACTACTCTGTCAAAAAAGTGGTCACCTGGCTTCATGGAAAGGGTGCGAAAAGTATAGAGCCATATCGGAGCAACTCAAAAGGCGTCAAAAATGTGCAGACAAGTGCTTCTATAGTGCTCCACGAAGCCCTACTATTTCCGTCCCACACACATATTTCAATTTATCAATATCCCCATACACATCCACCTACTATATCATCCATCCATATCCCCAAACTAACACTCAATCCAATGTTAGACAAATTGAACCAAATCGTTGAGTGATAAGTAGGGCCCCAAAGCCCAGCCGACCGGTGAAATACCACCCCATTAGGCTATAGGCTTCGTGAAACGGTTGGGAGAAATTCTTGAGCATCTTTCGGAGCTTGGCTGATGGATCCGGTCGAGAAAAAAAGAATAGTATCTCAAGGCGCTGACTCAGCGCTATAGGTTCGCCTTTTCTGGGAGAAGTAAAAAAAAAGGATTCAGATAGGGTTTCGAATCAAGGAGGCAAAGGCGACAAATAATTGGTATCGCTTCCGATACAGCATAGAATTCTTTTCACATTCGAGCTTCTGCAGAGGAAACATGAATGAATGGATGAATGAATTTTAGTCATACGCTCGCCTTTTCTGAGAGAAGTAAAATAAAAAAATAAATTAAAAAAAAATGTATTCAGGTCCCAGGAATTCCTAAAACCCAAACATCACAACGCATATATTCATATGCATTGTATGTCCAGTAATCACGTGATAACGAACTAAGTGTCCATTTGGTTCGTATACACACCATCAAAATTCCTAGAATCTTTATTTCCATGCATATGCATTGTAATCATACTGCACCTGGCGTATGTTAAAAAAATTAATTTCCCATCGTTTTCCCCAGTTTCTCACATACAAATCTCAATGAAAAGTTATATAAAGAGCGCCGGATTTTAGATTCGAAGATCAGTCTCGATTGGCGTCCGAGGGGCAAGGACGCAAATAAACTGAATTTATTATTATTATTATTTATTGGCCTGTAAGAACCCGGAAGTTCATGACCTCACCGACTCGGCTTCGCCATCGTTCCCTGTCCTGGGCACTCTCCTTCCACGCTTGTACCATTCGATCCGATCTCCTCAAGGTCAAACCTAACATTGTCCTCCCATCTCCGTCGCCGCCGTCCTACCGGTCTCTTTCCCGTTGGTCTACCGAACTAAATTTAACTAAATTTATATTAAACTAAATTAATGAATTTAAATTTTACTAAATGCTTGCATTTTTATTGGATTCGGCCGAATTTCAGCCTTCTTTTATCAACAATCGGTCGTCACTCTTCCCTCAGGTCTGAAGAAGCACGGTGGCGGCCGCAACGAGCCTTCTCAGGAGCGGTCTATCAAAGAGACCCTCGTCCTTTTAACGACAAGGAGATACGCTCCTTGAGAGCAAGGCTACTACACTTCCAAAAAAATGTGGAATATCGAAAGCTATGTTCGGGGACGTGTATCCTCCGCAAATATGCTGGCTGGCCGCAGTAGTACTGGACAGGGGATAGATACTATTAGACCCAGAGGGAGACCCGATGCAACAAACATCAGCACTACAAACGACACACTACAAGTACAGGTAAATAATCTTGCCAACACTGTAGCAGAACTGTCGGCGAAAGCCCTTCTGGGCCATCTTATGCCTTAAAGTGGTGCAGTACACAACTGCATCCCTCAAAATAATTGCTCTTAATGTAAATTTCATTATTGCGCTTTGCAGTAGATCACAAACCAGATGCGCTGTTGCTAAGACTAACAAAGTCAATCAACATCAACAGTAGAGGCATTTTATTTTTTGAGACAGTGTCGTTAACAGGGAACGTTCGCGTACCCAAGTTAGTAAGGCGCAGAAATTTCGTCTTCCTAGAGACTATTAAATAGAATTTATTCAAGACCAACGAATATCGATACCTCCCTTCCTTATTTTATCCTTTCATCTTCCTCTTGCGTTTGTATTAGACAAAGGGGTACTTCAAAATCTGGTGCACTGGTGTAAGAAAGTGAAGCAAAAAAGAAAACAACAGTTTGTCTGAATTCCCACCTAATATCCAACAATTTAAAGTACAATATTGACCACTGCAATTTGATAAGAGTACCATTAGTTCTTACGATCTATTTTTTAGTCGATTTGTGATGTTTTATCAACACCCTGTATCTTTTACACAAGAGTTTGACAAGTTGGTTCTGTCACTGATATATCACAAATGGTGTCCTAGTAAATTTATAAGCAAATAACATCCAAATTAAAGACAAATCCATGAACATTCTATCTACAGGTTTTATCTTCGATTAACTGTAGCAGTCTGATAAGAAATTAAGGACTAAAAGGCATCTAAATATCAAGCGATTAACCGCTGACTGACATTGACAATCAACAGGTGCTCACTAATGTCTTTTCCGCAAGTAATTAGTTTGCGATGAGTTATGACCTACTTCTTTAACTGGTTCACGTTAATGTGAGTAGAATCAAGCAAAACAAAACAACAACAAAAAACGGTATCTGATTTGGCAGGAAATGAGATGCTATCTTGATGATCGTCTTTTTTCACTTTTTGCTTGAAGGTATCTTGTGCTACATTACAAATTACCTTTCTTTCTGACAACTCTTCGAGTGTAAAAACCTGCAAATAAGAGGAGCTAAACGTTTTTTCGGAACACGGCCTCGTAAATAGTTCTCCAGTTCATTGACTTGAATGCGAATAAGAATGAATGAGGAATAGCTAAAACAAATTTAGTCTAATAAGAATTTAAATACCGTTTGGATTAATCAAACTTCGCTTTGTCTAATCTACCACTGCGACGACTAGTAATTACGGCTAATTACCTTGTAAATGGCAAACATCGCAGAGCGTTTCAAATTCACGACAAAACACCAAATTTTTATTTCCGTTCCCTTACCAAATGTAGAGTACGAAGAATGACAACAATAAGTCGGGCGCCCAAATTCAGAGCTTCATTAATTTATCAGGGAATTCTGTTGAATAGCTTTTTTATAAGGTTCTCGTATAAAAGGACAGATAGAAGACGGAGAAGATCAAGAAAGGAGACATCGGTGCCTGAAGATGGTAAGGATCGAAGGAACAAACAACCGCACAGAGCGTTTCACTATCGTGTATTTCGACTGAAGAACACTCACTTTGCTTGTCTGCCTGTCTAATATTGATTTTTAGGGTAATGAGCTAGGAATGACAGTGCATAATCCAGTGAAGAGGGAAAAGACCAAAATAAGATGCAGCGATTTACAATGGATACCTGCAGATCGTAGCAATAACGGAATACATGACAGCACAAAGGGTTCTTCAATTGTCGAACAATAACCTCTGTCTGTCTGTCACCGAATGTCGGTGCTAAAAACACAGGGCCCATGGTACAATTAAGTTATATGAGACTCTAGAGGAAGTATTTCATGGGATCTCATCATTCGAGACGCAAACAGTTGTCTGGTCACAGAAACAAACAAAATCGTGACAAGATGGGAGTGCTTTGAAAAACTGCTCAATACGCGCACCCATCGACCACAAATAAACGCACCAGACGTACATACAGCCGAGCCTCTTTCAACGAAGTTGTAGACGCAATAAATCGATTGAAAAACAACAAGCCTCCCAGAGGCGACTGCATACCGGCAGTGCTTATGAGGCATGGAGGAGAGGCAACCGCTCGAAAGATCTGTGGCGTCTATAACATATACAGACATAATACACAAACAAATAGTGAAGAACACCGAACGAAAATCAAATAAGAAAATGCATCAGAGCTGTATACCATAGGGATAACATAACAATTCCACATCAGTTGAATGTACTTGAGTTTAAAAATCGAATTCGAAACACGGCCAGTAGACTGATGTGTTACGCATTGGTTCAATTTTTGGTGATTCTAACTGTCATAGGGTCAGTTCGAATCACACGTTCTTCACTATCATCCCAAACGCTATAGATCCACCAACTGATCAGAACAATACGGGATAAGGAAGTCACTCCGGAAGAATGGAAAACCTCAATAGTCATCCTCATTTTCAAAAAAGGCGACAGATCTGACTGCGGAAATGACGGAGGAATAATCATTGCTCCCAACCACATACAAAATATTAACAAATGTCATACTGGCGAGAATCACACCGTACGCAGAAGAAATACTAGGAGACTACCAATGCGGATTCCGTAGGAACCGGCCAACAAGCGACCAAATGTTCACAATAGGGCAACTGCTGGAAAAGAAGTGGGAATAAGGAGAAGCGGTTCACCAACTGTTCGTTGACTTCAAAAAAGCCTACGACTCAGTCGCAAGGGAAAGACTCTACCATATTGTAGTTGAGCTGGGAATCCCGAAAAAATATGCCGTCCTCATTCAAATTTGCAAGGGTTGCAAGGAATCGAATAGGGGGATGGGAGCGAACATACAGGGCCAAGTCTCTGATTGCTTTCAACCCGGCGAAGGCCAGGACGATCCTTGTCGATGTTTCGACGAATAGTCGACAAAACTACAGTGCGTTTATATTTCTCTTGGATTTTCGTGGACTATTCGTCGAAACATCGTTGGGGGTTGAAGAGAACCAGTGTCGTACGTCGACATCTATACTCATACCCCCACACACCCCTGCATAGCGACTTTAGCACCTGCCAAGTAGTGAACCAATGCATGCAACGAGGTTGGTGCAAGGCTAATAACCTTGCCGGTAGACAGACTTGTTAAATAAGGCCAAGGCCGGATCCCGGTTGTAGTGCCGATGATGATGATGATGAGTTCAAACATATGCCATTCGGTCTAAAGGGAGCACCGGCTACGTTTCCAAAGACTCATGAACAATGTCCTAACCGGGTTACAAGGTATCGAATGCTTTGTTTATCTGGATGACATGATAATATCTGCGAAAAACCTAGAACACCATAATGCCAAACTCCGGAAAGTATTCGACCAAATGAGATACCACAAGATCACGCTGCAACCGGAGAAATGCAAGTTCCTACAAAAGGAAGTAGTATATCTGGGACATGTTTGTTCCGGAAGAGGGGCAATGCCAAATCCCGATACGATATGGACCGGATACACGACGACGACCACGGAAACGAAAATGGCTAAACAATTTAAGAATTTTCTCATGGAACGTCCACTCAACATACAGAGCTCGAGTTGCACAGCAGCTAACCGATGCCCTGTCCGAATATAAGGCTGACATAACAGCATAACAAGAAATAAGATGGATGGGGAGTGGTGTTATTCAAAAAAAAAAAAACGAGTATGACGTCTATTATAGCTGCTATGCAAAACACAATGTGCTCGGGGTAGGCATTCTAGTCAGCAAAAAACTGAAGGCTGTCATTATCGGCTTCAATGAAATAGACGAAAGGCTATGCACTCTTCGCGTGCGAGGCAAGTTTAAGAATATAAGCTTCATAAACGTTCAAGAACTTACAGAGGCGTCCCCTCACGACGAAAAAGAAGAATTCTACGAGAACAGCGAACAGGCCCTCAATGCCTGCCCCAGATACGATGTTAAAATTCGCTGATTCGAATGCCAAAATAGGTCAGGAGCCGGTTTTCAGGGACTACGCAGGTTGTCATAGTTTGCATGAGAACACTAATGACACTAAAAGCGGTCGGCGATAATTTAATTGAGCGAGGCTCAAATGCTGAGAACCGCGAAAGAACAGACACAGCGAGGAAGTCGACCGGGCGATGCATGACTCGAGCATGGAGCAATGTGAATTTGAATGCCAAAATAGGTCAGAAGTCGGTTTTCAGGCACTACACAGGTTCTCATAGTTTGCATGAGAACACTAATGAGAATGGACTACGAGGCATCGAACTGGCAGCATAAACAACTTGGTCGTTGCAAGTACCAGTATCTCCTGTTGAAGCCACTCGCAACCAAATTGACCACATGTTAATAGATCGCCGCCACTCCTCGAGTCTGATGGCGGTTCGAACGTACCGAGGTGCCAATGTCGTCTCGGATCACTATCTTGTTGATAGAGTTTTCCGAGCGCGAATTGCCTTACAGAGACGTATTGCATCCGCGGATCAGGTTCGGATCAACATGGCTGTCTTACGCAATAAGAACACCAGTAACACCTTTGGTCAGGCATTACGATGCGCTCTCGAAGAGCTCGATAGAGGGAGAGTAAGTCCTGGGACCAGAATGCCGGACGTAGAAGCCAACTCCATCTTAGGCAGTAGTCGTAGAGATCGGAGCGACTGATTTGATGATGAGTGCAAACTAGCGACTGAACGTAAGAATATTGCATACTAGACAATGCAGCAGTCTCATAGGACGCAGGTACGTGAGGAGAAATACAAAGAGCTCAGAAGATCTAAAAAAGGCTTCACAGACAAAAGAAAAGTGCCTGAAAAAAAACTTGTCTGTGAGATAGAGAAAAGTAGAGAGCGAGGCCACACCAGGCGCGGAAGTTCTACCAAATAATCCGCAGCATGGCGCGGAACACACCACGCTGCACTTACTGCAAGGATAAAGAGGATAGAGATCACCGATCTTGAAGGCATTCTGGAGCGATGGGAAGTGGGCTTCAATGAATTGCTAAATGGTCAGCTCACAGAAGAATTGGAGGTTCCACCAATGCAAGATTAAGACCAAATGCTGCCGCCACCAAGCATTGAGGAAACATTAAAAGCCATGACAGCTCAAAACAAATAAAGCCCCCGGAGGTGATATCATACGAGCTGACGAAACAAGGAGGGACAGCTTTACATCACGCAATTCATAAGGTCGTGGTGCGCATACGGGAGCAAGAGGAGATGCCGGAAGATTGGCGTCGCGGTATAATTTGCCCCATACATAAAAAAGGGAGATATCACACTGTGCAGCAACTATGGGGTATAACATTGCTGAGTACCGCCTATAAGATACTCTCCACTATCCTACAAGATCGGATAGCCTCATACGGTAAAGCCATCATTGGTCAATATCAGTGTGGCATCATCCCAGGCAAATCAGCGATTGATCAGATATTCACCCTTAGGCAGGCGATGGAAGAATGTCTGGAATTTAATATCCCCTTATATCATATATTCATAGACTTTAAGGCCGCCTACGACAGCATAGCCAGAGTAGAACTATAAAATGCCATGAGAGAGTTCGGCATTCCAAACAAATTGATACGACTTTGTAAATAGTGGGATTGCTGTCCAAACCAATAAACACCTTTAATGGACTCCGACAAGGGGACGGTCTGACCTGCCTCCTCTTCAACCTGGCATTGGAGAAAGCAATCCGTGACTCTGACGTTACAACTAAAGGGACTATTGTCACCAAGTCCAGCCAGATACTTGCCTACGCATATGACATCGACATCATCGGTAGAACCGAATCGGCTGTACAGGACTCCTTCACTCAGATCGGGCAGGCGACACAAAAACTTGGACTGCACATTAATGAGGGGAAAACTAAATACATGGTGGAAGCTTCTGTGAAGAGAAGACCTAACGTTGGTCTAACTATCAGGGTGCTGGAGCACGAATTTGAAGTTGTGCAGTCCTTTGTGGCAGGATGTATGGAAGGAGACAGCGCGGCAGACCTTGTCTGCGATGGAGAGATGGCGTAGACCAGGACGCCCAGAGGCTGGGAGTTCCAAACTGGATAAAATCGGCTCGAAATCGGGACCCGTGGAGAGATTTGTTAAATAAGGCCAAGACCGGATCCCGGTTGTAGTGCCGATGATGATGATGACATAGTATTCAAATCATCCACGCTAACTGGAACAAGAACAAACCCGAAAAGTATTTGGCGCAAAGCCATTGATGGAGGTAAGAAGTTTTTTAATTCCAAAAACCTCGAATTTGATTGACCAACTGAATTGAGTTGTAACGAGAACTACATACATCGCACGATCTCCTTCTTATATACATCATTTGAGCTCTTAAAAGTATACAATGAAACAAACAAGTTTCTCACGAATTTCAATATCAACTGATATTGCTGTCAATAGTATCTCACGGTTGTCCTCAACATCCGCAAACCCATAATTTCTTTTGCGACGTTGCTTACCTGTTATTGTCGTGAGAAATCATCTTGACGCCCGGGATACCAGTTTAGATATTAATATACGAATGTCCCCTTGGATGCCAATAACTGACGACATTTTTGTCCAAATGATATTGTAGCTAGTCTGACCTTCCAGAAGGTGGTCAAAAATACTGTTGACTGATTGAGGAGTGTTTTTGTTGAATGCATTTATTTGATTGGTTTCGTCAACCAAATTAATACGCTGACTATCAAATGAGTTGAACAAGTTTTAAGCGAATTTATTTCGATATTTCAATCGTTCATTTTGTCGATTAAGAACATCATAAGTTTGAAATTAGGAGATAAACAATTTTCAATATGGTGAGAACAAGGAACAAGGTTTCGTTCTCACAGTTTGCTGCCACCAGGAGGCATTTAATTTAAATTCAATTAATGAAGTGGTCACATCAACATCAATTAAGCGCATTTTTAGTTTAAATTGAATGGGGTGTTATTTAACGGACACCAAGTTAATGGATTTCTTGATTGGGATTTTTCTATAATACAGCGAGCTTGTAATGTTCTAGGTCGATGTTTTTTTAATAAGTTTTAAATGGATTTCAATTTTAAAATTAATATCTTACTGATCGAATACAAGGTCTTTAACATTATCAATTATAACTAATACAAGCCTACAAGGGTTGTATTAAACGGGATGAAGGAGATAAGACTTGTAGTCAACCGAACTGGAGAGAAGACGTTTGATAAATTAAAATAAAATAAAGAGGACGTCACTACAAGTTCTAGGCATGTTTAGGTTAATTTGAGACGAGTGGTATAAGGGGGCAGCAACAGAGGGTCTTCCTCTTGCCAGTCCTTGGAGGGCAAAACGGATAAAGTGAAGTTTCATGCTCTCGATTCTGCGATCATGTGATGAGAGCACCTGACCTGGCTAGCACATTCTAGCAGAGAGCAAACAAAGATAGTCTAGAGCGATCGGGGCATGTGAGGATTAGTGAATTCCTTAAAGGAGCATTTTACCAACCTGTTACACCTCGCTACACAACCCCCCTCAATTTGCAATCATCCTCAGCCCACAGGTAATATTCATATTGCATACAAAGCAATTCTCAAACAATTAACTGACGCCCTTCCCACAGGCAATTAATGTTAATACCGTATACATTGCGATATTCATTCCAATACTACATATGACACTTGCAGGCTTCGCCAAGCTACACACTTACTGTTGTCGTCGTTTTTTTGCATACGATGCAACCGAAGCATACCCATTGTCATACATTCTCGTTATCAAGGCCTCAGGCCCACTACATTCGTTTTGCTTCGTATTCGAAACTAGCATAATACCCGGCACTCGCACGGTTTCATGTTTTGAATACACTTGAATACACTGCTTCATGCCCGAAAACAAGTGTAATACAAGACGTTCGACACGGCCGGCATCTTTAAAAGCGGTTGGCGATAATTTAATTGAGCGAGGCTCAAATGCTGAGAACTGCGAAAGAACAGACACAGCGACGAAGTCGACCGGGCGATGCATGACTCGAGCATGGAGCAATGTGCATTTGAATGCCAAAATAGGTCAGGAGTCGGTTTTCAGGCACTACGCAGGTTCTCATAGTTTGCATGAGAACACTAATGAGAATGGACTACGGGGCATCGAACTGGCAGCATAAACAACTTGGTCGTTGCAAGTACGAGGTTCTCGCGTAAAGATATCCACAAAGCCACCTGGGTATCACCAGTTAGACACACTCGCAACCAAATTGACCACATGTTGATAGATCGCCGCCACTCCTCGAGCATGATGACGGTACGAACGTACCGAGGTGCCAACCTCGACTCGGATCACTATCTTGTTGGTATAGTTTTCCGACCGCGGATTGCCTTATGGAGACGTATTGCATCCGCGGATCAGGTTCGGATCAACATGGCTGTCTTACGCAATAAGAACACCAGTAACACCTTTGGTCAGGCATTACGATGCGCTCTCGAAGAGCTCGATAGAGGGAGAGTAAGTCCTGGGGCCAGAATGCCGGGCGTAGAAGAGAAATGGACACGCCTTAAGAATACTGTCATTAGTACTGCCAACTCCGTCTTAGGCAGTAGACGTAGAAATCGGAGCGACTGATTTGATGATGAGTACAAACTAGCGACTGAACGTAAGAATGGTGCATACCAGACAATGCAACAGTCTCATAGGACGCGGGTATGGAGGAGAAACACAAAGAGCTCAGAAGATCTGAAAAAAAACTCCACAGACAAAAGAAAACTGCCTGGGAAAAAAAAACTTGTCTGTGAAATAGAGAAAAGTAGAGAGCGAGGCCACACCAGGCGCGGAAGTTCTACCAAATAATCCGCAGTATGGCGCGGTACACCCCACGCTGCACTTAGTGCAAGGATAAAGAGGGTAATCTGATCACCGATCCTGAAGGCATTCTTGAGCGATGGGAAGTGCACTTCAATGAGTTGCGACAATGATACGCTCACAGAAGAATTGGAGGTTCCACCAATGCAAGAGCAAGACCAAATGCTGCCGCCACCAAGCATTGAGGAAACATTAAAAGCCATAAGACAGCTCAAATCAAATAAAGCCCCGGAGATGGTGGCATACCAGCTGAGCTGATCAAATACGGTGGAGCAGCGTTACATCACACAATTCATGAGATCGTGGTGCACGTATGGGAGCAAGAGGAGATGCCGGAAGATTGACGTCGTGGAATAACTTGTCCCATACATAAGAAGGGAGATATCACACTGTGCAGCAAGTATAGGGGTACAACATTGCTGAGTACCGCCTATAAGATACTCTCCTCTATCCTACAAGACCGGATAGCCCAATATGCTAAAGTCATCATTGGTCAATATCAATGTGGTTTCATCCCAGGCAAATCAGCGGTTGATCAGATCTTCACCCTTAGGCAGGCGATGGAAAAATGTCTGGAATTTAAGATTCCATTATATCATCCATTTATAGACTTTAAGGCCGCCTATGACAGCATAGCCAGAGTAGAACTATATAATGACATGAGAGAGTTCGGCATTCCAAACAAGTTAATTCGACTTTGTAGGTTGACCATGGCCAACGTAACTAGTCAAGTCAAAATAGCGAGACTGCTGTCCAAAGCAATAAATATCTTTAATGGGCTCCGACAAGGGGACGGTCTGATCTGCCTCCTCTTCGACCTGGCGTTGGAGAAAGTAATCCGCGACTTTAACGTTACAACTAGGGGGACTATTGTCACCAAGTCCAGCCAGATACTTGCCTATGCAGATGACATCCGGAACATCGGAGATCCGATTCGGCTGTACAGGACCCCTTTACCCAGATCGAACAGGCGGCAGAAAAACGGAGTTATTATTATTATTTATTGGTCTGTAGGAACTCGGAAGTTCATGACCTCACCGACTCGACTCCGCTATCGTCCCGTGCACTCTCCTTCCACGCTTGACCATTCGATCCGACCTCCTCAAGGTCAAACCTAACATTGTCCTCCTTTCTCCGTCGCGGGCGTCCGGCCCGTACCTCTTTCCCGTTGGTGTACCGTCAAGAATTCTACACACGGTCCTATCGTTGCTCATTCGCGCCACGTGCCCGACCCATCTTAAACTTCGCGACTTGATTACTCTCACTATTGTAGGTTTGTGATATAGCACAAAAACTGAGACTGCACATTATTGTGAGAAAAACAAAGTGCACGATGGCAACTTCTGAGAAGAGACTGTAGGAAGTATCTTAGTTATGCGCCGACATTGGCACGGGTCGACTAAGATTTCCTGACATGTTCACTTTACGACGCACTCAGGTTACTTACAGAAACACTCAGATGCCCAACTGGTTACTGCCACTGTTCCAGCAAAGAAAATAAAACTCCGGGAAATGGTTTATGATATATGGTGAATTTGATTGATATTAGTTCTTATATTTCACAGCGTGAAATATAAACTATACAAGTGATTTTGGTTGTTTTAAGTTTTAACTCCACAAGTGATTTGACTGTTTTACGTTGTAACTGCACAAGTGATTTTGAATGTTTTAAATTGTAACTACACGTTTCAATTAGCGGTAATACAGTGAACCCGGTCGATTACGTGCACTCGATAACCTCGGACAACTCTCTGTTATTAACTTCACTCGACTCCTTCGTAAATTATTGGACACTCCGTCCGTTTAGAAACACTCACATCGACTAAACTACTTTTGCGCGCGGATCACCATCTTTGCTCGTGATGCGAACTCATGGGTGGTCGAACCGTGGGAAAGAGAATTCGTTAAACCATCTTTGGAATGAGTATCTGCAGCTGTCCAAATGCCGCGCTGGGGATTAGGATGCATTTTGTTGTTGTGTTTACAACCATGTTAATTGCGTATTGCATTCATAGGGAGTCATGGGTCGAATTCCAGTGTGTGTATTTACTCTGGCCATGAATTCGGCTCTTAGCAGCTAGGCGCGAGTTGCGCTGGTGCTTTGAAGATTGCATAAAAGCCGCCGTGCGTACTGATGCAACTTGAAAATCTGTTCCGCACGTGTGGGACAGTAAATGCAGGCAGACAGGGGTTCTGCTGCGTGTTTCCATAATCCGCTTGGGTTATCCAATATGGCAACCAAGATGTTTTCTCTTTAGAAAAATGCTGGGATGTATGCGGGACTAGCGTACCGAATTTCTTCCAGGAAAATTGTTATAACGCGTTAATTGCGTGAATGTCCTTGATGGGCAGATGCTTGATGTTGGATGCGATTTGCAAAATCGAAAGATAATGCAATCGGTGGGAGAATGCTTGGGAAAGTTATTGCGCTTGCATAAGCAAAAATGATGAAATTAGTGGAGCTTTAGGACAGGAAGATTTGGAGGTAGGTTGAAAAGGTAGCAGTGGCGTTCGTAGAAACGCCACAAGACGACCTAATGTTGGTCAAACTACCAGAGTAGCGGAGCACGAATTTGAAGTAGTGCAATCCTTTAACTACCTTGGGTCTATAGTATCAGCCGATAACAATCATCATTATGGTCGGCACTACAACCGGGATCCGGAGTTGGCCTTATTTAACAAGTCTGAGGCTTGTTAAATTTTCCATAATAATTTGTTTTTCCGGGCAAGGTTATTAGCGCCAAAGCCGATAACAATATGGAAGAAGAAATACGCGGACGGCTGATCAAGTCCAACAAAGCCTACTATGGTCTATCAATGCTCTTGAAATCCCGAAATTTATCCAGAACATCCAACCTACTGATGTACAATACCATGATCTTACCAGTACTCATGTATGGATCCGAGACCTGGGTGATCAGTAAAAGGCACTCTGAACTCTTAGCCGCATTCGAGAGAAAGGTCTTAAGGAGAACTGTTGGCTCTCTATGTGAGGGAGCACGATTCCATGAGTTGTACGCGATCTACCTTGAAGCTAACGTTGTAAGAAAAATTAAGTTCGGTAGACTCCGGTGGGCGGGACACCTAGCTCGAATTAGTGAAGAGGTACCTGCCTGGAAAGTCCTTTGTGGCGGGATGTATGAAAGGCGACAGTGTGGCAGACCTTGTCTGCGATGGAGATATTGCGTGGACCAGGACGTCCGGAGCCAGATAGTGTCAAACTGGATGACAGCGGCTCGAAATCGGAGACACTTGTTAAATGAGGCTAGAGTTCAAAAAAATACAAATAGGAAAAATGTTCAGCGATCATCGCAGCCCAAACAAATAAAAGTTTATCGGTTAATCCGCTTGTTTCATAACACTTATTTTTACTACTCCTGTTTCAATATCCGTCTCATATGTGATACTAATGTTTTGAGTGGTCTCGAATCTGTTGCATTCTGTCACACATGTTCCACATTTTTGATTTGGCCTTCGCTGCGTTCCGACAACGCTAGTTGGTACGCAGTTAGCAAACTGCTAAAATAAAGGCTGCTATCACGTAATACAAGGGATGTGGGAGCGAACATACAGGGCAAAGTCTCTGCTTTCAACCCGGTGAAAGCCAAAACGATCCTTGTCTAATCCTAAAAAGATTAGATAGGACATCCACTAAAAAACATGGTGTTTTCCTAAATATATTATTTGATATACCATCAGGTCCACATCAATTTGAATTAGGTAGAGTACCAATGACTTTCAAAATTTCAGAAGGAGTAAATGGCTGGAAAGGGGGATGGAAGCGAACATACAGGGCAAAGTGACTGATTGCTTTCAACCCGGCCACGGGCAGGACGATCCTCGTTCCTGTTCAATCTAAGTTCTCATGCAGTCGCCACGTGACACCCCTGGATAGCTACTTTGGCACCCGCAAAGTAGTGAACCAATGCATGCAGCGACATCCTGAGAAAGGTTGGCGCAAGGCTAATTATCTTGTCCGGAAAAACGAATTATTATGGAAAATTTAACAAGTCTCGGATAAGGACCGGATACCAGTAGAGAGACTTGCTAAATAAGGCCAAGAGCGGATCCCGGTAGTAGTGCCGATGATGATGATGATGATATTCAACAAACGAACTTCGTTAGCGCGTAATTTTGAAAATTTAACGGTTGTTTAAATTTGTTTTTCCTGTTTCCAAGTTTGTGACACAGTACTAAAAAAATACACCATTGTGAAGACTTACAAAATATTCTATGGAACACCTGAATATATTTATGTCAACACACTATGAATACAGACCATAACTTCGTAGTTTTAAGCTTGTTGTCAACTAATAAACAATGATTATGATTGTGTATAATGATGAACTCATCAAGTTCATAAAATCACGACCCAACAAAAAATCGACCGGTATAGATGGAATACCACACCTTCTATTTAAAAGACTTCTCCCGCCAAATCTACTTCCCATTCTAGTCCTTCTTAACCATATCATAAATGCTTCACATTTCCCAGAGAACTGGAAAATTGCGGTAGTAATTCCCGTTAAAAAGCCCGGCAGTTACAATAACACCTCCAACTATCGTCCGATATCTTTATTGAACACACTATGCAAAATATTGGAATGTAAGATCTACCAAAACCTTCTCTCGTTTGCCAGTGACAACGCTCTTATCCCTAATTCTCAGTTTGGCTTTCGTGAGCGACACTCTAGTTGCCATGCGCTACTAAAACTTACACACGATGTCACAACTGGTCTAGAAAACCAAAGCCCTACCGTATGCATATCTCTCGATATCTCCAAAGAATTTGATTGTGTCTGGATCTCAAGACTTCTTTATAAGCTGCACTGCTTATTTGGTCTGAATTCCAATATCACAAAGCTCCTAGCATCTTATCTTTCTGGGAGGAAATTTATGGTCAGAACAAATTCTTCCCTCTCACAAACTCACAACATAACCACAGGAGTTCCCCAGGGATCCATTCTTGGACCACTTTTATATCTTCTATACACATCCGATATCCCCCAACCTCCACCTAGTGTTGTAATGCTAAATTATGCTGACGATACTTTAATCTACTCTAGCAGTAGATTTGTCAAAGCGGCAAGAAACCGCATTAACAACTTCCTCCCGCTCATCTCAGCATACTTTAACAAATGGAAAATTCGCCTCAACCCAACCAAAACCCAGCTAACAGTGTTTAAGGGCAAAAACGCTCACTGCACAAACAACACTAAACGTTGCCACAACAAAATTAAACTAAATCTTAATAACACCCTCATAAAACCTTCCAAAACCCTAAAATATTTGGGAGTAACCCTTTCCAGCCACTGGTCATTCTCAACCCACATCAAAAATTCTCTTCAAAAAGCCTTAATACAGCTTAACCTGTGCAGACGAGTGTTATGGAAGCCTAAAGGCCTCTCTCTTAAGGTCAAACAGCTCATCTACAAACAGATAATCAGACCTACTCTTACATACGCCTGCCCATTATGGTACCACATCTCACCCTCCCAAATGGAGAAATTACGAGTGTTTGAACGAAAATGTTTCCGGTTTATCACTGGCTTACACCGCAAAACCAACTCATGTAGATACCATTGTAACAACGACCTTTACAACACCGCAGGCATCGAACGACTGGATAGACGGATCCTATAACTGTCGATAAATTTCATAGAAAACCTTCCTAACAATCCCAACCCGATAATAACGGACCTACCATCACCCTCCTCCATAACGGGAGCTCACTACCGTAATTGTCTCCAAATCGGGACCCTCTTCGCCGCAGGCAGACTGGTTAACGATCTAAACGAGATCTTGTACCACAACACCGAACTGGCACCCAATCATTTCAAATACAGCAACATCCAACCATTCTCCAAGATCCTTACCTTTAACACAGAACCGAATGGCTCTCCCCTCCTTCAAGAACATACCTGATCCTATCCCTTACTATCCTCAATCCCAACGAAAAATCCCACATCCATAACTAAAAATTGTAAATATTATTTTTAAGTCAAATTCGAATTGTCACTATCATTACAATATCAAATATTGTAAATTGTATATAAGATTAGATTAAGTTAGATTAAGTTATGTTAAGTAATTTAAAGTAGGCTAAGTTAAAATAAACAGAGTTCCTGGTTTTTTCTGACCTTTTCCAGGAAAAACAAAATTACCAATATATATAATTCCAAGTAAATCTTAAGCACATTAAAAAGAATTGTTTGAAAAATGTTAACAAATAGCATGTAAACACTTATTATGTAACCAATCTATTATAAGTTAGCTGTATTACTTATTGTAACTATTAATTTTTGGTCAAATAAATGCAGTATATTAATAAAAAAAAAAAAAAAAAAAAAAAAAAAAAAAAAAAATAAATAAATAAATAAAAATGTGTATAATGAGAAAACTTAAAAAAAGATATAGATAAATCTTGCTTCGCAGTAACACAAATATGTGAATTGATTTACGATTTTCTGTATTCGACAATTGCTCAAATGGATAAATCTACTTCTAGAAATAACTTTAAGTGAATAAACTTATCAAATAAGTGATAAATTCTACCCTCATAGTACATCGATTCACTGGTTGCTAATCAAAGCTATGCCCCTCTCTCAGATTTCAAACTCATCAAGGTTACGAGAAATCAGAAATATGGCGTTTTAGACATGTCTGCTTTATCTGCATATTTACCCAATTTCAGTTTCCCTAAAAGTAATAAAATATCCAAAAATATGAATATATTTTTACAGTTTGTCCTAAAAACATTATTTCTTAAACTATTCGCCCGTCCAATATTCGATGATAATAGAAAGCTTATTCCTAATGCAGAACCAATAATAACCGCTCTTGTCAAAAGATGTTACCAAACCGCCGTGGGGGAGACAAAAGAAAGCCTCTGCAGTGCGCCTACAATACCGAAAATGTCCTACTTTAACTCGCATACACAAAAAAGGAGAAAAAAAAGTGATATAAATTAAGACCAAAATAAAGGAAAAAAACGTCAGATCTCGTAACGTATTGCGCCAGCAACCAGAACGCAACCAAAAATATTCGTTTCATTTCAAGCAATAAAACTGTTGCTAAGACGTGTATATCGCTGAATTAAACAAAAATGTAAGGCGTAACGTGTTGCGTGATTTATTTAAATTTTGTCAACCCCTGCGAGTTGCACAAAACTACATCAAACTGGTGCGCTTTAATCGTCACATTGGTCGGACATTGCCCCACCAACTTCCACTTATTTTAATTTCAAAATCAAATGTTCTCCCTATCTAGAGAATGAATATTTGCTGGGGCCACACTTTGGAGAGATTATGAAAATTGGAATGCTTTGAAATGCTCTTTCTTATCTGTGGAAAAGAACTTCAAAGTATTGGATGCGATATTAGGTTACAAGCCTAGATATGAGAAGATGTTTTCTCCTTCTAGCTTTGAGAAATTTAACATGCAAATTGCGAATTAAAAAGAATTTATGAATAAACCAGTGAAGTTGAAAAGGTCTGGCAAATGAGTATTAAAGAAAGTTTTTCCAATCAAGCCGATTTACCTTGACTGCATTAGAAAACAAATTTATTGTGAACGACTAAGTTTGGAATAAATTATTTGCAAACTATTTGATTAGCTAAAACTGGTAGGCTAACTGTTATTTCTCATCCGATTATTTGAATGTATCTTATTGGAGGCGTATATGCTTTTCTAATTCAATTACTTGTAAATTTAGTCGAAATTTATTCTAAGTTCGTTCAGACTTGTGGTTTTATTATACAAATTCGAAAAAAACAAACTGGTATGAATATATAAAACTGTAAAAATATATCTTTTAAAATAAATCACTCTAGTATTTGCAAAATTTCCGCTATCTCCTACCTGGCAAAAAACTAGTGTCGAATTGCGTCACTACGTTTATCTATGGCAACCGTTGAAATTGGAATTGTCATGTTCACTAGTCTCCAAATTGCTTTCCAAATTACCACACGGAACTATAAAAACAACAGTCAATTAAGGATCCACTGTCACCACCATATCTTAGACTGTAGTGTGACAGTTTTACAATAATGAAAAGATACATTTTAAAGATATTTTTCTTCAATAACATTGCAACTACTAAAATTAAGTTCAGGTTTCATACGTAAATTGTCACAATTACGGGAATAATTAAATAGTATACAGCGTTTGGGGAAGTAGCAAACGATGCAAAAGCACGCTTAAAAAATTAAACAAAGGCTCTACAGGTGGATTATCATTGTAGCATTTTGCGATTATAGCGAAGGTGATTCGAACCCGCGTTGTGAAAACATTAGAACCAAAGCACTGACGCACCAGATCATGACCGCGTATATGCGACAATGTCTCAACTCGCTACACAGGCTGTGATTGCTACGTCAATGCTCTGGTACACAACGCTGATGATTTATTCAATTTTTTTTTTTTTTGGTACTTTGTTTTCCACTATGTGTGTAATCTGTTGGAATCACCACAAGACAATTTACTACAAAATCTCCATAGTAGCAAGGGTGAGGAGATATTAGAGCGCCGAATAGAAAGAGTGGGAATGGAATGAAGGTAGATAAAGAGAAAGGGGAAAAAACAGGCAGGTATTTAGAAAAAAAAAACAGGATTTGGGGGAAAGATAGTGGAGTAGTGGGGGAACTGGGGGGGGGAAACGAGTGTAAAAATGATGAGGTGAGAGAGAGGCATAACGAAAATGGGGGATAAGAGGTGAAATAAAATGCCGATTTCTTACTTAACCAACCGGAAACTTCTGTATAATCGATTTGCGACCTGGGTATCTGATGTGCCAAGGATCTTAATTTCCTTCCGTTTTATGAAACGCCAATCGATAGAATTCTCTAGCCCCTGGTACAATCGATTCGCGACCTGGGTATCTGATGTGCCAAGGAGCTTAAAAGGGATATCCTGGTGTAGCGGCTTCACAGCATCGATTTTGTTTTTCGTCTTAATCAATAGTATACCACTTGTAGAATATTTTCTCAAAGCCCCAAGTATGAATTTGTATTTTAGCGGGTCAAAATGAGCTCGAAAGGTACGCATGTCCGAGCGCACTGTACAGTAAAATTCGAGGGGGAGCCGCTTTAAGTGCATTTTTCTCAAAACCATTTTGGGCTCGTCGATAGTATAGTGGTTAGTATACCCGCCTGTCACCCGGGAGACCGGGGTTCGATTCCCCGTCGGGGAGCCTCTGGCGCAAGACTAATGACCTTGCCCAGAAAAAATAAATCATTATGGAAAATTTAACAAGCCTTAGGACTTGCTAAATAAGGCCAAGACCGGTCCCCGGTTGTAGTGCCGATGATGATGATTGGATTTGGTAAGGGCAGAGATTTTAGGGTTAGGGTTAGGGTTAGGAGAGTTGTGGCAGGCGGTTCCAAGCCACAAGATCATGCGACCGATTGATGAAGGTCACATTCGGTTGTCAGTATCGCGAAGTAATACGGCTGGCATTTGAGCTATCCAATGGTTTGCATTTGATGGTGGTGAAGAGATCCAGCTAGCATGTTGCTTGCTACAGGTTTCCTATGGGTTTGTTGGGTGAGATGTTACGTGCGTCCGCCACCCCATCAATTAATCATTTTGTAATTTTAACATAATTTGTTTTAAGGTAGTATGATGGTAAGGTGGTGGAGGAGTTGCACGATCCAGAAGTGAGTTTTCGAACACGCCCCGATTCGGGTGTGGATCGTGCAGTTCTTCGAGTTCGAATTCGGTTTTCGAAGTGGACGTGAATGGAGAGCGAGAGAGACAAAGGGTCAATGCTTGTTGAATACGGTTTTGAATTCCGTTGTTGTCGGTTTTTTTTGAGAATGATCAGAGAACGTTTTTTTGGGTTAACGGCAGAAGCAGGAAAGAAAAAAGAAATTCTTTGTCCCGTGTTAATTTTTGGTTTTGTCAAAAAACAAAAAATAAATGTAAAAGAAAAGGATATTAAAGACGGAAAAAAGTAAAAAGTAATTTTTTTCATCGAAGAGCAAATGCAGAAAGGCAAACGTTGACGTTAAAGTGATTTCCGTTTTTTTTACTGTGAATTTGTGTGGCCTCTATCGTTGCTTTTCGGGTGTAATAAGCACAAATGCAATTAACAGCGGTTGTTCAACAAACTAAAAGTAACTAATCAGTGCTGAATGGGTAGAACATCCAGAGGAGCCGACACTGGATAATTTACGAACTACTTATTGCTGGAATCAGGCCAGGAATCATCAATTCAAGTGGTGATTATTGATTCTACATCAGGGTTCTTCCTTTTCCAAATTGAACTGGCGCCAAACGGAATACCGGCAGACAGGGACACCACAGACAGGATTGTGTCTGGGTACTTAACTGGGAGCGAGAACGCGACAAGGCACGGGAACGATGGCCCAACCACTGTATAATCCAAGAAATTGATGATCGAGAAATGAGAGGGCTGCTGCACTGACCTGAGCCGGGCACAACAAGATACATGAGCTAGTCACCACGAGGGAGGAATCAGGTAACCACTGTAACTTTATGTTAAATATCAAAATTTTTGTGGTTGTATACACTACAGAGATGCAGACTACGAGAACACATTACACCCACACTATGTTTCAAATGTTGGCAATATGGTCATGTGGCGAAATCCTGTAAATCCGAAGAAGATCGTTCGGAAAACTGTTTGAAATGCGAAGAAAAAGGCCACAAACCACTGGGTTGTAAAGCACAACCCAAATGCATGTTCTGCGTATCAGGATGCGAAGGCAGTAACCACCACTCAACAGGGAGTTACAAATGCCGAGCATTTAAAAACGCGATGTCCAATCTCCTCAATAAAAATGGACAGATTTAAGTGCATTCAAATTAACTTAAACTATTGTTGATCTGCGCAAGATCTCCTTTCCCAAACGGGTAGGAAATATGCTGCAGACGTCGTACTCATCAATGAGCACTACAGGATGCCTGGCACTGGTACAATTACATAGGAAGAAGACAGCAGCGGAACAGCGGCCATCTGGACAACTGGAAATTTCTTCATAGAATACAGAAGTGACCAGTGGCAGGAAGGAATTGCCTATGCTAAGATGTTACGCTCCACAGAACATTTCAAATGCTCTTTGGACAGAGAACAACAAGAAGCTAGAGATAAGAGCCCTCCTATAGTTGCTGGAGATTGCAACGCTTGGGCAGTAGAATGGGGAAGCACAAGGACCAACAGTAGAGGCCAGGCACTACTCGAAGCCTTCGCAGTCCTAGATCTGGTGTTATTTAATGATGGTGCTGATGACACCTTCATAATCGAGAGAGGCCGGTCCAAAATCGACATCACATTTGCCAGCTCCATGTTGGAGTGGCGAATTTTGGACACCTACACCCGTAGTGACCACCAAGCCGTGATGTACGAAATATTACCGCACAGGGGATTCATCACTGGCTGAAGAAAGCCCAGAAAAATTGGTGGAAAGGGAAGGACCTCGATGCGGATCTGCTCGATTATATAGTGGAAGACCAATACAAACAGTTTGACGCAGAGGCCGATGCGAACAGGCAGGCCGGAAAAGTCATGAAGTGGCCAACTACCGCAAGTGATGCTTCCATGCGACGGCAAAGACAACCAGCAGGGACAATCAGACCAGTGTATTGGTGGAACTCAGATATCGCCCATGTGCGATCGGAGTGCAACAGGTTACGACGCTTGCAACAAAGAGCAAGAAACCGTAACACCTACCCATAGTTGCATGCGGAATTCGTCAACAAACGAAAGGAGTTGAGGAATGTGATCCGCACGAGTACATATGACGCCTTCTGTTCCCTAAGGGATGAATTAAATGAAAACCCATTGAGCAGCGCCTACAGGATAATAATGAAAAGACTGTGGGGAGGAAGTATTGTGCCAACACGGACACTCGGTTCACTTCCATCCCCATCGTCTGTCACTATAATTTCCAAAAACTGTTCCGTCGAAAATTGCTCTCCAAAAGACATCGGTTCACCAGGAAAACAAACAAATAAATCTCCACAACATAAGTCATTCAACAGGAGGAAGGAAGTAAAACACAGTTTGGGTCTATTGAATCGAATGTTCTTTTATTGATTTTACTTAAGGATTACACGGTTGGATGTCAATTTATTTAATTATTAAAAGAAAAGTTCGCTTGCACTTAATTTAATTCGGAACACTTTAGTCTTCGCTACCGCTTTAAATGTGAGACGAGCTATCAAGTCAACCAGCACTTCACAAACGACCCGTTCCGGCGGAGAGCGGGAGTGAACCGACCGTCGCGAACGGTGGTTGTAATAGGACTCACCGAGGATGGAACTCTGACATGAATTCCATCCTAGGTTAGGGCTAAGAAACAAGGGAAGAGAGAGAAACACTTTTTCTTAAGGGTGCGGCCGCTGTAGGAAATGCACTCTTTCAGTGCAATGGTGTGTTCATGGTTCTTTCATGGATGAGAACGAACCTAGAACAAAGAAAGGGCATAGGATACGATTTCGGTAAAGCAAATAAAACCGAAATCGTCGGATGCTAATGGGATCTTTGTTAGAACATGTGCGTCGCGGCTAAACAAAGAGACGGCGATACGATGTGGAACTGTGCTAATTGGTTTTAGCTAGGTTACTGGGAAATGATGTTTGTGGCATCGCTAGTAAGGGTAGGTAATGAATTATTTGCGTATCGCCAGAATGCCTGATGAAGGACAGCGGTCTTTTGTTTACTCGTGGTGTGAGATAGGGAAATAGGCTTCACCGTCGATTGCGCTAATTGAATGCAGCTGCTGGTATATTTTTGCTGGGAGAAAAAGGTCGCCGGCCAATGTGTACGTTAAGATATATTAAACACACACATGGCGAAGCTGAAAAATATACAGCGCAATGTTTATGGCCCCCGGTGAAGGTTACATTATATGTAATTCAAATCCTTTTGTTTACAGGAATTCGTCTAGGGAGATTTGCTTGACACCGAAGGTGCCGAATTAGTTTGAGATTCCTGATAAGGTAAGAAAGAAATCTTACAGGAATTGCATGCGAAGAGATGCACGAAAGGTAAGTTTTCTTTTCCAGGGACTTTTAGGTTATATAAATTTGATTGTTTTAATGCGTGGAGTATTTAAGATGCTAATGCGATTGCATTAGCGAAAGCTTACGCAGACTGGGTAACAGTTATTGGGGTTTTTTCAGGAAGGCGAACCGTGGGGTTTTGCGGAACCGCCACAAGACTACACAACATCAGTAGTCAAATGAAAAAAGTAAAAGTGGCATGGCCAGAACCGTTGCTGTCCTCTTCCCGCACTGTGATGAGGTGTTGAGAGCGCAAGAGGAATGGAACATCACTCCAAGAGAAATACCTCCCGTGATCATCGAAGAGGTGCTCTTGGTTGCAAGGGTTGTTAAAAAAACAAGACCCCGGGGCTGAATGGTATTCCTAACGCTGTAGTGAAGACTGCTTTAACAAAAAAGCCGGAAGTCTTCAGCAGTGTCTTCACAACCTGCCTTCAAACACAGCAATTTCCTAAACGATGAAAAAACAGCGACTTGTGCTTATACCAAAAGGAGTCAAGAACCCAGAAGCGCCGTCGTCCTACCGCCAGTTGTGCATGCTGAACACAACAGGAAAACAGCTTGAGCGAATAATTGCCACTCGCCTGGAACAATTCACTGAGGCGACATCGGGGCTCTCTGAATGGTAGTATGGGTTCCGGAAAAGTAGGTCAACCGGTAAGGCACTATCTGTGGTGTGCGACATCGCTCGCAATGGGACAGCTGGAGCACGATGGCTGGCAGGTAGAAAAAAATATTGCGCCGTGGTGACACTAAATGTTAAAAATGCATTTAACTCGGTGAATTGGAATCGGATTCTAGAAGCGTTGGGTGATCTACAAGTCTCACCCTACTTCGTGCGTATACTAGCAAACTATCTCTCGGATAGAACGTTGCTCTATGACACATATGAGGGATCACAGGAACATAAAATAACAGCGGGTGTACCTCATTCATCTGTATTAGGTCCGCTGTTATGGAATATCATGTATGATGGTGTGCTTAGGTTCAATGTACCGGAAGGAGTTAGAATCATTGGGTACGCAGAGGATTTGGCGATAGTGGCCGTAGCTAAACATCTAGATAACCTGGAAAATATTTGTTCCCAAGCAATCCAGAGCATTAAATGCTGGCTAGATATGGCCGGATTGAAACTAGCTGGACATAAGACGGAAGCAGTTTAAATAAGTAGCCGCAAGAAAGTTGAACACCTTGATTTAGTAATAGAAGGACAAATAATCAGATCCAGTCCATATATTAAATATATTGGTGTTATACTCGACAACAGGTTGACCCCCCAAGAACAATTGAGGAAAACGAGTGAAAAACGGCAAGAGTTTGCAAAGTTTTGGCTACTCAATGTTGGTGGACCCCGGCTTCACATAAGGAAACTGATAACCAGTGTCAACACCTCCATTATAATTTATGCAGTTCGCATATGGGCAGGAGCCGCACAGTATAAGTCGTACATGAGGGGAGTGAACTCAGCACATTGGCTGGCATCATTAAGAAAATGCTGCGCATTCCGAACGGTACCCGAAGATGCCATAAATGTTTTGGCCGAGAGGACAGCATTTGACATTGCAGCTAAAGAAAACGCTGCATTGCATAAGGTCTCCCAAGAGAATCGTCGGAGAATGCGGGCACAATTAGAGCTCTCAAGCATAAGAGAATGACAACTAAGGTGGGATTCTTCCACCAAAGGAAGATGGACCCACACCATGATACCTGATGTAGAAACATGGTTGAAAAGAAAACATGGCGAGCTGAATTACCACTTGACTCAGCTAATATCAGGACATGGATGCTTTCGGCAATACTTGAGGAGAAATACAAAGTGCCTATGAAAAAAACTGGTCTGTAAAATAGAGAAAAGTAGAGAGCGAGGTCCGCACCAGGCGCGGAAGTCCCACCAAATAATCCGCAGCATGGCGCGGTACACACCATACTGCACTTACTACAAGGATAAAGAGGGTAATCTGATTCCCGATCCTGAAGGCATTCTGTAGCGATACGAAGTGCACTTCAATGAATTGTTAAATGGTCAGCAGACAGAAGAATTGGAGGCTCCACCAATGCAAAATCAAGACCAAATGCTGCCGTCACCAAGCATTAGGGAAACATTAAAAGCCATTAGAAAGCTCAAATCAAATAAACCCCCGGAGGTGATGGCATACCAGCATCAAACAAGGAGGGACAGCGTTACATCACGCAATTCATGAGATCGTGGTGCACGTCCGGGAGCAAGAGGAGATGCCGGAAGATTGGCGTCGCAGAATAATTTGCCCCATATATAAAAAGGGAGATATCACAGTGTGCAGCAACTATAGGGGTATAACATTGCTGAGTACCGCCTATAAGATACTCTCCTCAATCCTACAATATCGGATAGCCCCATACGCTAAAGCCATCATTGATCAATATCGGTGTGGCTTCATCCCAGGCAAATCAGCGATCGATCAGATATTCATCTGTGGCGGCTCTAACAGATACACACACAATTCACAAGCAAAATAGTGAAGAGCACCGAACGAAAAATCGAATAAGAAAAATACATTAGAGCCGTATACCTTAGCGATAACATAACAACTCACATCAGTGGAGTATAGTCGACTTTTAAAATCGAATTCAAAAATCGGGCAGTAGCCTGATGGGTAACGCTTAGGTTAATTTTTGATGATTCAAACTATCATAGTGTCAGTTCGAATCACACGTTCTTCTTCACTCTTATTTCAAACGCTATAATTGGTGACTACGACGTGATCTGTACACGCAGCACACACTTCCCGTAGTATACAGAACTTCACACACGATCATGACTTACGCATAGAGCACCAAGGCACACTCGCTTGCTCCGACATTCTCTCGTTCGCACCGAAGCTGATCGTAACAAAGTACTGGGAAGGGGGTGGTGTGGCGACTCTAACAGATACACACACAATTCACAAGCAAAATAGTGAAGAGCACCGAACGAAAAATCGAATAAGCAAAATACATCAGAGCCGTATACCGTAGCGATAACATAACAATTCACATCAGTGGAGTATAGTCGAGTTTTAAAATCGAATTCCAAAATCGGCCAGTAGCCTGATGGGTAACGCTTAGGTAAAATTTTTGGTGATTCAAACTGTCATAGCGTCAGTTCGAATCACACGTTCTTCTTCACTATTATTTCAAAACGGTATACATCCTTAGGCAGGCGATGGAAAAATGTCTGGAATTTAAGATTCCATTATATCATACATTTATAGACTTTAAAGCCGCCTACGACAGCATAGCCAGGGTAGAACTATATAATGCCATGAGAGTTCGGCATTCCAAACAAATTGATACGGGTTTGTAGGTTGACCATGACCATCGTAACTAGTCAGGTATAAATGGTGGGATTGCTATCCAAACCAATAAACATCTTTAATGGACTCCGACAGGGGGACTGTCTGATCTGCCTCCTCTTCAACTTGGTGTTGGAGAAAGCAATCCGTGACTCTGACGTTACAACTAGAGGGACTATTGTCACCAAGCCAAATATTTGCCTACGCAGATGACATCGACATCATCGGTAGAACCGAATCGGATGTATAGGACTCCTTCACTCAGATCGAACAGGCGGCGCTAAAACTGGGACTGCATATTAATGAAGGGAGATCTAAGTACCTGGTGGCAACTTCTGCGAAGAGAAGACATAACGTTGGTCAAACTATCAGGGTAGTGGAGCACGAATTTGAAGTAGTGCAATCCTTTATCTACCTTGGGTCAATAGTATCAGCCGAACACAACATGGAAGAAGAAATACGCGAACGCCTCATCAAATCCAACAAACCCTGCTATGGTCTATCACGGCTCTTTAAATCCCGAAATTTATCCAGAATATCCAAGCTGCTACTGTACAAGACCATGGTCTTACCAGTACTCATGTATGGATCCGAGACCTGGGGTTTTTTTTCTTTTTTCTTTACACAAACGCGCGCACAAAAGGGGATTTTGGAGTACCCTTAAATGTCAGAGCACAGTGCGAGGGGAAAGAGAGGAAATGGATGAAGAAAGGAGGTATCGATGGACATTGGTGTTAAATGTCTGGACATTACAACGACGAAACACATGATCAGGTAGAGTATTCCACATTCGTGTGGTTCGGCTAAAGAATGACTTCGATGTCTGTTTGTGCGCCTGAGGTTTATTTTCAACGAGAACTGATTCGCATTCTCAGATTGACGGGTATCGCGGCAAAAAGTCTGAGGAGGTGGAACACATCCAGCAAGATCAGTTGAGCAACGACCGTGATAATACCTATAGAAGAGAGATAGACACGATACGTTGAGGCTATGTTCTAACGATGGAATTGATCGGCTCACAGCTGGGTCCCCAATAAGTTTCTGTGGCCCTGTGAGTAGGACGTTAGAGTTAGGCCGGCTTGTCGTAAGAGGCGACTAAAGGCCGAGTGGTAGCCAGGGTCCCAACGCCCTGTGCGCCTGGTGAAATACCGCCCCATCAAGCTATAGGCTCCGTGAAATGGTCGGGAGAAATCCCTGGCCATCTTTCGGAGCTTGGCTGATGGACCGGTTCGAGAAAAGGTTGGTTAGGTGGTAGTCGGTCCCAGATGAGATACCACCCCGTCACGCTGTACAGTCCGCGATATCGCCGAGAGAAATCTTCGACGGTGTTTCGGATGTGTGGCTGATGGCCCGGACTGACACGGGGATAAGTCATGATGGTACCTTCTGATATAAAGAATTCCGGAGGTAAACTAGTCTCCCATTCGGATCTCCGGGGGGGACTATGTCAGGGGGAACATCATGCAGATATCATAATAAATAATGGAACTTTGAGAGGTTCGTCATCGCATAACCGGGCTCGCTCTCGAGGCTCTGCCCGCGCTCGACTGGTGACGGCATTTTGTAACATCAGAGGCATCGGTTTCACCAATACTAATGTAAACGCCGTCCACCAATATTTGCAAACAACGAAACCTGATATCCTCTCCCTAACTGAGACCCAGGTCGATTCGTCAACTGATTCGACATATCTTCGTTGCTCAGGATACGACTTACATTCGAGATTCCGTTTTAAGGGCGGAGTCTGCGTCTTCGCGCGGTCCAATCTGGCTTGCCAGAGGATGGAGACGTTGGAACCCAATAATATGGACATTGTATGGTTGAAGGTCGTGCTGAGGAATTCCGTTAAATTTCTTTGTTGTCTTTACCGCTCCCTGAATGACAATCGACCGGCGACATTTTTCGAACATCTTTCATATACCGTCGACTGGATACAGATCAACCACCCAGCTTCTGAAACTGTTGTCCTTGGCGACTTTAATGTGCACAATTCCGGCTGGTTGTTACATTCTAACAGAACCGACGAGGCTGGGAGGCTAGCGGAGATATTTGCTGTAAGCCACAACTTGACTCAACTCGTGGGGGCGCCAACGCAAGTGCCTGATTGCCGAGGCGATTATGCGAACACCCTGGATCTGTTTTTGACATCCGAACCGAGTATTTATACCGTAGAAGTTTCTGCGCCATTGGGAAACTCAGATCACTGGCTGGTATCTGTCGCGCAAGCACTTGCACATCAAGCGAATAACCGGCCTAGGAAGCTTCGCCATGTATGGAGGTATGGGGCCGCTAACTGGGACGATTTGCGAGATTTCTTCGCATCCTTTCCATGGTCCGAAGTGTGCTTCGGAAACTCCGATGTTAACGCCTGCGCGGAGTCGGTATCAGAGATTATTCTTCTCGGGATGGAGATGTATATTCCACATTCCATCAAACGAGATTCGTCTGATAAACCTTGGTTTGACAAAAAATGCGAGCAGATTACAGCGGCAAAAAATAGAGCTTTTAAGCAATGGCACTCCAATCCCACCGATGCCAACAGAATGAATTTTGTTAGAATCAGAAACGCATGCAACCAGGCGATTGATACCGCGAAGAAGGCTCACAACGACAGGGTGATCAATAAGCTCCTTCGGTGTCCAACTGGCTCGCGCTCCTTCTGGTCAATGGCAAAAGCTGTCAGCGGTAACTTCGCATCCTCCTCTTTCCCTGCGTTGGTGATAGACAGCGGGACATTAGTCACGAATTCAAAGGATAAAGCTAATGTGTTCGCGAATTTATTTTCGGCGAATTCAAACCTCGATCCCGGCCTCTTGGAACCACCTGTGATCTCGCCGGTACAGTCTTCCATGCGGGATGTGAGATTTCGTCCGCGCACTATTCAACGTATTCTACGTGAACTGGATTGTAGAAAGGCAACCGGCCCGGACGGAATACCAGCAATAGTCCTTAAGAACTGTGCTCCAGAACTATCGCCGGTTCTTGGCAGACTCTTCGGCTTATCTTATGCACAGAGGACCTTTCCTGACTGCTGGAAAATCGCTCGAGTTCAGCCAATCCCAAAGACGGGAAAAAAGTGTCTCCCACAAAATTACCGTCCGATAGCATTACTGTCTATTTCATCTAAGGTAATGGAAAAAGTCATCAATACAGAGTTGGTTAAATATTTGGAGTGCAACGGACTTCTAAATGATCATCAATACGGATTCCGTGGCAGGCGGTCCACAGGGGACCTTTTGACACTTATAACCGATACATGGACATCTGCGATTGAACGGCATGGTGAGTCAAGGGCGGTCGCATTGGATATCTCCAACGCTTTTGACCACGTCTGGCACGGGGCATTGCTGAGCAAACTTCGTTCATATGGACTTTCCCAACAGCTTTGCGACTGGACGAGGAGCTTCCTCGAGAATCGATCGATCCGGGTTGTTGTGGACGGCGAGTGTTCGGATCTGTATCCTGTTAATTCGGGGGTACCCCAAGGTTCTATTTTGGCTCCAACCTTGTTCTTGCTTCACATAAATGATTTGTGGGAGGCAACGGATAACAAAGTGTTCAGTTTTGCGGATGACAGTACGCTTGTTTCCTGAGACTGACCGCAATAGACATATTGACTCTCTGAATCAGGATCTAGATAGGGTCCTGCAGTGGGGAAGGGCCAATCTCGTAGACTTTAATGCAGCGAAGACACAATATACAACATTCACAAAGAAAAGTGGATCATCGGTTCCACAGCTGATGACGAATGGCCGGGCCCTCGAGGCTGGGGAAAGTTTGAAGTTGCTCGGCGTCACGGTCTGTGGGAATGTGTCATGGCATAAATACGTGTCGAGTATCGCCAGGTCAGCCTCAGGAAAACTGAGTTATCTTTTTAGAGCCAAAAAATATTTTACTCCGGTCCAACTTCTTCTCCTATATAAATCCCAGATTAGACCCGCGCTCGAATATTGTTTCCATGTTTGGAGCTCGGCTCCTAAACATACCCTCGACCTACTTGAGAGCATACAGAGACGAGCGATCCGCCTGATCGGGGACTCGGCGCTGACGTCGGGACTACAGTCGCTATCACATCGAAGGCGCGTAGCCGACCTCTGTCTGTTTTACAGATATTACCACGGGTACTGTTCTTCGGAGATTCGTGTTATTGTTCCACGCAATTCGGCTTATATGCGCTCCACAAGACAATCCGACGGATCGCACCCGTTTGTGGTTCATCTCCCGACGGGGCGAACATCCTTGCATCAGAAATCGTTCCTCTACAGAGCGGGGAAGCTGTGGAACACCCTTCCCACGCGAGTGTTCCCGGAACGTTACAACCTGCAGCTGTTCAAAAAGAACTGCAGTAGTTATATTTGATGGCATCTCGGGGCGCCCAACCGGCGCTATAGGTTCGCCTCTCCCGAGAGAAGTCTAATTATAAAAAAAAAAAAAAAAAAAAAAAAAAAAAAAAAAAAAAAAAAAAAAAAAAAAAAAATGCATCCTATCGAGCACGTGTAGTGCAGTTGCGGATGTGCCCGACCAAATATGGGAGTTGAACTCCATTTTGGGACGTATATACGACTTGGGTCCTCGATAGTATAATGGTCAGTATACCCGCCTGTCACGTGGGAGACCGAGGTTCGATTCCCCGTCGGGGAGCGTCTAGCGCAAGACTAATCACCTTGCCCGGAAAAAAAGAAATCATTATGGAAAATTTGACAAGCCTCAGGACTTGCTAAATAAGGCCAAGACCAGTTCCCGGTTGTAGTGCCGATGATGATGATACAACTTGTAAATAGTGACCAGGTTGGATGGAGTGAAGTATTTTTTGCATCTCTTAAGACCCCATACAGTTGGCCACACTTCTCGCAGCTTCAAAAATGTGGTTGCTCCAATTAAGAGTCGAATTAATTCGAGTGCCGAGCATTGATAGTTCCTTGGCTACGTCGATGGAAGTGCCATTCCTCAATAAAAGACACTCTGCACTCTTAGCCGCGTTCGAGATGAAAGTCTTAAGGAGAATTGTTGGCCCCGTATGTGAGGGAAGACGATTCCGGAGACGCTACAACCATGAGTCGTACGCGATCTATCTTGAAGCTAATGTTTTAAGAAAAATCAAGCTCGGTAGACTTCGGTAGGCGGACACCTAGCTCCAATGAGGAAAGAGGAGCCTGCCCGGAAAGTCCTTTGTGGCAGGATGTATGGAAGGAGACAGCGCGGTAGACCTTATTTACGATGGAGGGATAGCGTAGACCAGGACTTCCAGAGCCTGGGAGTGCCAAACTGGAAGACATCGGCTCGAAATCGGGACCGGTGGAGAGATTTGTTAAATAAGATCGAGACCAGATCCCGGTTGTAGTGCCGATGATGATGAGGAAAAGTATGCTTAATCTTAGTTATTTGTTATTTGATAAGTTTTTTTTTTACTATAGTTTTATAATTTTTTTTATTTTTGCAATTTTTAAAGTTATACTTTGATACTTTTCTCAGCTTGTACTGAGCTGATAAATGCGCCGCTGATAATTCAAGGCCGGGATCAACTTGACAGTGTTTTTGGGAATTTTCGAATCCAACCTGAACAGTGTCAATAAGCTGAATGTAGTGACTTGAGTAACATGAGTTTTACAAATTAGATATGATTAAAATGTCTCTTTTAGAATTATAAACAAATATAACAAAAAACTTTTAAGCTCCGCAATTCTTTTTTTGCTATATTGTGAATCTAGGCATTTAGTTAGAGCCCACACTGTATAGTTTCACCAACGTGGGATGAATTTGTGTTGGCGATAAACTATCCAAAACGAAGAATTCTCTGACGGAATGGTGTTAAATATTATTTGTTTTGTCAACAACACAACACACAACAGTTGTATAAAGGAAATGGTTTGTATGATTAAATTCACTCGTGCTGTTTATTTTTGTGACAAGTGTACCAATATATCAACACAGTTACTTCATTTGTTGCGATGCCATCTATACAATAAACCGAGATCTTTTCACTTTTTATATATCAAGTTACGAGATGAAATGAGTTTAAAAGAGTAAACTTATACTTGAGACAAATGAGAAAATAGTGTTATATTATATAACTTTTTTTAATTATAAATTTAAATAAACGATGTAGATTATATTACAGCGGATGTGTGTATAAAGTGTTTTGACATTAAAAGTTAATGAAATTCAGAAACTCGAGCTAGTTGAGTTAACAAATGAAGCATTTATATTTCCTTTCCATCTGAACGATAATAACATAAAATGCGCAGCACAACCAGGTAAGAGCTTTTCATAATCATCTATCGCCTTTGGCCTTAGGATAAATCTAAACAGTCACCCCGTCGCATACACATAACTGAGTTACAGTAATCAAAACCCTGTGGAGTTTTATTTAATTAACTAGCCAAAATCAAACATTTAAATGTTTGTGTAATCATTTTGAAAACACACGCCTTATTCACAACAATTTAGTGAACCAAACTTTTACCTTCAGGACATATAAAAAAATCCGTCGATGGCACCTATCGGCTTCCTCTTTATTGATCATGATATCTCTATTCTTAACCCAAACACCAAGTATGTTTCAGGTATGGCAATACCACTCTTATCTCTGGTGAGACCAATTTCAATTAGTTACATACAATCAAATTCAAATTCTATAAACGGCACAACACAAGATTTCTAAATTTCACTTCGGAAGCACTTCCCGGCAACAAGCTGACTGAGTGCACTACGCTACAAGTTCGATCTGCGTCTCCAGTAAACACTCGGCAACTAGATGAAAATCGTTAAAGTATAATTAACAACCACACACTGAATGCACGACGGACGTGCACTTCCGTAACGTGACCGCACCTCTAATCCTAGGATTTACTTGTAATTCACAAGATTAAACTAAACATTTTACCAGAAAGATACTTGAACTCCGAAAGAAAGACCGTAGGAGAGGATACCTTTGAAGGTTTTATAGCAATCGCACTGAACGACTTAACGCGACACTTAGCCGGATGGATGCGAAATATTAATGTCGGATTTGAAGTACGAAGTACGTATAAAACGCTCGAACCCAGATCGGAAACCAGCGAACGCCGACAGTGAACCATTGAGACCTTACGAGAGACTGTGATGCGCGCGCACAGTACGCACATGCCTCAGTAAGACTTCTTGCCTAAGTTCGATAAACTGAGAGGAACGAGCGAACACTGGATCAGCAGTTCCCTGTGGGGCTTGTGGAGTCTCGATCACCTAGCTGTGGCTATTAGGTTTGGAGTTTTCTCCGTGATATACAATTCGTTTCATTAGTCTGTTGAGGTATTGTAGATTGTTTGTTGGAAGCTTATCTTTGAGTCTTTGGCAAATACATCTCTAGCGGAACTTCAAAGAAGTATAAACAACCTAAAGATTGTGTACAAAAGGAAAACGAACATCTTGTCAGTTTGCACAGGCAAAATAAAAGAAATGATATAGGAGAATTGAATTAAATTGGGAGCAACGAAATGCTACTCAATGTGTCACTTTTCCATTGCACACACGGTTACTCTCAAGCCTAACAAGCTGCGATCAATAAGCGCGTTTCCGTTGATTATTCGCAGAGTTCAGAGACTATCGATAAATATCCCTATTCCTGGTACTCGTCAAAACTAGAACAATAATTACTATTAACTGTAGTATATGATCATTCTAATCATTCTGATTATGATAAATAATCGGATGAAACAGTTTGTGGACACATCGATCTAGGCAGGTGATGCGTAGGTTCAATTGACAACTGTGTGAATAAACTGTGCCTAGGAAATAAATTTGTTTCCGCGCCCCGATAAAAATTTATAAGTTGTTACTATAAAATTCTTAAGAATGCGCTTATAAATAACAATGCAATAAATATGAATTTTAAAATAAAATTAATAAATAAGGAACATTTGTATGGTGTTGTTTTTTTTTCTTTCTTTTTTTTTATTATTATACCTCTCTTAGGAGAGGCCAACTTATAGCATCGAGTCGGTGCCTCGAGATACCACCAGATAAGTGTTGCAGTTCTTCTTCAACAGTTACAGGTTGTAACGCCCCGGAAACATTCTCACGGGAAAGGAATTTCACATCTCTCCCGCTCTGTAACGAAACGAGTTCTGATGCAGAGATGTTCGAGCCGTCGGGAGATGAACCACGAATTGGTGCGTTTCGTCGGATTGTCTCATGGAGCGCATATAAACCGAGTTGTGCGGAAAAATACGACGAATCTCTGAAGAACAGTCCCTGTGATAATATCTATAAAACAGACAAAGGTCCGCTACGCGCCTTCGATGTGGTAGCGATTGCAGTCCCGACCTCGGCGCCATGTCTCAGATTAGGCTGATCACTCGTATCTGCATGCTCTAAAGTAGATCAATGGTGTGCTTAGGAGCAGAGGTCCAAACATGGGAGCAATATTCGAGCGCATGTCTAATTTGGAATTTATATAGGAGAAGTTGGACCGGAGTAAAATATTTCTTAGCTCTAAAAAGATAACTCAGTTTTCCAGACCTGGCGATCTTTGACACATGTTTGTGTCACGATCATCATCATCATCATCATCGGCACAACAACCGGAAACCGTTCTTGGCCTTATTTAGCAAGTCCTGAGGCTTGTTAAATTTTCCATAATGATTTGTTTTTTTTTCGGACTAGGTCATTAGTCTTGCACCAGAGACTCCCCGACGGAGAATCGAACACCGGTCTCCCACGTGACAAGCGGGTGTACGTCACGATACATTCCTACAAACCGTGACGTCGAGCAAAGTTATGCTTTCCCCAGATTCAAGATTCTGGTCATTCATCGTCAGCTGTGGAACATACAAATATTCTAGCAAACTTTCAATCATTCGTTCAAGCATTTAAACTGGTTTACTGATAAACACAAATCAGTAATCAAAATCAAAATATAAATAAAAATTACCCGTTGTCATATTTCGCTTGAGATCGCAAGCAAATAAATCCCGTTTTCCTGGCTAACACGCGATTAAGGAGTTATGCCACTATACAGACCCGAAAACCGATGCGAAAAAATGAATTATTAATAAAACAAAGTTCCATTCCCTCCATCGTAGATAAACTCTACCGCGCTGTCTCCTTCCATACATCCTGCCACAAAGGACTTTCCGGGCAGGCTCCTCTTTCCTCATTCGAGCTAGGTGTCCGCCTACCGAAGTCTACCGAGCTTGATTTTTCTTACAACATTAGCTTCAAGATAGATCGCGTACGACTCATGGTTGTAGCGTCTCCGGAATCGCCTTCCCTCATATACGGGGCCAACAATTCTCCTTAAGACTTTCCTCTCGAACGCGGCTAAGAGTGCAGAGTGTCTTTTATTGAGGAATGGCACTTCCATCGTCGTAGCCAAGGAACTATCAATGCTCGGCACTCGAATTAATTCGACTCTTAATTGGAGCAACCACATTTTTGAAGCTGCGAGAAGTGCGGCCAAATGTATGGGGTCTTAAGAGATGCAAAAAATACTTCACTCCATCCAACCTGGTCACTATTTACAAGTTGTATCATCATCATCGGCACTACAACCGGAAACCGGTCTTGGCCTTATTTAGCAAGTCCTGAGGCTTGTTAAATTTTCCATAATAATTTGTTTTTTTTTTTTCGGGCAAGTACATTAAGTCTTGCGCCAGAGGCTCCCCGACGGGGAATCGAACCCCGGTCTCCCGCGTGACAGGAGGGCATACTAACCACTATACTATCGAGGAGCCAAAACGAAGCTTACCACATGTTTATATATGTATTAAGGTACAATTAAAAAAATAAAATTGGCGACACACGGGCGGTGTCAAACAAAACGTGTTTTTAAAAAGTTGCTCCGGGGCTTGCAACATATCTTGAAGAGTTTTGATCCTGGAAAAAGAAATTCTTCTTAAACTATATGAAAATGTCGTACGTAATTTTGAAAATATTATTATTATTATTTATTGGCCTGTAGGAACCCGGAAGTTCATGACCTCACCGACTCGACTCCGGCATCGTTCCCTTTCCTGTGCACTCTCGTTCCACGCATGACCACTGTCCGATCTTCTTAAGGTCAAACCTAACATTGTCCTCCCATCTCGGTCGTGGCCCTCCTACCTATCTCTTCCTGTTGGTCTACCGTCAAGAATTCTACGCATGGTCCTATAGCGTTTGAAATAATAGTGAAGAAGATCGTGTGATTCGAACTGACGCTATAACAGCTCGAATCACGAAAAAAATTTTACCTAAGCGTTACACACCAGGCTACTGACCGTGTTTAGAATTTGATTTCCAAACTCGAGCATATTCCACTGATGTGAATTATTTTTATTTTATCGCTTGGTATACGGTTCTGATGTATTTTTCTTATTCGATTTTTTCGTTCGTGTTCTTCCCTATTTTTGCTTGTGAATTTGTGTGTGTCTGTTAGAGTTGCCACAGTCCTATCGTTGCTCATTCGCGCTACATATCCGGCCCATCTTAATCTTCGCGACTTGATTACTCTCACTATTGTAAGTTTGCGGTATACCAGGTGTACCAGTATGTAGTGAGGGGTTTTTTTTTTTTGACACTAATTGTAAATCGTAAAGTAAAAAACATTTTATTCGAACTATTGACCATTGCTTTCTACACATTTCGACCACCTTTCTGGCAATTTGTGGATACCACGCCAATAAAACCGGTCGTCTTTTGAGGCAAACCATTCGGAGACTCAATTTTCGACTTCTTCGTAGGAATTGAAATACTGCTCAACCAATGCGTGTCCCCTTCGATGAAAACAAATGGTAATCGGAAGGAGTCAAGTCTGGCGAATACGGCGGGCGGGGTGACTCTTCCCAGCCGAGAGCTTTTATTGTTTCTTTGGCGGGTTTTGCTGTATGACTCGGAGCATTATCATGCAACAAAATTACCTTTCCGTGCCTTGTGGCCCATTCTGGTCGTTTTTCGATCAATATATGGTTCAAACTGATCATTTGTTGTCGGTAGCGTTGCGCATCAACCGTTTTGCCAGGTTTTAGAAGTTCATGATACACAACCCTCTTCTGGTCCCACAAACACAGAGCATTGTCATTTCCTGAACCGATCGGGTTTTGCAGTCGATGTTCTCCCCTTCTTCGTCGTCCCATAACTCCGATCGATTTTACTACAATATACTATACTATTTATTGGCCTGTAGGAACCCGGAAGTTCATGACCTCACCGACTCGACTCCGCCATCGTTCCCTGTCCTTTGCACTCTCCTTCCATGCTTGACCAGCCGATCCGATCTCTTCAAACCTTACATTATTCTCCCATCTCTGTCACGACGGTCCTGTCGGTCTCTTTCCCATTGGTCTTCCACCAAGAATTTTACGCACGGTTCTATCGTTGCCCATTCGCGCCACGTGTCCGGCCCATCTTAATCTTCGCGACTTGATTATTCTCACCATTGTAGGTTTGCGGTATAGCTCTTCCAATTCGTGGTTGTGGAGTTTCCTCCATTGTCCCGCCTCCTCGTCATATTTACCTCCAAAGATACCCCTTAAAACTTTATTCTCGAATACGCGGAATTTGTTTTCTTCCCGTTTTGTGAGAGCCCATGTTTCGCATCCGTATAGAGCAATCGGCATGATTATGGTTCTATAGACACGGAGCTTTATGTTGCGTGATAGCAGTTTGGATTTCAGCAGTTTACGGACTGCGTGCCAACTAGCGTTGCCGGAGTGTAGTCTTTTGTTAATTTCCTTTGACATTTCGTTACTGGCCGTTAGTATTGTTCCCAGATATTTAAATTCTTTAACTTTTTCAAATATATTGCTCCTAACGTTTATATGTGTTCCCTGAGTTCCACCTGCTCTCGTCGTAATCATGTATTTTGTTTTGTCTTCATTTATTTCTAGGTCCACCTCTTCTGCCGCTTGCATGATGATTTCACTGTTTCTATCTACAGTTTCTAAATTATCGCCCAAAACGGCGATGTCATCCGCATATGCGAGCACTTGTGTGACCCGGCTCAGGGATGATCCGACCATGTTGTCGTCTTGTACATTTCTGATGACATTCTCCAGCACAAGGTTAAAAAGACACGGTGATAGGCCATCTCCCTGTTTTAGTCCGTCACGGATTTCAAATGGTTCTGAGAGGTGGTTTTCTATTCTAACTCGCCCTTTGTTTTCGTTCATGCAAATTTGAATGAGGGCGGCATATTTTTTCGGGATTCCCAGCTCAACTACAATATGGTAGAGTCTTTGCCTTGCGACTGAGTTGTAGGCTTTTTTGAAGTTAACGAACAGTTGGTGAACCGTCTCTCCGTATTCCCACTTCTTTTCCAGCAGTTGTCTTATTGTGAACATTTGGTCGCTTGTTGACCGGTTCCTACGGAATCCGCAGTGGTAGTCTTCCAGTATTTCTTCTGCGTACGGTGTGATTCTCGCCAGTATGACATTTGTTAATATTTTGTATGTGGTTGGGAGCAATGATATTCCTCTATAGTTTTCGCAGTCATCTCTGTCACCTTTTTTGAAAATAGGGACGTCTATTGAGGTTTTCCATTCTTCCGGAGTGACTTCCTTATCCCATGTTGTTTTAATGAGTTGGTGGATCTTTCGAGCGGTTGCTTCTCCTCCATGCTTCACAAGCTCTGCCGGTATGCAGTCGACTCCGGGAGCTTTGTTGGTTTTCAATCGATTTATTGGGTCTACAGCTTCGTTGAAAGATGGCTCTGGGATCTGAGGCTCGGCTGTATGTACGTCTGGGGCGTTTATTTGTGGTTGATGGGTGCGTACATTGACTAGGTTTCCAAGTACTGCTTTCATCCTGTCACGATATTATTTGTTTCTGTGACCAGACAGCCGTTTGCGTCTCGAATTATTTTGACTCTCCCGCGGTAGCCAATTCTTATTGAATTTATGCCGGCATACATAGCTCTGATGTTCTTTGCTCTTGAATTTTCTAGGATTGTTTCGATCCTAGTCTTCTCCCATTCGCGGTTTTTGCGTTTGTAGGGTCTAATTGTCTCTTTCCGAATTGTCATGTATCTTTCTGCGTTGACTTGATCATATCTTTCTAAGTGGATCACTCTGGGGCGTTTACGTTACGTTCTTCGATCTTCGCCCTGCACTCACCGTCAAACCATGGTTTGGACTTAATTGTTTTCTTAAATCCTAATACCCTTTGGGCTGTTTGTTTGATTGTATCTCTGATCGATGTCCATTTAGTGTCCCCACTATTGGCTTCCTCTTCCTCACTGCTCCCATTCTCTAGAATGCTATATCTATTTGTTAGTTCTTTGAAAATATTGACTTTTGAAAAAAATGGCAAACTTTTGAAAAAAAAAATCGATTTTTTGGAAAAAAAAAACATTTGTTTGTTAATAACTTTTAGAGTTATATTTGGCAAAACTCATACTCATACGAACATTCGAGGCCAAACTCTTGAACGTCATTACCAATCAGCAGGTTGTGTTTAATACACTCAATTCAGACTTCAACAAGATATATCAATGGGGATTATCCAACCGAGTAGAATTCAATGCCTTAAAAAATCAGTGCTGCCTCTTGTCGTCAAAGGCGAACCCCAAAGTAAATATACTGACAATGAACGGCACTTGCATGGACGAAGGCAAGGAACTATCAATCCTCGGCACTCGAATTAATTAGACTTTTAACTGGAATGACCACATATTTGAAGCTGCGAAAAGTGCAGCCAAATGTATGGGGTTCCTTAAGAGATGCAAAACATACTTCACTCCATCCAACCTGGTCACTATTTACAAGGCGTATATTCGTCCAAAAATGGAGTTCAACTCCCATATTTGGTCAGGCGCATCCAAAACTGCGCTACACGTGCTCGACAGGATGCAAAAGCGAGCAGTGAAACTTATTGGGGCTCCTCGATAGTATAGTGGTTAGTATACCCGCCTGTCACGCGGGAGACGGGGGCTCGATTCCCCGTCAGGGAGCCTCTGGCGCAAGACTAATAACCTTGCCCGGAAAAAAAAATGATTATCGAAAATTTAACAAGCCCCAGGACTTGCTAAATAAGGCCAAAACCGGCTCCCGGTTGTAGTGCCGATGATGATGATGATGATGAAACTTATCGGGGACTCCGCCGTAAGTCGATCAATTCCGTCGTTAGAACACAGGCGCAACGTATCATGCCTATCTCTTTTCTATAGGTATTACCACGGTCGTTGCTTAACTGAACTTGGTGAATGTGTTCCACCCCTTCAGAGGTTTTACCGCGATACCCGTCAATCTGTTAATGCGCATCAGTTCACATTGAAAGTAGACTTCAGGCGCATAAATAAACATAGAGAGTCATTCTTTAGCCGAACTACACGAATGTGAAATGTTCTGCCTGATCATGTGTTTCCTTGTCGTTGTGATGAACAGACATTCAAGACCAATATACATCGACACCTCCTTTCCTTATCCACTTCCTCTCCATCCGCTCGCACTGTGCTCTGATATTTAAGGGTACTTAAAAATCCCCTTTTGTGCGCACCCTCGTGTAAAAATCAAGAGGACCAACGGGACAGCAGGTAAAAGGAAGAAAAAAATCAGATTAGTAAAGGTGGTGCGTACATTTACTAAGATTCGGGCGAAAATTCTTCAAGATCAATCAAATATCGTTTATTGTTGAAAACCTTGTATTATCCGAAGTACGCGTGCGTTAAAATATTATCAATAAATTAACATAAGACCAAGTACAAGGAACGTGAGCAGTGTTTCTGCCTACCAACCTAGATACGAATAATGTATCTCACCACAGCTGTGCGCCAGCCAATCAATTAATATACGGATTTCTGCATCTCATCAACAGTTCGTGTTAAGTAACATAGTAACATAGAGTAACTTCGGGTAATGTAATATAGGTATTTGTTTTCTAACAATTATTCGTAATTTTTATTACATAGCTTTTGCCGCACTATATAACATAAAGCTCACACAAAAAAACTGTCGACTATACACCTTAAACAATTTCAATGCAGTGACATACAACGCAATGAGCGCGAGCGCGCCTAAAACTGCAGCACGTGTTCTTTTCCATTGCCGTCATGTTGACAAGAAAATTCTTGTCGAGAATTGATTATTTCGGAAAATATGATAGTATATCACATTTCCCAACCATATCACAATACCCGAAGTTACTCTACAGTCCACGAACGATACGCCACAACACAAGCCAATACACTGGCATCATATTCTATTTAAGCAATTTTATGTAGGAATAAGAATAGAGAAGTGTTCGCAGCTCTATAACCTCCAATAATTAAACGACTTTAGTTTCGAGGTTTTAAAGTTTTGTTACGACCACGACCACCCATCCCATAAAAATTACCCTTTTGGAGCTAGTCTCCACCACTAACGGCGATACACGCCAGAAACATCCACTTAAAGGATGTGACATAATGCTAAATTAAAGCATTACCCCATACACCTCGTCCCGCATAAATTGATAGCAAGCAAATCGGACTAAACGTTCGATTTGCACTAATCAATTAAACTCCAAGCAAATTGAACTAAACGTTCAATTTGCTCACATAAAAAACTTGGAAATATAATCATTGAACCAAGGGTTCACCACAACAACCCCTAAGAGCCAAATGTGCAGGCCAGATGCTGTCCTTCAAACAAAACCAGTGAGTATCATAAAAATTGAGCGCCAGCACAATGGTTATCTAAAACCATTAAAACCACCAGCGCCAGTTTCCGTTTTAACAAAACTAAGTTAAAACAAACAACAGGCAATAACACATAATGAACGTTCGCCTGGGCGCTAGTGATCTTTTCTTTCAATCGATTTCCCACGGAAAAATCTTTGCCCATTCGGTTAAAGATAACAACAGGCGCAATAAACACACTATTGATTTTTCTTTGTGTTTAATACCAAAAAAAGGTTCAGGTGGGAAAAAGGAAGTATCCTTTGATCTGGCGGAAGGAACCAGATTTCGAAAAAAGAAATGAAAAAGGAGAAAAAACTAGGCACGGTGGTTTTTCGAGTTTTTGGCGGAGACGGCCATTAAGGGAGTTGAATTTTGAATCTCGACCGAGACGGTGAGATAAAGAAGAGTTGGTTGGAAGACTTCGCAGACTCTTCCGCTTATCTTATGCACGGAGGACCTTTCCTGCCTGCTGGAAAATCGCTCGAGTTCAGCCAATCCCAAAGACGGGAAAAAAGTGTCTCCCACAAAATTACCGTCCGATAGCATTACTGTCTATTTTATCTAAGGTAATGGAAAAAGTCATCAATACAGAGTTGGTTAAGTATTTGGAGTGCAACGGACTTCTGAATGATCGTCAATACGGATTCCGTGGCAGGCGGTCCACAGGAGACCTTTTGACACTTATAACCGATATATGGACATCTGCGATTGAACGGCATGGTGAGTCAAGGGCGGTCGCTTTAGATATCTCCAAGGCTTTTGATCGCGTCTGGCACGGGGCATTGCTGAGCAAACTTCGTTCATATGGACTTTCCCAACAGCTTTGCGACTGGACGAGGAGCTTCCTCGAGAATCGATCGATCCGGGTTGTTGTGGACGGCGAGTGTTCGGATCTGTATCATGTTAATTCGGGGGTGCCCCAAGGTTCTATTTTGGCTCCAACCTTGTTCTGGCTTCACATAAATGATTTGTTGGAGACAACGGATAACAAAGTGTTCAGTTTTGCGGATGATAGTACGCTTGTTTCCTCCTTTTCGAGTGATCGGCCAATTGGTGCATCAACGTCGCACCAGCTGAGATGTAGACAGATTGACTCTCTGAACCAGGATCTAGATAAAGTCCTGCAGTGGGGAAAGGCCAATCTTGTCGACTTCAACGCAACGAAGACCCAGTATACAACATTCACAAAGAAAACCGGATCATCGGTTCCACAGCTGGTGATGAATGGCCGGGCCCTAGAGGCTGGGGAAAGTTTGAGATTGCTCGGCGTCACGGTCTGTGGGAATGTATCATGGCATAAACACGTATCGGGTATCGCCAGATCAGCCTCAGGAAAACTGAGTTATCTTCTTAGAGCCAAGAAATATTTTACTCCGGCCCAACTTCTTCTCCTATATAAATCTCAAATTAGACCCGCGCTCGAATATTGCTCTCATGTTTGGAGCTCGGCTCCTAAACATACCCTCGACCTACTTGAGAGCGTACAAAGACGAGCGATCCGCCTGATCGGGGACTCGGTGCTGACGTCGGGACTACAGTCGCTATCACATCGAAGGCGCGTGGCCGACCTCTGTCTGTTCTACAGATATTATCACGGGTGCTGTTCTTCGGAGATTCTTGGCATTGTTCCACGCAATTCGGTCTATATGCGCTCCACAAGACAATCCGACGGATCGCACCCGTTTGTGGTTCATCTCCCGACGGCGCGAACATCCCTGTATCAGAACTCGTTCCGTTACAGAGCGGGGAAGCTGTGGAACTCCCTTCCCACGCGAGTGTTCCCGGAGCGTTACAACCTGCAACTGTTCAAAAAGAACTACAACAGTTATTTGATGGCATCTCGGGGCGCCCACTCGACGCTATAGGTTCGCCTCTCCCGAGAGAAGTCTAATAAAAAAAAAAAAAAAAAAAAAAAAAAGAGAACGGACATCGGGAGTAGGACTCCATCCGTGTAGAACGGGATTTTGTAATAGTGCACGACGTGATATCCTTTTGAGAGTTGACTCGTTAAATAAGATCGGACGTCGAGCGGAATGAAAGAAAGTGTGTTCTTGTGTGTGTTGTGGATATGTTTTTGATACTACTGTGAAGTGTGTAGGAGTGCGGCATATGTGTATAAAGCATGTAAGTGAATTACACAGCAAAAAGGAAACTATTGATTTAATTATTAATAAATAGCAATAAATTAAGGAATAAACAACCGCGAAAAGTGTGTTTGATTGACAATAGTTTAGTGTACACAAGTGTATGGTGAAGAGATACCTAAAACCATTACAGTTTGAATGAAAATTATTATAGATGAAATAGGTAGGAGATGGAGAAGACATTAGAACAAAATGCTGAAGTAGAGCGTAGCGATTTTTGTTTATACTGTTTACTAATCTAAATGAGCTATGCACCTTTTCTTTGTGTAGATGTGGCTTATACAACGGACTTCTAAGTGGTCTTTACAAATAGGATAGCTCCTTCAAAAATGCAATCGGTTGGAATTCATTCATTTTGTTTTTCTGTTTAATTTTATTTAATTAATTAATTAATATTTAACACAAGGAATCATCCTCTCCCTCTTTTTCGGTCGCACTGTGTTTTGACATTAATAGGTATCTCAAAATATTTCTTTTCCCGCACATATCCCATAAAAAGGTAAGTCAATAATGAAGTAAATACAACATGCTTAAGTCAGACAATGGCCAACAGAAGTACCAGACAGCAGTACGCACCTCCAACCAAAACAACACTTTTAGCTGGCAGGCCGGCAACGATCTTCAAAATGTAAAACGGAAACATAAAAGATAAAAGGCAATCCCTCTGTCAAGTGCGATCTGATGTTCTTCTCTTGTTATCCCTAATTTGTACAAGAACAAGTGTCCAAGGTCCCGCCCCAAGCGACGTGTACTTCGAGTGGAGGACAATCAAAACATCTCGTATCTGTGTGCCTTCCAGTCTCAAGAGTTTAAATTAGTTTCGCCCGTGTTTGCTGTTGACTCTCTTGCCGATCTTTGCCCCCTTCTTTGGGGTTTATTTGGACATGACAAAGGGTACATTCGTCTCGTGTTAAGTGTCAGATGTATTCACACATGAACCAGGTTCTCGGAAACTTTCATTCGTCTCGAGCCATAAAATATTTTTCTCTGAAAGCGAAATCATTTTCATTTCAATTCATTGGCATTGTAAAATTATTAAACGACACATTTGACTGCCATTAAATACAAAAGAGGGGTTTGTCTGAATCATTTCTTAAGGTGGGCCATTTCGTGCATTTTTTTTTCTGGTCATAAATTTTTGTTAGGTCGCAGACTTTCGATAAAAGTCGTTTTAAATTCGCTTCCTGTTACTTGTCGCTTATACGGTCTTTTGACTTTCACGTATTTAAATCACACTACCGTTTAGGTACAATAACCCAGAAAGTGTTTCCCATTTACTGGTTTGGCCTTGGATCAAAATGAGATGCTCCCGCCGTTTGATAACCGTTTCTTATCATGACGGTAGGCAAGCATAGTGTGCAACACGTTTCTGTTAAGCACAGCAGCACAACTTTCGGGTTATAAAACCACAAGATTACCGATTGTAAATACGAAAGAGTGTAAATAGATTTAATGCTAGTGGTCTGTTTACATGGCCATACCAAGAAGCTGTGATGGACGACAAAGTGGACCATCAAAGGCGGATATATGCAAATTAGTAGTATCCATAATTAAGCTGTTCGTGATATATCTCTTATGTGCAACCGATACTAATAGTAGTACCAACTGATAGATACACTCTACCGACTAGAGTATTGTATATTTTATTCTGTTACGTCCGTCGACGGAAAAGCCGGTAAGGGAGATAAGGACGGTAAAAAAAGACTACCCCATACAGACATAAAGAAAATCCTTTCGAGCTAAGAAAGGTACACGGTGGCGCAAAATTAATCACCCTATCGGAAGATGTTATAATTTTTGCACATTGCGTCGTACGTCAATCATATTTGACATTTGTGAACTAGACAGGTACAGTATACAAACAGACAAGCAATGGAGCGCTATATTCCCCAAGAGCATGGAATAATTGTGTCGATTTTTTTGAACAACGAAGAGGATGATTTTGTGTCGAAACTTATCATGAGCGACGACGCGCATTTCCACTTAAGCGATTACCTCAATAAGCAATATCTTCGTTTCTGGGGCACTGAAAATCCGCGTGTGATGCACGAAGAGCCATTACATCCACTCAAAGCCACTGTATGGTGTGGCGTTCACGCGGGAAGAGTGATTGGGCCGTATTTTTTTGAGAACATCATTGGCAATACTGTGGCGGTTCCGGCAAACCCCACGGCCCACTTACCTGAAAAACCCCCATAACTACATCCCAATTGGCATAAGTTTTCGCTAATGCAAGCGCATTAGCACCATAAATGCTTTACGCATCTAGATTATCCAGTTTATAATCTAAAAGTCCCTGTAAAAGAAAACTTACCTTTCATGCATCCCTTTGCATACAATTCCCTGTAACATTTCTTTTCTACCTTTTCAGGAATCCCAAAACCTATTCGGTACCTTGGGTTGCCAGGCAAATTCCAATCTTCCCACACCTGCACCGCAATCTCCCCGCAGCAAAAACATTTCCTTCCCAAGGATAATTAATGCTTTCAATGCATTACCTGGAAATGCCTGCAAAGAATTTTTCTTACAAGGGCATTCATACATGTATCAATGCGTCTCTGCATAAGCGACGAAAAACCGAATTTCCAATTAGTGCAGATTTTCACACTAGAGTTCGACACTTGCGTCGTCATAGATACCATGTACCAATGACACAGATGGTATATACAAACCGTCATTGTATAACCATCTAATCTGCCTTGCAATGACTTGCAACTATCGATACAGCTGCAAGCACTTTACCCAGAATTGCTCCTTTGTTTGAATCTCCAAACAAGCATCGACTTCGCGCATAGCCGCCGGATTGAATTCAAAGCATAAACAATGCAAATATAGAATCCGTTTCCCACAAACGACTTTCCCTGCATATACAAATGCAAGCAAGGGATTCGTTTAGTCCACCAACCCATTAACACGATTTGTTCGATGCGTCGCGTCTATTTATTTAGTCGCGACGCACATCTCAAACGAAGATCCAATTACCATCCGACGAGATTCGGTTTTGTTTGCTTTACCGAACTCGCATCTCATGAATGCACTTATGCCCTTTCTTTGTTTTAAATTCGTTCCCATGGCTTTGATCCATAAAAGAAGCAATGTACACACATACATGTGTAACGTGACGATATTCTGTATGAGATCTGTTTGGTTACCTCAAAGAGAGACTTTATGTCTCTCTTGGAATCGGAAAATGCACCCCTTAATTAAGAGAGCCAGTTTCACTGGCCGAATTTTCTTTGACAACGAATGAATATCGTTGAGTCCATTTCCATCTGCCGATCACGCTGGTCGCGCGAGCTCCCGCTCCTTGTCGCGCGCCGAGAAAGCGATAATACCAGGAGTCGTGAGTGTATTAAAATAAAATAAGTAAAAACCAGTTAATGTCACTAATAAGTTTAAGTGAAGTATCAAAACACTAACACATTTAATAACGGCTAAGAACAAAGATAATCACGTCGGCAATAAACTAAAAATTAATTCAGAATCACGAGTGTTTTATTTTTGGTTCTTTTTGAGTGAATAGTGTTCGGTAGCGGAACAATTAGTGACCAATTGATTTGGCACTAGTTTTGATGTTCTTCCGGCGGAACAGCGGACCTTTGTGACAGTGAAAGTGGTGGGTTGGTAGTAGAACTCTCGTCCATGCTGGCGCCACGACTACCTACCCCACAATACGGTCACTGTTACTGGCGAACGCTACAGGACCATGATAAACGACTTCTTACTGCCGAAATTGGATGAGCGGGGCTTGGTGAATATGTGGTTTCAACAAGACGGTGCAACCGCACACAGCACGAATCTATAGTGGTTCTATGAACCACACAATGCACTATAGGTTAAGATGTCGTCGTTCCACCAAGGAACATACTCACTTATAGCCAATCTACACTACTACAAAGTTCTCCTTACCACCCGAAAAAAAGGTAATATTCATACTGGTGTCAGCAACCCCACGTATCCACAGATAAGTGAGCCACAAGTCCCGAACAAATTTTCTTACGCCTGCACGGCGATCGAAGGTCATGACCCAGCACAGAATTTGTGTATCAATCCATCAACTGGATAAACACAAACGGTTGGCACAGCTGCGCGAGATCTCGACAAACATCACGTCTCCGGCGATAAGGGAATTGCAGAAAAACCAATCCGTCGACAAAACCTTTCTCCCTGTCGCAATGTACTTCACCTAAATAAAGGCCATTGCGGAGCAACAGCAATAAACGAAAATGATGTTACCATAGGGCAAAGTAAACATAATCCCATGATCGCCTAATGTAAATCACACATTCGATTGTGTGCATAACCGATGCATCAGAGGTGTGAAAACTCTGACGATCACAGAATGATCTACAGCAAGCAGACAATAACCCCCGCGTCTGTATGTGTAAGGGCATCCTTCCCTGGTGGAGAGAGTCTCGATTGAGAGAAAGCCACCACCCAAGGAAAGCGAAAGGGGAAAAGTCACCACCAGCGAAAGGGAAAAGAAAACTATGGGTTGAATAGAATCATCCCCAGAGAAGTTACCACAGTCCAGATAGAGAACCCCGACAAGGAGGTAATCCGCACAGCGCTGTAGAACGATAAAGTATCGTTTCGCCCCGAAGAAAAACCTTTCACAAGACGCGAGTTAACGGTGTAATAGTCCGGCGCCGTGCTTCCTCGGAATGAGGGAAGAGCGGGGACCTTTTATTTATTTCTTTTACTTCTTTTAAGGAACGTCTGTACGCGCAACAATGTTATTAGATATCTTGATTCTAGATTTGTTGTGATGTCTTTGGAATCAGATACCGGATATCCAGAAGGCCCTTTCCAAATCAAACTTTCTTTCCAGTATTTAATCAAAGATCGGTCTTTGATATTTGAAAGCGTTTTTTCCGATTAAGTGGTTGTTCTTAATAAGTAGTTTCTACTGAGCTCATATTACCAGCCATTTTAACTGCTTCCGAATTCAAACTCAAAACTAACTTTCAAAACTCAGCTGACTGTTTACTCAGCTATTTAATTTCAAATCTGTTTCTTCTTCACTGACTCGCTTCCAATCTCAAACTAACTGAACTGAACTGATTTTACAATTGAATTTTTTCTCTACTTATAGAACATTGTGTTCTAATTTACTGTAAATTATAATATGAACAAAACAAATTTTCTCAAAGTATTCCTTTAGTTTCTGTGACTTAAATTGAATAAAATTTGATCGAAAATTAAAGTGCTCTGTTTTGAAATAAAAAGGGGCAAGTTATGAAAAGGGGCAAATAAAAAGGGGCAAGCTATGAAAAGGGGCATGTTATTAAATGTGCTGTAACTGGCAATATTGTGAATGTTTATGAATGGTATGTATTAAGTGAGAATGTAATATATGTTAAGGGAAGTTTTTAAGGATGTGTAAGGAGATGCAGTGTTAAATTTAATAAAGGGTAGTATTCTGGAATACAACAACGGTAGTACATTCACGGAACTGCCACCAAAAGCAAACACCAGACAACAGAAATTTGTCTATGGTTAATTACGTTGTGCGCTAAAATAATTAAGTACAGTGCGATCAGTCAATACGGAGATTGACACGGTAGTCGTGAAATTTTCGCGGGATTCAAACGTGTGCCATTTTAATTCACCATCCTTTTTTACTGTGCTAAAATATAAAACGAAGAGTTAACGAAAAAGACAAAACAATAAAACAGTGACAAAGCTTGTAAACTCTTGCCAGACCAGTGCCATAAACTAAAAATAGAAGAAAATAAATAAACGTATCCTAAAACAATTTAATTGTGTTTTATTTTGTGGCTGTATTCTCTCCGTGTTTTGTTGGTGAACAGGTTGTTCTTTTTGTGTGTGGACAGTGTTCGGCGGGACACTTCAGAGACTCACGACCAAAGACCAAAATCCGCCAAAAGTCACAATGGATATTGTGAAGAAAGCGTTTCCTGGTCGCATAATCTCCCGTTTTGGCGATTTGGCATGGCCAGCAAGATATCCCGATTTAACCATCCCAAATTTCTTTCTTTGGGGGTACTTGAAGTCGCGGGTTTATGCCAACAAGCCTCAAACAATCGCAGTCCTTAGGGATAATATTCGACAGGAGTGCGAAGAGTTATCACCGGAAATCTTGCGGAATGTCATGGGAAATGCGACACAACGGTTACAAATGTGTATCAACACTGACAGCAGCCACTTGACAGATATCATCTTTTCCACTTAACAGAAAAAAATGTAAAGGTCCAATAAAGATTTCCATCACTCAAAATCATTTTTTTTTTATTTAGTAAAAGGGTAATTCAAAAACAAAGTTGGATGAATAATTTTGCGCCACCCTGTATATCCCCTGGATTGCAGAGGTCAACTTTTCCCTTTTTTTGAGGGGAAGGGGAAAGATTAGTCACAAAAAGCTGCTGCGTAGAAGACTATAAGGTATCATTACATGCTAGATTTGCATCATTGCCTTAAGCAACTTAAGTATAACCAAGCCACAAAAGGCAAGTAGAGGGGCATCGAAGATGTCTTTAAAAAATTCAAGAGCAAAACAACAAGGAAAACTCAAGCAGATACCAGATTGATGCCAGCATAAACCTTTTTGGGCAAATCGCGCCGAACAAAATCACCAACGAAGCGGACTCGTGGATCAACATCAGCTCGTCCCGCACCTAGGACAGACTAAACAGGTATGAATGAAGAACAACTGCTCAGCAGTAACATCCGGATCCGGATCCTCTCAGCCTGAGTGTAATAGGCAAACGCCCACCAAGGAAGGAGCATGCTAGCGAAAAATTAAACGCAGATAAGGCTTTGCTCCAAGAAAAATATTGTTTTACCCATCAGTAATTATATACGAGGGCAGTCCGATTAAATGATGAAGAGGCACGGCAATGGGGGAAACTCCAAACCACGAATTGGAAAAGCTTTACGGCAAACCTACAATCATCATCATCATCATCATCATCGGCACTTTAACCGGGATCCGGTCTTGGTCTTATTTAACAAATCTCTCCACCGGTCCCGATTTTGAGCTGATGTCATCCAGTTTGGCACTCCCAGGCTCTGGGCGTCCTCGTCTACGCCATCCCTCCATCGCGGGCAAGGTTTGCCCCGCTATCTCATTCCGTACATCCTGCCACAAAGGACTTTCCGGGCAGGTTCCTCTTCACTCATTCGAGCTGGGTTTCCCGCCCACCGGAGTCTACCGAGTGTGATTTTTCTTACATTAGCGGCAAACCTACAATACTGAGAATAATCGGGTCGCGAAGATTAAGATGAGCCGGACATGTGGGGCGAATGGGCTTCTTGACGGAAGGCCAACGGGACAGAGACCGGTAGGACGGCCGCGACGGAGATGGGAGAATAATGTAAGATCTGACCTTGTAGAGATCGGATCGGCTGGTCAGGCGTGGAAGGAGAGTGCACAGGACAGGGAACGATGGCGGAGTCGAGTCGGTGGGTTCATGAACTTCCGGGTTCCTACAGGCCAATAAATAGTATAGTATAGTATAGTAAACACCCGCTTGATAGAAGTCTTGAAGTGGTGCGGGGGCTTAAATTACAATGAATCACTCAGGCTATGCGGGCGGAAGCATACGCTTCCAGTAGGGCCGCCCATGTCAGACAGGCTAACGAGGAGTAACACACAAAGATCTACCACCCCTAATCCAGGGTGTTACGCGTCACCGTGCCCATTGGATGGTTTGCAGCCAGGGGTATACCGGCTGTATTATAACGGCGGCTCTCTGACATAGGGTCGAATCAGAGCAGTAAGCAGAACCTACCATATCAAAGAGAGGCTCTGATGTGGCGGATATTTGAAACCCCAAGACTCGTGGAACAAAAATGAATAATCAGTATACAAAAAACAATTTCACGAAAAACCCGGTAGGCGTAGGTGTGATGAGCCGACACTACCATAAGGGAACAAATCATCAAGAAAACACCGACTAGGCAAAAAGAAGACGTAGGGAAAAGCGGAAAAAGTGGGATATTCGCGTCGGCACGTGGAATGTTCGAACGTTATATAAACCAGGGGCGATACAGACGGTCGTAGAAAACGCGGAACAGTATAAAGTGGACATCGTCGCGCATCAGGAAGTCCGACTCCCACATCAAGTAATCGAAACTAACGGGTTTACACTGGCATGTGGAGGTACCGATACACATAACCTCGGAACCGGCTTCATCATAAGCAATAACATTACGCCCCATGTAAAAGATGTGAAATTTATTAATGACCGAATACAGGGACCATGGTAGAATTATGTATTTATAAACGTACACGCCCCAACAGAATCTACGGACGAAGAAACGAAGGACACGTTCTACGAGACCCTAGAGGAAGTATATGATGAGATCTCATCATTCGATGTTAAAATCCTCCTCGGGGACCTCAACGCGAAAATTGAAAAGGAAGATATCTTCCAACCAACTATAGGTACAGAAAGTCTACACGACGTTTCAAATGATAATGGAATTCGAATTATTACGTTCGCAGCGTCAAAAGATCTGTTAGTGAAAAGCACGATGTTCAAGCACAATCAAATCCACAAAGCCACATGGATATCACCCGACGGCGTAACGCGTAACCAAATAGACCACTTCCTCATAGACAAAAGACACCATTCGAATATCCTTGACGTAAGATCATATAGAGGAGCAGATTGGGACCCGATCATCTTCTAGTGATGGGCAAAATCAGGAGTCGCCTCGCAGCAATCCCACATGGGCAGTCAGGGGAGACGAGCAAAAAGTTCGACACTGATGAACTGAAAGGCTTGCGCAAAAGGGCTGAATATCAAGACGAACTAACGAATAGATTTAGCATTCTAGAGAATGGGAGCAGTGAGGAAGAGGAAGCCAATAGTGTGGACACTAAATGGGCATCGATCAGAGACACAATCAAACTAACAACCCAAAAGGTATTAGGATTTGAGAAAACAATTAAGTCCAAACCTTGGTTTGACGATGACTGCAGGGCGAAGATCGAACAACGTAAACGCCTCAGAACGATCCACTTAGAAAGATATGATGAAGTCAACGCAGAAAGATACGCGACGATTCGGAGAGAGACGGTGAGACTCTTCAAACGCAAAAAACGCGAATGGGAGAGGACTCGGATCGAAAAAATCCCAGAAAATTCTAAAGCAAAGAACATCAGAGGTATGTATGCCGGCATAAATTCAATAAGAAATGGCTACCGAGGGAGAGTCAAAATAATTCGAGACGCAAACGGCTGTCTGGTCACAGAAACAAACAATATCGTGACAAGATTGAAGCAGTACTTTGAAAACCTGCTCAATGTGCGCACCCATCAACCACAAATAAACCCCACAGACGTACATACAGCCGAGCTTCAGATCCCAGAGCCCTCTTTCAACGAAGTTGTAGACGCAATAAATCGACTGAAAAAGAACAAAGCTCCCGGAGTCGACTGCATACCGGCAGAGCTTGTGAAGCATGGAAGAGAGGCAACCGCTCGAAAGATCCACTAACTTATCAAAACAATATGGGATAAGGAAGTCACTCCGGAAGAATGGAAAATCTCAATAGTAATTTTCAAAAAAGGTGACAGATCTGACTGCGAAAACTATAGAGGAATATCATTGCTCCCAACCACATACAAAATATTAACAAATGTCATACTGGCGAGAGTCACACCGTACGCAGAAGAAATACTGAGAGACTACCAATGCGGATTCCGTCGGAACCGGTCAACAAGCGACCAGATGTTCACAATAAGGCAACTGCTGGAAAAGAAGAGGGAATACGGAGAGACGGTTCACCAACTGTTCGTTGACTTCAAAAAAGCCTACGACTCAGTCGCAAGGCAAAGACTCTACCATATTGTGGTTAAGCTGGGAATCCCGAAAAAATAAGCTGCCCTCATTCCAATTTGCATGAACGAAAACAAAGGGCGAGTTAGGATAGAAAACCACCTCTCAGAACCATTTGAAATCCGGGACGGGCTAAAACAGGAAGATGGCATATCCCCGTGTCTTTTTAACCTTGTGCTCGAGTATATCATCAGAAAGGTACAAGACGACAAGATGGCAGTATCATCCCTGGACGGGGTCACACAAGTGCTCGCATAAGCGGATGACATCGCCGTTTTGGCCGATAACCTAGAAACTTTAAGTGAAAACTGTGAAATCATCATGCAAGCGGCAGAAGAGGTGGGCCTAGAAATAAATGAAGACAAAACAAAAGACATGATTATGGCGAGAGCAGGTGGACCTCAGAGAACACACATAAACATCAGGGGCAAGATATTTGAAAAAGTTAAAGAATTTAAATATCTGGGAACAATACTGACGGCCAGTAACGAAATGTTGAAGGAAATTACCAAAAGACTACACTCCGGCAACGCCAGTTGGCACATAGTCAGTAAAATCCTGAAATCCAAACTGCTATCACGTAATATGAAGCTCCATGTCTATAGAACCATAATCATGCCGACTGTTCTATACGGATGCGAAACATGGGCTCTCACAAAATGGGAAGAAAACAAATTCCGCGTATTCGAGAATAAAGTCCTAAGGGGTATCTTTGGCGGCAAATATGACGAGGAGGCAGGACAATGGAGGAAACTCCACAACCACGAATTGGAAGAGCTATACCGCAAACCTACAATAGTGAGAGTAATCAAGTCGCTAATAATTAACTAATAAATGTTAATATCTGGGGTTACGCTCAGATATTTCATTACAATAACAATAACCATTATAAACAAACATAACCCAGTCAACCCAATAAATTTTCAATAACTAAATATTTAAATGTTTATATCGGAGGTCAAACTTCGATATAACATTTTGGCGCCCGAACAGGGACAGGGGAAGCCCAGGATCAACAACTCTTGTTGAAACTATAAGTGCTTTTAAAAAACCTAGTCCAAATCAATAACTTAACTCATTTTGCACTGGGCAAGACACCTTACCCCTCCATACAAGATCTGCAAAATAATCAACAATCAATAACACATGCAGTGAACAACCAACTAACGGTTATCACAAACATAGGGAGGAGTTTAAATATCTCTGCGGGAAAAATAAACGAAAACTTCTTGCGGTTGGAAGAAGAATTGACCAATCTAAGAAACCAGGAAAACAACCTGACGAAGTTGGAGCTAGTGACCAATACCATTGATAGAAAAATCACCTTTTTCACTATGGAACTAGTAAGTCTTGAATTTAGACAAAACCAACTTCTAGATATAATCAATGATGCGAAATTGGGTACCCTACATCGATCCATACTGACCACCACGGAGTTGGGAACCGCTCTACGTGACATACAGCTAGAATCAATGGATGATTTCAGATTTCCGTTTAAATTAAACGCAGTTTTTCCCAGCGAACTGGAGAAACTAGCGGATGTCAAATTGCAATATGCCCATAACGAACTGGTAATAATGGTTAATGTACCTTTAATCTCAGGAGAATACGAATTCTACCAACTTACACCAATACCGGTCAGATCAAAGGAAATTCATTGGTACGTCCAGGTCGATGAACCTTTCTTGGCTTTTAATCCAATTAGGAGGGTATATGTTTTCCTGAATGCCGACAGCTTCCATCAATGCATAAACTACAAAGACGATACTTTCTTGGGCAGACGAAATCTGGTAATTAGAAACGAGAATTTCCAGAATTGCGTAATTGGTTTGTTCTCCGGTAGCAGGTTCCCTAACAATTGCAATATCCATATATTCAACTCCACCCGGGAAATCTGGTATAGCTTGAGTTCGTCAAACGCCTGGCTGTTTGTGGTGCCCGATGATACTCGACTGAAGCTAATCTGTGGCCCGGATCTGCAGAGCCTGACCATTAAGGGTACCGGAATACTCAGTCTCGACGCAGGATGCAAAGCTATGTCCCCCGAAGCCACATTGGTAGCAGAGCAAAAGAGAATAAAAAGGTCGAACTTGACATTATATTTTGGTTCGAACTTCGTGAATACAATTAAGGTACCAGATATGGAAATCAGGCCAAAACCAAGCAACAGAGATTTAAATAATATCGGATTCGAGTTCGCCTCGAATAGTGTCCCACTAGACATAAAGCAGCACGAGAGCCACTACGGGGGCCCAAGAACTTCATACCTTACCGGCCCTTACATGTTCATGTACGCAGTCTCAACAGCATTGGTATTATGGTTGCTCTACCGATTGGGGAGAACTATCCGCGCCAAATCAAAACACCAGTCAAAAAAGGAAACAATAAGTACTTTACCTCAGGTTCCCATCTACTTATCCAAAGGTCATAGCCTCCCAAACATCCCAGTACATCTCGGTGAAGAACCTGAACCCTCGCCTAAACCCACGCCGTTAGGGAGAACAATAAATTTAGTAATATAAAAACTATCGAAAAGTAACCAACTAAAACTAAACCAAACTACAAAAATTAAATAAAACTATATAAATATAAATAATTACACGAAAATCATATATGCTAAATTCCTTTTTATACACACGAAATTTATATATGTACTTAAGAGTATTGTTAAAAGAATTGTTCATAAATACAAATATAAGAAATTGTTCATAAAAATAAATAATTACACGAAAATCATATATGATGAATTTTTATACACATAATTACACAAAATGTACGTATATACATACAAATTGTAAAGAAAACAAAAAGAATTACATATATATATACATATATATATATATATATATATATATATATATATATATATATATATATATATAGATTATAAAGAAAACAAAAGAATTACATAATTACATACAAATTGGAAAGAAAACAAAAGAATTACACAAGATATATATAAATAGGTCGTAAAAATTATGAAACATTTATAAGCAACTCATAAAAATTAAGAAAACTATATTTATAATAAAACAAAAAGAATCGTTATTATTATATTCCAAGTAGCCTTACTAACATTAATAGACACAAAAATTATTTTCTCGAAACACATAAATATTAAAATCTAAACCAGACCCAACTCACAACGGCAACCCACTCTTGTACCACAGAAAATCACTCGTACCGATGATTTTCTTTCTTTTCAGGGGGGAGGGATGTTACACCTCACTTTACACCCCCTCCCAACATACATAACACAATTAAGATGCCATCATCTTAAACTCACCAAGTCTCAAGATCCCATTATACAATTAAGATACAATCTTATTGTGCATATAACACAATACCCGCCTGCCCAGCAATCGAAATTCGTACAATGCAAAATATACAAATTCGCCTTTATTCGGAAGTAAAGACTTCCCCAAATCAAAACATATCGCATACCTTGCATAACTTAATTTTCCAAAGCATATATCCATCGTGCACTTGACCTTGCATTTCGTTTCGCATTACGAAAAGCAAAACCAGACCTAAACGGTTTCAGTTTACGAATACACATGTTAACAAGAATACGAGGGTTGCCTTTTATATTTCGGGATTAGAGAACAAAAACAAATATTGATCATTGAAAATCACTTTATTATTTTTCAAAATAATCCCCATTAAGATCTATACACTTTTGCATGCGTTTGAACCAATTGTCGAAGCACTTTTGCCACTCTGATTGAGGTATCTCCAACACATCAAAATATTCCCCTTTTGTTGGATTTGGCTCATCTTGAAACACCCAGACAGTCGACTGCTGTTTACTTCGGGCTCATACGCGTAAATCCACGATTCATCATCTGTCACGATGTCATAGACGTGTTTCGAAGCACCGCGACCGTATTTTTTGAGCATTTCTTTCGACCAATTGACACGAGCCTTTTTTGGGCGATTGACAAATTGTGTGGGATCCAACGCGAACAAATTTTTTTGACAGTCAAATGTTTATGCAATATTGAATGTATGCTGGTCCCACTAACGCCTAAGGTTGTCTCAATCTCACGATAGGTCACATGACGATCTTCCAATATCAGTTCGCGCACAGCATCAATGGTTTTCGGAACAACAACTGATTTTGGACGACCTTCACGAAATTCATCTTGGAGTGAACTACGACCACGATTGAATTCACCATACCATCGATAAACACTGGTCCTTGATGGAGCTTCATCGCCAAAAATTGAATTAAGTTCATCCATGCACTGTTGCTGAGTTAATCCACGCCGAAAGTTGTAAAAAATAATCGCACGAAAATGTTGACGATTTAATTCCATTTTTGGGCCGAGATGAATCTTTTAAGTTACTGTAAACAACACAAATAGCGCTCATATGTCAAAACGTTCTGAGTGCGTATAACCTCAAAAATGTCCAACTTTACGACAGAGCTGTCAATTGCCGGATTGCAATGCTAGGGTTGCCAAATCCCGAAACATAAGAGGCAACCCTCGTACAATAAAAAAACATCAGAACGAGAATTCCTGCGTTTCATGCACCCAACGAGGGGACCCACCTAACAGGATATACCGGCCGAGAACCAGAAGAACGCCGTAAGTAACTACTAACCGCCCTAAAAACTTTAGGCATCATTTCCATAATTCAATAATAAATGATAACATCTGGGGTTACGCTCAGATGTTACATTTTAATAATTAACTAATAAATGTTAATATCTGGGGTTACGCTCAGATATTTCATTACAATAACAATAACCATTATAAACAAACATAACCCAGTCAACCCAATAAATTTTCAATAACTAAATATTTAAATGTTTATATCGGAGGTCAAACTAAAAATAAGTTAAACCAAAGTGGTACTCGTATAACACGAAGATTAAGATGAGCCGGACACGTGGCGCGAATGGGCAACGATAGGACCGTGCATAGACTTCTTGACTGTAAGCCAACGGGAAAGAGACCGACAGGGCGGCCGCGGATGGTCGAACGTGGAAATGAGAGCGCACGGGACAGGGAACAATGGCGGAGTCGTTTCGATGAGGTCATGAACTTTCGGGTTCCTACGGGCCAATAAATAGTACAGTATAGTATAGTAAAATCGATCGGAGTTATGGGACGACGCAATACATTAGATAATTGAAAAAAAAAAGAACGCCTAACATAGGACATAGGACATCCAGGATTATTAGACCGATTTCACTTTGCTCCGAAGGTGAAGCGTCCGTATTTTATCATAAAAATTAATTTAAAAGTTATTAACTACCAATAAGTCAAAACAATGTCTGGCCGATGATTAAAGAACATTCTCTCACCATTGCCCAAGGGCGGTGCTAGCCTTTCATCTAGGGGGCAGCCCTGTAAACTAACCACAAATACCGACTACTACTAAATCACATCACGTTATATAAAGATACACGATAATTATAAAAGTACCGCGATAAATAACTAATTTATGTCTTTTATATTTATATCAAATTTATTTCTCAACGGGTATGTGATTTATGTTTTGAAACGTCAAAAGGCTGCTTCAGCGCCCCGGAAGTAGAGGTTAACTAAGCATTCATAAATCAAGTGGAAATTCGCATTAGCGGGATAGGACTAGTGGACATGTTACTTTGGCTAACACACATTCAGTGTGTTCGGACCCACTTTGGCATTGTGACAAATTGCTCTTGAAAAACTAAATGGGACTGTCGCCCTCAGTCTGATCCGGAAACTTTCGAAAACCTTAATAATTTGAACATTTTTATCACCAATAAAATGCGTATTATAAATAAAAATAAAAATATATTAAGTAGGTTGCGTTTTCCTCTCAATGTTTAAGGAAATACCGTTGGCGCCACCCAACATATGTTAAAGAGCACATTCTTGGTATAACAATTGAAATGCTGTCTAGCTACTCATAGACTCTTGGGATAAGAGGAAACCGAAACATACGTTTTAGTGGCATGCGGTATTACAGCTTTGCATGCCTGTAATAGGATTGATAAAATAACCACAAGAGTAGCGAATGAGCCGATAAGACGCCACAACAATGAGTCAGAAATAGCTTAGGAAAAACACCTTCACAGACAAGTTGGGCTTTCTCACATGCCGGAAAGTCATCAGCAAAGCTACTCCCGATTTCTATTATTTCATTATCAATGGCGGTTCAATCCATCGCCAGCTTCCTGGAAATAACGAACAAAGAGAGTCTGGTGCCAAAAATAAATACCGAAGGAGCTCATCCACACATCTCTACGTATTGGAACTTATTCTCAGAATTAATTATACTTTTCTTTTGCCCGTTTTGTGTTTGGATCACTCGAAATATCGACACGAACAAAGTCGTCACGATGAGTAGCTTTCGCCATGTGTACCAATTGTTTAAGAGCATTTGTATGGCTGTACATTCTTTTCGTGGTTGAACTGTTGACCTGGATTTTTTCTATCCTCTTATATGCCCGCCTCCCATTAACCCAATTGGTTATATCTGCACGTGGGGGACCGACTGCCATCATACGACATATTTGCAATAGTGACAATATACTTCCGCCCGTCAAAAGGAACGTTGCTCTAAATTTCACCACAATCACCCGATGGGCTATTCTTTCACACAATACCGAGGATGAATTTGCAGTGAGCGCAACAATGGTCCCATGGATTTTTGCTTTCCACTCTCTTCCTCGCCGTGCTTCTGTTCAGATCCCTGTGGTTGTTTGTGGCAAGATGTACCTTTGTTATCTGGTATAAAGCATCAAGCAACCCTCAAAAGACTTTTTCTAAACCAATGTCGTCTATAGTTTCGGTTGAATGAAAAGGATCTTTTGGATAAGCCAAAGCGGAAGCTTCGCACAAGTGCAAAGCAATTGCCAAAAGGGCAAGGAAAGCCCTTGTGCACCTCCGGAAGGAATACTGGATTAATAAAACGCAGGACTTATAAAACGCACGCCTTCTGTCTGAAGACGGAAAGACTGTAATCACGTTGGTTAATGAATCATTGATACGCGGGTAATGGTCTGGTTGTCGCTTCTGGAATAATCATCCTAGAGAAATATGCTAATGCTGAGGACAAATTGCAGTGGTGGTGAGTCCGGTTCGGAGTTTGCAAAATGTACAGTGTGCAAACGGTCGTGTGCACACCATCAAATGGGATTCTAGATAAATTCTCGTTTGCTTACAGGGAATTCTATGTATTGATGTTCCAGGAAATGGAGCACACAGCAGTAGGGTAACGTAGAGGTATTCAAAGGAATTTATTGTGCAAGTCGGTTTATCTGATGGAGCGTTGGAACGTTCGTCGGGACTGTGTCAGTCATGAAATGATGGATGAATGGAACGAATACAGGAACAAGTATCTCATGTCGAATTGATTCAACAGAGAATCAGATGAGTGCTCATTTCATTCCTGTTCCCACTTGGCTAGATGGATTATAGAATGATGTAGTGTACGTAAATGGAAAAGCCGACATGGCCCTTTAATAGATCGCCCGCAACTAAAAGCACATTGCTGTTTCTATTTGATGATTTTCGCAGCAATTTTAACTTTTTCGTTTTTACTTTTTGATGTAAAAACCACTTATAATGGAAAATGGTTTCCACAAAATGTAAAATGTAAAGTTGTATAGGTTAAAACATGTACGGCTCAAACCCGCAAACATTTTTTCCAGGTTTCTTAGCAGCCGAGATGGTGAAGATGTTATCGTCGGTGTGTGTATGCAGGTTCAACTGACCATGCTCTCGCGACTGATAGAAAATATATTTACTTTTTATTCCTGTTGCTTGTGCATAATATTCAATGTCGTCAACTATTTTTATATTTCGTTCCTAAGCACTTGAATTGCTTTATAAATAAAAACTTATTTGATTGTTTCATGATTTTATAAGAAGTAATTAAACAAATAAAATAAACTTGCACACAGATCTAGAATCCTTTACAGTTTTCGAAAAAAATCGCCTTTTCTCACGTATTTCGAAAATATAATCGCTATTGAAAGTATATTGGGGAGCGATGGGTGCGAACATGGCAAAGTCACTAATTGCTTTCAACCCGGCAAGGCCAGGACGATCTGTGGGGGTTCTCTATACCACCTAACTTCGACCACCAATAGCGCGTCACCATAACCCAAAAACCATGCGTCCTATGCGACAAGGAGCATAGTGGCTAAAAACCAGCTCCCGCACATATTGATCACATAATCCTCAAGGCCAACGCCGCCCTTGGGTTTGTCAAACGCTGGTCGAAGGAATTCCTTAACCCCTATGTCACCCGATCACTCTACACAACTTTTGTGCGGCCACTACTCGAATACGCTAGTCAGGTCTGGTCCCCGTATCAATGACTCACATTCGCAGGATTGAGGCTGTTCAACGTCGTTTCTTGCGCTTTGCCCTCCGCGGACTAAACTGGGAAAATCCGCTGATTCTACCACCATACACAAGCCGGCTCCCTCTAATCAATCTAAACACACTTGAAGAGCGCAGAGTCCATGCCGACATCATCTTTGTCCATCGCCTTCTGTCTGGCTCAATCAATTGCCCAAGCTTGCTCTCCACTTTAACATTGCATACAAACCCCCGTAACGTACATAACCCTCGACTGTTTTACGTGCCCGCTCATCACACTTCTTACGGCGCTAACGAACCCATCTCGCGTATGCTACGACAGGCCAACTCTTTCCCCACCTCCTTCGATTTCAACATCTCCACTCCCGCTCTTAAACGACGTCTCAGAATAAACCCGTCCTAAATCCGCCGCCTCCCTTCAATGACCCCTCTACCCTGCAATCCTCTCCTCTCCCCCCATCTAACTAGTTCTCCCCTACACCTTTCCAACCCTACCCACAACCCCCCCCCCTGCTTCCCAACCACCGTCCCCGTATCAGTTCGAACCCATGCCCTCCACTGCCGCACAAAGGCCGCGTTTACCACCCCCACATACGCTTGCTCTTCACCGGCCTCCTACCTCCCCCACCGCCTAGTAATCTTCAACTTCCCGGTTTTCTTCTCCTTTTTTTTCGATTGAATAATCGAATAAGGTCTTAGCCACTACTCTAGAGTTTAACATAGTCTGTAAGGTTTTATGTTAAGTTAATTTTAAGCTTGTAGTAAGCTAAATAAAAATGGGGGTTTCGCCTTCAATCAATCAATCAAACCTGCAATAGCACACATTCGCAACATGCAAAGAATACACTTCCCAATATCCCCAGAATCCATTTCCCAACCTGTAATAAAATGCATTTTCAAACTTACAACGGAATATTAATTATCTCCCTCAACTACATCAAACCGCATACCTTTTCCCAAAAACCACTTCGGTTAATTTCCTATTTAAACTATAGCCCTCGCTTACTACCAATCAGCATTAATTTCCCCCGAAAACATTCCGGCCCACTTCCTGCTTACACCATTTCACTCGCTTGTAACCAAGCAACATTTACCTTCCCCGAAAACCATTTCGGCTCCCCATCCCAACTAAACCAATCGAAACAACACCAATTCTCCTTACTGGTAAGTCACCAGCACGATGCGTTGCATTTCCACGAAACAACCGTCGCAACGACCAAAACCCATATTCCTTTGTCTAACCGACAACTCATACCCATACTTGGTCGTGTTTCCAAAACTAATTTCTCCGTATACATAGCGACAGAGGAATCCAATTCAGCCTGTACGGCAGTAATTCGCTGGAACTAAATCCCCTATGCACGTATAGCAACCCATTTCAAGTTCCTAGTAAGTGGCAGTGAGTTTATTTAACTATAACTACACTGCCACGACACGATGAATGGATTCTCGCCCCTTTCTAGTCAGTCGAGTCCCAACCACCAGCAAGCGCAGTCGAGTTGAGTGGAAAACCCGCGCCAGTATATTAATCAAAAGAAAGAGAATTAAAGAAACGAGTTCAACCTCGGTAGTGCACGTGTGAGTGATAGTTGTAAAACAAATGACCGTGAATACAGAGAATTTAATAAACAATATAATACTTCGTTGAAACCGAGCAATAGTTGTAAAACAAATGATCGTGAATACAGGCAATTTAATAAGCAATGTAATACTTCGTTGAAACCCAAAGTGCGGATATTGAAGAAATAAAGACCAATTATAACCAAGCCACCCAGAGTGTTTTATTTGTGGTGTTTCCGCCTTGCGGATGACAGTTTCGCATCGGATTTTCAAGTGCTCGTAACGCGCCCGAAGTGCGGTCTTCTAGTGAACGGCTACCAGTGAACGACCCAATTAATCGAACCTTTAAAGTCGTTGCAAACGATCTGAACCGACTCAGCGGTGACTGTTCCCTGGCTATGAGTTCCGAATAAGAAAAGAAAAAATAGAAAACACAAAGCACGAACGAGCTTACCGTTCCCAGCGCTACTACCCGCAACTATTCGCCGTTCCCGTGATTCCCGTCGGTGGGTGACAGTGAACCCGCGCCGTACGACGGCACCCATAATTTCACCCCCCACAGATCCCTGTCCCTGTTCAATCCAAGTTGACATGCAGTCCTCACGTGACACCCCTGGATAGCTACTTTGGCACACGCCAAGTAGTGTACCAATGCATGCAGCGACATCCTGAGAAAGGTTGGCGCAAGGCTAATAACCTTGCCCGGAAAAAACAATTATTATGGAAATTTTAATAAGCCTCGATACGGACTGGAATACACGACGACGATCACGGAAACGAAAATAGCTAAACGGAGAATTTTTACATGGAACGTCCGCTCACTATACAGAGCTTGAGCTGCACAGCAGCTAGCCGATGCCCTGACCGAATATAAGGTTGACATAACAGCATTGCAAGAAATAAGATGGACGGGGAGTGGTGTTATTCAAAGAAAAGAGTATGACATTTATTACAGCTGTCACACAAAACACCATGTGCTCGAGGTAGGTTTTCTAGCCACCTAAAAACTGAAGTCTGCCATTATCGGCTTTAATGCAATAGAAGAAAGGCTATGCACTCTTCCCGTGCGAGGCAAGTTTAAGAACATAAGCCTCATAAACGTTCAAGGGCCTATAGAGGAGTCCCCTGACGACGTAAAAGAAGAATTCTACGAGAACGTCGAACGTGCCCTCAGCCTGCTCAAGATACAATGTGCAAATCGTCCTTGCTGAATCGAATGCGTTAATAGGTCGGGAGCTTGTGGGGGTTCTCTACACCACAGGGAGAACCAACCCACAATGCCAACCAATCCTGACCGCTAACAGCGCGTCACCTCAATCCAACTCCCCGTGCAAAATCTGCATTTGCACACATCCCATACTTACCAGGAACCCATTTCCCAAGCTGAAATAAATGCATATTCCAATTTACAACGGAATATTAATCATTTCCCCCAATTACATCACCCCACATACGTTTTCCCAAAATTGCTTCGGTCAACTTCCTACTTAAGTTATATTTTCTCTTTGTGACCAAGCAATCTTAATTTCCCCGAAATTCATATGCCATAACAAACACATATCCAAATCCTCAACGGAACATTACCAACCAACTAAACCGCGCACATTTCCCCGAAATTATTTCGGTTAACATTTCTATCTAAACGATATCCCTTGCTTGCACCCAAGCCATTCCAATTCCCTCCGAAAATGCATGCCCTTACTCGCTCGCGTCCCCAAAGCCAATTTCCCGGTACACCCAACCAACGAAGCCAACCCAGCCTGTACGGCCAGAATTCGCTGGAACTGAGTTCTTATGCGAGCGTAGCAACGCCTCCAAAATTCTTCGTAATTGGCAGCGAGCCTAATTTCGGTATGACGCACCGCCACGGCGCATTGAATGAATTATTTCATTCATAAGTCAGTCGTCGTTCAACCGCCAAACCGCACACATCGTGTCAGCCCAGATTCAACTCCCACCCCCACCCGAGTCGTGTGTATCTAATAACTAATACCTGTTTCGAAAGGAAACCGAACAATCACCGTAAAGAGTCGTGTGTATCTAATGATATGTTTCGAAAGGAAACCGAACAATCACCACCGTAAAGAGTCGTGTGTATCTAATGATATGTGATAAAAAGAAATCGAACAAACACTGCCGCGAATAACCGCGTACGTTTAATAATGCGTTATCAAGGGAAACCGAGCACCGCTTTCATTAGTGTCAGAAGGATAAATAAGTTAAGTGCATTACAAGGATAAGATCGCCTAAGGGTCCCCCCTTGTTCGCAGTGACATTGCATGCCCAATTGTAAAAGCCGTTCCTAAGTGCCGCCATAAAAATACTTATAGACCAAGAAGAACTCTGTGCGTTTTATTCCCTTTTCTGCAAGTGCACAGGTGTGGAGAACCTTTGACCTTCGCGAACATTTTCAGTACACAATCCGGGGCGAGAGTGAACCCCGCACCATACGCTGGCGCCCAGACCTCAACCCCCACAAGCTGGTTTTCAGGCACTACGCAGGTTCCCATAGTTTGCATGAGAACACTAATGACAATGGACTACGAGTCATCGAACTGGCACCATAAAAAAACTTGGTCGTTGCGAGTACCAGGTTTCCGCGTAAAGACATCCACAAAGCCCTTTACATCCAAAACACCTGGGTATCACTTGATGAAGCCACTCGCAACCAAAGTGACCACGTGTTGATAGATCGGGGCCACTCCTCGAGCCTGATGACGATACGAACATACAAAGGTGCCAACGTCGACTCGGATCACTATCTCATTGGTACAGTTTTACGAGCACGGATTGCCTTACGGAGACTATTGTATCCGCGAATCAGGTTCGAATCAACACGGCTGCCTTAGGCAATGAGAATACTAGTAACACCTTTGGTCATGCGCTAGGACTCCCCCTCGCAGAGCTCGATGGAGGGAGAGTAAGCCTCGGGACCAGAATGTTGGGCGTAGAAGAGAAATGGACACGCCTTAAGAATGCTGTCATTAGTACTGCAACTCCATCTTAGGCAGTAGTCGTAAAGATCGGAGCGAGTGGTTTGATGACGAGTGCAAACAGGACGCGGGTACGTGAGGAGGAATACAAAGATCTCAGAAGATCTGAAAAAAGCCTTCACAGACAAAAGAAAACTGCCTGGGAAAAAAACCTTGTCTGTGAAATAGAGAAAAGTAGAGAGCGAGGTCCGCACCAGGTGCGGAAGTTCTACCAAATAATCCGCAGTATAACGCAGTACACATCATGCTGCACTTACTGCAAGGATAAAGGGAGTAATCTGATCACCGATCCTGAAGGCATTGTGGAGCGATTGGAAGTGCACTTCAATGAATTGCTAAATGGGCAGCTCACAAAAGAATTTGAGGCTCAACCAATGCAAGATCAAGACCAAATGCTGCCGCCACCAAGCATTGAGGAAACATTAAAAGCCATAAGACTGCTCAAAACAAATAAAGCCCCGGAGCTGATGGCATGCCAGCTGAGCTGATCAAATAAGGAGGGACAGTGTTACATGACGCAATTCATGAGATCGTAGTGCACGTATGGGAGCAAGAAGAGATGCCGGAAAATTGGCGTCGTGGTATAATTTGCCCCATACATAAGACGGGAGATAGCACAGTGTGCAACGACTATAGAGATATAACGTTGCTGAGTACCGCCTATAAGATATGTAGGGGGTCTTGAAAGCCTCCCCTAAGAACCACCCTCTTCCTTAAGTCAATCTGACTTTCCCTCACTCCACAAGCCACTATACTTACCTGCAATCGAGCAGCGTAAGCTCTCTTTCAGTAGCTTTCACCTGAAAGTAAAACCTCACCGATGACATGCATAACATTGAATGTTTCTGGTTCATAATACATAAACCATTTCATATCCCCTATCGGCTCAGGTCGTCACCAATTATCGATAAACACACGCTGGCCAGCGTATTGTGGACACAGCTGCAGCCGATATTCTTCCTACGGTCCATAATTGAACCATTGCTCCTATACCCTTAGGTTTCCAACAGTTGCGACCCATTCCCTATTATCGGCTATCGACCGATCATGGGATTTGGGCACGAATATGATTGACGTTTAGACAATCATACCCATGATCATGCCTTATGATGCTCCGGCCTGTAAACCAAACAAACACACAGTAGCATCATTGTGTTTATGCTATTTACCAACCGCTGGTCCATGGCCACCCAGGGCGAGACGTACGCTTGCACATCTGCAAGGCTAATTCCTCGCCATTGTACTCATGTACCAGTACTGTCATGTAAACAAACCCCAAATCTTCGGCTGACCTATCGTCACCGAAGAATGTATCGCCTACAACGGCATTCCCATGAACACATGAGTAAACACGATGACGACCCAATGTAACACCGGCTAAACCACGAACGATGTGCATCTCATCATTTGACTCTTGAAATAGCGTTTCTGTTTACTTAGGATGCAGAAACCTATTTCGTTCTCGGGCGTGTATCATCGACGATTCATGACCACAAGGCCTGCAGCCCCTTTGCTCGTTCATTTGTTTGAACAGGTGCTGAACCGATCGTTGCCTGTATTGCAGGCGAAGGGGCATTGTACTTGTCCTATACGGGCATATGGGAAATCCTCCCATTTAACTCCTTTTTGATCGCCCATTGGACGTCGGCAAGTTGATCCGGTTCGCTCCTCTTACATCTATGTGATCCACCACCGTTGAATCTGACGGATGTGGATTGCATCGGAGAGTCAGATTTAAACTTCTTAAGCGTACACACGCTATTTTTCGTGCGAGTCAGAGCCATCGTGATTGAGGATACGCGCTTAAAATTAATTCGAAGAGTGTCATTACTAATATTATCTATGTACTATTGTCACCTTGCGAATTAAGAAATCGAACACGGTCGGTGCGCGGTATTAAACTGATTTCACCAGTAACATTATAGCCCATATTTTAAAAGACAGTTTCAATGGTTTGTATTTTAAATAAAATCTATGTTCAACGTTAAAAATAAAATAAAATAAGAGAATAAACTATACCAAAGTGTTTGTCTTTGCTGTTCTGTGTCCGCTCCACCATAGGAATCAACGGCTGTTCTGTTTTCTCAGGTGTGTCATCTAGTGAACTCATTAGCTGGGGAGAGAGTAAATCAGTACCCATGTCTGGCATCCCAACATCTCCACCCCACAGATACTCTCCGCTATCCTACAAGATCGGATAACCCCATACGCTAAAGCCACCATTGGTCAATATCAGTGTGGCTTCATCCCAGGCAAATCAGTGATTGATCCGATACTCACCCTTAGGCAGGCAATGGAAAAATGTCTGGAATTTAAGATTCCATTATTTCATCTATTTATAGACTCTAAGGCCTCCTACGACAGCATAGCCAGGGTAGTACTATATAATGCCATGAGAGAGTTCGGCATTCCAAACAAATTGATACGACTTTGTAGGTTGACCGTGACCAACGTAATTAGTCAAGTAAAAATAGCCGGATTGCTGTCCAAACCAATAAACATCTTTAATGGACTCCGACAAGGGAACGGTCTGGCCTGCCTCCTCTTCAACCTGGCGTTGGAGAAAGCAAACCGTGACTCTGGCGTCACAACTAGAGGGACTATTATCACCAAGTCCAACCAGATACTTGCCTACGCAGATGACATCGATATCATCGGTAGATCCGATTCGGCTGTACAGGATTCCTTCACCCAGATCGAGCAAGCGGCACAAAAACTAGGACTGCACATTAATGAGAGGAAAACTGAGTACATGGTGGCAACTTCTGCGAAGAGAAGACCTAACCTAACCCTGAACTATCAGGATAGTGGAGCACGAATTTGAAGTAGTGCAATCCTTTATCTACCTTGGGTCAATAGTATCAGCCGATAACAACATGGAAGAAGAAATACGCGAACGGCTGATCAAATCCAACAAAGCCTAGTATGGTCTATCACGGCTCTTTAAATCCCGAAATTTATCCAGAACATCCAAGCTGCTACTGTACAAGGCCATGGTCTTACCAGTACTCATGTATGGATCCGAGACCTGGTTTTTTTTCACACAAACGCGCGCATCAAAAGGGATTTTGGAATACCCTTAAATGTCAGAACACAGTGCGAGCGGAAGGAGAGGAAGTGAATAAGGAAAGGAGGTGTCGCTGTATATTGTCTTGAATGTCTGGACATCATAACGACCAGGAAACATGATCAGGCAGAACCTCCCACATTCGTGTGTTTCGGCTAAAGAATGACTCTCTATGCTTGTTTGTGTGCCTGAAGTTGACTTTCAGCGTGAACTGAAGCGCATTCTCAGATTGGCGGATATCGCGGGAAAATGTCTGAAGAGACGGAACACTTAAGCCAGTTCAGTTGAGCAACGATCGTGATAATACCTATAGAAGAGAGATAAGCACGATACGTTGCGCCTATGTTCTAACGACGGAATTGATCGACTCACAGCTGGGTCCCCAATAAGTTTTACTGCTCATTTTTGCATCCTATCGAGCACGTGTAGTGCAGTTTTGGATGCGCCTGACCAAATATGGGAGTTGAAGTCCATTTTGGGACGAATATAGGACTTGTAAGTAGTGGCCAGGTAGGATGGAGTGAAGTATCTTTTGCATCTCTTAAGGAACCGAATGCATTTGATTGCAATTTTCGCAGCTTCAAAAATGTGGTCGCTTCAATTAAGAGTCGAATTAATTCGCGTGCCGAGGATTAATAGTTCCTTGGCTTCGTCGATGGAAGTGCTATTCATCGACAGTATATTTACTTTGGGGTTTGCCTTTGACAACAAGAAACAGCACTGAGTTTTTTTTGAGCATTGAATTCTACTGGGTTAGATAATACCCATTGATATATCTTGTTGAGGTCGGAATTCAGTGTATTAAGCACAACCTGCTGATTGGTATTGACGTTCGAAGAGTTTGGTCGGGAATGTTCGTATGAGTATGAGAAACTCAATGTGCTATCATCAGCAAACGAGTGGTTTGGCTTGAGAGTAACTGACAAGAGATCATTTAGAGAGTGAAGAGGAACATTTCTGCAAGAGAATTGGGGGAATGCTATCAGGACCAGCAGATTTGTTGGCGTTTAGATCCTTGAGTGCCCGGGCAACAGTACGCGTTCGAAAGCGAATCTGGCTCATGGTGTGCTGCTTATGCTCAAGTTAAGCCGGAACTGATGTGGTATCAGGCAGCGTTGAGTTGGCAGCACAATTTGCAGCAGTAGTTTCGCTTTGTCTACTGCTGTCTACCGATCAGGTGATATTTTATTAATAGGTGTGGTAAAAAGAAATCCATTATGTTTGCATGAAATTTAAGGCTTTATTTAGCACAGTGAGTGTGATCCAATTTAGATCAAGTATACACTGTTTTGTTGCCATTTCGAAGGTAATTGTATTATGCCTTCATTTGTCCAAAGCGCTGAGGTGTACACGTTTTCGCAGCCTTCCAAATAAGTTTCATCATATTCTCGTTAAGATATTAAATTAAATTTTATGGGAATTTATTTGAACATGGTGTTGTGTATGCATCAACAAGTCGCTTTTACAAGGAAAAATATCCAGAAATAGAAGATGTTGTTATGGTAAATGTGCGTTCAATAGCAGAAATGGGCGCCTACGTCCACCTGCTCGAATATAACAACATCGAAGGAAACGAGAAATTTGAGGAACTCTACCAGAAGACAGCGTGGTACTTTGAGGAGAAATACAAAAACAACGCTGCGGCTTATAACGTTTTCAAACAATCTGTTCAGGATCCAACAATTTTGGATGAGTGTGTTTAGACGCCAGTACGAAGGAAGTGCTACTGCAAAACATTCAAAGGAAATTAACTTCCCAAGCGGTTAAAATACGGGCTGATATTGAATGCTCATGTTATGGTTACGAAGGCATTGATGCCGTTAAGGCTGCTCTCAAAGCTGAACTTGATGTCTCCACAGAAGAAATGCCAATCAGAATCAATCTCATTGCACCACCGTTGTATGTTATGACTACGTCTACCACGGAAAAGACGGACGGACTAAAAGCTCTAGAAGTCGCCATTGAAAATATTCGAACAAAGATTACCGAGAACGATGGGGAACTGAAGGTGATCATGCAACCAAAAGTGGTTACCGCTATGGATGAAGCGAATCTGCAAAGACGAATGGAGCGTGCTGAAGAAGAGAATGCTGAAGTCGATGGGGACGAGGACGAACAAGGTGATCAGGAAGGTATGCATTTCGGTGGCGGTATGAATGACGGTGAAAACGGACCTGTCGAAGAGGACGACGAAAATTAAGGACTTTTGCTTCTGTTGACATTTTTATACATGAACATAACTTAATTACGAGATGATGTATCCCCAAACAGTTACAGTCATAGAGACCTTCGTCCCTATTGGCAAAAACTGGGACACTCAATTTTCACAACCTTCTCATGAGACGAATTTTTCACCAGCAAAATCATTCGCCATAGACAGGAACAGGTTAGTAGTCATTTGGTGCCAAGTCCATCCACCAAATCGGCGGTGTTCCCTGTGCAAAAGGGTCCAAACGCAGCTTGTGAACTTCAAATTTTCATAGATAGTTTTTTTTCATTAAAGAACCCTTAGCTGTTTGGAGAAAGAGGAGGAAGAGGTGGATGCACAAGAACTTCCCAACCATGCTCCCGGTGCTTCTGGCGAGACACTATCGATGTGTGTCCTGGCGTTGCCCTGATGGAACACAATTCCACTCCTATTGGCCAAAATTGGCCGCTTCTGTGCGGTTGCTTCTTTCACATGGTTCAATTGTTGACAGTACACATTCAAATTAACAGAGTGGCCATATGGGCGGAGCCTATAGCAGATGATTCCCTGCCAATCCCACCAAACACACAGTAAAAGGCGGCTCACCCTCGATTCGAACATGACCGTTTTCGCTTGACACTGTCATAACTGACCCACTTTTCATCACCAGTCACCATCCGCTTCAGAAATGGGTCGATTTAGTTGTGATTCAGCAACGATCCGCAGATGGAAATTCGGTCCATGTGTTTTTTTGCGTTACCTCGTGTGGCACCCATACATCAAGTTTACTTTTGTATCCAGCCTTATCGAAGTGGTTCCAAAGGGTTTTTGGGCCGAAGTTTAGGTCCTGTGCAATCGAAACAGTGCTTACATGACGGTCGGACTCGACGATTTCCATGATTTTATCGACATTTTCGACAATTGGCCTTCCAGAGCGCGGTACATCTTTTACATCAAAATTACCGAAACTGAATCGCCGATTTCCATGATTTCATCAACATTTGCGATAATTGGCCTTGCATAGCGTGATGCATTTTTGACATCAAATTTATGCGTGATTGGCTGCTACAGTATCAGGACCATAAACACTATTCACATTTTCAGGCGCCTGGCTGGTGGCTTCACATTATCGAAGAAAAACTGTCAAATATAGCGTATTGTTACAGAGCTCGTGTCCATGCCCTCGCCCAACAACTAACCCCCACGACTTTAAGTTCCCCTCTCTGCATGTAAATAAGAAAAATAGTCTAGAAGCTAATTTGTATCAACTACTTTATGCAAATTCTACTTGGAAGGAAAAATAATAATAAACGGCATTAGTGCCGAATAAAATAAATCATATATATCAACAGCAAAAATATAATAAATAATAAATTGAGATTTGAAACAAGAGGAAGGCATCTGGTCCCCTACGTAGCGAACCCACAAAAAAGAAGTTTTTTCGGCCCTAAACGGCTGCCCAACCCACTTTCAACGGGGTCTCCCAATACTCTTCCCCTAACTATTTACTACCAGAATGTCAGAGGACTACGGTCCAAAACCCATTCGATCTTACAAAATACTCACTCCTTTCCCTTTGATCTGTACGCACTGATCGAAAGTAACGTCACCCCCAGTATCAATAGCCTAGGACTGTTCCCGCCCTTCTTCACAGTTTTTCGGAACGACGAGGTCCATTATTCCGGTCCTGACACCCCCTGCCGAGGCGTGCTGCTTGCCATCCAAAACGGACTTACATCTTTTTTTACATCTCTTCTTCTCCCAACCTCGACTATGTCGCAATAAAAATTGAACATAGCTCAAAGTCCATGTACATCATATGCTTTTACATACCGCCATCGCAAGCTATCGAGTCATATGAACTCGCTATTGCTGCAATCGACCGCATAACTGAGCCTGGTTCTTCCCAAGATGACGTTGTCCTTGGCGATTTTAATCTCCCCCATCTTCCAATGGACGCTGTCTGACGACTACTCCCACTACATCTCAAACCCCACTACTACTAAGGAATGTCTCTTTATAGACAGCCTCACTGACTCTAGCCTTTGCCAAGTAAGCAATGTCCAAAACCATCTGGGCAGACAACTTGACCTTGTGTTCACGACAGACCCCTTTAATTCCTCAGTCGTCCCTAGTCCCCACGCCCTCTCAACTATTGATAACCACCATCCCCCGCTTCTCGTATCCTTACACCGCGACTACTCAGCCCACAGCACACCCCCTCTATCTATTTTCTTTCAACTTCCGAAAAGCCAATTTCCGCCTCATAAATGAGTACCTCAGCAATATCGCAATCTGCGTAAATGATATAAATGTAGAGGGCGCTACAGCCTCGCTCTACACAGAAATCCACAGCGCCATATCCCTATATGTCCCATACTCCCGACACAGGTTATCATTCTCATCGCCCCCATGGTATAACCACAAACTACGCACCCTTCGTAACAAGAGGAATAAGTTGTGGAACACTTTCCTAAACACGCGTTCTCCCCTTGACTATTCCAACTATCTGGGTTACTTTTACCAATTCACCGAGCTTTACAGCTCTCTCTACCACAATTACCTTGCCAAAGCTCATTTCAACCTGATCAACGACCCCAGGTCTTTCTTTCACTTCATCAACCACAAACGGAAATCTGATGCCTATCCCACAACCCTTTTCTACGGCTCAACTACTACAACGGACTCCCAAACCATATCCAATCTTTTCGCGTCCTTCTTCAAACTTTCCTTCACGGACGACTCGTTCGAGCCTAACCCCTCCTACTTTACTGGCATGTCTGAATTCTCCCTCGGCCCTCTCATGCCTCTACACATTCCACAACACCAAGTCACAAAAAAACTTGAAGAACTGAAAGACGATTTCAGTCCCGGCCCAGACGGACTCCCTGCTATCCTCTTAAGAAAATGTTCCTCTTCTCTCTCTCTCCCGCTCGCTTTAATCTTTAATCTATCCCTTGCACAAAGTCTATTCCCTGACTTTTGGAAATCCTCTTGCATAACCCCCATACATAAAAAGGCGCAAGACTAATGACCTTGCCCGGAAAAAAAACGAATCATTATGAAAAATTTAACAAGCCTTAGGGCTTGCTAAATAAGCCCAAGACCGGTTCGCGGTTGTAGTGCCGATGATAATTATACATAAAAAGGGGAGAAAAAAACGATATATCCAATTATCGTCCCATTGCTAGGCTTTCGCACATTCCTAAACTGTTCGAAGGCCTACTATATGAGGCGTTATGTTTTCGCTGGGCACCTGTCATCTCTCCGAAGCAGCACGGCTTCCTCTCAGGCAGGTCCATTACCACTAACCTTGTCGAATTCACATCCCACACACTCCTTGCCCTAGAAAACGGCGATGAGGTCGATTTAGTCGCTACAGACTTTAGCAAGGCCTTCGACAAAATCTCCCATAACCTCATTCTCTTCAAGCTATCCTCCCTCGGTTTCGAACCCCTGCTGATTAAGTGGGTCTCATCCTATCTCAGTTATCGAACCTTTTTTCCCAACCTCAGGTGTCCTCCGGGGCAGTCATCCGGCCCTCTCCCATTTATCCTAACCATAAACGACATAGGCTCTTGCATTAATCACTCCTTCATCTCGCCTTACTACCCCCTTCCACACCACACTAACTTATTTCAATAATAATTAGGTAACTAGACTAAGTTAAGATAAGTTAAGTTAAGTTAAGCAATTTAGCATAGGTTAAGTAAATAACTATATCCTGGTTTTCTGACCTTTTCCAGGAAGCTCTACCCACTAAAATCTTAATCCATAACCAATATATAACTTTTATCATATTGTTTGAAAAATGTACTAGTAAGTATATGTAAACAATTATAGCTAAGGTATCATAAGTTATCTGTATTGCTTATTGTAAAAATTATTTATGGTCAATAAATACAGAAATGTAAAAAAAAAAAAAAAATCATCTCGCCTTACGCGGATGATTCCAAAATGTTCAAGACAATCCGCTCTCCGCTGGACTCCTGACTTCTCCAAGCGGATCTTGACAGTTTCCCAACTTGGTGCCAAAATAATTGTCTAGAAATGAATATCGCCAAATGTCACACAATCACCTTCTCTCGGAAGAGTTCCCCCACTCACCCACGCTCCTATCTCTTACTGAACCAACCGATAAGATCGGTTGAATTGATTAGCGATCTGGGCGTCCTATACGACAATGAGCTCAATTTACCCCACATTTTGATTATATAATCCTCAAGGCCAACGCCGCCCTTGGGTTGCCAAACGCTGGTCGAAGGAATTCCATAACCCCTATGTCACCCGATCACTCTACACAACTTTTGTGCGGCCACTACTCGAATACGCTAGTCAGGTCTTGTCCCCGTATCAAGTGACTCACATTCGCAGGATTGAGGGAGTTCAATGTCGTATCTTGCGCTTTGCCCTCCGCGGACAAAACTGGGAAAATCCACTGATTCTACTACCATACACAATCCGGCTCCCTCTAATCAATCTAAACACACTTGAAGAGCGCAGAATCCATGCCGACATCATCTTTTTCCATCGCCTTCTGTCTGGCTCAATCAATTGCTCAAGCTTGCTCTCCACTTTAACATTGCATACAAACCCCCGTTACGTACGTAACCCTCGACTGTTTTACGTGCCCGCTCATCACACTTCTTACGGCGCTAACGAACCCATCTCGCGTATGCTACGACAGGCCAACTCTTTCCCCACCTCCTTCGATTTCAACATCTCCACCCCCACTCTTAAACGACGCCTCAGAATAAACCCGTCCTAAATTCGCCCCCGCCCTCCAATAATCCCCTCTACCCCGCAACCCTACCTCTCCTCTCCTACCCTCAAAATAGTTCCCCCAGCCCCACCCGCAATTTCAACCTCTCCCCCCAGCTCACCAACCCCGCCCCCTACCAGTACGTAGACATGCCCTTCACTGGCACTGTCTTACAAATGCCGAATTTACCACCCCCGCATACACTCGCTCTTGCCTAGCCCCCTACCTCCCCCATCGCACAGTCATCTTCACCTTCCTGGCTTTTTTCTTTTTTTCTCCTTCTTGCTCTAGATTTAAGATAGTCTGTAAGATTATATTAATTTAATTCAAGTTAATGTAAGCTTGCATTAAGCTAAATAAATGAGGGTTCTGCCATCACTAAACTAAACTAAACTAAACTAAAGACGGAAGCATCAATTAAAATATAAAAACTTCAATTGAGGAATAAAATAAAGGAGAACCTGGGACACTCTTGCCCCACGTTGGACACCAACTCCATTACTTGGGAAAGAAATCGCCGAACAACCTTTTTGAAGATATAGAGAACCTGCAAAGGAGTCCAACAACATTACGACCGCTCCACGGTCCAACGAGTCCAGAGTCTGTCAAGTAAGTCACTTTACATCACCTTCCCCTAATTACTCTTTTGTTTTCTCAACATTATTTAAACTGTTAACAAATAACATAACCGTATTTTCTCCTTGGTGGTGTTCATATTTGACGGCCGCTCAAACAGAGTCAAGCAATCACAAAATTGTCTGAAAAGTTCTTTTAGTATGAAATCTTATCTTTCTAACGCCATCTAGCGTAACCCGATCGCACTTACACAACGCGCGGTACATATAACTTAAGCCGTCTATTGGAAAAATAATGGATTTCTTTTTACTACACCTTATATTTGCAGTTGACGCATAAAAACTGAAGACATCGGCGTTAATACACACAGTTTGATGGATAGTGGATCCCTGGGTTCAATTGAGCTTTATGTCTTCGAAAAGGTAAATCATTTTTTATAATTCGCATGCCCAAGAGGATTTTTTCGACGTCTGTAATGGTAAGAACACTATTTATATCTATAAAATTAACAAGCTAATATTAATTTCAGGAGGATGTTGGAAATACTTCGACTGGAAAGCTGTCGACGATAATCATCCAATTTCGACTAATGCAATGAATCAACATTAATTTGGAAGCAATATATTTATCACCAGAGACATATTCGACACAATGTAATGAACATCAAAGTAATTTCACGCACCGAACCAACCGGCAGCCTGGCACGCAGGCGGCACCAACCTGTTTCTCATCACTGCTTCAAGGTTCACCAACCCCCCTGTGCCCCTCTTCGTTCCTATAAACCCCTACAACGACCACTTGAGCATCAACGTCCCGAGCAATTCCATCAACAGCCACAGACCTCTCAACAGCCAATGAGGTACACCATTCGCTTGAGCCCGAGATAATATATTCGCCCGCACTTATCGATTCCCAGAATCACCTCTGGCCAACAGTGAAGCGTAGGAATTCGCGACATAAACGCAAAAAAGTCTATTGAGAAATGAGAAATTCCCTGAACCGCAAATACACGAGAACTAATCAATTAACCATCTGACCACCGGTCCACTCGAAATGGGATTCCACCCGAAAATCAGGCCACAACCCGCAATAAACACAATTCAGAAAGCACACCACACACTACCACCACCCTCGAGTAACATTAGGGCTCCACATAACCGGAATTAATCGTCCGAATTTACCGGACATAGCATCACTGGCTCGGCTGCTGTTGATGTTGCTCTTAGTCATCTTATCAAGTCGCATGGGAGGAAGGCCCTCTTACCATTCACTGGAATTTCAGATCCACGGTCGAATTCCGATGCACACAATATACAATCGACTAAATAACGAAAGCTTCGCGTCAACCTGAAATCTCGCCGCCAAAATACATCGCGCGAACATCGCTGAACCCAACACTGGACACTGGACAGGGCATCTGCCATCACCAAGGAGACCGATTTTTAATTAAACTTACACGCCAAACGAACGGAAGTTATTCAATGTATCGCTTTCAATTTCAGCACATTAATTATAATTTCAATGAACAGAAAAACAACAAAGCCAGAGAGCAAATTAACAACACACTGAGATACTAAAAACAAAAAAAAAAATGTTGTTTTCCTCTTCGACACAGCACTCACTGTATTGCACACAAACTTGTTGTTTTTGTCAGAAATCACACTTATTAATGAATTTGTAAAGGATGCTACAGATCGACACAAGGAGTCACAATTCAATTCGATTCAATGCACTTAGCTAGTCCTATCGGAAATTTGTAGATTTCTCAAAACATTACTCACCAGATCGTGTTCCACTGGCACTTCCGACGCCATTTTAAACGGTATGATGAAGATGATTAGTTGAAAGATATCAAAGAGTAACTCTACTGAATAACAGTCACCAACCAGCTGTAGGTTTTTGTGTGCGTTTTTCTCTGTTCGCTCCGGAATGTAATAGATTGCCGGCGGCACGAACTCGGCGAATTATCATCACTACAGTATCAACCACCAATTGGAAGTGACGGGGGCGAACGATTTGAATTAACAGCTGTGGAGACTTATACGAATGGTTTTATTTTCAGTATAGATGGAAGGTAATAATGGAAGGAGGAGTTCATTATTGGCTAAAAGCCTTAAAACCTAGTGCTCTTAGATTCAAGTTACCGGGTAAAATTATGACAAATAAAACATCTTTATCAAAACAGTGAAAAGAACGGCTCCAAGTCGGAAATTTCAAAATACTGTAGCGAGCTTAGGGTTCGCTGGATTAATTATTTTTGAATAAATAAGAGCCGTTAAATTGATTTTTGAATTAATATAACATTTTATTAGTCCGTTAATCACAATCGTTATTTTTTACCGTACACTTAACCTTTTCTCTATTATCGCTTCCGTAATTATCGCGTATTTTACTGCTTACTTCTCGCTCGAGACTTATCGCTTGTTTCACGTTCTACTTCTTACTCATCACTATGCTCTGTGTGCGGTGTATTTATACTGTTTCGGCGTTTCGTTTCCGTCCGTTCCATTGCCTTGAATGTTCTATTGTTCCTAGTCTCCAGTTTTCCATTACTTTATAGAATATTCTAGTACTCTGTTTCGAACTCTCTAGAATACTCTAGTACTGATTGTCATATGCGTCACACTACCCTCCGCCTAGATTAGTTCGTCCCGAACTAAGTTCACTGGTCTCCCGGGCCAACAAAAGCCACCAGTCGATCGTGATGCACCACTTTCATCCTGGCGTTCGGCGGTGGAAGTTCTTGACCTTCTTCCACAGTTTCTACTGCTCTCCTTTTCGCGTCAGCTCTAGCCTGCCGCCATTTTTGCTTTTCCTGACGACGGAATTCCTCTTGCATTTTAGAGATTTCATGCGAATAGTATAAGAGATAATGCATGTGCACACCCTTAAGCTCTTCTGGAGTTTGCACATCACGTAAGTGGTCTAGATCTTCATCTTTACTTACAAGCGTATCATCTGGTATTGGAGCATCTGTCGATTTCATAACCGTATCCAACTGGTAGTTCCGCATATTTTCAAATAACTGGAGCAGTTTGTTCTTTGGAGCTGACAGTAAACACCAGCGTGCGTCGTAGTAATAGACTTTCCATAGATCGTCGCACGTTAATTCTGGTTTCACGTGTTCTTCTCTATAGAACGCAATGAACTGCACTTCTAGCTGTTGATTACGCCTACAAGCTAGGGCTTGTTTGATCTTTCGCCCCGTATGTGGTGGCTTACAATAGCGGTCTCGACCTCCAGCATCCGTTGATCTCTCTTGTTCGGAAACAGTTGATTTACAAAACGCCTGTTTGGAACAGGCGCAATTGCATTCGCTCAGGAATATCTGTTTCACGGATTTCATTGTCCAAATCAGTAAAGTGACCCCTTTCCAATTCATCACTGAAATATTTTGCCGCCTCAGTTTCCCTGTGACTACGTTCAGAGCGGCGTTTAACATCGTCTTCGTCGTCGAATAGCTGTTCGTCTATAGGCTCACGTGCTGAACCTTCATCAACGTGCTGTTCCTCTCCATCACTTTCTTCATCCTGTGTACGACGCAGATGCTTGGTACGCTTTCTGCCTTCGACTTTCAAACCAAGATTCTCTTCAATAAGGTCACAGTCGTCGTCTTCCAGTCGGTAGTCCAACTCGTCATCATCATTGTAAATCCGTTTCAGGGAACGGCCTGAAGCATCACTGTCTTCATCGTCACTGCCGTCCTCTTCAATCGGGTTATCATCGATGAAATCCTTCAGTTCTTCACGTAACACATCATCGTCATTTTCCTCCTCTTCCTCACTGCTGTCGGCCATAGCTTTGCTCTTCCTGAGTTTCTTCCTTTCATGTGGCTCCAATTCCTCCTCATCCTCAGCTTCTTCCGCTTCCGAGTCCCAGAATTCTTTCATACACTGCCTTTGGGCATCCAATTTTGCATTAAACTCTGCAGCTCGCGCGTCTAATTTTACAGCTCGCGCATCCAATTTTGCAGCTTGCGCATCCAATTTTGAATTAACGTCTGCGGCCCACGCATCCAATTTTGCAGCTCGCGCGTCCAATTTTGAGTTAATATCGATAGCTTGCGCGTCCAATTTTGCCATCATAATCCTGAACATCTCCGAAATGTCCAACGGTTGCGAACTCTTCTCCGAATGTCGATCTGCCATCGTCACAATACACTTCCACAGACTTATTTATTTCACCAATAATTAAACCCACTTCTGACACCAATTGTAGCGAGCTTAGGGTTCGCTGGATTAATTATTTTTGAATAAATAAGAGCCGTTAAATTGATTTTTGAATTAATATAACATTTTATTAGTCCGTTAATCACAATCGTTACTTTTTACCGTACACTTAACGTTTTCTTCGCTTATTGCTTCCGTAATTATCGCGTATTTTACTGCTTACTTCTCGCTCGAGACTTATCGCTTGTTTCACGTTCTACTTCTTACTCATCACTATGAAAAAAAAAAAAATTGTGGCGAGAAGGCCGAATTTAGCGAGACAGAACATATGTGTCCTTCATTTTGTCTCTGACTTCTGGTCATCTTGCGATAACCAGAATCACCCACATCCGTGAGGATGTTGGGCTCGGTCTCGCGGCATCTGAAAAGAGAAGAAAAAAGAGGGGGTATCCAAGGATAGTGTGGACAGTGTTAGTCCAAGTGTTCTCTAACTACTTTTATAGCGGGATGATGGGAAAGAAATCTTACAAGACCGGTGGGTCTTGGGTGCGGTAGTAAACGCAGATCACGTCTTTGGCACTCATCACTATGCTCTGTGTGCGGTGTATTTATACTGTTTCGGCGTTTCGTTTCCGCCCGTTCCATTGCCTTGAATGTTCTATTGTTCCTAGTCTCCAGTTTTCCATTACTTTATAGAATATTCTAGTACTCTGTTTCGAACTCTCTAGAATACTCTAGTACTGATTGTCATATGCGTCACAATACAATTTACGACTACGGTTCGATAATCCTGCTGTTTTCCATAAGCTATGTGTGGTAGGGCATTACCAATAGTTGGGCTGGCACCTCTTATGGGCCCCACATCCAAAGCCTCTTTATAGTTAAAATACGCCAAGTTGTAAATTTGCATAAGCTCATCATCATTATCATTATCGGCCCTACAACCGGGATCTGGTCTTGGCATTATTTAGCAAGTCTCGAGGGTTGTCAAATGTTGCATATTTTTTACGAGCAAAGTTATTAGCCTTGCGCCAATTGCATAAACTACTTTATGCAAATTTACATAAACTACTGGGCAATAATCAAAATAAATGAGTTGGCGTCGAAAATAAAATCGAAAGATCAAAGAACTGAAAAATTAATAACGAATTAAAAAATTTGCGCCATGCGAACTAGTCGGAAGTACCAGGTGTACCAGGGTTGCCTCTTATGTTTCGGGATTTGGCAACCCTAGTGTTGCAATCCGGCAATTGACAGCTCTGTCGTAAAGTTGGACATTTTTGAGGTTATACGCACTCAGATCGTTTTGACATACGAGCGCTATTTGTGTTGTTTACAGTAACTTAAAAGATTCATCTCGGCCCAAAAATGGAATTAAATCGTCAACATTTTCGTGCGATTATTTTTTACAACTTTCGGCGTGGATTAACTCAGCAACAGTGCATGGATGAACTTAATTCAATTTTTGGCGATGAAGCTCCATCAAGGGCCAATGTTTATCGATGGTATGGTGAATTCAATCGTGGTCGTAGTTCACTCCAAGATGAATTTCGTGAAGGTCGTCCAAAATCAGTTGTTGTTCCGAAAACCATTGATGCTGTGCGCGAACTTATATTGGAAGATCGTCATGTGACCTATCGTGAGATTGAGACAACCTTAGGCGTTAGTGGGACCAGACTGTCAAAAAAATTTGTTCACGTTGGATCCCACACAATTTGTCAATAGCCCAAAAAAAGGCTCGTGTCAATTGGTCGAAAGAAATGCTCAAAAAATACGGTCGCGGTGCTTCGAAACATGTCTATGACATCGTGACAGGTGATGAATCGTGGATTTACGCGTATGAGCCCGAAAGTAAACAGCAGTCGACTGTCTGGGTGTTTCAAGATGGGCCAAATCCAACAAAAGTTGTTCCCGCACGAAGCACTTCCAAGCAAATGGTCGCCTGTTTTTTCGGAAAAACTGGACATGTCGCAACCGTACCACTAGAACAACGCAGAACAGTCAATTCTGAGTGGTACACAACCATTTGTTTGCCAGTTGTCTTCCAAGAAATCAGGAAAACCAACCGCCGAAGACGGATCACTCTTCACCACGACAATGCGAGCTCTCACACATCGGCTGCGACAACTGCATTTTTGAGCACCCAAAACATCGATTTGATGGGTCATCCGCCGTATAGTCCTGACTTGGCACCGAGTGGCTTCTTTTTATTCCCGTACGTAAAAAACAAACTGAGAGGTCAACGTTTTTCGACATCTGAAGAAGCGGTTGCTGCATTCAGAATGCATGTGTTGGAGACACCTCAATCAGAGTGGCAAAAGTGCTTCGACAATTGGTTCAAACGCATGCAAAAGTGTATAGATCTTCATGGGGAATATTTTGAAAAACAATAAAGTGATTTTCGATGATCAATATTTGTTTTTGTTCTCTAATCCCGAAATATAAAAGGCAACCCTCGTACAAGTAATTTTTTTTTTAAGTAAAAAACTTTTTTTTTAAAGTAAAAAACATTTTATTCGAAGTATTGGCCATTGCTTTCTACACATTTCGACCACCTTTCTGGCAATTTGTGGATACCACGCCAATAAAACCGGTCGTCTTTTGAGGCAAACCATTCGGAGACGCTATTTTCGACTTCTTCGTAGGAATTGAAATGCTGCTCAGCCAATGCGTGTCCCATCGATGAAAACAAATGGTAGTCGGAAGGAGCCATGTCTGGTGAATACGGCGGGTTGGGTAACACTTCACTGCCGAGAACTTTTATTGTTTCTTTGACCGGTTTTGCTGTATGTCTCGAAGTATTATCATGCAACAAAATTACCTTTCCGTGTCTTGTGGCCCATTCTGGTCGTTTTTCGACCAATACATGGTTCAAATTGACCATTTGTCGTCGGTAGCGTTGCGCCTCAACAGTTTCGCTAGGTTTTAGAAGTTCATGATACACCACCCTCTTCTGGTCCCTCCAAACACAGAGCATTGTCTTTTTCGAACCGATCAGGCTTTGCAGTCGATGTTGACGCTTCTCCTGGATGTACCCATGATTTTTTGCGTTTAGGATTTTTAAAATAAATCCATTTTTCATCATCAGTCACAATACGATGCAATACTGGAATTCCTTTCATGTTGTAGAAACAACGTTTCACATGTGATGTTTCGCTTTTCCATCTGCCTGTCATTCAATTCATGTGGCACCCAGTTTCCACACTTTTGGATCTTTCCCTTAGCTTTTAAACGGTCAGAAATTGTTTGTTGTGCAACATTTAACATTTGTGCCATTTGTTTTTGACTTAAAGTGTCATGTTGATCCAATATTGCTTGCAATTTGGCGTCTTCAAACTTTTTTGGTGGTCTTCCACGTTCTTCATTTCGCACATCAAAATCATTATCACTGAACCGCTTAAACCATCTTTTGCATGTTGCTTCCGCTAGAGCATGATCACCATAAGCCTCGACAAGCATTCGATGCGACTCTGCAGCACTTTTCTTCAAATGAAAACATAAAATTAATGCTTTCCGCAAATCATCATTTTCTAGTACCAAAGTTTGACATTTTTAACAGGATTAAAAAAAAAAGATGTTGTTTGTACAATGATTGATGCATACTAAATATGTTTGACAGATGTCATAGCAACCAAATAAAAAAAATATATGGGCTCGTTCATAACAAACATATGTATCTTGACGCTAAATTCAGACCGGTACACCTGGTAAATCAATAAAAATGTCATGAAAAACGAATACGAGTAAACCGCATGATAAAGTGAACGACCCACAGCGACGGTATAATCCCATGGGACTACAAGGAACAAAAGAAGTAAATACGAGTAAACCGTATGATAAAGTTATAAACCCGCCGCGAGTGAACAATTGAAGAACTCGCCGCGACCGTATAAACCCATGGGACTACAAGGAACAAAGGAAATAACAGGGGCCTCAAGAGAACATCAACCCCTGCAACCAGAAGCGGCCCAACAACGACACCAAGTAAGTCCCCCTTTTTATTATTCTTATTTTAATTGTTAGTTAAACTATAAATAACAATTTGGCGCACTCGGCGACCACCTGTGGGCTGAATTAAAGTGAAAATCTCTTTAAATCATAAACGGAGATACTGGCTCAGTGGTGGGTAGAGCTCTGAGGAGGAAAACGTTTTCTGCGGTGGCTACCCACGCGGTTGGGTGGAAAAGCCTGCTGCATATTTAAAGAAAAACTCCCACAACATTCCAGGAGTACGAGTACTCACCACTCTTGGTAGTTCCTAATAAAGCGGTCCCCGATGGAGAGTTATGGTCGACTTCAGGAAACTGAACGACAAAACCATTGGCGATGCGTACCCTCTCCCTCGAGTAGAGAACATTTTGGACCAGCTCGGTCACTCTGGCCCGTGAGTAGGGCGTTCGAATATACTCACAGCTAGATCGGATTGCGGTATGAGATGACTAAAGGCCGAGTGGCAGGTGGGGTACCAACGCCCTGTCGCCTGGTGAAATACCGCCCCATCAAGCTATAGACTCCGTGAAATGGTCGGGAGAAATCCCTGGCCATCTTTCGGAGCTTGGCTGATGGACCAGTTCAAGAAAAGGTTGGTTTAGGTGGTAGTCGGTCATGTTATAGTCATATGGTTGAGGGTCATGCTGCGGAATTCTGTTAAATTTCTTTGTTGTCTTTATCGCTCCCCCAATGTCGATCGACCGGCGACATTTTTCGAACATCTTTCACATACCGTCGACTGGATACAGTTCAACCATCCAGCTTCTAAAATTGTTGTCTTTGGCGATTTTGATGTGCACAATTCCAGCTGGTTGATACATTCTAACAGAAACCGAAGGGTCTATGAGGCTTGCGGAGATGTTTGCTGTTCGCAAACAACTTGACTCAACTCGTGGAGGAACCCACCCGAGTGCCGGATGCCCGAGGCGATTATGCAAATACTCTGGATCTGTTTTTGACATTCGAACCGAGCACTTATACCGTGGATGTTGCTACGCCATTGGGAAACTCAGATCACTGCTTAGTATCTATCGCACAACCACTTGCATTTCAAGCAAAAAACCGGCCTAGGCAGCTTCGCCATGTATAGAAGTATGGGGCTGCTAACTGGGACGATTTGTGCGATTTCTTCGCATCCTTTCCATGGCCGGAGGTGTGCTTCGGTGACTCAGATGTTAACGCTTGCGCGGAGTCGGTCACAGAGGTTTTTTATCTCAGGATGGACATCTACATTCCACATTCCATCAAACGAAGCTCATCTGATAAGCCTTGGTTTGATAAAAAAATGCGAGCAGATTACAGCGGCAAAAAATAGTGCTTTTAAGCAGTGACGCTTCAATCCCACCGATGTTAACAGAACGAATTTTGTTAGAATCAGAAACGTGTGCAACCAGGCGGTTGATACCACGAAGAAAGCTCACAACGACAGAGTAACCAATAAATTCCTTCAGTGTCCGTCTGGTTCGCGCTCCTTCTGGTCAATGGCAATGGCTGTCAGCAGTAACTTCGGTTCCTCCTCTTTCCCTCCGTTGGTGACGGATAGCGGGTAGTTAGTCACGAATTCAAAGGATAAAGCTAATGTGTTCGCGAATTTATTTTCCGCGAATTCAAACCTCGATCCCGGCCTTTTGGAGGCACCTGTAAAGGCGCCGGTACGGTCTTCCATACGGGATGTGAAGTTTTGCCCGCGTACTATTCAACGCATTCTACGTGGACTGGACTGTAGAAAGGCAACCGGCTCAGACGGAATACCAGTAATAGTGCTTAAGAACTGTGCTCCAGAACTATCGCCGGTTCTTGGCAGACTCTTCCGCTTATCTTATGCACGGAGAACCTTTCCTGCCTGCTGGAAAATCGCTCGAGTTCAGCCGATCCCAAAGACGGGAAAAAAGTGTCTCCCACAAAATTACCATCCGATAGCATTACTGTCTATTTTATCTAAGGTGATGGAAAAAGTCATCAATACAGAATTAGTTAAGTATTTGGAGTGCAACGGACTTCTGAATGACCGTCAATACGGATTCCGTGGCAGGCGGTCCTCGGGAGACCTTTTGACCCTTATAACCGATATATGGACATCTGCGCTGGAGCGACATGGTGAGTCAAGGGCGGTCGCATTGGATATCTCCAAGGGTTTTGACCGCGTCTGGCACGGGGCATTACTGAGCAAACTTCGTTCATATGGACTTTCCCAACAGCTTTGCGACTGGACGAAGAGCTGCCTCGAAAATCGATCGATCCGGATTGTTGTGGACGGCGAGTGTTCGGATCTGTATCCTGTTAATTCCGGGGTGCCTCAAGGTTCTATTTTGGCTCCAACCTCGGTTTTACTTCACATAAATGATTTATTGGAGACAACGGTTAACAAAGTGTTCAGTTTTGCGGATGACAGTACGCTGGTTTCCTCCTTTTCGAGTGATGGGCCGATTGGTACATCAAAGTCGCATCAGCTGAGATGTAGACAGATTAACTCTCTAAATCGGGATATGGATAAAGTCCTACAATGGTAAGGGGCCAATCTTGTCGACTTCAATGCAGCGAAGAGATAATATACAACATTCACAAAGAAGACCGGGTCATCGGTTCCACAGCCGATGATGAATGGCCGGGCCCTCGAGGCTGGGGAAAGCTTGAAATTGCTCGGCGTTACGGTCTGTGGGAATGTATCATGGCATAAACACGTGTCGAGCATCGCCAGGTCAGCCTCAGGAAAACTGAGTTATCTTTTTCGAGCCAAGAAATATTTTACTCCGGCCCAACTTCTACTCCTATATAAATCCCAAATTAGAACCGCGCTCGAATATTGCTCTCATGTTTCGAGCTCGGCTCCTAAACATACCCTCGACCTACTTGAGAGCATACAGAGACAGCGATCCGTTTGATCGGGGACTCGGTGCTGACGTCGGAATTACAGTCGCTATCACATCGAAGGTGTGTAGCCGACCTCTGTCTGTTTTACAGATATGATCACGGGTACTGCTCTTCGGAGATTCGTGGTATTGTTCCACGCAATGCACTACACAAGACAATCTGACGGATCCCACCATTTTGCAGTTCATCTCCCGACGGCGCCAACATCCCTGCATCAGAACTCGTTCCGTTACAGAGCGGGGAAGTTGTGGACTCCCTTCCCCCGCGAGTGTTCGCGGAGCGTTACAACCTGCAACTATTCAAAAAGAACTGCAACAGTTATTCGGTGGCATCTCGGGGCGCCCACTCGGCGCTATAGGTTCGCCTCTCCCGAGAGGAGTGTAATAAAAAAAAAAAAAAAAAAAAACACGCTATTTTTCCACGGTCGATTTAGCCGGCGGCTAGCAACAAGTCTTGCTGGATCAGAAAGATCGGAATAAGACAGCGGTCAGTACAAATCACGGGCATTATGAGTTCAAACGTATGCCATTCTGTCTAAAGGGAGCACCGGCTACGTACTAGAGGCTCATGAAACATGTCCTAACCGGATAGCAAGCCATCGAATGCTTTGTTTATCTGGATGACGTGGACATTTTTAGGAAAAACCTAGAACACCATAATGACAAACTTCGGAAAGAATTCGGCCAAATGAGATACCACAACCTCAAACTGCAACCGGAAAAATGCAAGTTCCTACATATGGAAGCAGTATATCTGGGATACGTTTGTTCCGAAAAAGGAGCAATGCCAAATCGCGATACGACTGCTAACGTCAGGGATGTTCCCAGTCCTAAGACGGTAAAGAACGTCTAATCGTTTCTAGGCTTGGCGAATTACTATTGGAAATTTGTTCCAAATTTTTCAATGATAGTACTCCCTTTAACGAACTTGTCAAGGACGTTACGTTTACCTGGTCAGATAAATGCCAACAAGCATTTGATAAAATAAAGGGATTGTTGGTCTCGCCGCCAGTATTAATCTATCCAGATTTTACCAAACCCTTTAATCTGACCACGGATACGAGTAATGAAGCACTGGAAGCCGTACTGTCGCAAGGCGAAATCGGTAAGGACCAGGCAGTCGTATATGCCAGCCGAACCTTATAAGGCGGAAAAGAATTAATCCATCATTGAGAATTTCCGTTGTTATTTACAAGGGAGCAAATTCACCGTATATACGGACCATAAACCACTAAAGGGAGTATTTAACGTAAAAGATCGCACGTCAAGTTTAGTAAGATTCCGTCACAATCTATCGAAGTTCGACTACCAAATCGAATACAAACCCGGTAAATATAACACCAATACGGATACCTTGAGCCATATCCCGCAAAATTGTGACGAGACTCCCACACTAAAAAGGCGCAATTTGATAACACGCGCCCAAGCTAAGAAGTTGAGAGCAAGCGAAGGAACTCAGGAAAATCCAAAAGACGGCATGTCTGTTCTACAAGAGAATCCCATTCCGGCCTGCAAGAAAAAAGAAATGGAGATAGCAAATCCTGACGACATCCGGTTCCTACTTCGGGAGTACCATGATCCTCATTTGGTTCGACACCAAGGGGTGAGTAAAACGTATACTAACATACTGTAGCGAGCTTAGGGTTCGCTGGATTAATTATTTTTAATAAATAAGAGCCGTTAAATCGATTTTGAATTAATGTGACACTTTATTAGTACGTTAATACGAGTAACAGCCGTTACTTTTTATCGTACACTTAACGATATCTTCACCTATCGCTTCCGTACTTATCGCGTCTTTGACTGATTACTCCTCGGCTTCTTGCTTATCGCTTGCTTCACTTTCTACTTCTTACTCTCTACTTGTCTCCATGAGCTGTGTGCGACGTATTTATACCGTTTGCTCACATTCTGATTCGGTGTTTCGTTTCCGTCCATTCCATAGTCTTGAATGTTCTATTGTCCATAGTCTCCAGTTTTCCAGTATTTTATAGAATATTCTAGTACTTTGTTTTGGACTTTCTCGAATATCCTAGTACTGATTGTCATATGCGTCACAATACGTAGGAATTTTTGGTGAAAGAACATGATACGCGCCATATAACAATACATCAAAGTATGTAAAACATGTCAAACCATGAAAGCTTCACCGAACCTCCGTATGCCCATGGTAATAACCGACATTGCAAAGAGGCCCTTCGAGAAAGTATATCTAGATATAGTAGGTCCTCTTGATCGATCTCCAACAGGCAATCAACATATACTCACGTTTCAAGACAATTTGTCTGAGTATATAGATTGTTATGCCCTCCCCGATGCGGAGGCAGAAACGGTGACCACAGTTTTCTTTGATCAAATAGTCGCTCGGTATGGTGTTCTGAACCAATTGGTCACCGATCAGAGAAGCAACTTCCTATGCAGTTTGTTTAAAAACGTGTGCAAGCTGCTCCGTATTAAGAAACTTCAGACCTCGGCGTACCATCCACAATCGAATGGAGGCTTGGAACAAGCCCATCTTCCACTCGTAGACTACCTGCGCAGTATTGTGGATGGAAATACTCAGTCATGGGATCAATATCTGAGGACGTATACAACACCAACGTACGCGAAGGTACTAAACTTACGCCAATGGATTGTCTCTTTGGTTTTACCCCGGAGGTACCAACTAGTCTAAAACAACCTCCGGAACTGGTGTATAAACATGACAGTTACCATAATCTATTAAAGTACAAACTTCAACATACGCACGAGATAGCAAGGCCTAACTTATGAACTTCCAAAAGGAAGCCCCAAGAGTACTACGACCGTAAGACACACCCATTCGCGTTGCATGTAAGCGACAGGGTTTTAATACAGAACGCGCAGAAACAAGGTAAGTTAGCTCCCATATGGAGGAGTCCCTATAAAGTAGTGCAGATAAAAAGCCCAGTAAAAACTTAAATAAAGATAGGGAGACGGAACGTGGTGATACACGACAACAGGTTGAAACCCTACTACGTATAAGGAGGGTCAAGAATACATGAATCACAACAAACAACGGATTTTAGCGCAATAATGACAGTGCTAAGACCACCTGCACAAAGAAAATCGAAGTTCTGAGCTTCATTCCTCTTCTAAGAATGAAGCTTCCAGTTTTTGGGTAGGGGAAAGTATTGTTACGGTTCTCATACCCACAGTCTTACCCACAGTCTTACCCACAAACCCCCTCTCTCACTATTATAAATACGCCAGGTAGTAAATTTACATAAACTGCTTGGCAATATAAAACAAAAAGTTGTCGCGAAAAATTATTACAGACATCAGAAAACTTTGACGAAAAGTTTTCAGTTGAAAATTAACGGCCGCTGTGAACAAACGAACGCGACGAAAATTTAGTGACCGCGACGAATTTAGTGAACGCGAATAATTAGTGAACGCGAACAATTAGTGAACGCGACTGATATCGAACGAACGAACAAATCAATAACATTCGCCGCGTCCAACCGCGAACTCCGTGTTCTCCAAAAAAAGGGGATTAGACAGGGGGATCAAGAAAATAACCGCCCCTGCAACTAGAAGAGCAGAGCACTCGACCGAGAAGCGGTCCAACGACATCACGTAAGTCGGTTCACATTATCGAAAATATTAATTGTTGTCACCATTTATTTAACAATACTTAAAATCTCAATTGTTATTTAAATAACCATAACACCAGTACGTTCGAATATTGTTATTCTAGAAATCAAGCATTTGCCAGCACTTATAAGTATTGAACTTAGGCCTCCTCGATCCTACCGGCTGCGCCAGTTGTAAAGATTATATTTATATGTAAAATTATGTTTTATTATTTTTTCTTACTTATAATGTGGTCAGTTTGCGGTTCGCCCTTGTTGTTGGCTATAGAGGATTATCCCCGCAGTCGAAAACCGATCTGTCAAATTCTGCTTGGCCGGTTGCTAACAGAGGGGGTATATCCATGGGCACAACTTGAACTAAGAACAACCTGTTGTCTTTATTCAAACTTCTAGTTTTTATTTAGAAATTATTGTTTCTACATTTCTACCCATAGGCACAACATGAACTTATTAATTTCTAATATATATAACCGCCGCTATCTCCCATTCTAGACGATATCTGACAATCCACTCTCGTTTTTGTCTCCGTCTCCTCGAACGAAAACTCTTTGCAACCCGCCAGTAATTTTTCTTTATATTTCCTTTATTGGGATCAAAAAGAGGGAAATCAAAATAGGAATAATCAACAAAGGATCTTGCTGATGAGGATTTTTGCTCCTCGATGTTGGTGGGCGATCAAACGAACATGTGGTTCGTTGTATGGCGTAAGTTGTTTGTCTCCCTTCGTTTTCTTTTCTCTCACACAGTAGTTATTAGTTTATATTTGTGTTATTTATTCCGTTTCGCCAGAGCTTTGAGGAGAGGGAGAGGCCACGCAACACAAGGAATACCTGGCAACTTTGCGAGCACGCAAGAAGTGGCAGCGACGTATGGACGATGTTAAGGTGGGAGACATTGTGATCGTTCGTCATGAAAATTTACCACCGACGCACTAGCGGTTAGGCCGAGTAGTGGAAGTTCATCCAGGTAACGATGGACTGATATGCAATGTGGCTTTGTGGACAGTAAATGGTAAGTGCACCCGGACAGTTCAGAACTTATGCCGAATCTTGGAACCGGAATGATTCCAACCTGGAGGTTCCTTAGGCCTCCGTTCTACCAGTACCCAATCATCTACCGTATATGGGGTTGGTCTTCTGTCGGCTTTATCGAAGCGTTCCTTCTGCTTTTGTTGATCTATCATGATGTTACGCGGGGCAGCATCTTGCTTCTATTTCATTTTGCCTTGATCATGGCATACTTCCTGTTCAAGTTCCAACAATAATTTGTCTGTGGTGTACCTCTCTCGGTGATTAGGCGCTTGGGCATATCGAAGCATTCGCTGACCTGGTTGGGCACGGCCATCACTTCTTTTGTATTAGTTGCCCTTACGGCTTTCAAAAGCGTGTATTTGGTCAAGTTGTCCACCAGTGCTATCAAGTGTTTAGTTCCTCCTCTTCCAGTGATAAAGGGTTCGAGATGATCCAAATGGACCGTATGGAAGGATCCTCTGTCGCTCCACCCATTTTCTTAGTATATGCGCAGTCCACACATCCCTCGACATAGTCCTTGACAAAACGTCGGATTGTTGGGAACCAGTACGCCCTTCGCAGCCTTTCAAAGATTTCGTCGAAGCCCATGTACGGTACTTCATCGTGGCAGACCCAGAGAACTCGTTTCGGCACGAACCACTTTCTTTGGTTGCCGTCGCGTCTAGCTGGTATTCCTTAGGGAGGTTCCTTCCATTCGTGCTAGAATTTGAGCCACCACCCTCCGACACGTGATATCATTCTTGGTTTGTTCTGAGTTGCTACTATGGCTTCACAGTATATGATGACCTTGAATGGTTTCTCCAATAGATATATTCGGAACCTGTCCTGATTTTACACTATCGCTAAGACCTCCAATTCGTATGTGTGGTATTTTGCTTCAGCCTCCGTTATCTTACTGCTAAAGTATGCCACCGGTACTCAGTGTCATCGATCTTCCCACGTTGCATCAATATACCCGCAAGTCGTAGTCGTGACGCATCCCTGTGGTCCTCGTGATTACAATCCCCATCGTACAATGCCAATCATCATCATCATCATCGGCACTACAATCGGGAACCGGTCTTGGCCTTATTTAGCAAGTCCTGAGGCTTGTTAAATTTTCCATAATGATTTATTTTGTCTGGGCAAGGTCATTAGTCTTGCGCCAGGGGCTCCCCGACGGGGAATCGAACCCCGGTCTCCCGGGTGACAGGCGGGTATACTAACCACTATACTATCGAGGAGCCCATGCCAATGGGCCAATAGAGGAGGGTTAATCAGTGCGGACTTGAGGTCTTCAAATGCCACTTGATGCCTCTCCACCCACGCGAAGGGATTTCCCCTTTTTTTTGGCAGATTAGTTAAGGGTGCTGCTATTTGTATGTACTTCGGTACAAACTTCTGAAAATAACCAGTAAGGCCCAGGAACTGCCTTACGTGATGCTCACTGGTTCGGGGAACTCTTTAACCGGCGCTATTTTACGCTCGCCTGTTTTTATTCCGCTCCCGTCCAGTTGATGTCCGAGAAACTCAATACCCACACTTTCTGATATTTAGGGTCAGTCTCCACTCCTTCAGATCACCAGACATTTTCCGAGTTTTTGTATACCTTCCGCTACTAAATCACTTCCGATGATGATGTCATCTAAATAAACCGCTATATCTCCGCGGTATATGCGTGCTTTCATCTGATTTATGCACATTTGGAAGTATGCTAGGGCATGGCCGAACGCCATGCGAATGAATTCATACAACCCGTTTTCCGTAGCAATAGAGCTATACTTCTGCTATGGGTATCTGGTGATATTCGGACTTGAGGTCCAATGCCGTGAAGTACTTTTTCCCGGATAAAGTTGCAGGGTCTCCTCCACAGTAGACATCGGGAACTTCTGGTTGACCGTTACTTTGTTTAGTCCCCGGCAGTCGAATCAAATCCTGCCTTCGCCATCTTTCTTTTTCGCAAGGATTATTGGTGCACAAAAACGAGAGGTTGACGGTTGGATAACTCCCTGTTCCACCATTTCGTCGACTTTTTTTTCTATTATCTTCTGTTTGGCGACGGGTATGCGGTGAGGTGGAACGCACACTAGCTGTGTGGTATTAAGTTCTATTGTGCATTCCCTCTAGTTATACTGACCTAGTTCGATAGCACTTCGGGCGAAGCAATCTCGGTGAGCGTTTACTAATTCCCTTCCTCCTCTTTTCCGATTTCCCCCGTGTCCAGCTCGTCACTTCTAATGCCCGTCCACTTCTGTTTGGTCGATTCGTCTGTGACGGCCAAAACTTTCATTTCACTGCTCTCAATCGCTAAATTCGAGTTGTGGTTCTTCCTGATTTGAATTCAAGGTTGATCCAGTAATCGTTGTTCAATGATTATTTTGTATGGTTATCTGTCATCCGGGACAACTAACACTTCGCACCAACTTCATAGGGAGTGTACTTGAATGTCCGCATGTAATTTTCCTATTGTTCGGCGCTCTCCTTCTCCGAACCCGATTAGTTTTCTGGCATCCTCCTCGTAGCGAAAGTTGTAGGCGTTTGCGATCGATTCCTATATCATGATGCAATCGCTGTGCAGATCAATAAAAGCGTCGGCCGTTTGCCCGTCTCCACATATCGTCTTGTGGCACAGACTGCCGTTTTCTCACACCCACAGCTAGCTTGGGGAAGAAAAGAATAATATTTCTTCAAGGGAGAACAATAAATTACGTTCCATGGGAGATCGCGGGATCTAAAAAGAATAAGTTTTTTGTCATTTAGTTTCGGTCAAAACTTGTGACATGATTTCGAAGAGACATCCCTCCTCTAGACCTTTAATCGACCCACTCTTACCCCCAACTGTCAAACTCACTCAGCAAACCATTAATTCTTCTGACAATCGGTATGCCTTGTCTAAATTTAGGGACAAAATGACCTACGAGAATGTCCGTTTCCATCTTTCATACCTCCACGACAAATCTAACTCTGTCTGTTATGAAGGTAACACGAAAACCAGCGTAATGGCTTCCATCCAGCAGGAAGGTCTACCCACCGACTTTCCTCGCCTTCGCAGCCTGTTTGTTAATTTCCATAAAAATCTCAATAGGCTCCCTAATAAAGTGCTAACAGATCTCTCGGCATTTCGCCAATATATCGACAACAAAATGACCCATCCCAATAATGACAAGACTTTTTGACCCTAATCAGTCGCCCTCTCGTCCCCCTCATCATCTCAATACCCTCAAAAAGTCCCCCTAACCATATACTATCTAACTAACTAACTTAGAGGTCTCCGCTTCAAAACACAATCGACTCTGGAAAATACACATTCCCTTCCCTTTGACATATACGCTCTGACTGAGACCAACCTTTTGGCACAAGGCTAATGGCCTTGCCCGGAAAAACAAATTATTATGGACAATTTAAAAAGTCTCAGGACTTGCTAAATAAGGCCAAGACCAAGATCCCGGTTGCGCTGCCGATGATGATGATGATGAGACCAACATTATCCCTAGTATTAATAATATTGAACTATTCCCTCCCCCGTTCAATGTTTTTCCTGATGACAGCGTCCATCGAGAAGGCTCCAATTCCCCATGCCGTGTAGTGCTGCTTACCACTCATAACAGACTCGCTTCATTTGTAATTGCCATCTCTTCTTCTCCCGATCTTGAATACGTCCCAATAAAAATCGGCAAGCACCGTAAATCTTTATACATTATCTGCTTTTATATACCTCTTTCCTGTCCCATCGTGTCATACGAACTCGCAATAGAACCGGTAGATAACCTAACCGAGGTAAGCACCTCCCTAGACGATATCGTCGTTTTCGACGATTTTAATCTCACCCTTTTTCAATGGACATTGGCTGATGATCAAGCCTTATACTTCTCAATGCCCACAAGTTCCAAGGAACATATTTTTATAAACGGTCTGACCGACTCATAACTCCGCCAAATAAGCAATGTCCCAAATCATATGGGGCGTCAACTGGACCTCGTGTTCACAACGGACCCATACAAGTCCTCAGTTGCCCCTAGTCCACAGGCCCTTTCTACCATGACAATTACCACCCCCTGGGTCTTTTATCCCTATATCTTGATCATGAAACCCAGCCTTTTCTCCCTCGTGACAGCTTTTCCTACAAGTTCCACAAAGCTAACTTCCGCATTTTAAATGAGCATCTTAGTAGAATACCGTTTCGCTTTGATCATCTGGGGGTAGAAGAAGCTACTGCCACTCTTTATAGGGAGATCTACTATACCATCGCCCTATATGTTTCCTATTCTCGTCACAGGTCATCGGTTTCATCGCCCCCATGGTACAACAGCACACTCCGCACTCTTCGAAACAAGAGAAATAACTTGTGGAACATTTTCCTAAAAACGCGTTCCTTCCAAAGCTACTCCAACTATCCTGGTTCCTTTTATAAATTTACCGAGCTCTACAACTCCCTCTACTCCAGGTACCTCACAATAACACAATCCAACTTGATCAATGACCTCAAATATTTTTCCCACTTTATAAATAACAAACGTGGCGCAAGGCTAATAACCTTGCCCGGAAAAACAAATTATTATGGAAAATTTAACAAGCTTCAGACTTGTTAAATAAGGCCTAGACCGGATTGCGGTTGTAGTGCCGATGATAATGATGAAATTACAAACGTAAATCCGACGCCTATCCTTTCGATCGATCCCCCAACTATTGCCATTCTATTCGCTTCGTTCTTCAATAAATCCTTCACGGACATCTCCTTCGAGCCTAACCCGTCTTACTTCAAATACTTGCCCGAATTCTCCCTTGGCCCCTACACCCCTCAAATTATTCGGCATCACGTACTTGAGGAGAAATTAAACTTATTCGAAGACGAGTTCAGCCCTGGACCTGGTGGACTCCCGCTGCCCTTTTAAAGAAATGTTCCTCTTCTCTTTACCTCCCGCTAACAAAAATTGTCTCTTTATCCCTTACACAAGGTATCTTCTCTAGTATTTGGAAATCCTCCTATGTCACCCCTATACATAAAAAGGTAACTAAAAACGATATAAGCAACTACCGTTCCATCGCCAAACTGTCTCATATCCCTAAACTGTTCGAAGGAATTCTTTACAACACGTTATCTTTCCGTTGTAAACCATCATCTCGCCCAACCAACATGATTTTCTTTCGGGTAGTTCGACCGCAACCAGTCTGGTCGAGTTCTCATCCCATACTCTTCGTGCCTTAGAGAACGGCAACGAAGTCGATGTAATCACAACCGGTTTCAGCCAGGCCTTTGACTAAATCTCCCATAATCTCAATTCTTTTTAAGCTGTCCTCCCTTAGGTTTCGAACCACTGTTGATTACGTGTTTATGTTCTTATCTGAAAAATCAATCCTACCGTGTCAAATTCACATCCTCCCTTTCCAAACCTTTTCTTCCCACGTCAGGGGTTCCCCAATGCAGTCATCTAGGTCCCCTCCTATATTATCCTTACCATCAATGACGTTGACTCCATTATCAAATCCTCATCCATCTCCCTCTATGAGGACGATACCAAACTCTACAAAACGATAATCTCTCCTCTCATCTTCCCACTTCTCCAAATGGATCTCGACAGCTTCTCACCTTGGTGCCGTAATAACTGCCTCGAACTCAACGTTGTCAAATGTCACCCCATCACCTTCTCCCACAAACGCGCCCCCCCCCCGTGTTCTTACTTCCCGCTAAACCAGCAGATATTATCTGTACGTTCGATACGTGACCTTGGGATCTTATTACACAGGGAGTTTAACCTCATCCCGCATATTGATCACATTATTCTTAAGGCCAACTCTTGGGTTTGTGAAACGCTGTTCTAAAGAATTCTCTAATCCTTACGTTTGCCGTTCTCTCTACATAGCCTTCGTCCGCCCCCTTTTTGCTATGCCAGCCAGGTCTGGTCTCCACACTACTCGTCCCATGTACGCAGAATCGAAAGCGTGCAACGTCTTTTTCTACGTTTTGGCTTCAGCGGACTGAACTGGTAGAATCCTCGGATTCGGAACGGGCGGAAACGAAACGCCGGATCAGAATGAGGAAAAACGGTATTAATACGTCGCACGCTGATCAAGGAGAGGAGTAAACAGTAAGGAAGCGATAAGTAAGGAGGCGATAAGTAAAGAAACGGAGTAAAGAAGCGATGGGAATTAAACGATAAGTCTCGAGAGAAAGAAGAGTCACCGAATTAGCGAAATATCAAGTAACAGTTGTTATTACCAGACTAATAAAGTGTTTACAAAGAAAATCGATTTAACGGCTCTTATTTATTAAAATAATTAATCCAGCGAACCCTAAGCTCGCTACAGTATTATATTATATTAATTTAAGCTTGCATTGAGCCTAATAAATGAAATGAAACCTTTTAAAGTCTAATGGGTAAATAGTCACAAATGTGATTCTTTTATATTTTTTCTCTATTAGTCCTAACTAAGTAATATTGTATTATTATTCCTTTTCCATTGAAATTCATGGGACCTTTATAGGAAACTTTATTGAATCTGTTACGCGTAATAATTCCGTCTGGATGAGTAAAATGATGTGGGAGTAAATATTCCGTGTAATACTAATGACCTTGCCCGGAAAAAACGAATCATTATGGAAAATTTAATGAGCCTCAGGACTTGCTAAATGAAGCCAAGACCGGATCCCGGTTGTAGTGCCGATAATGATGATGATTCCGTGTAATACATTAAGTAATATGACATTATCTATATATTTTATTTCCACTGAAGCTTTTTAGACCTCACACAAAACCTCTGTAAAAATGTCTTGGGCTTAAACAAAAATTTTAAAAGTCAGCTGTCGTTAAAATAAAAGGTCTCCACCACGAAAGTCTCCAGTTTGACACTAAACACATATTTCGCTCAGTTTTGGTTGTCATTTCTCACTGGACTGACAGGTTCAGTGTGAGATTTTGCAGTACTCTCAATCAATGGCGGATGACTGTTAGAGTTGGTTTCTATACAACACAAGAGGGAAATGTCGGTAGGAGTGTCAAACGCAAAACAGTGACTGCATTGAATGGTGATTGATTTTTTTTCCATAAATGCAAAACAACGGGGTGTTGTGCGCATAATAACAAGTGAATCGTATTTGCAAGGTTCTTAATCGCCGAGATATCATGACCGATACATATGGACCGCGTGTGGTAACAATTTACAAAACAGAAACTGGTTTCGGTTTCAATGTACGTGGTCAAGTGTCTGAGGGTGGCCAACTGCGTTCCATCAACGGTGAACTATACGCCCCCCTACAGCATGTCAGTGCCGTTCTGGAGAATGGAGCTGCCGAAAAAGCTGGCATCAAAAAGGGTGATCGTATTCTCGAAGTGTAAGTACAGCAAAAATAAACGACAAAAGAATATGTAACCTTTGAAGGGACGCCCTCCCGATTCCCACGGTCATTGTATCATACGGAAACATTTGCAGAGACAATCCGCCCAATTGGATCGATTGTATTGGACCTTATTTACCCTACGAGTTTAGTAAGTTGTGACCCCGTTTAATCCACTGTGTAGTTTGGTTGTCTCTTCAGAACTATACCGCTGTCGGTGGCGGTGTCTGGGAACTTTTTTTTTTACGTAAGAAGAGTGAGACTAGTCACAATTGTTGGCTATTGTTGACTTCCTAATAGAATTTGCATGTAATACGCTAAATCTAGACCATAGATCAAGTTAGCAAACGAACAAATAATTGATAAGCCAGCTCTTGGCGCTGATTCACCGTTCCAGTATGGTATATCATTGTGGTATTTTTTTGTCGTTGGACTTGTGATAAGCACTTTCGCGGGCACACAAGCGATGCGGCTCGAGGATGAGAAGGTATTTGTCATTCTAGACGACCGAAGAGGCCAAGCAGATGGATGACCTCTTTGCCATGTGTGAATGTAGAGCCTGAGACTTTACTTAGGAGGTGCTCAATTAAAATTTAATTACATTAAGGGTGGCAGTGCGTTTGCGTTGGGGTACCTCCGTCTGACAAGTGGTCGACAAGATGCCTGATCGGCCTTTCATTTGCTTCTAGAACTCTTGACTTACAACCGAAGGTGGCATTTGGTAGAAGAATTTTCGACCACAGGTAAATGTGAGAGGTTAAGTTCAGTTGTACAGAGAATTGGGTAGGTTGTCAGGTAGGTTCGATGTGCTCTGAGATTCTCCGCCTAGAGGAAGTGCTACAACGATTGGTCGGATGCGTTGTGTCGATTGTTTACTCATTAAAGTCGTGTAGACTAGAGTGGGTTTGAGAAGCATTTTTTCTTTGTTGAATAAGATGAGATCATTGGTGATGCGATTTCGATGCTGACCGTCGTTTATTCTTTAGAGACTTTATTTGTAAATCGAGATAGATTCCATGAGTAACTTTGGTGAAGGTCTAGTGTTACTGACCCAGAATTGAGAATTTTATACCATTGTTGTATATATTCACACAATTTATTATAATATAGTATATTGTTAATATCTGGCGCAAGACTAATGACTTTGCCCGGAAAAAAGCAAATCATTATGGAAAATTTAACAAGCCTCAGGACTTGCTAAATAAGGCCAAGACCAGTTCCCGATTGTAGTGCCGATGATGATGATGATATTGTTAATATATCGGGTTTTCCAATAGGGACTTGACAACTTTGAATTTAATTTGTGAACGCACCCTTTCACTAATCATCAAACTGTCACTGTCAATTTATTCAGTAAACATTTTCATCATGGTTAAGTACACGACCGAACAACGTCTGCAAATTATAAAAATTTACTACCGAAAAAAAGTTGTCAAGTCCCTATTGGAAAACTCTATATTTAAGGGTAAGTAAAGGACTTACTTGTATTGACCGTGGAGCGGTCTCTGTCGCTTGTTCCTGGTGGCAGGTTGCAGGGTGCGTTGAGATTTGTGCTCCCCTGTTCAGCTTGCTGTTGGTTGATTATCCTTTTGGTTTGTTTTTCTTCTTTTTTCGACCTAGTGTTCTTTAACTGTTTTCGCAGCTTCACACTCTGTTGGATACGTCGTCACTAGCTCTTCGTATGTTCTCGGCTTTTTCCGATGTTTTTCTTAATAGCTGGGGGAGGTGGCAATTGCGGACCACTGGGTTCGTTGTCAAATAAGGAGGAAATTCGAGCGTTTAATGTTTCCACTTCAGCAAACCGAAGTTGCTCTTATTGCTTAGCTTATTGTAATAGTCTGAAATAACCCGGTAGCGTACTTCATGGAGCAATTCTTTAATAGCGGACAACTTATAGATTTCACTTAGTTGCTCCTCTTTGTAGTCGACTTCCCTTTGAAACTCAGTATTAATGACTTCTTTTCATCATCATCATCGGCACTACAACCGGGATCTGGTCTTGGCCTTATTTAACAAATCTCTCCACCGGTCCCGATTTCGAGCCGATGTCATCCAGTTTGGCACTCCCAGGCTCTGGGCGTCCTGTTCTACGCCATCCCTCCATCGCAGACAAGGTCTGCCGCGCTGTCTCCTTCCATACATCCTGCCACAAAGGACTTTCCGGGCAGGCTCCTCTTCGCTCATTCGAGCTAGGTGTCCCGCCCACCGGAGTCTACCGAGCTTGATTTTTCTTACAATATGAGCTTCAAGGTAGATTGCGTACAACTCATGGTTGTAGCGTCTCCGGAATCGTCCTCCCTCACATACGGGGCCAACAATTCTCCTTAAGACCTTTCTCTCGAACGCGGCCAAGAGTTCAGAGTGCCTTTTATTAAGCACCCAGGTCTCGGATCCATACATGAGTACTGGTAAGACCATGGTCTTGTACAGTAGTAGCTTGGATGTTCTGGATAAATTTCGGGATTTAAAGAGCCTTGATAGACCATAGTAGGCTTTGTTGGATTTAATCAGCCGTTCGCGTATTTCTTCTTCCATATTGTTATCGGCTGATATTATTGACCCAAGGTAGTTAAAGGATTGCACTACTTCAAATTCGTGCTCCACTACCCTGATAGTTTGACCAACGTTAGGTCTTCTCTTCGCAGAAGTTGCCACCATGTACTTGGTTTTTCCCTCATTAATGCGCAGTCCCAGTTTTTGTGCCGCCTGCTCGATCTGGGTGAAGGATTCCTGTACCGCCGATTCGGTTCTACCGATGATGTCGATGTAATCTGCGTAGGCAAGTATCTGGCTGGACTTGGTGACAATAGTCCCTCTTGTTGTAACGCCAGAGTCACGGATTGCTTTCTCCAACGCTAGGTTGAAGAGGAGGCAGGCCAGACCGTCCCCTTGTCGGAGTCCATTATAGATGTTTATTGGTTTGGACAGCAATCCCGCTACTTTTACTTGACTAGTTACGTTGGTCATGGTCAACCTACAAAGTCGTATCAATTTATTTGGAATGCCGAATTCTCTCATGGCATTATATAGTTCTACCCTGGCTATGCTGTCGTAGTCGGCCTTGAAGTCTATGAACAGATGATATAGTGGAATCTTAAATTCCAGACATTTTTCCATCGCCTGCCTAAGGGTGAATATCTGATCAATCGCTGATTTGCCTGGGATGAAGCCACACTGATATTGACCAATGATGGCTTTAGCGTATGGGGATATCCGGTCTTGTAGGATAGTGGAGAGTATCTTATAGGCGGTACTGAGCAATGTTATACCCCTATAGTTGCTGCACAGTGTGATATCTCCCTTCTTATGTATGGGGCAAATTATACCACGACGCCAATCTTCCGGCATCTCCTCTTGCTCCCATACGTGCACCACGATCTCGTGAATTGCGTGATGTAACGTTGTCCCTCCTTGTTTGATCAGCTCAGCTGGTATGCCATCAGCTCCAGGGGCTTTATTTGATTTTAGCTGTCTAATGGCTTTTAGTGTTTCCTCAATGCTTGGTGGCGGCAGCATTTGGTCCTGGTCTTGCATTGGTGGAGCCTCCAATTCTTCTGTGAGCTGACCATTTAGCAATTCATTAAAGTGCACTTCCCATCGCTCCAGAATGCCTTCAGGATCGGTGATCAGATGACCCTCTTTATCCTTACAGTAAGTGCAGCGTGGTGTGTACCGCGTCATACTGCGTATTATTTGGTAGAACTTCCGCGCCTGGTGCGGACCTCGCTCTCTACTTTTCTCTATTTCACAGACAAGGTTTTTTTCCCAGGCATTTTCTTTTGTCTGTGAAGTCTTTTTTCAGTTCTTCTGAGCTCTTTGTATTTCCCCTCGCGTACCCGCGTCCTATGAGACTGCTGCATTGCCCGGTATGCAGCATTCTTACGTTCAGTCGCTAGTTTGCACTCATCATCAAACCAGTCGTTCCGATCTCTACGACTACTGCCTAAGATGGAGTTGGCAGTACTAATGACAGTATTCTTAAGGCGTGTCTTTTTCTCTTCTACGCCCGGCATTCTGGCCCCAGGATTTACTCTCCCTCCGTCGAGTTCTTTGGGGGCGAGTCTTAACGCATGAGCAAAGGTATTGCTGGTGTTCTCATTGGGTAAGGCAGCCGTGTTGATTCGAACCTGATCCGCGGATGCAATACGTCTCCGTAAGGAGACCAACAAGATAGTGATCCGAGTCGACGTTGGCACCTCGGTACGTTCGTACCGTCATAAGGCTCGAGGAGTGGCGGCGATTTATCAACATGTGGTCAGTTTGGTCGCGAGTGGCTCCCTGGTGGCTTTGTGGGCATGTTTATGCGGAAACTTGGTACTTGCAACGACCAAGTTTTTCGATGACTCGTAGTCCATTGTCATTAGTGTTCTCATGCAAACTATGGGAACCTGCGTAGTGCCTGAAAACCGGCTCCCGACCTATTTTCGCATTCAAATCCCCAAGAACGATTTTCACATCGTATCTTGGGCAGGCATTGAGGGCCCGTTCGACGTTCTCATAATATTCTTCTTTTTCGTCGTCAGGGGACTCCTCTGTAGGTCCGTGAACGTTTATGAGGCTTATGTTCTTAAATTTGCCTCGCACGCGAAGAGTGCATAGCCTTTCATTTATTGCATTAAAGCCGATGATGGCAGGCTTCAGTTTTTGGCTGACTAGAAAGCCTACCCCGAGCACATGGTGTTTTGCGTGACAGCAGTAATAAATGTCATACTCTTTTCTTTGAAAAACACCACTCCCCGTCCATCTTATTTCTTGTAATGCTGTTATGTCAGCCTTATATTCGGAAAGGGCATCGGCTAGTTGCTGTGCAGCTCGAGCTCTGTATAGTGAGCGTATGTTCCATGAAAAAATCCTTAAATCATTTAGCCGTTTTCGTTTCCGTGGTCGTCGTCGTGTATCCGGTCCATATCCGAGGCTTGTTAAATTTGCCATAATAATTCATTTTTACGGGCCTGGTTATTAGCCTTGCGCCAACCTTTCTCAGGATGTCGCTGCATGCATTGGTTCACTACTTGGCGGGTGTCAAAGTAGCTATCCAGGGGTGTCACGTGGAGACTGCATGTCAACTTGGATTGAACAGGGACAAGGATCGTCCTGGCCTTCGCCGGGTTGAAGGCAATCAGAGACTTTGCCCTGTATGTTCGCACCCATCCCCCCAATGACTTCTTTTAACTCAGTATTAATGATTGATGTTAATGAGTTGATAGCGCCTGTAAGGTTTTTCGACGAATGATTTAATTTTTATTTTTGCCGTTGACGTTTATTGTTTTATTTGGCGCCAACGCCGTTTTTTATTATTTTAATCTGCCAAGTAGAATTTGCATAAAGTAGTTTATTCAAATTAGCTACTCGGAAATTTGTGGGAATTTGTGGGAATTTGTGGGCGAGGACATGGACGCGAGGTCCGTAACACCATTTACTAATTTGTCTCACAGTTACTCTTCCTCCTACTCTACGTTTCTTGCGTATTTTTATTATCCTCGTTTTCTATCTCGTTTTTTATTCCGTCTTTTAGCATGTCCCATTTTGTAGTTTCTCTTCTTTTCTCCCCCTTTTCGAATCTTTAATCCCCTTTACGTCCGTTACTTCCGTCATGCGTCGCCCTCTAACCCATTCCATTTTTTTTTTGTTTACGATTTTCTTTGTATTTCTTCTTTTCTCTGTTTTTTTTCCGTTTTTCATAGCTCTTATTTTTCTCTATATATTCTCCTATTTTATAAAAAAAATTTTCTCCGGGCAATTTTTTATCCATGATAGAGATAGGTCAAGACCGTCGTTTTGGCGTTTGCCAAATCCTCCAATGGAAACCCACAAATGTGAAATCGTTTTAGAAATGGAGGTTATCTGATGGTAGTCCCTACAGGGTTAGTACATACAGTCTCTAACTCCATAGCTGGAGAGACGGTGGAAATGAAATCATACAAGACTGGTCAATCTGGTTTCTATTCAGTATCGAATAAATCTCACGCCTTTAATGTGAAGTATATTAACGCACCTTGCATCAAATACCTGTGAATTGTAAAAGAAGTAAAAATAGTCACTTTTTTGACAGCTGACTAGCGAGCATATGAATAATATTTTAGAGAGAGAAGCCATAGTACCTTTGGTAAATATAGTCACGCTTTTAACAGCTAACTACCGAGTATATGAATAATATTTTAGTGAGGAGTCCCATAGTCACTTTTAGCCGTATATGAATAATATAATTATAGAGTATATGAGAAATATTTTAGTGAGAGGTCCCATAGTCACTTTTAGCCTCCTTTTGTTATACGTTTTCATCAGGTGTTTGTCTTGGATTACTTCTTGAAAATGGGAATTTATACATTTATTGTGGATGTTACTGTTTAAATTTGTAATAAGTGTTCAGTGTAATTTATGGTTGATACAGAGATGGAATAACTAAGTACGAGGGCAGGTCAATAAGTCTTTAGAAAATGAGAACGATTTTCTTTTATTTTCTCATTTAGCTAACATAATAATGACACATAATACTCTACAGTTATCGTCTATCCCTTTTCGAAATAGTCAGTGAAGATAATACCACATGCATTCCAAAATCAGTAGCCATAACATTTCCAGCTTATTTCACTGCCCTTGCCTTCTTTGAAGTCCGTTCGTCTTTAACAATTCATTGTTTTGATTGTTCTCTCGTCTCGGGAGTGTAGTGGTGTTTCCATATTTCATCTACAGTTACTAATCTGCGCAACAACTCATCTGGCTTGCGACGCATTCGCTCCAAAACTTCTCAGCTGAGAGCAAATGCGACACCCATCTCGCAGACCTTTTTTTCATACCCAATTTTGCAAAAATGAAACATGAAATCAATTAAAAATTGTCAGATAACTAGTGAGGAATTATGCTTAGTAAAAGCGATGCTACGAGCGTCTCCGTAGGCGTCTTTAAGGACTTATTGACCGAACCTCGTATATAGGGGACACGTATAGGGCTTATAATTATTATAATCGCGTGGTTCCGTTGCAATCGGGTTGGGGGGGAATACTTTGGCTATTGAGGATTAGAATCCTTATTTAAATTTGGCTGTAAAAAATGTTCAGTGCGTTTTGTGGTTAACACATTGCTGTGTAGTGTAGAGCAACTAAATATGTAGGTGACGCGTTTGGGGCTTACAATTTTTGGTGTAGTGCAGCTTTAGCACAGTCTAGTATGAGCTAATTACAATCGGGATTGAAGAGTTTCTAGATTTAGAAGCTTGATGAAAAATAAATCATATTTTTGAAGAAAACACCTGTGATTTGTCGAGCGCTAGCTCCCAAGAGGAAAGGCCTCTAGTTTCTTCTTTGTTATTTTAATTTGTATTTTTTTTTCTTGACTTATAAATGAAAAAAGAAGAAGACAAAAATCTGAAAAGACAACACTAAAACAACTGAAAATATTTGGGTAAATTATCTTTACATTTTCTTCCCAGCGTTGATCTCGTCCTCTCTCCTCTAATTGGAAAATAAACAGAGAAAAAGAGAAACAATATATTTATTTATGTTTTATTTTGTTATAACGGCTTAATTTTCTTTTAACCTAGCCGCTAGTTCCGCTAGTCGGCGTAGGGACGTTAGAGCCTCGGGGCTCTTCCACCACTGGATTTGTATCCCCGACGGATTCGATACAAATTCCAGCTGGTGGTAACCGGCTGCGCCAAAATTGTTATGTGGTTTTAACAATATGCTAATTTTATATATGTAATTATATTATATTTGTATAGTTTAAAGTAAGAAGGGGACTTACTTTGGATTTGACCGTTGAGCGGTCGCTGTGCTGTGGTTGTTGCTGCTGGCTCGTTGCAGGGGGCGTTTAGTGGGCTGCTCCCCTGTTCAGCTTCTTTTCGGGTGTCCTTTCCTTGTTAATTATTTATGCTGAGTTTTATTTCAGCTTATTCGATCCTTTTTCGTCGAAAATCGAATGTCGAATCATTTATTTATTTTTTTCGCCGTTGACGTTTTATTTTATTATTCGACGCCAACGCCGGTTTTTATTATTTTCTCTGCCAAGTAGAATTTGCATAATGTAGTTTATGCAAATTAACTACTTGGCGAGTTGTTCTCCGTTTACAGGTAAAGAGGGTAAACTAACGAAAGGGGATTAGTGGATGTTGGGGGGACCTGGACTCAAGGTCGGTCCGTAACAATTTGGCATTTGGTTGGGAAAGAAAATGCTGAAACCTTAAAGAATAGATCCGCAGATAGAATTCGTGTAGTTTTGTCTATCTAAAATTAATAATCTTATTATTTATTGTTTTGTAGAAACCCGGAAGTTCATGACCTCACCGACTGGACTCTGCCATCGTTCCCTGCCCTGTGCACTCTCCCTCCACGCTTGACCATCTGATCCGATCTCCTCAAGGTCAAACCTAACATTGTCCTCCTATCACCGTCGCGGCCATCCTGCCGGTCTTTCCCCCGTTGGTCTACCGTCAAGAATTCTACACACGGTCCTATCGTTGCCCATTCGCGCCACGTGTCGGGTCCATCTTAATCTTCGTGACTTGATTACTCTCCCTATTGTAGGTTTGCGGTATAGCTCTTCCAATTCGTGGTTATGGAGTTTCCTCCATTGTCCTGCCTCCTCGTCATATTTACCTCCAAAGATACCCCTTAAAACTTTATTCTCGAATACGCGGAAGTTGTTTTCTTCCCGTTTTGTGAGACCCTGTGGCGGTTCTACGAACCGCATAAACCACAGTAGGCTGAAACACCAGTCGTTTCACCAAGGAATATACTCACCCTAGCATAAACCTTACGTGCCCACAGACACGTGCCCCTCAAGGTCCACCCTTTCGCCTAGCCAAAGGTGACATTCATACTGGTGTCAACAACCCCACGTATCCACAGATACGTGGGCCCTAAGTCTCGAATATTTCATAACGCCCGCACGGCGATCGAAGGACACGACCCAGTATAGAAATTGTGTATCGATCCATTAGCTAGATAAACACAAGTGGCTGGCACAGCTGCGCCAGATGTCGACAAACATCAAATCCCCGGCGATAAGCAAATTGCCATAAAACAATCCATTAGCTAAACCTTGGACCCTACCCCAATGCACTTCGCCTAAACAAAGGCCATTGCGGAGGAACAGCAATAAACTAGCAAACACTGTTCCCATATGGCAAAATATATACAATTAACGTAACCGACGATAATTACCACGATCCCAGAGATCCCCAAGGATAATAAACCACACACCGGAATATATACAAAAGCGATGGCGCAGAAGGTGTGATAATTCTGGCGATCCTAGGAAGATCTCCGGCCACAAAGGCAGTAGCATCCGCGTCTGTGGGTGTGACCGCACATCTGGCCTGCGACAAAACAGGAAATCCCAGGAAACAGATAGAGGGTGCGTTTTCCGCTAGGGGAGATATTTTTGATGAAGAGAGATTCTCGATTAAGGGAAAATCGGAAAAAAAGAGAACAATCGGGTGAGTCGTGACATCCCCTAAGGGAAATTTTAATCAGTTGAAGAAAATAAATAAATACTAATAAGCGAGTGAAAAAGTAAGAACAAATAATAAAGAAACGAAATAAATCAGTGTAAAATGCGTGTTTTATTCGTGGACAGTGTTCGGCGGAACACCGCAGCCGTTTTATTATTAAAAAATCCGCCAAATTGGTGACCCCGACGTGATTTGTGCACACACACACACACACTTTCCCATAGTAAACAGAACTTTACGACTACGTTCACGACTTCCGCATAGAGCACCGGTACACTCGCCTGCTCCGGCGTTCGCTCGCTTGCTCGTTCCTCGCTCCTCGCTCCGCCGTTCGCACACGAAGTTGATCGTAACAAAGTTACTGTGGAGGGAGTCGGTGGCGTGTCTAATAGATACACACACAATACACAAGCAAATACTAAAGAACACGGAACCAAAATCGAATAAGAAAATGCATCAGAGCCGTATACCACAGCGATAACATAACAATTCCACATCAGTTGAGTGTACTTCAGTTTAGAAATCGAATTCGTACACGCCTCAGTGGCCTGATGTGTTGAGCATAATACACAAGCAAATAGTAAAGAACACGGAACCAAAATCGAATAAGAAAATGCATCAGAGCCGTATACCACAGCGATAACATAACAATTCCACATCAGTTGAGTATACTTCAGTTTAGAAATCGAATTCGTACACGCCTCAGTGGCCTGATGTGTTGAGCATTGGTTCCATTTTTTAGTGATTCTAGTTCGAATCACACGTTTTTCACTATCGTCGCAAACGCTATAACGTCCTTCAGGCATCGGTACTCACGATTGATTTATAGTCTTAAGAGATCTTTTGGTGTTTGAGAGGCGTAATATTCGCCATGGAAAGGATGTCACTTGGATTTCGGCACGGATCTAGTGGGGCACGTATTACAAGGGCATAACACCTGTAGCACTTTCTTTCGATCATCTATCGCGGGTTTCGACTTTCGTCCTGTTCTGAAGCGATATTGATTTTCTATGCTAGGTTATCGCATCGATTATTTTCGCATTCGCGGCCTAAAATGTAATTTATTTTCAGTGTCTCCCCATATTTCTAACCAGAAACCAACAATTCTTGTACTTACCGAAACCTATGTAATAACTGATACATACTTTTTCCATTTCAATCTACCTGGTTATAACTTAGTGCCTCTGCTCTTCCCACATCTTGGTCTAGCCACATATATTATATTTCTATTCTATCTATTTATTGGCCAATAGGAACCCGGAAGTTCATGACCTCACCGAGTCGGCTGCCCTGTCCTGTGCACTCTCATTCCACGCTTGACTCTTGATCTGAATCTTTTTCCCTGGACCCACCAGTTGAGATTTGGGAGCAGATAATTGTCGCTAGGGGCCAAGTCTGGAGAATACGATGGGTGAGCAACCAATTCAAATCGTCATCATCATCGGCACTACAACTGGGATCCGGTCTTGGCCTTATTTAACAAATCTCTCCACCGGTCCCGATTTCGAGCCAATGCCATCCAATTTGGCACTCCCAGGCTCTGGGCGTTCTGGCCTACGCCATCCTCCCATCACCGACATGGTCTGCCGCGCTGACTCCTTCCATACATCCTGTCACAAAGGACTTTCCGGACAGGCTTCTCTTCGCTCATTCGAGCTAGGTGTGCCTGTGGCGGTTCCACGAACCGCACAAATCACCATAGGATGAGATGTCTTCGTTTCACCAAGGAATATACTCACCTATAACCAAACTTCACGTGCCCACAGATACGAGTCCCCAAAGTCCACCGTTTCACCTGTCCAAAGTGACATTCATACCGGTGTCAACAACCACAAGTCCCGAACAATTTTCCTACACCTGCACGGCAATCGAAGGACATCACCCAGCATAGAGATTGTGTATCGATCGATAAACTAGATAAACACAAACGGTTGGCACAGCTGCGCCAAATGTCGACAAACATCACATCCCCGGCGATAAGCGAATTGCCGGAAAACAATCCGTCGGCAAAACCTTTGTCCCTGCCGCAATGCACTAAACAAAGGCCATTGCGGAGCAAGAGCAATAAACGAAAAAGGGTTTCCCATAGGGCAAAGCAAAGATGATCCTTGGATCGAGTCGGCAACCCCCGCGTCGGTATGTGTGAGCGCGATCTTTCCTGGTGGAGAGATTCTCGATTGAGAGCAAGTCACCACCCAGGGAAAGCGAAAGGAGAAAGAAAATTATGGGGTGAATAGAATCATCCCCAGAGAAGAGACCACAGTCGAAATCGAGAGTCTGGACGAGGAAGTTTCGTTTCATGTACGGTGGTGTTAAGACCGAGCCCCCGGGAGGTTTACGTTGTATAATACCGTTGCGAATTTGTTTGGTTTCGTTTAAAAGTAACGTCGAGTGGCGAACGAACTTGTGGTTTGGCGAAGCGATCTGAAAGTGTAGACAAATTATAAAAAAGGCTACTTGGAACTTTACGCTCGGATACGCTTGGTAGCATCTAGTTTGTGTATTGTGTCGCCATTGAAACTTTTCCGTTGGATGCATGTAATATCTCATTAATAGCGTAACATTGTTTTTTCCATTTTGCATATCCCTTGCTTAGTTCCTTGCTATTCTTATAGCCTATCACTCCTCTTGTCTGCAGTTTGTACATAAGTATAACGCACTTTGCTACGCTTCTGACCTGCTCATTATGTCTATCATCTTACTGCAAATATAATTACCAGGGACATACAACAAACACTCCATAATAGTGGTCCCACTAATTGTTACTAAACATACAATTACATTGATTAGTAAAAACCAATCAATAATGACGGTTCATTTCATTCCACTGTTCGTAGTGAGTTTGTAACGAAATACTCTTAAGCGGTTTATATACTTTTAGTTTGCGGAGGGATTAAGTCGTACCGAAACCATCTAACAGACTAGGATCGACAAAGGAGCAAAGTATAAAACCAGTTTTTAATTACATTAACCATCCGACAAAAGACGGCCGCTCTATGAGTTGCCCTGTTGTCCTTCTGCACACTTGAACTTGTCCTTCGTGGGGTCCTCTATGAATGGCCATATCTCTTGCTTCAATTGTATCTTCTTATATATACCTTTGCCTTTTTCTTTGTGTAGGTTTTACCACCATTTTTGTCAATGCTGTCGGTTTTGTTAAATAATTAACCAGTGAACCAACCAGTCGCTTACTGCCTGTACTACGTGGAAAGAGGCATGTAGAGCGGTTAATGGCGTCATTCATAAAGGAAGCACATGCTTAAAAATAGACAAACTGGCCTCAGTTGTCGTCTCATTTGTCTGTCCTAATCCAATAAGTCTTCCTTTTTGGAACACAGTTTGGTTTCTCTTGCCCATGGACATAATCAACAGTCTGTGTCTAGCTTCGGTACGGTAAAACAAGCACCAACACCACCACCACTAGTGCTTGATGGCCCCCAAAGCTCGGGATTCGTATGAAATTTGTGTTAAACAACGTCTACAATTTTATCTAGCAGTATCGGAAAAGGAAGGAGGAAAGCAAAGGACGAAAAATATGTAGGCTATGATATTCATTCAACGCTGTGGGAATACTATTCCAATTCTATTGAAATTGAAGCTCGTTGGGCATGAATGAGACTTCTAGGATGAAAGCTGGGGAAGCAGCCGAGGTGACTGAGCACCCACTCACTCCTTCCTGCGTTGCTATTAGTTCAAAATGAATCAAATTGAAATATTGAGAAAGTTGCCAAATGAGGCGTGTTGAGAACTTTAAGAAGGCAAACGTAGTGCGGAATATTCAAAATTTCCAAACAGGTCTCGAACGCCTCCAACATTTGAGTGTGGGTAGAAAAAAATTGGGCGTGGGAGTCATGATCACAGAAATGAATAACCAATAGTGTGTGTGAAGAGTTTGGAATTTTTTTACGAGTATTTCCCAGTGGGGCGTTGATTCAGGAAAAAGTATTAAACAAAGTTGCGTTGAAGAAAGTTTTCATTCATTCAATTCAGCTCTGAATTCTGTTCTCGCTTTCAAATACATGAATAATTCATTCGTTCTTCAAAGTAAACTTTTTGATTCAAGGCTCAAATCAATAACGTACTCTTATGTTGCGCTTATCATCTATCATCAGTTTTTGAAGAAAGTGTATCTAGTTTTTTTTTTTAATTAGTATGCGTAATTGAAACTGTTCAGAGAGCTTAGGGAAGGACAGTATCGAGGCATTTTGCAATTGATTTGATTTGGTGGGGGCAAAATCATCATATAGCTTGTCGTCTATAGCTTAGTGCAGGCAATGCATAAAAAAAGATATAAACTTAACAACTAACTTAAAATCTAAGGTGTGATAAACTTAACTAGTTTAAGGAAGGAGGCACAAGAGCCAGAACAAGGGTGTGGGTATGTAAGTGTGTACCTGTGTGAGTTTAGGAGGAGTATTCTATCCTGCGAATGTGGGACATATGATAAGGGGATTAGACCTCACTAGCATATTCTACAAGAAGGCGGACGAAGATTACGTATAGCGAACGGGTAATGTAGGGATTAGAGAATTCTTTCCACCAGCAGTTCCCAAAACCAAGATCAGCATTGGCCTTGAGGATCACCTCGTCAATATATAAAAGGAAGTTAAGCTCCTTGTCACATGAGATGCCAAGGTCATGAATCGATTGTACGGAAGTTATAGGTTGGTTAAGGAAGAAATAGGAACGCGATGGAGAAAGGGAGTGGTTCTATGAGAAGGTGATCGAATGGCGTTTGGGGATGTCTAGCTCGGGGCGGTTGTTTTTGCATCAGACCGAAAAGCTATCAACATCAGTTTAAAGAAGCAAGGAGTCGAGAGGACAGCCGATTGTTCGAGATGCGACCGTTGTGATGGGGTTGCGTACAGGAGAATAAAACGTCCAGAGGATGACGATAGTGGTGCATCCAGAAGAATAAAACGTGCAGAGGATGACCATAGCGGTGCGTCCAGAAGAATAAAGCGTCCAGAGGAACGTAGTGATAGTGCTGTGAACCACCGTCCCAGGCAAGCTCGAGATGGTCAGTGGAATAAAACCGTTGAGTGAATTTTGAATTGTGACGCTTAAGTGGCGTCCCTTTTTTCACTGACGCGTAGTCAGCTGACGGGTGACAGTTGGCACATGGCAAGCAGATGTGAACGTACTAGATTCCTCCAGTACATTCATTTGTGAATCCGCAACAGCCGGTCGTATTGTAAATTTTAGTATCATCGGCGTAAGGACAGATAGAACAGTGCTTTATACTGGAACCTATACCGTTAATTGTTAGATTATATAGGTGGGGACCCAGATGACTACCATAGGAACCCCCGAAGTGGGGAGGAAGGGATTGGAAAGGATGAATCTAAATCTCACTCGGGAGGTTAGGTTATTAAGGTAGGAAGATATCCATTTAATCAGTAGGGGTTCCAAACCAAGGGAAGATAACATAAAAAGTATGAGTTTGTTGGGTGTTTTGCCGAATGCCTTGCTGAAATCGGTGGTGATTACGTCGACTTCGTTGAAGAATGGGGTCATTGTGCGTGAGATGTAGTCATTTACGGTAACTTGAAAATTGGAGACTGAGAGGGAGTCGTTTTGTTGGTGGATTTAATAAAAGTGATTAACTAGACAGTTTGCTATGTCAATATCTAGTTGGGCTGGGTGATTGTTAGTAGGGTTGATAATATAATCGATTCGGGGTTTGTCCTTTCGACCCGTTAGTCGGTTGATGTTTTTGAATAAATCACGATAGGGTTTTATATTATTAAGTATAGATGTGTAAGGCTGGTCAGAAAATTGTTTAAGTTGTCCATTTATCAGGGTAGTCAAGAGTTGGATTTGATTTTTAATAAAAGGGGAGTAACTGCTATGTAGTTTTCGTCTAAGCTGTTTTTTTACGGGTAACAGTTTTGTAAGCATGTTGGGTAAAGGTTTTCCTAGGTTATTATGGGGAATGGACGTATATGTGTGGCTGAAGAGGGCATTTTTTAGTTTTTACTCTATACTTAAAGCTGCTTGATCAATTTCAGCAGGGAGTACGTTTGAAGACCCTGGCAAAGTACAGTCTGTAAAACTGGCAGCAATGCTCCTATTGACTCTTCTCCAGTTTGTCCTGGAGAAATTCGGGATCGGATTGAATGAGTAGCGTTGTTCGAGGGCAGGGATTTGGACAGTGGTGTGGACGGACCCATGATCTGATGGGAATTCGAAGGATACTGTAGGGGAATTAGCTGAGTAGATGTCTACGGATTTTGGGAAAAAAATCTATTGTTGATTTAGTTGAATTGGAGATACATGTTGGATGTTATGGATAGTCCGTGTAAATATATGGATGGAGTAGAAGGAGTGCTAGACGTTGGCAGCCATGTTTATTGCACTTAGTGTCGTTGAATGAAGTATGCCGAGCATTCCAGTCTCCTTCTATTATGAAAGGTACAGGTAGAGACTGTTGGATTATTTCACTGATGTCGGAACTAGGGAAGTTTGGTTCCCGAGAAAGGTGAATCTATACCGACGACAGTAGAGTAACTTCGGGTAATGTGATATGGTTGGGAAATGTGATATACTATCATATTTTCCGAAATAATAAATTCTCGACAAGAATTTTCTTGTCAACATGACGGCAATGGAAAAGAACACGTGCTGCAGTTTTAGGCGCGCTCGCGCTCATTGCGTTGCATGTCAGTGCATTGAAATTGTTTAAGGTGTACAGTCGACAGTTTTTTTGTGTGAGCTTTATGTTATATTTCAGCAAAAATAGGAGCAAAATTAAAAACTGAAGTAATACATTTTGTTTGTGTGTGAATAGAGCTGACAGTATATTGGGTGAGTTTTTAATTCAGTGAAGTGCATTTTTAAAAAAATCTCTGGATTGTTTTAAAAGCCATATCACATTATCCGCCAATTTTAATAAGGGGGGTTACAGAGATTTTTTTATTTTGTTGTAAATAGCTGCAGATTGGCTTACGCTGCAGGGTTCTGAAAACGAAATATAATTCGCAATGTATCAAAGAGCTATAATGAATAGTGTGGCAAAAGCTATGTAATAAAAATTACAAATAATTGTTAGAAAACAAATACCTATATCATATTACCCGAAGTTACTCTACAAGCGCTTCGTTGCTTCTGCAAAAGATTTTAATTGACGTGTACTCAATATTGTTTATATTGGTGAATTTAATTTCGAAAAATTGGAATTTCTTGTGTATTAGAATTCCAATACCTCCACGGGGTCCAGTGGTTCGTGGATTAGAAACAAGTGTATAAGTAGGGATAGATACTCGGGAGTTTGGTTTAAGCCACGTTTTCGAGAGGAGGAGGATATCTATAGAAAACTTGTCAACGAACAACCGGAGGTGTTGTCTGCGAATATTGGAAAATATAGATTCTCCATTGAGGGAAAGTATGGTTAAATTGGCCATTAAGGGAAAGGATATGTGTTGGATTATTTCAGTGATGTCGGAACTAGGGAAGTTTGGTTCCCGAGAAAGGTGAATCTATACCGACGGCAGTACAAACGCTTCGTTGCTTCTGCAAAAGATTTTAATTGCCGTGTACTCAATATTGTTTATATTGGTGAATCTAATTTCGAAAAATTGGTATTTCTTGTGTATTAGAATTCCAATACCTCCACGGGGTTCAGTGGTTCGTGGATTAGAAATAAGTGTATAAGTAGGGATAGATACTCGGGAGTTTGGTTTAAGCCACGTTTTCGAGAGGAGGAGGATATCTGGAGAAAACTTGTCAACGAACAACCGGAGGTGTTGTCTGCGAATATTGGAAAATATAGATTGAGGAAAAGTATGGTTAAATTGGCCATTAAGGGAAAGGATATGTGAAGTTATAAGAGATAAAATTTGACCTTTTTTTATATTTCTGAGCTGTGCTTCAGCGTGGGCAGCATCTTTTGTAAGCTACTTATGTATCCTGTGATGTCCAGATTCAGATCGTTACAGTTGAATTGAAATGGTTTTTATTTCAAGTTCTGGGAATCTTTGACAACCTTAGCGTATGGCATTCCCGGAATTGTAGGATATGTTGATTGAGGTGATGTTGTTTTGGTTGGTGAAGGTTTGCTCGTTGCTATGGGTGTTGTTCAATAGTATACTGGTTAGTATACCCGGCTGTCACGCGGGAGACCGGGGTTCGATTCCTCGTCGGGGAGCCTCTGGCGCAAGACTAATGACCTTGCCCGAAAAAAAAAACAAATCATTATGGAAAATTTAACAACTTGCTAAATAAGGCCAAGACCGGTTGCAGGTTGTAGTGCCGATGATGATGATGATGGGTGTTGTTCGCCTTTGGAGAATCCTTACGAAGACATTGCGAGAAGTTAGCAGGGTGTGGTCCTCTGCAGTTACAGCATGTCACTGTGATTTTCTTCGTTGAAATGGATCGATCGGAGTTTGTTGTTTGGATTGTTCCTGGTTCCATCCCAGGCGGGCTGACCTTGCATGCAACTTGTAGTTTTTTTTTCATGGTCGGAGAAGGTAGAGGAAATATACCTACTGGCAGGATCGCCAATTAATGAGTTAAATGCGGGATGTCCACAAAATATAACTTTATTTAAACTTCATTTGATCTAGGCTTAAGACTATTTTATTGTGACTTGACTTCTGTATTTATGTGTCACGAATGAGTCAAATGCGGGATACCCACAAAATATAACTTTTCTTAAACTTCATTTAATATTATTTCGTATATTCATTGATACAGGCTTAAAACTAACTTATTGTGACTTGAATTCTGTATTTATCTGATTTTTCTATTGTGTCGACTTTCGTTGTTATCATGTGGCTATCATGTTGACTTTCGTTGTTATCATGTGGGAATGTCTATCGTGTTGACATGTAGAAGAATGCCATTATGTTGGCGTTGATTCTATATTTAGGTGGATCCATATCTTGTGGTTGATTATATTATTTTGTGTGGAGTATGTGAGTCTGTAAATCGCGTGTCATTTGACTAGTGCCGTTCAGGAACGCGGAAAATAACATGGGGGTTAGTCGCTTAGTTCCAATAATTCTAATGTGAAAGAGATCTTATGCACAGTATTTGATGAGAAGCTTGGAAGTGAAAGTCAAGTTATCGTTAAAATAGCCTGCTGAGAGGCAGAGAAGAGATAGCGAAATAAATTTATCGTTACATTCTACCTAAATATAAGGGATGCCACTGTTTTTGAAGGATTTCTAAGAGAGATTTAATGGCTTAAATGTTGCTATTCCTTGGGTGATATTCACGGTTTATTTGATTAGAGTAGATCGTCGTTTTGTGCCATCGGTTGCACGTTGGTAAATCATAGTTTCGCTACAGATTGGTTGAATAAGTTTGGGATCGGGATGAAGGACTGAAATACTTCGTTTGTCTTTTCTTTTAGCTCACAGTCAGTGAATGTGCTGCGCAATATATGATTTGCAGTCAGCTTCTTATTTTACCCAAACTTCAGTTTCGTTTCTGACTTTTTCTCATTTTATGCATAAGAATCGCATCACACTGTCATTGGGAACGCCCGCGCGGGAAGAAACTTCCACAGCTTCCCCGCTCTGTAACGGAACAAGTTCTGATGCAGGGATGTTCGCGCCGCCTGGAGATGAACTGGTGGGATCCGTCCGATTGTCTTGTGGAGCGCATATAAACCGAATTGCGTGGACCAACGCCACGAATCTCTGAAGAGCAGTACCCGTGATAATATCTGTAAAACAGACAGAGGTCGGCTATACGCCTTCGATGTGATAGCGACTGTAGTCCCGACGTCAGCGCCGAGTCCCCGATTAATCGGATCGCTCGTCTCTGTATGCTCTCAAGTGGGTCGAGGGTATGTTTAGGAGCCGAGCTCCAAACATGAGAGCAATATTCGAGCGCGGGTCTAATTTGGGATTTATACAGGAGTAGAAGTTGGGTCTGAGTAAAATATTTCTTGTCTCTAAAAAGATAGCTCAGCTTTCCTGAAGCGAATTTGGCGATGTCCGGCACGTGTTTATGCCACGATACATTCCCACAGATCGTGACGCCGAGCAATCTCAAGCTTTCTCCAGATTCGAGGGTCTGAACATTTATCATCAGCTGTGGAATCAATGATCCGCTCTTCTTTGTGAATCTTGCATACAGTGTCTTCGTTGCATTGAAACCGACGAGATTGGCCCTTCCCCACCGCAGGACCCTATCTAGATCCTGATTCAGAGAGTCAATCTGTCTACATCTCAGCTGATGCGACGCAGATGCACTAATCGGCCGAACACTTGAAAAGGAGAAAACAAACCTACTATCATCCGCAACACTGAACACTTTGTTATCCGATGTCTCCAACAAATCATTTATGTGAAGCAAAAACAAGGTTGGAGCCAAAATAGAACCTTGAGGCACCCCTGAATTAACAGGATACAGATTCGAACACTCGCCGTCCACAACAACCCGGATCGATCGATTTTCAAGGAAGCTCTTCGTGCAGTCCCGAAGCTGCTGGCAAAGTTCATATGAACGAAGTTTGCTCACCAATGCCCCGTGCCAGACGCGGCCAAAAGCATTGGAGATATCCAATGCGACCGCTCTTGACTCACCATGCCGTTCGATCGCACATGTCCATATATAGGTTATAAGGTTCAAAAGGTCTTCCGTGGACCACCGGCCACGGAATCCGTACTGACGATCATTCAGAAGTCCGTGGCACTCCAAATACTTTATTAATTCAGTAGTGATGACTTTTTCCATCGTCATCATGATCATCATCATCATCATCATCGGCACTACAACCGGGAACCGGCCTTGGCCTTATTTAGCAAGTCCTGAGGCTTGTTAAATTTTCCATGATCATTTGTTCTTCCGGGCAAGGTCATTAGTCTTGCTAGACTTTTTCCATCACCTTAGATAAAATAGACAGTAATGCTATCGCTCGGTAATTTTGTGGGAGACACTTTTTTCCCGTCTTTGGGATTGGCTGAACTCGAGCGATTTTCCAGAAGGCAGGAAAGGTCCTCTGTGCATAAGGTAAGCGGAAGAGTCTGCCAAGAACCGGCGATAGTTCTGGAGCACAGTTCTTAAGGAATATTGCTGGTATTCCGCCCGGGCCGGTTGCCTTCCTACAATCCAGTTCACGTAGAATGCGTTGAATAGTGCGCGGACGAAATCTCACGTCCCGCATGGAAGACCGCATCGGCACGATCACAGGTGGCTCCAAAAGGCCGGGATCGAGGTTTGAATTCGCGGAAAATAAACTCGCGAAGACATCAGCTTTATCCTTTGAATTCGTGACTAACGTTCCGCTGTCTGTCACCAACGGAGGGAAGGAGGAGGATGCGAAGTTGCTGCTGACAGCTTTGCCATTGACCAGAAGGAGCGCGAACCAGTTGGGCACCGAAGGAGGTTATTGATCACCCTGTCGTTGTGAGCTTTCTTCGTGGTATCAATCGCCTGGTTGCAAGCGTTTCTGATTCTAACAACATTCGTTCTGTTAACATCGGTGGAATTGGAGCGCCACTGCTTTAAATCTCTATTTTTTGTCGCTGTAATCTGCTTGCACTTTTTATCAAACCATGGGTTATCAGATGAACTCCGTTTGATGGAATGTGGAATGTAGATCTCCATTCCGAGACGAATAACCTTTGTGACCGACTCCGCGCAAGCGTTAACATCGGAGTCTCCGAAGCACACCTCCGATCATGAAAAGGATGCGAAGAAATCTCGCAAATCGTCCCAGATAGCAGCCCCATACTTCCATACATGGTGAAGCTGCCTAGGCCGGTTATTCCCTTGATATGCAAGTGCTTGAGCGACAGATACCAAGCAGTGATCTGAGTTTCCCAGTGGCGCAGAAACCTCTACGGTATAAATACTCGGTTCGGATGTCAAAAACAGATCCATCGTGTTCACATAATCAACACAACAACGCGGGCATCCGGCACTTGGGTGGGTTCCTCCACAAGTTAAGTCAAGTTGTGGCTAACAGCAAAAGTCTCCGCCAGTCTCGCAGCCTCGTCGGTTCTGTTAGAATGTAACAACCAGCGGAAATTGTGCACATTAAAATCGCCAAGGACAACAATTTCAGAAGCTGGGTGGTTGATTTCTATCTAGTTGATGGTATGTGAAAGATGTTCGAAAAATGTCGCCGGTCGATCGTCATTCGGGGAGCGGTAAAGATAACAAAGAAATTTAACAGAGTTCCTCAGCACGATCCTCATCCATATGATGTCCATGTTATTGGGTTCCAACGCCTCCATCCTCTGGCAAGCTAGATCGGGTCGCGCGAAGACGCAGACTCCGCCCTTAAAACGGAAAATACAATATTATTTATTTTCCTGACGAAGGTTAATTTACACTTAAATTTGACTTTGATTCAAATGCAAACTTTTCTTTTATAACTACCAACAATCATATGTGAGTGCCCGAAACCACTGACTCCCCCCACCCAAAGAACTACAACAAAAACCGACGCTATCGTAATTTAGAAAATTCTACATGATTGACGTATTTCTGTTGTTTCTTTCATTCTCGCAGTTTACATGTAAATGTTCGTTAAGCTGATGAGAAACCGCGAGGGCACTGTTCAGGCAGTGAACTGTGAATTTGAAATTTAGGGTCGTTGAGGATTTTCGACAGGAAGTCGCTACCCAACAACACGTCTTCCGATAACCCCGAGAAGGAGTCCAGTACTTGGAAGCTGCAGGCAATTTCTTGGTCCAACTTGAAATTCGCATGGCAGCATCTTCTAGACTTGCCTTTGCCAAAAGGCGTCTGGAGTGTCGTGGATTTTCGGGCATCCACAAGATGTGTCGGGTGGAGCGCCATCGGCTTTAAGAGGCTGATCTCAGCGCAGGTGCCCATGATTAGGCGCGTAGTATTTCTAGGGCTCCTCGATAGTATAGTGGTTAGTATACCCGCCTGTCACCCGGGAGACCGGGGTTCGGTTCCCCGTCGGGGAGCCCCTGGCGCAAGACTAATGACCTTGCCCAGAAAAAATAAATCATTATGGAAAATTTAACAAGCCCCAGGACTTGCTAAATAAGGCCAAGACCGGTTCCTGGTTGTAGTGCCGATGATGATGATGATTTCTACGGCCAATGGCCAAGGAGAGTTGGACAATCTGGACTTTGGTCGGGCACGGAAATAAGCCGAATTTCTTATAACATTTTAAGGATTTCTAAGGAATATAAAGCGGGTAATATCTGTAAAGAACCACCATGGGGTTTCGACTGTAGCACAGATATTAGTGCCATTGATCTGCGATTAGACGTGTTGCACGTCTGTGTATGCTTCTGACCAGGCCACGGGTGTGCCCTGGAGGAGAACTCTAAATACGTGTTAGACCACCAGTTCAGTTTGGGGTTTGTAGAGGAGGAAATCTGTTGAAGTAAAATGTATTTTATAACTGGGAAGGTCGCTCTATTTCTTTGAGGACTTGTGTTTTTGGACACTTGCTCCGTTACATACTTACTGACTGTCACAACGAGCCAACCAATGTTTTTCTTAGTTTTGATGAACTTAGCATTCATTATCAGCTGCAATGCCATCCATATTTCCATTTTTTCCTGCAAACTTCGCATTGATATTAACAATGAATTTTCCCATCGTGTCCGGTTTAGCTTCTGTCTACCGTCAATTTGAGTTTTTCAAGGCGTTCACTCAAAATATGTTGAAATTATCGGTAAAATTGTTTAAAGAAAAAAAAAAAAAAAACCAAATAAATGAAGCGAATTCTACTCTATTTTCGTGGTATTGCGTTGTTGTAATTTGTCTACGGCGCAGTCTTATTGTTGTCTACGTTGGGCAATAATCTTGCTATTTATTTCTACAAAAGCAGCAACTCTCAGAATTTGGAATTAATATCAAGAGGTTGTGAACTTCCACTCGGTCTTTTTTTCATCAGCATTATATTAAGTTTGTATCGCTTTCAATAACTACAATCTGTCATAAGCGAAGGCGAATGATAGCCGCTTACTTAGACGCACCCTCCATTTGGATTTCACTATTCATTACAGCTATCACTCTAAATAATCTTGTTGCAAATCTTGTAATTGATTTCCAATGTAATCATCGCACTAATGTTACTGCTTGGCCTTATCAAACATTAAAAAAAGAACCACGTCCACCATTCGAGTTCATCAGATTGATAACCCACTTCAATTCAAACCAAGTCAAGTGTCTACTATTAAAAGCCCACATAATGGGCGATTGTTTTGGTAGTACGTAAACTTACCTCTAACGAAACGCATGTTTTTGAAAAAATGGCCCAAAAATTGATCGAATCGCCTATAACGAGCTTTATCTTTTCAATTATACGCGGCTGCAACTTACATCGCGTCATTGGCATAACTCGGAATTAGTATTGGCTTTTATTTAACATAACCAGATACTACTGGACTGGTAGTTGTGTCTGGCTAAGAGACAATCGACTTTTGAGCTGCCCACTTGTCCGTTGTGATCCACTCTTGTTTTGACGGTCTCTTTATAAGGTTGCGATTACCAGGGTACCGTCGTATGCCGTTGATGTGCAATACGTCTCGTTCGTCGCGTCTGCCCGTTCCAAGATACGATGCTGCCCTTTAATTATATCCAGTTTATGGGATACGAATGCGATCCTAGGCGGAATAACTTACATCACCCTGGTGTGAGAAGGTAAATATGTGAAGCAATGCCGAGAGTGAATTTGTTTCGAATTCGAATTGAGTACACATTACTTTCACTTTCGTGCCCGTGACGTAATCAAAATAAAACACCTGAACCAGTTTTTGAGAGTGTAGCGTTTGTAGTCGTATGTTGTCCCAAGGTTGTTTCCGTGGAATCAATTGATGTCTAGCGAAGAGACACTAGTCACATACAACGTCATCTGCAGACGAGTGTGTAATCTGGTATTGAGATAACCCTTTGGCAATCTTATTTGCCAGCGGTAAAGTGTGCTCACTGCAGGTTTACGTTGGCACTTGTGAAGCCTGAGCTCGTGCTATACGGTGCATATACATTGCATTCCAATGTAGTCATGGAGAGCTATTTACCAGCTATCAACGTTCGTAATGCCATTCCGTAGGTAAGTGAGTACCACTTTTTATCTGCCACCTGGACAGAGTTGTCTGGATTCCGCTCTTCGTTTTGATCTTTTATTTTGTTTTCCGGTTTTTATTTTCCAAGATTTTGTCCGGTTTGGGTTGCTGTTGGTGTCATTGAAATTTTAATCACCTGATAAAGTCTTTATATAAATCCAGTTGTCTTAAAGTACATAAATTTAAAGCAGATATAGTATGTGGTAATACACAGAAATAACACTCAATACTCATTGTGGAGAGAGTGAAATAACGAAGTTTCACTCAACAAGGGTCAAGTTCGAGTACGGTTTGCCGCGTAAAACACCTTTGAACTTTAGGCAAATATCTATCAATAAGAGTTGCTATAGCAAGGGGGACGTGTCATGTAGAAATCGAATCCAGAACCCAAAATGTAAGGCCAGGCAGATTGCAATAATCCACTGTCAAGTGGGGTCTTCAATAGATACCTCTGGACTAATCCAGAGGCATGCCGGATTTTTACCGACTAAATCCACCTCCCGCCAGGCACATATTCCCGTTGATCCCCGCGGAACTTTTCGCGATGGAATATCTAAAAGAAAGTTCCACGGGGATCAACGGAAATATGTGCCTGGCGGGAGATGGTTTTAGTCGGTAAAAATGCGGCATGCCTCTGGATCGCTCCAGAGAAATCTTTTGAACATTTCCACTTTCCTACTAAAACCAAAAAAAAAAAATTGAAGCACTTGGTGACGTTTCCCCATTCCCTGTATTATGTAGTGCTCCAGAAAGTCTTACCATTAATATCCTCCCCCATACATACATATCCCATCATCCTAATTTAATTCTTTTAAATCCCTTGAATCCAAAAGGTTCCATAACCAATATCGAGCAACCATAGCAGCTGCTCGATATAACATCCAAATAACCCAAAAGATTCCATAACCAATATCGAGCAACCATAGCGGCTGCTCGATATAACAACCAAATAACAAACTCCTTTGCAACCCAGGCCGAAAACCCTGGCAGCTGATTGAATACCATCAGCAAGATCAATATCGAGCAACCGTGGCATCTGCTCGAATATGATTGGCCAAACAATCTTTCATGTGTTTCAGGGTTCAGGTATAAAAAAGGTAAACGAACATGTTTTCAGTGCTTTTCAATTTTGCCAGTCGACCATGATCATTCGATCATTGTGATTTTTACTTTTTACCATTTAGAGTTTTTATCAATCACGATCAAAAGACAAGATCAGCAAGTCTATGATCATTTTCATTTTATGTTTTAATCGAAAATAAACATTCATCCTTAACTTAAATAGTAGTGTTTGATCTTTCTACATACTACGCTCTTCCCTTGATCATAGAGGAAGCACGGCGCAGTATAACAATTAGGTAGCGAGCATTTTTGGAGATTGCTTCCGTAAACTTATGGCGATTCTACAAATCCCGATGCAAGCTCGGGTTACCTCCAGATTCTTCGCCCAGTAAGGGTTACTTCGTGACTCGTGGGCCACATTCGCCACACCAAATGAATAAATACCTAAATAATATTTTCCATGTTGAGTATAACCATATAAATACAATGTATACGCTGCTCTAAAAAAAGATAAACATTTTAAAATTATTATAGAAACTCAAGATCAATTTACAATTCTATTCAATAAATAAATTTCCCCTAATAAATTTAATGCAGGGGGAGCTACTTTATTGCCCGCACATAACAAAAATCATCATAAAGCCATTGAACACACATTCGCCACGTGTCCCCCATCTACTATCTCGTGACATATGGGTGTAAAATCAGTAAAAAACCCCCTCCTTTAATGTTTTTCGCTATGATAACGCTCATCGAGAAGATCCCAATTCCCCATGCCGTGGGGCGCTGCTTGCCACTCATAACAGACACGCATCGTCTCTAATTGCCATCTCTTCTTCTCCGGATCTTGACCACGTCGCAATAAAAATCGACAAGCGCCCTAAGTCTCTTTTCATTATCTGTTTATATAAATCTCCTTCGCGACCCAGCGTTCCATACGAACTCGCAATAGAAGCGGTAGATAACCTAACCGAATTAAGCATCTCAATAGACGATATCGTCGTTCTTGGCGATTTTAACCTCCCCCATCTCCAATGGACATTGGCTGACGAACAAGCCTTCTACGTCTCAAACCCCACTAGCTCCAAAGAACGTATTTTTATAAACGGTCTCACCGACTCATGCCTCCATCAAGTAAGCAATGGGGAGACAACTGGACCTCGTGTTCAAAACGGACCCACACAAGTCCTCAGTTGCCCCTAGTCCACACGCCCTCTCCACCATTGATAATTACCATCCCCCGCTGCTCTTATCCATATATCTTGATCATGAAACCCACCCTTCTCTACCTCATGACAGCTTTTCCTACAACTTCCACAAAGCTAACTTCCGCCTTTTAAATGAGCATCTTAGCAAAACAGCGTTTCGCTTTGATCATTTGGGGGTAGAAGAACTATTGCCACTCTCTATAAGGAAATCTGTAGCGTCTCTAACAGATACACACACGATACACAAGCAAATAGTGAAGAACACCGAACGAAAATCGAATAAGAAAATACATCAGAGCCGTATACCATAGCGATAATATAACAATTCACATCAGTGGAATATAGTTGAGTTTAAAAATCGAATTCTAAAAACGGCCAGTAGCCCGAAGTGTTACGCTTAGGTTCAATTTTTAGTGATTCTAACTGCCATAGCGTCAGTTCCAATCACACGTTCTTCACTATTATCCCAAACGCTATAGATCTACTATGCCGTTGCCTTATATGTCCCCTATTCTCGTCACAGGTCATCGGTTTCATTGCCGCCATGGTACAACCGCACACTCCCCGCTCTTAGGAACAAGAGAAATAACTTGTGGAACATTTTCCTCAAAACTCGTTCCTTCCAAAACTACTCCAACTATCTCGGTTCCTTTTATAAATTTTCCGAGCTCTACAACTTCCTCTACACCAACTACCTCACAAAACCACAATCTAATTTGATCAATGTCCCCAAATCTTTTTTCCACTTCATAAACTACAAACGTGCTCCTCGATAGTATAGTGGTTAGTATACCCGCCTGTCACCCGGGAGACCGGGGTTCGATTCCCCGTCGGGGAGCCCCTGGCGCAAGACTAATGACCTTGCCCAGACAAAATAAATCATTATGGAAAATTTAACAAGCCTAAGGACTTGCTAAATAAGGCCAAGACCGGTTCCCGGTTGTAGTGCCGATGATGATGATGAAACTACAAACGTAAATCCGACGCCTGTCCTAACTCCCTTTCTTATGGCGCGACTACTTAAACGAGCCCCTAACTACTGCCAATCTATTCGCTTCGTTTTTCAATAAATCCTTCACAGACATATCCTTCGAACCCAATCCGTCTCACTTCAAAAACTTACCCGAATTCTCCCTCGGCCCCTTCACCCCTAAAATTATTCAGCGTCACGTAATTGAGGAGAAATTAAACTTACTCAAAGACGAGTTCAGCCCTGGGCCCGATGGACTCCCGGCTGTATTTTTAAAGAAATGTTCCACTTCTCTTTCCCTCCCGATATCAAAGATATTCAACCTATCCCTTCCACAAGGGATCTTCCCTAGTATTTGGAAATCCTCCTATGTCACTACATAAAAAGGGACCTAAAAACGATATAACCAACTACCGTCCCATCGCTAAACTGTCTCATATCTCCAAACTGTTCGAAGGAATTCTTTACAACGCGTTATCTTTCCGTTGTAAATCCATCATATCATCCAACCAGCATGGTTTCCTTTCGGGTAGGTCGACCACAACGAATTTGATCGAGTTCTCATCCCATACTCTCCGTGCCTTAGAGAATGGCAACGAAGTCGATGTAATCACCACCGACTTCAGTAAGGCCTTTGACAAAATCTCCCATAATCTCATCCTTTTTAAGCTGTCCTCGCTAGGTTTCGAACCCCTATTGATCAAGTGGTTATCTTCTTATCTGAAAGATCGTTCCTACCGTGTCAAATTCAGATCCTCCCTTTCCAACCTTTTCTTCCCACGTCAGGGGTTCCGCAAAGCAGTCATCTAGGTCTCCTCCTATTTATCCTTACCATCAATGATGTTGACTACATTATTAATGCTCATCCATCTCCCTCTATGCGGACGACGCCAAACTCTACAAAACGATCATCTCTCCTCTCGACCCCTCACTTCTCCAAACGGACCTCGACAGCTTCTTAACTTGGTGCCGTAATAACTGCCTTGAACTCAACGTTGTAAAATGTCACTCCATCACCTTCTCCCACAAATGCCCCCCTGCCCCCCCCCCCCCCCCCCCCACGCTCCTACTTCCTACTAAACCAGCAGATATCATCCGTACCCTCGATACGCGACCTCGGGATCTTATTTGACAGGGAGCTTAGCTTCATCCCGCATATTGATGATATTATTCTTAAAGCCAACTCTGTCCTTGGGTTTGTGAAACGGTGGTCTAAAGAATTCTCTAATCCTTACGTTTCCCGTTCTCTCACATAGCCTTCGTCCGCCCCCTTCTTGAATACGCCAGTCAGGTCTGGTCTCCACACTACTCGTCCCATGTACGCAGAATCGAAAGCGTGCAACGTCGTTTTCTGCGTTTTGCCCTCCGCGGACTGAACTGGGCGAATCCACGGATTCTCCCCCATATACAAGCCGGCTCCATCTGATCAACGTTAACACACTTGAGGAGCGCAGAACTCATGCGGATATCCTTTTCATCCACCGTCTCCTTTCAGGCACAATCAACTGCCCAAGCTTGCTCTCCATCATTCCACTTCACACTAACCCCCGTAACCTGCGAAACCCTCATCTCTTCTATCAGCCCACCCACCACACATCTTACGGCTCTAATGAACTCATTTTGCGAATGCTGCGGCGGGCAAACTCCCACCCTACCTCCTTCGATTTCAACTTTACCTCTACTGCTCTCAAACTTCATCTCCTCTCTTTCCCCTCCTGACCACGCCCACTCCCCGTCTACACTCTTACATCCTGTACTAAGCGAGGTGAATGAATGAGTGATAATTGATGGATAAACCCAGTAACCAACCCGCCAAACATACCCCCCCTTCCTTTTTTTCTTTCTTTTTAACCATCGTGTATATTCTTATATATAGTTTTAAGATAATCACATAAATGATTTGTTGGAGACAACGGATAACAAAGTGTTCAGTTTTGCGGATGATAGTACGCTTGTTTCCTCCTTTTCGAGTGATCGGCCGATTGGTGCATCAACGTCGCACCAGCTGAGATGTAGACAGATTGACTCTTTGAACCAGGATCTAGATAAAGTCCTGCAGTGGGGAAAGGCCAATCTTGTTGACTTCAACGCAACGAAGACCCAGTATACAACATTCACAAAGAAAACTGGATCATCGGTTCCACAGCTGATGATGAGTGGCCGGGCCCTCGAGGCTGGGGAAAGTTTGAAATTGCTCGGCGTCACGGTCTGTGGGAATGTATCATGGCATAAACACGTATCGGGTATCGCCAGATCAGCCTCAGGAAAACTGAGTTATCTTTTTAGAGCCAAGAAATACTTTACTCCAGCCCAACTTCTTCTCCTATATAAATCTCAAATTAGACCCGCGCTCGAATATTGCTCTCATGTTTGGAGCTCGGCTCCTAAACATACCCTCGACCTACTTGAAAGCGTACAGAGACGAGCGTTCCGCCTGATCGGGGACTCGGCGCTGACGTCGGGACTACAGTCGCTATCACATCGAAGGCGCGTGGCCGACCTCTGTCTGTTTTACAGATATTATCACGGGTGCTGTTCTTCGGAGATTCTTGGCATTGTTCCACGCAATTCGGTCTATATGCGCTCCACAAGACAATCCGACGGATCGCACCCGTTTGTGGTTCATCTCCCGACAGCGCGAACATCCCTGTATCAGAACTCGTTTCGTTACAGAGCGGGGAAGCTGTGGAACTCCCTTCCCACGCGAGTGTTCCCGGAGCGTTACAACCTGCAACTGTTCAAAAAGAACTGCAACAGTTATTTGATGGCATCTCGGGGCGCCCACTCGACGCTATAGGTTCGCCTCTCCCGAGAGAAGTTTAATAAAAAAAAAAAAAGATAGTTGTTAAGTTTTATCGCTTGTACTAAGCTCAATATATGAGGGTTCTGCCCTCACTAAACTATAAAACTGTTTGGCGACGCCTTTGCTGGGTAAAAACAATAAGTCAAGCGCAGAACTGCCACACGCTCCGAGCTACCAAAATCCCAAGTAAACACGAACAGATTTTACGATAGTTCTTTTTGATTTACCACCGACTGGGTTTTCCTTCGCGGAAATCCCTTCAACAAGAACCGCACAAAAAACTACCAGAGATAAGATGACACAGTTCCTATATTGTGGGATAACACATATTATACTATATAGGCTGAGAAGTCAGTGACTTTTAATGAAAACGTGTGTTTTTTGGGCAAATGTGTTTTTTGGGCAAATGTGTTTTTTGGGCAAAGTTGTATTTATTCCTTAACATAGTTGCCTTCGAGGGCGATACAGAAAATTAATTTGATGAATATTTGAAAAGCTCGCACTTATAATTTTTTAGGCACTTTTACTTTTATTAACGGCTTTATGAGTCATATAACAAGGACAGAGTGCCCCAACGTAGGTCAGCACTGGTCACAGTTCACGACAACAGAGTTCAACGAATCCTTGAAAGCGACGACTCACCATCGCTTATAATCCGTAACATAACCGAACGACAAGGAAAAATTGCACGTTAGTTGGGATGACGTCTTCTGACACAATCAGTATTAGCGACACTGCATTCAGTTCCTGGAAGACACCATAAGCACCATAAAACCGCACGAACGATTTTGGAGAGACATATGAGACGGACATTTACTCCGGCAGGAGTAACAGAACACATCATCATCATCGGCACTACAACCGGGATCCGGTCTTGGCCGTCTTTAGCAAGTCTCGAGGCTTGTTAAACTTCCATAATAATTTATTTTTACGGGCAAGGTTATTAGCCTTGCGCCATAATAGAATACGTGCTGAGCTCAAAACAGGCATGGTCCGTAGCAAATGGTATTCTATGTGTCATGATGCAGTAGTTGCGACACGACGAGCGGAGTAAGTGGGCATCTCAAAAATACAACGGGCGGGTTACATTTTGCACGATGTTTTGGAGATGAAAAAGCTGCGCGATGAGTGGCACCGTTGGTGACCGTCGACCAAAAACAGCAGCACGTTGATGATTCAACAACCGGTTTGGCGCTGTTGCAGTGTAATCGAGCGGATTTTCTTCGACGTTTTGTGACAATGGATGAAAGGTGGATGGATTATCGTACGTCTGAGTCTAATAGGCAGTCTGTAGAGTAGCTGCAAGGCCACGAAAGCCGATTAAAGAGGCCAAAAGACCATCGCTCGGCCGGGAAGGTTATGGCCTCCGTTTTTTTGGGATGCACATGGTATAATCTTTATCAATTACTTGCAGAAGAGAAGAACAGTCACAGGAGATTTTGTTAATTCTGGGGTTCGTCAAGGTTCTATTTTGGCTCCCACCTTGTTTTTGCTTCACATAAATGATATATTGGAGACAACGGATAATAAAGTGTTCAGTTTTGCGGATGATAGTGTGGCGTCTCTAACAGATCCACACACAATTCACAAGCAAAATAGTGAAGAACACCGAACGAAAATCGAATAAGAAAATACATCAGAGCCGTATACCATAGCGATAACATAACAATTCACATCAGTGGAGTATAGTCGAGTTTGAAAATCGAATTCTAAAATTGGCCAGTAGCCTGATGGGTAACGCTTAGGTTCAATTTTTAGTGATTCAAACTGTCATAGAGTTAGTTCCAATCACACGTTCTTCTTCACTATTATTTCAAACGCTATAACTGGTGACTACGACGTGATCTGTACACGCAGCACACACTTCCCGTAGTAAACAGAACTTCACACACGATCATGACTTCCGCATAGAGCACCAAGGCACACTCGCTTGCTCCGACATTCTCTCGTTCGCTCCGTCGTTCGCACGGAAGCTGATCGTAACGAAGTTACTGGGAAGGGAGTGGTGTGGTGTCGCTAACAGATACACACACAATTCATAAGCAAAATAGTGAAGAACACCGAACGAAAATCGAATAAAAAAATACATCAGAGCCGTATACCATAGCGATAACATAACAATTCACATCAGTGGAGTATAGTCGAGTTAGGTTCATTTTTTGGTGATTCAAACTGTCATAGCGTCAGTTCCAATCACACGTTCTTCTTCACTATTATTTCAAACGCTATAACTGGTGACTACGACGTGATCTGTACACGCAGCACACACTTCCCGTAGTAAACAGAACTTCACACACGATCATGACTTCCGCATAGAGCACCAAGGCACACTCGCTTGCTCCGACATTCTCTCGTTCGCTCCGTCGTTCGCACGGAAGTTGATCGTAACGAAGTTACTGGGAAGGGAGTGGTGTGGCGTCTCTAACAGATACACACACAATTCACAAGCAAAATAGTGAAGAACACCGAACGAAAATCGAATAAGAAAATACATCAGAGCCGTATACCATAGCGATAACATAACAATTCACATCAGTGGAGTATAGTCGAGTTTGAAAGTCGAATTCTAAAATCGGCCAGTAGCCTGATGGTTCAATTTTTGGTGATTCAAACTGTCATAGTTCGAATCACACGTTCTTCTTCACTATTATTTCAAACGCTATAATAGTACGCTTGTTTCCTCTTTTTCGAGTGTTCGGCCGATTGGTGCATCTGCGCCGCATCAGCTGAGATGTAGACAGATTGACTCTCTGAATCAGGATCTAGATAGGGTCCTGCAGTGGGGAAAGGCCAATCTCGTCGACTTCAATGCAACGAAGACACTATATACAACATTTACAAAGAAAAGTGGATCATCGGTTCCACAGCTGATGATGAATCGCCGGGCGCTCGAGGCTGGGGAAAGCTTGAAATTGCTCGTGGTCACATTCTGTGCGAATGTATCATGGCATAAACACGTGTCGAGCATCGCCAGGTCAGCCTCAGGAAAACTGAGCTATCTTTTTAGAGCCAAGAAATATTTTACTCCGGCCCAACTTCTTCTCCTATATAAATCCCAAATTAGACCCATGCTCGAATATTGCTCTCATGTTTGGAGCTCGGTTCCTAAACATATGTGGGGGTTCTCTACACCACATGGAGAACCAACCCACAATTTCAACCAACCTTGACCGCTAACAGCGCGTCACCTTAATCCAACTCCCCATTCAAAACCTGCAATACACACATTCGCAATCATGCAAAATCTGCAAGCGCATCCATCTCGAATTGCAAGAATCCATCTCCCAATCTGCAGTGAAAGCCATTTCCCGAAACTTACAACAGAATACAACTCAATAGAATACATTCTAAATCATCTTCCCTCAATTACATCACCCCACATATAATTTTTCCCAAAACCGCTTCGGTCAATTTTCTACTTAAGTTATATTCCTTCCTTGCGACCAAACAATCATAATTTCCCCGGAAATTCGCATGCTGTAATAAAACGCATATTCAAACCTACAACGGAATATTAATCATCACCACCAACTACACCGAGCCGCATACATTTCCCCGTAATTGTTTCGGTTAATTCTCTATCTGAATTATATCCCTTGCTTGCACCCAAGCAATTCCAATTTTCCCCAAAAACCACTTCGGTTAATTTCTTCCTTAAACTATAGTTCTTGCTTGCAACCAAGGGGCAGCTAATTTTCCGCGAAACGACCATCACAACGATCAAGACCCTTGATCATACTTGGCTATGCCGCCGAAACCAATTTCTCGGTACACACAACCAACAAATCCAACTCAGCTTATACGGCGGGGATTCCCCGGAACTAATTCCCTATACAGGCATAGCAACTCTTTTCGAAGTTCCTAGTAAATGGCGGCGAGTCGATTCTAGCTATGACTCCACTGCCACGACGCGACGAACTTTTCCTCGCTAGTAATTAGTCAGTCGAGTAACAACCAGCCCAGAGGACAGACGTCCCTTCATACACCCCAGTGAGCACCCCTGAGAAGTCGGGTTGTTGAGCTCAACGAATCGTCATCGCAAATTCATGGGCGTGTATTTAAGATAGCGTGTACGAGTGCAGTCTTTACACAATTTACCGGCGTTATTAATTCAAACGGTTGTGCTGATCCCATGTCACCTGGTTCGGAATCCCTACGCGCGATGTGTGTACGCAATATTTAAACGGCTAGGTGTTTGATTAACTACGCTAACGATCATGTGAGATTGTGACATTTTAGTTTTGGATTACTAATTACTTAAGGTTCACGAACTTGATTGGATTAAAATTTGTTCCGACTGCGAGTTATTCACATGTGAGATTGTGACATTTTATTTTTGAATTACTAATTACTTAAAATTCACGAACTTGATTGGATAAAAATTTGTTCCGAGTGCGAGGAATTTACACAAATGGATTTTGTAAAACTAATACACAATAAATAAATAAATGTTAATTCAAACAACATACCAGTGCTTGACTTTTTTTACTTTTCTAAGCCTGTGGGTGAACTCGGTGCCTTTCGCTCTCGATGGAACAAGTAGGTGGGAATATCGATGAACCCGTGCCCTTGCCGACACACATATATAAACCCCCACACATACCCTTGACTAAAAAGTCGCTGTGAAAGAAAACTTACCTTTATGCATCTCTTCGCACATAATTTCCTGTAAGAATTTCTTTCTACCTTTTCAAGAATCGCAGGCAAATTTCGTTTTCCCACACCTGCACCGCAATCTCCACCCAGCATACCTGAAACATTTCCTTTTGCAAGGACATTAATGCATACAACGCGTTAGATAAGGGTCCTGGAAATAATTCTTTAAAGTGCATATGGCATCATAAATCCCAAGCCAGTCGGCACCCTTTGTCTGTGTTAAAATCCTATGTCGGACAGCTTGTTTTTACATCTGTAATAAACCGACCCGCGATTCGTTTGTACAATCGACAAACAATCACCGCATCTTAGGCATTATCAACGAAACCAAATTTCCTAGCATTTCCTAATGCCGGTAATGAACCCGGTTTCTACTGCAGACAGAGATGCCATAAACAGCCAATGTGCTTTTAGCACCATTTCCCGGGTGACTAGCGGTTTATTTATTCAACTGCAATGCACATTTTCCCTTTCCTTGTTTCAGGTTCATTCCCATGGCCTTGTGTATGAAAAAAAAAACCAATGTGATCTTCACTTACACATACACATACATTGCCAAGTCTTTCTTTTTTGGGAAAACTCACCCCAAAACGATGAAATATCGTGGAGTCAAATTCCATCCGCTGACCATCATGGTCACGCGATCTTCCGCTCTCCGCCGGCTGCGGAGATGCGTAATATACCTCGGGGTCGTGTCGAAGTGTTTGCAACCTCCATGTCGAATATTATGTTTGCGGCAGACTTCGAAGTTTGTGTTTTTATTGTCTCCACATTGTAACTTTCACGCAGTGCTACCGTAAAATTTTAGTAACCAATAAAAAAATGAAACGAAAACAATAATCCGCGAATTCAAACAAGTTACTCCAATAGTAGTGTTTTTCCTTGATTTCAAAATAAACTTAACTTAAACAAATCAGTGTGTTTCATTTGTACTATTTTCTCTGGTGCAATCTGTGTATTGTCCTTCACCGGCATCAGGTAAACAGTGACCGAATGAACAAGTTGACGATGGGGATAGGAGAGAATCAGCGCCGTACGCCGGTGCACAATGCTCCTACTCGACAGATGTATTGCAAGTAGTCGGAATAAACTGTCTAAATTGCATTCGTTTCTACCGTTAATATCCAATGTACGAGCTAAACGGAAAGCTTCTGCAAACCCTCGAATCTGGCTTTCTTACTCCTCCTTGTATGCCGGGTGTAAGGTTCATCGACCGCATTTACTTAACAAACACGTCTCTTCATCTCAATGAAGCTCAATGCATTAAAAATGCCTTTTTTATATTTGCCTGTCTTTCATGTATAAGACGATAAACCCTGGAGAAGCAGAGCTATCCACTTTGATTATATCTCGAATTTGAGTAGAGCAGTGCACTTCTCGGCATTAGTGTTGTATGACTAGGTTTCCGGGTAATGTGGCTGTTCCGTCATCATATCGCACAATTGTCTCATAATCCGAGTCTCTGTCCTTTGTCGCTCATTCTCTTTACTCTGATTTGTTTTATTGTTTCCGCATAAAGACCTAAGCCGCTTTGAACCACTCCAGTCCTCCTCCCAGCCGGAGGTTTTAGTTTTATTATTTCGGTTTCATGTTTGCACTTTTTTTTTGTTTTTTTCACATAGGAATGGAGTAAGTGTTGAAGGTGCAACTCACAAGCAAGTAGTTGACTTAATCAAATCCTGCGGCGATTGTTTAACCCTAACTGTTATATCTGTTACACAACAAGTAAGTTGCCTCTATTGAGAAAATCCTCACCGATCCAGTGGATTAAAGTGCATTTACATCTTGCAATAGGAAGCGGAAAGACTGGAACCACAGGAGGATCAAGGTGGCTATTCATACATCGATTACTCTGAAAAGCGTTCATTGCCCATAAGGTGAGGATGCTTTCAATTCCATCCTTTTTTTAAATTCTTTTTCATTTGTTTTTGTCTCTTCTTTTTAATCCATGTTATTCGAAATGAATTTCAAATTTGACCTCTAGCATCCCTGACTACAACATAATCAATCGGAATGGCGAACGGTTTATTGTATTTAATATCCACATGGCTGGACGCCAGCTCTGCTCTAGGCGGTATCGAGAGTTTGCGAATTTGCACGCCACCCTACGTAAGGAATTCGTAGGATTTAATTTTCCAAAGCTGCCAGGCAAATGGCCGTTAAAATTAAGCGAACAACAGCTGGACAGCCGACGGCGTGGCCTTGAACAATATCTGGAAAAAGTCTGTGCAGTGCGAGTTATAGCCGAGAGTGATGCTGTACAGGATTTTCTTACCGACACTGAGGATGACTTATCTGCATCACCAGTGGATATTAAGGTGATGCTGCCGGACCATGAAGTGGCTACAGTATCGGTGAAGAAATCAGCAAATGCTCAGCTTGTTTGGGAGGTTCTTGTACAAAGGGCAAACTTAACGTCGTATACTCAGCAATATTTTTATCTTTTTGAAATTGTTGAGTACAATTTCGAGAGGAAACTGCAGCCGCACGAGATACCGCATCAGTTGTATGTACAGAATTACAGTACAGCATCCAGTACGTGTCTGTGTGTTCGTCGCTGGTTGTTTTCAGTAACAAAAGAATTGACTCTGCCGGATGGAGAACAAGCAGCGAAGTTTATATTTTATCAGGTAATTGAAGGTTAATTTGATTTGTATATAAGAAATAATAGATGTTCAATTTTAGTCTGTAGATGAAGTTAACCGGGGTAATATTCGAGCGGAAGGACGACTCTATGAACTAAAGGCTCTGCAAGATGCCAAGAAAGCGTCTGAATATCTGGCGCTGGCCAGAACGCTTCCTGGTTACGGAGACGTTGTATTCCCTCATTGTTCCTGTGATAGTCGCAAAGAAGGTCATGTTGTACCAGCTGTTGGTAAGTGCTAATCTTATTATAACAGGATTTAACGACTATAATCGTATTCGTACGAAATTCTTTATCAATTCAAACACTGAACGAGGTTAAATCTTCGTCGCGATTTGTAACTATATGTTTATTGGGCTTGAATCCCAGCTGGGGAACACACGATCAGGTGGAACGCTTTTGTAGTTCACCTTAAAAAAGATTTCCTATGTTTATCAGTCCATCTATATTCTATAATGAACATATATTGTGAACTAATGCATACGTCTGCCTAACGACTATTTCGAGGGTAAGTACCGAAGAAGGAGGAGTGTAACTTCTAAGGTTACATGAATAAAAGTACGTTTCGCCCGTGTTATATATAATCGATTGAATACGTGACCCCTAAGTCACCCATAATTTACCTTACTTTACTTTTTAAAACATGTCACAATAATTGATATGTTTTCTTTTTTAAATGTATTCTATTTTTTGTGAGGTCATGAACTTCCGGGTTCCTACAGGCCAATAAATAATAATAATTCAATTCAATTCAATTCAATTTTTATTTGGTAGATAATTACATTTATGTTATGGTATATTTTACAACTAGTACTTAAGAGATTTAGGATAGCAATTCCTTTACAACTATAATCTTAAATCTATATAATGACAATAACACAATTTTAATGAATAACGAATAATAAATTAAGGGAAAACTACAAGAAAAAACCCTTATTTGAATCTTAAGACTAATATTGCACTGGCTTCCGGTTATTTTATATAGTAATGATCTCGATATAATTTTCATAGACAGAGTACATATGTAGTGATTTAGGATAACGCAAGACGGGAAACGAGAATGTAGCGTTCTACGAAAGCACAATTCCGCGCAGGTAAGGTTCCTACCTTCAAAAAACTACAAGAACGCTACAAGAACATTGTCAGAAAAAGAACAATTGACGAAGAAGTTTCGATTGATTTTGTCAATAAGGAACTCTACCGGTTTAACGTTAGCGTTTTCATGTAGTTCATGTGTCGAATAATGCCATGGCAAATTCAGCAACATTTTCAATATTTTATTTTGACACCTTTGCAATTTTATTTTGTGTGTGCGAGCACAATTACACCATACAGGGGTCCCTTACTGGAGTATCGCTTGAAAAATGGTTTTAAATATTATAATTTTATTTTCGATGCTAAGCTTTGACTTTCTACACACTAATGGATACATAACTCTTACGACTTTGTTTATATTGTCAATTGTGGTAGTGATGTGTTTTTGAAAGATGAGTTTTTTATCTAGAATAATACCTAGATATCTACAGTCTTCGGACCAATCAATATCAACTGCACACATACTGAGTTTAGTGCCATTTGGTAGGTAGCAGTGTTTCCTACATCTCGAAAACCAGACAGCTTGTGTTTTATTACCATTTATTTTTATTTTTCATTTCCTGTAATATACTGCTAGTTTGTCAAGAGCTACTTGCAAAGAGTTGTAGACATTAGTGAATAACGCACCCGAAGAGAAAATGGCCATATCATCGGCAAACATAGCTACCTGAATGTTTTCACCTAGACATGGTAAATCTGCGACAAACAATGTGAATAATATGGGACCAAGGACCGGGCCTTGGGGTACACCATAGTGGATTTGGTGAGTAGAGGATATGTCGGTTCCTATACTCACAACATATTTTCTCGAACGAAGAAAGCTCTGGATAATTTTGATAAGCGGCATAGGCAGCTTAAGCTTCAGTATCTTATAAATCAAGGCATCGTGCCATACCGTATCAAAGGCTTTTTCGATGTCTAGAAGAACCAGTCCCGTTGACTCCTTGTCGATGAATTTACCAGCTATGTGGTTTTTAATGCGCAAGACTTGGTGGATTGTGCTGTGACCACTACGGAAACCGAACTGAAAGTTTGGTAAGATGTTATTGTCTTCCACAAAACGATCAATCCTTTCCTTAATGATTTTTTCTAAGAGCTTACTTAGACAGCTAAGTAGACTAATAGGTCTGTAGCTTTCGGGGCTGTTTTTCGGTTTGCCGGGTTTCGGGATAGGTATTACTTTTGCTGTTTTCCAACAGTCCGGAAAATAACAATTCTTAAGACAAGCGTTGAAAATGAACGTTAAATAGTTACTTGCAGCAGGTGGAAGTGCTTTGATTAATTTGTTGTTAATATTATCGAGACCCGCAGCCTTTTTTGATTTCGATTTTTTTATCAATCCTTTAACTTTGCTGATATTAGTTGCGTAAGTACTTTCAGCTGGTGTTTGAGAAAGTACATGGATAGTGTTAGCAACTTCAGCTTCAGTATACGCGTCGCTTAGATGCATAGATATGGAGTGGTTCTTACTAAACGTGTTAGCAAGTAGGTTCGATTTCTCAACTGAAGAAATAAACAACTTGTCGTGAACTTTAAGCGGAGGAATACTTGACCCTCCCTTTTTCATAATTTTTGATATTTTCCAGAACGGTTTGCTTGCTTTGTCAAGAGAGGGAAGGTGTTTATTCCAACACTTGTTCCTATATGTTGAGATTTCGTTTTTAATGATATTATTTAAGACTTTAACATTAACTAGAAAACAATCGATTCTATAACGCAGCCATTTTCTTCTTTCAGAGTTTTGTAGCCTAATCAGATGTAAGATATTTTCAAGAATCGGTGCCTTATCAACTGGAGCAGTGGAACATTTAGGTATCGCAAGATCGGCCGCTCTATTGATAACAGAAACAAAATAGTTACATAGGATATCAATGTGCTCGCTGCAGGTTATAGAATTTAGGCTGGTATCACCTAGAAGCAAGTTCGTGTTTATATATGATTTATAACATTTCCAGTTGGCGGCGGAATAGTTGTGGTATAAACTGGTACGATTTACAACTACTGTATGATTCACTGTGAGGCTGATCGGAAGGTGGTCTGAACTTAACGCATTTAGAGTTAATGGTACTGTGCAGTAATTTGGAATATTAGTGATATATAGATCAAGAGTTGAGGGGTTCTTGTTAGCGCTCGCTGGGATATAGGTGGGGAGAAGTGGATAAAGTATGGAAAAACTTGGGATGGATTCAGCAACATCTAGTAAAATGTTACCCCAGCTGTTTGCCCTAAGACAATTCCACGACTGATGTCTGCAGTTTAGATCACCACCAATAATTACCTTGTTTCGAGTGTTGACTCTATACAATTTTTGCAGATCCCGCTTAAAGTAAGTAGATTTCTCAATGTTTCTTTTTCCACCAGGGAAATAGACCGAAAAAAGACTCACCTTGGAGTTATCACTTAATGTTACATCTATACTAATTTCCTCAATTAACTTAAGGTGCAATGAAGGACGCAAGGAATGTTCTATACATTTTTTCACAACAATGGCGACACTTCCACCACTAGCATGTACCCTGTCTAGTTTTTACTGGTAGGCGGCGTCTCGATTATGTTGCGAGCACGGATCGCCTTATTCAATCAGTGGACTGTATTATTATTTTTTTTATTGTCTATTTTATTGTTTTGGTGGAACCAGAATCTGTTAAGATCTCTTATTACCTCTGCACTGAACTGAACTGAACTGAACTGGTTCACTCAAAAAAAAAAAAAAAAAAAAAAAAAAAGTGGCGAGAAGGCCGAATTTGGCGAGACAGGACATATGTGTCCTTCATCTTGTCTCTGACTTCTGGTCATCTTGCGATAACCAGAATCACCCACATCCGTGAGGATATTGGGCTCGGTCTCGCGGCATCTGAAAAGAGAAGAAAAAAGGGGGGGTATCCAAGGATAGTGTGGACAGTGTTAGTCCAAGTGTTCTCTAACTACTTTTATAGCGGGATGGTGGGAAAGAAATCTTACAAGACCGCTGTGTCTTGGGTGCGGTAGTAAACGCAGATCACGTCTTTGGCGTCTGATAATCTGCTCTTTGGTCGGCCCGAACTGGTTCACTCTCCAACTGCCGCTGCTTTTATCCTCTTTTTTGTCCCCGTTCTCTTGTTTGCGTATTGTCACGAGAACCAAAGAGCGAATGGTATAAATTGCAGATCTACGGTGTGCCAGTCAGCAGTCGTGTGCTGCTCCATCCTTGGCTTCGTATGTTACGTCGCCAACACTAGTCGATAACATATGTAATTTTGATGTGAGAAAGAAATGTCTTGTTTGAGCCAGGTTTCTGAAACAAGTGCAATGTCAATATTAAAATTTATCAAGAAACTAAAAAATTCATGCGTTTTGTTTTTGATGCTTCTCGCATTCCAAGTTATGATGTTAAGAGAGTTTCTTAACATGTTTCTTCCGAGTATATGTACTTAATAGCTAATGAAGTAATGACGTTAAATTGGTCAGCTTTAGTTTGACAAGCACTAAGCTTGGTTACAATTTCATTAAGAAGAGAGTTTATCTCGGTAAATGAGAACAAGTTATCATTAGTTATAGTTTCAGACGGATTTTTCTTCGTGTGTGTCGTATCACTGTTGGAAGGTTGCTGGGTTTGATGGAGGCCAGAAGCCCAGGTGGATGAAGGAGGTGGAGGTTGACGCACAGATCGGGGCAGTGGAGGAAAATTATCAATGGATAATCGGTCGGGCACTGGCTGCTGTTTGTCACTCGGAGGCTGTAGGAACGTTGTATTTCCTGCACCACGTCCACGTGGGGATAATTTGCGGCGAATGTCTATGTACTGCTTTCGGCTTATGCATTCTGGATCGGTGGATTTATGTGGCCCACCACAATTTGCACACTTGATGACCTCATTCGTTTTGCAGTCGGATGTTTTATGGTTTCCCGAACAGATTGCACAGAAGCTATTTATGTGACAATGCATCGAGCCGTGACCGTAGAGCTGGCAGTTGTGACATTGTGTGACCTTACCTGGATTATGTTTTTTAAAGTCCCAGCGAACGATGGTTTTGAACAAGGTTGAGTAGTTCCGTTTTAGTTCGTTTAATTTAAAAGTACCGCGTTGAATATAGACGATGTACAAGTAGTGTTTGTACAGGGCTTTTGTTGACGGATTTAATGTGATGGTTTTAACATCTAGGCACTTTATCCCGAGTGCAATTAGTTCATTTTTCACTACATCGTTGCTAATTAAGTCTAGCCCGGATAACACTACCTTTAATGGACGATTTTCCTTACGTGAGTGGGTGAAAAACTCACATTTTAACCGTAAGAGTTCGGTTCTGATTTTGTTGTATATGTCCATTGTTTGGGGCACATATTTTTTGCCCAAGCGAAATGTTTTTAATTAAGTATTTGTCTATCTTAATGTTGCTCAAAATATCACGCACTTTAGCACTAGTTGTTTTTAATACCACAATTGGCGGAACGGTTTCTTTAGGAAGTTTTGCGCACTGTTCGTCATTGGTCGGATCCATTTCAGGAGAGTCTTCCATCAGACTTTGAAGTGGTTGAAAAAAGTTAGTGTTTGAACACATTTTAGATTTTTCTAGCTCTTTATTGTTCACTTTTGAAAGTTTATCGGGAGGAGTTTGGCCTCCAATAACGGGGTCGTAACGCAACCGTTTGCGCTTAATTTTATTTAACACACGTGGCCCAGGGGCCATAACTTAACGGTTATAACACTTGTTCAAATTTTTGTATGCGGAAAACGAGGCAAAGAAAACAAGATAATGATAATTAAATTGTGAAAATAACGGTTGATTAAGATAAATAGCACGAGCAAAACTGTGAAACAAGTTGTCTGTTTGAAAGTCAACCAGGTACTCTTTGAGAGCTTAAAATAAATTTAAAACTAGTATATGGAATTAAAATTAAATTGTGTGTTTCCGAAAAGGACACGAGTGTTTTATTTAACTGTGTGTGAAATAAGGTTTTTATATAAAAGTATCAAGTGCGTTCTACCTACCAACGTAAAGGGTGTATTAAATTAAGTATGTATGACAGACCTAACATGGTGTAAAGTGTTTCATTTTAACGGAATAGTAATAAAGTTTGTTTCCACTTAAACTAAGTCCAGCGTGTGTTTTTATTCTCTCTGTGTGTGTGTGTGTAAAGTGCTATACACAAATTCATAACACTCGTTCAAGAAATTCGTATCGCTTAATTGATATTCGCACCTAGCGTCTCGTCGTTATATGCATGTGCCTGCCTTTCGCAGACCTCAACATTTCGACGAAAACTCCGTTAAATGGCATTATGACATGAAGATGCCGGGTGTGGCGTTTGTTATTGGATCATCATCATCATCATCATCGACACTACAACCGGGAACCGGTCTTGGTATTCTAGCCATTATACTATCGAGGAGTTATAGCGTTTGAAATAATAGTGAAGAAGAACGTGTGATTCGAACTGACGATATGACAGTTTGAATCACGAAAACAATTGAACCTAAGCGTTACCCATCAGGCTACTGACCGTGTTTAGAAATTGATTTTTAAACTCGACTATACTCCACTGATGTGAATTATGTTTGTTGTCGCTAGGTATACGGTTCTGATGTATTTTCTTATTCGATTTTCGTTCGGTGTCCTTCACTATTTTTGCTTGTGAATTGTGTGTATCTGTTAGAGATTGAAAGTGCCGCGTGGATTTGTTTTCTTAGTTCTTGGGTGTGAAGAGCGATTTAAACAAATCTAAGACAAGTGAAAAATAAAACATTGAGACAGTACGAACAAATGTTCCATCCCACGGCTCTTGAGGATGGCAAGTGATTAATGAATATAAACAAAAAGTGGAACAATTAGAGCAAAAACGATTTGAAAGATTAGGCAAAAAACAATTACCTGAGCTAAAGAGAAAAAAAAAATACACTAGCGAAACTAAAAAAAAACAATAATAAAAATGATAACGATAACACCTTCGGAGATGACGACACATAATAATAATTCTATTTTTTTCTACATCATGTATTATTTATAATTTTTTTTTAAATTACATATATAGGTGGTTGACATGCAAAAAATAAAAAATAAACTAATGAAATAAAACGGACAAACATAAACAAGGAATACAAATAAAAATAAAAAAATTAAAAATTAAAATTACATTAAAAACGAAAATAAAAAAAAAAAAATTAGGAATTGGGGATAGGGGGAAGGAAAGCGGTGCGCCTTTCTTCATCACTGATCCACCACCAGTTGGGATGGGATCGATCTTTTATTGATTTATCTCTTTCACCGATCACTATACTAAAACGCAGGCGCTCTGGAAAATTAGAGATATCGTTATCGTGGAGAATTCGTTCATCCTTGGCACCACGGAAAGCGTGGTAAATAATATGAACTCCATGTTTGTCTTGGATAAGTCCTTTTTTATCCAAGAAAGGGAACGCTTCTGGGGGTATGAACCCATTCTGGAGAGTACTCTCCAGATAATTATCATTGGGATAGAATGGTCCCGATATGAGATCATTTTCACTGCACTAGTTGTGTGGCCACGGAAAATCTTGATAATGAAGTTATCTATTCTGTTTAGTCCTGATTTGTCATACAGGACTTTACTGGGATAGTATTTCTTGTATTGCGACTCTGGAGTTCTGTACATTCCGAGGCAGAAACGCAAACACAGCCTCCCGAACACCCGAAACTTCTGTATGTAGAGTGGGGATATGTTATACCATACCGGCCAGCCATACACTACTACTGGTCGAATGAATGCCGAGTATGAAATTATTTTCACCTTGGGGTCCAGAAGACTACTACGGAAGAAATTTCTTGTCATTGCATATGCGTTTTTAGCTGCTGTAAGAGCAGCTGCTGTTTGCTTATCAAAGTAAAGACACTGATCAAGCCAGATTCCAAGGTATCTGACTACAGTTTTTACTTGTAGAGGAAGATTATTACTTCCTGCAATGGAGAATGTTTTCCAATTCCGTTTTGTATCCCTTGATGCACTGGACAGTGGCGTCTTGAAAAGGATAGTCTTTGTTTTCTGGAAATTTACATTTAATTTCCAGTCGTCGCAAAAACGTTTGATTTTGTTGAAATCATCTTGCAGAAGTCTGTTGATGACATCAGTCTTTTCTCCAGATCTATACACCACAATGTCGTCGGTATACGCAATTGCATGGTTGAGAGAACCCACTAGACCACTAGTGTAAATGTTAAATAAAATGGGAGAATTCACTGCTCCCTGTTGTAGACCGTTTTTGATACGTGACCCCTAAGTCACCCATAATTTACCTTACTCGATTTTGTATCCCACAAACTCGTGCAGAGCAATTTTTGATGGGAATATTGGAATTAAATTCCAACTTAGGACAGATATATTACATGTACAATGTTGCTATTCCAGCCGGGGTGGTATAATTTTTGCTTCTTTTAGGAAATTCTAAGAATTCGTAATCCTACTTTTCCGGGCTTCTAATATGGTCCTGTGGCGGTCCTGCATATACTTATCGTGTCCTCAACCCCACGTGCCCACAGACACGTTTACCTTTCCGCCCAGCTAAAGAGGACATGCATACGGGCATAACAGCAATAGTCCTTAAGAACTGTGCTCTAGAACTATCTCCGGTTCTTGGCAGACTTTTTCGCTTATCTTATGCACGGAGGACCTTTCCTACCCGCTGGAACATCGCTCGAGTTCAGCCAATCTCAAAGACGGGAAAAAAGTGTCTCCCACAAAATTACCGACCGATAGTATTACTGTCTATGTAGGTGATGGAATCAGTCATCAATACTGGGTTAATTAAGTATTTGGAGTCCAACGGATTTCTGAATGATCGTCAATACGGATTCCGTGGCCGGTGGTCCACGGGAGACCTTTTGAACCTTATATCCGATATATGGACATCTGTGATTGGGGCGCATGGTGAGTCAAGAGCGGTCGCATTGGATATCACCAATGCTTTTGATCGCGTCTGGCACGGGTCATTGCTAAGCAAACTTCGTTCATATGGACTTTTCCAGCAGCGTTGCGACTGGACGAAGAGCTTCCTCGAAAACCGATCGATCCGGATTGTTGTGGACGGCGAGTGTTCGGATCTGTATCCTATTAATTCTGGGGTGCCTCAAGGTTCTATTTTGACTCCAATCTTGTTTTTGCTCCACATAAATGATTTGTGGGAGTCGACGAATAACCGAGTGTTTAGTTTCGAGGATTATGGTACGCTTGTTTCCTCTTTTTAGAGTGATCGACCGATTAGTGCATCAACGTCGCACCAGCTGAGATGTAGCCAGATCGAGTCTGAATCGCGATCTGGATAAGGTTTTGCAATGGGAAAAGGCAAATTTCGTCGAGTTCAATGCAACGGAGACACAGTATACAATATTTACAAGGAAAAGTGGATCATCGGTTCCACAGCTGATGATGAATGGGCAGGCTCTCGAATCTGGGAAAAGCTTGAGATAGCTCGGCGTCACAGTCTCTGGAAATGTATCGTGGCATAAACACGCGTCCAATATCGCTTATTCCGCTTCAGGAAAACCGAGCCATCTTTTTAGAGCCAAGAAATATTTTATTCCAGCTCCTGTATAAATCGCAAATTACACCCAGGCTCGAATATTGCTCCCATGTTTGGAGCTCTACTCCTAAACATACCCTCGACCTACTTGAGAACATACAGAGACTAGCGATCCGCCTGATCGGGGACTTGGCGCTGACGTCGGGACTATAGTCACTATCACATCGAAGGAGCGTAGCTGACCTCTGTTTGGTTTACAGATATTATCATCCGTACTGTTCTTCGGAAATTCGTGGCATTGTTCCACGCAATTCGGTTTATATGCGCTCGACAAGACAATCCGACGTATCGCGCCAGTTTGCGGTTCATCTTCCGACGGCGCGAACATCCCTGCATTAGTACTCGTTCCGTGACAGAGGGGGAAAGCTATAGAACTCCCTTCCCGCGCGAATGTTCCCGGAGCGTTGCAACCTGCAGCTGTTCAAGAGGAACCGCAACCGTTTTTTGGTGACATGTCGGGGCGCCCGCTCGGGGCTATAGGTTCTCCAGAGAGAAGTTTAATAAAAAAAAAAAAGTTCGCTAACTTCCATCCGCTTGGGAAACGCCCAGTAGAATATAACAGACGAAAGAATTTCCGCAGCGGTTTTCTGTTCAAGAGAATTGGAGAAATGTTAGTCGGAGCGGTGCATTTGTTTACGTTCAACTCTTTGACTGCTCGGACTACAGTACGCGTTCGAAAGTGCATCTGGCTCATGGTGTGCTGCTTATGCTCAATCTGGGCCAGAATTAGTATTATCGATGTGTTTCGTACCCTTCTCTGCAATCCACTCTGTTCCAGGAGTGTCCCTTTTCTAGGAGATCGCATCCTATCTTGTTGTATGCTTCCATTCGTAGAGATACTGTGTGGATACACCCACACACACAGACGCGAACGTTGCTGTCCGTGGGGCCGGATATACGCCGAGGATCGTTAGGCTTGTAATTTACCCGCGTGTGGTTTACCTTGTCTGGAAAAACAAATTATTATGGAAAATTTGACAAGCCTCAGACTTGTTAAATAAGGCCAAGACCGGATGCCGGTTGTAGTGCTGATGATGATGATGATGTTGATGGTGGTTTACGGCCTTGGTGATCTCCTTGGCCGAAGTCATTATCTCCGGCTGCGATATTTTTACAAGGTTGGTATCTCCTTGTAGGAACAGTGTCGGTTCGTTTATTGTTTACCTTCTGTTCCCACAATAGTTCTTTCGATAAGAGAGAACCAAATTCCGGTTGGATGAAGAGGAGATCATAAATATTGGTTATTTCTTGGCAGTATTTTTATCACATGGGATCTTTGATGGCTGTCGGCGTCTGGCGCTTTCGCGCCGGGCCACTTGTGTTTACCCAGCTAATGGGTTGCCAAACAGCTTCGTTTTTGGTGTAGTGTGTTTCAATTGGGCCCACGTGTCAGTGGATACGTGGGATTGAGGACACTAGTATGTATGACCCCTTTAGCTGGGCGGCAATGTGTTTAACCCCACAGTGATTTGTGAGGTTTGCAGGACCGCCACAGTATCAGGCAGCGTTGTGTTAACTGCAAAATGTGCAGCAAGTAGATTCGCCTTCTCGCACTGGTAACTGGTCTGTCATCGACTAGGAGCAAAGGAATGGACGAGGAGACCGAGTTTTGGGTGTTTTTCATGAATGCAGAGAAGTTTCTACTACCTGTTGGGAAGTGTAGTATTTTTTGTTTCATTCTCTGGTCGTGGAAGAATTTTGCGCGTTGAATATGCGTCATTTCTTTTGTTGTTTTCAATCTTTTTCGGTTTTCCTTATTATTGCTTGAATTATACAGCCGGGAGTTCAACTCTTTAGCCTTTGATGGCTTCTCTGGACCCGGAATCGAACCACATATTTCTCTTGGGTTTGACACTCTTTACTCTGTGTGGAATAAAGGTCTGCACACCAAAGAGGATCGTGCTTGTCAATGTGTCCACTATAGAGTCAACATTGTTATTGAGGAAAAATAAAGACCAATTTAACTTCTCCAAAAAGATGTTCAGACCTTCCCAGTTGGCTTTCTCGTAAAACGATAGTGCTTTTTTTTTAGTTTTCTCGTTAAAGTTGCTATTGCATATCGCAAATTTAGGTGATGCGATACAGTGGTCTGAAGTGCCCGAGGGCGAAGAAACTTCAATTGTGTATTTGTACGGGTGGAAAGTGAGAAACAGATCCAGTGTGTTGGCCGAATGATTATCTATGCTTGGTATCCGTGTTGGCTCATTAATGAGTTGAGTTAAACTATTTGAATCAGCAAAGAGCTGCACATACTGACCTTCAGGTGAAGGTGTGTCCGGAGTAGCGAAGCCACTGAAAGTTGTGCACATTAAAATCACCCGCAATAACGACTTCAGTGTGCGGATATAGGGTCAAGATCCGATCCTATCAGAGAGAGCACCAAATTCGTTAAAGCATGCGTTTCTTTCCAAGTTCGGGCTGCTTACGAACGTGACATTTTAGCCACGGGAAATTAAATTCTGAATTGGAGCAGAGTCCACATTGTGACAGAAGCTGATGAGCGGTTTCACTTCATATGTATGTGGCTAGACCACGATGTGGAAAAAACGGAGGCAATAAGTTATAACCAGGTAGACGAATATCGGAGATATCTGTATTAATTATTACCTGGGTTTCGCTAAGTGCAATGATTGCTGCTTTCTGATTAGAAATGTAGGCAGACACAGAGGAGAAATAATATCTTAGGTCGCGAATGTTCACGGACTGGGATTGAAATTCCTGTTCTATTGAAATGGCCTGATACAGAAAACCAATATCGCCTCAGAAAAGGATGTGAGTCAGGTTTAAACTTTAGTGGGGCTGCCATCCCATTTATTAGCTCAATTCAAGACACATAATTACCAACAATAAAGTATATATAATTTACAAATCAAAGAGCTTAACAACTATCTTAACTATGCTTAACCTAAGGTAACCAGGACAAATTAAGAGGGCAAGAGTAGGGGTGAGAGGTGGGGTCAGGTTATAGCAAAGTGTAGAAGCGCCGCTTAAGATTGGTGGTGAGAGTGGTTTAGGAGGCGGTGCTTGAGAGTATGGGTACAGAGGTTGAAGTCAAACAAGGTGGAATTGGAGTTAATATTTCTCCGCATCCACGAAACGGGTTCGTTGATATCATGAGAGGTACTGTGAAGGGGCATGTAGAGGGGGCGGGGATTGCGCGTAATTCGAGGGTTTGTGTTCAGAAGAATTAACTTAAGAGAGTATGCGCAGTCGACCGAGCCGGAGAGGACCCGGTGAATGAACATTATGTAAGATATGACCCTGCGCTGCTCAAGGGTTCTGAGGTTGATTAATTTGAGGCGGTTAATGTATGGGGGAAGGATTAAGGGGTTTTGCCATCCAAGCCTTCGGAGAGCGAACCGAAGGAAGCGACGTTGAATTCTTTCGATTCTACAGATATGGATCTTGTGATAAGGAAACCACACCTGGCTAGCAAATACAAGCAGTGAACGGACGAGAGTAAGGTAAAGGGATCGAGTAACGCAAGAGTCGGAGAATTCCTTGGACCATTGTTTCACGAATCCGAGGAGAAAATTCGCTTTCCGGATTGTCTCATCAATGCGAGAGAGGAAATTAAGCTTCCTGTCGCAAAGGATCCCAAGATCTCGAATACATTGGACAATGGTCTGGGGTTGGTTATGAAGGGTAAAAGAACGTGCGGATGAGTGAATAAGCTTACGGGAAACGGTTATATATTGGCATTTCATCATCATCAGCCCTACAACTGAGGTCCGGTCTTGGCCTTATTTAGCAAATCTTGGGGCTTGTTGAATTTTTCATAATAATTTATTTTTACGGGCAAGGTTATTAGCCTTGCGCCAATATATTGGCATTTGGCAATGTTAAATACAAGGCAATTTTTGTCACACAAAGTCTAGAAGCTGTCAAGGTCTGATTGCAGCAGTGCAGAATCAAGGGGTTACTCGATGATCTTGTATAAGTCGGTATCATCATCGTATAGGGACAAGTTGGAATCCTTAATGACCTTATCGATGTCATTAGTGGGAAGTATAAATAGGAAAGTACGCAGGTGGCTACCTTGAGGTACCCCAGAGGCCGCAAGGAGGGGGTTGGATATCGTGGACCTGAACCGAAAGGAGTAAAGTATATCCTTTAGATAGGAAGAAATCCATTTCAGCCATTCAGGTTCGAAGCCAAGACCGGATAAATTAAAGAGATTTTGTCGAATGCTTTACTGAGGTCGGTCAAGAGCGTAAAGGAAGTGAACTCAACAATGTTTGTTGTAGTTGATCGGCCATTGTTGCCTTGTTGAAATAAAAGATTTGCAAAGAAAGCTAAGAGATTCGTATAGAATGCTTTCGAGTATCTTGGGTAAGTGGGACAGTGTGGCGATGGGGCGGTAGTTCGCGACATCGGTTTTGGTACCCTTCTTGTGGATGGGCGTGGTGAGGGGGATGTGGGGGAATACGCCTTGAGAGAGTGAGAGATTGAAGATCAGTGGGGGGCGGGGGGGGGGGGGGGGCAATTGCATTGGCGAAAAACAAGTTGAGTTGCAATTATGGGGGGTTCTTTGGGTAAGTTTAGAAGAACCCCCACACCCCACTAGACCCGTGCCGAAATCCAGGTGATATCCCTTCCATGACGAATATTACTCCACTCAAACACCAAAAACTCTCCACAGACTATATATAGATGAGAGACGTAACAGAGATGCGAAAAAGAGGAAACACAGACAAGGAAAGGAAAGGGTATGAGGTTTTCCCGCACTGTACACTTCCACACAATGACTATAATTGACACTTGCACTGTCGACGTTGAAGAACATTCTATCCTTGGCAACATTTCAGCGGTCACCTGGAAATGATAGCCTTCAGATAATGTGTATTTACATCTCCTTTCACAGTCCACTCCCCCTACTTCTGTTCGCAATGTACGCTAACATTTAAAGTTGGAAAAGCACCCCTTACGTGTGTGCTAATATTAAATATAATGTGCCAAATGTCATGTAAGATTGGAATTTTGTTCCATTTGTGCGGTAAAGGGTTGTCAATGGAAAAAGATGGTGTAACATATAAAAGTTCAGGATTACTAAAAATGGATCGCCTCACTAAAGAAAAACGTGTTTACTCCAGGAATTATTTTTTGGTCGTGTAACTTATATCCGGTCGTTCTAGTGACCGCCCAAATCGTGCCACTTAAGTCCATTTTTTCTTTGCAGTTATTCGGAGCCTAACTCTTGTTTATTTCCCATTTTATATACATTTTTTATTTTGTCCTTACCTGCTAGGTAAAAAATGCTTAAATTCTAGTTTATTTATATTTGCTGGTCCCCTGCGAACACTCTAAGGTAAATTTGAGGTGCCTACTGTTATGGGTTGTTGGCTTTTGGTTTTTTTTTTCAACTTGTTGGTATCTTTATTAATTATTTGTAAAAACAAAGAAAATTTAGGATAACAAAAAACTGTGATTTTTTTTCTTTTACACTTTATTAAACTTACACACAAACTTAACCCAATTTTTTTTTAATATAATTGTTGAAACATACCTAAAACTATAATATCTTAAGAGGTTGTGACTGTGCGAGGGTTGCCTCTTATGTTTCGGGATTTGGCAACCCTAGTGTTGCAATCCGGCAATTGACAGCTCTGTCGTAAAGTTGGACATTTTTGAGGTTATACGCACTCAGAACGTTTTGACATACGAGCGCTATTTGTGTTGTTTACAGTAGTATACTGTACTTAAAAGATTCATCTCGGCCCAAAAATGGAATTTAATCATCGTCAACATCTTCGTGCGATTATTTTTTACAACTTTCGGCGTGGATTAACTCAGCAACAGTGCATGGATGAACTTAATTCAATTTTTGGCCATGAAGCTCCATCAAGGACCAGTGTTTATCGATGGTATGGTGAATTCAATCGTGGTCGTAGTTCACTCCAAGATGAATTTCGTGAAGGTCGTCCAAAATCAGTTGTTGTTCCGAAAACCATTGATGCTGTGCGCGAACTGATATTGGAAGATCGTCATGTGACCTATCGTGAGATTGAGACAACCTTAGGCGTTAGTGAGACCAGCATACATTCAATATTGCATAAACATTTGACTGTAAAAAAAAATTGTTCGCGTTGGATCCCACACAATTTGTCAATCGCCCAAAAAAAGGTTCGTGTCAATTGGTCGAAAGAAATGCTCAAAAAATATGGTCGCGGTGCTTTGAAACACGTCTATGACATCGTGACAGGTGATGAATCGTGGATTTACGCGTATGAGCCCGAAAGTAAACAGCAGTCGACTGTCTGGGTGTTTCAAGATGAGCCAAATCCAACAAAAGTTGTTCGCGCACGAAGCACTTCCAAGCAAATAATCGCCTGTTTTTTCAGAAAAACTGGACATGTCGCAACCGTACCACTAGAACAACGCAGAACAGTCAATTCTGAGTGGTACACAAGCATTTGTTTGCCAGTTGTCTTCCAAGAAATCAGGAAAACCAACCGCCGAAGACGGATCACTCTTCACCACGACAATGCGAGCTCTCACACATCGGCAGCGACAACTGCATTTTTGAGCACCCAAAACATCGATTTGATGGGTCATCCGCCGTATAGTCCTGACTTGGCACCGAATGACTTCTTTTTATTCCCGTACGTAAAAAACAAACTGAGAGGTCAACGTTTTTCGACACCTGAAGAAGCGGTTGCTGCATTCAGAATGCATGTGTTGGAGATACCTCAATCAGAGTGGCAAAAGTGCTTCGACAATTGGTTCAAACGCATGAAAAAATGTATAGATCTTCATGGGGAATATTTTGAAAAACAATAAAGTGATTTTCGTAGATCAATATTTGTTTTTGTTCTATAATCCCGAAATATAAAAGGCAACCCTCGTAGATACCCAAAATCTAACCACTTCTTTGGTATTTTTTTTTGGATGGGAACAAAGGTATGATGTATTAATAAAACGAAGTTTACCACATGTTTATATATGTATTAAGGTACAACATTTTCTCCAAAAAATACAAAATGGCGGCACAAGGCCGTTGAAAAAACGTGTTATTAAAAAATTGCTCCTGTTACGGACTCCGCCTCCGAGTCCTCGCCCAACACCCACTCATTTTCACAAATTTCCCCTCTCTACCTGTATAGAACCTCATACTCTTTAGAAGAACTATTGCGACGAAGTTTGTGCTGATAAAAATTACATTAAATAATAGTAGGTTTGTGAAAAACTATTTGTGAAAAGTAAAACCCATCTATAATAACCATCACCAACAAACAGCCAGCGAACAGGGCCAGCAACATCGACAGTTCTACGGTCCGCTCTCCAAGTAAGTCCCGTTGGATTAGTTTCCTTAAAGTGCCCTTACCACTTAATATATTGTTAATATTGTAGCGAGCTTAGGGTTCGCTGGATTAATTATTTTTAATAAATCATCATCATCATCGGCACTACAACCGGGAACCGGTCTTGGCCTTATTTAGAAAGTCCTGAGGCTTGTTAAATTTTCCATAATGATTTGTTTTTTTCCGGGCAAGGTCATTAGTCTTGCGCCAATTTTTAATAAATAAGAGCCATTAAATCGATTTTTGAATTAATGTAACACTTTATTAGTCCGTTAATAATAACCCTTACTTTTACCGTACACTTAACGATTTCTTGACTTATCGCTTCCGTACTTATCGCGTCTTTGACTGCTTACTTCTTACTTCTTACTTACTTCTTGATCTGCGTGCGACGTATTTATACCGTTTCCTCATTCTGATTCGGCGTTTCGTTTGCGTCCGTTCCATAGCTTCGAATTTTCTACTGCTCATAGTCTTCAGTTTTCCAGTACTTTCTAGAATGTTCTAGTACTGATTGTCATATGCGTCACAATATATATATTCTCCGACGAAACCAAAATAACCTGTTGAACTAAAATATATTTGCCTCACAGTGACCTAAGAAAAAGATTTGTGGAGATGTTATACAACGAGTGGGGCAGAGGAACTCGCTGAATTGAATTGGGCGCTCTAGAGGGAAGATTTCCTAAGGATGATGGCCATTAGCAGACTTGATAAACGGTGCATATAGTTTTGATTCCACGTAGCTTAGTCACCAATGAAAAAAGCACGTTCGTATTTGTAACAAGGTATAACATTGCCAGCAGTGTCGCCTGATTTAGTCCACTACGGTTTTTTAATGGGGCTATTTTAAAAAACTTGTTCACAGCGATTGTCCCAGAACTCTAGTTTGTCTAAAGAACATTCGTCAAGCTGTAGTTAATATATCCATCGATATGTTAGAAACAGTTGAACGAAATTTCCCAGTTCGATCAATGCAGTGTGTTGTATTCCAGAATACTACCCTTATTAAATTTAACACTGAATCTCCTAACACATCCTTAAAAACTTCACTTAACATATATTACATTCTCACTTAATACATACCATTCATAAACATTCACAATATTACCAGTTACAGCACACTTAATAACCTGCACCTTTTGATTTATTGAAAACATAGCAACTTGGATTTTCGTCCAAATGAATGTGAAAAGTCATAGAGAAAAAAATTCAGTTGATAACTTCGATTTGCCATGAATACTTCGAGGCGTTTACTTCTACTCTAGAGAAAATAGATTTAATAATAATTTTTAATAGAATATTCACTCCAAGATACAATAACCAGAGATTTGTGTTTATAAAAATATTTTGCAACGAGATCAAATAAAAGCCCGACATAAAATAAAACTGATATGGACATTTTTAAATAGCCGGCTGCAAATAAAAATCTAAGAAGAAGGAAAGGCACCAAGCGAGAGTTAAGTAATATATCTTTAGTGACAGTTCGACATAGCCATCTGCATAATATTCCCGTGATAAGTTTCAACCAGAAGACGAAATGTAGAACAGGACCAGCATTTTTCAAGAAGAAAAGGAATAATAAAAGGTCCCCGCTCTTCCCTCAACCGAGGAAGCACGGCGCCGGACCTCAACACTGGTGGCAGCGGTGGGATGATCCAACCAAAGGATCCCAAATAAAAGGAAAATAAGAAGAAAAAAAAAAACTACGAAAAAAAAAAACATAAAACAACGAAGAAAAAAAAACATAAAACAACGAAAAAAAAATCCAGCAAAAGACCAGGATATTCAACTTCTAGGGCGTGAAGTCTGCCTGGCAAGAATAACAAAATAATATAAAATAAAGAAAGGAACACAAAGAGGAACTCTACGACACAACAAAGAAGAAAAAAAGGGACAACAATAAGAAATTCAACAAGACTTCTATCAACATCTAGAGTAGTAAGAAATTTTTTCAATAGTTTGTTTTTTCTCTCTAAATTTTTTAGGAATATTTTCTACTTGGAAGCTTTCCTTTTTACTAACATACATTTTTTTCGATAGAAATTTCTATCTATATTCTTTGAAAATTCTCTTTTCAGTTTTTTTTCGACGACATTTCCGTTTCTTTTCCTTCTCGTCGAAAATTTTCTTTCTTTTCAGTTTTGGGTCCAAACCATATCGTCTCCATATATATATATTGAATAATAACATAAAGGCCAATTTTTCCATAACCATATTTTTTCATAAACCATATTTTTAAGAATTGATAACGAATTTTCGCCTTTTATTTTAAACTTTCACTATTACGAGTCCATATTACACGAGACAGGCGGCTAGGCAGGGGGAAGAACAAATCCACTATCAACAGATACACATTAAACCCCCTGAAATGGCTCTCTCTGTCGGAATTTCTGATGTTTTCAGAATCGTCCCTACCTTTGACGGGAAACCCTGCGACTTAGGTAAATTTATTTCCGGGGGAGACGTTTTATTTAGATCCATAAAGAAGGCAGACCCGGATATATACGAGACATTTTTAGATCTAGTCAAAAATAGACTAGAGGGTCATGCTTACGATCTGATCAGGTATAGCCAAATCGCTAAGTGGGAGGATTTAAAAGAAAAATTAGAATCGGAATATAAAGAGGAGCAATCTCGGTCGACGGCACACAATGAGTTGATTTCTCTGAAACAACGCTACAGAGAAACCGTCCGGGAATACGGCGATAGAGTCGCGAATGCTCTAAGGACTCTAAACTCTGCCACGTGTGAAATCACAGCAGAAGCGGTGGTTAGGGAATACTTAATTGAAGAAAACAAAAAATTGGCCGTACAAACATTTGAAGATGGACTAATGAACGAACAGCTAAAGATACTAGCTAAAGTCCATGGGGGAAATAATTTAAAACAGTCGATTGCACATGTAGTATCACATGGTGCTCGAATGGACAACTCTCCCAGGTCATATCAATACAATGAAAAACCTACATTCAATAGTATAGTCTGCCAAACCTGTGGTAAGTCAGGGCATACACAAGACACATGTTATCGAAACATGCAGTCCACTTTTCCGAATAGACAACCCATAAAAAGGGAATATAACATTGTATGTAATTTCTGTGGACGAAATAATCACACAGAGAATGAGTGTAGATACAAGATATCTAGGAATGGATCGGCTTCAACAAATTACCAACAAGGTACAACAACGCGTAACCCATTCCGAAATAATCCTACGAACTCTGAAAATCGTTTTGGTGAAAATTCTAGGAGCACCAATAGACAAAACGATAGACAAAATGTTCACTTTTCTCGGGTGCAAGAGTCGGAAAACGAGGCCAGACGCCAACCAAAATTTATGGAAGACAAACAAAATTTTTCTATTTACAGCATTAGATCTTCGGAAATAGATAACGACCAATTTAATGAAACTCCTACCCAAATTTACCTTGAACCAACTTATGATTATCCTAACCGTATGACTAATTCCAATAACCATATGAATACAAATATAAAAGAAGTTAAACCAAGCCATATAAACGAAGATAACCCTGTCCCTAATATAAAGACTCCGATTCATACTCCCATTCTGGAAAACAATTCAGCAACACAGACTGAAAATCCGAAATTTTCAGCAGTATTAAAGACTGAAATCGCTAATATCTCAGATATCCCTATTGACAACGCAGACACTTCAGCAACCAAGACTGAAAACTCAGCAGTATTAAAGACTGAAAATTCGGATCCTGCACAAAATATACAAACAGAAACCCCTAATATTCCGGCTATCCCAATAGACAACCACGGCACTTCAGCAACAAAGACTGAAAATTCAGCAGTGTTAAAGACTGAAGACCCAATAGTTGCAATAAAAGTCGAAACCCAAGTCAGTTCAGCAGCTAATACTGATGAACAAATCTTTTCAGCAGCAAAGACTGACGGATTAAATGTTTCTACAGCAGATATAACTGAAGAAATAGTTCAAACAGCAAATAGGACTGGGAACCAAGATGTTCTAACAGCTAATAAGTCTGAAGAACTATTCGAATCAGTAAATGAGACTGAGAAACTAAACGATCCATCAGCAGTGAGTAAGACTGAAAAGGTAGACGTTCCGACAGAAGTTAAAGCTATAGAAAATGATGACATTGAGCCGAAGACACTAAACATTTTAAATAACGATACTGAACAGCAACACGAAGTAATGAAAATTGAAAATAATAATTCAATTAAAGAAGTTAAAGCTATAGAAAATGATGACATTGAGCCGAAGACACTAAACATTTTAAATAACGATACTGAACAGCAACACGAAGTAATGAAAATTGAAAATAATAATTCAATTAAAGAAGTTAAAGCTATAGAAAATGATGACAATGAGCCGAAAACACAAAAAATTTTAAACAACGAAAACAAACACAGACACTTACTCAAACACGATATAATAAGTAATGAAAATAATAATTTAACTAAAATAGGTACGGAAAAGGAAAACCATATAAGTACATTACAAATTCTTTTTTTCAACAATAAACATTTATTCAAACACAAAATACAAAAAAATAAAAAGTTACACAATCATTTAGGACATTTGAAATCAGTTCTTAAGAAGATTTTTGGTATTATGCATTTCTATACAATAATCATAGTAATAGGCCCAGAAAGGTTTTGGAAACTTTTCCATAAATTTAAGGAAAAGATAAACACATAACAAATGGCCTTTGTTTTATTATTCAATATATATGAAATAATCTAACAATTGTAGGAAATGACGGAAATGAAAAAAAAAAAAAAAAAAAAAAAAAAAAAAAAAAAAAAAGTTAATGAGGGGGACGAAAGAAAGAAAATTTTAGAGGTAATATATATTGGAAATTTTAGAATATATATTGGAAATTTTAGAATATATATATATTCGAACGGAAAAGGAAAGAAAGGAAATTTTAGAGGTAATATATGTATTGGAAATTTTGGAATTAATATATATATTCGAACGGAAATGAGAATTTTGAAACAATAATATTAATATTATATATTTAATATAATAAGTAATAATGATTTTTAGATAAGAAAAGAAAAGGTTCCAAGGAGAAATATTTAAATTTAGTTAATATATAATGTAAATAGACTATTTTGGACTATTTTTCTAGTGTTAAGAACTTTTTGAGTATTGGAAAAAATTTAGTTAATATATAATGTAAATAGAATATTTTTCTAGTATTAAGAACTTTTTGATTATTGTAACCTTTGATGAAAGATTAATTTTGAAAACCTTTGTAATGTAATTGAACGAAAATCCAAGTTTTTAATTAATCTTAATTTAATATATAGTTAATAGAAAATTATTCTCTTCAAGGATAATTTTCTTTCTCGAAGAAGGGTGGGATGTTGTATTCCAGAATACTACCCTTATTAAATTTAACACTGAATCTCCTAACACATCCTTAAAAACTTCACTTAACATATATTACATTCTCACTTAATACATACCATTCATAAACATTCACAATATTACCAGTTACAGCACACTTAATAACCTGCACCTTTTGATTTATTGAAAACATAGCAACTTGGATTTTCGTCCAAATGAATGTGAAAAGTCATAGAGAAAAAAATTCAGTTGATAACTTCGATTTGCCATGAATACTTCGAGGCGTTTACTTCTACTCTAGAGAAAATAGATTTAATAATAATTTTTAATAGAATATTCACTCCAAGATACAATAACCAGAGATTTGTGTTTATAAAAATATTTTGCAACGAGATCAAATAAAAGCCCGACATAAAATAAAACTGATATGGACATTTTTAAATAGCCGGCTGCAAATAAAAATCTAAGAAGAAGGAAAGGCACCAAGCGAGAGTTAAGTAATATATCTTTAGTGACAGTTCGACATAGCCATCTGCATAATATTCCCGTGATAAGTTTCAACCAGAAGACGAAATGTAGAACAGGACCAGCATTTTTCAAGAAGAAAAGGAATAATAAAAGGTCCCCGCTCTTCCCTCAACCGAGGAAGCACGGCGCCGGACCTCAACAAGTGTCTTGCCATCTTTACGAGTGTTTAAACTAGATAAAATAAATCAATAGTCTTTAAATCTTGTATTTGATGGTAGAGAGGGAATTGAATCGAATTGAATTACTTTATTTTTATATTGCCTTTCCAAATAAAAAAGCTCCTCTACCTCGCCCTCTATTTTCAGATATATCCTTTATTGGACCATTAATATAAATATAGAAATTATAATCCGCCTAATGTACGCAGCAAATTAAGAAATATTTTTCAGTGGAATACAAGGGACATAAGATCTTAACTTGAAGTTCAAGAATCCAAAATAAATAGATAATAACTTAATAATGATTTTTTTAAATCAATTCGTAGACTTGAACCACGTCCATCCATTAGATCTACTGTTTGTTGAACAATATTCCATCGTTTGTTGAGTGAATGTCCCATGATAAGAATATATTTGCTCCCGACAAGACAATGCATTCGAGTTTCATTGTCTTGTTTAATTTAGATTCAGTCTTATCACAAATTATATAAATAAAGCCAACAAGTACTTAGGACCGATTTGTTAGCCCAGATATGGAATAAGGCTTTCGGATGTTTTCGAGGATTAAGTTTTTTTGATACCGATGTCTTATCAGTGCAATATGCTACTGCTTTAATTGAATTGTATCAATTTCGAGGGCATTTTACTTTTTGTTACGTACAGTCATTCCCCAGAAGTACTTATCAGAGGTTTAAACGAGGCTATCTGCCCCACTCTTCTATTTACAACTTGCAAAGGCACATTTAATTGTCAGCGGCAACCTTTCAAGACAGATTCCCTCCGGCTTAAATTAAAATTTAACGACACAGATAAGGTTGCTATAACCTGATATATATGTTCTTTGCACTAGATATTTATTGATTGATAGATTTCTCGACCAAAACTGAGTGGCACTATTATTTTTCAATTTTTGTTCCTTTTGATAGAAATTCAAATCTAAATTTCCAACTGATTAGTAAACGTTGTTGATGGTTCGCCTTGAGCTAATTTGTACAAAACAGTCACCAAGATTTGTTGACTTCAACCGACAGGAAGTGTTTTCCAAACATCTATAACTGACATCCGTAATGTAAATAAATCTTGTTATAAAACTGAAAGAGGGAAACTATTCTTGTTTTACGATAACATTAATCCATGATAGTTTCGCCTAAAATTCTAAAATCAATTAACTGCAAGTTCCGCAGCTTTGATTCTAGTTTTCAAGGATTCTAATTTCAAAGAGAACATGGCGCCAATAGAATGCCTATTATTATATGTCTCGATTGTTCACATACTTTGAAATTATCAGTTCAGCCGTGGTTAGTAGTTCATCTTTAACCTGGTAATGATAAATTATATAAAATTATATGATGTAACTGTTCACAAAGACCCACACTTTACTAGGTGAACCGGTCTGAAGTGAGCGTTAAGATACAAATGTATTGTATTGTTGTGAACGAGCCCATATATTTTTTTTATTTGGTTGCTATGACATCTGTCAAACATATTTAGTATGCATCAAGTCATTGTACAAACATCATTTTTTTTAATCCTGTTAAAAATGTCGAATTTTGTACCAGAAAATTATGATTTGCGGAAAGCATTAATTTTTTGTTTTCATTTCAAGAAAAGTGCTGCAGAGTCGCATCGAATGCTTGTCGAGGCTTATGGTGATCATGCTCTATCGGAAGCAACATGCAAAAGATGGTTTAAGCGGTTCAGAGATAATGATTTTGATGTGCTTCGAAAACAGAGCAAACGGTGAATACTAAAGACGTAGACTTCAAATGGGACAAGCTAAGTAATTTCAACCTGGTCTCTAGTCAATCCGACGACCTAATCAAAGGCAGGCTAAATAAGTTAACATCAATAATCGACCACAGTCACTGTAATTGTGAAGAAAAACAAGCTATCCTCCAAATCTGTAGAGAATACAATGATTTATTTTTTCTCGAGGGTGACAACCTCTTATTTACAGAAGCGCTGAAACATAGAATCATTACTGACCCAAACAAACCACCCGTATTTACCAAACCCTACAGGCTCCCGGACACCTAAAAAACCGAGATACATAAACAGGTGAATGACATGCTACAAAGTGGTATTATCCAACCCAGTGCTAGTCCTTGGAACTCCCCCTTGCTCTTGGTACCAAAAAAAACTGACAGGGAAGGTAATAGGAGATGGAGAGTTGTGGTCGATTTCCGTAGGTTAAACGAAGTAACTGTTGCCGATGCATACCCGTTACCAAATATCACGGACATACTAGATCAACTAGGGAGGGCAACTTACTTTAGTACCGTTGACCTGGCAAGCGGATTTCATCAAATCCTAATGGACAATGAAGACAAGTGCAAAACCGGCTTCAGTACCCCTTATGGACATTATGAATATAACTGTATGCCGTTTGGTCTACGAAACGCTCCCGCAACTTTTCAACGTTTTAATGGGATTACAAGGATTTGACTGCTTTGTATACATCGATGACATAGTCCTTTACGAGTATAACCTGCAAGAACATAACTCAAAGCTTATACGAATATTTAATTGTTTACGTCAGAATAACCTAAAGCTTCAACCAGATAAATGCACTTTTCTGAAGAAGGAACTAATGTATCTTGGTCATATAATTTCCGAACATGGTCTTAAACCAGACCCCGAAAAGATTAAAGCTGCTAAAACATATCCCACACCCAAGAATGTCAAGGGAGTAAAATCATTCCTCGGATTCATAGGATACTACCGACGGTTTATAGATAATTTCTCAACCATAGCAGAGCCACTAACGAAGTTACTAAAGAAAACCGAAGCATTTAAATGGGACCCTTGCTGTGATGAAGCATTCCAGACTTTAAAAAATAAACTTATAGAACCCCCCATATTAGCTTACCCAAACTTCCATAAAGACTTTATAGTAACGACGGACGCTAGCGACGTTGGAATAGGCGCGGTCTTATCGCAGGGAGAAATTGGCCAGGACAAAGCAATCTGTTATGCTAGCCGCACCCTTAACGACGCCGAATCCAGGTACAGCATTACAGAAAAGGAACTGCTGGCAATTATCTACGCCGTCAAACAATTTCGCCCCTATGTCTACGGACGAAGGTTCACAATATGCACAGACCACAAACCACTACAGTGGCTCATGAATCTGAAGGACCCGACATCAAGATTGGCTCGTTGGAGAATATTATTAGACGAATATGAATAGCAAATTATTTACAAAGCAGGAAAATACAACTCCAACGCAGATGCACTTAGCCGCCTCCCTATTAACATCCAAGACACACAAGAGGTAGGCAAGGTACTAGTTACCACTAGAAGCAAAACGAAAGGTCAAGGCACCGATGAACCATTAGTAGCCGCAAGTGAGGAAATTACTCTCCGACATACCGAATGTGAGATAATCGAAATTTCTAAACCCATAGAGTATGCCAAAACCCGTTCACCTATTCAGATCTTCATACTACCCAATAAAGAAGGCCAACCCGAAAAATCACTTAAAACCATCCCTAACTATACACGTCCGAACCCAAACGAAATAAAATTATACCCAAACACGACAAAATCCCCTTTATATATTGTCACTACGTTGCCGCTAGACATAGGAAACGAATCCAGCTTTGAACGAACACTCAAAAAAATTCGTAACTACTGTATAAACGAAAAGGTAAACCACATCGACATTTCTATCCCAAAACAAGAGCCAATAAACCCTCGCCTTAAAAACGCCATCATACAAACATTCGCCCAAACCGAGATCATCGTGTATCTCTACTCTGACAAAAGAATCTATATCAAAGACCGGCAGGATATCGATAAAATTCTCCGTGACTTCCACAATTCACCTTTTGGAGGACACCAGGGAATCTCCCGCACAATTAAACGTCTTAAAACAAGGTACCTTTGGCCAACACTCGTAAAAGATACGAAAGAATTCATTCGCAAATGCGACTCATGCCAAAGAAATAAACTAACTCTAAACAGAAAAATCCCCATGAAAATCACCACAACAAGTACGACCCCCTTCGAACGCGTAGCTTTGGATATTGTTGGCCCACTCCCAACGAGTTACGAAGATAATAAATACATCTTAACTTTCCAAGATGATTTAACAAAATTCACTGAAGCTATTCCGCTACCTAATGCGGAAGCACCCAACATAGCTCGAAGTTTTGTGGAGAAAATTATATGTCGTTTCGGAATACCAGACGCGGTATTAACTGACCAAGGCACCAACTTCCTAAGCCACCTTTTTAAGGAAATATGCAAGATTCTGAAAATCAAAAAGATACAGACAACACCTTATCATCCCCAAACAAATGGAGCCTTAGAACGTAGCCACCGAACGTTGGCCGTATATATCAGACACTACGTTAACAAGGACCAACTTTCATGGGATACCTGGCTACCATATTCAATGTTTGTGTACGACGGTTGCCTCTTATGTTTCGGGATTTGGCAACCCTAGTGTTGCAATCCGGCAATTGACAGCTCTGTCGTAAAGTTGGACATTTTTGAGGTTATACGCACTCAGAACGTTTTGACATACGAGCGCTATTTGTGTTGTTTACAGTAACTTAAAAGATTCATCTCGGCCCAAAAATGGAATTTAATCATCGTCAACATTTTCGTTCGATTATTTTTTACAACTTTCGGCGTGGATTAACTCAGCAACAGTGCATGGATGAACTTAATTCAATTTTTGGCGATGAAGCTCCATCAAGGACCAGTGTTTATCGATGGTATGGTGAATTTAATCGTGGTCGTAGTTCACTCCAAGATGAATTTCGTGAAGGTCGTCCAAAATCAGTTGTTGTTCCGAAAACCATTGATGCTGTGCGCGAACTGATATTGGAAGATCGTCATGTGACCTATCGTGAGATTGAGACAACCTTAGGCGTTAGTGGGACCAGCATACATTCAATATTGCATAAACATTCGACTGTCAAAAAAATTTGTTCGCGTTGGATCCCACACAATTTGTCAATCGCCCAAAAAAAGGCTCGTGTCAATTGGTCGAAAGAAATGCTCAAAAAATACGGTCGCGGTGCTTCGAAACACGTCTATGACATCGTGACAGGTGATGAATCGTGGATTTACGCGTATGAGCCCGAAAGTAAACAGCAGTCGACTGTCTGGGTGTTTCAAGATGGGCCAAATCCAACAAAAGCTGTTCGCGCACGAAGCACTTCCAAGCAAATGGTCGCCTGTTTTTTCGGAAAAACTGGACATGTCGCAACCGTACCACTAGAACAACGCAGAACAGTCAATTCTGAGTGGTACACAACCATTTGTTTGCCAGTTGTCTTCCAAGAAATCAGGAAAACCAACCGCCGAAGACGGATCACTCTTCACCACGACAATGCGAGCTCTCACACATCGGCTGCGACAACTGCATTTCTGAGCACCCAAAACATCGATTTGATGGGTCATCCGCCGTATAGTCCTGACTTGGCACCGAATGACTTCTTTTTATTCCAGTACATAAAAACCAAACTGAGAGGTCAACGTTTTTCGACACCTGAAGAAGCGGTTGCTGCATTCAGAATGCATGTGTTGGAGATACCTCAATCAGAGTGGCAAAAGTGCTTCGACAATTGGTTTAAACGCATGCAAAAGTGTATAGATCTTCATGGGGAATATTTTGAAAAACAATAAAGTGATTTTCGATGATCAATATTTGTTTTTGTTCTCTAATCCCGAAATATAAAAGGCAACCCTCGTATAATACCACACCTCATAGTAGCACCGCATTTAACCCTTTTGAATTACTTTATGGTTTTTCTGCACGGATACCGAATTCTATCAGCACAAATCCGCAAACCTCATACAACTATGAGAACTACGCTAACGAGCTAAAAGCCCGCCTACAGCACGGCTACAAAATTGCTAAAAACATTGCAGGACAAAAAGGAAAAAGCTAACGCGTGTTATGACAAAGGAACAAGCCATAAAACATTCAATGTTGGCGACAAGGTCCTCATAAAAAATCATACCCGAAAAAATAAGCTTGCTTCTTTATGGGAGGGTCCTTACGAAATACACAACATAGTATCCGATGAGTACTCGGAAATCAAAATAGGAAATAAATTTAAAATTGTACACAATAATAATATAAAACTATTTTCGGAATAAATAAATAACCAATACACACAACATAACCCAATTTTTAACAATTATCTTAAAATTAGGACCCAACACAGTTTTGGAAAATTTTCCATAAATTTAAGGAAAAGATAAACACATAACAAATGGCCTTTGTTTTTTTTTATTCAATATATATATATATATATGGAAAAGAACGATAAATGGGACCCAAAGCTGGAAAAGAAAATTTTCGACGAGAAAAAAAAAACGGAAAGGTCGTCGAAATACTGAAATGAGAATTTTCAAAGAATATAGATAGAAATTTCTATCCACAAAAAAAAATTTTTTTTTTTGTGAAAAGGAGAGCTTCCTCGATAGTATAGTGGTTAGTATACCCGCCTGTCACCCGGGAGACCGGGGTTCGATTCCCCGTCGGGGAGCCCCTGGCGCAAGACTAATGACCTTGCCCAGACAAAATAAATCATTATGGAAAATTTAACAAGCCTCAGGACTTGCTAAATAAGGACAAGACCGGTTCCCGATTGTAGTGCCGATGATGATGATGATGATGAAGGAGAGCTTCCAATTAGAAAATATTCCTAAAAAAAGTAGAGAGAAAAGTCGCTATAAAAAAATTCTTACTCTACTAATTGTTGTCGTTGTACTGTTGATAGAAGTGTCTTGAGTGCTGTTTTTTTTCGTTTTTCTTTATTGTCTTCTGCTTTAAGTTTCCTTTGTGTTTTTTTTTCTTTTCTTTCTTGTCTTCTGCTTTGAGTTTCCTTGGTCTTTTGCTGGATTTTTTTTTTGTTTTATTTTTTTATATTGATTAAATAATGTTTTTTATTTTTATGTTTACTTGTTTTTTTTTTTTGCTTTTACCGCTGCCACCAGTGTTATGAGTCCGGCGTCGTGCTTCCTCGGATGAGGGAAGAGCGTGGACCTTTTAATTTTTTCTTTTACTTCTTTTGCGGGTCCTGTACGCGCAACAGTCTTATTAGGACTTTCCTCTCTGCTGATAGAAGGCAGTCACATCCGCAAATAGTTAAACCAATGAAAGTCCAGTTACAACTGGCTGAGGCGCCATTAACAAGAAAAACCCTTTATTAAATTCAACAGCTTTATATATCAACTCAAAACTTCTTAAATTGCTAAACTCAAACTGTACTAACTGACTTCCAATCTCAAACTTTTTAATCTATTTCTCAAAACTGTGAACTCAAACTCTTTCTTCTCGACTCTCAAAACTAAACTGGATCTGAACTGATTCTAACTCAAACTAAAACTTACAATTCAATACTCTCAAACTAAACTTCTTCTTCCAACTGCCAAAACTAAACTCTACTAACTTCCAACCTCAACTGACTTTACAAATGAATTTTTTCTCTACTTATAGAACATTATGTTCTAATTTACTGGAAATTATAACATGAACAAAACAAATTTTAACAAAGTATTCCTTTAGTTTCTGTGACTTTTAAATTGAATAAAATTTGAACGAAAATCAAAGTGCTCTGTTTTGAAATAAAAAGGGGCAAGTTATTAAAAGGGACAAATAAAAAGGGGCAAATAAAAAGGGGCAAGTTATGAAAAGGGGCATGTTATTAAATGTGCTGTAACTGGCAATATTGTGAATGTTTATGAATGGTATGTATTAAGTGCGAATGTAATATATGTTAAGGGAAGTTTTTAAGGATGTGTAAGGAGATTCAGTGTTAAATTTAATAAAGGGTAGTATTCTGGAATACAACAAAATGAAGCATGTGGAAGACCACCAAAAAAGTTTAAAGACGCCGAGTTGCAAGCAATATTGGATCAAGATGGCACTTTAAGTCAAAAACAAATGGCACAAATGTTAAATGTTGCACAACAAACAATTTCTGACCGTTTAAAAGCTATGGGAAAGATCCAAACGTGTGGAAACTGCGTGCCACATGAATTGAATGACAGGCAGATGGAAAAGCGAAACACCACATGTGAAACATTGCTTCTACGACACGAAAGGTAGTCAGTATTGCATCGAATTGTGACGTGATGAAAAATGGATTTATTTTAAAAATCCTAAACGAAAAAAATCATGGGTACATCCAGGAGAAGCGTCAATATCGACTGCAAAGCCTGATCGGTTTGGAAAAAAGACAATGCTCTGTGTTTGGCGGGACCAGAAGGGGGTGGTGTATCATGAACTTCTAAAACCTAGCGAAACTGTTGATGCGCAACGCTACCGACAACAAATGATCAATTTGAACCATGTATTGATCGAAAAACGACCACAAGACACGGAAAGGTAGTTTTGTTGCATGATAATGCTCCGAGTCATACAGCAAAACCCGCCAAAGAAACGATAACAGCTCTCGGCTAGGAAGTGTTACCCCACCCGCCGTATTCACCAGACTTGGCTCCTTACGACTACCATTTGTTTTCGTCGATGGGGCACGCATTGGCTGAGCAGCATTTAAATTCCTACGAAGAAGTCGAAAATTGGGTCTCCGAATGGTTTGCTTCAAAAGACGACCGGTTTTATTGGCGTGGTATCCACAAATTGCCAGAAAGGTGGTCGAAATGTGTAGAAAGCAATGGTCAATACTTCGAATAAAATGTTTTTTACTTTCCCATTTACAATTAGCGTTATATTAAAAAAAAAGAAAAAAAAAACGCTCACTTCATACCGCTACACCTGGTAAATAACGATACAGAATCTATCAAAAAAAAAAAAATACATTGGAAAAAAAACCGTCAACGAAGGCGGTCCTTTTCACTTGATTAATCAAATTAACAATTCAAATGTTAATAGAACTGTGGGGGTAGAAGTTGGTATGCCAAAACACGGGAACTTGGTTCACTTGAATCCCCGACTTTGTTATGCTGCAAATTGTTTACCAGAGGAAGATTGAATATTTAAACGCACTGAATTGTTGTGTCGATGCTACTCCGTTTTATTGTACTGTTTTTCTTAACTTAACTTAGAACTTATAATTCATCATCATCATTATCATCATCGGCATTACAATCGGGAACCGGTCTTGCCTTATTTAGCAATTCAATTCAATTCAATTTTATTTGGTAGATAATTACATTTATGGTATATTTTACAACTAGTACTTAAGAGATTTAGGATAGCAGTTCCTTTACAGTTATAATCTTAAATCTATATAATGACAATAGCACAATTTTAATGAATAACAAATAATAAATTAAGAGAAAACTACAAGAAAAAACCCTTATTTGAATCTTAAGACTAATATTGCACTGGCTTCTGGTTATTTTATATAGTAATGACCTCGATATAATTTTCATAGACAGAGTACATATGTAGTGATTTAGGATAACGCAAGACGGGAAACGAGAATGTAGCGTTCTACGAAAGCACAATTCCGCGCAGGTAAGGTTCCTACCTTCAAAGAACTTACTTACCTGATAACGCAGCGCACGTGCGGTATGAGGTTTTAAACCTACAAGGGAACTACTCCTATCCCACGGTGTCTGTTTGTATTTCACACCCATTACAAAGATCTAATGGATTTCGGGTGTATTGACAAAAGTCAAACAAAACCCATGAACCATACATCCATGCAAATTGCAGGATATCTTTCGGCCGCGCACCAGATGTGCTATGCAAATAGAAGCGGCACACAATCGACAACCGTCGGTCCGAACTTCGATCACCACCATGGATGGTGATAATGATATAAGGATGTATGCGTCGATGGACTTTCTCCTTTTCAGGCACCTAAATTACCCATGGGCATTAATAACATGCCGCTAACAGATACTGTGGAAAATTCTGTTAGCGGATGAAATGAAAGATTTCTTTGGGAGACATAGGTTAGTACGAGTTACTCGGTCAAGTTACATTAATTTACGATACGCGTTCGGTACAAAAGCTACTCAAATTAATTCTTTTCTTCCTCCTCGTTCGGACTGTCGTCTCGTTGACGAATACATTCAGACTGCCTATCTCAACCCCCAACAATATCCTGCTACAGATCGTACCTATGTCTCCCAGAAGAAATCTTTCATTTCATCCGCTAACAGAATTTTCCACAGTATCTGTTAGCGGCATGTTATTAATGCCCATGGGTAATTTAGGTGCCTGAAAAGGAGAAAGTCCATCGACGGTTGTCGATTGTGTGCCGCTTCTATTTGCATAGCACATCTGGTGCGCGGCCGAAAGATATCCTGCAATTTGCATGGATGTATGGTTCATGGGTTTTGTTTGACTTTTGTCAATACAACCGAAATCCATTAGATCTTTCTAATGGGTGTGAAATACAAACAGACACCGTGGGATAGGAGTAGTTCCCTTGTAGGTTTTAAACCTCATACATTTTTTGAATTATCTCGTTGAGATAATTACGGTTGCCGTTTCTTTTGTTGGGTGATAGATTTGGTGGTCTTGTGGTAGACCACCCGCACGTGCGTCCGTTATTCGGAGAATTTGCTGGTGATAGCGAATCCTTGTAACATCGTATAGATGTTCAGGATTTTCGATTGTGCAGTGTTGGAGTGCGGCGCATTTCGATCTTTATGGATAAGATGAATGAATGTTTTTACCTTTGTTTCAGGTATGCTACACTCGGCTTGTTGCTTGATATTGAAAGCTTTGGGACGTTCAGTTCCTTGCTTCTTTTTATATCGGTTCGCATTTTGCAGCCTCCTATGACCTTTGTTACAGGTATTGTAATGACTCTTGGCCGCGTGTCTGTGGGCACGTGCGCTGCGTTATCAGGTAAGTAAGTTCTTTGAAGGTAGGAACCTTACCTGCGCGGAATTGTGCGTTCGTAGAACGCTACAAGAACATTGTCAGAAAAAGAACAATTGACGAAGAAGTTTCGATTGATTTTGTCAATAAGGAACTCTACCGGTTTAACGTTAGCGTTTTCATGTAGTTCATGTGTCGAATAATGCCATGGCAAATTCAGCAACATTTTCAATATTTTATTTTGACACCTTTGCAATTTTATTTTGTGTGTGCGAGCACAATTACACCATACAGGGGCCCCGTACTGGAGTATCGCTTGAAAAATGGTTTTAAATATTATAATTTTATTTTCGATGCTAAGCTTTGACTTTCTACACACTAATGGATACATAACTCTTACGACTTTGTTTATTTTGTCAATTGTGGTAGTGATGTGTTTTTGAAAGATGAGTTTTTTATCTAGAATAATACCTAGATATCTACAGTCTTCGGACCAATCAATATCAACTGCACACATACTGAGTTTAGTGCCATTTGGTAGGTAGCAGTGTTTCCTACATCTCGAAAACCAGACAGCTTGTGTTTTATTACCATTTATTTTTATTTTTCATTTCCTGTAATATACTGCTAGTTTGTCAAGAGCTACTTGCAAAGAGTTGTAGACATTAGTGAATAACGCACCCGAAGAGAAAATGGCCGTATCATCGGCAAACATAGCTACCTGAATGTTTTCACCTAGACATGGTAAATCTGCGACAAACAATGTGAATAATATGGGACCAAGGACCGGGCCTTGGGGTACACCATAGTGGATTTGGTGAGTAGAGGATATGTCGGTTCCTATACTCACAACATATTTTCTCGAACGAAGAAAGCTCTGGATAATTTTGATAAGCGGCATAGGCAGCTTAAGCTTCAGTAGCTTATAAATCAAGGCATCGTGCCATACCGTATCAAAGGCTTTTCCGATGTCTAGAAGAACCAGTCCCGTTGACTCCTTGTCGATGAATTTACCAGCTATGTGGTTTTTAATGCGCAAGACTTGGTGGATTGTGCTGTGACTACTACGGAAACCGAACTGAAAGTTTGGTAAGATGTTATTGTCTTCCACAAAACGATCAATCCTTTCCTTAATGATTTTTTCTAAGAGCTTACTTAGACAGCTAAGTAGACTAATAGGTCTGTAGCTTTCGGGGCTGTTTTTCGGTTTGCCGGGTTTCGGGATAGGTATTACTTTTGCTGTTTTCCAACAGTCCGGAAAATAACAATTCTTAAGACAAGCGTTGAAAATGAACGTTAAGTAGTTACTTGCAGCAGGTGGAAGTGCTTTGATTAATTTGTTGTTAATATTATCGAGACCCGCAGCCTTTTTTGATTTCGATTTTTTTATCAATCCTTTAACTTTGCTGATATTAGTTGCGTAAGTACTTTCAGCTGGTGTTTGAGAAAGTACATGGATAGTGTTAGCAACTTCAGCTTCAGTATACGCGTCGCTTAGATGCATAGATATGGAGTGGTTCTTACTAAACGTGTTAGCAAGTAGGTTCGATTTCTCAACTGAAGAAATAAACAACTTGTCGTGAACTTTAAGCGGAGGAATACTTGACCCTCCCTTTTTCATAATTTTTGATATTTTCCAGAACGGTTTGCTTGCTTTGTCAAGAGAGGGAAGGTGTTTATTCCAACACTTGTTCCTATATGTTGAGATTTCGTTTTTAATGATATTATTTAAGACTTTAACATTAACTAGAAAACAATCGATTCTATAACGCAGCCATTTTCTTCTTTCAGAGTTTCGTAGCCTAATCAGATGTAAGATATTTTCAAGAATCGGTGCCTTATCAACTGGAGCAGTGGAACATTTAGGTATCGCAAGATCGGCCGCTCTATTGATAACAGAAACAAAATAGTTACATAGGATATCAATGTGCTCGCTGCAGGTTATAGAATTTAGGCTGGTATCACCTAGAAGCAAGTTCGTGTTTATATATGATTTATAACAATTCCAGTTGGCGGCGGAATAGTTGTGGTATAAACTGGTACGATTTACAACTACTGTATGATTCACTGTGAAGCTGATCGGAAGGTGGTCTGAACTTAACGCATTTAGAGTTAATGGTACTGTGCAGTAATTTGGAATATTAGTGATATATAGATCAAGAGTTGAGGGGTTCTTGTTAGCGCTCGCTGGGATATAGGTGGGGAGAAGTGGATAAAGTATGGAAAAACTTGGGATGGATTCAGCAACATCTAGTAAAATGTTACCCCAGCTGTTTGCCCTAAGACAATTCCACGACTGATGTCTGCAGTTTAGATCACCACCAATAATTACCTTGTTTCGAGTGTTGACTCTATACAATTTTTGCAGATCCCGCTTAAAGTAAGTAGATTTCTCAATGTTTCTATTTCCACCAGGGAAATAGACCGAGAAAAGACTCACCTTGGAGTTATCACTTAATGTTACATCTATACTAATTTCCTCAATTAACTTAAGGTGCAATGAAGGACGCAAGGAATGTTCTATACATTTTTTCACAACAATGGCGACACCTCCACCACTAGCATGTACCCTGTCTAGTTTTTACTGGTAGGCGGCGTCTCGATTATGTTGCGAGCACGGATCGCCTTATTCAATCAGTGGACTGTATTATTATTTTTTTTTATTGTTTATTTTATTGTTTTGGTAGAACCGGAATCTGTTAAGATCTCTTATTACCTCTGCACTGAACTGAACTGAACTGAACTGGTTGCACTCTCCAACTGGCGCTGCTTTTATCCTCTTTTTTGTCCCCGTTCTCTTATTTGCGTATTGTCACGAGAACCAAAGAGCGAATGGTATAAATTGCTGATCTACGGTGTGCCAGTCAGCAGTCGTGTGCTGCTCCATCCTTGGCTTCGTATGTTACGTCGCCAACACTAGTCGATAACATATGTAATTTTGATGTGAGAAAGAAATGTCTTGTTTGAGCCAGGTTTCTGAAACAAGTGCAATGTCAATATTACAATTTATCAAGAAACTAAAAAATTCATGCGTTTTGTTTTTGATGCTTCTCGCATTCCAAGTTATGATGTTAAGAGAGTTTCTTAACATGTTTCTTCCGAGTATATGTACTTAATAGCTAATGAAGTAATGACGTTAAATTGGTCAGCTTTAGTTTGACAAGCACTAAGCTTGGTTACAATTTCATTAAGAAGAGAGTTTATCTCGGTAAATGAGAACAAGTTATCATTAGTTATAGTTTCAGACGGATTTTTCTTCGTGTGTGTCGTATCACTGTTGGAAGGTTGCTGGGTTTGATGGAGGCCAGAAGCCCAGGTGGATGAAGGAGGTGGAGGTTGACGCACAGATCGGGGTAGTGGAGGAAAATTATCAATGGATAATCGGTCGGGCACTGGCTGCTGTTTGTCACTCGGAGGCTGTAGGAACGTTGTATTTCCTGTACCACGTCCACGTGGGGATAATTTGCGGCGAATGTCTATGTACAGTTTTCGGCTTATGCATTCTGGATCGGTGGATTTATGTGGCCCACTAGAATTTGCACACTTGATGACCTCATTCGTTTTGCAGTCGGATGTTTTATGGTTTCCCGAACAGATTGCACAGAAGCTATTTATGTGACAATGCATCGAGCCGTGACCGTAAAGCTTCCAATTGTGACATTGTGTGACCTTACCTGGATGATGTTTTTTAAAGTCCCAGCGAACGATGGTTTTGAACAAGGTTGAGTAGTTCCGTTTTAGTTCGTTTAATTTAACAGTACCGCGTTGAATGAAGACGATGTACAAGTAGTGTTTGTACAGGGCTTTTGTTGACGAATTTATTGTGATGGTTTTAACATCTAGGCACTTAATCCCGAGTGCAATTAGTTCATTTTTCACTATATCGTTGCTTATCAAGTCTAGTCCGGGTAGCACTACCTTTAATGGACGATTTTCCTTACGCGAGTGGGTAAAAAACTCACATTTTAACCGTAAGAGTTCGGTTCTGATTTTGTTATATATGTCCATTGTTGGGGCACATATTTTTTGTCCAAGTGAAATGTTTTTAATTAAGTATTTGTCTATCTTAATGTTGCTTAAAATATCACGCACTTTAGCACTAGTTGTTTTTAACACCACAATTGGCGGAACGGTTTCTTTAGGAAGTTCAGCGCACTGTTCGTCACTGGTCGGATCCATTTCAGGAGAGTCTTCCATCAGACTTTGAAGTGGTTGAAAAAAGTTAGTGTTTGAACACATTTTAGATTTTTCTAGCTCTTTATTGTTCACTTTTGAAAGTTTATCGGGAGGAGTCTGGCCTCCAATAACGGGGTCGTAACGCAACCGTTTGCGCTTAATTTTATTTAACACAGGTGGCCCAGGGGCCATAACTTAACGGTTATAACACTTGTTCAAATTTTTGTATGCGGAAAACGAGGCAAAGAAAACAAGATAATGATAATTAAATTGTGATAATTATTGTGAAAATAACGGTTGATTAAGATAAATAGCACGAGAAAAACTGTGAGACAAGTTGTCTGTTTGAAAGTCAGCCAAGTACTGCCTTATTTAGCAAGTCCTGAGGCCACTGACCTAATTCGGTGAATATGGTGATCTCAGAGTGCATTGAACTGTGGGAAGAATTGAGAAGGAGAGGAAAATGTTTTGTAGCTATTCACCTGCAAGAAGAGATCATTGATCCCCAGCGAATGGAGTGTCTGGGGAAAGTGAAAAGGACGTCGGATTGGCTAGGGAAATCCGATCGTGGGAACTAAATTAAAAATGTCGATAATCTCCCCAGCGATTGCATGATTATGCAACCGCGTCGTTTGTTCAGGCAATGTCATTGCTAACCGACAAGATGCGATTTCCGGTGGAAATCTCATGGGTTAGCGAAACGGGGTTGTCGTATGGCAAAAAGGTAGCTAAACTCAATTATGCATTGTCTGCATGATGAGTTTATCTACGCGTCCTTTGGGAAAACATGCTTTTCAGGTGAATAGGTTAGTAGGAGGAATTGGGGTTGATTTGACACGCTGTTAGCGGTCGAAATAAGGCGGAAACAGTGGGTTGGTTCTCCATGTAGTATAGAGAACCCCCACAGGGGTTCATTTCAAAAATCATGTAGCGTAAGTCAATGTTATAATTGTTGAGAAAAATGCCTATCGAAGATTTCCTAGGATAATAAACTATAGAGAAATTATGAGCAAAAATAGAACAAAAACTAATCCAACGATTGAAGTGAATTGTGTTGTGCCTTTTCTCACATACATTTTACCCCAACAATTAAATTGTTTAAATTATGTGCGTGAAAGTTGTTTAAATACAAATAATCTCCATTCGACAACAACGTCATTAAACTAATTGCAGGTATGAAGAGCTTCCGGTTGCATGCTTGTCGAGAAGATGGCGCTCTAGAAGCACAAATGGTGGAATTAACATGGGATAGTATAACAAGGTGGGAAAGCGACGAGGAGTCGATGTCATTCTGTTTTCAGTACAATCGCCCCGACAAACCACCGCGATGGGTAAAAGTATTTACTCCATATGTAAGTAGACCAGCTTGAATTATTTTGTATGTTCCTTAGAAAACTAATTTATTTTATCAATTTTCGTAGCATGCTTTTCTATCAGATTGTTTTGATCGAATAATGGAGGAAAAAAAGTGGGAAGAGAGTGCTGAAAAACGAAATTAGTTATAATTGTAAGGAAAAAAAAAAATGCGGCAAATAATACAAGCAGTAAATCAATTTTCTGACTCTTCTTAGTTCTAAGTTCACACATTATCATCTTGGAAAAAAAGAAAGTGTTTCTTTTTTTTTATTTATGTATATAATCATATTTATATAAATCATTTATTTGTAACGAATGCAAATAGTAAATAGCTAAAAATCTAACGAAAATAAACTAAATGCACGCGAAAGCAACTATTTGCGACCAAGATTACTTACAAATTAACAAATTACTTTCTTGGTAAATTAATTACAAGAACTCTTAACTTCACAGATGGATTAGTTGGCGCACGCGCTTAATATAGTTTACAACGAAATGTAAATCAAGAGGACATAGATTTCTCTATACTTTTTGTCTTTCTCTTCCTTAGTTGTTTAAATTCTGGATTGTGTTCGAACTTAAAAACCAAGTAATAAAATAACTCCATGAACATATAATAAAGTAAAAAATATTTATAATAAAACATTTCTCAGTACAGAAAATCGTATAAGTTAATTCTTTTAATTATTATTTAAAATTAACAAACAGAGGGGCTTATTGCAATTTGTTAATAGGAGATGATATAAGGCTCTATTTAATCAGGAGCTTAATTTATTATACTGTTCGTACTTATAAGGATGTTGTTACTAAATCTAAAACCCAAAACAAAAAAGAATGCCTTCAATCTATACAAATATTTTCTCAATTTTTCATAAAAACGCAAATTAATAAATATAATATAAAAACTTTGAGTGTAAAATTAAAAACAAAAGTGTACACTACATTTCAAGGATAGACTTTTAAGTTCTTCCACACAATTTCTCAAGGGAAACTTTCGAAGTTGTCAATTTATATGCGCTCTATATTCAGGATTCTTAGGAAATGATATATAACAAAATTAAATATCTATATGGAATGTTATACAAAGTGTTTCATAGTAAAACATGAGAAATAGTAAAACCGCTAACGAAAAATTGCACTACATTTAAAAACAAATACTTTTCGTTTTGCATTAATTTAATGTCGTAAAATTGTGTAAAAAGAGAAACCTTGATAAAAAATAACTTTGTTTGAGAAAAGTGAGTGTGTGGGAAATTTGATCTAAAAGCAGATGATAAATTATATCTGTGTAAGATATATTTTTTGGAAGTTTTTAAAAACTAATCAATCCACATTCAATAGCAATATGATACAATCTGTTAGGATGGGAAGTGATTTTTGTTTTTAATAATTACTTCTTGAAGAATATAGATTTAGATTTAATTGTTAGTATTGAAAGATTTACTTTTCAAACAATTAGTTTTACGGCATTTTAGATTTAATTGTTAAAATTGGAAGTCTTTACATATTATTCAATTTCTTGAGATTTTTTTTGTATAATTTTTTGTTAGTTGTGATTGTATTTTTTTTTAACATTATGGAGGGACTGGACTATCAATTAATTTTTTGTATCATTTTGATTCCTTGTAGAGTTTTAAGTATGCTTAACTGTGTTTATATTCTTATATTTGTTGTAATATTTTTACATTTTTCTTTACACGTCTTATTGCAAAAGTCAATGTTTGGCAAACGAACGATTCTGGGATTATTTATTATTGGTCATTGTGCAATTCTTTTCTTTTTGTGTATATTTCCTTTGCTTAGTGTTTTTGTTTTGCGGATTTTCTTAATTCGTTTTTTTTTTAATTAATCGTTTTCAATTAATTTTTTAAATAATGTTTTCAAATTATTTTTGTGAATTGTTTTTTTCTTTAATTACTTACTTTGATTTATCTTTTTACTAGGTGTATGCATACGTTTTTTCTGGTTTAACTAAGAGATGACGCCCGCGGAAAGTACGCAGCGTATTAATTTGACACATACGTCATTTTGTTCGTCTGAGATTTAACTATCGGGTTTTCCAATAGGGACTTGACAACTTTGAATTTAATTTGTGAACGCACCCTTTCACTAATCATCGAACTGTCACTGTCAATTTATTTAGTAAACTCAACATTTTCATCATGGTTAAGTACACGAACGAACAACGTCTGCAAATTATAAAAATTTACTACCGAAAAAAGTTGTCAAGTCCCTATTGGAAAACCCTAGGGTTATACAATAGGGACTTGACAACTTTGAATTTAATTTGTGAACGCACCCTTTCACTAATCATCGAACTGTCACTGTCACTTTATTTAGTAAACTCAACATTTTCATCATGGTTAAGTACACGAACGAACGTCTGCAAACTATAAAAATTTACTACCGAAAAAAAGTTGTCAAGTCCCTATTGGAAAACCCTAGGGTTATACAATAGGGACTTGACAACTTTGAATTTAATTTGTGAACGCACCCTTTCACTAATCATCGAACTGTCACTGTCAATTTATTCAGTAAACTCAACATTTTCAGCATGGTTAAGTACACGAACGAACGTCTGCAAATTATAAAAATTTACTACCGAAAAAAAGTTGTCAAGTCCCTATTGGAAAACCCTATATAAACACATACAAGTTGAGTCCTCCAAAAACTAGCGTCTTTCGTTCGGTGATTATGTCGAGTTTTGTTCCTTTAAAAAAAAATACATTTGCGGCCGCATTGCTTTTCTTTTTAATCAAAAGAAAAAGGCGGTTGAAAGTCATCGTTTGTTGGTAGAAACATATGGTGAACTCACAGGTTGTCTGCCTCCTCGTCATATTTACCTCCAAAGATACCCCTCAAAACTTTATTCTCAAATACACGGAATTTCTTTTCTTCCCGTTTTGTGAGAGCCCATGTTTCGCATCCGTATAGAACAATCGGCATGATTATTGTTCTATAGACACGGAGCTTTATGTTACGTGATAACAGTTTGGATTTCAGGAATTTACTGACTGTGTGCCAACTAGCGTTGCCGGGATGTAGTCTTTTGTTAATTTCCTTCGACATTTCGTTACTGGCTGTCAGTATCGTTCCCAGATATTTAAATTATTGAAGTTTTTCAGATATCTTCCCCCTGACGTTTATATGTATTCCCTGAGTTCCACCTGCTCTCGGCGTGATCGTGTGTTTTATTTTCTCTTCATTTATTTTTAGGCCCACCTCTTTTACCGCTTGCATGATGACTTCACAGTTTTTACTTACAGTTTCGAGATTATCGCCCAGAACGGTGATGTCATCCGCATATGCGAACACTTGTGTCACCCCGTTCAGGGATGATCCGGTCATGTTGTCGTCTTGTACCTTTCTGATGACATACTCGAGCACAAGGTTAAAAAGACACGGTGATAGATCATCTCCCTGCTTTAGTCCGTCCCGTGATTTCACAGTTTTTGTTGATCGTTTTTGATGATAAAACGGGAACTTAAATTCCAGACATTTTTCCATCGCCTGCCTAATGGTGTATATCTTATCAATCGCTGATTTGCCTGGGATGAAGCCCCACTGATATTGACCAATGATGACTTTAGCGTATGGGGCTATCCGATCTTCTAGGACAGAGGAGAATATCTAAGAGGCGGTACTCTGCAATGTCATATCTCTATTGTTGCTGCACACTGTGATCTCCCTTCTTATGTAGGGGACAAATTATTCCTCGACGCCAATCTTCCGGCATCTTCTCTTGCTCCCATACTTGCTCCACGATCTCATGAATTGCGTGATGTAACGCTGTCCCCTCCTGTTTGATCAGTTCAGCTGGTATGCCATTAGTTCCGGGGGCTTTATTTGATTTGAGCTGTCTTATGACAGTTCTGCCGCTTGCATGATAATTTTACTGTTTTTACTTACAGTTACTAGATTATCGCCCAGAACGGCGATGTCATCCGCATATGTAAGCACTTGTGTGACCCCATTCAGGGATGATTCGGCCATGTTGTCGTCTTGTACCTTTCTGATGACATACTCGAGGACAAGGTTAAAGAGACATGGTGAGCGGCCATCCCCCTGTTTTAGTCTGTCCCGGATTTCAAATTGTTCTGAGAGGTGGTTTTCTATTCTAACTCGCCCTTTGCTTTCGGTTATGCAAATTTGAATGAGGGCGGCATCTTTTTCCGGGATTCCCAGCTCAAGTACAATATAGTAGAGTCTTTGCCTTGCGACTGAGTCGTAGGCTTTTTTGAAGAACAGTTGGTGAACCGTCTCTTCGTATTCCCACTTCTTTTCCAGTAGTTGCCTTATTGTGAACATTTGGTCGCTTGTTGACCGGTTCCTACGGAATCCGCATTGGTAGTCTCCCAATATTTCTTCTGCGTACGGTGTGATTCTCGCCAGTATGACATTTGTTAGTATTTCGTATGCGGTTGGGAGCAATGATATTTCTCTGTAATTTTCGCAGTCAGATCTGTCGCCCTTTTTTGAAAATGGGGACGACTATTGAGGTTTTCCATTCTTCCGGAATGACTTCCTTATCCCATATAGTTTTGGATAAGCTGGTGGATCTTTCGAGCGGTTGCCTTTCCACCATGCTTCACAAGCTCTACCGGTATGCAGACGACTCCGGAATCTTTGTTGTTTTTCAATCGATTTATTGCGTCTACAACTTCGTTGAAAGAGGGCTCTGGGATCCGAGGCTCAGCTGTATGTACGTCTGGTGCGTTTATTTGTGGTTGATGGGTGCACACATTGAGCAGGTTTTCAAAGTAATGCTTCCATCTTGTTACGATATTGTTTGTTTTTGTGACCAGACAGACGTTTGCGTCTCGAATTATTTTGGGTCTACCTCGGTAGCCATTTCTAATTGAATTTACGCCGGCATACATAACTCTGATGTTCTTTGCTCTAGAATTTTCTAGGATTTTTTCGATCCGAGTCTTCTCCCATTCGTGTTTTTTGCGTTTGAAGAGTCTCTCTTCGAATCGTCGCGTATCTTTCTGCGTTGACTTCATCATATCTTTCACTCTGATGCGTTTACGTTCTTCGATCATCGCCCTGCACTCATCGTCAAACCAAGGTTTGGACTTAATTGTTTTCTTAAATCATAATACCGTTTGGGTTGTTTGTTTGATTGTGTCTCTGATCGATGTCCATTTAGTGTCCACACTATTAGCTTCTTCTTCCCCACTGCTCCCATTCTCTAGAATGCTAAATTTATTCGTTAGTTCATCTTGATATTCAGCCCTTTTGCGCGGTTGAATCAGAGCAGTAAGTAGACCTTACCATATCAAAGAGGGGCTCTGATATGGCGGACTATTTGAAAACCCAGAGTGACCCATGAAATGAATGATCAATACACAAAAAACAATCTCACGAAAAACCTGGTAGGCGTAGGTGTGATGAGCCGACACTACCATAAGGGAACAAATCATCAAGAAAACACCGACTCGGCCAAAAGAAGACGTAGGGATAAACGGAAAAAGCCGGATATACGCGTCGTCACGTGGAATGTTCGAACGTTATATAAACCAGGCGCGATACAGACGGTCGTAGAAAACACGAAACAATATAAAATGGACATCGTCGCGCTTCAGGACGTCCGACTCCCACATCAAGTAATCGAAACCAACGGATTTACACTGGTGTGTGGAGGTACCGATACACATAACCTCGGAACTGGCTTCATCATAAGCAAGAAGATTACGCCCCATGTAAAAGATGTACAATTTATTAATGACCGAATGTCGGTGCTAAAAATACAGGGCCCATGGTACAATTATGTATTTATAAACGTACACGCCCCAACAGAATCTACCGACGAAGAAACGAAGGACACGTTCTACGAGACCCTAGAGGAAGTATATGATGAGATCTCATCATTCGATGTTACAATCCTCCTCGGGGACCTCAACGCGAAAATTGGAAAGGAAGATATCTTCCAACCAACTATAGGTAAAGAAAGTCTACACGACGTTTCAACTGATAATGGAATTCGAATTATTACGTTCGCAGCGTCAAAAGATCTGTTAGTGAAAAGCAGGATGTTCAAGCACAAACAAATCCATAAAGCCACATGGATATCACCCGATGGCGTAACCAAATAGACCACTTCCTCATAGACAAAAGACACCACTCGAATATCCTTGACGTAAGATCATATAGAGGAGCAGATTGCGACTCCGATCACCTTCTAGTGATGGGCAAAATTAGAAGTCGGCTTGCAGCAATCCCACATGGGTAGTCACGGGAGACGAGCAAAAAGTTCGACATTGACAATTAGAACATGTGAGAAATGGATTTGACAATTTAAAAGTGGTGATTTCAATACAAAAGAGAGTGAGCGCTTTGGTAGACCACAAAAATGTGAAGACGAGCAATTGCAGGAGTTGTTGGATGATGACCCAACTCAAACTCAACGGCAATTAGCAGAAGCATTACATGTGTCACAAGAAACAATCAGTAGACGTTTACGAGCAATGGGGAAGATCAATACCAAGTGTATGCATACGTTTTTTTCCGGTTTAACTAAGAGATGTCGCCGGCGAAAAGTACGCAGCACACAGCAAAACTAGTGAGACACATTGAAATCGCTTGGATAGGACATCTTTTTGCACCCGCCGTACTCCCCAGACTTGGCGCCATCTGACTATTACCTCTTCGCATCAATGGGGCACGCGCTCGCAGAGCAGCACTTCAGCGATTTCGAGGAAGTTGGAAAATGGCTCGACGAATGGTTTGCCGCGAAAGACAAGCAACAAGGTTAGTACTAACTAAAAATGTGACATTTCAGCCGACTTGATATCTTCTACATTTCTTTTCTTACTATTAGATTCACTTCCAGTAGTATTATAGCGTTTGCGACTATAGTGAACACCATGTGATTCGAACCGACGCTATGACGGTTAGAATCACTAAAAGAGAGAACCAAATCTCAACGCATCAGGCCACCGACGCGTGTACGAAATTCGATTTTTAAACTCAAATATACCCAACTGATATGGAATTGCTATATTATTGCTTGGTATATGGCTGATGCTTTTGCTTATTCGATTTTCTCTCTGTGTTTTTCTTCACTATTTGCTTGTACTGTGTGTATCTGTTAGAAACGCCACACTATCTTCTTTTCGGTCTCTTGTTTCTAGGCTTTCTTATGTCTTTCATCTTTCTGCCATTTAAATGTATGTACTTTCTTCTTCCTATGCTTTTTCTTTCGTTCTTATCCTTTTCCCTTATTACGCTGGACACGATTATTAATAACATCGTGGATGCGTGTGAATTATTAAAAGCATTATTAAATTAGTTGCTTATCTTGCCCATTTTTTTACGTTCACACATTTCAGTGCGCCATATTTCGTCTGCCTTTATTTGAATAGTTACCTACTCAGATCTCAGCACCCTCTTGTAGGTAGGGACGTTTCTCTTAAGAGTTCATTTAAATAATGGTCTTAATAATAAATTTAATTTCAATTTAAATTAATTCACATCGGCTGTGTTCGTTAGTTCCTTTACTTATAACAGTTTCATTTCCATTTAATTGCTATAAATTTCGAACGTGTGTTGTTCCATTACCCTTTATCTTTTGGAATCCGTCTCTCCAATTATTTAAATAATTAATAATGTTGGTGATAAGCATAAAGTTGTTGAAATTTTGTCATACACAAAAAGTAATAATAGTAATAAGCGAAAAGCTTGGAATTAATATAAATTTAATATTATTTTTTTTAAATTACGTGGCCATAAATTGTATATTTCTTGCACCGACATTTTATGGTGAAGTGTTAAGGTTTGTCCGGTTTAACCGGTCTGTTTAAATTTTAATCACGCCGCCCTGGATCATTTTGTATTTCTAATCAAAATTCGTAATTTTAAGAATAAATCGTTAAAAAAAATAAAATAAATGAATGTATATTTAAAAATATTTAATAATTAATATAAAACTTATACTTGCGTAATATTAAACTTAAACATTCCACTAAAAGTTGCAAATTAAAAAAGAAATGAAAATCCATTTTATTATATGCACCGATTTTAGAAAACAAAAATTGTTAAAAAAAAACTAAACAAAATAATATATCTTTTAAGACACAATGTTCATACATAAAAAAAAACGAAAATTTACTTACATAAAAAAGAAAACAAAAGCAAAGCAATCCCCGATTTTTAATGAAGAATACTGGATAGTTTCATCACAAAACATAGACATTGAATTTTAAATAAGCATTAGAACAGAAGCGAATAACATCAAGTGATTTTTGTTATACATATTCCATTGAATAATGCATGTAACAATCGTCCAATTAATATTAAATCAATTATACACTTACTATTTTAGCTTTGTTTTGATAAGTCAAATTTATATTTTACTTCCTAAGACTTATAATCTGTTGAACCCTGTCTCTCTTTTACCACACGAACAATTAATAATATATTTTATTATAGGGAAGTTATGTTATCGCATTCTCATTATTCTAATCAATATAATTGTAAAACTTATTGAGATTAGTTGACGGAAACAAAAAAAAAAAGAAAAAAGAAAAAAACAATTCATATAAATCATACTATTGAATAAATCTCATTAATAATTCGTAAAGGAATACCGAAATTGTGTTTTTATATATTTTCTTCCTTGTTACACATATATTATTTATGTTTTCCAATTAATGAGTAATTCATTTTTCCAACATTTTTTATTTCTATTATTATTATTATTATTATTATTATTTCACGAATGATCACACAGTGGGACAAGAGCAATAGACAGTTCCAAGGCTAACTGTCAGCTGTCACCGTGCATTGTTTACCATTCTTTATTTTATAATTAACAACATCACCGTGGGTCTTTTTGTTTTGCGTGTTCTCACATTCTGGTAATTTTGACAAAGCCAATCGCGTTGCCTTATCTTCAGCCCCTTTGAGTAGATTTTCATATACCATATCCGAAGTATATCAAGTATCCAATAGCAATCCAAATTAGGAATCGAACCCACGTTAAAAAGTCCAACTGGAACATAAGATAGAGGTTGATGCAGATACTGACGCAAGTAATGAGAGGAGCCAGGGGAACCTTAAAAGTGAATTTTAACTTCGATGTAGGTGGACGTTGTGTTGAACGTATAATTAATAAGAGTGCTGCTAAAACTACAGAAACTGGAATAGTTGCTTCCGGTTTATCTTCATGAATCTCCATGGAGTTCAAAATAACGCACAGAGCTATGCATAACAGACTGTAGAGGCAGACGCCTATTTTGGATATGTTCGAAGTAAAAGAATTAGCTTCTTAATTGAAATTCAAATTGAAAATTTGTCTAAAAACCACAGACATTTGAATAGGAGCGTCCTTCAACTTGATATCATCGTGTTGGTAGCGAAGCACCAGGACACAAATAGCAACAATAGTGTAGGCTAATAGAGTTCCGATTGACATTGTGGCGGTTCCGCCAAACCCCACGGTTCGCTTTCCCAAAAAACCCCGATAACTTTCACCCAGTCTGCATAAGCTTTCGCTAATGCAATTGCATTAGCACCTTAAATGCGCATTACGCATCTAGGATTATCTAAGGTATAATCTAAAAAGCTTCGGTAAAAGAATTCTTACCTTTTCTTGCATCCCTTCGGATACAATTCCCGTAAGAGTTCTTTCTTACCATATCATAAATTACCTGAAAGAAAATTCATCGGTTCATACATAATCATCATCATCATCGGCACTACAACCGGGATCCGGTCTTGGCCTTATTTAACAAATCTCTTCACCGGTCCCGATTTCGGGCCGCTGTCATCCAGTTTGGCACTCCCAGGCGCTGGGCGTCCTGGTCTACGCCATCCCTCCATCGCAGACAAGGTCTGCCGCGCTGTCTCCTTCCATACATCCTGCCACAAAGGGCTTTCCGGACAGGCTCCTCTTCGCTCATTCGAGCTAGGTGTCCCGCCCACCGGAGTCTACCGAGCTTGATTTTTCTTACAATATTAGCTTCAAGGTAGATTGCGTACAACTCATGGTTGTAGCGTCTCCGGAATCGTCCTCCCTCACATACGGGACCAACAATTCTCCTTAAGACCTTCCTCTCGAACGCGGCTAAGAGTTCAGGGTGCCTTTTATTAAGCACCCAGGTTTCGGACTGGTAAGACCATGGTCTTGTACAGTAGCAGCTTGGATGTTCTGGATAAACTTCGGGATTTAAAGGGCCTTGATAGACCATAGTAGGCTTTGTTGGATTTAATCAGCCGTTCGCGTATTTCTTCTTCCATATTGTTATCGGCTGATATTATTGACCCAAGGTAATTAAAGGATTGCACTACTTCAAATTCGTGCTCCACTACCCTGATAGTTTGACCAACGTTAGGTCTTCTCTTCGCATAAGTTGCCACAATGTACTTAGTTTTTCCCTCATTAATGTGCAGTTCCAGTTTTTGTGCCGCCTGCTCGATCTGGGTGAAGGATTCCTGTACCGCCGATTCGGTTCTACCGATGATGTCGATGTTATCTGCGTAGGCAAGTATCTGGCTGGACTTGGTGACAATAGTCCCTCTTGTTGTAACGCCAGAGTCACGGATTGCTTTCTCCAACGCCAGGTTGAAGAGGAGGCAGGCCAGACCGTCCCCTTGTCGGAGTCCATTATAGATGTTTATTGGTTTGGACAGCAATCCCGCTACTTTTACTTGACTAGTTACGTTGGTCATGGTCAACCTACAAAGTCGTATCAATTTGTTTGGAATGCCGAATTCTCTTATGGCATTATATAGTTCTACCCTGGCTATGCTGTCGTAGGCGGCCTTAAAGTCTATAAACAGATGATATAATGGAATCTTAAATTCCAGACATTTTTCCATAGCCTGCTGATTTGCCTGGGATGAATCCACAATATTGACCAATGATGGCTTTAGCGTATGGGGCTATCCGGTCTTGTAGGATAGTGGAGAATATCTTATAGGCGGTACTCAGCAATGTTATACCCCTATAGTTGCTGCACAGTGTGATATCTCCTTTCTTATGTATGGGGCAAATTATCATATATAATACAACCAAATAATCAGGAAACCTTACCCTTGAGTTGGCTTATCCCAGCTTCATCATGTGTATCATGAATCACCAGACAAACACATTGGCTGGCGACCTACACCCAAGGGACCAAAACAAATACACGCATCTCTTGGCACCAATTAAATTCTACAGCATAAGCAAGTGCAAATAGGAATTCAATACTTACCCTTACCAGTGATGCCATAAACACCATTTCCTGGTAATCTAGCAAAAAACCATTAACACCATTTCTTCGTTGTGCCGCGTCTATTTATTTAGCCGCGACGCACATCTCAAACAAAGATCCAATTAGCATCCGACGAGTTTCGGTTTTGTTTGCTTTACCAGTCTCGCATCCCATGAATGCACATCTTCCCTTTCTTTGTTTAGATTCCTTCCCATGGCTTTGATCCATAAAAGAACCAGTGTACACACATACATGTGTACTGTAGCGATCTTCTGCATGAGATCTGTTGGTTACCCCGTTGTGACTTTATGTCTCTCTTGGAACAGGAAATGCAGCTTAATTGAAGAGAGCCAGTTTCACTGGCTGAATTTCTCTCGACAACGATTGAATATCGTTGAGTCTTTTACCATCAGCAGACAAGCACGGTCGTGCCGCTCCCACTCTCCGCCTCGCGGCGGAAAGCGTTGATATACAGAAGTCGTGTTAAGAAGAAGTGTTTCACCTTGTATCGTTTCACCTTGTATCGAATTTTTAAAAATCAATTTAGCATTAATATTAAGTCCGTTGTGAAATAAAAAAACATAAAGTATAACAAACTTGTGCTCAGTGCGTTTTATTTTTTTGGTGACTTCCATCAGTGTGTTTTATTCGCTGTGACGCGTTTGTTCTGTGTTTTGGACTTAATCCTTGATCGGGTAATGGCGGAACCGATGGACTTGTAGTGACTTCGGTGAGGGCGAAGTAGAACCTAGTGCCCGTATTTGGTACAATACTTCGTACCCCACAACATCATATCGATTAATTGTTGCAAGTCGAAAATCAAAGACATGAGTGCTGCGAAATATAATATTTACTTACGTTTCATGGGATACAAAACTTAGACGTACCTGCCAGAAAACCAGAAAGATCTGTCGCCCACAGAGGTTTTTTTTTTTTTTTTTTTTTTTTTGGTAGGAAGGCGGAAATCTTCAAAAGATACCTCTAGACCGATCCAGGGGCATGCCGGATTTTTACCGACTAAAACCACCACCCGCCAGGCTCATATTCCCGTTGATCCCCGCGGAACATTCTTTTAGATATTCCATCGCGGGGCGGAACGGCTTGAGAGCTCTAATTGTGCCCGCATTCTCCGACGATTCTCTTGGGAGACCTTATGCAATTGAGCGTTTTCTTTAGCTGCCATGTCAAGTGGTGTCTTCCCGGCCAAAACATTTATGGCATCTTCAGATACCGTTCGAAATGCACAGCATACTCTTAGTGATGCCAGTCTATGGGCTGAGTTCACTTCCCTTATGTATGACTTATACTGTGCGGCTCCTGCCCATATGTGAGCTGCATACATTATAGTGGAGGTGTTGACACTGGTTATGAGTTTCCTTATGTGGGGCCGGGGTCCTCCAACATTGGGTAGCAATCTCGCCCAAGCTTTGCATACTCTTGCCATTTTTTCACTCGTTTTCCTCAGGTGTTCCTTGAAGCTCAACCTGTTGTCGAGTATAACACCAAGATATTTAATATAGGGACTGGATCTGATTATTTGTCCTTCTATTTCCAAATCAAGGTGTCCAACTTTCTTGTGGCTGCTTATTAAAACTGCCTCCGTTTTATGTCCAGCTAGTTTCAGTCCGGCCCTATCTAGCCAGCATTTAATGCTCTGGATTGCTTGGGAGCAAATATTCTCCAGGTCATCTAGATGTTTAGCGACGGCTACTATTGCCAAATCATCTGCGTACCCAATGATTCTAAACCCTTCTGGTACATTGACTCTGAGCACACCATCATACATGATATTCCATAACAGCGGACTTAATACAGATCCCTGAGGTACACCCGCTGTTATTTTATATTCCTGAGGTCCCTCATCTGTGTCATAGAGCAGTCTTCTATCCGAGAGATAGTTTGCTAATATACGCACCAAGTAGGGGGAGACTTGTAGATCGCCCAACGCTTCTAGAATCCGATTCCAATTCACCGAGTTAAAGGCATTTTTAACATCAAGCGTCACCACCGCGCAATATTTTTTGGTACCACCTAGCCATCGTGTTCCAGCTATCGCATTGCGAGCGATGTCGCCCACAGAGGCGTTTTTGTGTAATCGTTGACTCTGGAAAATATCTTAAAGATGATTCGGGGAAGTGGAAACATAGCTCCTAACAAACTTGTGCAAAGGGCAAATATGGCACCGATCGTCACTATCCATTTGATTGTGTACCATTCAACATGCGGAAATGGGGCCAACGGATCCTAAAACACCTTTTCAGCTTAATAAATGCTCCGATCTTTTTACTAAAAAATATTTTCATCTGTGGCAGCACTTCCAAAAAAAGAAATCAGGTGTTAACAACCTTACCGGCCGACAAGCTGAATGAGGAGAGACTGTCGGTTAGGTAGTAGAAAGAGAAAGAAAAGTCAGTCGATGACAAGCAGTGTAAAAAGAAAGATGCGTACGTTGGTGCGATAAGTGTATAATGAGTGTTTTTATTCAGTAATATATATTTATTTAATAATAGTAAAAGTAACGAGTGTTTTATTCAGTTTTATGCATTTATTCCTTTGATCTTACAATACTTGCAAGTAATACGGCCACATCATTGTCAATACTGTAGATACCCCAAAGTATGACAAGAAGATGATAATCAATGAAATAACAATTGACAGGGGAATATTCCTTTTGGGATTGATCGCTTACTCTCCCGTAGTTGTAATGCAATCAAACCCAACAAATCCATAGAAGCACTTAGCTGCCCCTGCCATAACGCCCGTTATGCCATAAGGCATGAATCCTCCAGCCCCAGCATCTGCAGGAACGTCAGTTAAAGACCAGTTGGCGGGATCAGCTGAAAGCAAAACATCATTACATTACAATTGCTCAATTGTACATTATCAGACTGTGGGGGGTTTCTCTATTCTACATGAGAAACAACCCACAATTCCAACCAACATTTCCACCTAATTTCGACCGCTTTCATCGCGTCATACTTACCAATTTCCTTTATATGTATTCCCCTGTAAAACATTTCAAACGGACGTATAGCTAAACTCATCATCCTTTGCAGATAATGCATAATTGAGTTTAGCTACATAAATGTCATACGGCAACTCCATTCTTGCTAACCATGAGTTTCCCATCGGAAATCTCATAATGTCGGTTAGCAACAACAAGTCTAAAAGAACGACGCTGTTGCATCATAGCAAAATAGCTGGGGTAATTTCAGTGTCTTAGAGTCTGGTTCTCACGCGAATTATTTCCCAAACATCAGCGGTGTCCTATCGACTTTCCCTCAGATCACCCATTCGCTTGGGATCAATGATCTCTCTTTGCAGGGGAGTAACATCCGCTAGGGTTCCCTCTCATTCGTATTTCTTTCCACGGTTCAATGCGCTCTAACTAAACCATAGCCGTACCACTGGGTCAGTAGGTCGTGTCAGTAGCTGCATCTGATACCAACACACACAACCAAAGCTACCCCGAGATCACAGCATATCATGTTTTCTGTTCTCTCATTCTTCATGTCCGTCAATTACCCTATTAACAAAAGTTACTCATACTTTGACGGGCGTGAGGTTGAGAGAGCAGAGGCGTGGTCTCTTTTGGTTGTCCTGTGTGTAGAAAGAAATATGAATTTCAACCCTAATTCACACCAGTCGCTATTTGTATCTGAACCTGGTTGTATCTGCGGATGAGATAGTTCGTTTAGTCCACGAAAAAAAAAAAGCCCAAGGAGGCGTTCGATAGAGTTGGTGCACAGGTAAAGTTCTTTAGTTCCCGAAGCCTGTTTTGACGGTTCACCTATATTCGCGATTTGCGTACGACCGACCAGCTGAACAGTCTGGCGTTCCCGTCGCGTACTGCATTCCCTGCTTGACAGAAGTGAAATAGTAAATCATAAATATTCTGATTAATCCAGTGAGGCTGTGATTCATGTTGGCAAATACAATTAAGACCCAATTTTTAGCTGTGTAATTAAGTTCAATCGATATTGTGCCATTCACCACAATTTGCTCGTGTTTTCACCAATAAATGCGGATAAAAATAAATTTAAATAAATAAAAACGTGTTTTTCATTTCCTTCGGAGTAACAAGTGTCGGGGGTTTTTAAGTGAATCCTGTGCCATACGTTGGCATTACGAGGGTTGCCTCTTATGTTTCGGGATTTGGCAACCCTAGTGTTGCAATCCGGCAATTGACAGCTCTGTCGTAAAGTTGGACATTTTTGAGGTTATACGCACTCAGAACGTTTTGACATACGAGCGCTATTTGTGTTGTTTACAGTAACTTAAAAGATTCATCTCGGCCCAAAAATGGAATTAAATCGTCAACATTTTCGTGCGATTATTTTTTACAACTTTCGGCGTGGATTAACTCAGCAACAGTGCATGGATGAACTTAATTCAATTTTTGGCGATGAAGCTCCATCAAGGACCAGTGTTTATCGATGGTATGGTGAATTCAATCGTATCGTAGTTCACTCCAAGATGAATTTCGTGAAGGTCGTCCAAAATCAGTTGTTGTTCCGAAAACCATTGATGCTGTGCGCGAACTGATATTGGAAGATCGTCATGTGACCTATCGTGAGATTGAGACAACCTTAGGCGTTAGTGGGACCAGCATACATTCAATATTGCATAAACATTTGACTGTCAAAGAAATTTGTTCGCGTTGGATCCCACACAATTTGTCAATCGCCCAAAAAAAGGCTCGTGTCAATTGGTCGAAAGAAATGCTCAGAAAATACGGTCGCGGTGCTTCGAAACACGTCTATGACATCGTGACAGGCGATGAATCGTGGATTTACGCGTATGAGCCCGAAAGTAAACAGCAGTCGACTGTCTGGGTGTTTCAAGATGAGCCAAATCCAACAAAAGATGTTCGCGCACGAAGCACTTCCAAGCAAATGGTCGCCTGTTTTTTCGGAAAAACTGGACATGTCGCAACCGTACCACTAGAACAACGCAGAACAGTCAATTCTGAGTGGTACACAACCATTTGTTTGCCAGTTGTCTTCCAAGAAATCAGGAAAACCAACCGCCGAAGACGGATCACTCTTCACCACGACAATGCGAGCTCTCACACATCGGCTGCGACAACTGCATTTTTGAGCACCCAAAACATCGATTTGATGGGTCATCCGCCGTATAGTCCAGCCTTGGCACCGAATGACTTCTTTTTATTCCCGTACGTAAAAAACAAACTGAGAGGTCAACGGTTTTCGACACCTGAAGAAGCGGTTGCTGCATTCAGAATGCATGTGTTGGAGATACCTCAATCAGAGTGGCAAAAGTGCTTCGACAATTGATTCAAACGCATGCAAAAGTGTATAGATCTTCATGGGGAATATTTTGAAAAACAATAAAGTGATTTTCGATGATCAATATTTATTTTTGTTCTCTAATCCCGAAATATAAAAGGCAACCCTCGTATACCTCTACCCCCACAAGACTATCGTACCTTTGAGTGCTCCCGAGACAATCACAATTCCCACAGTTACTAAATTAATACATGTGAATATATTATTTATGATACTGGACTCCTTCACGCCAAATGCCAAGAGAGCAGTTAGAAGCATTACCATGCCAAACGAAAAGAAATCAGGATAATCAGCTAAAAAACTGACATGCATCGGTATCAACTCCTTTAAGGCGTCCGACATTTTGTTATTCACTAGCGTGTCTAAATAACCACTCAATCCTCTTGCAACACAAGCGGTTCTTAAAAAATCGAGCGTTATATATTATAACGCAGTTGAAATCGGAGCTTTTTACCAATTACGTATCCCAATATCAAATTCCACCCGATGGTAAAGGCCACGAATTCACCTATTGTGACATAACTGTATACACATGCATTTCCCGCCTTTGGTACTCGTCCAGCGAATTCAGCATAACACAAGCCAGCAAATGCTGATGCTACAGCAGCAAAAAGAAACGATAATAATACGGCTGCTCCTGCTTGACCCTAGGTCACCGAACCGGCTAGCACGTGCACTCCCAAGCCTAGAGTGCTTCCAACGCCTAGTGCTGTCAAGTCGAAGAGTGTCAAGACTCGTGGCAGCTTTGAATCTCCCGAACTGAGATTTTTCCTCCTGGTCAACGCTTTCCAAAAATATTTCATTACCATTTTTGCTCAACTCAGTGATGACCGGTTCACTATCTGAAAGGAGAAGGTAAGCAATATCAAGAACGTTTGCTCAAAAAAGTTATCTGTTCTGAAAAATAATAAAAAACAAGATAGACTTGTAGCGTCTCTAACAGATACACACACAAACACAAGCAAATAGTGAAGAACACCGAACGAAAATCGAATAAGATAATGCATCAGAGCCGTATACCATAGCGATAAAATAACAATTTACATCAGTGGAATATACTTGCGTTTAAAAATCGAATTCTAAACACGGCCGGTAGCCTGATGGGTAACGCTTAAGTTCAATTTTTGGTGATCCTAACTGCCATAGCGTCAGTTCGAATCACACGTTCTTCACTATTATTTCAAACGCTATAGACTCTTAAACTGGTTAAATATCAAACTTATTACTCTTCGTTTATAATGCATTCATTTACAAAAAATACATTGGGGGGATGGGAGCGAACATACAGGGCAAAGTATCGGCTTTCAACCCGGCGAAGGCCAGGGCGATCCTTATCCCTGTTCAATCCAAGTCGACATGCAGTCTCCACGTGACACCCTTGGATAGCTACTTTGTCACCCGCCAAGTAGTGAATCAATGCATGCAACGGCATCCTGAGAAAGGTTGGCGCAAGGCTAATAACCTTGCCCGGAAAAACAAATTATTATGGACAATTTAACAAGTCTCGGATAAGGACTGGATACCGGTGGAGGGACTTGCTAAATAAGGGCAAGACCGGATCCCGGTTGTATTGCCGATGATGATGATTTTTTATTACGATGTAATTAATTACACTGCTCCTCGATAGTATAGTGGTTAGTATACCCGCCTGTCACGCGGGAGACCGGGGTTCGATTCCCGGTCAGGGAGCCTCTGTCGCAAGGTGCCGCTATGCCTTTGTCAACAGAATACCACACAGATGAAGAAGAGCTGGAAAGGGAAACCTCTGTAAGTTATAAGAAAGGAAAACCTGAAACCAGTCATAAGCAAAATAGAATACCGACTGTAAACAATGCAATGCTAATAACCTTGCCCGGAAAAAACAAATCATTATGGAAAATTTAACAAGCCTCAGGACTTGGTAAATAAGGCCAAGACCGGTTCCCGGTTGTAGTGCCGATGATGATGATGATGATGAATTAATTACACACTAACTTATTTCTACATAGCGCTACCTGCCAGGGGTTTCGGCCAATATCGAGTTACTTTAAATTTTTTTGTGAAGGTTAGTAAGTGTTAGTAATTCGTATGTGTACTTGATATTCTGTTCTGATGGTTTTGCCAGAATGTTGATGAATGGGTCGTTTCCAAATAGTTGGTTTGCGAGGGTTTGTACTCTTGGGCAATCGAATATGATGTGATGTGGAGTGAGTGGGGCTTGGTTGTTGCAGTTGCTGCATTGTGGGGGGCTGGCTTTTGAAAGGATGTGTTGGTGTGTGATTTTGGTGTGTCTTAGCCGGAGTCGTAGGAAGCTTTTAATTTTTCTATTTGTAAATGTTGTTGAGTAAGTAACGGGTTTGGTGTTGTGGGGGTTCTTTTAAGTTTACCCAAAGAACCCCCCCCCCCCCCCTCCAATTGCAACCCAACTCCCATTGTTTTTCGCCAATGCAATTGCATTGGCACCTGAAAACATTTCCTTTCCCAATGCTACTTAATGCATACAACGCATTATCTAAAATTCCTAAAAAGAATTCTTTAATGTGCATATGAATCATAAATCCCAAACCACCCGGCACCCCGTGCCATCATTAAAATGCTATGTCGGACAGCTTGTTTTGACAGCTGCAACAAACCGACCAGCGATTCGTTTGTTCAATCGACAATCAATTACCGCATCTCCAGCATTTTCTAAATACAAACAATCACCAATTTCGTGCTTTTCCACAAACGATTTACCGTGCATATACAAATGCAGACAAGGGATCCGTTTCTTCCACCGACCCAAGATACGATATACAATTTTCATTGTATAAAGTATCCCAATCCATTAGCACCTTTTTCTAATGGCTACGCGTCTATTTACGCAAGGGCATCACTCATCCAAGACTTTTATGATGCCCTTGTCCCATCTTTCTTTTTAGCACCATTTCCTCGATGTATCGCCGTCTATTTATTTAGCCGCAATGCACATCATAAACAATGATCTTCACGATTCCTTTGTCCTTACCGCTTTTTTGCTTTGTTTATCCATGGCCTTGTTTTATGAGAAAACCGATGTGATCTTCACGATCACACATACACCCATACATCATGATCTTCATTGCGAGATCTGGTTTTCTATTCCACAAAGAGAGACTTTACGATTCTCTTGTGGTAAGCAAACACATCCTTAGCCGAGAGGATATCCACCACACCATTAACTGAGGATTGAATTCAAGTCAGAGTTCTATCCTCGAGGAGTCGTAATTCAACCATCGAGGCGGTCGAGTCGTCTGCCGTCCACCGTACCGGCGCCGGTATGGTGCGTCTCCGTATTTATCCCAACCAAATGTAACCAGTGTTAAGTGAACGTGAAGTTGAGAAACAATAAAATCTCACCAATAGAAACAACCAAATATAAACCAGAGTTAAGCGTACGTGGAATTGATAACAATAAAATCCACCAATAAAAACAATTTGCTTGAAACAATATTAGCGTTTTACTTCCTTCTTGTGCGACCTGTGTTTCGACCTTCCCTTGGCGATGTTTAGTCATCAGCGCACGATACTTTCTTCTCCGTGGTGCATGTAGTGAAAGCATTTGATGGGGAAGAAGTGAACCCGTGCCGGCACACCATACTTCGTTCCCCACAGTGTCCTGTGTAATAGTGCTGTACAGGTGGGTGTAGTGGTGCCAATTTTTGTCCTCTACGTTCTTAAGGTCATTTTTTACCTGCCTTGTGATGTCCGTTTTGTTGGGACAATAGAAGGAGACGAGAGGCGACTTTGTCCCTAGTTTTGCGGCCGCATCGGGTGCTTCATTTCCATTAATGTTACAATGCCCGGGGGTCCAAAGTAGCTTTATTTTATTAGCTTTCTTAATAATGTTATCTTGGATTTGACGAATGACAGCATTGGTGGAGTTTACGTTGGTTATTGCTTGTAGAGTTGAAAGGCTATCAGTACAGATAATCGTTGGGATTTTTTGGACCAGTTTTGTTGCCTCCAGAATTGCCGTTGCTTCTGATTATTTTTTTGCGATTGTTGACTATAGCAAATGACACATTTGATTCGTTTTTAGAACCGTCTGTGAAAAACAGGTTCCAGTTTTGATATTTGTCTATGGTATCCTTGAAAAACTTTTGATAGATTATCTGATTTGTTGAGTGTTTTGGATCTAAGATTGTATTTCTCGGAATTAACCATGGAGGGTACTGTAACACCAGAGTTCGAACTCTGACATTAACATTTAATAATTGGTTATCAGACGGCTTATTGGCCAAGTTGTTATATTAGTTATTAATGTTTTATGGTTATTACAATGTAATACCTGAGCGTAGTCCCAGATATTAACATTTATTAGTTACTTATTAAAATGTAACACCTGAGCGTAACCCCAGATGCTATCATTAATATTTTGTTATCGAAAAATGAAGTAGAGTTTGGTGAACAGGGTCCTGGGAAGTGTTATATTCCCTACTCGGGAGCCGCTGTAACACCGTTAGTTTAAAAGTATATTTACCTTGAGTTGGTCCTTTGTCCGTTTTGTTTACTAGTTAAACAGGACTTTTAGTGGGGGGCAGGCTTCTCCTTCTCTGAAAGGCGGCTTCTTTAACTGTTGGCTTCGGTAGGTTTAAATGAGAACTTTTATTTGTTAACACACTGCTAACACTCTGCTAACCTCTGCTAACACTGCTCTGATAATTCTAAGCTAATCAAGACAAGAGGTTCGCTGTGCAGTTCCGATGGCCGCAACCTCTTGTCCGATAGGTTAGATCACTATACACTGCCCTCCTAACACACTGCAACTTGCAACTCATTTGCAACCACTTCATATACCATTTTAATTGCTAACAATTGCAGATGGAGCATTTTTCTTACCCAGCGCGTATAGCCTATTTGGGGGTTAATTGCCAGTCATTCGCAATTTGCAATTTTCGATAATCGCTTAATTGTTCTGCAAAAAATGCAGCAGAATCAATTTATATATTCGTTCGATTTGCAGTAGCAATGACCGAACCAATTTCAGTGCATTGCTCTACGTGCAAATCGTATCACACGTTTAATTGCGACTTACCGCTGTGCTCGCCACTTTTGCCGGACTCAGCGTTTCACCGACGTTCAACTACCTCGTAGTCGGTGGTCTTTGATAATGTCGCTTGTGCTCGCATTTCGTGTATTACACCTGTAAACATGTGTACTTGCAACATGAGACCGTGTAGGTCTGTGGACAGGTGTTTATTTGAGTTTCGTAATGCGAAGCTGACTGTAGTGGCGTTGGGAAATGGGTCAAGTGAAGGGCTTTGGCATGGATAGGCCATTATCGTATGCGATATGATTTAATTTGGGGAAGTCTTTACTTCTGAATGAATGCGAATTTGTATTGTTTGCATTGTATGCAAAATACGAGTTTCGATTGCTGGAGAGGCGAGTATTGCATTATATGCAGAATGTAAATTGGTGATTGGATTTCTATTATGTGAGGATGGTTGTTTGAGAAGATGTCTGAGATGGTGTGAGGATGCTGGTAGTATTAATTGCTTTGTTTAAAAGGGGGTGTGTAGCGAGGTGTAACAGTACTGTGTGCAGTGGGGTTTTGAAATATTTATAGGGATATGTAAGTCCTTGGCTATATCGATGGCCCTTTCCAGCCCTGAGCGGTATCTCGACCTTCGTTTTTTTTAAATAAATTTTGCGTATGTCCTGCACTATGGGGGTTGCTATAGACATTGTAAATTTGTAAGCGAGTGAAGCTGATATGTATTTTAGTCTGTTTTCTATAGATGGGAGACATTATTAGTGAATTTACATTCACGACCAGAGCTTTAATTGATCTTTTGATTGGAGAGTTTATATCGACTTTTTATTTAGACTGGGCAAGTGCGAGTAGATCTCGTTTATTTGGTTTTGCAGCCGTGTCATCTGCCTCTGTAGATTGAGCAAGAATGTGAGTTAAGTGGAGACACTGAATCTTATTTTGATTATTTCTCCTGAATATCTTATTAATTTGTGGGAACATGTTCTGGTTATTAGATTAGATATAGCCCATATTCTGTTGTTCCAATACAAATTTGTTGCTAATCTGAAGTTAGCCTTTAGAAATTTTTCGAAGTTTTTCAATCAAGAATGTGCTTGTGATGTTAGTTCAGTCTGCGCCGTATTGTATGTATTTGTAGCTATCAGTGTTGGAGCCTGTGTTGGGTTTCCCCCACCTGTCGCTATTTGTGCCTAAGACCGCTGAGGGGTTACAGTCATTGATCTTGTGCCATTCGTGTCAGTTTTTCTTTGTTGAGTCACTTTTCGACGTTAATACTCGGAATTTAGGGCAACCTCGATAGTTAGGGGCGTCCCTCATTCCGAAATACTGCACACCTTAAAAGGGTTTTGTCTTCCACCCTTTCTTTTGTTGCAATTTTACTTACACACAAAAATAATATAACTAACAATAGGTACTCACCGTGTGGTTTGCCTCGACGGTGGGGATTCGTGCCGCTTCTTCAATCCTACGGGGGTTTCTCGTCTGGCTGGTTGTTTGTTAGATCTACGGCGGCTGGTGATGTATTGGAAAGCTTGTGAATGAAGTTTTGCTTTCTCATTTTTATTGATAATATATTATAGCAAGTGGAATGTTTTAATTGAGAATTGTGGTTTAGGTAGTTTAGTCACGAAGAAAAGTTTAATCACCAATTGATAAGTGAATATCAATTTCTGTCTATGTATATATGTATTATTTTTATTTGTTCGAATATTACAAAGTCATTTAAAAACGTTTATTCATTTGTTATAATTAGAACCAATTCGTTGTTACACACACGTTTTCCATCGACAGTCTTGCACCAACTCCTCGCACCGACTTTTTTGTTTCTCTCTTTAAACTTATGACAAATCGTGACGAATTTTAAATTACAAGTCTTTGGCGATTAAAATTACACGAGACGTCGCACAACAATTTAAAATCACACCAAGTCTCAATTTTCAAAAATCAATCAGCGTCAATCGCTCATTCCCGTCCTTTTTATCGTCATCATCATCATCGGCACTACAACCGGGAACCGGTCTTGGCCTTATTTAGCAAGTCCGGAGGCTTGTTAAATTTGCCATAATGATTTTTTTTCCGGGCAAGGTCATTAGTCTTGCGCCAGAGGCTCCCCGACGGGGAATCGAACCCCGGTCTCCCGCGTGACAGGCGGGTGTACTCACCACTATACTATTGAGGAGCCCCGTCCTTTTTATACTTGGACACAAATCCGCCCCCATCCTATCATCTATTGATTCACTGGAATTTGGTTTCGGCTCTCGGTGGCCTCAACCCCCTTCCAACAAATCGTCAGGTGCATTTGTATATAATGGTAGGGTAACGGTAAATTTTCTAAGTCAATGCACTTTAAAATGTGTGTGAAAATGTTCGAGGTCCTCGCTAAGAGAATGTTTTGTAATTCCTTTTGGTAAGAATTACGACATGTGCGTGGTAGGGGATAAAAAGGGTTGAAAATGTTGGTATGTTTTAACCATGAAAAATTGTTTTTGGGATGGGATTAGGGTAGGGAAAAACATTTTAAATTGTGCGAAATGTAAAATGATGTGTGCTATCGAGGCGTGGGATTATGTTGTCGTCTGGATATGATATGTGTATATTAAGGAATAAGGACGCGAATTTACGTAATTAATTAATTGGGGGGGGGGGGGGGGGGGGGGCATTGTTAATTGTGTAACCAAAGGGCACTCCTCTGCATTGTGATCCTGACTGCATTTCACGCAACAATTCTACACTTCACAGTTCGCCGCTGAATGCGCAAAGGTTTATGATCTTCATCGCATTTCACGCAACAATTCCACACTTCACAGTTCGCCGCTGAATGCGCAAAGGTTTATGATCTTCATCGCATTTCACGCAACAATTCCACACTTCACAGTTCGCCGCTGATTGCGCAAAGTTTTATGATCTTCATCGCATTTCACGCAACGATGCTGCATTTCACAGTTCGCCGCTGAATGCCCAAACCTATGACAGTGGGCGCATTGAAGTATGTTTCTGACTTTTTTTTTAATTTGTCCCATATTACCCTTTGGTGGCCCAGGACTGTTATTTTCCGTAGACCACCAATTTTACTATTTGGGGTTGCCTGTACCAGAAAGAAGGGTAGTTTCCGATTCTCCCGTTTAATTAATGAGTAACATTACAGTAAAGTGGTCCAAATGTTGGTTACACAAAGAACACAATAATAAAACATAATAAAAAAAAATTCAGGGATACTCTGACCATGTTGTCGCTTTTTTACGACGTATTCAAGGTTGAAAAGACATCCGTCGCGGATTTTAAATGGTCTGAGAGTTAATTTTCTATTCCAACTCGTCCTTTAGTTTCGTTCTTGCAGATTCGAATGAGAGTGGCATATTTTTTCAGCTCAACTACAATATGGTGTAGACTTTGCCTTATGACGGCAATCGACGACAGTCAATGAAAAGTTGGTGAACCGTTTCTCCGTATTCTCACTTCTTTTCCATCAATTGTGTTATTGTGAACATTTGGTCGCTCCTTGGCCGGTTCCTGCGGAACTGGTAGTCTTCCAGTATTTCTTCTGCGTACGGTATGATTCTCCCCAGTATGACATTTATTGGTATTTTGTATGTGGTTGGGAGCATTGATATTCCTCTGTAATTTTCGCAGTCAGATCTGAAAAAAAAGGAGCAAGTTCATTTTTCGGAGGGATAGACGGTTTAACTTCAATTCCTTCATTAAAACAAAATGAATTCGGAAACTGTTTTCGTTGCTCTCTGGGCATTGTCTCACGAAATATTTCAATCAAAATTCGCCTTCTACAAAGCTTCGGTTATAAATGGACAGATGAACTGAGTGGATCGTTCTTCAGTCGAACTGCACCCAACGGGTAACACTCGACCTGTTAATGTGTTCTCCACAACTTCAATCTTCAGGCAAGACTAATGCGCATCGACAACTCCTTCCCCCCCTTTTTCTTCCATCCGCATGATACATGACAATAGTAATAGTATATTAAATTGTGCGCGTTTTCTTGTATAAAACCATCAGGAAGAACATCGGAATAGATTGAAAACGTCAGAAGCAAAGCTTTCTAGTTTATTCATTCGTATCGGCATGCACTGATTAGTTGTGTGTGCCGATATATTCATCGTGCAAATATTAGAGCTTCATAATCTTAATCAGTCCGCTTAACAAGGTACCACGCTAACCAAAATGGTCAACAAATCATCTTACCGAGCGCAGAAGTCGACTCGCATTCAAATAACAGAAGCGTCCGACACAAAGATTCGCACATGTCTGCTAATCACAGATATGTCACAGAAAGCAAAATATTTCTTTTCAATTTTTAAAAAGTCGTCTTGATTGTTCCTGTAAATTAGTTTAGCAGTCCAAGTTGGCCTTACGCCAACTAGTACGGCGGTCGAATAATAATGTTGTTAAACCTAGAAAGCAAGGCGTCGTTCAAAGCAGTAAATAAGTAAATTTATGATATTAGCAAAAGCAATTAGCATAAGCGCTGCAAGGGATTATCAATACCGACATGACGTGAAATCGAGACTTGGCGATATTGAGACCTGGTTTTGACTGAAGCGATTTTGACTACTTGTCGCATGTGGCACTGTAGGTCAAGACTAGTTTGAAATGAATCGGTAATTCTTGGTTTTGCATAATGGAAGCTGTCATCGCATTTAAAAATGCCGTTTACTTTTGTTTTATTTTATATGACTTTAGGGAAATTATTGTCTTAGGGAACCTTGTGAAGGTTGGGATTACTGATATAAAAGAGAATTAAAGGCCACTATCATGCTACTTATGGCGCAAGGCTGATAACTTTGCCCGGAAAAACAAATTATTATGAACAATTTAACGACTCCTCGATAGTATAGTGGTTAGTATACCCGCCTGTCACGCGGGAGATCGGGGTTAGTTTCCCCGTTGGGAAGCCTCTGGCGCAAGACTAATGACCTTGCCCGGAAAAAAACAAATCATTATGGAAAATTTAACAAGCCTCAGGACTTGCTAAATAAGGCCAAGGCCAGTTCCCGGTTGTAGTGCCGATGATGTTGATGATGAACAATTTAACAAGTCTCGGATATGGACCGGATACCGCTGGAGAGACTTGCTAAATAAGGCTAAGACCGGATCCCGGTTGTAGTGCCGATGATGATGATGATCATGCTACTTAACATAACTGCGCAAGTGATCAGTTCTAGTCATTTGTCGGAGAAAAGGATATTAACAAATTTCCAGTAATTTCTACAAATTGTTATTCGAATTATAATGCTACAAATGCAAAATGATGGTTCTGTGTGAACATACTTAAAATGGGGGTTACAAGATTAGTTATGTGGATTTTGCAAAGGTAAATAGTAACAGTGAGCTTCACTTACTTTTCACAACATGCATGAAATGTCTCGTGGCAAGCTTCGAGGGCTGTTCAATAAGTCCTTAGAACATGCAAGAGATATGATTGCCGTCATATCATCGACAATGGTTTGTTTTTTGTAACCATCATTACTCACTAGTAAGAATCATTATTCACTACACAGCTGTACGAAAAATCGAGTGAAAAAAAAAATCTCACACAAGATGGCTGCTTCGGTTACTCCCAGTGGAAACTAAACATAATCATATGGTCGACTCCGAGGCTGTTTTGATGCAGCCTTCGGAATCTTGCAGAGTTCTTACATAGGTACATAGCTGTGCACGAAATCCGCACACACTACTACACTCCAGAGATAGAGGAACAATCAAAAGAATCTGTTTTAAAGGCGAGCGAGTTCCGAAAAATGCAAAAATGCCAAATCCGGCTACAAGGGGATGTCAATGGTGCGAAAAAAGGAGAATCAATAACTGGAGAAAATTATGCGTCGTTATTACATCAAGAACAACGACATTTTAGGGTAATTTATTTTGTAATTTTTATTTATTTTAGTTTTCCTTTAAACAAAACATAATTAATGTTTTTTCCACTTCGGTGTTAATTTTAACTTTTCCTTCTTTGATTTTCCTGCAATTTATTTAAAAATTATTTTTCCAATGTTAATGATCGAATGTTACATGTTTTTGTTTTGTCCAACCAAACTTCGACGATGGAAAATTATTTTATTTACGACCATTAAGGTCTGCTACGAAAATGTAAACGAAATTTTTAAAGTGGAAATCATTACCGCCGCAACCTCATCTGAAAATATTGTAGCGAGCTTAGGGTTCGCTGGATTAATTATTTTAAAATAAATAAGAGCCGTTAAATCGATTTTGAATTAATATAACACTTTATTAGTCCGTAATACAACCGTTACTTATACCGTACACTTAACGATTTCTTTACTTATCGCTTCCGTACTTATCGCGTCTTTTACTGCTTACTTCTCACTCGAGACTTTCGCTTGCTTCACTGTCTTACTTATAACTCAACTCCCGATTTTTTTTTTTTTTTTTTTTTTTAAACTGTATTTATTAACCATAATTATAATTTGTACATTTAAGTAATACAGTGACTTAAAATTAAATTCGTGACAATTGCTTACATGTAATTATTATTATAATACATTTTCCAAACAATGTTTTAAGAGTTACAGGCTAGATGTGTGTTTATACATTTAGTAGGGTTTCGTCTTCCTGGAAAAGGTCAGAAAACCAGGAATTTCTTATTTTTACTTTACTTAGTCTAAACCTAACCCTAAATATAAATATAACTTAACCTAACTTATTCTGATTATTATAAAGTGAGCTATAAACAAAACAAAGTTTTATAATTAATGGGATTTATGAATTAAAGGATGTGGAATGAGGTCAGTTATGGGTTTGAGGAAGAGTATTTCTTTCCGGTTGTTCGTTGGAAAAACGTAGGATGTTGGAAAATGGTTGGACGTTACAGTATTTGAACTGGTTAGGGGTAACTTCGGTGTTGTGGTATATGATCTCGTTTGAATCATTTACCAGTCTGCCTGAGGCGAAGATAGCTCTGGTGTGGAGACAGTTGGGATAGTTAGTTCTGATATCTAGAGGGTTCTCTAAGAGCGAGGTTATTATGGGATTGGGATTATTTTGTAGGATTTCGATAAATTTGATATATAGCTCGAGGAATCGTCTATCGAGGCGCTCAATACCAGCGGTATTGTAGAGTTCGACGTTACTATAGTACTTATAGGAGTGAGGACGACGATGTAACCCAGAGACACACCTAAAGCATTTTCTTTTGAATACTCGTAATTTCTCCATTTGGGAGGGAGTGATATGGTACCACAATGGGCACGCGTACGTGAGTGTGGGCCTGATAATTTGTTTGTAAATGAGCAGTTTGACTTTGTGAGAGAGACTATTAGGTTTCCACATTACTCTTCTACAGAGATTAAGCTGAATTGTGGCTTTTTGAAGGGAATTTTTAATGTGGGAGGAAAAAGACCAGTTATTAGAAAAAGTGATTCCCAGATATTTTAGGGTTTTGGAGGGTTTTATTAGAGTGTTGTTTAGGTTAAGTTTAATTTTGTTGTGGCAGCGTCTAGTGTTGTTTGTACAGTGCTCGTGTTTGCCCTTGAACACAATGAGCTGCGTTTTATTTGGGTTAAGGTGAATTTTCCACTTATTGAAGTATGATGATAGGTTAAGGAGAAAGTTGTTAATGCGATTTCTTGCAGCCTTAACAAATTTGCTGCTAGAGTAAATTAATGTATCATCAGCATAATTCAGCATCACAACATTAGGAGATACGGGTTGAGGAATATCCGCGGTATATAACAGATATAAAATTGGCCCTAAAATAGAGCCTTGGGGAACACCCGCGGTTATGTTCTGGGTTTCTCAACTCCCGATCCGCAACGTATTTATACCGTTTTTCCTCATTCTGATTTGGTGTATCGTTTCCGTTCGTTCCATAGTCTTGAATGTTCTATTCCAGTTTTCCAGTACTTCCTAAAATAATCTAGTACTTTGTTTCGGACTTTCTAGAATATTCTAGTAGTGATTGTCATACGCGTCACTCTACCCTCCGCCTAAATTAGTTCGTCCCGAACTAAGTTCACTGGTCTCCCGGGCCAACAAAAGCCGCCAGTCGGTCGCGATGCACCACTTTCATCTTGGCGTTTGGCGGTGGAAGTTCTTGACCTTCATCCAAATTTTCTACTGCTCTCCTTTTCGCGTCAGCTCTAGCCTGCCGCCATTCTTTCTTTTCCTGACGACGGAATTCCTCTTGCATTTTAGGTATCTCATGCGAACAGGATAAGAGAAAATGCATGTGCACACCCTTAAGCTCTTCTGGAGTTTGCGCATCACGTAAGCGATCTAGATCTTCATCTTTAATTACACGCATATCATCTGGTATTGGAGCATCTGTCGATTTCATAACCGTATCCAACTGGTAGTTCCGCATCTTTTCAAATAACTGGAGCAATTTGTTCTTTGGAGCTGACAGTAAACACCAACGTGCGTTGTAGAAATAGACTTTCCATAGATCGTCGCACGTTAATTCTGGTTTCACGTGTTCTTCTCTATAGAACGCAATGAACGGCACCTCCAGCTGTTGATTACGCCTACAATCTAGGGCTTGCTTGATCTTTCCCCCCATATGTGGTGGCTTACAATAGCGGTCTCGACCTCCAACATCCGTCGATCTCTCTTGTTCGGAAACAGTTGATTTACAAAACGCATGTTTGTAAATCCATTCAGCTTCATCTTGTAGTTCATTGGGTCCCTCTGGAACAGGCGTAACCGGAACTTCGCGCAATTGCATTCGCTCAGAAATATCTGTTTTACGGATTTCATTGTCCAAATCAGTAAAGTGACCCCTTTCCAATTCATCATTGAAATGTTTTGCCGCCTCAGTTTCCCTGTGACTACGTTCAGAGCGGCGTTCAACATCGTCTTCGTCGTCGAATAGCTGCTCGTCTATAGCGTCACGTGCTGAACCTTCATTGACGTGCTGTTCCTCTCCATCACGTTCTTCATCCTGTGTACGACGCAGACGCTTGGAACGCTTTCTGCCTTCGACTTTCAAACCAAGATTCTCTTCAATAAGGTCTCAGTCGTCGTCTTCCTCTCCATCACATTCTTCGTCCTGTGTACGACACAGACGCTTGGAACGCATTCCGCCTTCGACTTTCAAACCAAGATTCTCTTCAATAAGGTCACAGTCGTCGTCTTCCAGTCGGTCGTCCAACTCGTCATCATCATTGTAAATCCGTTTCAGGTAACGGCCTGAAGCATCAGTGTCTTCATCATCACTGCCGTCCTCTTCAATCGGGTTATCATCGATGAAATCCTTCAGTTCTTCACGAAACACATCATCGTCATTTTCTTCCTCTTCCTCACTGCTGTCGGCCATAGCTTTGCTCTTCCTAAGTTTCTTCATTTCATGTGGCTCCAATTCCTCCTCATCCTCAGATTCTTCCGCTTCCGAGTCCCAGAATTCTTTCATACACTGCCTTTGGGCATCCAATTTTGCATTAACGTCTGCAGCTTGCGCATCCAATTTTGCCTTAAACTCTGCAGTTCGCGCGTCTAATTTTACAGATCGCGCATCCAATTTTGCATTAAACTCTGCAGCTCGCGCTTCAAATTTTGCAGCTCGCGCGTCCAATTTTGCCATCATAATCCTGAACATCTCCGAAATGTCCAACGGTTGCGAACTCTTCTCCGAATGTCGATCTGCCATCGTCACAATACACTTCCACAGACTTATTTATTTCACCAATAATTAATCCCACTTCTGACACCAATTGTAGCGAGCTTAGGGTTTCTCTGGATTAATTATTTTAAAATAAATAAGAGCCGTTAAATCGATTTTGAATTAATATAACACTTTATTAGTCCGTAATACAACCGCTACTTATACCGTACACATAACGATTTCTTTACTTATCGCTTCCGTACTTATCGCGTCTTTTACTGCTTACTTCTCACTCGAGACTTTCGCTTGCTTCACTGTGTTACTTATAACTCAACTCCCGATCCGCGTGCGACGTATTTATACCGTTTTTCCTCATTCTGATTTGGTGTACCGTTTCCGTTCGTTCCATAGTCTTGAATGTTCTATTCCAGTTTTCCAGTACTTCCTAAAATAATCTAGTACTTTGTTTCGCACTCTCTAGAATATTCTAGTACTGATTGTCATATGCGTCACAATATCTCTCTAACGTCTTATAGAAGGGCCCCCGAACAAAGTTATGAACGGATATCACCATCATCATCATTATCATCATCGGCACTACAACCGGGATCCGGTCTTGGCCTTATTTAACAAATCTCTCCACCCGTCCCGATTTCGAGCCGATGTCATCCAGTTTGGCACTCCCAGGCGCTGGGCGTCCTGGTCTACGTCATCCCTCCATCGCAGACAAGGTCTGCCGCGCTGTCTCCTTCCATACATCCTGCCACAAAGGACTTTCCGGGCAGGCTCCTCTTCGCTCATTCGAGCTAGGTGTCCCGACCACCGGAGTCTACCGAGCTTGATTTTTCTTACAACATTAACTTCAAGGTAGATTGCGTACAACTCATGGTTGTAGCGTCTTCGGAATCGTCCGAATGAACGAATATACATCCGATAAATTGCGTCTAAATGAGATTGCTGCACCTTTTAAGGGAGTCTAGGAATCGGATATTTCGAGGCTTTGAAATATATGCTCCTTCCGGTTAAAATTCGAGGTAAATCGAGTGACAAGGATTGTTGGCGACATATCATACAAAGCCGAGGACGGAGCAGCACACGACTGGCAACCGGCGAAAAAAAAAATTGTTGGCGAGAGGCCGACTTTGACGAGACAAGGACAGATGTGTCGTTCATCTTAAGCTGCCGACTGGCGGACTGATGATCGGCCATTTATACCAGTCGCTCTCTTTGTTCCTGTGACAACATGCGATCGGGGGAATGGGGACAAAAGAGAGAATAAAAGCAGCGGCAATTGGGGAGTACGACCCAGAATCCATTTACTCTAATATACGTAAGTAACACCTCCGGTTGTTTGTTGAAAAATTTTCCCCAAATATCCTCTTCCTTTCAGAGACCTGGCTCAAACCAAATTGCCGAGCTTCCATTCCCAATTATACTTTTGTTTCTAACCCCAGAACTAGTGGATCTCACGGAGGTACCGGTATCTTAATACACACAAAATTTCAATTCAGTGAAATTAGATTCACCGATATATTCAGCATTGAATGCACGGCGGTTAAGCTTTTTTGTGAGAACAATAAAGTGCTCGTCTTAGCATCCATTTATATTCACCCTACACGATAACCAGATTTCCTAGATGCTGACATTTCTCAAATAATCTAACAGTCTGTTCCCGCTCTATTTATAATCGGGGAAGGCATCCGCTTATAGCCATGCGCAGAATCTGGCGCATTTACAGAGAGCGCTACAAGGATGGGCGGAAGAGGCTGTCAGGAGTCTCTTGTTCACCGTCGAGGATCCAATGGAGGTAATAAGGGGGTTGGAGGCGCGTTTTGGAAGGGCCGGGGCATTGGCTTTGGCTGAATTAACAAAGGTAAAGAGCCTGCCCCAAATGACAGAGGACCCAATAGACGTGTGTGCATTTTCCAGTCAGGTGAAGAATTCCATGGCCATCATTTGTGCATTGAGAAGGGCACAGTATCTGTGTTCACCGGAAACGATAAGGGAATTGATCGCCAAGATGCCGTCATCAATGAGGTACAGGTGGTTCTCATACCATCATATCAACAGAGGGGAAGAACAGCCTGAGGTCTCGCTTTTCAGCGGTTTCTTGGAGCTGGAAGCGGAAATGTGTGGTGATTTCGCGCCGCCGGAAGTGTCTTCGGAACCGAAGAAGAACTCCCAGGCGTATCCATTGCCTGAGGTGAGATGCGGTTCGCCGAGAGGTGCTGCCCACGTTGTTCAAGGAGATGAATCGGTTCTGAAGGATGGCACACTGATATGTCCCGTCTGTGAGGAGGACATGGGATTCTTGAATGTCCCAATTTTAAAGGAATCGACGTAGGTGAAAGGTGGAAAATGGCAAAAGACGCACGACTCTGCTTCAAGTGCCTTCGACACCAACATCGGAGGTCAACTTGCAGAACGCCGGATTGCAAAAGATGTGCTAGGTGGCATCACACGATTCTTCACAGTGCTTCAACAACAACGGTACGAGAAGAAATCAAGCTGCGTCGTAGCGCAGCCCGTCCTAACGGCGAACCGAAAACTGAGGTAAGAGAAGAAATAGTTAGTTCCGCCCATACCTTGTGTAGGGGAAGGGTTTATTTAAAGATGGTGCAAGTGTGTCTGTACTGCCCAAAGGGATCAGCCAAAGTGTTAGCTCTCCTTGATGAAGGATCGACCGTTTCATTGCTGGATGCATCTGTCGCCAAGAAGATTGGGGAAAAAGGCAAGCCTGAACCCTTCGTTTTAGAGACAATCAGCGGACAAGGTATAATAAAAGGCGAGTCGAGGAGGATCCAGTTGAAGATCAAGGGAGCCCACCGAAGGGAAAAGATATCGATTGAAGCGAGAACTATCGACGACTTGAACCACACTTCTTCGACTCGTCCTCCGCTTTCTTCATTCTGCTGACTTTGCTTCTGGGCTGACCCTGGGCTGGATCTGGGCTAAATCCCACTTCTGAAGTTGTAAAAGGTCAGTTTTCTTTATTTATTCCAATAATGTTAACAAAAGGTTTTATATTTATATTAATAATCCTGACGCTCACCACTGGAAAAAGAGAAACCGAGTGCCCGCCATGCGCTAGTTATGTTGTGCCGTTCCGGTAGAGAAAAGATTTGAAAAGAAAATACCTTTTTTCGTTTTTAAGTGGAAACTATGTCTCCGTTTATTAACTATTTCTACTGTACAGAACGTGCGTATGAGTCCGTGATCAGACAGGAGCTGAGTTCCTTTTTGAACTTAAATCTATTTATATTTGTCGGTTTCCTGATACATTGTCTATGTGAGAAATGACATGATGTTGAACAGGTTTTGAAGCATCTGTGTTTTATGTTATTTTATATTGTTTGGAATAAATGTTTAGAGTACAATGGTTCATGTTATCTTTTGTTCGTGGTTTAGGAATATTTGAATATTATTGTACGTATCGTTTGGAATGATGCTTGTTGTTTATCTATACGGAAATGATTTAGAGTACAATGGTTCATGTTATCTTTTGTTCTTGGTTTAGGAATATTTCAATGTTTGTCTGGTGTACAATGGGTCATCTTAGGATTGTAAACTATCTTATCTTTTAGGAGTGTTAACTCGCTCTTTTTATACTGCATACTCAACGAACAGTGAAGTTAGCTGTAGTTCAGTGCCCGAAAACACAAGTAGACGTCAGCCAGCCAGAGTCGGGGTTACACTGAACAGAATTGTTCTTCACCATTTAAAATTGCAGCTATTGATGGGGAAGGTGTATTACACAAATTAGAACGAAGCTTTATGGAGATATATTTCCTTGAACGACTAAGTGCCAAAGGCTAAACAATTAATGGGAGATACTAGCTTTTACCAACTAGAGTGAAAAGCCTGGATTTTAAGAATAAAATTCCCTTGCATCAGAACAACGCATCCTCCCAAACTAGCTCTTTGGCAATGGGTGATCGAGGTATTTGAGGTATGATCTCACATTTTCTGACTGTCATCTGTTTCCAAATCCTAAGAAACTGAGTCGAATGAAGAGATGATAGGAGCTTGAAATGGAATTTTGAAGACCTCCTAAATCGTAATTCAGGGTTCTTTATCATAATATTGTGACGCATATGACAATCAGTACTGGAATCTTTGAGAAAGTCCGAAACAAGGTACTAGATTATTTTAGGAAGTACTGGAAAACTGGAATAGAATATTCAAGACTATGGAACGGACGGAAACGACACACCAAATCAGAATGAGGAAAAACGGTATAAATACGTCGCACGCAGATCGGGAGTTGAGTCATAAGTAAGACAGTGAAGCATGACGATAAGTGCGGAAGTAATAAGTAACAAGTAATAAGAAGTAGAAAGTCAAGAAAGCGATAAGTAATGAGTAAGAAGTAATAAGTGTGGAAGCGATAAGTACGGAAGCGATAAGTGAAGAAATCGTTGTGTACGGTAAAAAGTAACGGTTGTTATTAACGGACTAATAAAGTGTCACATTAATGCAAAATCGATTCAACGGCTCTTATTTATTCAAAATAATTAATCCAGCGAACCCTAAGCTCGCTACAATTGGTGCCAGAAGTGGGATTAATTATTGGTGAAATAAATAAGTCTGTGGAAGTGTATTGTACCGATGTCAGATCGACATTTGGAGGACCGGAACCTGGATAGCAGAAGAGAGAAGCCTATTCTTCGACAGCGTTTGCAAGCACCAATAGAAGAAGAGGATATTGATGTCGGCACAGATGCTTTTACAAGTGGACCAGACTGTCCGGATGCAGAAGAAACAGCGAGTCAAGATGGTGCCAATGTAACGGAGAAGAGTTCGCCGCCGTTGGACATTTCGGAGATGTTCAGGATGATGATGGCAAAATTGGATGCGCGAGCTGCAAAATTTGATGCGCGAGCTGCAGAGTTTAAGGCAAAATTGGTTGCGCAAGCTGCAGACGTTAATGCAAAATTGGACGCGCGAGCTGCAGAGTTTAAGGCAAAATTGGATGCCCAAAGGCAGTGTATGAAAGAATTCTGGGACTCGGAAGCGGAAGAATCTGAGGATGAGGAGGAATTGGAGCCACATGAAATGAAGAAACTCAGGAAGAGCAAAGCTATGACCGACAGCAGTGAGGAAGAGGAGGAAAATGACGATGATGTGTTACGTGAAGAACTGAAGGATTTCATCGATGATAACCCGATTGAAGAGGACGGCAGTGATGATGAAGACACTGATGCTTCAGGCCGTTCCCTGAAACGGATTTACAATGATGATGACGAGTTGGACGACCGACTGGAAGACGACGACTGTGACCTTATTGAAGAGAATCTTGGTTTGAAAGTCGAAGCCAGAAAGCGTTCCAAGCGTCTGCGTCGTACACAGGACGAAGAAAGTGATGGAGAGGAAGACGACGACTGTGACCTTATTGAAGAGAATCTTGGTTTGAAAGTCGAAGGCAGAAAGCGTTCCAAGCGTCTGCGTCGTACACAGGATGAAGAAAGTGATGGAGAGGAACAGCACGTCGATGAAGGTTCAGCACGTGAGGCTATAGACGAGCAGCTATTCGACGACGAAGACGATGTTGAACGCCGCTCTGAACGTAGTCACAGGGAAACTGAGGCGGCAAAACATTTCAATGATGAATTGGAAAGGGGTCACTTTACTGATTTGGACAATGAAATCCGTAAAACAGATATTCCTGAGCGAATGCAATTACGCGAAGTTCCGGTTACGCCTGTTCCAGAGGGACCCAATGAACTACAAGATGAAGCTGAATGGATTTACAAACATGCGTTTTGTAAAACAACTGTTTCCGACCAAGAGAGATCAACGGATGTTGGAGGTCGAGACCGCTATTGTAAGCCACCACATACGGGGGGAAAGATCAAGCAAGCCCTAGATTGTAGGCGTAATCAACAGCTGGAGGTGCCGTTCATTGCGTTCTATAGAGAAGAACACGTGAAACCAGAATTAACGTGCGACGATCTATGGAAAGTCTATTACTACGACGCAGGCTGGTGTTTACTGTCAGCTCCAAAGAACAAACTGCTCCAGTTATTTGAAAAGATGCGGAACTACCAGTTGGATACGGTTATGAAATCGACAGATGCTCCAATATCAGATGATATGCGTTTAATTAAAGATGAAGATCTAGACCGCTTACGTGATGTGCAAACTCCAGAAGAGCTTAAGGGTGTGCAGATGGATTTTCTCTTATACTATTCGCGTGAGATACCTAAAATGCAAGAGGAATTCCGTCGTCAGAAAAAGGAAGAATGGCGGCAGGCTAGAGCTGACGCGAAAAGGAGAGCCGTAGAAAATTTGGAAGAAGGTCAAGAACTTCCACCGCCGAACGCCAAGATGAAAGTGGTGCATCGCGACCGACTGGCGGCTTTTGTTGGCCCGGGAGACCAATGAACTTAGTTCGGGACGAACTAATCTAGGCGGAGGGTAGTCTGACGCATATGACAATCAGTACTGGAATCTTCGAGAAAGTCCGAAACAAGGTACTAGATTATTTTAGGAAGTACTGGAAAACTGGAATAGAACATTCAAGAGTATGGAACGGACGGAAACGACACACCAAATCAGAATGAGGAAAAACGGTATAAATACGTCGCACGCAGATCGGGAGTTGAGTCATAAGTAAGACAGTGAAGCATGACTATAAGTGCGGAAGTAATAAGTAACAAGTAATAAGAAGTAGAAAGTCAAGCAAGCGATAAGTAATGAGTAAGAAGTAATAAGTGTGGAAGCGATAAGTACGGAAGCGATAAGTGAAGAAATCGTTAAGTGTACGGTAAAAAGTAACGGTTGTTATTAACGGACTAATAAAGTGTCACATAAGCTCGCTACAATATTTTACAGCCTATTGCTCGTCATAGAACATGTACGAGAGAAATAAGTTGAGCACTTCAGGAATTGTGTATATCTGCAAATGTCATGATATTATAAGATCTAGGGCTCGGCATTAGCCACCTTTTGTTTAAACCTGCTACATTGCCCGAGCTAATATAGCCCCACAGATACACGCAACCTTGCGATTAAATCAGACACTCGTACCTCAATCATTCAGAGGCTTAATTTCTTGAAATTTTGATCGAATATCATCCAACCAAGTTTATCGTTCATTGTATCACTCTTATCGTACCTAATCAAATCCCACTGATATCATTTTTGCGAATTTACTTCGGCGACATTGTCAAACTTGTACAAAAATTTAGTTGATCAAACGCCAAGCGGACACGGTGCCACTTTTGCCCAAGTGGCGTGTTCAATGTCACATTTGTTGAGATTACACAAATAAATGTCGCATGCGCCGCACGTTCGATTCAAACGATTCCATTATTACTATCCCAGCCATGCGTTCGATAGACAACTAAATTCCAATCAATTAAAATGCAAAAAATTAACCACCGCAACTCCATAGAGAAATTTGAATGAAACCTAAAGTCCAAATGCAGTTTGATAAGAAATGCAGTTGGCCTTTAGAAGAAAGACCTTCTTCTGGGTCGCTTAAGCCTGGAGTTTTTGCATTCACTTAACAGTTTAGCGTTGTGTAACCAGCCTGTTAGTTTTCTACTCGGAAATTAATCCACCGACTTGCAATAATCGCACGGTTTGAGAGTCATTTCACATTTAATGCAACACTACTCTGAATATTAAGTGAGTGCATATGCAAGGCTACTGCAAGTGTAAAACGAACTTTTAAGTAAACATAGCTGAATTGAATTTCAAGGACATTCTTTTACTTTCTACTTCTGCTGCAATATCTCATACGTACACGATTTTTTGTTCATTTGAATATTCACGAAATCTTTCACCATCTGAATAAGTTTAGAATCTAAGTTGATTTGGCAAAATCAATTCGATTTATCCATAAATTTAATCCGGTTTCTTTTGCAATTCAGAGTACACCTATCTAGATACTTTTTCTACAAAATAGATAATATGCAGAACAGGCTTGATGACCCTATCAATGCCGTTAGTGGTTGGTGTAAAAAGCAGGGACCCAAGTGACTGCCTTGAGAGATCTTGGAGGGGTGGCCAGGAAGGGATTAAATATCAAGGGTCTGAAATATACACATCTTCCATGTACGATGAAATCCATTTAACAGAATGGACTCAAATCCGAGGACGAACAATTCGAAAAACATGTTTATGAGAAATCCTTGCTGATATCGGTTGTAATCATTTCGACCATTTTGCCACTCTTTCGGACTTACAGTTTGAAAGAGGTACATTCGACAAAGTTGATTGATGTTGATCTGCCTGCAAGAAATCCGTGTTTTAATGTTTTTTAGATTTGTCCTTATTACACTTCTCTCGGGAGAGGCGAACCTATAGGGCCGAGTCGCATAGACGGGCTGGAAAAGTTATGAAGTGGCTAACTACCGCGTGTGATACTTCTATGCCACGGCAACCAACAGTGGCTAACAAACCAGTGTATTGGTGGAACTCAGAAATCGCCCATGTGCGATCGGAGTGCAACAGGTTACGACGCTTGCAACAAAGAGTAAGAAACCGTAACACCTACCCACAGTTGCATGCGGAATTTGTCAACAAACGGAAAGAGTTGAGGAATGTAATCCGCAAGAGTAAATATGACGCGTTCTGCTCCCTAAGGGATGAATTAAATAACAAACCATGGGGCAGTGCCTACAGGATAGTCATGAAAAGACTACAGAACAACAGTAGTCAAATGCAAAATAGTAAAACTGACATGGCAAGAATCGTTGCTGTCCTCTTCCCGCAATGTGATGAGGTGTTGAGAGTGCAAGAGGAGTGGAGTATTACTGAAAGAGAGATACCTCCCGTGACTATTGAAGAGGTGCTCTTGGCTCCAAGGGTTGTCAAAAAAAAACAAGACCCCGGGACTGGATGGTATCCCTAACGCTGTAGTGAAGACTGCTTTAACAAAAAACCCGGAAGTCTTCAGTAGTCTCTTCACAACCTGCCTTCAAACAGGATAATTTCTCAAACGATGGGAAAAAACGGCTTGTGCTTATACCAAAAGGAGCCAAGAATCCAGAGGCGCCGTCGTCATATCGCCCGTTGTGCATGTTGAACATGTTAGCGATATCTCCAAGGCTTTTGACCACGTCTGGCACGGGGCATTGCTGAGCAAACATCGTTCATATGGACTTTCCCAACAGCTTTGCCACTGGACGAGGAGCTTCCTCGAGAATCGATCGATCCGGGTTGTTGTGGACGGCGAGTGTTCGGATCTGTATCCTGTTAATTCAGGGGTGCCCAAGGGTTCTATTTTAGCTCCAACCTTGTTCTTGCTTCACATAAATGATTTGTTGGAGACATCAGATAACAAAGTGTTCTGTGTTGCGGATGATAGAACGCTTGTTTGCTCCTTTTTAGAGTGTTCGGCCGATTGGTGCATCTGCGTCGCATCAGCTGAGATGCAGACAGATTGAATCTCTGATCTAGATAGGGTCCTGCAGTGGGGAAGGGCCAATCTCGTAGACTTTAATGCAGCGAAGTCACAATATACAACATTCACAAAGAAAAGTGGATCATCGGTTCCACAGCTAATGATGAATGGCCGGGCCCTCTAGGCTGGGGAAAGTTTGAAATTGCTCGGTCTGTGGGAATGCATCATCGCATAAACACGTGTCGAGCATTGCCAGGGCAGCCTCAGGAAAACTAAGCGATCTTTTCAGAGCCAAGAAATATTTTACTCCGGCCCAACTTCTTCTCCTATATAAATCCCAAATTAGACTCGCGCTTGAATATTGCCCACATGTTTGGAGCTCGGCTCCTAAACATACCCTCGACCTCGATACAGAGACGAGCGATCCACCTGATCGGGGACTCGGCGCTGACGTCGGGAATACAGTCGCTATCACATCGAAGGCGTGTAGCCGACCTCTGTCTGTTTTACAGATATTATCACGGGTACTGTTCTTCGGAGATTCGTGGTATTGTTCCATGCAATTCGGCTTATATGCGCTCCACAAGACAATCTGACGGATCGCATCCGTTTGTGGTTCATCTCCCGACCGCGCGAACATCCCTGCATCAGAACTCGTTCCGTTACAGACCGGGGAAGCTGTGGAACTCCCTACCCACGCGACTGTTCCCGGAGCGTTACAACCTGCAACTGTTCAAAAACAACTGCAGTAGTTATATTTGATGGCATCTCGGGCCGCCCACCCGGCGCTGTAGGTTCACCTCTCTCGAGAGAAGTCTAATAAAAAAAAAGTACAACGCAAGCACCGAGCAAGACTATAACGCCCGTCATCCAGAGCAGAGTCCGGCATGGAGCTGCACATCATAAAGAGATCGTGTAACAGATCAGTTCTATATAAACAAATAAATACTTATCGATGTAAATATATAATCAGACAAATAAATACGTGTGTACTTTAAAATAAAATAATACGAAATACAGTCCACTCATTGATAGGGGATCTGTGTTCGTGACATTACCGAGACGCCGCCTTGCAGTAACAATTGGTCCTTCGAGCCGGATCCAATAAGCGAGATAATGCCGATCACTCAGGAGCAAAGAGAGGTAGGCCACCACATCACGCTGGAAGAGCTTCACCCGCCGCCGTGGTGAGTAGTCACATCAAAGCCGATGATGCCGTAGGAAGGATATCTCCCATAAGCGTTAAGGGAGATGACACGGCACCTATTCCGGGGTATTCAGGACAGGGAGTGGCAGCTCACAGTGAGGTGAAAGACGTGTCCGCGCCCTATACTCCGGTACGGACAAGCGGGATAGCAGAAATCCACGGTGCAGAGAAGAGTGATGGATCCGCCGAACGAAATAACACATGGTCCGTACAATCGAGGAAAAGACGGCGCTTTTGGGTCGCCTCTATAAGTCTACAATAAAAAAAAAAAAAAAAAAAAGAATGTATGAATGGGGGAAAAGGTGGTAGGGCTTTTCAGAGCACTACATTAACAATAATTTAATAATAATTTTACATACCCTTCACTTTTAAGGCCGTTCCTTTGAACGGTTCATCAACTATCATCTGTTGATTGTCGACACGTCTACACCGGATGGTGGTCAATTTGGTACTGCTCTTCTCTTCTATCCAGATCTCTCTGTTCCTTTTGATCGGTCTTGTTATTGTTATTTTGTTCTCCTTATCTCGGATAAAGATCAGTATGTTCAGTGCCGGATTAAGCTAATCGGGGGCCCTGGGCCATTCAAATTTTGGGGCCCTCTTTTTTTTTTAATAATCGTAAAATTAATCGTTATTGATGCATTTGTATAATTTAAACAACTAATTCATATCATGTTAAGGTTTTCAAATACAATAAAATAAAGGAAATAATTTTTTTCAGTTGAATTATATATTTTTTGATTAAAAATAATTAACAGTATATTAAATTATAAAATAATCTTTGGACATCTCTTTGGAAGATGAAAGCGACGATCGTTTTCAACAAACTTTTTTTCTACATTTTTGATCAACAAAATCGTTGATGATTTCTTCAAAATCAATTTGACGAAGAATGTCCGATTCAGTGGACATCAGACTTAGCATGTCTAATCGTTCTTGACGCATAACACTTCTTTGCTCGTTTTTGATGCGTTTCAATTTTGAAAAAGAGCGCTCTGTCGAACAATTCGTGATCATAAGAGTTAAAAAAATTTGAAGAGCAATTTCAACGTTCGGAAAAACTAATTCAAGATGATCTTGAATCAAACTTTCGTAGAGGTCAGAGTGAGTGAACTTAAGTTTCATTGGGAATTTTGATTTAATGAAAGCGTGAAACTGTATGAGTTCAGGGTAAAATTCTTCTAAATCGTCAGAGTAAAAGTCAACTAAATCGGAAATCTTTTTGGAATACACATTTTCGGTCAAATCAAAATAAGCCAAAAACGAAAACTTCTCCGAAACCTCTAAGTAAACTTTGCTTCGTCTGTTGATTTCAATCCTGAGCGTATCGATGATTACCAAAAAACCGTTTACACGAAAATAGGCGCGCGGACTTAATGCAACCTCTGGAGCATCGCCATCGTTTGGCTGTCTTGTTCTTCGTCGAACTCGCGATGCAACATTCGCATAATCTGTCTCAGGTAAAATGGATCTGGCTTTGTTTTCAAACACTTCGAACTTATCTCTCATCTCATCTAACAAATTTTCTACTGACGAGTACATTAACGCGCAGGTTTTCAGATCAATTTCTACTGACTGCAATGCTTTGCTCGTTGCCCGAAAATTGTTCAAAGTATCGCTCCACAAAACAAGCATGAAAACAAATTCGAAGGTTTGAATTTTATTCGCGATACATTCAGCTTCGTGTCTACAGTCACTTTTTTATGTTAAATCATCAGCAATTTCATACAATGCTGCTACGATTTCGTTGAAAGATTCTTGAATTGCCTCAGTGGCGTTCGCATGAGCTTCCCAACGAGTTTGGGATAACGATTTCAGTACCTTTTCGTTTCCGATACGTTCCTTCAAAACGTCCCACTGGTGGGTTGAGCTTGAAAAGAATGTGTACAATAATTGTACAATAGAAAAAAAGGTCACTGCAAACAAGCAGCACTTTTCAGCAATTTCTCCAACTAAGTTAAGCGAATGCGCTGCACATGGTAAATAAATCGCATATTCATTGAGATTTAACAAGATCGATTGCATACCTGTGTAGGGTTATATTTTATTAAATTGATTTTCTTACCTCAATGGTCTTCCTTGTTTTCAATGGTCCAATATTGAAAAGGGATTATTTATTATTTATTTATTTATTTATGTTTTATTTATTTCATTAATTTGATTTTTATTTTGGCCGTCGCCTTGACCTCTGGATCCCAACTGATCTCGAATCAAAAAAAAAAAAAAAAAAAAAAAAAAAAAAAAAAAAAAAAAAAAAAAAAAAAAAAAAAATTTGTGGCGAGAAGGCCGAATTTGGCGAGACAGGACATATGTGTCCTTCATCTTGTCTCTGACTTCTGGTCATCTTGCGATAACCAGAATCACCCACATCCGTGAGGATGTTGGGCTCGGTCTCGCGGCATCTGAAAAGAGAAGAAAAAAGGGGGGGTATCCAAGGATAGTGTGGACAGTGTTAGTCCAAGTGTTCTCTAACTACTTTTATAGAGGGATGGTGGGAAAGAAATCTTACAAGACCGGTGGGTCTTGGGTGCGGTAGTAAACGCAGATCACGTCTTTGGCGTCTGATAATCTGCTCTTTGATCGGTGTGTATGTTTGTATTTGTGCCGTCTTGTACTGTGCGTTCGTGTGTTTGGTTTGTTAATTGTAGACCCTATGGGATGGGTCCAGAAATCCTCTATTATAGAGGGGAATGTTATTGGGAAGGGTGCTTTCTTCAGTTTTATACTGAAGAAGAAATTGTGGGGGTTTGATCCGAAGAGATCGAGAGAGAGAAGGGTCAAGAACGCAAGAGTCCCGTACAAGTAAGGTTCTCGCTGTTCTGAATGTTTTCGAGGTACTTATATGCTAATTGAAGCAAGTACTCGTCGATAGGGGTAATGGAGGCGCCTTCGTATAGGTGAGAGTTGGGGTAATGACGACCGTCAGGCCTTCTAGAATGATTGGTGCATCTTCTGAGGAGTTTCCTTTCGAAAACCCGAAGTCTTTCCATTTGAGCCGAAGATATGCAGGACCATATGGGAAAGGCGTACAATATTCCAGATCGGATTAGCTGCTTATAGCAGAGAAGCTTAACTTTGGTGTCAACTTTGTTCCTCCACTTCAGGATGTTGTGCAGTTGCTTAGACCGACCAAGGCCCCTTTGGAGAATGTGGGTCACATGTTTGATGAAATTCATTTTTGGGGTATAAGTGACCCCGAGATATTTCATCTTGTCCTGTGGTCTAATCGTAGTATCTCCCATTTTTATTCGAATATTCTGTGAATATCGAGAAGTAGGTTGAGAGTGTTTACTACTCAGAATTATGGCTACTGCTTTGGATGGATTAAGTCGGATTTTCCATCGACTGTAATACTGATACAGTTCGTCCAAGTGACGGTTGAGTCGATTTGTTGCGAGGTTATGGCCTTTGGTTGACGTGTACACCAGGACGTCATCCGCATAGCATATTTGGTTTACTCTCCCGTCCACAGGGCGGGGAATATCGGAGGTGTAAATATTGAATAAGATGGGGCCTAGAATGGAGCCCTGTGGTACGCCTGCAGCGGCGTGAAAAGTTCGGGAAAGCTTTCCATTCATTCTAACTTGGAAGGTCCTGTTTCGAACGAACTGGTAGATGATGCTACATAGCGTTCTACTGAGGCCAGTATTCAGTAGTTTAAAAGCGAGACCTTCGATCCAAGTCGTATCAAAAGCTTTTTCAATGTCTAGGCTTACCGCAACGGTGGGTTCCTTATTAAAGAGCCGCACGCAGACGTGGTTTTGAAATAAATTGAGAGCCATAGTGGTGCTGTGCGCTCTTCGAAATCCGAATTGGAAATCAGGTATTAGGTGCCTGGCACTGACAAAGTTATTTAGCTTTTCGTATATGAATTTTTCATATATTTTGCTGATGCAAGTGAGAAGCGAGATAGAGCGAAAGCTTGAGGGGTGATACGTTGGTTTCCCAACTTTTGCTATTGGACAAATAATAGCGTGCCTCCAAGCTTGGGGAAAGTACCCCATGTTGTAAGCATGGTTAAACAGAATGGAGAGCTTTATAAAGAATAAGGCAGAAAGCCTTCGCAACGAGTGGTATGACATGTTGTCGATACCAGGTGACTTCTTAGGGTGTCGAGATTTAACCAGACTCTGTAGGGTATTTGGTGTGATGAAACCGTGACCATTATCACGTGTGTCATCGAAGTATGCACTGTTAGTTGGGTTAAAGACAACAATTGGCTCGTTGAAGTCGTCCAACTTACTGTGGACCTCTGAACTAACGATTGAATTAGTTTCCGGGTCGCCATCTTGGAGAGTGAGTTTGTGATTGTTTTCGAAGGTCTCTCCGATGATATTTGCTTTATTGGTGTCGTTATTGACAACAACACCATTGTGCATAATTGGCCCAGTGATGCGGGAAGTGCCACATATCTTTTTAACATTTTTATAAACGTTCTGGTCCATCTGAATACCCTTCAGCTTGTCTTCCAATTGTCGGGTACGATTGTTTTGGATTCTCTGTTTTATCAGTGTACCAATATTGTGAATAATGGATCGCAATAATGGTTCCCTTTGCGTAAAGCGGTGACGATATCTCATTCTGCAGAGCTTTTTACGCTCCCGGATGAGACGAAGAGTGGTGTCGTCATGGGGAATCTGATAGGTCTTTTCAAGTTTGTACTTCGGGACATGAGTCTCCGAAGTTTCAACTAGAATCTCGTGAAGCCGTTTTGCAGCGTTGTTTATCTCAACCGTCGTTAGGTTCCTGTCAGTGGGAAGAGAGAATTGGTGGAGTTACTGATCTCGAATCCAAAATGCACTCCCCTTTTATACTCTGTGGCAACAGAGATTTGTTAAAAATATTACTTAAAAGTTCCAAGAAGCCCAAACAAAATTTTGTGTGCTTCAATTGGAATAGGATTCCCGGAAGTGTATACGAATTTTATTTGAACAAATTCCCGGAAGGAGAAATCATGAAATGCATTTAGTATTACCCATTTCATAATTTCAATAGTTATAGGGAATTGAATCAATGCACGACAAATGGACTTTCGTTTAATTCTGTCGTGCATATGATTCAATTGGACTGGGATGTAAGGTACTTGGAAATTAAATCAATGCGCAACAAATTAACTTGTGGTTTAAATCGATCGCGCATATGATTCAATTGGAATTATGAGTAAGGGTAAGGTATTCGGGAATTGAATCAATGTGCGGCAAACTAACTTTTGGTTTAACCTGTCGCTCATATGATTCACTTGGATTGGGATTATAGGTACGTGGGTGAGAGTAGTGATTTAGGATCACTACACCTGAGTAAATACCCGACATATTCGGAGCATTATCATAAGATTGACCCCTGCAGTATTTAAAATCTAAGCCGCAAATCGCAAGTAATTCTAAAACCACTTCAGCCATCGCAACACCTCTATGGCTATCAAAGTTTAAAAAAGTCAAAAATCTTTCAACGGGCTTTCCATTCTTAGCAACATATCGGACAACTACACTGAGTTGATCAACGTGAGCGATATCCGGAGTTGAATCGACTGAAAGACCAAAATATCGCGCGGCTAAGACCTCTTGTATAATGTGATGTCTTACTTTTGAACCCATAATGCTGATCAACTTCTCACAAATTGTTTTTGATAAATACGAGGGATTCCCCTTGCCTCGGTCCGCAAAATTTTCAATGTGACTTTTTAAGAACGGGTCAAACTGTGCAATTAGTTCGAGTAAACCTAAGTAATTTCCATTATCTGGAACGCCGAAATGCTCGTTTGTGTCTCTGAAAGGTAATCCTCGTTCAGCCAACGTTATGATGACTGGAATCAATCGTCGCACTGCATCTTTCCAATAATTTTTCTCTTTCTGGTACTCAAGTTGAAGGTTGTCGGAAACATCGACGCAGTTCTGTCGCCTTTGAATGTATGTCAACATACATTCTCTGTGAAGAGATCCATTCTCATGTTGATCTAATTGGGAAACATTTTTCCAATCATTAAATCCATCGCTGGTCAGTTTGTTTTGTTTGTGTTTGGAAGCAAACATTTTACATACAAAACAATACACGCAACCAGTCGTGGGAGAATAAATTAGCCATTCGCCCTTGAACCGTTCTTGATTTGCCTTTCTTCCAAAAAACGTTTTTTCTGAGCAATATCTTGCTCTACCTTCTGCATTGTAAAATCTACGAGACACCTCAGACGGTCCAGAGTGATTTTGGCACATGCTTGGACCACGATTGATCCAAAAATTGGCGTCATCGTCAGTGAAATCACCCCACTTGCCTGGATCGCTCGAACAATTGTCATTGTTCGCTGCAGTTTCAAAAGTACCCAAATCCGCGGCTCTGAGCTCTTCGTATCCGTTCAGACTAACATCACGCTGCGAGTTTGATCCATCATCTTGATCCAAAGATTCAGAGGTTTTGAGATGATCGACTTGCTCTGTTTCAGATTGAATCTGCAAATTTGATAAAACAATTTTGAATTCAAAAGTTTTAAGAATTACATTTGCTCTAAAAACACTTTAATTTATATTTTATAAGAAAGTTATAATTTATAAATATCAACAGTAAATTATATTTCGATTCTTACATCTTAATTACTAGATTCGATCTGTTCACTAGCTGATGAAGAAGCATGTGCAGTGGAACTTTGGAAGAACGACAACAATTTTGGTAGTTTCGATAAATCTGTCTCAATTCGTTTTTTCTTTTCATCCGCAATTTTTCTTTTTTGAGCCCCGCTCTGATAGGATCGCCGCATTATGTAATCTACAAACATACTTAAATCGTAATGTTGCAGTTTCGGAACATATATCACATGATACCATTCCGAAAAAACATACCACACGGAACGCCACCTATTGCTGAATAGAAAAAAGCAAAATTGTCTATTCGTGTGACGTTTCCATGTTACTGTTTACAGTGCTTGTTTTACTACTGTACGGTGCTCACACTGTTTTTGACCTTTTTGTATACGGTGCTTTCAGCACCTGTTGTTTTGATAACGTTTTGGGAGATGACGGTTGGTGCTGGACAGTTTTTAACTACGAGAGACTCTAATAATTACTCATCGTTTTTTAAATAGTTTTTAATGTGACATTGAAATTCGTAATAAAGTTAAATTAATGTAAAGTGTTAAAAAATGTTATTTTAAACTATTTGCTATTACTGGGCTATAACGCCACAAAATTTGCTGGGCAACAACGCCACAAGGATTTTGCTGTCACGTCGAGGAACCTATCTCGACGCTGAAAATTGTGGTCCTTCAGAGCCGGATGTATAACATCCGAGCAAGAAGTCGGCGCAAGAATCCAAGCGCCAACAACTGGATTACGTCCATCGGATCACGTCCGACACAAACAACGAACAGGAAATGGGAATACGTTCACAAGTCGCAACGAGGGAACTATCTCCAGTAACCAGGTAGGTGGCAATTGATTTTATAATTTAATATGTTTTAATTAAGAGATCCATCGATCTTAACTTGAAAAAGTGTTGTGTGGTGTGCGTGAAAATAAATGAATTTCGTCGACAATGTCTGTCGCCGGATAATGATTGTCGGTTGTATACAAAGAAGACATATTTGTTCAGGACTCTTCGAGTTTATGATTGAATTCAGTGTCGACATTGATTTGAGACCAATAACGGCAATTCAGTGTTTGCGGTTGATAGATTTCGAAAATGTCTGATCAAGTCCACAAGCAGTTCGTTAAATCCTTCATTGACTATGTAAAACAACCGAGTGAGGGCTAATCGCTGGGCACTGACGTCGTCGAAAGTCTGGATGGTGTTATACAATGTTTGCAAGCAACGTTTAATCTGAGCGATGATGAGGATCTCGATAGCGAAGAAGCTCCGTCTAACAGTGCAGGCACATCCTCACAAACAAAACCACAAAATTTAGATATATTCGAAATGTTCCAGTCGATGTTTATCGAACGCAATCCGCGATCACTTGAAATAGCCGAACAGATTAATAAGAAGGCAACCGCCTGATGAAGGAATGTAAATATCAAGAAGCAGTAGTCCAAGACAACCGGGCAATTAGTTTCGATCCGGAAAACCCAATATTCTACTGTAATCGAGCTGCAGTTTATATCCGTGTAACAGAAAATGATCGTGCGATTAAAGACTGCAACTCTGCATTATTCTACAATCCAAATTACAGCAAAGCATATGGCCGAATCAATACAGGAAAGTACGATGAAGCCATAGACGCCGATACGAAAGCTATTCAATTAGAACCTGACAACAACAATGGGAATCGGATGCAAGTATTACATTACCAAGCGTTGATAATAAACAAAGTGATGGAGCAATTTATAAGATTGGAACTCTGGCAGATGTGCTTCTGAAAAACGAAGACACCGTGGTCAAGTGGAATATGCTTACCACATATATATTTCTTGAGTTCAATCGGACTGGACATATCCGAGCCCGTACTGATTAGGTGGTTCATCACTCTTGTGAAAATAAACTAATGTCTGCTTTATTTTAATAATTTTTCTATTGCAATCGACGGTGAATGGAATAATTTAATAGATATTTCCTATTTTTACCAACATTATAAACTTCCAGTATAAATGAAACAACATTTTTTTCGTTTCATTCGAGTGGAACGCGTATGACTACGTTCAAAGGTTCATCGATGACATAGAGGGATTCACGATCCAAAAGAGGACTACGTCCAAGAGGTAATCGATGATATAGATGGATTTACGATCCAACTTATATTTTAACTTTAACATACAAGTCGAACAAGTCATCATCAATAAACGAAAAGCTAGTAATTCTTCCAAATACAAATTACAGTCCACAAATTACTATTATTTAGCAATTTAAATAACACAGTTAACCAACAATTTAATTAATACTCAATTAATCAAATACAAAGTACAGTCCACTGTTCGACATCCAAGGTTGTTTCTTTTGGCTTAATTTTACAGAATTCACTGCAGGTACATCAAGAAATATTCGATCAATTCCAGGGTTTGGATTGAGGACATCATTCGGCTCCTCTTTTAATGAAGTTGCAGGTACTTGGAAAGACCCACGCTACCACTTAAATGCGCCCCGCGTACATTAAAAGAACCTCAAGAAGAGGACGATGGCCCATCGGGCAAAAAAGTTAAGAGGACAATTCAATCAAATCTAAGGGGTCAGTACCAAGAAAAGTTTTGTCAACAAGGGCACATCCGGTCCTATACTTGCAATCTCAACCCAAATATCGAATTGGAGATGAATAATTCCAAGAACTCTGAGAATTGCGATTTCACCGCATCATACACATCCGTTCCTGGGCACCGCTTCTCGAAACCTGGGCGCATCGTTTACACATCCAGGATTTGTCGCTACTCGTCACCCAGGCACATCGTTGTTAAATGTCTGGGGTTCTTCGGTTTCGCCGCCTGGACGAAATGCTCTGGGGGCACCCTCTTAACACCGCCCATTGCACGTAGCTGCCACGGGGGCACCACTCCAACGGAGTCGGTGTCTAAGATAAGCGTTCGGTTGTAAGATTAAGGGACAAAGAAAACGAGGAACAAGGAAGGTGCCGGCACCCTTTGGAAAGCATGTCCACGGAAAACTGTTGCGGATTTGGAGTTCACCGCTTCTCGTCACCTGGATATCGTTCGAGCATACTGAATTTGTCGCTTCTCGCCACCTAGGCACATCGCTGTTAAGTGTCTGGGGTTCTTCGGTTTCGCCGCCTGGACGAAATGCTGTGGGGGCACTCTATCAACACCGCCCATTGCACGTAGCTGCCACGGGGGCACCACTCCAACGGAGTCGGTGTCTAAGATAGGCTTTCGGTGCCAAGATAAGGGAATACAAAAGGAGAAGAACAGGAGAGATGCCGGCACCCTTCAGGAAATCCGACCAACGGAGGGCGAACGGTGTACACAAGGTCCAGCCACCAGTCAACGAAGAAAAGCGCCTAGCATTGGGACTATTTTATCCTGCGACACAATTAAACGCAGGCTTCCATTGATCAGCAGAGTAATCTTCTAAATAGCAACTTGGATGCGCAACATCTCTGGCTCAATCAAGTGCCAGTTCTAATTCAACAAAATAGGCCGCAAGGACTCAACCACAACATTCCAAAAAGAAAGCCACCATGTCCAGCACCATGATTCAACCAGTTCATCAAATACGACCAAAGGTAACGCTGCCGACAGAGGGTTCAGTTCCCATCAAGAAACTCGCCCAACGCCGAGCATTGGTTTAGCGGCGTAGATGGGACATATCCCCAACTGCAACAGCATCAGCTAGAGCAATCAAATTGGATTCGAGTAGCAGATGATTCTATGCGGTTGGCGGGATACCTAAAATTTCTGGCAGCGGCACAGGCTGGACATACTGAGAAGATGGTGGAATTACAACCCATCACCTTCAACATATTGACGACCACAAATCACATCGTTTCCGCAGCTGATGCGGCAAAGGTCGCCTTTCAGGCACGTCTCCACAATATGTCGGAGACTATCAACTATGCTGTTCCAAAAAGAAATCATATGCGGTCACAGCACCCACAACAACAATTGCAGCAGCAGCATAGATCTTATGATGACAATTCGTATGAGGATGATGGTGGTTCCTAGACAATGACTGCACATTATGACCGCAGTCCAGATTCAGCAAATCAGAGTTACGCTCAGCGACTTCAACGTCGGATATGTGAATCGGCTGACGGTAACTACAGTTCAAATGCCAGAGCATCCAACAATACCGGAAAATCAATTCCACGAATTACCATCAATAGAACAATACAATCCCTTCTGATATGATGGTAGGTTCAGCGAAGTCTTGCAAATCAAGCAGTATATCGTCTTCTTCAAGTCCTCAAGGCCAACAAGATTATTTCTATGGTGGCCATTATAACAATTACCGAAGCCATCATCATCAAACAATCACTCAACCAGTGGATCAAATACTCCGCCAGGTAATGTGGCCAACGACAATCTCAGCTCCCATCAAGAAATTCGCCCAACACCGAGCATTGGTTTAGCGGCGTAGATGGGACAAATCCCCAACTGCAACAGCATCAGGCACAGCAATCACCTTGGATGCAAGACGCAGATGATCATATGCAGTTGGCGGCAACTCTAATACTTCGGCACAGGCTGGCCATATTCAGAAGATGATAGAAAACCAACATTGCACGGCCGACTTTAACGCAACTAATCGGTCTTTGGACTGAATTGACAGCTCCATCTAGTGCACCTAGATTTCAACTAAATCTAAATGGCCACATTTCCAACCAGGCACAAACACAAACAATTCAACATATTGGCGACCACAGCGCTTAATTACCATTCATGGATCCACGATCCAACATGGGACTACGTCCAACTTATTGAAATTTTACATACGGATTTACGATCCAACATAGGACTACGTCCAACTTATTGAAATTTTACATACGGATTCCCGATCCAAAGAGAGGACTACGTCCAAGAAGGTCATCGATGACACAGAGGGATTCACGATCCAAAGGAGGACTACGTCCAAGAAGATCATCGATGACACCAGGGATTTACGATCCAACCAACATTCAACATTAAACACATAAGTCAAACAACAAACTATGAATAACGTAAGTGCTTATTCAAATCGTTGCCGCCGCTAATGCGGCAAATATCGCCTCTCAGGCAACCCCTCCACAACATGTCGGAGACTATAAACAATAAACAACGACGGCCTTATCACAAGCTATAACGTCACCAATCAATGGCCAACTGGACCTTCGGTCATACACATACACACACACACACACACACACACACACACACACACACACACACACTAACACTGATAATTGACTAGAAATTAAAACAATAACTAAGTATATTTTATAACAAATTAATTCAATTAATAGTTAGTTCTAGTCAACATAATTAATTATTGCCACCCTACCGTTTTACCGTACCGGTGTATGAGCAATACGAGCATTAAGGGCTCTGAGCTCAACCAACTACCAACCGCCACTTCCCACGGCGCTGACACCAGGTGGTGACGCCAACTAAGAGGACTACCACTGGGTCCATCGTCTCGGCCCGGGAAGATGTTGCAGTTCCGCAACATATATCAGATGATACCATTCCGAAAAAACATACCACACGGAACGCCACCTATTGCTGAATAGACAAAAGCAAAATTGTCTATTCGTGTGACGTTTCCATGTTACTGTTTACAGTGCTTGTTTTACTACCGTACGGTGCTCACACTGTTTTTGCCCTTTTTCTATACGGTGCTTTCAGCACCTGTTGTTTTGATAACGTTTGGAGATGACGGTTGGTGCTGGACAGTTTTTAACTACGAGAGACTCTAATCATTTACTCAACGTTTTTTAAATCGTTTTTAATGTGACATTAAAATTCGTAATAAAGTTAAATTAATGTAAAGTGTTAAAAAATGTTGTTTTAAACTACGACGGCCTTATCACAAGCTATAACGTCACCAATCAATGGCCAACTGGACCTTCGGTCATACACATACACACACACACACACACACACACACACACACACACACACACACTAACACTGATAATTGACTAGAAATTAAAACAATAACTAAGTATATTTTATAACAAATTAATTCAATTAATAGTTAGTTCTAGTCAACATAATTAATTATTGCCACCCTACCGTTTTACCGTACCGGTGTATGAGCAATACGAGCATTAAGGGCTCTGAGCTCAACCAACTACCAACCGCCACTTCCCACGGCGCTGACACCAGGTGGTGACGCCAACTAAGAGGACTACCACTGGGTCCATCGTCTCGGCCCGGGAAGATGTTGCAGTTCCGCAACATATATCAGATGATACCATTCCGAAAAAACATACCACACGGAACGCCACCTATTGCTGAATAGACAAAAGCAAAATTGTCTATTCGTGTGACGTTTCCATGTTACTGTTTACAGTGCTTGTTTTACTACCGTACGGTGCTCACACTGTTTTTGCCCTTTTTCTATACGGTGCTTTCAGCACCTGTTGTTTTGATAACGTTTGGAGATGACGGTTGGTGCTGGACAGTTTTTAACTACGAGAGACTCTAATCATTTACTCAACGTTTTTTAAATCGTTTTTAATGTGACATTAAAATTCGTAATAAAGTTAAATTAATGTAAAGTGTTAAAAAATGTTGTTTTAAACTTTTTGCTATTACTGGGCTATAACGCCACAAAATTTGCTGGGCAATAACGCCACAAGATTTGCTGGGCAACAACGCCACAAGGATTTTGCTGTCACGTCGAGGAACCTATCTCGACGCTGAACACGTAAAATTCTGATAGGAAAAGCAAACATCAAATTCTGCATTTGAAATTAAACAACAAAGTTTAAAATCAAAAAATCGAACTCAAAAATAAATCAAAAAAAAACAAAACCAAAATGTTAAATTATCGAAATAGCTAAAACTAAATCAGTTTATAAAATCAGAATCGAGCAACAAAACAAATTTCGAAAAACTGAACGAAACTTAAAAAAGAAATTTAAAACGAAAACAATATACAAACTCACTTTCATTATTGTTGTTGGAAACCAAAAAAAGACAATTTGATTGGTGATGTTTTTTGTGTTTGTGAAAAGATACAATATAAAACAGAACCTACCTTTTTCAACAAATGCGTAGTTTTCGATATGTTCATTACACACAATACCACAATTTCACATTGATTAACATCTAGATTCGTCACTAATTTAAAAAACGTTCTTTTTTTCTCTAAGAACAACGAACAAATGTAATTTGACAAACGACAAAGCAACAGATAGTTTTGTTTTGCTTAAAACACTGAAATGAATCGTTTTTGTTTATATAAACAAGCTCGAGTTTGCAAGCGCTGTTTCGGTTATTTAGCGCACGATTTGAAATTCAAATCGTAGCTTAAAATAACAATCAAAAGAATAAATCAATTAAGATTTTTAAATATTTTTGTTTGAAAATACATTTGTATAATCAATTACATAGGATAAATGAATTGTCTTTAAAAATTTTTACAAAATTCCAAAAAATATAAAAAAAATTTAATTAAAACTAAAAATAAATTAAAAACAATCATGACAAATTTTCTTGGGGGCCCTTGCTCGCCAGGGGCCCCAGGCCATGGCCTAGTCCGGCCTAATGGGTAATCCAGCACTGAGTATGTTAATATGCACATGATAACATTCCTGGGATACATTCGCTCGTCGTTCGTCAAGCGACAAACATCCTAAGACGGTGAGCAGCTCTAAAACAAAGAATATCGAGTGCGTGTGTGCGTGAATTCGTGAATAAACTGTGTTTTTCGCAGCTCGGCCCGCGTGGCGCGGCGAAAAAAGGAAAAAAAAAAACGAGTGTGTGTGTGTTTCGAAACCAAAATGGGCAAGACGAAGAGCGTCGAATTAAAAATGGCACACTCATGTGTAGTCGCTAATTCAAAAACAATTAAAAAAAATTACCAAAAGGAAGAACGAAGTATCAATTATAGACGACAGCCCAGTGGCAAATAAAGTCCGCTCAAACCTGTCAATGGAACGACAAAAATCAAATGTGATGAAAAAAACCGTCACAGAAGAAAATGTACCTGCCAAGGATACTTGTTACTCAGGAGCAGAGAATAAATTTAAGGAATTGGAGATACTGGAGTCAAACATTCCAGAAGGAGACGATGACCTAAACAGCTTAATTGCTGATCTCATCAAAAAACGCGAAGACCTTTCCAAACAAGTACGAGCAGCCCTAGAAGAGCGAAACAAAAGACGGAATGAAACCGAAGCAAAAAGAGAGCAAAAAACAAATCACCAGCGGCAGCAACAACATTCGCTACAAATAAGCGAAACAAAGGACGCCCAACAACAATACCCAAGACCCACCGGTCTTGTATGATTTCTTTCCCACCATCCCTCTATAAAAGTAGTTAGAGAACACTTGGACTAACACTGTCCACACTATCCTTGGATAACCCCCCTTTTTTCTTCTCTTTTCAGATGCCGCGAGACCGAGCCCATCATCCTCACGGATGTGGGTGATTCTGGTTATTGCAAGATGACCAGAAGTCAGAGACAAGATGAAGGACACATATGTCCTGTCTCGCTAAATTCGGCCTTCTCGCCACAATTTTTTTTTTTCGCCCAACAACAGAATCAGAAACAACTGCAGCAGACAATATAAAAAGACATATAAAATGTCTAAGCCACCAAATTATAAGTTGAGAAAAAATTAGAAAATCTGAGGGCGTACTGCAATGTATGCGCTGTCAACGACTTGGACACGTTGCATCAAACTGCAATATGAAATTCAGATGCGTAAAATGCCTCGCCGACCATAACATGGGCGAATGTCCGCTGGGAAAGGAACAGCTTCCGGATAGGGAAACACTGTCATGTGTACTATGTAAAAATACAGGACACACGGCAAATTTTAGAGGTTGTCCCAAATTTCAACATATGAAGTTAAAGTGGGAATCAAAACAAAAGCAAGTGGGAGAAGAGAAAAAAATTAAAACTCGTTCTTATAATAATTTCGTTGCCCCGCGTGTATCATATGCACAAATCACGGGCAATTCTATGCAACGAGTCCCCGTGGAATCCTCACATACCAATGGGGAAATACCGGCAGTAGATGCGCAACCTGAGATATTAAATATGATATCGGCCATGCAAAAACAATTTGCTAATTTTCAAAAAATACTGACGGAACAAATGGCCCGAATAGATATGCTCTGTTCGGCTGTGTTTTCAAATAACTCCTTCCATCAAAATCTTCAACCCTCTAACTGAACTAAAACTAAAAATTATTTCGGTGAACGTAAATTCACTAATACACATAGACAGAAGAGATAATCTAGTCAACATGCTTGAAGTCGAATCCCCTGATGTACTTTTGGCTAGTGAAACTAAGCTAAACCAAAGGCACAAAATTGTCTATAAAAACTATAAGATAATCAGACGTGACAGGCCACATTCTACTCAAGGGGGTGGGGTTGCAGTTTTAATTAAAAAAGGTCTTTATCATAAGGTAATTTATAGTACAGAAGTACACAAATTTCAGGTGCTGGAAGCCTGCATAATAGATATTCCGTTGAGAACTCAAAAGCACCTGTATGTGGTCTCCATTTATGCCCCTCAAGCTACCCAGTGTAAGCAATTTATCAATGAAATTGATATGCTATTTCGATACCTGAAATTAGACTCGGAAAACAACTATTTCCTAATAGCGGGTGATTTCAACGCCAAGCATAGTGCTTGGGGTAACTTAACCACGAACCCAAGGGGCAATGCTTTATATGATTGGTGGCAAATGAATACTATCGAGCGCAGATTAGAATTGTACGCCACAAGTACACCGTCTTATCCTAAAGGAAATTCATTTCTGGATTTACTTATGATCGACGATCGAATAAACTTGCCAGGCACAGATCTAACTACGCGAAACTGTCTTCGCACAATTGACTACGATAGCGATCACTACGGATTTGGAGCCATAATTGAAGTCCCAAATGAACAATATTCACTAGAGCAGTTCGAACAGATCCACTCTTTCAATTTTCGAAAAGCTCACTTTGATCGATTTATAAAAAAAGAACTTCGTAACAGTGCCATAGACCCTCCGACTATTAGAAACCTCCATAACGATGAAATCGATCATTACTTAACAACATTGGACGATATTATTACCAATGCAATGAATCGCTCTATACCTAAAGTTCCCCATACCGACGGTTATACGAGGGTTGCCTCTTATGTTTCGGGATTTGGCAACCCTAGTGTTGCAATCCGGCAATTGACAGCTCTGTCGTAAAGTTGGACATTTTTGAGGTAATACGCACTCAGAACGTTTTGACATACGAGCGCTATTTGTGTTGTTTACAGTAACTTAAAAGATTCATCTCGGCCCAAAAATGGAATTAAATCGTTAACATTTTCGTGCGATTATTTTTTACAACTTTCGGCGTGGATTAACTCAGCAACAGTGCATGGATGAACTTAATTCAATTTTTGGCGATGAAGCTCCATCAAGGACCAGTGTTTATCGCTGGTATGGTGAATTCAGTCGTGGTCGTAGTTCACCCAAAGATGAATTTCGTGAAGGTCGTCCAAAATCAGTTGTTGTTCCGAAAACCAATGATGCTGTGCGCGAACTGATATTGGAAGATCGTCATGTGACCTATCGTGAGATTGAGACAACCTTAGGCGTTAGCGGGACCAGCATACATTCAATATTGCATAAACATTTGACTGTCAAAAAAATTTGTTCGCGTTGGGTCCCACACAATTTGTCAATCGCCCAAAAAAGGCTCGTGTCAATTGGTCGAAAGAAATGCTCAAAAAATACGGTCGCGGTGCTTCGAAACACGTCTATGACATCGTGACAGGTGATGAATCATGGATTTACGCGTATGAGCCCGAAAGTAAACAGCAGTCGACTGTCTGGGTGTTTCAAGATGAGCCAAATCCAACAAAAGTTGTTCGCGCACGAAGCACTTCCAAGCAAATGGTCGCCTGTTTTTTCGGAAAAACTGGACATGTCGCAACCGTACCACTAGAACAACGCAGAACAGTCAATTCTGAGTGGTACACAACCATTTGTTTGCCAGTTGTCTTCCAAGAAATCAGGAAAACCAACCGCCGAAGACGGATCACTCTTCACCACGACAATGCGAGCTCTCACACATCGGCTGCGACAACTGCATTTTTGAGCACCCAAAACATCGATTTGATGGGTCATCCGCCGTATAGTCCTGACTTGGCACCGAATGACTTCTTTTTATTCCCGTACGTAAAAAACAAACTGAGAGGTCAACGTTTTTCGACACCTGAAGAAGCGGTTGCTGCATTCAGAATGCATGTGTTGGAGATACCTCAATCAGAGTGGCAAAAGCGCTTCAACAATTGGTTCAAACGCATGCAAAAGTGTATACATCTTCATGGGGAATATTTTGAAAAACAATAAAGTGATTTTCGATGATCAATATTTGTTTTTGTTCTCTAATCCCGAAATATAAAAGGAAACCCTCGTACTAATAAGTACAGGACATCAGCAATTGACGCTTTGTATAAGCAAAAGAGCATTATGCTCTCAAAGCTGAAAAGATTTTATAGACAGTTCAGCGACCCAAATAGTCAGGAAATAAGAACATTCAAGTCCCTAATCAAAAATCTCCAAAAATTGATCCGTGATAATAACCGTTCAAGTATAAATGAAGAGTGGAAGAACAAAATTCAAGCCATTCAAGCTAGCGGATCGAATATGTTCCAACAAATCAATAAAACTTTTCGAAAGAAAGATCACAATGACATTCCATATTTGCGAGTCCCACGGACTCCTGAGAATTGTCAAGCAATGCTGAACTCAGGACTCAATCTCGAGCATATCAACTCTAACGAAGAAGTAATATTAGTCGAAGACCCGCAAGACAAATTGAACTCTATTGGTGCATGTTTCGAGGCAGTATACAGAGTGAACGAATCCATTCACTCCAATACGATCCTCGAAAACAACGCATTCCAGACCTACAGCGCACTGAGAAACCAAATTTGTACCTGGCGGAACCAAAACCGTAGTTTTACCACATTCAGTGAAAATAACAGAGCGGACTCCCCCAGGAGTAATCAGAATATGAATATGTTTGTGAGTAAGGATGAACTTACGAACATCCTAAAGTCAATAAAAAGCAAGAAGTCTTCTGGGATAGATAGCATCCCAAATGTAGTTTTAAAACATTTGCCCTCTGAAGCAGTAAAAATCTACACTACGCTATTCAACAACGCCTTAAATAAGGCATACTATCCAACCCACTGGAAAACTGCAATAGTCAACCCCATCCCTAAAAAGGGCAAAGACAGGACCAATCCAACCAATCTTCGCGCGATTAGTTTGCTGCCAAATATCAGCAAGGTTTTCGAGAAGATCATAAACAAAGCACTGATGAACTGGTGTGATGAAAATGAAATCATCCCCAACAACCAGTTTGGCTTTAAAGCGGGACATAGTACGGCGCATGCCGCGTCAAAGCTTGTTTTCGACATACAATGGAACAAGACAAAGCGCCAATGCACAGGTGCCTGCTTAGTTGACTTTGAAAAGGCTTTCGACACCGTGTGGTTAGAAGGACTTCTTCATAAGTTAGAAAACCTGAGAATGCCTCATTATCTATTGTACAACATTTACGAAATGATAACGAACAAGCAGTTTGTGGTAAAATGCGGAGATATATTCTCAAGCAAGACCTTCAAAATTACAAACGGTTTACAACAAGGGGCGGCGAATTCTCCCATTCTGTTTAATATTTACACCAGTGATTTAGTGGGTACGCTTAACAATGCCATTGCATACGCAGACGACATTGTAGTATACAGAACAGGAGAGAAAATATATGTCATCAATAGACTTCTCCAGGACGACTTCAATAAAATAAAACGTTTTTGTAATGACTGGAAACTAAAAATTAATTTCCACAAAACCGAGACTATTCTTTTCAGAACACCTCTCTCCAGTGCCTCTCAGGATACAAAGTACAATTGGAAAAGCTTCTCTATCGTATGGAATAATAATCTCCCACTACAAGTGAAAACTGTAGTCAGATATCTCGGTGTTTGGCTTGATCAGTATTTATACTTTGACCAGCATATAGCAGTCACTCTCTCTGCAGCAAGAAACGCATTTGTTGCCACAAAAAGTCTATTCCGAAGCAGCATTCTCAATCCAAAAGTTAAAATAATCTCATATTCGGCATTCATCCGACCAGTGTTGGTCTATGGCTGTCCAATATCGTACAATATATCCCCATTCTACATGGAAAAGATTCGCGTGTTCGAGAGACAGTGTTTGCGTTCCTGCCTCGGACGTAATAGAGCACCAGAGTCACGATACCAGAAATTTTACCCTAATAAAACCCTGTATGATAAATCAGGACTAACTAGGATAGACAACTTCATTATAAAAATTATTCGTGGCCACATTGCAAGGGCAATGTGCAGTGTAAATAATCATATCGCGGGAGCATATTATCCGAACGATATGTATCTGGAGAGTACCCTCCAGAACGGGTTCATTCCCCCAGAGGCGTTCCTCTTCTTGGACGGAAAAGGTCTAATCCAAGATGGGGGTGGAATACCTATTATATACCACGCTTTCCGTGGTGCTAGGGATAAACGAATTGTCCACAATAGCGATATCTCTAATAGGCCAGACCGACTCCGATTCAGCATGGTGATCAGTCAAAGAGATAAATCAATAAAAGACCGAACCAACCCCAACTGGTGGTGGCTCCAAAACGAAGAAAGGACTTCACGTCCTCAGATATAATATTCAGCTCTGACGCAGCTTCCTCCCTTCCTTTTCCTTTGCCCTCCTTCCCGTTAATTTTTGTTATTTTATCTTTTTTGTTTTCATTAAGCACTTATTATTTTGTTTTTAAATTTTTTGCATCCTCCAAAAAAAAAAAAAAAAAAAAAATCTTTATTTTTTTTTGTCATTGTGGGGAGGAAGTAATGTACCTGCATGGGTACTCCGTTCTACTTCCTCCTCCATCATAATTAGTTCGCCGCGCAAATCACCGAACCGAAAAAAACGAAACAAAACAAAACCTACGCCACACAAAAACACTGGAGGGAAAGTTAATGTTCTTTTATTTTATTGGATGTATTGGTTCGTTTTCACAAAAACTATTGAACACTTTCGTATGAACTTAAGGATATTAGTAAAGAGACTATTGTATACCGATTTTTGCTGCACTATATGTTTTCGATAATAAATAATTTAATATCGATAATATTTTTGTTGTTTCATAATGATAAATACACCCTTATAGATATGAATTTTCGAAACACTTTCAATAATGACTTTTAAGCTCACTTATTGTGTAGTTACTGAGAAAAACAAAGTGTATTAACACACATGAAAAGAACTATATATTAAAGTAACCTAAAAAAAAAAGGAAAAATAATTTAGCTCCTTTAACATAACCACAATTCAGGAATACCCTAGAGCTTCAGATATTCTGTCACATTGTGCTAAAATTAGTTAAACAAGTTCCAGAAAGTCAATATAATTAAAAAAAAAAAGTAAATATAAACATAAAGCAACATTGTTTAAATTAAAAATAATTCACAAGAGGCAACAAGACAACATATATTTTTATATTTTCTTTTAGTTTTGCTGTTCTCCCCAAATTTCTGTTTTTTCTGTCGCTTAATTTGATATTTTACATATTAAACAGATACACTTATCTTGATGCAACAAAATTTACTTAACCTCAGTTGTTGTCCATTTCCTGCCTTTATAGTTTTTAAGCGTGCTTACATATTGTCAGTCAAAACAAACAATTAAAACAAACTAAAATACGAAACACCGGTATCATAAGTATTCACAGATATACTGTAAACCTTACTGAATATAAAAACGGTTGCTGCAAAATTTTATACATTTTTAAAACAAAATAATAATCATTGTAAGCCCCATCTGGGTACATACCACAGCACAACCGTTTCAATAACATTCGCAACTCTTTTCAACTCTGCACAATTTCACACGACTCGCTCAACTCCATTTGACGTCTTTTGACTCCGCGCTCACACATTCGACTATTCGACTCCATTTCATTTTTTTTTCGACTTTGCTCGACTCTTTTTCGTCGTCTCTCGACTCCATTCATTCCTTCGACAACACTCACCCACGCGACTTCACCCGACTTCGCTCACCCCTATTTAACCCCTTTAAACACTACTCGACTCCACACGGCTCCGCTTACTACTTCTCTTAATCCTCTTTCGACTACATTTAATTTCTTTTTCTACTTCACGTCGCCAACATTCAACTCTCTCGACTCCATTAATCCCTCCACCACCGGCTCCTCATCACACCCTTCGGACTCTTCGAGTTCAAAGTGATGACCTTTGGCCTTCTTTAAATACTGGCAAAACTCGCCTCTATCCACCCTTTTAAGACCCCATTTGCATCATTTTCAACCCTTCTGACTTCACTCGGCTCCTTAAGTAACAACAGCTACTTCGCGTAGCATATAATCTATAGGACGCCCGGTTTTGTCTCGCGTGAAACACACTCACCCTTTTCTGTCTCTTTCCTGAAGGTTGGCGCTCACGCTCACCAACCATAGCCTTCACGCAACCCCATGCAACCCTTCTCGACTCTGCTTGACCTCTAACACCTTTTTCTGTCTCTGTTCATATATTGGCGCCCATCCACGCCAAAAACAGTTATCACGCGAAACCGTTCATCAATGCTCGACCTTTCCACCCGATTTCAGCAAGCCAGCTTCCCTCGTTACCACAGCTACTACGCGTAGCAGCACCCATCAGGGCACCTGGTTTTGCCCCTTTATTTAAATTTCAGGACATTCGTCCTTAGATCTCCTACGTCTCCCAAATGTCTCAGCAACACCGGTCCACAAATCAAACCGATACCACCGGGCTGAGACAACATACCTGGTTCCCCAATCTTTAGCCACCATGGCTCCCCTTTAGCGGCAACTAAAGGCTATACACGCCCCTCTACGCCGCCTCAAATACCTAGGTGCATAATACTTCGGAGCGCACTTCTAATAACCCTAGGGCGCCCTGGGGTTGGACACAATCAACCACCCACCAGGAGCCCCCTAACCAAAATCCCATATTTTTCTTTTTTTTTTAAACAAGAGCGACGGCCGGCACCTCACAGCAAGTTTCCATTCGGTCGAGGTCGCAGCTACCGCTACATTGGCACCAATGTACCGGTCCTCCCTCGATAGGTAATACGTGCAATTGAGGGCCCGCCCTCCTTTACCAGTCCCAGCGGCAAACAAATCGCCATACAAACGTATGGACAAAAGACACCCGCTCTGGACTTGGTCCCTTTCCATTCCGCACACGGCAACCCGTCACTGCGGATGGGAATTACCCTGGGATAAATCCCCCTCCACCTCGCACACACTATTTCGTCACTGCGGATGTGAGCGGATTTCCGATAGGTTCCGACCTATTCGGGCGATAAGCCTGTTGGTCCACGAGACCCATAACAGGCCGATGGACCACGCCGCACACATTTGCCCTTGATGGCATCAAGCGGTAACAACTGTGTCCATCTTATCGATAAAGGCCCAAACAATAACCAGGAACTGGTCACCACGACAGTCCCGTAACATTACCACAGCGCATTCCGAAGCAACCTCCCTATCATCACAGCACCCACCATCGAGCATTCCCTCTCCCCTACCTTTTTTTTCGTGACTACGTCACTGGGAGGGGATCACTGTGGCGATTCCGCCAGATCCCACGGCTCGCCTTCCTGAAAAAACCCCCATAACCATAACCCGGGTCTGCACCAGCTTTCGCTAATGCAATTCGCATTAGCATCTTAGATGCTTCACGCATCAAACAGACCCAATTATTATAACCCTAAAATCCCTATAAAGAAAACTTACCTTCATGCATCCCTTCGCATACAATTTTTCATAAGATTTCTTTGTTTGCTTATTTGGTATTCTGAACCAATTCGGTACCAGACAAATACCATAAATATCGCGCCGTCTATTTTCCCAGCCGCGCCATATACCTTTTCATATACATTGCCTGGCAACCTTTTTTGTTTGTCTTACCAACAAACAACCCAAGCAGCTGCATATAATTAGCGCAATAGACGCTGAAACCAAATTCTCCAGCATTTCCTAATGCAAATATGAACCCGGTTTCTATTGCAGCCAGAGATGCCATAAACATTCAATTTGCTTTTAGCACCTTTTTCTCCTAACGTCGAAAATAGCGACGAGGTATCGTGTAAACAATGACCCGCATTACCAACGGGCATTTGGTCATTTTTCCCTATTGTCTTTGCCGCCTGCCTGTTTCGTCGTTCCACTGCACGTGTGAAACGCATCTATCTGAACGATCCCACACATACCACCATGACCTTTATTACGAGATCTGGTTTTCTTGTTCCCATAAGAGAGACTCTACGTTACACTTGTGGGAGATAAAACATATCCTTGGCAAGGATATATTCACACCCTTAAGAGAAGAGTTTTTCTCTCTCTTCATTTTTTTCCTTAGCGAAATCATCTCTGCATGAGATGACGATCGCTGAGTCTTATTCCATCCTCCGACCACGCTGGTCGCACGGTGAAACTCCCGCTCTCCGCGCCACCAACGGAGAAGCGTAAACAGTAACACGCGAATATATACCCGGAGTCGTGTGTGTTTTATTTTTCAACTCTAGGAAGTTTTAGTTTATTTTTCCACGTAAATTTATCCGTGAATCTATGAAATAACGTAAATTTATTGATCCCAAATTGTTTATTATCGAAAACATATAGTGCAGCAAAAATCGGTATACAATAGTCTCTTTACTAATATCCTTAAGTTCATACGAAAGTGTTCAATAGTTTTTGTGAAAACGAACCAATACATCCAATAAAATAAAAGAACACTAACTTTCCCTCCAGTGTTTTTGTGTGGCGTAGGTTTTGTTTTGTTTCGTTTTTTTCGGTTCGGTGATTTGCGCGGCGAACTAATTATGATGGAGGAGGAAGTAGAACGGAGTACCCATGCAGGTACATTACTTCCTCCCCACATCATCATCATCATCATCATCGGCACTACAACCGGGATCCGGTCTTGGCCTTATTTAACAAATCTCTCCACCGGTCCCGATTTCGAGCCGATGTCATCCAGTTTAGCACGCCCAGGCTCTGGGCGTCCTGGTCTACGGCATCCCTCCATCGCAGACAGGATCTGCCGCGCTGTCTCCTTCCATACATCCTGCCACAAAGGACTTTCCGGGCAGGGTCCTCTTCGCTCATTCGAGCTAGGTGTCCCGCCCACCGGAGTCTACCGAGCTTGATTTTTCTTACAATATGAGCTTCAAGGTAGATTGCGTACAACTCATGGTTGTAGCGTCTCCGGAATCGTCCTCCCTCACATACGGGGCAAACAATTCTCCTTAAGACCTTTCTCTCGAACGCGGCCAAGAGTTCAGAGTGCTTTTTATTAAGCACCCAGGTCTCGGATCCATACATGAGTACTGGTAAGACCATGGTCTTGTACAGTAGTAGCTTGGATGTTCTGGATAAATTTCGGGATTTAAAGAGCCTTGATAGACCATACTAGGCTTTGTTGGATTTAATCAGCCGTTCGCGTATTTCTTCTTCCATATTGTTATCGGCTGATACTATTGACCCAAGGTAGTTAAAGGATTGCACTACTTCAAATTCGTGCTCCACTACCCTGATAGTTTGACCAACGTTAGGTCTTCTCTTCGCATAAGTTGCCACAATGTACTTAGTTTTTCCCTCATTAATGTGCAGTCCCAGTTTTTGTGCCGCCTGCTCGATCTGGGTGAAGGATTCCTGTACCGCCGATTCGGTTCTACCGTTGATGTCGATGTCATCTGCGTAGGCAAGTATCTGGCTGGACTTGGTGACAATAGTCCCTCTTGTTGTAACGCCAGAGTCACGGATTGCTTTCTCCAACGCCAGGTTGAAGAGGAGGCAGGCCAGACCGTCCCCTTGTCGGAGTCCATTATAGATGTTTATTGGTTTGGACAGCAATCCCGCTACTTTTACTTGACTAGTTACGTTGGTCATGGTCAACCTACAAAGTCGTATCAATTTATTTGGAATGCCGAAATCTCTCATGGCATTATATAGTTCTACCCTGGCTATGCTGTCGTAGGCGGCCTTGAAGTCTATAAATAGATGATATAGTGGAATCTTAAATTCCAGACATTTTTCCATCGCCTGCCTAAGGGTGAATATCTGATCAATTGCTGATTTGCCTGGGATGAAGCCACACTGATATTGACCAATGATGGCTTTAGCGTATGGGGATATCCGGTCTTGTAGGATAGTGGAGAGTATCTTATAGGCGGTACTCAGCAATGTTATACCCCTATAGTTGCTGCACAGTGTGATATCTCCCTTCTTATGTATGGGGCAAATTATACCACGACGCCAATCTTCCGGCATCTCCTCTTGCTCCCATACGTGCACCACGATCTCGTGAATTGCGTGATGTAACGCTGTCCCTCCTTGTTTGATCAGCTCAGCTGGTATGCCATCAGCTCCAGGGGCTTTATTTGATTTTAGCTGTCTAATGGCTTTTAGTGTTTCCTCAATGCTTGGTGGCGGCAGCATTTGGTCCTGGTCTTGCATTGGTGGAGCCTCCAATTCTTCTGTGAGCTGACCATTTAGCAATTCATTAAAGTGCACTTCCCATCGCTCCAGAATGCCTTCAGGATCGGTGATCAGATTACCCTCTTTATCCTTGCAGTAAGTGCAGCGTGGTGTGTACCGCGTCATACTGCGGATTATTTGGTAGAACTTCCGCGCCTGGTGCGGACCTCGCTCTCTTTTCATGTCATAATGCCTCTAAAAGAAGACGAGGTAGACCTCTAAGATAATAGTTTATTTTTTTATAATGTATGTGTATTATATTAAGAATAAATAAAAGAAAATGTAAGCTGAAAGGCATAAATTAAGCATATAATATTGTATAATTTAGAGTGCTTGTGAAGAGCCAGTAAATTACATTATGTAGTAAAATTATTAAGATAGGTTTAGCATTTAGACTAAAATTGTAAAACATAAAAAAAGACTTTGTGAATAAATGCGTCTGCAAACAAAACAAAAACATTCCTGGGATATTTTATACAATAGACATTCCCCTGGTAGTCAATATATTCGTCTTGTGTCGGCGAATGAATTGACACAATTTTGGTAACACAACGAAGATATATTGACCGATAGTTATGAGGTCAGCTGTAGATTCTGAGTAAAGTGATGTTCAGACCCGCCACCAGGAAATAAATGACCTTCTACAAAACAAACAAGCCGTCTAAAATATCCATAAAGTGGTGAAAGTTTACTCCGAATCCCACGGATTCAGCCGAAAGCATATTGAGCACCACCAGGTAACATCCAATGGTATTGAAATTAAATATGGATAGCGTGGAAACCTTAGTCGACTACTTGTGGATCAATTCGAGGCTCAGCGATTACCTCGCTGATCTCGGTAAATCCTGTTTATTTAAAGTGACCCACGTACCCACTTCAGTGGCCATGCATCCAAAGTGAGACACGTACTCATTTTGGTGGTCGTGCATTTAAACTGAATCGCACGCCAACTCCAGTGGTCGTGGACATAAAGTAAGCTACACACCCACTTAAGATGTCGTCGTGCACCTACAACGATCCATCTGGTCATGCAGTCTATTCTCTTAATGGTGCACTTGAATACCTGCAGTTCAGTATGGGCTTCACAAGCAACAAATAAAAGAGAGAAAATCGTTCAACACTTTTTGTTGCAAGCTCAATTTTCGGTATTGAAAAATCGAAACCCATTTCTCCCCATAGGAGACGTGCGCAACTCACACAAACTCTATCTTCCTGGACAAACATATTTTGACCATTATATTTCATATTTATCTTTATCTTTACATTTCACCTACATCCAATAACGAGATATTGTGGCTCTCTACAATTGATTATTTTTAATTATTAAATCATGTATAAAATATAATTAAGATGGCGTAAACATGCATTCTCTAGAGTCTCTAATCTAATCAGTGTCTGTTACAGTGAAGTTATAACAACGAAGATTGTTTGATAGGAAGGAATACAACCTCTTTAGACAAAACTAGGTAACTCTTCCCATCTTATCGGAAATATACTTCGAGTGGTGCTGACACAAGTCAAGTATAACAAGTCGTTATACACTTACATCCGAGGGTATCAGTAACAAAAAACAAAAGCAAACTACTTTGGAAACTAAGTTCAAAACTACACGTTACAACGATTTTTCGAAAAGCAACTAATTGACTTGCGAAATAGTTCGTGATTAAATTTCGATACGGTTAATTGAATCATTAGTCTAAATGAACTAATCAATTTATATTACTGTTCTCGCTAAAGGAATCTTAACAGTCGTTACACAGTCGTTTGTGATGAAATGACATGCTATGCATCAAGGTGTTAATTCTAAAAAATTTTTTAAATAATCGCCTTTTCGCCTTTTCGCCATTTCGCTATACTGAGATCCAAATCAGTGGAATACGTTCGCGTTGGAGTACACTAATGAGACGAGTCTCCCACACCTTTGATCATCGTTCGACTGGTGGACAATTTGATTTGTAATTCGTATTCAAACGTACGTCCGATCTCATTCCGATATCGGCAGTTAATCGTTACAGTCTACAGGTATCGAGCCGGTAATCAAAAAAGATTTTTGATGTGAAATCGCGTTAATTCCACTTTAATCTGAAGTTTAATGTTTCATTGTGTTGTGGTTAGATTTAATAACAAAATCGAGTAGACTCATTAACTTCGGTGTTACATGGGATGGGTGGTGTAAGGTCACGTTGTAAACCCTGTGGTATTTGATATACATAATATAGTTATCTTTCAATCGTTCGCGGTATAACTAAGTGCTTCTCCTATCCAAGAGATTGCTCTTAATTACAGCGTGATGTTGTTGACAACTTTTTTTTTGTTATACGATATTCGTTACAGTAATTCGTTTTTAGCCACATTGGAGATCAATGCTGGATCATGAGTTTTCTAACGACAAAATACAATACTGTTGCCTGGGAAGCAAAGTATCGTCTTTCAGTCGTGACAGATCTTCATCACTCGGGTATTCAGTGAAGCGTACATGTCGGAGTCCGGACATAAGGCTTGAAATTAATTTTAATTGAAGTTAATGAGAATATCCGTGGTCGGGAAGAAGGATCGTTTAAACAAAAAAACCTTTTTTTTCTTTCTCGGTAAAGATTTTGTTAAATACCCAGAATGCTTTTAGAGTGTTCACTTTGGAGGAGAAGTGTTTGAAACAAACAATTTGTTCTGCTATTAAGGGTGCAGATACTTTATGATTACCGTTTCTGGTGTAACTAAAAGTCTTTTACACAAATCTCTTTTAAATCAGCTGCCGCTTTATGTAAACTGTGCACAAATGCATTTTTTAGAAGAGGTTTTAAACGTTAAGACAAGTTTTTGAACCTATTTTTTTTTATTTCATGCCTCGGAAGCTCTTTGCCCCCAACTTAATTGCTAAAATCCATCCATGGGATTCAATGTGCTCTATTAAACTGCTACCATATTTATTAACTTATTGTATTAAATAGTCCAGAATCTATTGTTCAGCATCGATAATTCCCAGTATTATCATCAAAATTCCTATATGAGTAATTCTAATAATTGCCTTAATTGTTTCCATATAAGCTTCTAAGATTGAAAGGTCTATACGGTTTAGTGGAATACTTTCACTCGTATGCGAAAAAATACAATATACAATTTGTTTTTTGTTCAACGAAGAAGTCTAGTCTGGATACTTTTAGTAGAGAACGCGCTTCAGGTGAATGATTTGTACTTGACGGAGATTCCTAGTGATAATTAACAACATTTTCAACAGTCGATGAGCAATTAACAAAATGAACGATGAACAAAAAAAAAAAAAAATAAAAGCTAAACGAAATATTACAGGTTTACTACATCGCCACCGATAAAAGACATCACCTTTTATAAACAAGGGATTATATTTCTGAATTTAAAAAAGATACCTCGTCCATGTCCCACATCCTACTGGCATGACAAACAATGTCCCATCATGATGCACATGTTTCCTTCGGGAAGTGACAGACATAATTCAGATGTTATATTCCTTTGGACAACAAGTCGTACAGTCGTACATGACAACATCCGTGCCGTTCGAGAACTTTTTGAAAGTGATCGCCGCTTAACTGTTCGAGAAATCTCATCAGAAGCGGGTATCAGCTACGGACGTGTTCAATCCATTATCACTGATGATCTTCGCTTCAAAAAAATTACTGCTCGATGGGTTCCGAGGTTATTGACTGTACATCAAAAACATATCAGGTCGGAGCTTAGTGGAAACCTTCTGGATCGATTTCGGCAAGAAGGGGAGGATTTCTTAAAGCGCATCGTCACATCTGATGAGACGTGGATACATCATTATACTCCCGAGACTGAAATGGCAAGTACGGAGTGGCGAAAGGATGAAGTCTGCTCAATAAAGACCAAAAGTCCTCTCTCAGCCGGAAAAGTTTTTTCAATGATTTTTTTCAACTCAAAGGGTGTTTGAATGATTACTTTTCTTCACGAACAACGAACACTGCATGCAGCTTACTAGTGTCGGTTGTTACAGTGGGCAAACGCCGCATATATCCGGTCCTATGAGTAGGGCGTTAGAATATACTCTCACTTGGGCCGGCTTGTCGTTGGGTGGGTCGGGGGTGGGGGGGGGGGGGGGGGGGGGGGGTCTCTCTCAACCCCCTGCCGCCCAGTGAAATACCACCCGGCCGGGAGAAATCCCTGGCCATCTTTCGGAGGCTGGTCGGTGCCAGAAAAGGTTGGTTTAGGTGGTAGTCGGTCCTAGGGTGAGATACCACCCCGTCACGCTGTACATTCCACGATATCATCGGAAAAAATCTTCGACTATGAAAAAAAATGGGTGGCGAGAGGGCCGACTTTAACGAGACAAGGACAGATGTGTCCTTCATCTTGTCTCTGATTTCTGGTCATCTTGCGATAACCAGAATCACCCACATCCGTGAGGATGTTGGGTTCGGTCTCGCGATATCTGAAAAGAAAAGAAAAAAGGGGTGGTATCCAAGGATAGTGTGGACAGTGTTAGTCCAGGTGTTCTCTAATTACTTGTATAGAGGGATGGTGGGAAAGAAATCATACAAGACCGGTAGGTCTTGGGTGCGGTAGTAAACGCAGATCACGTCTTTGGCGTCTGATAATCTGCGCTTTGGTCGGTGTGTATGTTTGTGTTTGTGCCGTCTTGTAATGTGCGTTCGTGTGTGTGGTTTGTTAATAGACCCTATGGGATGGGTCCAGGAATCCTCTATTATAGAGGGGAATGTTGTTGGGAAGGGTGCTTTCTTCAGTTTTGTACTGAAGAAGAAATTGTGGGGGTTTGATCCGAAGAGATCGACAGAGAGAAGGGTCAAGAACGCAAGAGTCCCGTACAAGTAGGTATCTTCGACTATGTTTCGAATGTATGGCTGATGGCCCGGACTCACACGGAGATAAGTCATAATGGTACCTTCTGAGATAAAGAATTTCGGAGGTAAACTAGTTTCCCAATCAGATCCACTATGTCAGGGGGAACATCATGCAGATATTATGATAGATAACCGAACTTTACAAGGTTCGTCATCGCATAATTGGGCTCTTTCTCGAGGCTCTATCGACGTTCGACTGATAACGGCATTTTGCAACATCAAGGGCATCGGTTTCACCAATACAAATGTAAACGCCGTTCACCAATATTTGCAAACATTGAAACCTGATATCCTTGCCCTATCCGAGACCCAAGTCGATTCGTCAGCCGATTCGACATATCTTCGTTGCTCAGGATACGATTTACAACCGAGATTCCGTTTTAGGGTCCGTGGTCCAATCTGGCTTGCTAAATAATGGAAGCGTTAGAACTCAATAACTTGGACATCATGTGGTTGAAGGTTTTGCTGAGGAACTCTGTTAAATTTCTTTGTTGACTTTACCGCGCCCCGAATGACGATCGACCAGCGACACGTTTCGAACATCTTTCAAGTACCATCCATTGGATACAACTCAACCACCCAGCTTCTGAAATTGTCATCATTGGCGATTTTAATGTGCACAGTTCCGGCTGGTTGGAGGAGATGTTTGCTGTTAGACACAACTTGACTCAACTTGCGGAGGAAATTACACGAGTGCCGGATACCCGAGGTGATTATGCGAACACCCTGGATTTGCTTTTGACATCCGAGCCGAGCATTTATACCGTGGAGATTGCTGCGCCATTGAGAAACTCAGATCACTGCTTGGCATCGGTCGCGCAACAACTGTCATTTCAAGTGAATAACCGATCTAAGCAGCTTCGCCGTGTATAGAGGTATGGTGCTGCTAACTGGGGCGATTTGTGAGATTTCTCCGGATCATTTCCTTGGTCGGGGGTGTGCTTCGGACCGACTCCGCGATGTTAACGCATGCGGGGAGTCGGTCACAGAGATTATTCTTCTCGGGATAGAGATCTACAGTCCGCATTCCATCAAACGAAGTTTATCTGATAAGCCGTGGTTTGATAAAAAATGCGAGCAGATTATAACGGCAAAAATTAGAGCTTTTAATCAATGGCGCTCCAAGCCCGCCGATGTTAACAGAACGAATTTTGTTAAAGTCAGAAATGCGTGGAACCAGACGATTGATATCGCGAAGAGGTCTTACAACGACAAAGTGACCAATAAACTCCTTCAGTGCCCAACTGGTTCGCGTCCCTTCTGATCAATGGCAAGGGCTGTCAGCAGTAACTTCGGTTCCTCCCCTTTTCCTCCGTTAATGACGAGCAGCGGGATACTAATCACAACTCAAAAGATAAAGCTAATATGTCCGCGAATTTATTTTCAGCGAATTCAAACCACGATCCTTTTTATTTGAAGCCACATGGGATCGCATGGGAGCGGTCTTCGATGTGGGATATACGATTCCACCCGCGTACTATTCAACGCCTTCTACGTGAAGTGGACTGTAGGAAGGCAACTGGCCCGGACAGAATACCAGCAACAATATTTAGGAACTTTGCTCCAGAACTATCGCCGGTTCTTGGCAGACTCTTTCGCTTATCTTATGCGCGAGGGACTATTCCTACCTGCTGGAAAGTCGCTCGAGTTCAGCCAAACCCAAAGGGGAAAAAAGTGTCTCCCACAAAATTACCGGCCGATAGCATTACTATCTATGTTATCTAAGGTGATGGAAAAGGTTATCAACGCCGAGTTTATTAAGTATTTGGAGTGCAATGGACTTCTGAATGATCGTCAATAGGGATTCCGTGGCAGGCGGTAAACGGGAGACCTTTTGAACCTTATAATCGATATATGGACATCCGCGACTGGGCGGCATAGTGAGTGAAGAACGGTCGCATTGGATATCTCTATGGCTTTTGACTACATCTGGCACGGAGCATTGCTGAGCAAACTTCATTCTTATGGGGTTGTGGCGTGTCTAACAGATACACACACAATACATAAGCAAATAGTGAAGAACACCGAACGATAATCGAATAAGAAAATACATCAGAGCCGTATACCATAGCGATAAAATAACAATTCACATCAGGGGAATATACTTGAGCTTAAAAATCGAATTCTAAACACGGCCAGTAGCCTGATGTGTTACGCTTAGGTTTAATTTTTGGTGATTCTAACTGCCATAGCGTCAGTTCGAATCACACTTCTTCACTATCAATCCCAAACGCTATAGGCTTTCGCACCACCTTTGCGACTGTACGAAGAGCTTTCTCAAGAATCGATCGATCCGGGTTGCTGTGGACGGGGAGTCTTCGAATTTGTATCCTGTTAATTCCGGGGGCCTCATGGTTCTATTTTGGCTCAAACCTTATTTTTGCTTCACATAATGATTTGTTAGAATCAACGGATAACAAAGTGTTCAGTTTCACGGGTGATAGTACGCTTGTTTCCTTTTTTCGAAAGATTGACCGATTAGTGCATCAGCGTTGCACCACCTGAGATGTGTTCAGATCGGCTCTCTGAATCGGGATCTGGATAAAGTCCTGCACTGGGGAAAAACTAAACTCCTCGACTTCAATGCAACGAAGACACAGTGTACAACATTCACAAAGAAAAGTGCATCATCGGGTCCACAGCTCATGATGAGTGGCCAGGCAATCGAAACTGAGCTTTCTTTTTAGAGCGAAGAAGTATTTTACTCAGGTCCAACTTTTCCTCCTGTATAAATCCCAAATTAGACCCGAGCTCGAATATTGGCCTGCTCCTAAACAAACCGTCAACCTACTTGAAAGCGTACAGACACGAGCGATCCGCCTGATCGGGAACACAGCGCTGATATTGGGACTACCGTCGCTATCACATCGAAAGCGCGTAGCCGACCTCTGTCTGTTTTACAGAAATTATCACGGCTACTGTTCTTCGGAGATTCGGTGTATTATTCCGCGCAATCCGGTCTATATCATCATCATCATCATCATCGGCACTACAACCGGGATCCGGTCTTGGCCTTATTTAACAAATCTCTCCACCGGTCCCGATTTCGAGCCGATGTCATCCAGTTTAGCACTCCCAGGCTCTGGGCGTCCTGGTCTACGGCATCCCTCCATCGCAGACAAGGTCTGCCGCGCTGTCTCCTTCCATACATCCTGCCACAAAGGACTTTCCGGGCAGGGTCCTCTTCGCTCATTCGAGCTAGGTGTCCCGCCCACCGGAGTCTACCGAGCTTGATTTTTCTTACAATATGAGCTTCAAGGTAGATTGCGTACAACTCATGGTTGTAGCGTCTCCGGAATCGTCCTCCCTCACATACGGGGCCAACAATTCTCCTTAAGACCTTTCTCTCGAACGCGGCCAAGAGTTGAGAGTGCTTTTTATTAAGCACCCAGGTCTCGGATCCATACATGAGTACTGGTAAGACCATGGTCTTGTACAGTAGTAGCTTGGATGTTCTGGATAAATTTCGGGATTTAAAGAGCCTTGATAGACCATAGTAGGCTTTGTTGGATTTAATCAGCCGTTCGCGTATTTCTTCTTCCATATTGTTATCGGCTGATACTATTGACCCAAGGTAGTTAAAGGATTGCACTACTTCAAATTCGTGCTCCACCACCCTGATAGTTTGACCAACGTTAGGTCTTCTCTTCGCAGAGGTTGCCACCATGTACTTGGTTTTTCCCTCATTAATGCGCAGTCCCAGTTTTTGTGCCGCCTGCTCGATCTGGGTGAAGGATTCCTGTAACGCCGATTCGGTTCTACCGATGATGTCGATGTCATCTGCGTAGCCAAGTATCTGGCTGGACTTGGTGACAATAGTCCCTCTAGTTGTAACGCCAGAGTCACGGATTGCTTTCTCCAACGCCAGGTTGAAGAGGAGGCAGGCCAGACCGTCCCCTTGTCGGAGTCCATTATAGATGTTTATTGGTTTGGACAGCAATCCCGCTACTTTTACTTGACTAGTTACGTTGGTCATGGTCAACCTACAAAGTCGTATCAATTTATTTGGAATGCCGAATTCTCTCATGGCCTTATATAGTTCTACCCTGGCTATGCTGTCGTAGGCGGCCTTGAAGTCTATAAATAGATGATATAGTGGAATCTTAAATTCCAGACATTTTTCCATCGCCTGCCTAAGGGTGAATATCTGATCAATTGCTGATTTGCCTGGGATGAAGCCACACTGATATTGACCAATGATGGCTTTAGCGTATGGGGATATCCGGTCTTGTAGGATAGTGGAGAGTATCTTATAGGCGGTACTCAGCAATGTTATACCCCTATAGTTGCTGCACAGTGTGATATCTCCCTTCTTATGTATGGGGCAAATTATACCACGACGCCAATCTTCCGGCATCTCCTCTTGCTCCCATACGTGCACCACGATCTCGTGAATTGCGTGATGTAACGCTGTCCCTCCTTGTTTGATCAGCTCAGCTGGTATGCCATCAGCTCCAGGGGCTTTATTTGATTTTAGCTGTCTAATGGCTTTTAGTGTTTCCTCAATGCTTGGTGGCGGCAGCATTTGGTCCTGGTCTTGCATTGGTGGAGCCTCCAATTCTTCTGTGAGCTGACCATTTAGCAATTCATTAAAGTGCACTTCCCATCGCTCCAGAATGCCTTCAGGATCGGTGATCAGATTACCCTCTTTATCCTTGCAGTAAGTGCAGCGTGGTGTGTACCGCGTCATACTGCGGATTATTTGGTAGAACTTCCGCGCCTGGTGCGGACCTCGCTCTCTACTTTTCTCTATTTCACAGACAAGATTTTTTTCCCAGGCACTTTTCTTTTGTCTGTGAAGTCTTTTTTCAGTTCTTCTGAGCTCTTTGTATTTCTCCTCGCGTACCCGCGTCCTATGAGACTGCTGCATTGCCCGGTATGCAGCATTCTTACGTTCAGTCGCTAGTTTGCACTCATCATCAAACCAGTCGTTCCGATCTCTACGACTACTGCCTAAGATGGAGTTGGCAGTACTAATGACAGTATTCTTAAGGCGTGTCCATTTCTCTTCTACGCCCGGCATTCTGGCCCCAGGACTTACTCTCCCTCCGTCGAGCTCTTCGAGGGCGAGTCTTAACGCATGACCAAAGGTGTTGCTGGTGTTCTCATTGCGTAAGGCAGCCGTGTTGATTCGAACCTGATCCGCGGATGCAATACGTCTCCGCAAGGCAATCCGCGCTCGGAAAACTGTACCAACAAGATAGTGATCCGAGTCGACGTTGGCACCTCGGTACGTTCGTACCGTTATCAGGCTCGAAGAGTGGCGGCGATCTATCAACACGTGGTCAATTTGGTTGCGAGTGGCTCCATCAGGTGATACCCAGGTGGCTTTGTGGATATCTTTACGCGGAAACCTGGTACTCGCAACGACCAAGTTTTTCGATGCTGCCAGTTCGATGACTCGTAGTCCATTGTCATTAGTGTTCTCATGCAAACTATGGGAACCTGCGTAGTGCCTGAAAACCGGCTCCCGACCTATTTTCGCATTCAAATCCCCAAGAACGATTTTCACATCGTATCTTGGGCAGGCATTGAGGGCCCGTTCGACGTTCTCATAGTATTCTTCTTTTTCGTCGTCAGGGGACTCCTCTGTAGGTCCGTGAACGTTTATGAGGCTTATGTTTTTAAATTTGCCTCGCACGCGAAGAGTGCATAGCCTTTCATTTATTGCATTAAAGCCGATGATGGCAGGCTTCAGTTTTTGGCTGACTAGAAAGCCTACCCCGAGCACATGGTGTTTTGCGTGACAGCTGTAATAAATGTCATACTCTTTTCTTTGAAAAACACCACTCCCCGTCCATCTTATTTCTTGTAATGCTGTTATGTCAGCCTTATATTCGGACAGGGCATCGGCTAGTTGCTGTGCAGCTCGAGCTCTGTATAGTGAGCGTATGTTCCATGAAAAAATCCTTAAATCGTTTAGCCGTTTTCGTTTCCGTGGTCGTCGTCGTGTATCCGGTCCATATCCGAGGCTTGTTAAATTTGCCATAATAATTCATTTTTACGGGCCTGGTTATTAGCCTTGCGCCAACCTTTCTCAGGATGTCGCTGCATGCATTGGTTCACTACTTGGCGGGTGTCAAAGTAGCTATCCAGGGGTGTCACGTGGAGACTGCATCTCAACTTGGATTGAACAGGGACAAGGATCGTCCTGGCCTTCGCCGGGTTGAAGGCAATCAGAGACTTTGCCCTGTATGTTCGCACCCATCCCCCCATCCGGTCTATATGCGTTCCACAAAACAATCCGACGGTTCGCACCAATTTGCGGTTCATCTCCCGACGGCGCTAACATCCCTGCATCCGAACTCATTCCGTTACAGAGCGGAAAAGCTGTGGAACTTCCTCCTCTCGTAAGTGAGCGTTACAATCTGCAACTGTACAAAAAGAACAACAACAATTATTTGGTGGCATCCTGGGGCGCCTTGTCGGCGCTATAGGTTCGCCTCTCCCGAGAGAAGGATAATAAATTAGAAAAAAAAAAAAATACGAATGCCCCCCTGATTCTACATTAGCTCGGCTTATACTCTAACGCAATCACTTTTCAACAGTTGTTCTACTTCACCTTCTAAACTACTGCGAAAGCTTTTCATCATCTTCAACTGGTCAATTTCAAATAGCCGGAAGTTATCGAATATTCAACCCCTTTCTATCATACACACTAATATGTATTCCATCCAGGGTTGTGGAGTTTTGGCGGTTTTTTCACATGTTTACTGTCGCTCACAGAATTAGTGAAAGTCACTTGGGGATCACGTTTAGTGCTGGTAGAGCTTGAACTATTAGGCGTTCTATTTTTTGTTGTTGTGAAAACTTTTTCCCCGTATTTCGCGGAATTTAGGACAGCCTCGATAATTAGCGGGGTGTCCCTCGCTCTTACAAACTTCACAATTTAGAAGAGATCTGTCGTCTACCCTTTCTTTACCTAACGTGCATTGTTCTAAGCTGTGGTCCTGTCCGCATCTTATGCATCGATACTGCATTTCCCAGTTTGACGCTGAGTGCCTCCGAACCTTTGGCAGCGGAGACACTGGAGTATATCTCTGCCTTTTATCAATTTGTCCCATGTGACAATTTGATGGTGCAGGATAGAGATTTTCCTATCCACCAATTTTGCTACCGGGGCCCAGCAGCACCAGGTAGAATGGTAGCTTACGATTCTCCCGTCTAGCCCTAGCTGTATTGAAGGGTTTTACCGCGATAAACTCAATATCACTATAGTTAAGTAAGTTTGTAATAGAACTTGTGGTTCTGTTTCAGGGTCGGCGCCCTTTAGTAGAACCGTTATATTCCTTATTTCTTTTGGGGTGTACGTGTAAAATTCCGCGGTGGCCATTTTTAGCACATTTTTCATTTTTTCAAAGTCCTCAACCGAATTTGTCTGTATGGCAAATGTTATGTCTCCAGCGCCGTGCTTCTTCGGTTGAGGGAAGAGCGTGGACCATTTATTTCGAAATCTTAATTAAAACGCAGGATTATGTTCCCTCAGCATCTGAATCTGTTTATTCTCATTTTTCTTTTCTATTTACAATCAGGACTTCTAACTTCTGCTGAACTGTATATTCTTTTCTCTGTCTCTAATATCTTCTCCGTCTCTAATAACTTCTGTTCTATAATAACTTCTGTTCTCCTCTGACTTCTGTTCTCCACTAACTCTCAACTTATTTCTCAACTCTAAACTAACTGAACTCAACTCCAAACTCAAACTGACTTTACAATAAAATTTTCCCTCTTCTTATAGAACTTTGAGTTCTAATCTACTGTAAATTATAATATGAACAAAATCAATTTTATCAAAGTATTATTTACTCTACTTTGACTTTTAAATTTTGAATAAACTTTGAACGAAAATCAAAGAGCCATGTTTCAAATGAAAAAAGGGGCATGTTATGAAATGTACTGGAACTGACTTGGTATAGAATATTGTGGATGTTTATTTATGATATGTATTAAATGAGAATGTTAGATATGTAAGGAGAATGTTTTAAGGATGTGTTAGATAAATAATGAGACTCAGTATTAAACTTAATAGTTATAAGGACAGTAGTATTCTGGAATACTACACAAACCTGTCCCCTGTCAGTCTTTTAATTGAAAAATCTTTCCCAACAGAAAGCTTACATAGACTTATCAGTTCGTTACAATCCATACCTGTAGTGTTGATGGGTGGCATCTTCGTTTTCCTTTTTGCTGTCTGTTGCTCTTGTTGTGGTTGTTGTTGTGTCATCTGTTGAGGTGGACATGCTTTTCGTTGGTTAATATTTTGTTGTGCACATTGTTGCTGTTTTTTCTGCTGCTGTTGTTTCACAATTAGCTCCCCATTTTCAGCTAATTCCTTCTTTTTGTGACGCTTCTCAGCTAATTGTGCCCTTGCTCGGGATAGCCTTGCTTCCAGGTCGCTGATTTTCTCCTTAGCGTCCCCAGTCTTGCTAGTCGCTAAACATGCCAACATGTTATTTGTTACATTGCCATCATTATATGGAACCGGGGGGAATGTGTTGTTCTCTTCCATTTTTGCCCTTTTTGAGCAAGTTTTGTTATAAAATAAGGATTTGGTTTAATCAACATATGGGGCTTCACATGAAGGTGAATCCTGTGAATGGTGGGGGGTGGCCCTCAAAAAGGGTGAGTATTAGGGAAGGGTAGGCGTTGCGGGTAACAGTTTGTTATTGCCTCGTTTGGCTTGTTGACTTTTGTTGTCGTTCGTATCAGTGGGGATCTCACAGGGCGTTTTATTAACGCGGACTTTGGTTTTAACTTTTTAATTATTTGTTTCTTCTCTGCCATTTTGCATTTTAATTTTTTTTATTTTTTTGCAAAACTCGTGCTCACATGCGCACTCAGGTAGTTAGTGTTACTGTGTTCTTTGTTTTGACTGTCACACAAAACGTGGCTTCGTTCTCTTTTATTTCCTTATATTTATATATATATTAACTTTGTTTTCACTGTTTTTTTGGAATTCATTTACCTATAAATACTCCTTATATTTCAACCACTCGCGACTCATACAGGCAACGTTTTCATTTAACTCGATCGCCGAATTCAAAACACGTCCACACTCGGTCACTGTGTATCGTTGAATGATTGTTTCGATTGCTTCCGTACTTACATGCCATATGTTTTACAAAATATTGCGAATATATATGGCATGAATATGTTTTATAATTTACAGTTTGCTTATGAAAGTGTGTAACCGATGTCTCAGTAATGCCTTGCTCTAACTCTGTGGTAGAATACACAAAGTTTTCTCGCCCGTAGAATTTTTTTTTTAGAATAGATATAATATAAAATATAAAATCCTCTTAATGTAAATTACTAAACTTAATTGTATAATTAATTTCGCTTATTTGGCTGAGGATATCCCATCCTAATATGAGAAAGTGACATCTGGGGTGAAGTGAGGTGCACTCCCCCTCACACCATATGTAAGACATTCACTTCAAAATGGATCCCACTTTTGAAATTGATCTAAGTTATTTTTATAAATGGCAACTCTCTTGTTTCGTTACCAAAAAGTTTGATAGTCATTGACTTCGTAAAGGGCGAATGTGACTCTTGTAACTGAAATTAAGTTACATTTACGCCCGTAATCCCAAACTGTTATATGATTCTGAATGGGAGAGTAAAACGGATATGTTGGCCAAACGACGTTCCCATGTTCAGGTCAAGCAAAAGCCTTAAACTCGCAAACTCGTAAACTCCACAAATTGTCTCAGTCATCAACTCGAAAACTTTTCCAGTATTGCGGTTCGTGGGAAAATCGATTTACTCCAGAGATTGCGAACCAATTCCCTTTTATTAATTAACTTCAAACCGATGGACAAGCACAGAGTCCGGTTTTTTCGCCGAACCTGAACATCTGCTTTCTCGTCATTGAGGTCTTCAAACATTTAAGACAAATGTGCTACGATACATTTTTCCCCATCTTTGGCCGGCATTGTGCTTTGTTTAGAGATACCATATAATCCTGTGACATATGAAAAAATGTAACCTTTTGGAAGTTCCAATCATCGTATTAAGAAAGGCTGAAAAATAAGAATTTGACTTCAATTACTAGCTTTTTTTACACGAAACGCAGTAGTAAAGACTGCTCTAACAAAAAAGCCGGAAGTCTTCAGCAGTCTCTTCACAACCCGCTTTCAAACAGGACAATTTCCTAAACGATGGAAAAAACAGCGGCTTGTGCTTATACCAAAAGGTGTGAAGAATCCAGAAGAACCGTCGTCTTATCGCCCGTTGTGCATGCTGGACACAACAGGAAAACTGCTTGAACGAGTAATTGCCACTCGCCTGGAAGAATTCACTGAGGGAACATCGGGGCTCTCTGAATCGCAGTATGGGTTCCGGAAAGGTAAACAGGAGGAATATTAGCAAAAGATGTATTAACGTGTGCGCCTTGAACGAATGGCGAGGACACTGATCATCAGATAGAACAATTTGTGACGTTCGGCTAAAGAACGATCCCCTGACGTACGTTTGAAGTTGGCCTGTATTGTGAATTGATCCACGTTCTATGAATAATATTTATGTCACGCTATCAATTGTCAATCCCTCAACAGTATCCGGTCGCGTGTAAATTACGACGAAATGTATGCTTCATGTTGTTTGCTTATTACAATTGAATTTCGAAGATTGAGGCGTAACTAACATTTCCAAGCACATCAACATTAAAAAGAGTACCGCCTTCATGTTTAAAATAGCAAAGTAATTAGTATTTTTACGCTAGCCTTAGAATAGAATCTTGCTTGGCCTTCTTTCACACCTTTTACAATTAACGTTCAAAATTTCACAGGTATTATTGTAATATGAGTTCCTCTTGTTTAATTGTGATACAGCACATTGTGAGTAGCTTACATATGTTACATTATCATTTGAACACACTTTTTGTATGCCAACCACTTTGTTGAGGAATGCAGTTAACATTGACACTTAGACGTATTTTGACAAATTGACCAAGGTGTGTATCCAGGTTCAATTTACAACTTGTCACAAACTTCAACTTCCGACGGGTTAAATAGGAAATTTGGTAAAACTGTTTCCATTCACATGTTTTAAGACAAGATACTTTTTTATAAATCCAAAGATGAAACGAATAATTACCACGAAATGATGACCAATTAACACCTAACAACATTTATCAATTTGGAGTTCAATTTGCACGTGATTTGTATAAGCACCTGAATATCCCACTAACTCACAAACAGATGATAATTAAATCTCTATCGGGTGGGTATCATATCAATTTATGCAACAAGTTTCGAAGGCGTGTGTGTCGTTCTAGTCAGTGCTGTGATTAATGGATGGTTGTGTTGAATGTATTTCTGGTCAGAAAGGTTCAGCGACATTCGAAATGAAATATGTCTGCTATGGTAATCTTTAGTATTCCTTAGACTTTTCTACTATATGGCACAATAACTATCTTTACATTTAAGAGGTGATCATATTTTGGGCATGATTAGGTCACATCGCAAGACCCACTATTATTTATTCATAAAATATTATCCGCGTAATTAATCATCTATACAATTTATGCATTGTGGTGACAGTGGGCAACAGTATACATAATATTTTGTACATGGTAATATGGTATCGCCATCATCATCGGTACTACAACCGGGATCCGGTCTTGGCCTTATTTAGCAAGTCTCTCCACCGGTATCTGGTCCATATCCGAGACTTGTTAAATTGTTTTTCCGGGCAAGGTTATTAGCCTTGCACCAACCTTTCTCAGGATGGTAATATGGTATATTCCACATAAATTATAATATGTTATCTGTGGTTGCACTTGTTGCTTCGTATGTACAAATTAAATACAGGGTGCTCCAATTAGGAGTTGTATTGAATTTTTTTTTAAAGAAATGTGTACATTATTAGGAAAGATGGTTTGCCTTTTGTTTTAATTATATAGGAAATCTTACAATTGTAAATCAAAGGCAAAATTAGCTAAATGGCTTTCCTGGCTCGTCTCGCCGCTCTTTTGACCATTTTCTGTCGCATTTTCATTTTTTCCTTCCTGGATGAGTATTTGCAGAACAATTGTAACTACTTAAAACAAAGACCAACAGTTGTCTGTTGTCTTAGCGTCATAGGTTCTGTAGAGATAGCGACCTTGCCGACAAATAGGGACGTCGACCTTACCGACAAGTAGAACTATCGCACTTCGTTACCACCAAGCCAATGGCGGGAGACAGAGTTGCGTCAATTGCATAGCACTATCCATACAAGACAGACGTTTACATTTATAATAAGACAAATACATATATTTATACATCCACGTGTATTAACCGTTGTTCTTATTTATTGACTTGCCACCCACTTCCAACAATGGTTATGGGCCCAGAGATACGCAAGTAAAGCAGTTACATGCGTGGCATTCAACAGACGAATCGTTTTTTGGTGATAGTGAGTGAAAGGTTCCAGCGCTCCGTAACACAATCGAAAAGGTATCGAGGAGAATATTACGAACAAGATGGGAACGGATCAGAAGTCTTCGATCGATAAATTAAATGGATCGAATTACGCCACCTGGTCATATCAGATGCAGATGACACTGATGGAAGCTGATTTATGGTCCGTTATAGAACCAGGAGAAGACTCACCAGCGGACAATGAAACCAAAACTCAGAAGAAGCAATACGTATCCAGACAGAGCAGGGCTCACGCCAAGATTGCGCTTGCGGTTTGCGACGAACAGCAAATGCACATTCGCAACAAAGGATCGGCCAAGGAAGTCTGGGACGAACTGCAGAACCTCTACGCACCGAGGGACAGCAAGTTTCGCACAGTGCAACTGAGAAGAGAACTCTACAATCACAAGATGAGCGACAGTGGAAACATGGAGAATTACTTGGGACAGATCAACAAAACTATAGGTGATTTGTCTAGTGTTGGAGATGTCATAGACGACAGCGACATCGCGATGATAATACTATGCGGCTTATCCACCGATTACCACAATGTAGCGTCGAATTTGTGTAATCTTCCCGCAGATGAGTTCAAGAGTGCAACTGTAAAAATGGGGCTACTTGCTGAGGAAGCAAGACGCCGAGAAAGCGGTGCAAATAAAGAAACGGTATTAATGATACCGCGAAGAAGGCTCACAACGACAGGGTGATCAATAAGCTCCTTTGGTGCCCAACTGGTTCGCGCTCCTTCTGGTCAATGGCAAAGGCTGTCAGCAGTAACTTTGCTTCCTCCTCTTTCCCTCCGTTGGTGACAGACAGCGGGACGTTAGTCACGAATCCAAAGGATAAAGCTAATGTGTTCGCGAATTTATTTTCCGCGAATTCAAACCTCGATCCCAGCCTTTTGCAGCCACCTGTGATCTCGCCGGTACAGTCTTCCATGCGGGATGTGAGATTTCGTCCGCGCACTATTCAGCGCATTCTACGTGAACTGGATTGTAGGAAGGCAACTGGCCCGGACGGAATACCAGCAATAGTCCTTAAGAACTGTGCTCCACTACTATCGCCGGTTCTTGGCAGACTCTTCCGCTTATCTTATGCACGGAGGACCTTTCCTGCCTGCTGGAAAATCACTCGAGTTCAGCCAATCCCAAAGACGGGAAAAAAGTGTCTCCCACAAAATTACCGCCCGATAGCATTACTGTCTATTTTATCTAAGGTAATGGAAAAAGTCATCAATATAGAGTTGGTTAAGTATTTGGAGTGCAACGGTCTTCTGAATGATCGTCAATACGGATTCCGTGGCAGGCGGTCCACAGGAGACCTTTTGACACTTATAACCGATATATGGACATCTGGGATTGAACGGCATGGTGAGTCAAGGGCGGTCGCATTAGCTATCTCCAAGGCTTTTGACCGCGTCTGGCACGGGGCATTGCTGAGCAAACTTCGTTCATATGGACTTTCCCAACAGCTTTGCGACTGGGCGAGGAGCTTCCTCGAGAATCGATCGATCCGGGTTGTTGTGGACGGCGAGTGTTCGGATCTGTATCCTGTTAATTCGGGGGTGCCCCAGGGTTCTATTTTGGTTCCAACCTTGTTCTTGCTTCACATAAATGATTTGTTGGAGACAACGGATAACAAAGTGTTCAGTTTTGCGGATGATAGTACGCTTGTTTCCTCCTTTTCGAGTGATCGGCCGATTGGTGCATCAACGTCGCACCAGCTGAGATGTAGACAGATTGACTCTCTTAACCAGGATCTAGATAAAGTCCTGCAGTGGGGAAAGGCCAATCTTGTCGACTTCAACGCAACGAAGACCCAGTATACAACATTCACAAAGAAAACTGGATCATCGGTTCCACAGCTGATGATGAATGGCCGGGCCCTCGAGGCTGGAGAAAGTTTGAAATTGCTCGGCGTCACGGTCTGTGGGAATGTATCATGGCATAAACACGTATCGGGTATCGCCAGATCAGCCTCAGGAAAACTGAGTTATCTTTTTAGAGCCAAGAAATACTTTACTCCGGCCCAACTTCTTCTCCTATATAAATCTCAAATTAGACCCGCGCTCGAATATTGCTCTCATGTTTGGAGCTCGGCTCCTAAACATACCCTCGACCTACTTGAGAGCGTACAGAGACGAGCGATCCGCCTGATCGGGGACTCGGCGCTGACGTCGGGACTACAGTCGCTATCACATCGAATGCGCGTGGCCGATCTCTGTCTGTTCTACAGATATTATCACGGGTGCTGTTCTACGGAGATTCTTGGCATTGTTCCACGCGATTCGGTTTATATGCGCTCCACAAGACAATCCGACGGATCGCACCCGTTTGTGGTTCATCTCCCGACGGCGCGAACATCCCTGTATCAGAACTCGTTCCGTTACAGAGCGGGGAAGCTGTGGAACTCCCTTCCCACGCGAGTGTTCCCGGAGCGTTACAACCTGCAACTGTTCAAAAAGAACTGCAACAGTTATTTGATGGCATCTCGGGGCGCCCACTCGACGCTATAGGTTCGCCTCTCCCGAGAGAAGTCTAATAAAAAAAAAAAAAAATGGCCTTTAGCAAAAAGAAGCATGAGAAGAATAAGGAACCGTTTGATAAGAAGAAAGCCAACCCGAAAACTGCATGTTATGTGTGCCAGAAACCTAGACGTATTGCTAGATTCTGTCCAGAACGAAAGAAAAAGCAAAACGAGTCTGCAAACTCGAACATAGTGGTATTAAGAACGTCATGCGGCCCAATGGGGATAGGGCGAGACAGCTGGATCATTGACTCCGGCGCGACGCACCACATGACACCGAACGAGAATTATTTCTCAAAAGTAAGTAAGAGTGACAATGATGAAATCACAATGACAGACGGGAGTACAACGCCAACTTTGGGTCGAGGAACTGCGAGCATAAGGATAAAGAATGCTCCTACTGAGATCACTGAGTTCGAAGCTAGAAACACAATTTTAGCTCCGGGACCGGACTATGGTATCCTGTCAGTGAAAAGTCTAATCGAAAATGAGAAGAAAGTCATCTTCGACGAAGACGGATGTTCCATTCTGAGCAAAGAAGGCAAGTCACTGATAAGGGCACGACTACAGGGAAGGCTGTACACAGTGGACACTGAACCAGGACGAAAAAGCGCATCGTTGAATGCCATATCAAAGGAAGTCAACGTGAAAACCTTAGCACTTGACAAATGGCACGGAAAATGATGCACGTGAGCAAAAACAAAATCTTGGAGATGGCCAAGAAAGAAGTGGTGATCGGTATGAAAGTAAGCAATGAGAATCCGACGCAATGCGATGATTGCTTAGCCGGCAAATCGACCAGACAACCATTCCCGAAACGCAATTTGGCAAGGGACAAAAATGGCAAGACAAACCTCATACTCGACCTGGTACATGCAGATTTGATGGGACCACTGGATGAAGCAAGTTGGGGAGGAAACAGATACATGATGAGCATCATAGACGATGCAAGCAGATACGCATACGTGAGTTTCCTACAATACAAAAGCCAAGCCTTTGTGAAATTCAAGAAATGGTTAACTGAAGAGGATAACCAGACGAACAAAAAGTTAAAGCGACTTAGAACTGACAATGGTCTAGAGTTTTGTTCAAACATTTGGAAACAATATTGTCAGGAAAATGGTATCATCCATGAGACAACGATGATACATACATCACAGCAAAATGGAGTAGCAGAGAGGCTCAATAAGACGATACTTGACCTATTACGAGCAACACTACACGACACAGGATTGCCAAAGGCGGCATGGGCTGAACTGGCGGACACAGCTGTATACATAAGAAACAGAGTTACAAATTCTCACGACAATCAGAGGACGCCCTACGAAATTTGGACTGGGAAGAAACCGAACGTGAGTTACTTCCGTGAGATTGGATGTGAGGTATTCGTGCACATACCCCAAGCAAAGAGAAAATCCAAACTCAGTTCCAGAGCGAAGAGAGGAAGACTCATTGGTTACGCTAAGAGAAGACGTGGATACCGCGTGCGGCTAGAAGACGAACAACGGATCGAGGAATCGAGAGACTGCGTCTTCAAGGAAGCACACTACCACGACGAGTCCAAAGTAGCTAACCCGGATGAAGGAACAAAAGAAAATCGCCCAGAAACAGTCCAAACCGAGGAGCCAAGGGAAAATGAGAGTGAAGGAGAACTCGACGGAGATGTGGAGGACACAGTCGCGGAATCATCTACAACGGAGGTAATACAGCTGGACGAAGACGATAATGAACCAGTACCGTCAACACCGAACGTGATCGAAATCGATAGCGAGGGGCGAGGGACACGAACAAGGCGAGGAAGACCAAGGAAAGGTCCCGAACACGAAAAAGGACGAGTATCGCACAAAATGAATTTGAGGCCACGAATAAGAGACCAAAACTATTCAGAAATCGAGATGGCTGATAATGCAGCGGAAACGGACGGAGCGGAAACCGTACGCCCAGCATTAGAACTTGATCCGGGAGATCTTCGGAAACAGATAAGGACAAAGCTGAACAGAGAAACCCCAGACTTTAAAGCGAACCTATCAACCGTCAACGGAAAGGAGATACCATCGTCTTATCTAGCAGCAATATTCAATTGCTGAATCAGCACACTGGCAGGAAGCGATGAACGGTGAATATGACTCACTGATAAAATACAATTCTTGGAAACTGGTGAATCCGCCAAGCGGAGTGACACCGATAAAGTGCAGATGGGTTTACGCAAAGAAAACAATGGGTGACGCACTGAAGTGGAAAGCGAGACTCGTGGCTAAAGGATGTTCGCAAAGAAAAGGCATCGATTACGACGAAGTATACGCACCCGTATCAAACTTCGAGACAATACGCTTGCTGATAGCAGCTGGAGTTGAAAAGCGCTGGATTATTGACCAATACGACGTAAAGAGCGCTTATCTCCACAGCAAGCTGGAACGAGATGTATACATGTTACAACCAGAGGGCTTCGTCAAAAAGGGTGACGAAAACAAAGTGTGTTGGTTGAAGAAATCAATCTACGGATTGAAACAAAGTGGAAGGTGCTGGAACGAGCACATGAACGAAACACTGACTGAAAAGGGATTCATCAGAAATAAGGTAGACCCGTGCGTTTACGAACTAAAGACTACCAAAGGACGAGTTCAAAAAGAACTGCAACAGTTATTTGATGGCATCTCGGGGCGCCCACTCGACGCTATAGGTTCGCCTCTCCCGAGAGAAGTCTAATAAAAAAAAAAAAGTTTACGTCGACGATATGGTGACAATTGTCGAAAACGAGGCTACCAGGAAACACGTAGGAGACTTGTTAAACAAATGCTTTGATGTCAAATACTTGGGGAAATTGACAAACCTATTGGGAGTAGATTTTCACGAAAATCGAGAGGGAAGCATATCACTTTCGCAGGAAAACTACATTGATAAATTAGTAGAGCGGTTTGGACTACAGAACGCCAAAGGATTCCAAACACCTATGGAAGTGAGACCAACATTCTTGGAGGAACAGGATGAGGAAAGTGAAAGCGATCGGCCGTACCGAGAACTCATCGGAGGACTTCTGTACATTTCTCAACGAACACGACCGGACGTAGCATTTCACGTAGCTAAATTGGCTCAATTTTGTACTCGACACAACGAACAACATTGGAGTGCTGCGATGCGAGTACTGAGATACCTGAAAGAAACCAAAAAGTTGGAATTGATTTACAAAACCACAGGAAAGAAGTTGAGGGCGTACAGTGACGCAGATTGGGCCACATCAACATTGGACAGGAAGAGTATCAGTGGATACGTGGTGATATTGGGAGGAGCACCAATACTTTGGAGAAGCACGAAACAAACTTCAGTCGCTTTGAGCACAATGGAGGCAGAATATACTGCTTTAGCGGATTGTGCAAGGGAAGTCATATGGATGAGAAATTTGCTGAACTCAGTTGGACTGAACGAACTCGCCAGGGATCAGACGATCATTCTGAGCGATAGTCAATCCGCGATAGCACACGCAGAGAGTTACATCAGCAAGAGCCGAACGAAGCATATTGCAATCAAACACCACTACGTGAGGGAAAATGTTGTAAATGGAAGAATTAAACTGAAATACGTGACTACGGATCAAAATACGGCAGACATTTTGACAAAATCACTCGGAAGGAATCAACATGAGATTCACCGGTCCAAGATGCTTCAAGGGCTATCCATGCGAAAAGATCCAAGCTCGGGAGGAGATCTTTCCGAGGGGGAGATTGTAGAGATAGCGACCTTACCGACAAATAGAGACGTCGACCTTACCGACAAGTAGAACTATCGTGCTTCGTTACCACCAAGCCAATGGCGGGAGACAGAGTTGCGTCAGTTGCATAGCACTATCCATACAAGACAGACGTTTACATTTATAATAAGACAAATACATATATTTATACATCCACGTGTATTAACCGTTGTTCTTATTTATTGACTTGCCACCCACTTCCAACAGGTTCTCAATTTTCTAAGAAGTCTTTTAAAAAGGTTTATTTTATGAACGCAGTGTTTTTTATGGTCCCAGTATTAATAGATGTGCAAGTAGAAAGTCGGGTCTGAAGTTGGTTGCATTAAAAACATACTTGAACGAATTCAATTCGCTCGTCATTTGTGGTATATATAGAGCTTAGTCATTGCTGTTTTTATGACTAAGTTTTAGTCATTTACAAGCTGTCATTCAGTTCTATAAGAGACGGATGTGGATAAGCAACATTACGCCATTGCATTCTATTCTTTTTTCAAATGAAAAAAAAAAATGCTGCTCAAGCTATGAAATTGATTAATTCGACTTTAGGTGAACATTCCATGACTCATTCAACAGTAAAGTGGTTTGCACGATTTCGTGAAGGAAATTTTAGCCTTGAGGATGCTCCACGTCCAGGTGCAGTAAAAAATTTGACGACGAAGAACTTCAAGTTTTACTGGATGAAAATCCATGTCAAACTCATGAAGAGCTTGCACAACAGTTAAGAGTTTCTCACCAAGCAATATCAATCAATCTTTGTGGATATATATTTTCCAATAAAGTTGAATTTGACAACAACAAAAAACCGAGTTTCTACTCGCACACCTGTTGTCTTTAAGTAATTCAACTGATTTTTGAACTGAACATTGTTTGCTTACAGAATCAAAAAGTAAAGTCATATGAGATTTCAGTTATGATCACTATTTTGAGAAATGACTCGACACGCAAACTTTCCTCGCAAAAGATCTACAGCTTTGTAACTTGATCAGAGTGGTTCAAAAATTGTTTGCAATTTGTTTTGTTTGCTGGAAGAGGCCCGGGGCTTGTACCGATAGCTAACGCCGTCATTGGGAATTCAATTCTGATACGTTGCTTCATGGAAGGAATGCGTACGTATTGAGTGCATGAGTCTTACGAAACCTTAATCTTCATTTATTGCGCGACGAAAATGTTGTAATTTGCACCAAATATGTCACATTAGAGAAGCATCGAGTATTTAACTTATCAAAACATGACATAATGAAAAATCTACAGTCTGATACACTGCGCCTGAAAAGTTGTTTCCAATTTATTTTTCCTCTTATACGAATGGAACCACTAAAAAGGACCCGAGACATATGCCGATAGGTAGCGTCGTCCTTGGAAATTCAATTCCCATACAGCGTTTCACGAGAGCGGTATGGGCGTGAGATTTACAGAAACAGTAATTTTGCTGCTATTCTGTTTCGATTGTTTTGGAATCTGTACCAAATTTTGTGTATTAGAAAAGCACAGAGTGTTCAACTTATCAAAACATGAATATAAAAGTTTGAGGAGACTCGAAATCGAAAATGGACAAACCGCAGGCGAGGGACATAGGTCATCAAGAAGTGGGGAAAACGTAGAGAGTATGCTTTAGTAGTTCGCGAGACTCCCGATCTCTCCACACGAACCTGTGGGGTTTTAGGAGGTATCGTACCAGCAGGGGCACTCGGTTCACTTCCTTCCCACTTTTCTATTTTCCGCACCTATGAAATCGTCTATGTCACCGCGTTCTTTTGGAACCGAATAAAATTAACTCTTTCTAGAATCGTAGAAAGGTGTGTCTCTACAAATATCGCTTTTCCTTGTCTCTCCACCTTCTGCTGACAATGTTAATACGAGGATTGCCTTTTATATTTCGGGATTAGAGAACAAAAACAAATATTGGTCATCGAAATTCACTTCATTGTTTTTCAAAATATTCCCCATGAAGATCTATACACTTTTGCATGCGTTTGAACCAATTGTCGAAGCACTTTTGCCACTCTGATTGAGGTATTTCCAACACATGCAATCTGAATGCAGCAACCGCTTCTTCAGGTGTCGAAAAACGTTGACCTCTCAGTTTGTTTTTTACGTACGGGAATAAAAAGAAGTCATTCGGTGCCAAGTGAGGACTATACGGCGGATGACCCATCAAATCGATGTTTTGGGTGCTCAAAAATGCAGTTGTCGCAGCCGATGTGTGAGAGCTCGCATTGTTGTGGTGAAGAGTGATCCGTCTTCGGCGGTTGGTTTTCCTGATTTCTTGGAAGACAACTGGCAAACAAATGGTTGTGTACCACTCAGAATTGACTGTTCTGCGTTGTTCTAGTGGTACGGTTGCGACATGTCCAGTTTTTCCGAAAAAACAGGCGACCATTTGCTTGGAAGTGCTTCGTGCGCGAACAACTTTTGTTGGATTTGGCTCATCTTGAAACATCCAGACAGTCGACTGCTGTTTACTTTCGGGCTCATACGCGTAAATCCACGATTCATCACCCGTCACGATGTCATAGACGTGTTTCGAAGCACCGCGACCGTATTATTTGAGCATTTCTTTCGACCAATTGACACGAGCCTTTTTTTGGGCGATTGACAAATTGTGTGGGATCCAACGCGAACAATTTTTTTGACAGTCAAATGTTTATGCAATATTGAATGTATGCTGGTCCCACTAACGCCTAAGGCTGTCTCAATCTCACGATAGGTCACATGACGATCTTCCAATATCAGTTCGCGCACAGCATCAATGGTTTTCGGAACAACAACTGATTTTGGACGACCTTCACGAAATTCATCTTGGAGTGAACTACGACCACGATTGAATTCACCATACCATCGATAAACACTGGTCCTTGATGGAGCTTCATCGCCAAAAATAAAATTAAGTTCATCCATGCACTGTTGCTGAGTTAATCCACGCCGAAAGTTGTAAAAAATAATCGCACGAAAATGTTGACGATTTAATTCCATTTTTGGGCCGAGATGAATCTTTTAAGTTACCCTAAACAACACAAATAGCGCTCGTATGTCAAAACGTTCTGAGTGCGTATAACCTCAAAAATGTCCAACTTTACGACAGAGCTGTCAATTGCCGGATTGCAACACTAGGGTTGCCAAATCCCGAAACATAAGAGGCAACCCACGTACGAGTAAAATGAAAAAATGAGTGCAAATGCGTCGTCCACGAACAATGAACTATGACGATACACCACCGACGAAGGGAAGAAGAAATAAAACATGCCGGCTTGTTGAATATAGGTTTTCTTTTATTTGCTGTTGGTTACACTTAATTTATTTTTCTTATGGTGATTACACTTAGTTTGTTTTTCTTATGGTACATTAAGTTCCTCTTGTTTCTGTTTTCCGCACGGAACGATTCAGCGGAAATGCATTCGCGAATGGACTCACATTTATTACAACTGGATTCACTTACAAAAGCGTTCTGAGAACTATATTTACATTATTGATTAGTTCAGGTGTACTGTATACTTAAATCGAATCGATAAACCGCGAAATTGCGCGCGCAGCGTGACCGTCCCCAGCGATTGATGAACTTCGACTTTGTAGCGACTCGACTGTGTATGGCTTGGCTGAAGGGTGAACCGATTCTGGCGTGTGTGCACGCAGCGGTGGTTGGATCTCGACTAACTAATTACTGGCGAGGAAAAGTTCGTCGCGTCGTGGCAGTGGAGTCATAGCTAAAATAAACTCGCTGCCATTTACTAGGAACTTCGAAAAAAGTTGCTGTGCCTGTATAGGGGATTTAGTTCCGGGGAATCATCGCCGTATAACCTGAGTTGGATTCATTGGTTGTGTGTACCAGGAAATTGGTTTCGACGGCATAGCCAAGTATGATCAAGGGTCTTGATCGGTGCGATGGTCGTTTCGTGGAAAGGCAGCGCATCATGCTGGGGGCTTGCCAGTAAGAGGGAATTGGTGTGCTTCTACATGGTTTAGGTAGAATGCGAACCGAAATGGTTTTCGGGGAAAATTAACTGCTGCTTGGTTGCAAGCGAGAAGTATAGTTTAAGGAGGAAATGAACCGAAGTGGTTTTTGGGGAAAATGCATGCGGTTTGATTGTGGGGCATTGATGTGGTCAGTTCCGCCTCAACTTGAGCATAACCAGCACACCATGAGCCAGACTCACATCCGAAAGCCTAATTTTGGCCGTACACTCAAGCAGCTAAAGGCAAACAAGTCTACTGGTCCGGACGGCATTCCCCCAATTCTCTTGAAGAGATGTTTTACTTTACTCGCTAAACCACAACGGAAACTCTTTCATTTGTTTTATTACATTGGCCTCTTCCCAAATAGATGGAAGTCAACGAACATTTTTGCCATTTTCGAAAAAGGGCGACAAATCGTCCCTTTCCTCTCATGAACCCATAGCACTAACTTCTATTCCTACGAAGGTAATGGGATCACTCTGTCAACTGTCAACTTTCGAAATGTCTAAAATGACCGCCAATATGACTTTCGTAGCAACAGATCCACCGGATATCTGATGGCGTACCTTACCGAAAAATGGAGCCATTCCATTCACTACGTCAGTAAAAGGAAGATTGCCGCATTGAGCATCTCAAAAGCGTTCGGCAGAGTTTGGCACCCAGGTCTTTTATTGCAATTACATTCCCATGGAGTCGATAATTCGTTGATCCAATTGATAAGAGACTACCTCTCGGGCCGTTCAACCCAAGTGATTCTCGATGATGTCAAATCTGCGTTCCACCAAATTAATGCACTTGTTCCCCAGGGTTCGGTACTCTCACCCACTCTCGTCCCCATCTTTATAAATGATCTTATAGCGTTTTGCGACGACAATATAGAACATGTGATTCGAACTTACGCTATGATGGTTAGAATCACTAAAATATTGAACCAATGCTAAACTCATCAGACCACTGCCGCGTCTTTTTTTTTTTTTTTCTTAATATACTTCTCTCGGGAAAGGCGAACCTATAGCGCCGACACGAGATTGCCACCAAATGAGATGAGTACCCGTGATAGTATCTGTAAAAGAGACAGAGGTCGGCTACGCGCCTTCGATGTGATAGCGGATTTCAGCGCCGTGTCCCCGATCAGCCGGATCGCTCGTCTCTGTGTGCTCTCAAGTAGGTTGGGAGTATGTTTAGGAGCAGAGCTCCACACATGAGAGCAATATTCGAGCGCCGGTCTAATTTGGGATTTATACAGGAGAAAAAGCTGAGCCGGAGTAAAATACTCGTTGGCTCTAAAAACATAGCTCACTTTCGAGGGCCTGGCCATTCATCATCATCTGTGGAACCGATGATGCACTTTTCTTTATGAATGTTGTGTACTGTGTATTCGTTGCATTAAATTCGACGAGATTGGCCTTTCCCTACTGCAGGACCAGAGAGTTGATCTATCTACATCTCAGCTGTTACGACGTTGATCCACTAATCGGTCGATCACTCGAAAAAGAGGAAACAAGTGTGCTATCATCCATGAAACTGAACACCATGTTATCCGTTGACTCCAACAAATCATTTATGTAAAGCAAAAACAAGGTTGGAGCCAAAATAGAACCTTAAGGCACCCCCGAAAAAACAGGATACAGATCCGAAGATTCACCGTCCACAACAACTCGGATCGATCGATTTTCGAAGAAATGCCCCGTGCCAGAGGCGATCAAATGCCTTGGATATATCCAATGCGACCGCACTTCACTCACCATCCCGCTCAATCGCGGAGGTCCATATATCGGTTATATGGGTCAAAAGGTCTCCCGTAGACCGCCTGCCACCGTATTAAATCCGTATTGACGATCATTCAAAAGCCCGTTGCACTCCAAATATTTAATTAACTCGGCGTTGATGACCTTTTCCATCACCTTCGACAAGATAGACAGTAATGCCATCGGCCGGTAATTTTGTGGGAGACTCTTTGCGATTGGGTAAACTCGAACGATTTTCCAGTAGGTAGGAAAGGTCCCTCGTTCATAAGATAAGAGAAAGAGTCTGCCAAGAACCGGCGATAGTTCTGGAGCACAGTTCTTAAGTACTATTGCTGGTATTCCGCCCGGGCCGGTTACCTGCCAATCCATGTAGAATGCGTTGCATAGTACGCGGATGAAACCGTACATCCGCATTGTAGACCTTATCGGCGCGATCACAGGTGGCTCGAAAAGACCAGCATCCTTAACAAGACCTTAACAATAGGGATTATCTTAGTGGTATTCATTGCCTTAAAAACTCAATGCTGTCTCTTGTCGTCAAAGGCGAACCCAAAAGTAAATGTACTCTCGATTAACGGCACTCCCATCGCCCAAGCGAACGCACTATCAATCCTCGGCACCCGGATTAATTCCACTCTCCAATAGTTCACGTTGAGAGTCAACTTCGGGCGCACAAGTAAACATAGAAAGTCTTTCTTTAGCCGAACCACACAAATGGTGACACCAATGATTTTTTTTCTCGATTTCTTTGTAAGCTATATTGTTTTGGTATCGCCCCAAATGCATAGTAGTTCTAATGTACGAATAAACCCAGAGGACCGTTCTTTAGCCGAATCACACAACTGTAGAATGACCAGCCTGATCATGTGTTTGCTATTGCAATATCTAAACAGTTAAGTCCAATATATACGTATAGCTCTTTTATATTCTTCCTTTTTTCCGTTCAAATTGGGCTTTGATATTTAAAGTAATCTCAAAATATCCTTTTGTGCGAGCTTTGATGTAAAAAAGAAATGAGATGCCATCAAATCGTCTCCTCGAACCAAGATGCAAAATCCCGCAACGACCAATATCTTAAGAATAAGGTGGAGTTTACAAGGTGTGCAAAACGAAAAAAAAACGTGCCATTTTACGATGGACGGTTCCAAAACGCGCCCTTATTTGAGTTTGGCCCTTTCGCAACTTAAGTCAGCTGTGTTCCTCGAAAACTCATTCATAGATATAACAATCCTTGATATCGAGATTCGTCATTGTAATATTAGGAAGTTAACGTTGGAACTCTAGAGCATGTTCTATCATGAGAGTCAAAACCGATGGCAGTTAATCAACACCTGGCCTATTTAGATGCGAGAACCTTTCACAGGGAATACCGAGGCGGTCTCATAGACTTCCTTATGTATAATTTTAATATCTATCTGAATCTGTCGGGACAATTCTTACCCCTTCTTTAGAAACAATCTCGCTTACCTGGATCGATCTGAAGAGGACTGTAGATTGAGAAGCAAGTGCCTGGCTCTACTGCCAACAAGCCCTGCAACTCGGGATGAGACGATCCTTAATGGGCATTCGGTTGGAAGGGTCCAGTGGATGTCCGCGGGAATTACGACACGTTGGAGGTATGATGATCTAGAAGCGCATAAACATTAATGTAGTATCTGTGGAGAGGGTTACCGAAAATCATTTCCGAATGTTCTCCAAAGCCGGATCGGGTGGCTGACGCAATTGAAGTCGGCAAGAGGCTTGATGGTGAACTCACCACACATACTGATGGTGAATTTTTGAAACTGAGTCCGTTTTGTGTACGTTGTAGTGTCGCTCGTATGTTACTGGTAGTGACAACCGTTGTCGTTTGATGACCTTGCTTTCGTCCACTCCATTGTTGTCAAGTTGAACCTGGCCAATGATGAGGGATGCTCTACAGAAGCTATCGGCTTTCCCAATAGGGACTTGACAACTTTTTTTTAAAATGGGGAATGCGCCCTTTCGTATAGCCATATGAACGAAGTCGAGTTCCATTCATAAATGTTTTGATTGTACTTCAAGCCGATAATAAAGTTTTTGAAATATCTCAAATGGTTTGCGTTTTATTTTAAAAAAATGTTGTCAGGTCCCTATTGGATGGAAAACCCGATACAAATGATAGATTGCTTGACATTCAACCCATATCTGTTCACGATCTACTTAGCGGTGCGTTATTCGTCTGCGTACGGCAATTGAGTTGGAGTCCTAGCTCTCAAAGCGGGAATTGTTCTCGATATTCAAACGCGTCACGAAATATCCATGGAAGAAGCGTTAAAGGAGGATTCTTGTTCTGCGGTTCAAAAAAAAAAACCAGTTCCTTTGTGGGAAATCAGGTAAACTTTAGGATAGTAAGTCTCAGAATCGAAAATGACGATCAGAAGTCAACAGAGATCGGTTATTTGAGACGGAACTATAGATCCACAAAAACACAATCACTTTGCAGAAAACAACACACAGCAATGCAACGTGAACACTTTAAGTCGGATATTAACTGCTTACTGGCGCAAGACTAATAACATTGTCCGGTAAAACAAATTATTATGGACAATTTAACAAGTCTCGGATAAGGACCGTATGCCGATGGAGACACTTGCTAAATAAGGCCAAGACCGGATCCCGGTTGTAGTGCCGATGATGGTGATGATGATGGAACCCAATAATATGGACATCATATGGTTGAGGGCCGTGCTCAGGAATTCCGTTAAATTTCTTTGTTGTCTTTACCGCTACCCGAATGACGATCGACCGGCGACATTTTTCGAACAATTTTCACATACCGTCGACTGGATACAAATCAACCACCCAGCTTCTGAAATTGTTGTCCTTGGCGATTTTAATGTGCACAATTTCGGCTGGTTGTTACATTCTAACAGAACCGATGAGGCTTGGAGGCTGGGGGAGATGTTTGCTGTAAGCCGTAACTTGACTCAACACGTGGAGGAGCCGACGCGAGTGCCGGATGCTCGAGGTGTTTGTGCGAACACCCTGGATCTGTTTTTGACATCCGAACCGAGTATTTATACTATAGAGGTTTCTGCGCCACTGGGAAACTCAGATCACTGCTTGGTATCTGTCGCGCAACCGCTTGCATATCAAGCGAATGACCGGCCTAGGCAGCTTCGCCATGTATGGAAATATGGGGCTGCTAACTGGGACGATTTGCGAGTTTTCTTCGCATCCTTTCCATGGTCGGAGGTGTGCTTCAGAGACTCCGATGTTAACGCTTGCGCGGAGTCGGTATCAGAGATTATTCTTCTGGGGATGGAGATGTATATTCCACATTCCATCAAACGAAGTTCGTCTGATAAACCTTGGTTTGATAAACAATGCGAGCAGATTACAGCGGCAAAAAATAGAGCTTTTAAGCGATGGCGCTCCAATCCCACCGACGTTAACAGAACAATTTTGTTAGAATCAGAAACGCGTGCAACTAGGCGATTGATAACGCGAAGAAAGCTCACAACGACAGGGTGATCAATAAGTTCCTTCGGTGCCCGACTGGTTCGCGCTCCTTCTGGTCAATGGCAAAAGCTGTCAGCAGCAACTTCGCATCCTCCTCCTTCCTTCCGTTGGTGACGGTCAGCCGGACGTTAGTCACGAATTCAAAGGATAAAGCTAATGTGTTCGCGAATTTATTTTCCGCGAATTCAAACGTCGATACCGGCCTTTTGGAGCCACCTGTAATCTTGCCGGTACGGTCTTCCATGCGGTATGTGAGATTTCGTCCGCGCACTATTCAACGCATTCTAGGTGGACTGGATTGTAGGAAGGCAACCGACCCGGACGGAATACCAGCAATAGTCCTTAAGAACTGTGCTCCAGAACTATCACCGGTTCTTGGCAGACTGTTCCGCCTATCTTATGCACGGAGGACCTTTCCTGCCCGCTGGAAAATCGCTCGAGTTCAGCCAATCCCAAAGATGGGAAAAAGTGTCTCCCACAAAATTACCGTCCGATAGCATTACTGTCTATTTTATCTAAGGTGATGGAAAAAGTCATCAATACAGAGTTAGTTAAGTATTTGGAGTGCAACAGACTTCTGAATGATCGTCAATACAGATTCCGTGGCAGGCGGTCCACGGGTGACCTTTTGACACTTATAACCGATATATGAACATCTGCGATTGAGCGGCATGGTGAGTCAAGGGCGGTCGGATTGGATATCTCCAAGGCTTTTGACCGTGTCTGGCACGGGGTATTGTTTAGCAAACTCTGTTCATATGGACTTTCCCAACAACTTTGCGACTGGACGAAGAGCTTCCTTGAGAATTGATCGCTCCAGGTCGGTGTGGACGGCGAGTATTCGGATCTGTATCCTGTCAATTCGGGGGTGCCCCAAGGTTCTATTTTGGTTCCAACCTTGATTTTGCTTCACATAAATGATTGGTTGGAGACAACGGATAACAAAGTGTTCAGTTTTGCGGATGATACTACGCTTGTTTCCTCCTTTTCGAGTGTTCGGCCGATTGGTGCTTCTGCATCGCATCAGCTGAGATGTAGACAGATTGACTCACTGAATCAGGATCTAGATAGGGTCCTGCAGTGGGGAAGGGCCAATCTCGTCGACTTCAATGCAGCGAAGACACAATATACAACATTCACAAAGAAAAGTGGATCATCGGTTCCACAGCTGATGATGAATGGCCAGGCCCTCGAATCTGGTGAAAGCTTGAAATTGCTCGGCGTCACGGTCTGTGGGAATGTATCATGGCATAAACACGTGTCGAGCATCTCCAAGTCAGCCTGAGGAAAACTGAGCTATCTTTTTAGAGCCAAGAAATATCTTACTCCGGCCCAACTATTTCTCCTATATAAATCCCAAATTAGACTCGCGCTCGAATATTGCTCTCATGTTTGGAGCTCGGCTCCTAAACATGCCCTCTACCTACTTGAAAGCATACAGAGACGAGCGATCCGCCTGATCGGGGACTTGGCGCTGACGTCGGGACTACAGTCGCTATCAGACCGAAGGCGCGTAGCCGACCTCTGTCTGTTTTACAGTTATTATCACGGGTACTGTTCTTCGGAGATTCGTGGTACTGTTCCACGGAATTCGGCTTATGTGCGCTACACAAGACAATCCGACGGATCGCACCCGTTTGTGGTTCATCTCCTGACGTCGCGAACCTCCCTGCATCAGAACTCGTTCCGTTACAGAGCGGGGAAGCTGCGGAACTCTCTTCCCACGCGAGTCCCGGAGCGTTACAACCTGCAACTGTTCAAAAAGAACTGCAACCGTTATTTGGTGGCATCTCGGGGCGCCCAAAAGGCGCTATAGGTTCGCCTCTCCCGAGAGGTCTAATAAAAAAAATATAAAAAACTGATTACACCGAGATCGCGTACAAATGCAGGTATCACAAGACTCACTAGTTCATAACACGAAATACTGCATTGATAATGACTTTATTTCGATATAATACATAGTGGGCGACAATTGACAACCGATCAAGACCACACTTTCTCATGCGATGTCCAGCATGAATCTTTTGAACGGTTCACCCCCAGAACTCTAATTCATCTCTGAACAACTTCATCCAATTGACTCCCACTACACTCTTCCTCATATCGCGATTCAATAATAATTTTCTTTGGATCCACCGTGCTGTGATCAAAAGTGTTTACATTAAATGTGCGGGCCAAAGATCACAGCGCTTGCAGGTGGTGCGAATTGACTAGATCGTACGACCTATTGACGAGGGTCGCATACGGTTGTCACTATTAAGAATCGAACGGCATACTTTCCAATTGTGTTTATCATAACGAATAGCTGTGAGTGTGGTTCGTGATATTAGAAAGGGCCGATGAGAATGAGGATGACGACGAGCAACCCCAACGGTTGGGAATGTTCGTGTTTATTTGTTGATGTTTGTTGATTGTACAACTGTTGTACATTTGTGCCTTTGAACATCCTGCGGTAAGTACGTGACAAGCAGCGTTGTTTCGGACCTGGGGTGGACGGTGATCTTGTTGAAGCAAATCGTGCGAGGTCTTTTAAGACCCCTAGATAGATCAATTTGAACGCATATTTTTACCAGACAACTTTTCATTCAGCTGTGAGTTATTGAGAAGGTCTTATTTTGACTAGTTGTTTGTCAGACATGACCAACGGTTTTAGAAATATCGGGAGCCAGGAAGGTCAGGTGGGTGACGCCGTTTTGGTGATCGTTTTATAAGCACTGAGATTCTGTCCATAAAATACAAAATTCCGATGAAAGGCGGCAGTTGCATATACGAGGATTACGTAAAAAGATCCTTGACCTCAATTCCTAGCGCCATTGTAACGACAAAGCACCCAGTCCCCTAGAGTAAGGTTTTGTATGTATGCTAATGTACATGGTTCTAATTCTGTTTGTTCGGTTTCTTTTTTTTTGTCGCAAGTTTGAACAATTTTCCACTCTAGGGCTGACGATATTTACTCCAACGTGGATGATTAAAAGTAATTAACAAAAATGCTCGACATGTTCGGCGATTCCCGAAGGAAATGCTGCCAGTAAAAGACACAAAACACTGCCACTCGTCTATAAAGAATTACGTACGAAGTATTTAATTAACGACGGCGACGTCGAGACTTGAGTTTGCTTTATTCCATATTAACCCTGACCTGGTCTGTTTACAGAATTGTAACACGTAAAAAGCAAGGTTAATTGTCGTAAATGCGATCGGTTTAATTAAATCTGTTCAGTCGAAAAGTTCAAAGAAAACGCCGGAAGTAATTATAATTTGAAAAATAAAGTTTACAAACATTTGGAAGAACATAAATGAGTCGGCACTCCATTGGCCTTCCGCAGTGGTCCAGACAGTTTTTCATGGACCATTTCATCATATAAAAGAGGTGTTTAATGCTCTCCGATATAGCGATATATATTTCTTGTTATATTAAAAACAATAAATTAAAAAAACAATCTGAGTTGTGGACGAACATACATGGCAATACATAACGAGATCGCGCACGTGTATCTGCCAAACATTTTCTTGTTAAGTATGATATCCCGGCGTTAAGCCAACCGCTTTATATGGCTGACTTTTATTTGTTCCCCAGAGTCAAATCTACATTCAAGGAGCGAATTTTCAGACCGTTGAAATTGTGAAGAAAAAGCGATAAGCATTATGAATGATCTCGCGGAACTGTGGAAGATGCGCATAGTGCGTTCTAGGGATATCAAAAACAAAAAAAAATGGGCTGGGGAGAGGGCCGACTTTAGCGAGACAAGGACAGATGTGTCTGTGGGAGTGAAGCTTGATGCCAACGTATGGCACGGGTTCACTACACTCCCACCGAACTGAGACTGCGAAACGCTCACCAAAGCTGCTAAATGAAACCCCGCTCGCCGCCGAGGGAAGGTTACAAGCAGGAACAAGTGATCGCCAAAGGAGGAATACGTAAGATGAGATTTTTATTCAACTGGATTTTATTGTAGTCTATCTTAATATTTGTACTTATTCAATAGCTTGCAGTGCGTAATTTTATACAATGGTTCCTTAATTAAATCGTACTTCACTTTAGTCTATTTTGGTTTCAGTTTATCCGGCGGCCGAAATCGCGCGGTTTTTGCAATCGTGACATTAGGCGTAAATTTACAAAGGGCACTTGACGCCGTGCACAACTCTTATAAACAATCACACTACTAATACGTCAACTGTTCGCCTCGGACTCTATTGTTTTAAAACGGTGAAAAGGGGAACGGAACGGCACAACCGTAGGACTCGACTCCTCCGGGGATAAAAAAAAAACTCTTGTCGCGTAGGCTGTTGAAACTCGACTGACTGAATGAATGTGAGAATCCATTTGGGGTGTCGGGCAGTGGAGTCATTGCTAAGTGAACTCACTGCCACTTACTTGGAACATGGGCAAAGGTTGCTATGCCGACGTAGGAAATATAGTTCCAGGGAATTTCTGCCGTACAAGCTGAGTTAGATTCCTCTGTTGCTGTGTATACGGAGAAATCGGTTTCGGAGACATAACCAAGTATGAGCATGAGAATCCATTCGGGGTGTCGTGGCAGTGGAGTCATTGCTAAATGAACTTTTGGCGGATTTGAATGTCGTTTTCAAATGTTTGATGATGCAGTGTTCCGCCGAACACTGTTAACACAGAGAACACAACGGCGCGAGACAACACAAATAAAACATCAGCTCTTCTTTTGGAAACGCTCTTTTTATTGTTTCATTAAATACTGTTTTTATTAACACATAAACTGCTGTTAAAAAATGTTTGCTTAATATAACACGTAATTAATTCACATGACACATATTAATCTCGTCCTTTTTTACACACGTTAAACTCGACACACGACAAAGACTCCTTTTTCGAAATGGAGGATCTGACCTCCGCGGTTATTAATTATCGACCTTTTATTAAGTGTTGATTGTGTTCGCGATCGTTTTTCTTGAGTGCGAAGTCAGGGGTTTTGATTAATTGCTCGGCGCGGACTAGCTACCCTTCTCGTTCGGGTTCTCGGTGACGACGTGATTCGAATATCTTTATTAGACTGATTAACTAAAGATCTCATTCCCCATCATCATCATCGGCACTACAACCGGGATCCGGTCTTGGCCTTATTTAACAAATCTCTCCACCGGTCCCGATTTCGAGCCGATGTCATCCAGTTTAGCACTCCCAGGCTCTGGGCGTCCTGGTCTACGCCATCCCTCCATCACAGACAAGGTCTGCCGCGCTGTCTCCTTCCATACATCCTGCCACAAAGGACTTTCCGGGCAGGGTCCTCTTCGCTCATTCGAGCTAGATGTCCCGCCCACCGGAGTCGACCGAGCTTGATTTTTCTTACAATATGAGCTTCAAGGTAGATTGCGTACAACTCATGGTTGTAGCGTCTCCGGAATCGTCCTCCCTCACATACGGGGCCAACAATTCTCCTTAAGACCTATCTCTCGAACGCGGCCAAGAGTTCAGAGTGCCTTTTATTAAGCACCCAGGTCTCGGATCCATACATGAGTACTGGTAAGACCATGGTCTTGTACAGTAGTAGCTTGGATGTTCTGGATAAATTTCGGGATTTAAAGAGCCTTGATAGACCATAGTAGGCTTTGTTGGATTTAATCAGCCGTTCGCGTATTTCTTCTTCCATATTGTTATCGGCTGATATTATTGACCCAAGGTAGTTAAAGGATTGCACTACTTCAAATTCGTGCTCCACTACCCTGATAGTTTGACCAACGTCAGGTCTTCTCTTCGGAAGGGGAATTCCCCCAACGTATCTGTGAAACAGAATTTCGCATCGTATCCGTGAAGCGGAATTTCCCATCGTATCTGTAAAGGAAGGATTTTCGTCGTAATCATCATTATCATTATCTTTTCCGACTTGGTTATCGGAATCTTGTTCCTCTGTCTTATGATCGGTGGTGCCGCCGCTTATTCTCCGATCTTTTTCTATGCATTGTTTGTTTTTCCCATCTGGCTTGAGAAACAGGGGTTCTCATGCTATTCAGATGGATACAAAGGACTATGGGATCGGTAATGCTTTGTTTGCATTTCCAACTCATAAACATCTACCGCGGGTAGTGTTAAGATGTTTATGGTTGCATGACTATTGCTCGGCAGCGAAACGATGTGCCTTGTTTGCACAAGTGCGCCCTTTGCGTTAGGGTCATGCAAGGGATTTAGGTGCTAATTGATGTTAGCTTCCAGAGTGTGCATCCGTTGTTCGGTTTATTTAGCGACAATGGTATTTCATGGGAAACATCGCGTTGATGCTGAGAATGGGTGAGTGATTTTCATGCGACGCTTTCCTGCATGACGCATTTGCTTAGATGCGATGCTTTACTGCCTTTGGAATTGTGTTGAATACAATGTATTGCTGCGTTGAACTCGATATTGGGAGTTTTTGAACGTTTAGTTCCTTGCTTTCTGATATCGGGTTCAAGGTCGTTGCATGTCCTATAACCTTTGGTTTCAGGTATGGTTACTGCCTATGGGGACACGTGTCTGTGGTCACATGTGCTGAAAAAGGTGAGTAAAGTTCCTTGGCGGAAAGGATACCTCAACCTGTATTGAGTTGTATGGTTCGTAGATCCGCTACAAACTCACTGCCACTTACTTGGAACATGGCCAAGGGTTGCTATGCCGACGTTGGAAATTTAGTTCCAGGAAATTTCTGCCGTCCAGGCTGAGTTAGATATCTCTGTTGCTGTGTATACGGAGAAATCGGTTTCGCAGGCATAACCAAGTATGGGCATGAGTTGTCGGTTAGACAAAGGAACATGGGTCTTGGTCGTTGTGATGATTGTTTCGTGGAAATGCAACGCACCGTGCTGGTGACTTACCAGTAAGGAGAATTGGTATTATTTCAGATGGTTTAGGTAGGATGGGAGCCGAAATAGTTTTCGGCGGAACTAAATGGGCTCCTCGATAGTATAGTGGTTAGTATACCCGCCTATCACGCGGGAGACTGGGGATCGTTTCCCCGTCGGGGAGCCTCTGGCGCAAGACTTAATGACCTTGCCTGGAAAAAAACAAATCATTATGGAAAATTTAACAAGTTTCAAGACTTGCTAAATAAGGCCAAGACCGGTTACCCGTTGTAGTGCCGATGATGATGATGAAATGCTGCTTGGTTACAAGCGAGGAAAATGGTTTGAGTAGGAAGTGAGCCGCAATGGTTTTCGGGGAAAATTAATGCTGATTAGTTGCAAGCGAGAAATATAGTTTAAGTAGGAAATTAACCAAAATGGTTTTTTTTTGGAAAAATGCATGCGGTTTGGTGTAGATGAGGGAAATGATTTAAGATGTAATCTGTTGCAGGATTTGGGGTATATTCTGTTGTAAGTTTTAAAAATGCATTCTATTACAGATTGGGAAATGTATGCGATTGCAGATTGGGAGATGAATTCTTGCGAGTTTGGGAATATATGCTATTGCAGATTTGGGGTTGGGTGCTGTTGCGGATTGGGAAGTGTATTCTTTGCAAGTTTTGAATGGGGGAGTTGGGTTAAGGTGACGCGCTGTTAGCGGTCAAAATTGGTTGGAATTGTGGGTTGGTTCTCCATGTGATATAGAGAACCCCCAAATGTCCTTCATCTTCTCTCTGGCTTCTGGTCATTTTGCGATAACCAGAATCACCCACATCCGTGAGGGTGTTGGGCTCGGTCTCGAAATATCTGAAAAAAAAGAAAAAAAAGAGGGTATCCAAGGATCGTGTGGGCAGTGTTAGTTCGGGTGTTCTCTAACTACTTGGATGGAGGGATGGTGGGAAAGAAATCATACAAGACCGGTCTTTGGCGTCTGATGATCTGCGCTTTGGTCGGTGTGTGTATGTTTGTGCCGTCTTGTATTGTGCGTCCGTGAGTGTGTGGTTTCATAACAGTAGATCCTACGGGATGGATCCAGGAATCCCCTATTGTAGAGAGTAATGTTGTTGGGAAGGGTGCTTTCTTCAGTTATATACTGAAGAAGAAATTGTGGTGGTCTGATTCAAAGAGATCGAGAGAGAGAAGGCCCAAGAACGCAAGACTCCCGTACAAGTAGGTTCTCGCTGTTCTGAATGCTTTCGAGGTTCTTGTATGCTAATTTCGGCGCGAACATCCCTGTATCAGAACTCGTTCCGTTACAGAGCGGGGAAGCTGTGGAACTCCCTTCCCACGCGAGTGTTCCCGGAGCGTTACAACCTGCAACTGTTCAAAAAGAACTGCAACAGTTATTTGATGGCATCTCGGGGCGCCCACTCGACGCTATAGGTTCGCCTTTCCCGAGAGAAGTCTAATAAAAAAAAAAAAAAAGAAAACGTACTCGTCGACAGGGGTAATGGAGGCGCCTTCATATAGGCGAGAGTTGGGGTAATGACGACCGTCAGGCCTTCTAGAATGATTGGTGCATCTTCTGAGGAGTTTCCTTTCGAAAACTCGAAGTCTTTCCATTTGAGCCGAAGATGTGCAGGACCATATGGGAAAGGCGTACGATATTCCAGATCGGATTAGCTGCTTATAGCAGAGAAGCTTAACTTTGGTGTTAACTTTGTTGCTCCACTTCAAGATGTTGTGCAGTTGCTTAGACCGACCGAGGCCCCTTTGGAGAATGTGGGTCACATGTTTGATGAAATTCATTTTTGGGGTATAAATGACCCCAAGATATTTCATCCTGTCCTGTGGTCTAATCGTAGTATCTCCCATTTCTATTCGAATATCCTGTGAATATCGAGAAGCAGTTTGGAAGTGTTTACTACTCAGAAATATAGCTACTTCTTTAGATGGATTGAGTAGAGTTTTCCATCGACTGTAATATTGATGCAGTTCGTCCAAGTGACGGTTGAGCCGATTTGTTGCGAGTTTAAGGCTTTTAGATGACGTGTACACTAGGACGTCATCCGCATAGCATATCTGGTTTACTCTCCCGTCCACAGGGTGAGGAATATCGTTCTAGGGATATCATTTTAAAATAAAATGTTTTTATAGCACGAGAAGTCAGACAAAAAGTATAACATGACAAACTCAATTGCCCAGGTGTTCCGATAGATGTGGTGCATGGTGCTCACCTATTACCGTGTCATCTGAGAAGTGACTCATTGTGGATTTGCCATGCAATGTGCATGAGTGTTGGAAATTACGAACATGGTTTTCAGGTCATGATTAGACGGCCGAAATATGATGGCATTCGACGTACTTGGTATCGATATGCATCGGAAATGTTGATGGGAGAAATAGTATTTAAGAACCGAGTTTTGAAAGAATACAGCAGATACAATCAATCAAATGTGATGTCCATTATTGTTTTTCTTTTTGGCTGATATTTATGACATTTGTGCCCTGGTTTACGAATGTGCGCCGACGTTCTGTCAGAAACCTATGCCATTCGTGCCCTGCGACATAGTTAATGGGAGATCTCTCCTTTAGGGCCTTCTACCATCGACAGCACTGTTCGAACGAATTGGTAGCGACACAACTTTGTAGACTTCTGCAAGTTTGAAAAATACGCTTCATATTTTACGTCAGATTTTTGCAAATCCTGCTTGGCGACGCACGAATCCAAGGCGACTATCCCACCATAATAACCCAGCAGCTTCCTACCCTACAATATAACACCTACTCAATGTGTGTCCGGTCTAACTAAGAACAACAATTTTTTTTTAGATATTCGACTTTATTCATCACCATAATCTCCCTTAAGAGTGATGCATACATACCAACGGTCGTCTAACTTTTCGACGCCTTTTTTGTGGAACGATTTGCGTTTTACCCTTTGAAATAGGGCTCGGTTTCGGCAATCATTTCTTTATTTGAACCAAGTCGGAAGTAATTTGAAGCTCAAATCATGGGGCCTGGCCATCGTTTTCAACTTGTTGTGTCACGGAGCATTGCTGTTGATGTTTTTGTTCCATTCTGAGCAAACGCGGCATCCATTTGGAAAAACCCTTTTTCACTGCCAATTTTTAATATAAACAACACTTTTAATTGATATATTCATGATCTCAACTATTTCACGAACTTTGACCTTTCGGTCTTCCATCCGACATTCACGACTTGCTTGTTGTTTTTTAGAGTTACTACTTTTTTGACGATTAGAACATTCAGCATCACTGGGGTGTGTACGAGCACGTTCAAATTCTGTGTACTAATCACTAATATTTGATTTTCGTGCTACAGAGTCTCCACGACGCTTATCAAGTCATTGTTTGGCTTTGAAAGTATTTTTTCCCATGAAAAACCAATGTTTGATCAACGCACAAAATTCCTGTTTGTTCATTGTTTTGAAAATAGTAAAAGTTCTTTCACGAAAACTACTGCAATCCGAGAGCTAAACGTCAGATTGTCATGAAATTTTAAAATGTACTGTTTTAACTTTAGTTCTACATAGGGTGAAAAGTCTCGGGATTAGTATGTGTTTTTTGGGCAAAGTTATATTCATTCATGCACATAATTGCCTTCGGGGGCGATACACCTAGTATAGTGATTTTCCAACATTTTGATGTCCGCTCTGTAGTATCAAAGGTCCAAGCCTTCCAAATACGCCTCGGCTTCCGCGATAACTTCCTCATTCAAAATGAATCTCTTTCACTGGAGCCACCGCTGGAGATTCGGAAATAGAAAATAGTCGCTGAAGAAAACGGTGGAACTAATTCAAATCGTAATTGGTCCAATTTGGCCATCGCTTTCAAGGACGCGTATGGCGGTGCGTTATCGTGAAGGTACATAATTTTTTTCTTCTCCATATGAGACGGTCTTTTCTTTATTTCGTCGTTCAGTTTTATTATTTCTTTTAATATTTTTACTTCTCCCAGGAAAGGCGAACCTATAGTGCCGAGGTGATTCTATTTGATATATGATGAGATTCTATTTTTTTCCTCGGCCGGGTCCACCAGCCAGGCTCCGAAAGATGCTCAAGGATTTCTCCCAACCATTTCACGAAGCCTATAGCTTAATGGTGTGGTATTTCACCAGGCGGCTGAGCCTTGGGACCCTACCGACCACCCAGTAATTGTGCCGAACTGCACAATAGCAAGAGTCGTCAATTGAGCCTAGGTTTTTTTTCGGTAGGAAGGTGGACATTTTCAAAAGATACCTCTGATCGATCCAGAGTCATCTGGGACTTTTACCGACTAAAACCACCTCCCGCCAGACGCATATTTCCGTTGATCCCCGCGGAACTTTCTTTTAGATATTCCATCGCGGGGCGGGACGGAGTTCACCTGTTACTCCGCTCGTCGCGTTGCAACCGCTGCATCGTGTCACGTAGAATATCATTTGCTACGGACCATGCCTGCTTTGAACTCAACATGTATTCTATTACTCCTGTCGGTGTAACTGTCCGTCTCATATGTCTCTCCAAAATCGTTCGTGCGGCTTCGAATCTCACGCACTCTGTGAGTGCGTGTTCCGCATTATCTATTTTGCCTTCGCAATACAAGCAGTATGGGTGATTCACATGCTTATACTTGTGCAAGTATTGCCGAAAGCATCCATGTCCTGATATTAGCTGAGTCAGGTGGTAATTCAGTTCGTTGTTTTCTCTTCACCCATGTTTCTATATCAGGTATCATGGCGTTAGTCCATCTTCCATTGGGGGAAGAATCCACCACCAACCTTCGTTGCCATTCTCTTAGTCTTGAGAGTTCTAATTGTGAACGCATTCTCCCACGATTCTCTTGGGAGACCTCATGCAGTGCAGCGTTTTCCTTAGCTGCAATGTCAACTGGTGTCCTCCCAGCCAAAATATTTATGGAATTTTCGGATACCGTTCGGAATGCACAGCATACTCTTAGTGATGCCAGCTCATGTGCTGAGTTTACTCCCCTCATGTACGACTTTTACTGTGGGGCTCCTGCCCACCTTGAACCTAGGTTTGCACAATCAAACGCGACACAATTTCCTTGCCAACTCAGCCATTGAGGTGGCAAATTTGTCCAATAATGCTGCATAATACTCTCCTGTAACTGCTCTTCTTTCCTGCAGGTAATCCATGAAGATCATGCGTTATGAAAACGGAGGCCATAACTTTCCTGCTCGAGCGTTGTTCTTTTGGTCGCTTTGGTCGGCTTTCGTGGCTTTTTTGCCACTTTTGAGACTGCCTATTGGACTCAGGGATATGGTAATGCAACCACGTTTTTATCCATCATCACAACACGTCGGCCGTTGAATCATCAACCCCCTGCTATTTCTGGTCGACGGTGAGTACATGCGGTAGCTATCGCGCCGGTAGTTTTTTCATCTCCAAAGGATCGTGCAAAATGTATCCCGCCCGTTTTTTTGAGATCTCCACGGGTTCAGTTAACTCGCGCAACTTCACTTTACGATCACTCAAAACAATTCGATGCACTTGCTTTACGATTTCCGCATTCGTAGACTCTTTTTGCCTTCCAGTGCGAGGTGCATCTTCGGTGCTTGTAGGACCCATTTTCAATTCACTAAACCTCCGATAAACGGTTGTTCCTGAAAGAGCAGTGGTGGGATAACATTTCTGCAACCATTGCAATGATTGTTCACAAGTTTTTCGCATCAAAATACAATCTTTGATCAAGATGCGGTATTGCTATTTTTCCAATTTTTACGAAGGCGAAAGCAGCGTCGCTCAAACGACTGTAGCTCGTTAACGAATGGACGAAATGTCACGAAGCTTCATACATAGACTAGTGACAGATGAGTCTCTCGAAATGACCTATGTACATTTCTAGTGGCGCGCCCTAATGTAAAATCTCGGCACATTTTAACCCATGTAGTATTATCTTGGCGCAAGGTCGATAACCTTGCCTGGAAAAACAAATCATTATGGAAAATCTAACAAGCCTCAGGACTTGCTAAATAAGGCCAAGATCGGATCCCGGTTGTAGTGCCGATAATGATGATAATGATGATTAGTATTATGAAGGTTTGTATTCAAAAAAGGGGCAAATGAATGAATAGAATGTCGGCCAGGGCACTACATCCCTCAAGGGTTCTACGGTTAATTAATTTGAGGCGGTTGTTGCAAAATTCATCCCTTTGGTCGGGTTGCGTACCTCCAGAACCGGACTCAGTTCTGGACTGAAGGTGTTGTTGTCTTGCCTAGTACGACTCGATTTCATGTGTCAATTTTCGTTGCACCAAAAAATATATATTAATGGTTTTGCTGCTACCGGGGTTTATGCGGCGATTTTTTTTTACTAGGATAAGCACTTCCATTCGTGCGCTGCAAGCTTCACTCTTTCAAACGGCGATGGTTGCTGTTACTGCTCTTGTTCCTTTTTTTTGTAAAAGTTTTTATAAAAAAGAAATGATATGTTATCGTTATTGAAATCCTCTATTTATTCATCATCATCAGTGGCACTACAACCGGGATCCGGCCTTGGCCTTATTTAGCAAGTCTCTCCACCTGCCCCGATTTCGAGCAAATGTCATCCAGTTAGAGACTCCCAGGCTCTGGGCGTCCTGGTCTACGCCATCCCTTCACCACAGACAAGGTCTGCGCGCTGTCGCCTTCCATACATCCTGTCACAGAGGGCTTTCCGGACAGGCTCCTCTTCGCTCATTCGAGCTAGGTGTCCCGCCCATCGGAGTCTACCGAGCTTGATTTTTTTACAACATTTGCTTCAAGGTAGATCGCGTACAGCTCATGGTTGTGGCGTTTCCGGAATCGTCCTCCCTCACATATAGGGCCAACAATTCTCCTTACGACCTTCCTCTCGAACGCGGCTGAGTTAAGACTGCCTTTTATTAAGTACCCAGATCTCGGATCCATACATGAGTACTGGTAAGACGATGGTCTTGTACAGTAGTAGCTAGGGGGTTCTGGATATATTTCGGGATTTAAAGACCATTGATAGACCATAATAGGCTTTGTTGGATTTGATCAGCCGCTCCCGTATTTCTTCCTCCATATTGTTATCGGCTGATACTATTGACCCAAGGAATGCACAACTTCAAATTCGTGCTCCGCTTCCCTGATAGTTTGACGAACGTTAGGTTTTCTCTTTGCAGAAGTTGACACCATGTACTTAGTTTTTCCCTCATTAATATGCGGTCCCAGTGTTTGTGCCGCCTATTCAAACTGTGTGAAGCAGTTCTGTACAGCGGAATCGGATCTACCGATAGTGTCGATGTCATCTGCGTAGGCAAGTATATGGCTGGACTTGGTGACAATAGTCCCTCTAGTTGTAACGCCAGAGTCACTTGCTTTCTCCAACGCCAGGTTGAAGAGGAGGCAGGCCAGACTGTCCCCTTGTCGGAGTCCATTAAAGATGTTTATTAGTTTGGATAGCAATCCCGCTATTTTTACTTGACTAGTTACGTCGGTCATGGTCAACCTACAAAGTCGTATCAATTTGTTTGGAATGCCGAAATCTCTCATGGCATTATTTAGTTCTACCCTGGTTATGCTGTCGTAGGCGGCCTTAAAGTCTATGAATAGATGATATAATTACTACTACTATTACTATTACTATTTATTGGCCTGTAGGAACCGGGAAGTTCATGATCTCACCGACTCGACTCCGCCATTGTTCCCTGTCCTCTGCAGTCTCCTTACACGTTTGACCACCCGATCCGATCTCCTCAAGGTAGAACCTTACATTGTCCTCCCATCTCCTTCGCGGTCGTCCTGTCGGTCTCTTTCCCGTTGGTCTACCGTCAAGAATTCTACGCACAGTCCAATCGTTCCCCATTTACGCCACATGTCAGGCCCATCTTAATCTTCGCGACTTGATTACTCTCACTATTGTAGGTTTGCAGTATAGTTCTTCCAATTTGTGGTTATGGAGTTTCCTCCATTGTCCTGCCTCCTCGTCACATTTACCTCCAAAGATACCCCATAAAACTTTTTTCTCAAATACGCGGAATTAGTTTTATTCCTGCTTTGTGAGAGCCCATGTTTTATATCCGTATAGAACAATCGGCATGATTATGGTTCTATAGTTACGGAGCTTTATGTTACGTGATAGCAGCTTGGATTTAAGCAATTTACTGACTGCGTACCAACTAGGGTCGCCGGAATGCAGTCTTTTATTAATTTCCTTCGACATTTCGTTACTGGCCGTCAGTATCGTTCCCAGATATTTAAATTCTTTAACTTTTTCAAATATCTTACCTCTGACGTTTATATGTGTTACCTAAGGTCCACCTGCTCTCGCCGTAATCATATATTTTGTTTTGTCTTCATTTATTTCTAGGGCCACCTCTTCTGCCGCTTGCATGATGATTTCACAGTTTTTACTGATCGTTTTTGATAATAAAATGGGATCTTAAATTCCAGACATTTTTCCATCGCCTGCCTAATGGTGAATATCTGATCAATCGCTGATTTGCCTGGGATGAAGCCCCACTGATATTGACCAATGATGACTTTAGCGTATGGGGCTATCCGATCTTCTAGGATAGAGGAGAATATCTAAGAGGCGGTACTCAGCAATGTCATATCTCTATTGTTGCTGCACACTGTGATATCTCCCTTCTTATGTAGGGGACAAATTATTCCACGACGCCAATCTTCCGGCATCTTCTCTTGCTCCCATACTTGCACCACAATCTCATGAATTGCGTGATGTAACGCTGTCCATCCTTGTTCGATCAGCTCAGCTGGTATGCCATCAGTTCCGGGGGCTTTATTTGACTTGAGCTCTCTTATGACAGTTCTGCCGCTTGCATGATGATTCTACTGTTTTTACTTACAGTTTCGAGATTATCGCCCAGAACGGCGATGTTATCCGCATATGTGAGCACTTGTGTGACCCTGTTCAGGGATGATCCGGCCATGTTGTCGTCTTGTACCTTTCTGATGACATACCCGAGGAGAAGGTTAAAGAGACATGGTGAGAGGCCCTCACCCTGTTTTAGTCATTCGTGGATTTTAAATTGTTCTGTGAGGTGGTTTGCTATTTTAATTCGCCCTTTGTTTCCGTTCATACAAATTTGAATGAGGGTGGCATATTTTTTCGAAATTCCCAGCTCAACTAAAACATGGTAGAGTCTTTGCCCTACAACTGAGTCGTGGGCTTTTTTGAAGTCAACGAACAATTAGTGAACCGTCTCTTCTCTTCCAGCAATTGCCTTACTATGAACACTTGGTCGCTCGTTGACCGGTTCCTGCGGAATCACTGGTGTGATTCTCCCCGGTATGCCATTTGTATTTTGTATGCGGTTGGGAGCAATGATATTCCTCTGTAGTTTTCGCAGTCAGGTCTGTCGCCTTTTTTGAAAATGTGGACGACTATTGAGGTTTTCCATTCTTCCTGAGTGACTTCCTTATCCCATATTGTTCTGATCAGTTGATGGATCTTTTGAGCGGTTGCCTCTCGTCCCTGCTTCATAAGCTTTGCCGATATGCAGTCGACTCCGCGCGGCTTGTTGTTTTTCAATCGATTTCTTGCATCAACAGCTTCGTTAAAAGAAGACTCTGGGATCTGAGGCTCGGCTGTATGTATTGTAGGTCTGGTGCGTTTATTTGTGGTTGATGGGTGTGCACATTGGCTCCTCGATAGTATAGTGGTTAGTATACCCGCCTGTTACACGGGAGACCGGGGTTCAATTCCCCGCCGGGGAGCCTCTGGCGCAAGACTAATGACCTTGCCCGGAAAAAAACAAATCATTATGGAAAATTTAACAAGCCCCAGGACTTGCTAAATAAGGCCAAGACCGGTCCCCGGTTGTAGTGCCGATGATGATGAAGATGATGGATATGCACATTAAGTAGGTTTTAAACGGAGGAAGTTAGAGTGGCCAATACAGACTAATTTTGTTTTTATTTTTGTTTTTAATGTAATTTAATTTTCTCACATTATATTAAAAAACGACGTTTCGATCATTGTATTTGATCGTCATCAGGTCTAAAAAATTTAAAAATGATGTTAAAACTTAACATTTAACCATAAGACACACATTAATTAATTTAAACCAAGCTTACCAACCAAATGGAAACAGGAAAATTACAATATAAATTTGTTTCACAACAATATTGAAAATAAATTGAACTAAATAAATTAAATAAATAGAATTTACTCTGACAATAAATTTGAAAGAGAAGTCAATTACTAAAAACAACATTAAACAACAATGTTACTCAATAACACTTAAAAGAAACCACTAAGTGAGCGCCGGCATATACACGTCATGGAATTTAACTGTGTCGGTCTGTAGATTCAAGGTGTGTAAGTTGGCCTTGATGTAAGACATCTCAGACACAAGACGTTTAAACAAAAGCACTTCCTTATCTTTAATTTTGATCCTCTCCCAATTAATGATATGAGAAGGATGGTCCAGTCGATGTTTTGTTATGACATAGGTTTTCAAAGTACTGCTTCCATCTTGTCACGATATTGTTTGTTTCCGTGACCAGATAGCAGTTTGTGAATAAAATTATTTTGGCTCTCCCCCGGTAGCCATTTCTAATTGAGTTTATGGCGGCATACATACGTCTGATGTTCTTTGCTCTAAAATTTTCTAGGATTTTTTCGATCCGAGTCTTCTCCCATTCGTGTTTTTTGCGTTTGAGAAGTCTCATTGTCTCTTTCCGAATTGTCGCGTATCTTTCTGCGTTGACTTCATCATATCTTTCTAAGTGGATCGCTCTCAGGCTTTTACGTTCTTCGATCTGCGATCGGCACTCATCGTCAAACTAAAGTTCGGACTTAACTGGATACCAGCCCTTACCCCCACCCGTAAGTCTGTTGCATAATTTATATTTTCCGTCGTGGGCCGACGGCATTGGTTGTAGTAATAACTAATATTTTGTTTTTCTTACCAGCTGTAGTTGTTGGCCGTCGATTGTCTCCAGGGGTGTCCGGGTTGGGGAAATCAGTGTCCTTGCGTCAAGTATTTAATATAGTTCTTTGACTTCCGGCTTTCGGATTTTATTCACAAATAAGTTCGAATTTTCGGAGTTTTTAATCAAATGTTTTTATTTCTTTTTATTATTAAATAAACCAAACTGGCACTATGTTCTTAGGACGGATTAAAAATATGTTTTTGTTGTTTTATTTTTAACTAGACGAATCTGAAACTTATAAATTTACTCAGCATATACCATCGCCACGAACACAACACTAAAACTCTTTTTTTTTCGATGACTGTCTTGGTCAATAGTACCAACTCTTATGACCGTCTCGGCCAAGTATTCCAAACCAACTCCTTTCCTTTTCCGATCGTTTGATCGCAGGAAAACCTTTTTTTCTTTTTCGCTAACACAAGGCAACGTGTGGCGATGATCGCACTCGACATCCTTTGTATTAGGATCTCTTTTGTGAGCCCGCGCATCCTTTGTCTGATCCCTAGGTATTTTACCTTAGATCGGCAACCTGCATCTCACAGTGCCCAGACTTGGCAATTTCTTTTTTACTGAACATCGGAGCCGAAGATAGTTTTGTATCTTTTGGGTATTGTTGTTCAGCGAGTGTTTTTACGATCGCCGTCCTTTGTTCCGTATAGAAAATGTTTCCTTGGATAGGATTTAAGGGAACGGTTTCGCCGTGCATTTTATGCTTTGTACCAACTTTACTTGAGATTTGGTCATCTGTTCAGCAGATTTGGAACCAGGGGAATTTACGTGCTGAACATCTGGTTCGTATATCACGTTCTGGACTTATATTGCATTCAATATGGACAAATTGAACGTTTAGTTCAATTTCTTTGATATTGAATTTGATATGGGCAAATTGAACGTTTAGTTCAATATGGACAAATTGAACGTTTAGTTCAATTTGTTTGGTATCAATTTTGGTATTGGCCCGTTTAGTGTATGGGGCAATGTTAGGGCTTGGGGAGTGCTTCATCCTTTTAGTGGATGATTTTGCGTGTCATCATCATCATCATCATCATCATCATCATCATCGGCACTACAACCGGGAACCGTTCTTGGCCTTATTTAGCAAGTCCTGAGGCTTGTTAAATTTTCCATAATGATTTGTTTTTTTCCGGGCAAGGTCATTAGTCTTGTGCCAGAGGCTCCCCGACGGGGAATCGAACCCCGGTCTCCCACGTGACAGGCGGGTATACTAACCACTTTTGCGTGTACCGCAATTAATTGGTGGAGACTGGCTCCAAAGAGGTATGTATTTATGGGTGGGTGGATTTGGACGTAACAAGTCGATCAATTCCGTCGTTATAACACAAGCGCAACGTATCATGGCTATCTCTTTTCTATAGGTATTACCACGGTCGTTGCTCAATTGAACTTGGTGAATGTGTTCCGCCCCTTCAGACAATTTTCCGCGATACCCGTCAATCTGTGAATGCACAGTTCACGTTGAAAGTAGATTTCAGGCGCACAAATAAACATAGATAGTCATTCTTTAGCCGAACGACACGAATGTGGAGTGTTCTGCCTGATCATGTGTTTCCTGGTCGTTGTGATATCCAGCCATTCAAGACCAATATACATTGACACTTCTTTTCCCTATCCACTTGCTCTCCATCCGTTCGCACTGTGCTCTGACATTAAGGGTACTTCAACATCCCCGTTTGGGCGCGCGTTAGAAAAAAAAAAATATACACCTGATTGGGTGGTGTCCCTATATCCAAAATTGAAATTGAACTTGAAATGATGTTTTTTAACGACACTTCTCCCATCAAAACAACTACAACATGAGCACCAGAGCCACTCCCACAAAATAAGCTAGAATAGACATTTGTATCACTGTTGAATTACAATACAAATATATTGAAACTAGAACAGAATATTTTGAATAAAAAAATCGAAAAATATTCAGATATCTTGGTTCAGCGATGTTTTCCACGGCTAATTTCGGAACCTATTTGTCGCATTGTGTATGTTAAAAAAGGTTACAGACAATCTGGGGTAAACAGTTTTCGAAAAATACACACTTTCATTGTAATGTTTAATTGTTGAATCGAAATCGATTGAGTTTAATTGAATCGATTTGGGTTGAACTGAATTGAATCGAGAATTCTATCGATCAAATTCGCTAATTTCTTTCATTTTGCATAATTTATCAAAAGTATTCACAACATTTTTTACAATACTGAATTGCTTAGCTTATCTGACGGTTGGCATATCTGTCGGTTAGCTAATCTCCAGTTATCTAAATCAGACTGAAAACAAAACAGAACAAATGAGACTTCGACAAAAAGTTTCTCCTAATTGAAATTCAGTTGCAGACTACTGTCCATGTATTTGTTTCCCATGGACCTGATAATTAATTTTTACATCCATTTCTATGCACTTGTAGGACTAGTTCTCCCAACACTTCTGCTCGATTAGCATACTGCACTAAGAAAAACCAACAACAACAAAGACAAAACCAACATTACAAATTAATAAATAAAACTAAGAAAATACACGACAAATTGCTGGGTTAGGACCTGTTTTTGAGATCGTTCGGCCCGTTCGATGACGACACAAAGGCTACAGATCAGAAATTAGTTTTTCAGCTAATTCACATTTGTATTTAATAATAGAAAACCCAAAAGAGATTCTATTTTAACAACAACCACCGAAAATGAATAACTTACAGCGTCTCAGTAGAATAATCCATGTCGCATTGTTAGGTGTGCGGACCGAGCGTCGTTAGCCACTTTCGTCAGATATATCTGAACTTCGCGCGATTCAAATCGTATCCCGAGAGCTCGCGGAAGTAACTAGTTTGTAGTATAAAAGTTTCGGACTTCCATCGTGATGCATTAAAATGCTATCCAGTTCTAGTTAATCGTTAATCATATCAACCACAGTGTTTTATTACGTTGCCTTACGGTCACTTAAGAAAGGGTGCTAATAGTTGGGAGGCGGTGAAAGGGTTAATCTTATCAGTTTAATGATTTGTAGTTACGTTGCAATGAAATTGAGTGATTAAAACATGAAAAACAATACGAAAAATTCACAACACCGTCCAGTGCCGATAATTCTTATCGAATCTCTCGATGACACTCCGATTCCGTATATGGATCAGAATGTGAACCCGGATGCCTCCAATCACGTCGATGCAGTGATTATTGCCCAAGATGCAACCGATGGATTGGATTCGGAAAGGGATGCTACCGCAGGAGCTGTTGACCAAAGGCGAAAGATCCGACGGAAGAATTCGATATCCCTGCCGGCTGGATTAAATACATTCGATATGGAGCGACTACAGCAACTCCAGGACACTGTAATTGAGGAGAACGGCTTTAGCCAAAGTGTAAGCGAAATTTTTAACTATTTATTTAACATTTTATTTAAGGTTCAAGAAAGTATCGTTGGTATATAATATAATCTGTTGTGTTTTAATAGACCGAAATGTGTTCCCACATTCGACCGCGAATTAACAAGTAAACAACTGTTTCAACTACTAAAGTAATCATGATGTAAAAAAGGCTAGATCATAAGTTTTGTAATACAATCATGAACTCCTCCGCTCCACAACGATTACAATTAGCATTTTTAAAAGCACCATTGTTTGATGAAGTTTATAAGTATTGTGTTAATTATTATTAAGCAGTTGCTGACAATTGATTATTTAGTATTTCTTATATAATACAGTATCGTATTAAAAAAATTATGACCTTCAAGGTAGATTCTAGTTGCTTTGGGCGTCCAATTTTATATAAAACATTCACACACATGTTTTAAAAGAGCTACTGATTATAAAGGGCTACTTAAGAAAGCTTTGCGTACATTCTATATTGAATTATTCTCGACTGTGACATTTAGGCAATGAAATTTCAGTTAAGGTTAGTTTGTTGGGTCTAGCGCCCTATTTATCTATAAAAAGACTTACAGGCTAACTTACGAACTGACATAACTGAAGTAAGTTTAATTTAACATCTTAAAAAACTTACCTGCGAGAATGAGGAAGGGCAGACTTTGGAGGAAACCTAGTGAGAAAGGCTTAGGAGATGGTGTTTTGAAGTGGGAGTGTTAGGATTGAAGTCGAAATCGTTGAGTTGGAGTTGACATTTCTCAGCATACGAGATAAATGTTTACTGAAGCCGTTCGAGATGTAGTGGAGGTGTAGTGCTCCAAAAAGCCCTACCACCTTTTTCCCCCATGTCCTACATCCAAATCCCAGCTATCATCATTATCATCATTATCGGCACTACAACCGGGAACCGGTCTTGGCCTTATTTAGCAAGTCCTGAGGCTTGTTAAATTTTCCATAATGATTTATTTTTTCTGGGCAAGGTCATTAGTCTTGCGCCAGAGGCTCCCCGACGGGGAATCGAACCCCGGTCTCCCGTGTGACAGGCGGGTATACTAACCACTATACTATCGAGGAGCCCAAATCCCAGCTATATTACCCTAACACCCAAAATCCTGCCAAAACCCGAAAAAACCCAAACATTATCCAAAATTCGCAATAAACGAATCAAATATTCGTTTATCACTTAACATTTGCCCCCACGGCATAATTTAATCCAAAATCCAAATTACAATTAAAATTCACAATAAACGAATCTAATATTCGTTTATCGTTTCACATTTGCCCCACGGCATCATCAAAATCCAAAATTCAGAGATCGTTATCTCTATCTGAAAAATTCCATTAAGCTAAACAAATACAAAACCAAAACCAGATACATATCCACATCTGCGCAATAGTTTCGTATGAGTTCAAGAAATTGAATTCTTATCTTAAATAAACACTGAGCATCTCACTCAGGATACAAAATCGGGATTTTTGTATGAAATTGTGTATTTTCGAGATACAAATCTCGATTTGTTTTCCTTTATAAAGGAATAGTTAAGTGATCTCCGGGCCGCAGTATAATAGCGTCCATTGTCCCTGGAGGAAGTGCCCAGGAGAAAGGCCGCAGTAGAACATTAATCAGTGTCACTGGAGGAGTGCCCCCGGGAGAACTATCTTATTAAAATTGATACAAGGATTTTTACTAAATAAACACTTATAAATACCGAAGAAAAGCAAACATTGTTTTCATTTTCTGGTGAGTAGAGCCGTGGTACCCCCAAAAAAGGGTAATATTTGCAGATCTGGGGTATCACCTGGCCCCCACGGAAGACCAGCGAAACCAAGGACTGAGGCCAAATCATGGACGTTGCTCTTCCCTCTGGATCAGAGGAAGCACGGCGACGACCCCTTTGTAGGAGGGTTTTTTCAGGAGCGGTCTATTTTAAGAGAACCCACATCCTTTTTAGGATAAGGAGACTCGCTTCCTGAAACTGAACCCCTACAGAAAATGAACAGAGCGAAGTGTAGAGAAGGCGAGAATTTCGTATATTGCGAGGGTTTGTGTTGAATACGATTGAGTTGAGCAGATTAACGCAGTTAACTGAGCTTGAGATAATGAATAGAATGTTGAGGTTATACTTTTGGTTAATTTTTCTTTCCCGCTTCCGGCGGGTCCTTACATAACCGGATTGGTCATTAATGTGGTAGTCTGTCCCAGTTGAAGGGTGAGAGTTCAATTAAGGGCGATTTTGTTGAGTTTTTTCCGGATTCTTATTGACGAGAAATGTTACTAATACGAGGGTTGCCTTTTATATTTCGGGATTAGAGAACAAAAACAAATATTGATCATCGAAAATCACTTTATTGTTTTTCAAAATATTCCCCATGAAGATCTATACACTTTTACATGCGTTTGAACCAATTGTCGAAGCACTTTTGCCACTCTGATTGAGGTATCTCCAACACATGCATTCTGAATGCAGCAACCGCTTCTTCAGGTGTCGAAAAACGTTGACATCTCAGTTTGTTTTTTACGTACGGGAATAAAAAGAAGTCATTCGGTGCCAAGTCAGGACTATACGGCGGATGACCCATCAAATCGATGTTTTGGGTGCTCAAAAATGCAGTTGTCGCAGCCGATGTGTGAGAGCTCGCATTGTCGTGGTGAAGAGTGATCCGTCTTCGGCGGTTGGTTTTCCTGATTTCTTGGAAGACAACTGGCAAACAAATGGTTGTGTACCACTCAGGATTGACTGTTCTGCGTTGTTCTAGTGGTACGGTTGCGACATGTCCAGTTTTTCCGAAAAAACCGGAGACCATTTGCTTGGAAGTGCTTCGTGCGCGAACAACTTTTGTTGGATTTGGCTCATCTTGAAACATCCAGACAGTCGACTGCTGTTTACTTTCGGGCTCATACGCGTAAATCCACGATTCATCACCCGTCACGATGTCATAGACGTGTTTCGAAGCACCGCGACCGTATTATTTGAGCATTTCTTTCGACCAATTGACACGAGCCTTTTTTTGGGCGATTGACAAATTGTGTGGGATCCAACGCGAACAATTTTTTTTGACAGTCAAATGTTTATGCAATATTGAATGTATGCTGGTCCCACTAACGCCTAAGGTTGTCTCAATCTCACGATAGGTCACATGACGATCTTCCAATATCAGTTCGCGCCCAGCATCAATGGTTTTCGGAACAACAACTGATTTTGGATGACCTTCACGAAATTCATCTTGGAGTGAACTACGACCACGATTGAATTCACCATACCATCGATAAACACTGGTCCTTGATGGAGCTTCATCGCCAAAAATTGAATCAAGTTCATCCATGCACTGTTGCTGAGTTAATCCACGCCGAAATGTTGTAAAAAATAATCGCACGAAAATGTTGACGATTTAATTCCATTTTTGGGCCGAGATGAATCTTTTAAGTTACTGTAAACAACACAAATAGCGCTCGTATGTCAAAACGTTCTGAGTGCGTATAACCTCAAAAATGTCCAACTTTACGACAGAGCTGTTAACTGCCGGATTGCAACGTTAGGGTTGCCAAATCCCGAAACATAAGAGGCAACCCTCCTAAAGGATGTTTATACCAAATAATTTGTGTAATCAACTTGGTGAACAATACAAAAAGAAACACCAATGTGTTTTACTTTCGATTTATTTTACGTATTCTTTTTGACCGTGGTCTCGTCCCCCGGAACTTGACAAACCTGGAATCAAAAAAAAAAGTGGGTGGCGAGTTGAGTCAAATTGCGGCCAACAGCGAACATCTCGGCCAGCCCCCCAGCTTCGTCGGTTCTGTTAGAATGTACCAACCAACCGAAGTTGTGTACATTAAAATCGCTAAGGACGGCAATTTCAGAAACCGAATCGTTGATCTGTATCCATTCGACGGTACGTGAAAGATCTTCGAAAAGTGTTACCGGTCGACCGTCATTCGGGGAGCTATCAAAATTTAAAAGAATTCTCCAGCACGACCCTCAACCACACGATATCCAAGTTATCGAGTTCTAACGCCTCCATCCTTAGTCAAACCAGATCGGATCGCGTGAAGACAAAAAAAAAACTCATTACTTTTCTTACTTCTCTTACTTACTGGGTGTGTCCAGTAGTAAAATCAAGTATTTTGGGCAAAACAAAATGGCGTAGTTTTTAAAGTTTTGACCATTTTTGTTATGTTAGCCGCATCAAAAAAAGGTTAATTAATTATAATTTAATTACGAGACATAAGTACACATATGTAGAATAATATGTGAAAATGTTAGTCCGATCGGTAAAATAGTTTTTTCCTAATCACGTCAAGAAAGTCGAAAAACGCTGTTTCGAGAAAAACGTGTTTAAAGTTTTTTTTTTTAGAATTGTGCGGAAACTTGGAAAAAAATGATTCTGAAAAGAGAGTTTCTCCATCTCAGCGACATAAATAAGCTGTTGTATACTATTTCTAATGGTACCTAGTTTATAAAACCGAGTCTTTTAGAAAATCGATTTTTTGAAAAAAAAAAAAAAAAAAAAAAAAAAAAAATGGAACCAGACTGCCCCCTAAAATATTTTTCAACAATTTTCCTTTTTATTCCATGTACAGGATCACTCAACTCACCTAAGTTGGACCATGTTGTACATTTTATACGACACATGCCGCCATTAATAAAACTACTTCTAAAAATTATATGTCGAGGTCTCTCAAATATTTATTAAATTAACTTACAGGCGTTTTTTTCTATTCTATAGTATACACAAGTTGGCCGAAATTAGGCTAGCAATCGCCTAGGTTAGGCCCGTCTGCACATGTTACAAGACAATTCTTATTATATTAATAATATATTATATAATAAGTATTATAAGTCCGTGCCTTTCAAATATTTATTAAATAAATGTTCAAGAGTTTTTTTTATTCTACATATATGTCGAACTTACGCGCGCGCTCGTTTAAATTGGGACACCCGTACTAGTGTCGCCTTTATGATAAGGAAGTACAAAATCGTTTAAAGAAGCCATCTGCGCCGGCTGAAGCAAGCAGTGGAAACTTGCAAATACTACCAAAAAAAAAAAAAAAACTCGCACACAGGCGTAAGCCGGATCCCGGAGCAGATCAATGATGAGTCACCCAATTACAATTGGTTTACAAGTGCCAGAGGGGAAGGAAGAGGGATGCTCGGTTAGACGGTGAAGAGGCTCCAAAGGGTGATACCGAGTAGGCCAATATTATGAAAAAAAGAGGCTACGCCCGGACGCTATAATAATATCCAAAACCGGGGAAAAAACAGATGCGGATATATTGAAGTCCATGAAAGCCAAGTCCGAGGTAAATGAACTCGGAAATAGTGTGAATAAAGTTCGAAAGACAGCAAAAGGGGAATTTCTACTAAAACTGAAACGCCGACCAGAGGCCACCACTGAGACACTGAAAGCAAAAGTACAATAGGTATTATAGAAAGATGCTAGTGTGAAAACAGTGTCACACGAAATCTCGGTCGAGTGTCGTGATTTAGATGAGGTTACCGCTGTGGAGGAAATCCTGACAGCGATCGCTATAGAGTTCCTGCACTGAAGGGGATCCCAAACGAAGCGGTAAAGAGTTTAAGAAGGAAACCAGATGGATGCGTACCATGATCCGCTTACCAAGAGAAAAGTTTTGCATGTTGCTGGCTACATGTTTCCTACGGATTGAATGGGTGAAATGCAGACTACGAGAACACATCACACCTACACGATGTTTCAGATGTTGGCAATATGGTCATGTGGCGAAATCCTGCAACTACGAAGAAGATCGTTTGGAAAACTGTTTGAAATACGGTGGAAAAGGCCACAAAGCGACGAAGGCCCGAATGCATGCTCTGGGAATCAGGGTGCGAAGGCGGTAACCACCGCTCAACAGGAAGTTACAAATCCCGAGCATTTAAAGTCGCGATGTCCAATCTCCTGAATAAAAATGGACAGGTTTAATTTTTTTTTTTTTTTTTTATAAAGACTTCTGTCGGAAGAGGCGACCCTATAGCCCAGTGGGCGCCCCGAGATGCCATCAAATAACTGTTGCAGTTGTTTTTAAACAGTTGCAGGTTGTTACGCTCCGGGAACACTCGCGTGGGAAGGGAATTCCACAGCTTCCCCGCTCTGTAACGGAACGAGTTCTGATGCAGGGATGTTCGCGCCGGCGGGAGATGAACCACAAACGGGTGCGATCCATCGGATTGTCTTGTTAGGCGCACATAAGCCGAATTGCATGGAACAATACCTCGAATCTCCGAAGAACAGTACCCGTGCTAATATCTGTAAAACAGACAGAGGTCGGCTACGCGCCTTCGATGTGATAGCGACTGTAGTCCCGGCGTCAGCGTCGAGTCCCCGATCAGGCGGATCGCTCGTCTCTGTATGCTCTCAAGTAGGTAGCGGATATGCTTAGGAGCCGAGCTCCAAACATGAGAGCAATATTCGAGCGCGAGTCTAATTTGGGATTTATATAGGAGAAGAAGTTGGACCGGAGTAAAATATTTCTTAGTTCTAAAGAGATAGCTCAGTTTTCCTGAAGCTGACTTGACGATACTCCACACGTGTTTATGCCATGATATATTCCCACAGACCGTGACGCCGAGCAATTTCAAAGTTTCCCCAGCCTCGAGGGCCTGGCCATTCATCATTAGCTGTGGAACCGATGATCCACTTTTCTTTGTGACTGTTGTATGTCGTGTCTTCGCTACATTGAAGTCGACGAGATTAGCTCTTCCCCACTGCAGGACCCTATCTAGATCCTGATTCAGAGAGTCAATCTGTCTGCATCTCAGCTGATGCAATGCAAAAGCACCAATCGGCCGAACACTCGAAAAGGAGGAAACAAGCGTAGTATCATCCGCAAAACTGAACACTTTGTTATCCGTTGTCTCCAACAAATCATTTATGTGAAGCAAGAACAAGGTTGGAGCCAAAATAGAACCCTTGGGCACCCCTGAATTAACAGGATACAGATCCGAACACTCGCCGTCCACAACAACCCGGATCGATTCTCGAGGACGCTCGTCGTCCAGTCACAAAGCTGTTGGGAAAGTCCATATGAACAAAGTTTGCTCAGTAATGCCCCGTGCCAGACGCGGTCAAAAGCCTTGGAGATATCCGATGCGACCGCCCTTGACTCACCATGCCGTTCAATCGCAGATGTCCATATATCGGTTATATGTGTCAAAAGGTCTCCCGTGGACCGCCTGCCACGGAATACGTATTCACGATCATTCAGAGGTCCGTTGTACTCCAAATACTTAACTAACTCTGTATTGATGACTTTTTCCATTACCTTAGATAAAATAGACAGTAATGCTGTGGGAGACCGACGGTAATTTTGTGGGAGACACTTTTTCCCATCTTTGGGATTGGCTGAACTCGAGCGATTTTCCAGCAGGCAGGAAGGCGCTCCGTGCATAAGATAAGCGGAAGAGTCTGCCAATAACCGGCGATAGTTCTGGGAGACAGTTCTTAAGGACTATTGCTGGTATTCCGTCCGGGCCGGTTGCCTTGCTACAATCCAGTCCACGTAGAATGCGTTGAATAGTGCGCGGACGAAATCTCACATCCCGCATCTAAGATCGTACCGGCGATATCACAGGTGCCTCCAAAAGGCCGGGTTCGAGGTTTGAATTCGCGGAAAATAAATTCGCAAACACATAACCTTTGTCCTTTGAATTCGTGACTAACGTCCCGCTGTCTGTCACCAGCGGAGGGAATGGGGAGGATGCGAAGTTACTGCTGAGAGCTTTTGCCATTAACCAGAAGCAGCGCGCACCAGTCGGCCACCGAAGGAGCTTATTGATCACCCTGTCGTTGTGAGCTTTCTTCGTGGTATCAATCGCCTGGTTGCACGCGTTTCTGATTCTAAGAAAATTCGTTCTGTTAACATCGGTGGGATTGTAGCGCCATTGCTTAGAAGCTTTATTTTTTGCCGCTGTAATTTGCCCGCATTTTTTATCAAACCAAGGTTTATCAGACAAACTTCATTCGATGGAATGTGGAATGTACATCTCCATCCCCAGAAGAATAATCTCTGATACCTCGCGCAAGCGTTAACATCGGAGTTTCCGAAGCACACCTCGGACCATGGAAAGGATGCGAAGAAATCCCGCAAATCAAACCATACATGGCGAAGTTGCCTAGGCCGGTTATTCACTTGATATGCAAGTGCTTGCGCGACAGATACGAAGCAGTGATCTGAGTTTCCCAGTGGCGCAGAAACCTCTACAGTATAAATACTCGGTTCGGATGTCAAAAACAGATCCAGGATGTTCGCACAATCGCCTCGGGCATCCGGCACTTGCGTTGGCTCCCCCACGAGTTGAGTCAAGTTGTTGCTTACAGCAAACATCTTCGCTAGCCCCCCAGCCTCGTGGGTTCTGTTAGAATGTAACAACCAGCCGGAATTGTGCACATTAAAATCACCAAGGACAACAATTTCAGAAGCTGGGTGGTTGATCTGTATCCAGTCGACAGTATGTGAAAGATGTTCAAAAAATGTCGCCGGTCGATCGTCATTCGGGGAGCGGTAAAGACAACAAAGAAATTTAACGGAATTCCTCAGCACGACCCTCAACCATATGATGTCCATATTATTGGGTTTCAACGCCTCCATCCTCTGGCAAGCCAGATCGGACCGCGCGAAGACGCAGACTCCAGCGCTTAAAACAGAATATTGGTAAGCTGAACAACGAAGATATGTCGAATCAGTTGACGAATCGACCTGGGTCTCAGTTAGGGCAAGGATATCAGGTTTCGCTGTTTGCAAATATTGTACGTTCGTATTGGTGAAACCGATGCCCCTGATGTTACAAAATGCCGTCACCAGTCGAGTGTGGGCAGAGCCTCGAGAGCGAGCCCGGTTATGCGATGACGAATCTCTCAAAGTTCCATTATTTATCATGATATCTGCATGATGTTCCCCCTGACATAGTCCCCCCCAGAGAACCGAATGGGAGACTAGTTTACCTCCGGAATTCTTTATATCAGAAGGTACCATCATGACGTATCTCCGCGTCAGTCCGGGCCATCAGCCACACATCCGAAATACCGTCGAAGATTTCTCTCGGCGATATCGCGGACTGTACAGCGTGACGGGGTGGTATCTCACCTTGGGACCGACTACCAACTAACCAACCTTTTCTCGAACTGGTCCATCAGCCAAGCTCCGAAAGATGGCCAGGGATTTCTCCCGACCAATTCACGGAGCCTAAAACTTGATGGGGTGGTATTTCACTGGGCGCACAGGGTGTTGGGACCCCGGCTACCACTCGGCCTTTATTCTAACGCCCTACTCACAGGGCTGAATTCAAATTAACTTAAACCATCGTGGAACCCCACAAGATCTCCTTTCCCAAACGGTTAACGAATATGGTGCAGACGTGGTACTCATCAATGAGCAGTACAGGGTGCCTGGCACTGGTACAATTATATAGGAGGAAGACAGCAGCGTGACTATCTGGACACCTGGAAATGCCCCCATAGACGGCAGAAATGTCCAGCGGCAGGAAGGATTCGCTAATATCAGAGGAATTCATTCCTACTGTTATAACGCTCCGCCAAGGTGGGAAATAGACGCATTCAAATGCTTTTTGGATAGGGTAACACAAGAAGCCAGAGATAAGAGCCCCCTTATAGTTGCTGGAGATTTCAACGCTTGGGCAGTAGAATGGGGAAGCACAAGGACCGACGGTAGCGGCCAGGCGCTACTCGAAGCTTTCGCAATCCTAGATGTGGTGTTACTTATTGATGGTGCTGATGACACCTTCATAAACGAGCTAGGCCGGTCCAAAATCGACATCATATTTGCCAGCTCCATGTTGGCAAGGAGTATGGAGTGGCGAGTTTTGGACACCTACGCCCATATTATCACACAGAGGATTCATCACTGGCAGATTGGTGAAGAAAGCGCAGAAAAATGGGTGGAAAGAGAAGTATCTCGATGCGGAACTGCTCGATTATACACTGGAAGATCAAATCGAACAGCTTGACGCAGAGGCCGATGCGAACAGGCAGGCTGGGAAAGTCATGAAGTGGCTAACTACCGCATGTAATGCTTCTATGCAACAACAAAGACAACCAACAGGGGCTATCAAACCAGTGTATTGGTGGAACCCAGAAATAAGCCATGTGCGATCGGAGTGGAACAGGTTACGACGCTTGCAACAAAGAGCAAGAAACCATAACACCTAAGCACAGTTGCATGCGGAATACCTCAACAAACGGAAAGAGTAAAGGAATGTGATCCGCAAGAGTCAATATGACGCGTTCTGCTCCCTAAGAAATGAATTAAATAACAACCCATGGGGCAGCGCCTGCAGGATAGTTATGAAAAGACTACACAACAGAAGTAATCAAATGCAAAAAAGTGAAAGTGATATGGCAAAATCGTTGCTGTCCTCCTCTCACAGTGTGATGAGGTGTTGAGAGAGGAAGAGGGGTGGAGCATCACTGAAAGAGTAATACCTCCCGTGATCACGGAGGAGGTGCTCTTGACTGCAAGGGTTGTATAAAAAAACAAGGCCTCGGGACTGGATGACATTCCTAACGCTGTAGTGAAGACAGCGTATTTACTATTTACTAGCCTGCAGGAACTCGGAAGTTCATGACCTCACCGAATCGACTCTGCCATCGTTCCCTGTCCTGTGCATTCTCCTTCCACGTTTGACCATCCGATCCGATCTCCTCAAAGTCAAACCGAACATTGTCCTCGCATCTCCGTCGCGGCCGTCCTGCCGGTTTCTTTCCCGTTGGTTTACTGTCAAGAATTCTATGCCCGGCCTCGATATCGTTGCCCGTTCGCGCTAAATGTCCGGCCCATCTTAATCTTCGCGACTTGATTACTCTCACTATTGTAGGTTTGCGGTATAGCTCTTCCAATTCGTGGTTGTGGAGTTTCCTCCTCGTCATATTTACCTCCAAAGATATCCCTTAAAACTTTATTCTCGAATACGCGAAATTGGTTTTCTTCCCGTTTTGTGAGAGCCCATGTTTCGCATCCGTATGGAGCAATCGGTATGATTATGGTTCTATAGACACGGAGCTTTATGTTACATGATAGCAGTTTGGCGGTAAACCAACGGGAAATAGACCGACAGGACCGCCGCGACGGAGATGGGAGGACAATGTTAGGTTTGACCTTGAGGAGATCGGATCGGATGGTCGAACTGGGAAGGAGAGCACACAGGTCAGGAAACAATGGCGGAGTCGAGTTGGTGAAGTCATGAACTTCCGGGTTCCTACAGGCCAATAAATAGAAAATAGAATAGAATAGATAGCTGTTTGGATTTCAGGAGTTTACTGACTGTGTGCCAACTAGCGTGCCAAACTGGATGACATCGGCTCGAAATCGAGACCGGTAGAGAGATTTGTTAAATAAGGCCAAGACCAGATCCCGGTTGTAGTGCGGATGATGATGATGACGTTTCGCATCCGTATAGAGGAATCAACATGATGATGGTTCTATAGACATGGAGCTTTATGTTACGTGATAGCAGTCTGGATTTCAGCAGTTTACAGACTGTGTGCCAACTAGCTTTCCCCGGATGTAGTCTTTTGGTAATTTCCTTCGACATTTCATTGATGACCGTCAGTATCGTTCCCAGATATTTAAATTCTTCAACTTTTTCAAATATCTTACCTCTGACGTTTATATGTGTTCCCCGAGGTCCACCTGCTCTCGCCGTAATCATGTATTTTGTTGTGTCTTCATTTATTTCTAGACGCACCTCTTCTGCCGTTTGCAGGATGATTTCACAATTTTCACTTACAGTTTCTAGATTATCGCCTAGAACGGCGATGTCATCCACCTATGCGAGCACATGTATGACCCCGTTCAGGCCTGATCCGACCATGTTGTCATCTTGTAGATACCTTTCTGATAACATACCCGAGCACAAGGTTAAAAAGACATGATCCCCCTGTTTTAGTCCGTCCCGGGTTTCAAATGGTTCCGAGATGTGGTTTTCTATTCTAACTCGCCCTTTGTTTTCGTTCATGGAAATTTGAATGAGAGTGGTATATTTTTTCGGGATTCCCAGCTCAACTACAATATAGTAGAGTCTTTGCCTTGCGACTGAGTCGTAGGCTTTTTTGAAGTCTCTCCGTATTCCCACTTCTTTTCCAACAGTTGCTTTTTTGAAGTCAACGAACAATTGCTGAACCGCCTCTCCGTATTCCCACTTCCTTTCCAGCAGTTGCCTTATTGTGAACATTTGGTCGCTTGTTGACCGGTTCCTACGGAATCCGGATATTTATGACGATTATCCAAGGGGACAACCGAATTGTTTTCAGCTTTATTTAGGTCCGAAATTAATGCTATGGCAAGGTTGTGTAATCTTGCCTGGGATTCGACTTACGGGTAGGTATCGTGTTTATAGATTCTATGGGGTTAAAGCGATGCGTGGTTGTTCGGGCCCTGAAAAACCCCACATGATTCTCGCCAGTATGACATTTGTTAGTATTTTGTATGTGGTTGGGAGCAATGATATTCCTCTGTAGTTTTCGCAGTCAGATGTGTAGCCTTTTTTGAATATGGGGACAACTATTGAGGTTTTCCATTCTTCCGGAGTGACTTCCTTATCCCATATTGTTTGGATGAGTTGGTGGATCTTTTGAGCGGCTGCCTCTTTTCTATGCTTCACAAGCTCTGCCGGTATGCAGTCGACTCCGGAAGCTTTGTTGTTTTTCAGTCGATTTATTGCGTCTACAACTTCGTTGAAAGAGGGCTCTGGGATCTGAGACGCGGCTATATGTAAGTCTGGTGCGTTTATTTGTGGTTGATGGGTGCGCACATTGAGCAGTTTTTCAAAGTACTGATTCCATCTTGTCACGGTAAGTTTGTTTCTGTGACCAGACAGCCGTTTGCGTCTCGAATTATTTTGGCTTTCCCTTGGTGGCCATTTCTAATTGAGTTTATGCCGGTAAACATACCTCTGACGTTCTTTGCTCTGGCATTTTCTACGATTTTTTCGATCCGAGTCTTCTCCCATTCGCGTTTTTTGCGTTTGAAGAGTCGCATTGTCTCTTTCCGAGTTGTCGCGTATCTTTCTGCGTTGACTTCATCATATCTTTATAAGTGGATCCCTCTGAACGTTTACATTCTTCAATCTTCGCCCTGCACTCATCGTCAAACCAAGGTTTGGACTTAATTGTTTTCTTAAATCCTAATACCTTTTGGACTGTTTGTTTGATTGTGTCTCTGATCGATGTCCATGTAGTGCCCAGATTATTGGTTTCCTCTTCCTCACTGCTCCCATTCTCTAGGATGCTAAATCTATTCGTTAGTTCGTTTTGATATTCAGCCCTTTTGCGCAGGTCTTTTATCTCTAAGGGGTGAATTAAACAACAACCCATGGGGCAGCGCTTACACGATAGTCATGAACAGACTACACATTAGCAGTAACCAAATGCAGAAAAGTAAAAGTGACATGCCCAGAATCATTGCTGTCCTCCTCCCACAGTGTGATCAGGTGTTTATAACTCAAGAGGAATGGAGCATCGCTGAAAGAGTAATACCTCCCGTGATCACGGAGGAGGTGCTCTTGACTGCAAGGGTTGTATAAAAAAACAAGGCCTCGGGACTGGATGACATTCCTAACGCTGTAGTGAAGACAGCGTATTTACTATTTACTAGCCTGCAGGAACTCGAAAGTTCATGACCTCACCGACTCGACTCTGCCATCGGTCCCTGTCCTTCCGTGACACCGAGGTGGTGATCTGTGGGGGGTACGAAGTCGCGCCGCCAGCATGGGCGAGAGTTCTACCTCGTCCCCACAAATCACTAAAGGTTCTAAAAATGAGATCAGCCGAAATTCGCCGGAAATGGTTCCAACGAACACCAAAGGGAGAGCACCAACAAAACTCCACAACAACACCGTACACAAGGAGGAATAAGAATTGAAACACTGGTTATAGTTCTGCAATGCTTTTGATTTATTTAAATCGATTAAAATCCGGGCTGTTCACAATTATATGGTTATTGGTTTTATTTTTAAGCGGTAACTCACGACAAATTCTATTTACATTAACTATTACAAACGAATTGCCACACAAACTCGCCAAACAATTGGAAACCGACAAGTCGAAACACCTCTCACGACTCCGGGTATTATTATATTCGCGTGTCTGCAGGCGCTACAGGCAGCGGGGGCGGCATGGCCGTGGTGGTCAGCGGATGGTAAAGGACTCAGCGTGTTTCGCCAGCTGGGAACGCAACTCTGTTGTTGCCGATGGTTCGCCAACTGGGAAACAGCAAAAGGTTGTTAATTCTGCGTCTCGATCCTTTCATCGACGAGACAACAAAAATGACCGCCGCATTGGGCACAAAATAAATACATTTTGTAACACATTACATTAATTTAACTTTATTACTTAATTTTAATATCACATGAAAAACGATTTAAAAACACGTTGAGTAAACGATTAGAGTCTCTCGTCGTTAAAAACGGTCTAGCACCAACCGTCATCTCCAAACGTTATCAAAACAACAGGTGCTGAAAGCACCGTATACAAAAAGGTCAAAAACAGTGTGAGCACCGTACAGTAGTAAAACAAGCACTGTAAACAGTAACATGGAAACGTCACACGAATAGACAATTTTGCTTTTGTCTATTCAGCAATAGGCGGCGTTCCGTGTGGTATGTTTTTCGGAATGGTATCATGTGATATATGTTGCGGAACTGCAACACAGCGATAATCATCTCGTGCAGAGATGATTTGCTTTGGGGTGAATTTGTGGTGTCGTGGTAGATATCCTCTCCACTAAGGATACCATTTTTACCTACCACCAGAGAAACGTAAAGTCTCTCTTGGTGGAATAGGAAACCAGATCTTGTAATGAAGATCATGGTGGTATGTGTGCGATCGTTCAGATCTGAGTTGTTTACACGTGCTCGAGGGCAATGGGTAAACGAAGCAGACAGGCGGCAAAGGCAAACGGGAGATATGACCAAATGCGCCGTGGTAATGCGGTTCATTATTTACGCGATGCGTCGTCTCTATTATCGACGTTGGGAAAAAAGGTGCCAATGGGATTAGTGGCCGAACGAATCCCTTGCATGCCTTTGTATATGACGGGCAATTAGCTGCGGCAAGGAAAAATTGAAGATTGTTTGTTAGTGGAAAAACAAACGATGAGTTAGATCTTATGCATGTTTACATGCGTAGAATTATGGTTTATGGCATCTGTAAAAACAAGACGTCCGACATAGGATTTTAACACAGACAAAGGATGCCGACTGGCTTGGGGTTCATGATGATATATGCACTTTAAAGAATTATGTCTAGGAATTTTATCTAACGCGTTGTATGCATTAAATGTCCTTGTAAAAGGAAATGTTTTAGGTATGCGGTGCAGGTGTGGGAAATTGAAATTTGCCTCGGAGCCGCAGGTACTAGGAATAGGTTTTGGAAGTCCTGAAAAGGTATAAAAGAAATCTTACAGGAATTATTATCTTATTATTGCTGGGAGAAAAAGGCCGCCGGTCAATGTGTACGTTGAGAGATTTATCAAAAATAGACAGCGCGATATTTATGGTCCCCGGTGAAGGTTACATAGTATGTAATCCAAATTCTTTGTTATTAGGAATTCATCTAGAGGACCCTGCCTGGCACCGAAGGTGCCAAATTGGTTCGGAATTCCTGATAGGTAAGAAAGAAATCTTACAGGGAATTGTAAGCGGAGAGATGCATGAAAGGTAAGTTTTCTTTTACAGGGACTTTTAGGTTATATAAATTGGATCTATTTGATGCGTGAAGCATTTAAGGTGCTAATGCGATTGCATTGGCGAAAGCTTATGCAGACTGGGTTGTAGGGATGAGGGTTCTTTAGGTAAGTAGTCAGTGGGGTTTGGCGGAACCGCCACAGAATCATCGACTTTTAATTGAGCTTCAATCCAAGGACCGTAACACAAAGCACCTACCCACCGGCTAGAGTAGCCGGAAGTCGCCCCAAAGGGGAAGTCGCCAACAAATATCCCTCAGCTGAATAAGGCCCCTACCCCAGGGGAAAGCCCGAAGTCCAGGGAAATTACCTCTAACATAGCATAAGTAATAGATATAATTAAATAAAAATAAATGATGCGTAAAAATATACAACTGCAAGGGTTGTTAAAAAAACAAGTCCTCGGGACTGGATGGTATTCCTAACGCTGTAGTGAAGACAGAGTATGCAAGAACAAAAATAAAAGTCAAGATATTTGTATTTTATTAACTTAACAGGTCAATTGAAAAGTCCCCGGCCTGACACATAGATGGCAGCACTAGAATTAAATCCATATGATTTTTAGTTAGCCCTAACCTTCAAAAGACGCGTGTATATATTTGACAGATGTCGGATCATTAGTTTGTGAATTATAGTATTTTGAGTGAAGCAACTTCTGTTATTGTGAAAAAAATGGATAAAAAGGAATTTCGCGTGTTGATAAAATATTGCTTTTTGAAGGGAAAAAATACAGTCGAAGCAAAAACTTGGCTTGATGACGACTTTCCAGACGCCGCCCCAGGAAAATCAACCATCAAGGATTGGTATGCTAAGTTTAGACGTGGTGAAATGAGCACCCAAGACGGTGAACGCAGTGGACGCCCAAAAGAGGTTGTTACTGACGAAAACATTAGAAAAATCCACAAAATGATTTTGAATGACCGTAAATTGAAATTGAATGAAATAGCAGGCACACTAAAGATATCAACTGATCGTGTACATCATATCATTCACGAATATTTGGGTATGAGAAAGCTCTGTGCAAAGTGGGTGCCGCGCGAGCTCACTTTTGACCAAAAACAACGACGAGTTGATGATTCGCAGCAGTGTTTGGAGATGATCAAGCATAATAAACCCGAGTTTTTGCGTCGATATGTGACAATGGATGAAACATGGCTCCATCATTTCACTCCGAAGTCCAAGCGACAGTCATCCGAGTGGACTGCACACGATGAACCCGCCCCAAAGCGTGAAAAAGCGCAACAGTCGGCTGGCAAGGTTATGGCGTCTGTATTTTGGAATGCGCGCGGAATAATTTTCATTGACTATCTTGCAAAAGGAAGGACCATCAACAGCGACTATTACACAGCGTTATTGGGCCGTTTGAAGGATGAAATCGCCGAAAAACGACCGCATTTGAAGAAAAAGAAAGTTCTGCTTCACCAAGACAATGCACCGTGTCACAAGTCAGTGAAAACGATGGCAAAAATCCATGAATTGGGCCTCGAATCGCTTCCGCATCCACCGTATTCTCCAGATCTGGCCCCCAGCAACTATTTCCTGTTCTCAGATCTCAAAAGAATGCCCGCTGGGAGGAAATGATCGCCGAAACTGAGGCCTATTTTGAAGCAAAGGACAAATCGTACTACCAAAAAGGTATCGAAAAGTTGAAGGGGCGCTATAATCAGTGTATCACCCTCGAAGGGAATTATGTTGAGTAAAAAAAACGAATTTTGCCAAAAAATGTTTTTACTATGGAAGACCGGGGACTTTTCAATTGACCCGTTACAAAAAAAGGTTATAGATGCTGTCGCAAAAAAGGGAGTGGTATGGTACGTATAAGAATAGTATTCCGGTGGTCGTTTTTATTGGTCTTTATTGGGATCGATCAATTAAAAAAATATTCAAATTGTTCTTCAACCGAACAGCACGAAAAAGCAATAGTCTGCCGAATTTCATAACGTAACTACAATCTACAGGCATTCACTGTTAATAAACGTCAAGTATTGCCTATCTAGTATTATCTTTCATCAGTGTTATACGTCCCGTCAATAATTAGCCTCTAACTAGTCAATGATCAATAAATAATGGCAATTATGGCACCTATTTTTTGCTCAATTTGACTAGCCAGACTAGTGATATATTGCAATTGTTTTTGTAGTCATGAGTTAAATTTTAAATTCAAGGACACCACCACCACCTCCAAATCACCCACCTGACATAGGGCAACTCATTAAGTTGATGTGAACAGGCTTTGTTATGGATGACGCTGCTCAATTTTTCCCGCTTCACAGTTCGACAAAAGAGTTGCTTGTATACTTTAACAATGGTTTTGCCCTGAGTAAGATTAATTGGGTTGGAGGTCAATGTTCAGAATAAAAGGAGCTCATGTTCTGAGGAATCTTGAAAGCTAAAACCGGAAAAACCAGAAATATCTATTAGACGACTAATTCATAGGATTGCTTCAGCAATCACAAAGATTCGTAAACAAGTTCGTTATCAATCATCACCATCTGTGGTATATATCTCGTTTATAGGGCCGCGCGTCATTGGCTGAATTTAGACAAATACGTCAATTCACTCATTAGCAATGCAGCCGAAACTACATCAATTTTGGTGTTTAGTAATTTAAATCAAAGGCAAAACCTGTGGTTTTCGTCCAATTTTATGGCTTTGAGGCGATCTAAATTTGATGGACTTGTTGGGGTTGAGTTTTTATTCAGATTGGACAACAATCTTCGTGCAAAAGTAAAAAAAAAGAGCAACCTGTTCCATTATACATTTATCACTACCCTGCAAAAAAGCATTTTAAATTTATTAGAGATAACCGTTGCAGTCGAGTTTATACCAGATTGTGTCAGGCACACAATTGGCTGTGACTTCGAGTATAAATGACTGTTCTGTCTTAATAGTTGTCTTTGTTTACCATCTTTCAGTATGGAACCGAAAGTCTAAATGTGAATATGAATTAGTTTAAAATGTGTTGCATGTAAGAAACCTGCCCGAAAGGTGTTAATACCTTTCGTATTAAACATAAGGTTAGTTAGTAAGCCATTTATCCTCCTAAAAATATACTCTATTCGGATAGGTAACTGCATCTTGATCATTGGCCCGACTACTCAGTCTTTGATTCCACTCAATAAAACACTCGCGAATTGGAACGCAGGTGTTAGAGGTCTTTCGAAGCTATCCGTCGACATAGAGCGCCACTCCACATCAGCGGACTGGTGAGAAGAGATACTTCTCGCACTAACTGAATCATTATCAATCGCGTTGAGGTGGAAAGTTGACGTAAACAAATAGTGAGCTCTTATCACTAGCATGGCGGAGGAAGCAAACTTGCCATAGACCTGCCCCCGATAGTGTTAAAACAATGAACATTTGTCGATGTTGTTGAGTGCTACGGTGCTATATCGTGCCTTCAAAGGCGATATAGAATTCTATTGACCGGTGATTGACTTGGTGATAAGAGAATCTGTTTGTTCCTTTAAAATCATTGAATTTCGTCAGATTTTGTGGGGTCATTGGAAACGCTGTTATCAGATGTATTTGTTAATTTGCTGAGTATAAACAAGCTGAGAACAAGTTTAATACTAGTGTCTGGAGGACAATTGCAGAGACTGGTCATGTAGACTGGTTTCATTTAATATATTTAAATCTAATTCTAAGGTAGATGCGTCACGATTTTTGGTATTTACGCCGCAAAAGACCTTTGTGACGTTAGTACTGATATCATTCGCAAAATCGTGAGAGTTATCTTCTAGTAGAGAGAAGGTTTAATTTATTTAATTGTTCAGTTTGATATTTCAATACAATAACTTGGTTAATTTTACTGGTTTTACGCTTAGCTTCATCCTGTGGCAATATGTAGCCACAGAAAATTTAATATATATTTAAATGTAAAATCGATTACCTGGTTCCGGATTGAGAAGCGGCTGTGTCTCCGTGATTCCAGGCTTAATGCTGTTGCGGTACACGCCTTTAATGAGGCTCCTCAAAGGCGTTTCCCAAATAAAATCGTAGATTAGGCATCTTACATTAACCACACGAGATTCCGCTGAGTACCGCAAATAGTTACTGACCAAATTAATTATTTAAGATTCAGTTGCATATCAAGAACAATATGATTGATAATTATCGACGTCTCACTCGGGTTCACAACCAATGTTCGAGGATTAGGATTGTATCAGAAGCTTTTAGATAGACAATACAAATTTCACCTGTTCGGAAGTTATTCCAATTCGTTTTTTCCTTTATTACTCTTGTGTTTTTCCTTTTGTTTTTCTTTTTTTTTACATTCAAATTTTACAAATTCCTTTTTTTTTAACACCAGCGATTAACAACCGGGACAATCTCCTCTTTTTCTTCCTTTTTTCTTTTTAACTCCACACAAAACGTTTCTTTCTTCTTTACGGGACTCTCTTTATTCTTTTTTTGACAACGGACGTCAACAACGGAACTCGAAACCGTCTTCCAAAAACATTTACCCACCGTCTCTCTCGCTCTCCACTCACGTCCACTTCGAAAACCGAATTCGAACTCGAAGAACTGCACGATCCACACCCGAATCGGGGCGTGTTCAAAAACTCACTTCTGGATCGTGCAATTCCTCCACCACCTTACCATCATACTATCTTAAAACAAAATTATATTAAATACAAATTATCAAATGATGGTGGTGGCCGACGTACGTGACAATCCTCATCATCATCATCATCATCATCGGCACTGCAACCGAGAACCGGTCTTGGCCTTATTTAGCAAGTCCTGAGGCTTGTTAAATTTTCCATAATGATTTGTTTTTTTCTGGGCAAGGTCATTAGTCTTGCGCCAGAGGCTTTTGGCGGATAGTTGTTATAGATTGGTTATGTTGTTGAGTTGTTAATGAACTGACTCCTGTTGGTTTTATATTTGTCCTTGGTCGGGTATTGATGACTGCGGTGTTCCGCCGAACAACGTTCGCAGTAGAAAGAATTAAAACACCGGAACACGGAGACGATCACACAAATAAAACACTCCGAAAGTTTTGTGTACGAGGGTTGCCTTTTATATTTCGGGATTATTATTATTATTATTTATTGGCCTGTAAGAACCCGGAAGTTCATGGCCTCACCGACTCGGCTTCGCCATCGTTCCCTGTCCTGGGCACTCTCCTTCCACGCTTGACCATTCGATCCGATCTCCTCAAGGTCAAACCTAACATTGTCCTCCCATCTCCGTCGCGGCCGTCCTACCGGTCTCTTTCCCGTTGGTCTACCGTCAAGAATTCTATGCACGGTCCTATCGTTCCCCATTCGCGCCACGTGTCCGGCCCATCTTAATCTTCGCGACTTGATTACTCTCACTATTGTAGGTTTGCGATATAGCTCTTCCAATTCGTGGTTATGGAGTCTCCTCCATTGTCCTGCCTCCTCGTCATATTTACCTCCAAAGATGCCCCTCAAAACTTTATTCTCGAATACGCGGAATTTGTTTTCTTCCCGTTTTGTGAGAGCCCATGTTTCGCATCCATATAGAACAATCGGCATGATTATGGTTCTATAGACACGGAGCTTTATGTTACGTGATAGCAGTCTGGATTTCAGCAGTTTACTGACTGCGTGCCAACTCGCGTTGCCGGAATGCAGTCTCTTGTTAATTTCCTTCGACATTTCGTTACTGGCCGTCAGTATCGTTCCCAGATATTTAAATTCTTTGACTTTTTCAAATATCTTACCTCTGACGTTTATTTGTGTTATCTGAGATCCACCTGCTCTCGCGGTAATCATGTATTTTGTTTTGTCTTCATTTATTTCTAGGCCCACCTCTTCTGCCGCTAGCATGATGATTTCACAGTTTTTACTAACAGTCTCTAGATTATCGCCCAGAACGGCGATGTCATCCGCATATGCGAGCACTTGTGTGATTCATTTTCATTTTTTTTTTTTCATTTTTTAAACATTTTTTTATTTTCTTTTTATATTCTTATTTTCTAAATTAAAGGCTAGACAAAAAATGCTTAAATTCTAGCTTAAATATCTTATATAATAACTTACTGGTCCTTCGCAGACGCTCTAAGCTAAACATTACTTAATATTTGTATAATTTGCCTTTCGGCGACAGAACTTTGTGGCATAACTTATAATTATTTGAAAGACAAAGAAAAATTTGAAAAACTTTGTAAATTTTTTTTTTTTTTTTTTGTTTTCTTAAAATTTAACTTACTTAACTTACCTAAACTTATCTACTTTTTTTTTTTTTTTTTTTTTTTTTTTTTATGTAAAATCACTTAGCCTAACTTAACTTAAATCTTATACTACCCTAATTCTAGAAAAGCTAAGTCTATGTAAGCTAGCTGATGATAGTGTAATTCTATACCGACTTTGGTATCCAGGTCTTTATATGCCATTCAACCACCAGAACTGTTGACGCTGTCTAATACTATCGTCCCGGTCTCTGCGGGAGATAGCCCTACTGAAGCGCAGGAGCTCTTCTTCGGTGCGCGCTACTTCCCGGTCATAGCACAATCGCCCGTCTACAGATGATCTACTTACATGATAGATCAGCGGAATTCCGGATCTATCCTGTATAAGCCCTTTCATATCCAAGTCAAGGAACGCCTCTGGTGGAACAAAGCCGTTGCGACGCACGCTCTCATAGTATAAGGTGTTTGGATAATAAGCCCCGAAAATTAGGTCATTGGACGAGCTTATTGCTCTCGCAATATGTCCTCTGATTAATTTAATCATAAAATTATCCACCCTATTTATGTACGCTTCATTATATAAAGTCTCATTTGAGTAATACTTTTTATAGTCCGATTCCGGTGTCCGATATAATCTGAGACAACTTCTGAGACACTTTCTTTCGAACACCCGAATCTTTTCTATCAAATTTGGACCTATGTTGAACCATACTGGGCAACCATATATGAGCATTGGCCTGATTAGCGTCATGTAGCATATGACTTTTACCCTGCTGTCAAGTTGGCTACTATGAAATAGCCTCCTTGTCATAGCAAAAGTTTTCCTCGCTTTGAGCAAAGCAGCCTCTACATGTCTGTTGAAATACAGATATTGGTCTAGCCAGATGCCCAGGTATTTAACTAAACTCTTGGTTTCCAGTTTATCTCCATGCGGTCCCACGATAACTAGCTTTCGCCAGTTTTTCCTTGTGTCGTACGTGGCTTTATATAATGGAGTTCTAAATAGGATGGCTTCACATTTCTGGAAGTTGATCTTAAGTTTCCAGTCATCGCAATAGCGCTGCACTTTGTTGAAGTCTCGCTGTATTAACCTATTTATGATCGCAACTTTCGGAGCTGTTCTGTAAATTATGAGATCGTCTGCGTACGCAATAGCCTGCGGAAGTGCATCTAATAAGTCGCTAATGTAAATGTTAAAAAGAATCGGAGAGAGTACCGCGCCCTGTTGCAAGCCATTCTTGATATTATACGTTTTATTAGAGGTCACATTACCACTTTTGACCACGAACCTCCTGTCCTTTGACATATCGTAAAGTACATATAGTAAAGGCTTATGTATGCCATATCTGACCAGTTTGTAATACAACCCTTCGATCCAGACGGTATCAAAGGCTTTTTCCAGGTCGATCAGACAGGCACCTGTGCATTGGTTCCTACATTTATTCCATTGTATGTCGGAGACCAGTTTAGCTGCGGCATGTGTGGTTTCATGACCCGCCCTAAAGCCAAACTGGTTGTTTGGAATAATGCTATTGTCGTCTACCCATTTTAGCAGAGCTTTGTTAATGATTTTTTCAAATACTTTACTGATGCTTGGGAGTAAACTTATCGAACGCATGTTCATTGGGTTTGTACAGTCTTTGCCCTTTTTTGGGATGGGCTGAATGATAGCCGTTTTCCAACGCGCGGGATAATATGCATTATTCAACGCGTTGTTAAACAGGACCGTGTATATATCTATTGCCTTTGGGGGCAGGTTCTTGAGTACGATGTTAGGTACTCCATCTATTCCCACTGACTTTTTGCTTCTTAATGAGTCGAAGATACTCTGGATTCCTTCCCTTGTGATTAAAAGGCTATTAGCCCCACCATTGGCATTAATGTCAATTGACAGATTATCGTCACTGAATTCCGTAAAACCCGGATTCTCCGATTGCCAATGTGAAATTTCATTCCGGAGGTGCAGGTGATTCAGTCGAATTCTGTCCTCCAGGTCATTGTTTCGGCGAATGCTTTCATTCACCTTGTACATTTCCTGAAAGACAGCTCCCACAGCGTTCGCCTTCTCCAAAGGATCTTCGATCACGAAGAGCTCACTATTGAGGATAGCGTTCTCTGTATCTATGCCAATGTTGGTTAGCAGCTGCTTGTTTACCTCGGTACGTGGAATTTGGAGACACTGAATCTCGTTTTGATTATTTCTCCTGAATATTTTATTTATTTGTGGGAACATATTCGGGTTATTAGTTTTTATAGCTCGAATTCTGTTGTTCCAATACAAATTTGTTGCTAATCTATAATTAGCTTTAAGTAATTGTTGGAGGTTTTTTAATTGAGATTTCAGTGATATTATCTCCTGGTCTTGTCTGTCTGTAAACTGTCTGTGTAATTGTTTTAATTTCGATAGCAGTTTGCTCTTTTTCTTGTGGAGTGCGTTTATTGTTGCGTTTCTGTACATGTTAATGTGATCTGTAACTGTTGTTTTGGGAATTGTTTTGTCCATTGTTTGTTTGACGGCTTCGTCCATTTGTTGAATGTATTTGTCGATTTCGTCATTAGTCAGGTTTCTGTTTACTGGCAGATTAAAGTCATTCGAACGAAGTTCTCTTGTTAATGATCTGGTGAACCGCGGCCATCGCATTGCCCCGTAGTTATAGGGTTGCGGGGTCACGAATTCCTCCAGATCTGCGAGCTCGCTCGGAAGCTCTATTACTGCCGTGAATGCACAGTGGTCACTGTCGTATTCAATTGTCCGTAAACAGTTTGTGTTTCGTCTGTTGGTGTTAAGTAATCTCAGTCGTGAGTCGATTAGCAAGATATCTAAGAACGATCTACCTCTGGGGAACGATGGATATTTCGTAGCTAGCAGGTCAGTTCTATATTCAATATGATACTGATCTAACCAACCAGCCAACTGATTTCCTCTGGCATTAGATATATAATTTCCCCAATTTCTATGCTTGGCGTTCATATCTCCCCCTAGGATAAAGTAATTTTTGTCCAGGTGCAATTGTAAGCATCGAAAGAGTGTCTCGAGCTCCGCTATAAATAGGTTTTGTTGGTGCTCCTCAGGTGCGTAGACCGCAATCGCATACAAACCCCTTCCTTGCTGAAGGGGTATGCGGACGATACAGGCTTCCAGCACCCGGAACCTGCGCACTTCTCCACTATATATTACTTTATGATTGATCCCTTTTCTAATAAAGATTGCGACACCCCCCCCTTGAGAGGAGTTAGGTCGATCTCTTCGTATAATATCGTAGTTTTTATGTCCTATCTTATGTCTCTGGTTTAACTTTGTTTCCCCCGCCAGAAGTACATCAGGTTGTTCCTCTTGCAACAGGTTAAAAAGATTGGCTCTTCTCTCAGTTCTTATTAGTGAATTTACATTCACGACAAGAGCTTTTATTGATGTTGTGGTTAGAGGGTTTATATCGACTTGTTATTTAGACTGGGCAAATGCGAGTAGATCTCGTTTATTTGGCTTTGTAGCTGTGTCATCTGTCTCTGCAGATTGAGCAGGATTGCGAACATGTCCGCTTGCGGTGTTGTTTCAGTCTGTGTGGGAGTATTTGTGGCTACCTGTGATGTAGCCTGATTTGGTGTTCTCCCACCCGAAGCAACTTGTGCGTACGACCGCTGCGATGTTACGGGCATTGTTGAAGTACGAGCTGGCTCTGTGTTTTTTTGCCGGGTCACACTTCTTGCCATTATTTCTCGGAATTTAGGACATCCTCGATAGTTAGCGGGGTGTCCCTCATTCCGACACACTGCGCACTTTAGAAGGGCTTTGTCTTCTACCCGTTCTTTTCCCAGAGGGCATTCTTCTGCCTTATGGTCCTTTCCGCACTTTACGCAACGGCGCTGCATTTCACAGTTAGCCGCCGAGTGACCAAACCTTTGGCAACGTAGACATTGCAGGATGTCTCTGCCTTTTTTTAATTTGTCCCATGTGACCATTTGATGATCCAAGACTGAAATTTTTCTTAGACCACCAATCCTACTGTTGGGTGTTAATTGCACCAAAAAGAAGGGTAGCTTGCGGTTTTCCCTTCTTGCCTTGGGTGTGGTGAATGGTTTTACCGCGGTAAACTCGAGATCTTCGTGCTTCAGGTTTTGAAGCATTTCGAGCAGAGCCTCCGGTTCCATTTCAGGGTCGACACCCTTTAATAGAACCGTTACGCTCTTCGTTTGTTTCGGCGTGAACGAGTAAAATTCCGCGGTGGCTCTTTTTAAGACCTCTTTAATTTTGTCGTGGTCTGCCACCGTATATGTTTGAATGGCGTGCCTGTTACCCGTCAGTCTTTTAACTGCAAAATTGTTACCTATGGCTAGCTTACAAAGACTTACCAATTCCTTACAGTCAACATCTATGGTGTTGATTGGTGGCATCTTTATTTTTCCGCTGTTATTGTTGCTTTGCTGCTGCTGTGTTGCTTGCTGGTTCGTTGATCGCTTTTGTGTTAATTGTTGCTGTTGCTGTTTCTGTTGATGGTGCTGATGTTGAAGTTGATGTTGCTGTTGATGGTGAGATTGTTGCTGTTGGCCGACTTTTGGCTTTAGCTTTTGTAGTTGTTGCTGGTTTTGTTCTTGTTCGAGCGCCGCTATTTTTTTCTTTCGGCGTCTCTCTTGTAATCGGGCTCTTGCCATCGCCAGTTTCGCCTCCAATTCACTTATCTCTTCCTCTTCATCCTCAGACTCTGAGGATGCAAGAGAAGCGAATGAATTATTTGCCCCATATATGTTAAAATTGGAGGGGAAGGGGAGCTCACTGTCGTCCGCCAATTGTTGATCTCCTTTATCCATCGTCAATTTCGCGGTTTTGCTTCGCGTCACAATGGAGTTTTTCGGGGCGCCTTTTCGTTTGTGCGTTGTCGTGTTCTTATCGTCCTCCGTATTCATTCTGGTTCTTTCCAGTTTGTTTTCATTAAAAAAAAACAAAGGCGACCTTTTGAACCACGGCGACTTGATTTCTCCTGCAAGCTGAGTTGAACTCGCCTACCGCCTGCTAAGAGTCAGTAAGCTTGCACTCGCGCCAAACGATGATTTAAAAATTGCTTTCTTAACAAGCAATATATTGTTTGTTTTAATTTTCGCGTTTGCGACCGCAGTGTTATCTTTTTATTGTTTTTGTTTTTATTGTCGCGAACACTTTTGCACCTCACTCAACTGTTTTTATATGCACTTATTTTGATTTTATTTAATGCATTTATACCGGTACACCTGGTAAATACCGATTGCTTAACGAGCAATCTATTTTAATTTTTGTTTTTTGCGCTTGCGACCGAGGTGATATATTATGTTTCTTATCGTTGATTATTATTTTATTTTTCGCACTTCACTGCAATATGCACATTTGCTTTTAGGTTTTATTTTAATTTATGTGTTTTTAATTCACTTAGTATTTACAATTAAGTTTTTACGTTTATTATTTGTTTTGTTTGGTTTCTGAATTTCATTGTTTTGACTATCTTCACTGTTTTAATTTTGGTCACCACATGTCTATTGAATTTAAACTTTTGGCGTGAACTCGAGTATATTTATTGTTTGTCGCGCTTGTTACATTAATATTTAGTTTACTGGTGTGTCCTTGTTGTCTTTTGTTTGTGAATTCTTAGGAATTGTATTTGTTGTCAAAAATTGCTTTTGACATACTTTTACTTTTTAAATATGTAGTCACTTGACTTTTTAACTGGCGCACTGTTAAACTGGTGTTCTCTGTAAGAGAGTTCGCGGGTGACTGAGCACTTGTGTGACCCCGTTCAGGGATGATCCGGCCATGTTGTCGTCTTGTACCTTTCTGATGACATACTCGAGCACAAGGTTAAAGAGACACGGTGATAGACCATCTCCCTGCTTTAGTCCGTCCCGGATTTCAAATGGTTCTGAGAGGTGGTTTTCTATTCTGACTCGCCCTTTGTTTTCGTTCATGCAAATTTGAATGAGGGCGGCATATTTTTTTGGGACTCCCAGCTCAACTAGAATATGGTAGAGTCTCTGCCTTGCGACTGAGTCGTAGGCTTTTTTGAAGTCAACAAACAGTTGGTGAACCGTCTCTCCGTATTCCCACTTCTTTTCCAGCAGTTGTCTTATTGTGAACATTTGGTCGCTTGTTGACCGGTTCCTACGGAATCCACATTGGTAGTCTCCCAGTATCTCTTCTGCGTTCGGTGTGATTCTCGCCAGAATGGCATTTGTTAATATTTTGTATGCGGTTGGGAGCAATGATATTCCTCTGTAGTTTTCGCAGTCAGATCTGTCGCCTTTTTTGAAAATGGGGATGACTATTGAGGTTTTCCATTCTTCCGGAGTGACTTCCTTATCCCATATTGTTTGGATGAGCTGGTGGATCTTTCGAGCGGTTACCTCTCCTCCATGCTTCACAAGCTCTGCCGGTATGCAGTCGACTCCGGGAGCCTTGTTGTTTTTCAATCGCTTTATTGCGTCTACAACTTCGTTAGGAGACGGCTCTGGGATCTGAGGCTCGGCTGTATGTACGCTTGGTGCATTTATCTGTGGTTGATGGGTGCGTACATTGAGCAGATTTTCAAAGTACTGCTTCCATCTTGTCACGACATTGTTTGTTTCTGTGACCAGACAGCCGTTTGCGTCTCGAATTATTTTGGCTCTTCCTCGGTAGCCATTTCTAATTGAATTTATGCCGACATACATACCTCTGATGTTCTTTGCCCTAGAATTTTCTAGGATTTTTTTCGATCCGAGTCTTCTCCCATTCGCGTTTTTTGCATTTGAAGAGCCTCATTGTCTCTCTCCGAATTGTCGCGTATCTTTCTGCGTTGACTTCATCATATCTTTCTAAGTGGATCACTCTGAGGCGTTTACGTTGTTCGATCTTCGCCCTGCACTCATCGTCAAACCAAGGTTTGGACTTAATTGTTTTCTTAAATCCTAATACCTTTTGGGCTGTTAGTTTGATTGTGTCTCTGATCGATGTCCATTTAGTGTTCACACTATTAGCTTCCTCTTCCTCATTGCTCACATTCTCTAGAATGCTAAATCTATTCTTTAGTTCGTCTTGATATTCAGCCCTTTTGCGTAGGTCTTTCAGTTTATCAGTGTCGAACTTTTTGCTTGTCTCCCGTGACTGCCCATGTGGGATTGCTGCGAGGCGACTCCTGATTTTGCCAATCACTAGAAGATGATCGGAGTCGCAATCTGCTCCTCTATATGATCTTACGTCAAGTATATTTGAGTGGTGTCTTTTGTCTATGAGGAAGTGGTCTATTTGGTTACGCGTTACGCCGTCGGGTGATATCCATGTGGCTTTATGAATTTCCTTGTGCTTGAACATCGTGCTTTTTACTAACAGATCTTTTGACGCTGCGAACGTGATAATTCGAATTCCATTATCATTTGAAACGTCGTGTAGGCTTTCTTTACCTATAGTTGGTTGGAAGATATCTTCCTTTCCAATTTTCGCATTGAGGTCCCCGAGGAGGATTTTAACATCGAATGATGAGATCCCATCGAATACTTCTTCTAGGGTCTCGTAGAACGTGTCCTTCGTTTCTTCGTCGGTAGATTCTGTTGGGGCGTGTACGTTTATAAATACATAATTGTACCATCGGCCCTGTATTTTTAGCACAGACATTCGGTCATTAATAAATTTCACATCTTTTACATGGGGCGTAATCTTCTTGCTTATGATGAAGCCGGTTCCGAGGTTATGTGTATCGGTACCTCCACACACCAGTGTAAATCCGTTGGTTTCGATTACTTGATGTGGGAGTCGGACTTCCTGAAGCGCGACGATGTCCATTTTATATTGTTTCGTGTTTTCTACGACCGTCTGTATCGCGCCTGGTTTATATAACGTTCGAACATACCACGTGCCGACGCGTATATCCCGCTTTTTACGTTTTTCCCTACGTCTTCTTTTTGCCGAGTCGGTGTTTTCCTGATGATTTGTTCCCTTATGGTAGTGTTGGCTCATCACACCTACGCCTACCGGGTTTTTTGTATATTTCGGGATTAGAGAACAAAAACAAATATTGATCATCGAAATTCACTTCATTGTTTTTCAAAATATTCCCCATGAAGATCTATACACTTTTGCATGCGTTTGAACCAATTGTCGAAGCACTTTTGCCACTCTGATTGAGGTATCTCCAACACATGCATTCTGAATGCAGCAACCGCTTCTTCAGGTGTCGAAAAACGTTGACCTCTCAGTTTGTTTTTCACGTACGGGAATAAAAAGAAGTCATTCGGTGCCAAGTCAGGACTATACGGCGGATGACCCATCAAATCGATGTTTTGGGTGCTCAAAAATGCAGTTGTCGCAGCCGATGTGTGAGAGCTCGCATTGTCGTGGTGAAGAGTGATCCGTCTTCGGCGGTTGGTTTTCCTGATTTCTTGGAAGACAACTGGCAAACAAATGGTTGTGTACCACTCAGAATTGACTGTTCTGCGTTGTTCTAGTGGTACGGTTGCGACATGTCCAGTTTTTCCGAAAAAACAGGCGACCATTTGCTTGGAAGTGCTTCGTGCGCGAACAACTTTTGTTGGATTTGGCTCATCTTGAAACACCCAGACAGTCGACTGCTGTTTACTTTCGGGCTCATACGCGTAAATCCACGATTCATCACCTGTCACGATGTCATAGACGTGTTTCGAAGCACCGCGACCGTATTTTTTGAGCATTTCTTTCGACCAATTGACACGAGCCTTTTTTTGGACGATTGACAAATTGTGTATGATCCAACGCGAACAAATTTTTTTGACAGTCAAATGTTTATGCAATATTGAATGTATGCTGGTCCCACTAACGCCTAAGGCTGTCTCAACCTCACGATAGGTCACATGACGATCTTCCAATATCAGTTCGCGCACAGCAACAATGTTTTTCGGAACAACAACTGATTTTGGACGACCTTCACGAAATTTATCTTAGAGTGAACTACGACCATGATTGAATTCACCATACCATCGATAAACACTGGTCATTTAATGGAGCTTCATCGCCAAAAATTGAATTAAGTTCATCCATGCACTGTTGCTGAGTTAATCCACGCCGAAAGTTGTAAAAAATAATCGCACGAAAATGTTGACGATTTAATTCCATTTTTGGGCCGAGATGAATCTTTTAAGTTACTGTAAACAACACAAATAGCGCTCGTATGTCAAAACGTTCTGAGTGCGTATAACCTCAAAAAGGTCCAACTTTACGACAGAGCTGTCAATTGCCGGATTGCAACGCTAGGGTTGCCAAATCCCGAAACATAAGAGGCAACCCTCGTATAAATCTGATTTTATTATTGGTCCTTTGCTTTTGTTTAATTTAGGTTTTAACTGAACTACATGTAGAAATTACGGATTTACTATTTCAATTGTTAATGTTTGCACACACACGACTTTCTTATTCGACACGATATGACGGATTCAATATCCCAAGTGTTAATGTTGGTGCACACAACGATTTTCCTACTCGACACTACTCCGGATGGATGTTACAAGTCGACTCTCCAATTCGACGGTATTCGCTAGACTAATTGTCTCTATCATAAAAATATCCGTTCTAATTACCTATCCTCGCATCTGCACACGAAAATTTCTCATCCTGTCTGCCAACAGATTTTCCCAAAGTATCTGTTAGCTGCATTACCCACTGTCTCTGTAAAAAGGAGAAATCTTCCTAATGATCATTATCATCATCATTACCATTAATTGCTGGTGGTCGGTATCTCGTCCCTTTGTGTGTTGATCGGATGCCGCCGCTTATTCTCCGATCATTCCGTAGTTTATTTGCTCTACACATCTGGCATGCGGCAAAGGATCGCCTGCATTTCGGATGCGTACACGGATTATGGAATGTAAGGCTTTGTTTGCCTTTTCCATCATAAACATCTATCAGGGATAGTGTTATGCGTTTATAATTGTTCGCCTGCTAATCAGCGGTGCAACGAATTGTTTGTTTGCGCAAGTGGGCCTGGTTTATGTGCTAATTGCATTTAGCTACCAGCGTATGCATCCGTTGTTCGGTCTATTTACCGAAAATGGTATTTCTTTGGAAACATCGCGTTGATGTTTAGGATGGGAGATTGATGACCTGTATGCGATGCTTGCTGCATTTGACGCATTGCTTAGATGCGATGCTTTAGCTGCCCTTTTGTATTGGGGTAGAATACCATGTATGGATGCGTTGAACTCGAAATTGGAAGCTTTTGAACGTTATCGGGTTTTTGCTATCGGGTTCAACGTTGTTGCAATTTCGTATAAACTTTGTTACAGGTATGATCACCGGCTATTGGGACACGTGTCTGTGGGCACGTGTAATGAATAAAGGTAAGTATATTCCTTGGCTCCTCGATAGTATAGTGGTTAGTATACCCGGCTGTCACCCGGGAGACCGGGGTTCGTTTCCCCGTCGGGGAGCCCCTGGCGCAAGACTAATGACCTTGCCCAGAAAAAATAAATCATTATGGAAAATTTAACAAGCCTCAGGACTTGCTAAATAAGGCCGAGACCGGTTCCCGGTTGTAGTGCCGATGATGATGATGATGATATTCCTTGAGGGAAAGGACATCTCAAGCTATAGTTGGTTGTGGTGGTTCGTAGAACCGCTACAGGCTCCCCGGCGGGGAATCGAACCTCGGTCTCCCGCGTGACAGGTGGGCATACTAACCACTATACTATCGAGGAGCCCCGCTTAGCTTACAATGCAATAATTGTTAGCCTAGAGGATGAGGGGCGGAAGTAGTTTGCGGATAGTTTTTAATGGGTTTTTTGAATGGTAGAAGCCAAATATTGGAGCAATTGTCGTCGGTTCCGTGGCAATCCATGTGGAAAAAAGGTCGGTACTGACTTTTCGCTGGTCGAGGTTACGAGAAATATCTTGAACTAGTGATAGACAGTGTACGAGGGTTTTTAAAATACTTTTTCTTCAGAGTCCTTGGTGTTTTGAAGCTTGATTTACGAATTCCTCTATTTTGCTCCTTTTTTCCGCCAGGTAAAACTCAAATCGCGACAACTCAAATGGCAACCGAACGTCGGGGTTGGTTAATAAAAACTTTGATTTTTTTTTTTTCATCGGATTGTCAGTGTGGAGCTCATATAAGCCAAATTGCATGGAACAATACCACGAATCTTCGAAGAACAGTACCCGTGATAATATCTGTAAAACAGACAGAGGTCGGCTACGCGCCTTCGATGTGATAGCGACTGTAGTCCCGACGTCTGCACCGAGTCCCCGATCAGGCGGGTCGCTCGTCTCTGTATGCTCTCAAGTAGGTCGAGGGTATGTTTAGGAGCCGAGCTCCAAACATGAGAGCAATATTCGAGCGCGGGTCTAATTTGGGATTTATATAGGAGAAGAAGTTGGGCCGGAGTAAAATATTTGTTGGTTCTAATAAGATAGGTCAGTTTTCCGCAGGCTGACTTGGCGATGCTCGACACGTGTTTATGCCATGATACATTTCCACAGACCGTGACGCCGAGCAATTTCAAGCTTTCCCCATCCTCGACGGCCCGCCCATTCATCATCAGCTGTGGAACCGATGATCCACTTTTCTTTGTGAATGTTGTATATTGTGTCTTCGCTGCATTGAACTCGACGAGATCTCCACTGAAGGACTCTATCTAGATCCTGATTCAGAGAGTCAATCTGTCTGCATCTCAGCTGATGCGACGTAGATGCACCAATCGGCCGAACACTCGAAAAGGAAGAAACAAGCGTACCATCATCCGCAAAACTGAACACTTTGTTATCCGATGTCTCCAACAAATCATTTATGTGAAGCAAATATAAGGTTGGAACCAAAATAGAACCTTGGGGCACCGCCGAATTAACAGGATACAGATCCGAACACTCGCCGTCCACAACAACCCGGATCGATCGATTCTCAAGGAAGCTCCTCGTTCAGTCGCAAAGCTCTTGGGAAAGTCCACATGAACAGAGTTTGCTAAGCAATGCCCCGTGCCAAACGACGTCAAGAGCCTTGGAGATATCCAATGCGACCGCTCTTGACTCATCATGCCGTTCGATCGCAGATGTCCATATATCGGTTATAAGTGTCAAAAGGTCTCCTGTGGACCGCCTGCCACGGAACCCATATTGACGGTCATTCAGAAGTCCGTTGCACTCCAAATACTTAACTAACTCTGTATTGATGACTTTTTCCATCACCTTACATAACATAGACAGTAATGCTCTCGGACGGTAATTTTGTGGGAGACACCTTTTTCCCGTCTTTGGGATTGGCTGAACTCGAGCGATCTTCCAGCAGGCAGGAAATGTCCTCCGTACACAAGATAAACGGAAGAGTCTGCCAAGATCCGGCGATAGTTCTGGAGCACAGCTCTTAAGGACTATTGCTGGTATTCCGTTCGGCCCGGTCGCCTTCCCACAGTCCAGTTCACGTAGAATGCCTTGAATAGTGCGCGGAAGACTTCCCGCATGGAAGACCTTACCGGCGCGATCACAGGCGGCTCCAAAAGGACGGGATCGAGGTTTGAATTCGCGGAAAATAAACTCTCGAACACATCAGTGACTAACGTTCCGCTGTCTGTCGCCAACGGAGGGAAGGAGGGGGATGCGAAGTTGCTGCTGATAGCTTTTGCCATTGACCAAAAGGAGCGCGAACCAGTTGGGCACCAAAGGAGCTTTTTAATCACCCTGTTGTTGTGAGCTTTCTTCCCGGTATCTGTGGGGAGCTAAGCATTGTGCACCGGTGTACGGCGCTGATTCTCTTCGCATCCCCATCATTTACTTGATGGAAGTTCCGCAGTAAATAGTTTACCGAGGGGAAACGTCACACACAGGAGGAATAAAACACGCAGCCAAGACATGCGGGAAAATTAAACACTGTATTCCTTTTGTTTAGTTTTATATTTATATTAATTGAAAAACACTATTGGTGAATAGGGCTCCTCGATAGTATAGCGGTTAGTATACCCGCCTGTCACGCGGGAGACCGGGGTTCGATTTCCCGTCGGGGAGCCTCTGGCGCAAGACTAATGACCTTGCTCAGAAAAACAAATTATCATGGACAATTTAACAAGCCTCAGGACTTGCTAAATAAGGCCAAGGCCGTTCCCGGCTGTAGTGCCGATTATGATGATTGTTGTATAACTTGTTTGAATTAATAGATTGTTGTTCCGTTTTATTTTCTTACGGGATATTAAAATTTTACGGTAGCACTGCGTGAAAGTTACATTATGAAGTCAATAAAGAAAACACAATCTTCGAAGACTGCCGCAAATGTGATATTCGACATGGAGGTTGCAAACACTTCGACACGACCCCGAGGTATATTACGCATCTCCTCAGCCGGCGGAGAGCGGAAGGTCGCGTGACCACGATGGTCAGCGGATGGACTCACCGAGCATAGAACTCTGACATGAATTCCATCCTAGGTTAGGGTTAAGAACAAAAGAAGAGATAGAAGAACTTTTCTCTTAAGAGTGCGGCCCCCAAGGAAATGCACTCTTTCAGTGCAGTGGTGTGTGTGCACGATCGAATAGATCGATGTTATTTACACGAAGGCAGTCGAACAACGAAACAGACAGGCGGCAAAGACAAAGGAGATTCATGATCTATGTCTATGCTGTGGAACGTCGCTATGATAGACGTTAGGAAAAAAAGGTGCTAATGGTATGCAATACTATATACAATGGAAATTGTATATCGTATCTTGGGTCGGTGGCACAAACGACCCTCTTGCATGCTTTGTATGTGTCGTGTAAATCGCTTTGTGGCGACAAAAAAAATTGAAGATTGTCTGTCAATAGAGAAATGCTGGGAATACGATTATAGATTGCCGTATCGCCAGATGCCTGCCACAGGACAGCGTTCCTCTGTTTGCACTTAGTGCATTGCTAAGGCATTAGTCTCAACGTGGATGGTGCTAATTACATGCATCTGGTATGGGGGTTTTACGGTAAGTACACAGTGGGGTTTGGCGGAATCGCCACACATCAATCGCCTGGTTGCACGCGTTTCTGATACTAACAAAATTCGTTCTGTTAACATCGGTGGGATTGGAGTGCCATTGCTTAAAAGCTCTATTTTGTTGCTGCTATAATCACCTCGCATTTTTTATCAAACCAAGGTTTATCAGATGAACTTCGTTTGATGGAATGTGGAATATACATCTCCATCCCCAGAAGAATAATCTCTGATACCGACTCCGCACAAGCGCTAACATCGGAGTCTCCGAACCACACCTCCGACCATGGAAAGGATGCGAAGAAATCCCGCAAATCGTCCCAATTAACAGCCCCATACTTCCATATATGGCGAAGCTGCCTAGGCGGTTATTCGCTTGATATGCAAGTGCTTGCGCGATAGATACCAAGCAGTGATCTGAGTTTCCTAGTGGCGGAGAAACCTCTACGGTATAAATACTCGGATCGGATGTCAAAAACAGATCCAGGGTGTTCGCACAATCGTCTCGGGCATCCGGCACTCGCGTCGGTCCCTCCACGAGTTGAGCCAAGCTGTGGCTTACAGCAAACGTCTCCCCCAGCCTCCCAGCCTCGTCGGTTCTGTTAGAATGTAACAACCAGCCTGAATTTTGAATATTCAAATCACCAAGGACAACAATTTCAGAAGGTGGGTGGTTCATCTGTATCCAGTCGACGGTATATGAAAGATGTTCGAAAAATGTCGACGGTCGATCGTCATTCGGGGAGCGGTAAAGACAACACAGAAATTTAACAGAATTCCTCAGTACGACCCTAAACCATATGATGTCCATATTATTGGGTTCCAACGCCTCCATTCTCTGGCAAGCCAGATGGGACCGTGCTAAGACGCAGACTCCACCCTTAAAACGGAATCTCGAATTTAAGTCGTATCCTGAGCAACGAAGATATGTCGAATCAGTTGACGAATCGACCTGGGTCTCAGTTAGGGCAAGGATATCCGGTTTCGTTGTTTGCAAATATTGGTGGACAGCGTTTACATTCGTATTGGTGAAACCGATGCCCCTGATGTTAGAAAATGCCGTCACCAGTCGAGCGTGGGCAGAGCCTCGAGAGCAGGCCAGGTTATGCGATGACGAACCTCTTAAAGTTCCATTATTTATCATGACATCTGCATGATGTTCCCCCGACATAGCCCCCCCGGAGATTCGAGTGGGAGACTAGTTTACCCCAGAATTCTTTATATCCGAAGGTACCATCATGACTTATCTCCGTGTCAGTCTGGGCCATCAGCCACACATCCGAAACACCGCCGAAGCTTTCTCTCGGCGATATCACGGAATTTACAGCTGACGGGGTGGTATCTCACCTTGGGACCGACTACCACCTAAGCAACCTACCGGGTTTTTCGTGAGTTTTTCATCCTTGTTCCCACTGGTCTTGGGGTTTCAAATAGTCTAGCTTATCAGAGCCTCATTTTAATATGGTAAGGTGTACTTACCCCCCACCCCCCGGCATTTTTTACGCGCGTTTGTGTAAGAAACAAAAAAATTGCTGCTCTCATTCGACCGGTGTCCGGTGTCCGGTGTCAGAGATGCGCCGTTATAATACAGCCGGTATATCCCTGGCTGAAAATCATCCAATGGACACGGTGACACGTAACACCCTGGATTACGGGTGGCAGATGTTTTGTATGCTACTTTTCGCTAAGCTGTCTGACATGGGTGGCCCTGCTTCCGTCAGCACAACCCGAGAGATTCATTATAGTTTTTACCCCCGAACCACGTCAGGGTTTCTACCATGCGAAGGAGTTGGTTGTTAGAGTAATATTTATTTTTTAACCACATAGCATTCACCTATTAACATCTCAGGGCGCTGTCTCAGTGTTATAGGTTTGCTCTTCTTGAGAGAAGTATGTCAAGTACGTGCTTGGTTTTGGTACATGGGCGAGGGTTTGAACAAGCATACACATTTGACACTCTACAAACACGTCTATAGTTTTGATTGTTTCTGTCGACAGTAAAATTTAAGCTTAAAACTTGATAGCAACTTATTATTCAGATGGCATAGTATAGCAGGTGATTTTTATTTCGCTTTAAATTTCACAAAGAATTTTAATCATATTACTGAAAAGTATCTGATGTTGGAATAGCAGTTATGTCACTAAACTGCATCTACTGTTTACAACCTGCCACCTCAGCCGACCGTAAATCAACACGGTACTTCACACAATACCTTGTAATTAAATACAAGGTGTATTTCTTTCCTGTTATATTTTATTTTTTCCTTTTTTTTGTTGCAAATAAACTACAAGTGCTGTGAAGAGAACAACCGTGTTGCAGCTAAATGCATATCATTGAATTAATTTTTACTATAAGAATACATGGCCTGCCATAATTAAAATGGTAATGGTTGGTAGGCGTCGGTTTCTGGTGGTGTTGTTGTTGTGCTTTTGATTTGGTAAAATTTGGGACACTTTAAAGTTTGATGCCGGACATGAATTGATCAAGACAGACGTTTGTTGGTCCGAAAAAAACGCAATTCTTATAGGAAACCAAAAAATCGAAGAAAAATAAAAAATATGTTTGAGTATTAAACCAATTTTTAGATATTTTTGAAATCAGCAATTAGCTTAGGAGTCATGTAGAACGCCGAGTCCCAAAACATTAGAGCAATCCAATCGCTTACCACGAAAATTGGGGTCATCTAGTGATATCTCGAAAGTATCCGCTTGTCGCATTATTATATTGTAGATTAGCGACGTTCAGCTTCACCGATGATGCGATTAATTGGATGACGATGTTTTACAGCCGACGAGAAGGACAGGACAAATGATAAAAATAAAAAGATAGAAAAGGAAAACTAATTATAGCACGATTTAATATGTAATTTACCCCTCGAGTCCACCGTACCAACAGTTACAGCCTGAGCTCAATCCAGGCCCGATTTCGCTCCATCAGTGATTTGCGAACAGCCGTGGAATGGAGGCACCCCAGCCATCGATTAGTTGAGGAGGGGAGAGTCCACGGAAACGATCGTCCGGCCAATGTATTCGAAGCGGTCTTGATCGTGATCGTAATGGCGTGGAGGCATTAAAAGAGCTGTGTCAAGATTTGTTCCCGGGTCAGTAAGAGTTGAGCGTGAAATTAAATTAAGTCGTTGACGCTTTGTTCGTTGATAAGGAATTAGTTAATTATTTGACACCGCTGAACCTCATGGCGGTGAGATCAAAACGATATTCGGATTGGAATATTGGCGGATTGTGATAGTATTTGAAATGTCTGCAATGACTTTAATAACATCGATCGTAATTGCTGAAGTGGATGAAACGTTGAGTGAAATTGAAGAAGAGAGTCCGAAGAAGGACCATTTGGACAACATTGAAGGAAAGGCAGGTATACGCAATTTTTTCCAAGTGACTTTACAAAAGAGGAGCCTTGAGAGGAGCGAGATTTAAATAGTCTGACATAGGTAGACATGGTTTATAATAAAGGTTCTCAAATGATTGTTCAGTGTTGTTCTTGAAAGTGAAAACAAAATTCTGGTGTGGATTTGAAACAGAATTATAACCAAGCAGTTTATTCGAATTTTTTAATAAAATTCTAAACCAAATCTGTTTCGCATCTTTTTTCTATAACATATCTATAAATTCAGTCCAAAGATATTATTCGTTTTCACATCTCATGTCCATTAAAAATTCATGAAAAGTTTCGAAACTTCCTGTTACTTTTAATTGTCCAGAAATGACCCGGTATTTGAGCTTAATATTCGTGAAACTTTTTTTTAAATATTCGCATATTAAATTACTGTAGACATTATATTTAAATTTATCCCTCAGTGTCAAAGTGATCTTTTTTCGACAATACAAAAATTTCTTCGGTGAGGTAGTCCATTGTTGATCCTTTCGTGTATTTTTGCGACATTAAACACAAATGAAAACGCCATATGTTAGAAAGTTCATTGCACATAGGAGTTTGCTATGATTCGGCAGTCCGTTTAAATTCGAATTTTCTATTTCCTCTTCTTTACGATCAGTTCGAGAAAGTATTTTTTGCGTTTTAACATGTTTTATTACGCCGCGAAATAATTTCGCATGTCATTCATTTCAGCAAAAATTGTCCCTCGCCAAATAAACTCCGACGACGAAATAAAAGAAAAATTACCGAGCGTTCAGATAAACTGCAGAAATGTAAGTACAGTGACCAGGAGTAGAAAATATAATATATGGGGAACTGAAGCCTTTGGTGAAGTTGAACATAACCGCCGCAAGTCAATTTACGAGGGTCGATCAAAATGTGCCCGTGTTTGAAGTTTGATTGTGCAAGTTTTGTTGATTACCCGGCGGTTTCCAGTTTCAATTTTCCAAAAACAAAAAGATATAAAATGTAAAAATGTAAACTATGAAAAATACGTACGAGGGTTGCCTTTTATATTTCGGGATTAGAGAACAAAAACAAATATTGATCATCGAAAATCACTTTATTGTTTTTCAAAATATTCCCCATGAAGATCTATACACTTTGGCATGCGTTTGAACCAATTGTCGAAGCACTTTTGCCACTCTGATTGAGGTATCTCCAACACATGCATTCTGAATGCAGCAACCGCTTCTTCAGGTGTCGAAAAACGTTGACCTCTCAGTTTGTTTTTCACGTACGGGAATAAAAAGAAGTCATTCGGTGCCAAGTCAGGACTATACGGCGGATGACCCATCAAATCGATGTTTTGGGTGCTCAAAAATGCAGTTGTCGCAGCCGATGTGTGAGAGCTCGCATTGTCGTGGTGAAGAGTGATCCGTCTTCGGCGGTGGGTTTTCCTGATTTCTTGGAAGACAACTGGCAAACAAATGGTTGTGTACCATTCAGGATTGACTGTTCTGTGTTGTTCTAGTGGTACGGTTGCGACATGTCCAGTTTTTCCGAAAAAACAGGCGACCATTTGCTTGGAAGTGCTTCGTGCGCGAACTACTTTTGTTGGATTTGGCTCATCTTGAAACACCCAGACAGTCGACTGCTGTTTACTTTCGGGCTCATACGCGTAAATCCACGATTCATCACCTGTCACGATGTCATAGACGTGTTTCGAAGCACCGCGACCGTATTTTTTGAGCATTTCTTTCGACAAATTGACACGAGCCTTTTTTTGGGCGATTGACAAATTGTGTGGGACCCAACGCGAACAATTTTTTTTGACAGTCAAATGTTTATGCAATATTGAATGTATGCTGGTCCCACTAACGCCTAAGGCTGTCTCAATCTCACGATAGGTCACATGACGATCTTCCAATATCAGTTCGCGCCCAGCATCAATGGTTTTCGGAACAACAACTGATTTTGGACGACCTTCACGAAATTCATCTTGGAGTGAACTACGACCACGATTGAATACACCATACCATCGATAAACACTGGTCCTTGATGGAGCTTCATCGCCAAAAATTGAATTAAGTTCATCCATGCACTGTTGCTGAGTTAATCCACGCCGAAAGTTGTAAAAAATAATCGCACGAAAATGTTGACGATTTAATTCCATTTTTGGGCCGAGATGAATCTTTTAAGTTACTGTAAACAACACAAATAGCGCTCGTATGTCAAAACGTTCTGAGTGCGTATAACCTCAAAAATGTCCAACTTTACGACAGAGTTGTCAATTGCCGGATTGCAACGCTAGGGTTGCCAAATCCCGAAACATAAGAGGCAACCCTCGTATCAGTATTTCTCATACAGACGATGGTGGTGTTTTGTTTTGGTAAACGTATTCGAATTTCGGTTATCATAGATAAAGCTCTTCAAAATTCGAATTCATTTTGAATTCCAAAAAAAGTGTCCTCTTTTTGAGAGTAGAATTAGTTTTATGTATTGACTTTGTGTTGGCCCAACGTCATATATTAGATTCCACTTCCCATATGTTCGATAAATCACCGACCCAGACTTAGTTTTGATTTTTGCTGTCATATGCGAGCAATTGAGATTTGAATTTTCAGCCTAGGAAAAAAGGTTTAATGACAAAATCTGCACTGATTTTAATATAACGAAACTTTATTAAATGAATGCATTGTAACGTCAATAATACATTTGGAAGTTGGGGCATTATAGTATCTTCTAATGTAATTGATATGCTTTGGACATATCCTTTTTGGCTGAACTATCGGTTTATGTTGCATTTTTATGATACAAAGGCAAAAGTATTTATTGTGAAAACTGAAAATGTTTTAATATAGTAAACAACTATTGTACAAACTGGTAAGTGTATGGAATATAAAAATATGTATAAGGAAATTACTACGTCGTCTTTTAAAGTGAAATTTTGATGTTCTGGCAAATCTGAAACTTAATACAAAATCAATGGATAGATACTATGTTGTTCAATAAGCTTTGTCGTTCAATAAGGAAAACACGATTTAATGGTATTGTGACGCATATGACAATCAGTACTAGAATATTCTAGAGAGTCCGAAACAGAGTACTAGAATATTCTATAAAGTAATGGAAAACTGGAAACTAGGAACAGTAGAACATTCAAGACAATGGAACGGACGGAAACGAAACGCTGAAACAGTATAAATACGCCTCACACAGAGCATAGTGATGAGTAAGAAGTAGAACGTGAAACAAGCGATAAGTCTCGAGCGAGAAGTAGGCAGTAAAATACGCGATAATTACGGAAGCGATAATAGAGAAAAGGTTATGTGTACGGTAAAAAATAACGATTGTTATTACGGACTAATAAAATGTCACATTAATTCAGAATCGATTTAACGGCTCTTATTTATTTACAAATAATTAATCCAGCGAACCCTAAACTCGCTACAGTATTAAATAACAGGTCAATTGAAAAGTCCCCGGCCCGGTACATAGATGGCGGCACTAGAATTAAATCCATATGATTTGTAGTTAGCCCCAACCTTCAAAAGACGCGTGTATAAATTTGACAGATGTCGGATCATTAGTTTGTGAATTATAGTATTTTGAGTGAAGCAACTCAAAATACAGTGGAACCCCCTGACGACGAAAACGAAGAATCCGACGAGAACGTCGAACGGGCCCTTAACGCCTGCCAAGATACGATGTGAAAATCGTTCTTATTGATTTGAATGCGAAAATAGGTCGGGAGCCGGTTTTCAGGCACTACACAGGTTTCCATAGTTTGCATGTGAGAACACTAATAACAATAGACTACGAGTCATCGAACTATCCAGAAGGCCACCTGGGAGCCACTCGAAACCTAATTGTTCACATGTTGTTAGATCGCCGCCACTCCTCGAGCCTGATGACGGTACGAATGTACCGAGGTACCAACGTTCACTCGGATCACTATCTTGTTTTTATAGTTTTCCGAGCGCAGATAACCTTACGGAGACGTATTGTATCTACGAATCAGGTTCGAATCATCCCGGCTGCCTTACGTAATGAGAACACCAATAACATGGCCATGCATTAAGACTCGCCCTCGAAGCGTTTTATGGAGGGAGAGTGAGTCCTGGGACCAGAATGTCGAGTGTAGAAGAGAAATAGACACGCCTTAAAAATACTGCCATTGGTACTGCCAACTCCATGTTAGGCAGTAGTCGTACAGATCGGGGCAACTGGTTTGACAATGAGTGCAAACTAGCGACTGCACTTACTGCAAGGATAAAGAGGGTAATCTGATCACCGATCCTTAAGGCATTCTAGAGCGATGGGAAGTGCACTTGAATGAATTGCTAAATGGTCAGCTCACAGAGTAATTGGAGGCTCCACCAATGCAAGATCAAGACCAAATGCAAATGATCAAGTAAAAAACACAAGACAGCTCAAATAAAATAAAGCCCCCAGAGCTGATGGCATACCACTTGAGCTGATCAAACAATGAGGGACAGTGTTACATCACGCAAATCATGAGATCGTGGTGCACGTATGTGAGCAAAAGGAGCTGCCTGAAGATTGGCGTCGTGGTATAATTTTCCCCATACATAAGAAAGGAGATATCACAGTGTGCAGCAACTATAGGGGTATATCATTGCTGAGCTCCCCCTATAAAATACTTTCCTCTATCCTACTAGACCGGATAGCCCCATACGCTAAAATCATCATTGGTCAATATCAGTGTGTCTTCATCCCAGGCAAATCAGCGATTGATCAGATATTTACCCTTAGGCAGGCGATGGAAAAATGTCAGGAATTTAAGATTCCATTATATCATCTATTCATCGACTTTAAGGACGTATACGACAGCATAGCCAGGGTAGAAGTATATAGCGGGATTGCTGTTCAAACCAATAAACATCTTTAGTGGACTCCGACAGGGAGACGGCCTGGCCTACGTCCTCTTCAACCTGGCGTTGGAGAAAGCAATCCGCGACTCTAGAATTACAAATAGAGGGACTATTGTCACCAAGTCCAGCCAGATACTTGCCTACGCAGATGACATCGACATCATCGGTAGATCCAATTCGACTGTACAAGACCTCTTCACCTAGATTGAGCTGGCGGCAGAAAAACTGGGATTGTACATTAATGAGGGAAAAACCAGGTACATAATGACAACATCTGTGAAGAAAAGACCTAACGTTGGTCAAACTATCAGGGTAGTGGAGCACGAATTTGAAATAGTGCAATCCTTTAACTACCTTGGGTCAATAGTATCAGCCGATAACAATATGGAAGAAGAAATACGCGAACGGCTGATCAAATCCAACAAAGCCTATTATGGTCTATCAATGCTTTTTAAATCCCGAAATTTATCCGGAACATCCAAGCTACTACTGTACAAGACCATGGTCTTACCAGTACTCATGTATGGATCCGAGACCTGGGTGCTTAATAAAAGGCACTCTGAACTCTTGGCCGCGTTCGAGAGGAAGGTCTTATGGAGAATTGTTGGCCCCGTATGTGAGGGAGGACGATTCCGGAGACGCTACAACCATGAGTTGTACGCAATCTACCTTGAAGCTAATGTTGTAAGAAAAATCAAGTTCGGTATACTCCGGTGCGCGGGACACCTAGCTCGAATGAGCGAAGAAGAGCCTGCCCGGAAAGTCCTTTGCGGTAGGATGTATGGAAGGAGACAGCGCGGCAGACCTTGTCTGCGATGGATGGATGGCGTAGACCAGAACGTCCAGAGTCTGGGAGTGCCAAACTGGATGACATCGGCTCGAAATCGGGACCGGTGGAGAGACTTGCTAAATAAGGCCAAGACCGGATTCCGGTTGTAGTGTCAATGATGATGATGACATGGAGGAGGCTCATACTATATGATTCTTTTCCAATCTCACTACATCCTTACAGGCTCTGATTTATCCAACGCTTGAGCCGCCTTACCGCATTCCGTCACGATCACTTTCGTACATTATTATCATCTGTGTCCCATTTGTTATTCGTTAAAAATCTATCGATTTTGTTCCGTTTGGCCAGAGCTTCGTAGCTGAAAATTTTAGTTATCATGGTTTTGTGTCTGTTCGTGTAACATCCAAATAATGAGCTGTAAGCAGATGGTTTAAAACTGTTTTGCAAACCGATCTTTAAATCTCAGGCGCTGTTCCGACTATTAACGTGTCGGTCTGCGTCGATCATTTCCATAACGTTATCGACATTTTTGACAATGAGTCCCTCCGATCGAATGCAATCGACAAAACCAAAATGCACTCAATACATACTGCATTTTCTTCGGGCTCAAAGTTACTTCGTGCGAATTAAACCTAAAAACAGTAAACAGTGTGGTCGACAACTTTATACTCGTACAATTAATCTACATACACATACGACTTTCGGAAGCAAAATCAACTTCTTGGATGCAATAAACTGTAAAATGGTGTAGTAAGTTAAGGTTCCGTCAGTATCGTTCCCAGATATTTAAATTCTTTAACTTTTTTAAATATCTTGCCTCTGACGTTTATGTGTGTTTCCTGAGGTCCACCTACTCTCGCCGTAATCATGTATTTTATTTTGTTTTTATTTATTTCTTGGCCAACCTCTTCTGCCGCTTGCATGATGATTTCACTGTTTTTACTTACAGTTTCTAGATTTTCGCCCAAAACGGCGATGCCACCTGCATATGCGAGTACTTTCTGATGACATACTCGAGCACAAGGTTAAAAAGACACGGTGAGAGGCCTTCCCCCTGTTTTAGTCCGTCCCGGATTTCAAATGGTTCTGAGAGGTGGTTTTCGATTCTAACTCGCCCTTTGTTTTCATTCATGCAAATTTGAATGAGCGCGGCATTTTTTTCGGGATTCCCAGCTAAACTACAATATGGTGGTATATTTGCCTTGCGACTGAGACGTAGGCTTTTTTGAAGTCAACGAACAATTGGTGAACCGTCTCTCCGTATTCCCACTTCTTTCCCAGCAATTGCCTTACTGTCAAAATTTGGTCGTTTGTTGAGTGGTTCCTACGGAATTCGCACTGGTAGTCTCCAAGTATTTCTTCTGCGTACGGTGTGATTCTCGCCAGTATGACATTTGTTAGTATTTTGTATGCGGTTAGGAGCAATGATTTTCCTCTGTAGTTTTCGCAGTCAGATCTGTCGCCTTTTTTGAAAATCGGGACGACTATTGAGGTTTTCCATTCTTCCGGAGTGACTTCCTTATCCCATATTGTTTTAATCAGTTGGTCGATCTTTCAAGCGGTTGCCTCTCCTCCATGCTTCATAAGCTCTGCCGATATGCAGTCGACTCCGGGAGCCTTGTTGTTTTTCAATCGATTGATTGCGTCTACAACTTCGTCGAAGAGGGCTCTGGGATCTGAGACTCGGCTGTATGTACGTCTGGTGGGTTTATTTGTGGTTGATGGGTGCGCACATTAAGTAGGTTTTCAAAGTACTGTTTCCATCTTGTCACGATATTGTTTGTTTCTGTCACCAGACAGCCGTTTATGTCTGGGATTATTTTGGCTCTCCCTCGGTAGCCATTTCTAATAGAATTTATGCCTGCATACATGCCTCTGATATTCTTTGCTCTGGCATTTTCTAGGATTTTTTCAAACCGAGTCTTCTCCCATTTGCGTTTTTTTGCGTTTGAAAAGTCTCGTTGTCTCTTTCCGAATTTTCGCGTATCTTTCTGCATTGACTTCATCATATCGTTCTAAGTGGATCACTCTGAGGCGTTTACGTTATTCGATCTTCGCCCTGCACTCATCGTCAAACCAGGATTTGGAATTAATTGATTTCTTAAATCCTAATACCTTTTGGGCTGTTCGTTTGATTTTGTCTGATCGATGTCCATTTAGTGCCCAGATTATTGGTTTCCTCTTCCTCAGTGCTCCCATTCTATAGGATGCTAAATCTATTCGTTAGTTCGTCTTGATATTCAGCCCTTTTGCGTAGGTCTTTTAGTTTATCAATGTCGAACATTTTGTTTGTCTCCCGTGAGTGCCCATGTGGTATGGCCGCGAGCCTATAGCGTTTAGAAATAATAGTGAAGAAGAACGTGTGATTCGAACTGACGCTATGACAGTTTGAATCACCAAAAATTTGTACCTAAGCGTTACCCATCAGGCTACTGGCCGTGTTTAGAATTTGATTTTTAAACTCGACTATACTCCAGTGATGTGAATTGTTATGTTATCGCTTGGTATATGGCTCTGATGTATTTTTTTATTCGATTTTTCGTTCGGTGCTCTTCACTATTTTGCTTGTGTATTGTGTGTGTATCTGTTAGAGTCGCCACAAGCCGACTTCTAATTTTGCCCGTCACTAGAAGGTGATCGGAGTGGTCTATTTGGTTACGCGTTACGCCGTCGGGTGATATCCATGTGACTTTATGAATTTGCTTGTGCTTGAACATCGTGCTTTTCACTACCATATCATTGGACGCTGCTAACGTGATAATTCGAATTCCATTATCATTTGAAACGCCGTGTAGGCTCTCTTTACCTATGGTTGGTTGGAAGATGTCTTCCTTTCCAATTTTCGCATTGAGGTCCCCGAAGAGGATTTTAATATCAAATGATGAGATCCCATCGAATACTTCCTCTAGGGTCTCGTAGAATTTGTCCCTCGTTTCTTCGTCCGTAGATTCTGTTGGGGCGTGTATGTTTATAAATACATAATTGTACCATGGTCCCTGTATTTTTAGCACCGACATTTGGTCATTAATAAATTGCACATCTTTTACATGGGGCGTAATCTTATTGCTTATGATGAAGCCAGTCCCGAGGTTATGTGTGTCGGTACCCTCACATGCCAATGTAAACCCGTTGGTTTCGATTACTTGATGTGGGAGTCGGACTTCCTGAAGCGCGACGATGTCCATTTTATATTGTTTCGCGTTTTCTACGACCGTCTGTATCGGGCCTGGTTTATATAACGTTCGAACATTCCACGTCCCGATGCGTATATCCCACCTTTTCCGTTTTTCCCTACATCTTCTTTTTGCCGAGTCGGTGTTTTCTTGATGATTTGTTCCCTTATGGTAATGTTGGCTCATTACACCTACGCCTACCGGGTTTTTCGTGGGATTGTTTTTTGTATATTGATTATTCATTTTGGATCGCACGAGTCTTGGGGTTTCAAATGGTCCGCCACATCAGAGCCCCTCTTTGATATGGTAAGGTCTTCTTACTTCGATGTCAGATTCGACCCGGTGTCAGAGAGGCGCCGTTGCAATACAGCCGGTATACCCCTGGCTGCAAACCATCCAATGGGCACGGTGACGCGTAACACCCTGGATTAGGGGTGGTAGAACTTTGTGTGTTACTCCTCGCTAGCCTGTCTGCCATGGGAGGCCCTACTGGAAGCGATTCATAGTAGTGAGTGATTCATAGTAGTTTAACCCCCACACCACGTCAAGGTTTCTACCAAGCGGGGGGTCAAACATTACTTGACATGTTCAAATTTTAGTCAATATAGATAAACATTGTAATTCTGCTAGAGAACGTCGCGCTGAAATAAAATATAAATAAATAGACATTAAAAAAGGAAAAGGCATATTACACAAGTCACACGTATTTTTAATTTGATAATCAAGTACGTAATTTAAAATAATAATAATCTGTATAACGATCAAGAAAATACGTCACTGTAAATTACTGATGTTGGGGTTCGGAGCACTTCTCCAATAATTCCCCATATTGGTGACAACATTCGATAAATGATGATAGAAAATTTATAAATGAATCATGATGCCAAGTGCATCCTGACTCAGGGCTGCGTGGGGACTTTTCGTGCTGTGGGTGTTTTTATCGTTGGTGTGCTGCCGAAAGATGATTACAAAATCAAAATGCATATGTATAATTGAAAAGACTTGGCTTAACAAGCAACATGAGTAGGCCTTTTAAACCACGGCAAGGGAGCAAGAAAGACGAACAAAATCCCTTAGACTGTTTTGTAGATTGTTTAGTTAGTACAGCAACTCGCACTGACCAAGTAGCTTAATGCCTGCCATCATTTGTATTTATCATCATCATTATCAACGGCACTACAACCGGGATCTGGTCTTGGCCTTATTTAACAAATCTGAGGCTTGTTAAATTTTCCATAATAATTTGTTTTTCCGGGCAAGGTTCTTAGCCCTGCGCCAACCATTTGTATTTATACAATCCGAAAAATGTTCAACTTTTCGTTTTTCTGTTGACGAATGACTAGAATATTGATTGTGGTTTCTTTACAACATTAAAAAATCATAGATCTTGATGTAGAACATATTTTATCTAAACCAAAGACAACAATAAGTTAAGTTAAATAATTATTTGTTTAATTTAAAATAATATATTTAAATAATTATGAAATGATATCAAAACAATACGTCTATTATTTACTTAATGCTTTTACCGGAAATTCAGAAAGAAAGGCAGACAAATTTTGAGGACAGTATCGCATTACTTTATTTCTTTTTAAGAACATCGATTAAATGCAGGAATACTTTTATTGCTTAACGAAGTTTACGTTTCTCTTAATTTTCGAGCAATGAGTCAGCCAATCTGAGGACTTATATGCACACGCCCGGAAAAGATAACTTAGTGGATATTAAATGTACACAAAGGAGTTTTTAATTTCTTTCGAAACGGGTCATGCATTTGAAACTCATGAACGTCACGAAAACAATGATTCACTTATTATTTAAATCTTCAGGAGAATTACAGTATAATTAAAATTCAATGTAGAGTGGTGCATGGTCAAAAATAACTGTGGATATAAAAATTCAGATGTCTTACGTTTAATGTCAGTAAATAATATATTTTATTGTCAAAAATGTCAATAACGTTATGGAAATGATCGAAGCAGACCGACACGTTAACAGTCGGAACAGCGCCTGCGAGTTAAAGATCGGTTGCAAAACAGTTTTAAGCCATCTGCTTACAGCTCATTATTTGGATGTTACACGAACAGACACAAAACCATGATAACTAAAATGTTCAGCTACGAAGCTCTGGCCAAACGGAACAAAATCGATAGATTTTTAAAGAATAAGAAATGGGACACAGATGATAATAATGTACGAAAGTGATAGTGGCGGAATGCGGTAAGGCGGCTCAAGCGTTGGCTAAAGCAGAGCCAGTAAGGATGTAGTGAGATTGGAAAAGAATCATATAGTATGAGCCTCCTCCATATCATCATCATCATTGCCACTACAACCGGGATCCGGTCTTGGCCTTATTTAGCAAGTCTCTCCACCGGTCTCTATTGACTAGTAAATGTATATAGTGGACATAGAGAATATGCTGGACGATGTAGCAGTTGGTAGCCCAATTTGAGCTTGCTCATGCTTAATCATCATCATCATCATCGTCATCATCGGCACTACAACCGGAATCCGGTCTTAGCCTTATTTAGCAAGTCTCTCCACAGGTCCCGATTTCGAGCCGCTGTCATCCAGTTTGGCACGCCCAGGCTCCGGGCGTCCTGGTCTACGCCATACATTCATCGCAGACAAGGTCTGCCACGCTGTCGCCTTACATACATACAAAGGACTTTCCCGGCAGGTTCCTCTTCGTTCATTCGAGCTAGGTGTCCCGCCCACCAGAGTTTACCGAGCTTGATTTTTCTTACAATGTTAGCTTCAAGGTAGACCGCGTACAACTCATGGTTGTAGCGTCTCCGGAATCGTTCTCCCTCACATGCGGGAGCAACATTTCTCCTTAACACCTTCCTCTCGAAGGCGGCTAAGAGTTCAGAGTGCCTTTTATTGAGCACCCAGGTCTCGGATCGATACATTAGTACTGGTAAGACCATGGTCTTGTTTAGTAGTAGCTTGGATGCTCCAGGCTGTCTTAGTTTCCTCGGCGCTTTTGCAGTTTATTTTAACAGCAATTGATATAGGAAGAATTTAGTGGCGTACCACAACATCTGCTTCACTAATTAGCTTTTTTTTTTTTCAAAATGACAACGTTTATCACCGCGATACCGAACGTTTGGCCGAATCCAACTACGATATTTCCCAGAGGATCTCTAACAACAAACGAGCGTTGGTAGTGCTTACTTAAAATTTATTAATTCAAGACTCAATTTGGAGTTAGCACAGGGACGTCACTTGTTGTGAAAAATTAATTACTATTGACTAGTAAATGTATATAGTGGACATGGAGAATATGCTGGACGGTGTAGCAGTTGGTAGCCCAATTTGAGCTTGATCATGCTTAATCATCATCATCATCATCATCATCATCGGCACTACAACCAGAATCCTGTCTTAGCCTTATTTAGCAGGTCTCTCCACAGGTCCCGATTTCGAGCCGATGTCATCCAGTTTGACACTCCTAAGCTCCGGGCATCCTGGTCTACGGCATCCCTCCATCACAGCCAGGGCCTGCCACGCTGTCGCCTTCCATGCAACCTGCCACAAAGGAATTTCCGGGCAGGCTCCTCTTCGCTCGTTCGAGCTAGATGCCCCACTCACCGGAGTCTATCGAGCTTGATTTTTCTTACAACGTTAGCTTCAAAGTAGATCGCGCACAACTCATGGTTATAGCGTCTCCGGAATCGTCCTCCCCCACATACGGGACCAACAATTCTCCTTAAGACCTTACTCTCGAACGCGGCTAAGAGTTCAGAGTGCTTTATACTGAGCACCCAGGTCTCCGATCCATACATCTGTACTGGTAAGACCATGGTCTTGTACAGTAGTAGCTTGGGTGTTCTGGATAAATTTCGGGATTTAAAGAGCCTTGATAGACCATTGTAGGCTTTGTTGGATTTGATCAGGCGTCCGCGTATTTCTTCTTCCATATTGTTATCGGCTGATACTATTGACTCAAGGTAGTTAAAGGATTGCACTACTTCAAATTCGTGCTCCACTACCCTGATAGTTTGACCAACGTTAGGTCTTATCTTCGTAGAAGTTGCCACCATGTACCTTGTTTTTCCCTCATTAATGTCATCATCATCGGCACTACAACCGGGACCCAGTCTTGGCCTTATTTAACAAGTCTCGGGGCTTATTAAATTTTCCATAATAATTTATTTTTACGGGCAAGGTTATTAGCGTTGGCCCTCATTAATGTACAGTCCCAGTTTTTATCCAGCTAGCTCGATGTATTGAAGGGGTCCTGTACAGTCGAATCGGGTCTACCGATGATGTCGATGTGATCTGCGTAGGCAAGAATCTGGCTGGACTTGGTGACAATACTCGCCGGAGTCACGGATTGCTTTCTCCAACGCCAGGTTGAAGACAAGGCAGGCCAGACCGTCCCCCTGTCGGAGTCCACCAAAGATGTTTATTGGTTTAAACAGCAATTCCGCTATTTTTACTTGACTAGTTACGTTGGTCATGGTCAACCTACAAAGTCGTATCAATTTGTTTGGAATGCCGAACTCTCTCATGGAATTATATTGTTCTACCCTGGCTATGCTGTCGTAGGCGGCCTTAAAGTCTATAAATAGATGATATAATGGAATCTTAAAATCCAGACATTTTTCAATCGCCTGCCTAAGGATGAATATCTGATCAATCGATTTCCCTGGGATGAAGCCACACTGATATTGACCAATGATGACTTTAGGGTATGGGGATATTCGATCTTCTAGGATAGAGGAGAATATCTTAGAGGCGGTACTCAGCAATGTTATATCCCTATAGTTGCTGCACACTGTGATATCTTCCTTCTTATGTATGGGGCAAATTATTCCACGACGTCAATGTTCCGGCATCTCCTCTTGCCCCCATACGTGCTCCACGAACACACGAATGGCGTGATGTAACGCTGTCCCTTCTTCTTTGATCAACTCAGCTGGTATGTCATCAGCTCCAGGGGCTTTATTTGATTTTAGCTGTGTTATGGCTGTTAATGTTTCCTCAATGCTTGGTGGCGGCAGTATGTGGTCTTGATTTTGCATTGGTGGAGCCTCCAATTCTTCCGTGAGCTTGTGGCAACTCTAACAACAGATACACACAATTCACAGGCAAAAATAGTGAGGAACACGAACGAAAAAAAATCGAATAAGAAAAATACATCAGAACCGTATACCAAGCGATAAATAATAAAAATAATTCACATCAGTGGAATATAGTCGAGTTTGGAATTCAAGTTCTAAACACGGTCAGTAGTCTGATGCTTCACTGCACGATCTCTACGACTACTGCCTAAGATAGAGTTGGCAGTACTGATGACAGTATTCTTAAGGCGTGACCACATCTCTTCTACGCCCGGCATTCTGGCCCCGGGACTTACTCTCCTCCCGTCGAGCTCTTTGAGGGCGAGTCTTAACGCATGAAGAAAGGTGTTACTGGTATTCTCATTGCGTAAGGCAGCCGTGTTGATTCGAACCTGATCCGCGGATGCAAAACGTCTCTGTGCGGCAATCCGCGCTCGGAAACCTGTACCAGCAAGATAGTGATCGGAGTCGACGTTGGCACCTCGGCATGATCGTACCGTCATCAGGCTCGAGGAGTGACGCCGATCTATCACCACGTGGTCAATTTGGTTTGGGGTGGCTCAATCAGGTGATACCCAGGTGGCTTTGTGGGTGTCTTTACGCGAAAACCTGATACTTGCAACAACCAAGTTTTTTGATGCTGCCAGTTCGATGACTCGTAGTCCATTGTCATTAGTGTTCTCATGGAAACTATGATAGTGCCTGAAAACCGGCGCCCGATCTATTTTGGCATTCAAATCACCAAGAACGATTTTCACATCGTATCTTGGGCAGGCATTGAGGGCCCGTTCGACGTTCTCGTAGAATTCTCCTTTTTCGTTGTCAGGGGACTGCTCTGTAGTAATTTCTTCATACACATTTTTACATTAAATACAATCGCTAGTTTTTACAATAGTTGTTTACTATATTAACACATTTTCAGTTTTCACAATAAATACATTTGCTCATTCCTCTTAATTAAATATTCCAAAAAGGCCTTTTGCCTTTGTATCATAAAAATGCAACACAAACCAATTGGTCACCACAAAAAGATCATGTCCAAAGCATATCAATTACATTAGAAATTTAATTAGAAGATACTATAATGCTCCAACTTGCAAATGTGTTATTGACGTTACAACATGGATTCGTTTCATAAAGTTTCGTTATATTAAAAGTGCAGTTTTGTCACTAAAGCATTTTTTCAAGGCATGATTCATATCAAAAGCAAATGATCAGCAACTCAAAATTCAAATCTCAACTGCTCGCCTATGACAGCAGAAATCAAAACCAACTCCGGATCGATGATCTGTCGAACATGTGGAACGTTTGGCCGACACAAAGTCAATACACATAAATAATTCTACTCTCCAAAAGAGGACAATACTTGTGGAGTTTTAAACAAGTTCGAATTTTGAAATAGCTTTCATTATGATGATCGAAATTCGAAGACATTTACCAAAACAAAACACCACCATCGTCCATATGGAAGAAATACTGATATCCATCAACTTGGCGTCGAAGCTTTGAAGATCAGCGGCGCTTTGGAGCATACAACAAATGTGATCGAGAATTGTTATCTCAGCCACACTTTGATTTGACAAAAGCGAATAAGCTAACAAATTTACCTCCACTCTAAACATGCTCGCTTGGTATATTGGTCGGGAGGTGGTCGCCTTGATGTGTGAGATGAGAGATGAGAGTGGGCGGTTGAGATTTGAATTTTGTTATGAAGAATTTTACTTTGTAGTCCGTTTTAATTATTATTATGTATTACGAACATAGCGTTTGTGGTAAAACGAATGACAGTAGGTGATTGAAATTTTGAAATGGAAAGTAGAATCCCCTTTTCAATATTTTGTTCGTAAACTTTGTTTTGCATTCGTTAGGTCAGGTGGTAGTTAAGGTATTTTTCGTAAAGGAAATTTTTTTCTTACGCAGATGGTTTAAAACTGTTTTGTAATCGATCTTTAGCTCGTGGGCTATGCTTCGGTAGTTAACGTGTCGGTCTACTGCGATCATTTCCATGACTTTACCGACATTTTCGACAACGGGTCCACCTATGTTAACGTTGAACCTGAAGGAACGGAATCGACAAAATCCAAATTGTACGTGATTGGTTGCGACCTTATCCCCCTGCGGGACCTTATCCAGATCCCGATCCAGGTCCCCCGTGCATAAGATAAGGGAAAGAGTTTGCCAAGAACCGGCGATAGTTCTGGAGCACAGTTCTTAAGGACTATTGCTGGTATTCCGTTCGGGTCGGTTGCCTTCTTACAGTCCAGTTGACGTAGAATGCGTTGAATAGTACGCGGGCGAAATCTCGCATCCCGCATGGAAGACCGTACCGATGCGATCACAGGTACCTCCAAAAGACCGGGATCGAGACTTGAATTCGCGGAAAATAAATTTACGGACACATTAGTATTATCCTTGGAATTTGTGACCAACGGCCCGCTGTTTGTCACCAATGTTATATAATTAACATCGTTTAATTACCCCCCTTTAAAATACATACAATCCTGGCTGATCCATATCCTTTCTCAATATCAAAACATCACATTAAATTCCAATAGAATATTCCCACTATGCAATAGATAAATAGTTAACATAAATTAACATCCCTTTTTACGAAATTCCTATCCCAGTGTATAATATTTGTTTCGACCTTTAAAGTCCAAATGTTATATACTGAACGCAGCCAATTTGTTTCCTGTGTGTGTTTCCGGTATAAAGGAAATGAAACCGGGAGGTAGAAACAAGGATATGGATTGCGAGAAACGATTCCTTCTTGTGGTTTAAGTATTCAAAGCGTACGGTTCGGCTTTTTGTCGACCAGATGCCGCCGTTGGTTGTTCGATCGCTATTTTGGGTGTTAGCCTCGGGGCCCGTTTTCTCGGTGCAGTCACTTCGGTCGGTGCTCTGTTCTGTACTGTCTCTACTAGAGCTGCTTCGACCTGACCTGCGCCTACAGTACCTCTGTCGATTTCTCCTGCTTTTTGGGGTTTCCACCTCGTGTGTGTATGTATGTAATGCATAATGCATTATTTTCCCATATATGCTAAAAGCAATTAGCACCTAAAAAACCTACAAGATTCAAAACTTAAAAGTGCACGTGTCCAAACAAAGGCATATTTACTCAATCCGCAGATACACGATTCTTAAAAATGCATCAATTTTAAAACTAACAATCAATTCCCACGGATCTTGTGTCACCCATTTAAAAAACAAAACCCTCAAGAAAGGATCAAACGATAAGTGGCGATGCGTTTTGACCTTCGAAAGAAGATAAAGAAATGAGGATATGAATTCTCGAAGTGAGGAGATGATTTGAATTCACAGAATTGGAAAAATGACTTGAAGAGACACAGTTGGAAAAGTGACTTGGCTGGAGTCACAGAGTTGAAAAGAAGACTTGAAGAGTCGCGGTTAACCGGAGAAGGCATCGTCCTTAAAAATGCATTTCAGTTAATAATCAAAAAGATATTAAGTATAAAGCGGAGAAGTTACTCAGTATGCAAATAAGAACGTATTTAAGAGTGTAATAAGTGAAAAGCTAAATAAAGTTCAAGTACTAAGGAACATCAACTGTTTTACTTTTACACTTCCTTCGAGTAGCAACACTGGTCGCGTCGGTCATCGGTGGCACCGTCTTTCTGCGGATGTGTTTAGTGAACGCGTTGGTGATAAAAGTAAACCTGTGACGGCACATCAACAAAACCCAGAGAACCAACAAATCATCCGGAATCCACACAGGATTCCATCGTTCGTTTCTCTTCCTCGGTGATACGAGAAGCACGGAAACCAACCGTTGTAGTACGACAAGTAATAACAACACTAATACTACTACTATAACAGAGCTATTTTCCAACTTCCTCAAATTTGCTGACGTGGTGCTCTGCGAGCGCGTGCCTCATTGATGTAAAGAGGTGATAGTCAGATGGCGCCAAGTCTGGGGAGTACGGTGGGTGCAGAAGGATGTCCCATCCAAGCGATTTCAAGGTGTATTTCACTAGCTTTGCTGTGTGCTGCGTACTTTTCACTGGCGCCATCTCTTAGTTTAACCGGAAAAAAACGTATGCATACACCCTGTATTGATCTTCCCCATTGCTCGTAAACGTCTGCTGATTGTTTCTTGTGACACCTGTAATGCTTCTGCTAATTGCCGTTGAGTTTGAGTTGGGTCATCATCCAACTACTCCTGCAATTGCTTGTCTTCACATTTTTGTGGTCTACTAGAGCGCTCACTGTCTTTCACATTGACATCACCAGTTTTAAATTGTCGAAACCATGTCTCACATGTTCTAATTGATGGAGCGTGTTCACCATATGTTTCTACCAGCAAACGATGACTTTCAACACCCTTTTTCTTTTGATTAAATAAGAAAAGCATCATATATAGGTAAGAATCCAAACTCCGGTCACTTTAGTGCTTAACAGTTTTAATCACAAAAGTTAGTATGACACAAGAGTTCAATGCAAAGGAAGTTAGTATTACAGTTATTCAATGTTTCAAAGAAATTAATACAACATAGTACTTCAATGTTTAAAAGAAATTAAACGGAGCGATAGCGTCCCGATTCCGACAGCTCCAGTCAACGATGGGAGAGACGGCCCTGCACCAACTTGGCAGAGGCGAGTCTGCAACAATAACCGAAGCGATCAGGACTTTTGGATAACCGGACTCGTTGAGAGTTGGAGATCGACTGCCGTGGATTATATTGCTTCTCTTAGTGCTGGGCTTGTGGGGCTCTGGCTGCTTGTCTCTCTTTCATGTACTTGGGATGGTTGGTGGGAAGTTCCCAGTAGCATTATCGTACTTTTGCATATATATGAATGAGATTTGCCCTTATTTCCCGAATAAAACCAAATACCCACTGGTTCGACGAAGTTAAAAAAATGTTTTGTTTTTTAATTACAGAATTTGGATGTTTCTGATACCGTCAGCCTCACCACTCCGGACAAAACTATCACAACATTCACATTTGATAGTGCTGAAGATAACAGTGAGAATGGGCGCAGGCGGTAAGTAAAATGTCATTATAGCTTTTCCAATTAGATGGTGCGTTCAAAAATTAATGATACTTTTTGAATTCCAGAATTTCAAATGAAAGAATATGTATAGATATTTTGGTATGTGTGGGTGTAGCTATTACACAGAAGAATAAATTATTCCCCGAACTTTTTCTTCAAGCTGAATGTAATTGGTATTTCCGTTAGAGTTTATTTGAAGGTTTTCGCTTCACTATCATAAAACACCGGATTAGTTTTATTATTACTTTTATATATAGAGAGAGTAATCAAGTCGCGAAGATTAAGTTGGGCCGGACATGTAGCGCGAATAGGCAACGATAGGACCGTGCGTAGAATTCTTGACGGTAGACCAACGGCAAATAGGCCGGCAGGTTTGACCTTGAGGAGATCGGATCAGATGGTCAAGCGTGGAAGGGGAGTGCACAGGACAGGGAACGATGGCGAAGTCGAATCGGTGAGGTCATGAACTTTCGGGTTCCTACAGGCCAATAAATAATAATAATAATAATAATAATAATAATATTAATAATAATAATAATAATAATAATAATAATAATAATAATAATAATAATAATAATAATAATAATAATAATAATAATAATAATAATAATAATAATAATAATAATAATAATAATAATAATAATAATAATAATAATAATTACCTTTATATACATAACTGGGAGTTTATTTTAAAATTTTGAAACTAAGGCTAACATTACTTGGTCGTTCCCTTCTCTCTTCTCAAAACATTGGTGAGTTATTTTGAGTACGTCGTCTACTGACACCTACTTTGTTTTTTTACCTTGAGGGTAGTTCCTTGGTTAGGTTCTGTGGGAGATGTGAGTGATCCGTTTAGGTGTTTTATCATATTACAACGTCTGGATTGAGTGGCTTTGTGGGTATCACGTAATATATTTTATATTTCATAAGTGGTCTGCAGATCTAAGTGATCCTCATTTTAATTGGTGTATCCATAACATATACAGCACTTTGCAGTTTATTTTAACAGCAATGGATATAGGAAGAATTTAGTGGCGTACCACAACATCTGCTTTACTAATTAGCTTCTTTTTTTTCAAAATGACAACGTTTATTATCGCGATACCCCGGAGGATCTCTGACAACAAATGACCGTTGGTAGTGCTTACTTAGAATTTATTAATTCAAGAGCCAATTTGGAGTTAGCACAAGGACGTCACTGGCTCCTCGATAGTATAGTGGTTGGTATACCCGCTTGTCACGCGGGAGACCGGGGTTCGATTCCCCGTCGGGGAGCCTCTGGCGCAAGACTAATGACCTTGCCCGGAAAAAACAAATCATTATGGAAAATTTAACAAGCCTCAGGACTTGCTAAATAATGCCAAGACCGGTTTCCGGTTGTAGTGCCAATGATGATGGTGACAAGGACGTCACTTGTTGTGAAAAATTAATTACTATTGACTAGTAAATGTATATAGTGGACATGGAGAATATGCTGGACGGTGTAGCAGTTGGTAGCCCAATTTGAGCTTGATCATGCTTAACCATCATCATCATCATCGGCACTACAGCCGGGAACCGGTCTTGGCCTTATTTAGCAAGTCTCTTCACAGATCCCGATTTCGAGCCGATGTCATCCAATTTGACACTCCTAAGGTCCGGGCGTCCTGGTCTACGGCTGCCCACCATCACAGCCAGGGCTTGCCACGCTGTCGCCTCCATGCAACCTGCCACAAAGGAATTCCCGGACAGGGTCCTCTTCGCTCATTCGAGCTAGATGTCCCGCCCACCGGAGTCTATCGAGCTTGATATTTCTTACAACGTTAGCTTCAAGGTAGATCGCGTAGAACTCACTGTTGTAGTATCGCCGAAATCGTCCTTCGTCACATTCAAGGCCCAGGTAGGGTTATATTCTTATAGATTTGTTTTTTGCTTACCTCGGTTGGCTCGTGTCCAAGATCAAAGATGTTTTCTTAGTTGGTATTTTGTTTTTATTTAGTAATATTAATTTTTATTTATTTGTAGCCATTTTGGCCTCCGGATCCAAACTGATCTCGAATTCAAAATGTCTCTGGTTCATCGAGATTTGTCATAATTTTATGTAAAAATTCCAAGAAGCACAAACAAGATTTTGTGTGCTTCAATTGGAATAGGGTTCCGGGAAGTTGTTAGGAATTTATTTGAATAAATTCCCAGAAGGAGAAATCATGAAATGCATTTAAAGTTAAGCATTTCATGGGTTAGGGTTATTAGGAATTGAATCAATGTATGACAAATGGACTTTGGTTTAATTGTGTCGTGCATCTGATTCAATTGGGAAACATGATTTGGATTATGGAAATAGGGTTAAGATTATAAGAAATATTGGGGATTTGGATGGGAGTAGTGATTTAGGATCACTACACCCACAATTCTCCTTAAGACCTTCCTCTTGAACGCGGCTAAGAGTTCAGAATGCCTTATACTGAGCACCCAGGTCTCGGATCCATACAAGAGTACTGGTAAGTCTTGTACAGTAATAGCTTGGATGTTCTGAATAAATTTCGGGATTTAAAGAGCCTTGATAAACCATAGTAGGCTTTGTTGGATTTGATCAGCCGTCCGCGTGTTTTTTCTTCCATATTGCTATCGGCTGCTACTATTGACCCAAGGTACTGTAGTTAAAGGATTGCACTACTTCAAATTCGTGCTCCACTACCCTGATAGTTTGACCAACGTTAGGTCTTCTCTTCGCAGATGTTGCCACCATGCACTTAGTTTTTCCCTCATTAATGTGCAGTCCCAGTTTTTGTGCCGCCTGTCCGATCTGGGTGAAGGAATCCTGTACAGCCGAATCGGATCTACCGATGATGTCGATATCATCTGTGTAGGCAAGTATCTGGCTGGACTTGGTGACAGTAGCCCCTGTAGTTGTAACGCCAGAGTCACGGATTGCTTTCTCCAACGCCAGGTTGAAGATGATGCAGGTTTGACCGTCCCCTTGTCGGCGTCCATTAAAGATGTTTATTTGTTTGGACAGCAATCCCGCTATTTTTACTTGAGTAGTTACGTTGGTCATGGTCAACCTACAAAGTCGTATCAATTTGTTTGGAATGTCGAACTCTCTCATGGAATTATATAGTTCTACCCTGGCTATGCTGTCGTAGACGTCTTTGGCGGATGTTGGTGTCTATGTCGAAGTTGAGGCAGTGTTCCGCCGAACATTGTGCGCAAAAAAATTTTAAAACACAAAACGAAACCGGGACGAATGATGCACTGAACACATGAAACACAAGGATATTTGTCCTTAACCTGTGGATTTATTTTTATTGCTTAAAAAGTTTACACGGACAAATCACTAGGCATAATTTCGCACGCTCGATCACACACTTGACGTTCCTTTCTTTATATCCATTCAATACGCGGACCGGCCTCCTCGTTGGATTCTCGGTGTCCTCCTCGTCGCGTTGACGATCGAAATCTCACCATATATCTCGTCTTCTTGACGATTCAAATCTAACTGACTATCTCAACCCCAAAAATATCCCGCTACAGATCGTATCTATATCTGCACAGAGAAATTTCCCATTCGCTCTGCTAACAGAATTTCCGAATTTCTGTTAGCAGCATGTTATCACATCCCCGGGGATATTTCGTAGTTTCCTGAAAAGGGGAAAGTCATCTTGCATACATCATTATTATCGCTGGTAGAATTTCATTTCCACGGCCTTCTGTTTGCACAGAACATCTGGCGCGCAAGACGGAGATGATTGTTCGGGCGTACAGCCCGTGGTTGTTTGCCTTTTATGGGTGTGGAATTCTACAAAGGAATCGTGGGACCAGAGTATTTCCTTTGGTGGCTTTACTCTCGTAAATATTCCGAATTATCTTGTTGAGATAATTACGGTTGTTTACAATTTGGCAGCGGATAGGCGATATGCTTTCTTGCATTTAGCTACCAGCGTATGCATCCGTTGTTCGGTCTATCTACCGAAAATGGTAATTCCTTGAAAACATCGTGCAGATGTTTAAGATGGGAGATCTGTATGCGATGCTTGCTGCGTTTGACGCATTGCTTAGAAGCGATGCTTTAGCTGCCCTTTTGAATTGGGCAGAATACCATGTATGGATGCGTTGAACTCGATCTTGGAAGCTTTTGAACGTTAAGTTCCTTGGTTTTTGCTATCGGGTTCAACGTTGTTGCGCTTTCGTGTAGCCTTTATTACAGGTATTGTAATGACTATTGGCCGCGTGTCTGTGGGCACGTGTGCTGCGTTATTAGGTAAGTAAGTTCTTTGAAGGTAGGAACCTTACCTGCGCGGAATTGTGCTTTCATAGAACGCTACACGTCCTTAAAGTCGATGAATAGATGATATAATCATCATCATCATCATCATCGGCACTACAACCGGGAACCAGTCTTGGCCTTATTTAGCAAGTCCTGAGGCTTGTTAAATTTTCCATAATGATTTGTTTTTTCCGGGCAAGGTCATTAGTCTTGCGCCAGAGGCTCCCCGACGGGGAATCGAACCCCGGTCTCCCGCGTGATAGGCGGGTATACTAACCACTATACTATCGAGTATTATATAGTTCTACCCTGGCTATGCTGTCGTAGGCGGCCCTAAAGTCTATAAATAGATGATATAATGGAATCTTAAATTCTAGACATATTTACATCGCCTGCCTAAGGGTGAATATCTGATCAATCGCTGATTTTTCTGGGATAAGGCACAGTGATATTGACCAATGATGACTTTAGCGTATCCGATCTTGTAGGATACAGGAGAGTATCTTATAGCTGGTGTTCAGCAATGTTATACCTCTATAGTTGCTGTCCACTGTGATGTCTCCCTTCTTATGTATGGGGCAAATTATTCAACGACGCCAATCTTCCGGCATCTCCTCTTGCTCCCATACGTGCACCACGATCACATGAATTGCGTGATGTAACACTGTCCCTCCGTATTTGATCAGATCAGCTGGTGTGTCATCAGCTCCAGGAGTTGAGTGACTAGTTACGTTGGTCATGGTCAACCTACAAAGTCGTATCAATTTGTTTGGAATGTCGAACTCTCTCATGGAATTATATAGTTCTACCCTGGCTATGCTGTCGTAGACGTCCTTAAAGTCGATGAATAGATGATATAATGGAATCTTAAATTCCAGACATATTTCCATCGCCTGCCTAAGGGTGAATATCTGATCAATCGCTGATTTGTCTGGGATAAGGCACAGTGATATTGACCAATGATGACTTTAGCGTATCCGATCTTGTAGGATACAGGAGAGTATCTTATAGCTGGTGTTCAGCAATGTTATACCCCTATAGTTGCTGTCCGCTGTGATGTCTCCCTTCTTTTGTATGGGGCAAATTATTCAACGACGCCAATCTTCCGGCATCTCCTCTTGCTCCCATACGTGCACCACGATCACATGAATTACGTGATGTAACACTGTCCCTCCTTGTTTGATCAGATCAGCTGGTGTGTCATCAGCTCCGGGAGGTTTTTTGATTTGAGCTGTCTTATGGCTTTTAATGTTTCCTCAAAACCTGTCGGCAGCAGCATTTGGTTTTGATCTTGCATTGGTGGAGCCTCCAATTCTTCTGTGAGCTGTCCTTTTAGCAATTCATTGAAGTGCACTTCCCATCGCTCCAGAATGCCTTCAGGATCGATGATCAGATTACCCTGTTTATTCTTGCAGTAAGTGCAGCATGGTGTTTACCGCGTCATCATCATCATCATCATCGGCACTAAACGATCTTAATTATATAACACCATTACCAACTGTAATTCGCTTATTTTAGGAATCGTTTAGCCGGCGGTGGAGCCTCCAATTCCTCTGTGAGCTGTCCTTTTAGCAATTCATTGAAGTGCACTTCCCATCGCTCCAGAATGCCTTCAGGATCGATGATCAGATTACCCTGTTTATTCTTGCAGTAAGTGCAGCATGGTGTTTACCGCGTCATCATCATCATCATCATCGGCACTAAACGATCTTAATTATATAACACCATTACCAACTGTAATTCGCTTATTTTAGGAAACGTTTAGCCGGCTGGCGCCGGAACTACAGTCCACAAGGAGAGGAGGAAGCTAAGACGTCACCGGAAAAGGCGCTGTCCGCAGAGTAGTAATAATAATAGAGACTGATTAATACGTAAAAAAAAAAAAAAACAACTTCTTCTTATTTTCTTATCACACCACGTACAACAGCTGAACTCTTCAGAGGACCAACCCGCACGCATATGGCAACTTCCTAAATCTTCTACTGCTGGGGCACATTGGCATTTTCTTTTATACTACAGATTTGGAGTCCTCTGATAGTACATTGAGGTTCTCTAATATTACAAAATCCCGGTTACGTGTCTCAGTGTTTTACATTCGAGGATTTGAATAGAAGAACAAATTCGAAATCCCAATTTCGTTACTTTTCAGCCAGACTTCGTACAAGATTTTAAGTAAAGAATAACACGGATATTTGCCTGCTGCCATCTACAAGTGGGATGAACTTGCGCACTGCATTTCTAACATGTCACGGAAAGTTTCCTGCTTTTCTTCATTAAGGTAACGACAACGTAATCGCAGCCATAGATATCTCATAATAAAATAATATTTACATACTTACCTGCACGATTTTACGAGTTCCCTCAACCAGTAATCAGCTAATATTATTGACTGGTATATTTAACCTATTCGCATTGTGTACTCAAACAATTCGTGGAAAATATCCAGCTGATAATGGCAACATGGACCAGTTTAGTACTCCTTTTGTGCGATCTTCATAGACCCAATTCGTCATTAAACATCTGCTACGAGGAGTTAAAATTAGATTCAACCACATGATAATTATGGACGATAAATTGCCATTTAAAGCATACTCTGGTTTTAATTTTAAACTCAAGCGCTAATTTCTTCCGACATCAATTGCTGTCTGAAGCCGATGTAAAAGGCGGAACGAAAACGATTTACCGTGATTTATCGGAATACAATGCATGCGAGGAGCTTGGTTTTCACTCCATCGCTGGGAATCTATAAAACTCATATACTTTACTAGGCTCAGACTGGTTCTGCCGCAGCTCAGAAAATCGTACCCCGGTTTCTTGGTTTCTTAGATGTGATTTTCAACTGTTTTCATTTTTCATTCATGCGATTCCCCGGAACTCAATGGAGTCAATTTGTTAATCTTTAAGTATATTCTAGACGTTACACATCATATCTTAAGCATGATCCAACTCAGTAGACGAACTAATAACAACCAATAAACTTATATAAAGATATAAAGATGATTTAGTTAGTCGCCGGAGATATCTTATATCTCAGCCTGAGTGAATGCTGTATAGCTGTATCTTAACGTTGTCAGTGGCTGCTTTACACATTGCGTTCTCCCAGATCCGCTAATAGTATCGCAAGAGAACCGCGTTTGATAAGATCGTGTCTGATCGGAGCGTCTGGTATATTCAGTTCCCTGAATTAAATTCGTTATATATCTCCTGTCTTAATTGCAAGGTAATTAGGTGATGAACTTAAAACAAAAAAAAACCATTCGTTGTAACCGAACATTCCTGCATTACGCGAAATGTGTAATCTGGGCGTTGTGCATCAATTACTTATTTCTGATAAGGCTTAAGTGACGAAACAAAGGCCAACCACTTAATCCACTTGAGACAATAGTGTACCCCTCACCGTCGGGAGCAATCTGTGCAAAGTTTAAAAAAAAACAGTGTAAAAAGGAAATTTATGCCTCAGTTTCTATGCTCGTCTGTACGCGGATGTATTTACGGAGCGCGTCGAACTTGTACAGCGATCTTGTAATCTATTTTGCTTCTCTTCGCCTGGGAGCTTGACCAACACTCGCCTTTTGAGAGACTTATCGTATCGTAGTCGTTGACAAAAGATTTAGTTTTTTCAGCGCAATGAACAGTTTGTTATTTTCACGCTATGATTACCGCGGCGCCTCTACTGTGTATCTTTAAATGTGAAAGAAATACAAATAGTTCTGTGATTGAGTGGGTGGAGGACGTGTCTCTTTTAACAACATCGTGACCAGTAATTTAAAAAAATCAACTACAGACCACTTATAACGGATTCAGACACACTTTCCAACTGCCATTCTACACTAAAACGAAGACTAGAGGATAATTCTTCTCGAGCTTATAATTTATATTTAATGTAAACCCTTTAGAAATGTTGACTGATGTGTAAACGCCGAGACACTAATATTAACTGTTAAAAATGATGCTAATCACATATCATTTACGGAAATTCATCGAGTCCATCTTTTTTTTTTTTTCATTTACGAGGTGGAGACGGTAACCTTCAAAAGATAAAAGCATCCCTAATCTTCGTGAATTCCTGATTCATTTAATATGTCTAATAGTGCCCAGAGACTAATCCCGCTTGTACTTCATACCACACCCCAGTTTACTCCGCTGAGATCGCCTTTACACATTTCATCTGTGGCAGGCTCGACATATTTTGGAACTATTATTCTTGGTGGTCTTATTGGCATCGAAGCTTTTATGCGACATTGTCGAACCATGAACTAATGTACCTCTATCTGTTGGTGAAGACCAATATTAACCTCCGTATGACATTCGCGTCAACTACACCGTATATTTCCTCTGCAAACAATATACACCTTTCCTCATTTCATTCATTTTTTTATTTTCTTTTTATATTCTTAGTTTCTAAATTATATGCTAGACAAACGATGCTTACATTCTAGCTTAATTATCTTATATTATATCTTACTGTTCCTACGCAGACGATCTAAGCTACACATTACATGACTATTGTATAATTTGGCTCTCGGCGACAGAACTTTGTTTGTGGCTGACTATTTGTATGACAAAGAAAAATTAGGAAAACTTTGTGTCGATTTGTTTTTGGTTTTTCTTAAAATTTAACTTACTTCAATTTTTTTAACTTTATTTAAAGAACTTAACTTAAATCCTATACTACCCTAATTCTAGAAAAGCTAAGTCTGTGAAAGCTGGCTGATAATTCTGTTATTCTACCGACCTTGCTATCTAGGTCTTTATTTGCCATTCAACCACCAGAACTGTTGATGGTGTTCAACGTTATTGTCCCGGACTGTGTGGGAGATAGCCCTACTGAAGCGCAAGAGCTCTTGGTTGGTCCTTGCGACAGTACGGCTCCCAGTGCTTCATTACTAGCATCCGTGATCAGATTAAAGGGTTTGGTAAAATCTGGGTAGATTAATAGTGGCGGCGAGACCAATAACTCCTTTATGTTATCAAATGCTTGTTGGCATTTATCCGACCAGGTGAATTCAACGTCATTCCCTAACAAGTTTGTTAAGGGGCGTACTATCTTCGAAAAATTTGGAACAAATTTTCGGTAATAATTCGCCAAGCCTAGAAACGATTGGACGTTCTTAACCGTCTTGGGAATGGGGAAATCCTTGACACTAGCAGTCGTATCGGGATTTGGCGTTGCCCCTTTTTCGGAACAAACATGTCCCAGATTGTAGTAATTTGCATTTCTCCGGTTGCAGCTTGAGGTTGTGGTATCTCATTTCATCGAATACCTTCCGGAGTTTATCATTACGGTGTTCTAGGTCTTTTTTTTTTAGTATTTGAACCACATTTATTTTCCTAATTCTTTTTACATATTATGTATATTAAACCCTCTTTTACAATTAGTCCTTAAATTAACTTACTGGCTCTATGCGAGCTCTCTAAATTATGTTATACTGCATGATTTGATTTGATTGATTTGTATTTATTAGATAACATAGACAGTAATGCTACCGGTCTGGCGCAAGACTAATGACCTTGCCGGGAAAAACGAATTATCATGGAAAATTTAACAAGCCTCACTTGTTAAATAAGTCCAAGACCGGCTCCCGGTTGTAGTGCCGATGATAATGACGATAATAATGCTACCGGTCGGTAATTTTGTGGGAGACACTTTTTTCCAGTCTTTGGGATTGGTTGAACTCGAGCTATTTTCTAGCAGGTAGGAAAGGTCCTCCATGCATAAGATAAGCGATAAAATTGCTGGTATTCCGTCCGGGCCGATTGCCTTTCTACAGTCCAGTTCACGTAGAATGCTTTGAATAGTATGCAGGCGAAACTTCACATCCCGCATGGAAGACCGTACTGGCGCGATCATAGGTGCCTCCAAAAGAACGGGATCGAGGTTTGAATTCGCTGAAAATAAATTTGCGAACACATTAGCTTTATCTTTTGAATTTGTGATTAACGTCCCGCTGTACGTCACCAATGGAGGGAAAGAGGAGGAACCGAAGTTACTGCTGACAGCCCTTGTCATTGACTAGAAGGAGCTCGACCAGACGGGCACTGAAGTAGTTTATTGGTCACTCCGTCGTTGTGAGGTTTCTTCGCGGTATCAGTCGACTCGTTTCTGATTCTAACAAAATTCGTTCTGTTAACATCGGTGAGATTGGAGCGCCACTGCTTAAAAGCTCTATTTATGGGAAGAAATCTCGCAAATCGTCCCAGTTAGCAGCCCTATACTTCCATACATGGCGAAGCTGCCTAGGCCGGTGATTCACTTCAAATGCATGTGGTTTCGCGACAGATACTAAGCAGTGATCTGAGTTTCCCAGTGGCGCAGCAGCCTCCACGGTATAAGTGCTCGGTTCGGATGTCAAAAACATATCCAGGGTGTTTGCATAATCGCCTCGGACGTCCGGCACTCGGGTGGGTTCCTCCACGAGTTGAGTCAAGTTGTGGCTAACAGCAAACATCTCCGCCAACCTCCCAGCGTTGTCGGTAATGTTAGAATGTATCAACCAGCCGGAATTGTGCACATTAAAATCGCTAAGGACAATAATTTCAGAAGCTGGGTGGTTGATCTGTATCCAGTCGACGGTATGTGAAAGATTTTCGAAAAATGCCGCCGGTCGATCGCCATTTCATAATCATCATCGGCACTACAACCGGGATCTGGTCTTGGCCTTATTTAGCAAGTCTCGAGGGTTGTTAAATTTTCCATAATAATTTATTTTTACGGGCAAGGTTATTAGCCATTTGGGGAGCGGTTATGTATTACAATATCTGTGTTGTATTCCAGAATACTACCCTTATTAAATTTAACACTGAAGCTCCTAACACATCCTTAAAAACTTCACTTAACATATATTACATTCTCATTTAATACATACCATTCATAAACATTCACAATATTACCAGTTACAGCACACTTAATAACCTGCACCTTTTTATTTATTCAAAACATAGTAACTTGGATTTTCGTCCAAATTGATTCATGTGAAAAGTCACAGAGAGGGAATAGAAATAGAAAAAATTCAGTTCGGACAGTTCAGTTCAGACAAAAAAGGAAGTTCAGAAAAGAATATACAGTTCATAGAAAAAGATACGGAGAGAAAAAGAATAGATTAATATAGAAGAAGTTATTAGAATAGAAATAAAGAATTAAAATTATTAAATTCGTAATGTGGAGAAAATAAGAATCAGAACATTCTGGTAAGCAATCGAACTTTTGTATTCTTTGCCAATTGTGGAATTAAAAACCAAGATTAAATAAAAATAAGAAAACCAACAAAGAACACTCAAAGAAGAGTAAAAGAAGAATCCTGAGTTTTAATTAATATTAATAGATTAAAAATAAAAGGTCCACGCTCTTCCCTCATCCGAGGAAGCACGGCGTGCGGACATACAACATCTGCATGATGTTCCCCCTGACATAGTCACCCCTCGGAGATCAGAATGGGCAACTAGTTTACCTCTGGAATTCGCTATCTCAGAAGGTACCATCATGACTTATCTCCGCATCAGACCGGGTTATCAGCCATACATCCGAAATATGGTCGAGTTTCTCCCGACGATATCGCGGGATGTACAGCGTGACGGGGTGGTATCTCACCTTGAAACCGACTACCACCTAAACCACCCTTTTCTCGAACCGGTTCATCAGCCAAGCTCCCAGAAATAGCCTATAGCTTGACGGGGTGGTATTTCACCGGGCGACAGGTAGGGACTCCTCGCTGTTTGCAAATATTGGTGGGCGGCGTTTACATTCGTATTGGTGAAACCGATGCCCCTGATGTTACAAAATGCCGTGACTAGTCGAGCGTGGAGAGAGGCTCGAGAGCGTGCCCGATTATACGATGACGTCTTTCTTAAAGTTTCGTTATTTATCATAATATCTGCGCCCTCTTCCCCCTGACATAGTCCCGTGCTATATGAAAAAAACAGGTTTTCCTAATATACATCCAGAACCTGCGCCAAGTAACAGGAGTTTATACACCACACCGTGCTCAATAACGCACGGGATAGGACCCCCATTTGACCGATATCTGCACGGATATTTCTCGGCACACGGTTGCGGCTGTCTATGTTATCTAAGGTCATAAAACTATTGACATTGTTAAATTAAGTTGCAGAGTTTCAAGAATTACGTAATCGCAGCGTCCGGCTTTGACTCTGGGCTGCACTCCGGTGCGCACCCCATGGTGGTTGATTTTCAACTAGTGATCCAACCCTTGGCTCGTGCAGGGCCGACTCCCTACTGGGGTGAGTTTCGTTCGTGGCAAGAGAAAATTTCTCCCTGTGGTGTATAGAGGACCTGATCTCTCAATGCAGATCCTAGTGGTGTGTGTGCGTTGATCGTGTAGATCACATTGTTTGCCGATAAATTTCGGCCAAGGATAAACGAAACCGAACAAGGGAAAAAAGAAGAAAAGGAAAATGGACCAAGGCGTCATGAGGGATGAGAGTGCAGCTGAGTAAACGATCTGCATCTCAATAGGAAATTATTGTGTGCTAATGGTGATGAGATACATACACAATGGGAATTGTGTATAGTATTTCTGCCGGCTGGGAGACTCGAATTCTTTTGTTTGCATGTTATGTATGCAGAAGAATTCGATTTTCGGTGGCAAAGCGCGAGAAGCGACGATGGCTTATCGGTTGGATGAAAGGATCGAAGGTCGGGTACAATGCAGCTGGGTAAATAGCCGCATTGCAATTAGGCAAATGATGGTAAAGCAATTTAGATATACAATGGGTGATCGTGGACCGTATCTTGGTGAACGTAAAGGATCGAACTTTTGTATGCATGTTTATATGCGAAAGAATTCGATTTATGGCCGCTAGATGCTAGATGCGTGTATTTGCTTTTGTCGCCTGGACAAAAGGCTGCCGAGGCCGTGGAATTGCCAGGGACATGTGGTGTGCACATGTGCAACGGGATTGCTTTGTAAACAGGCGCGCCGATAAAGTTTTTCTGCTTTTAGAAGAAACACGGTGTTGCTTGATGCAGGGAAATGATGATGGCCTTGGGGAGGAATATTTGCAGGTTTGGGGATGGGAAGTTAAACTGAATTTATGGGTGGTTCTTCAGGTAAGCTTTAAAGAACCCCCGCAGTTCCGTTACGAGAGCGGGGAAGCTGTGGAACTCCCTTCCCGTCCAAGTGTTCCCGGAGCGTTTCAACCTGTAACTGCTCAAAAAGAACTGCAACGGTTATTTCGTGGCATCTCGAGGCGCCCGCTCGACGCTATAAGTTCACCTCTCCCGAGAGAAAGGTAATAAAAAAAAAGCACTTAAACCGAGGCCTAGTAGATCTTTCTACACCTTATCACATGGTGAAATATCTTGTCACTTCGAATTATTTGTCAAAATGATATGAAATGAAAACGAGGTCATAAACTGTTTGTCTTGAATAGGCATATACTTGATGAGGACATTTTTCAAATATCACATTGTATTTCCTCTATACGGCAGGTAACTGCTCACTTGATAATGATTTACCTTGTAAACATTATTTAAAAAACAAAACAGAAACGCGTTTTTGCAATTGTTGGCCATTGATGAATTTGCGTTGATGAATACAGGTGTGTCTCAGCACGAAACTTAATTTGAAAGCTATTAAGCCCGATACGACTTCCCTAATTATTTTTAATCTCAAGATAATTGGTAAATTAGTCATTTCGCCCACAAAGTGTGTTCCGCTCCGATACAAACAAATTAAAATAAACAAATAACACATTCAAGACACTATATGGTACGTGTATGATACACTTTATTGTTTACAAGTTAATAGGCGTACATTAGATTACCACATTAGTAAAGTTCAAATCAACGATGTAATGCCAATACTATAAAATATAGATTTTCTGAGAATCACACTTATTCCATAAGACAGAAAATTGACACAAGTAGATCTGGCAGTTACCCAGCGTAATTGAAAATATGCTAGTACGGGGATTTTCATTGAAAACTCCGGTATGGAACTCATTCCGAGAATCCAACTGCGTCAACCATATTACTTCAACTGGTTTCGTGGTTAGCGGCCTTTGAATTCATCGAGTAAGTAGTGGCATTTGTTAACAAATTCGTCCCCGTAATCGCGTTTGTATTTCACACCTGTTAACCATATGTATCACTGGACATCTATCTAATTAACTGAGACAATCGATGATTAATTTTTTAAATCAATTAAATCAATACATAGTGCCTTGACTTTTGTTTAGTCACTATAATTTGTTTATTTAATTAATAGTTGGATTTAATTGACTTGTTCTAGAACCAGCATATCGCATAATACGTCACCGCATTCTATTGAATTAACATGTCCGTGCGATCTTTTACAGTATGTTTCACGGTATAGAAAAAATATTGTAAAATTTTCAAGGGCAAAAATCAATTCCTGGAGTGAACTTTTGTATGGATTTTGGATTGAAATTCATTCGTTTTATTTATTTATTTACTAGGGGTCTTCGCCCCATTCGAGCTGCGGTTCGCCAATCCTCTAGCTATGGTGGAGCATAGCGCATCTTGGTCTGATGTCTTTTTCAAAAATCTCATTCCTTTTTTTTATAATCTTTACATAAATTTTAAAACTAAAGTAAACTCCAGTTAGCTAATAGGAGCTGCATCGGAGTTACGCTCACTTTTCTACTTTGTTCCTACACACTGCGTCAGTCTCGATTGCTTCCGTACTTTCGCAATATGTTCCCGTTTAATTCAATAGTTTCTTTCTATATTCTTACTTACAGTAAGTGCTGTAGGGACACGCAAACATTTTATTAAATAAAAGTCATGCTCCATTCTCCTAAGCAATATGTCACCCACAAGTCCCGCTGAACATTTCATCATCATCATCGGCACTACAACCGGGATCCGGTCTTGGCCTTATTTAGCAAGTCTCTCCACCCGTCCCAATTTCGAGCCCATATCATCCAGTTTGGAACGCCCAGGCTACGCGCTTCCTGGTCTACGCCATCCCTCCATCGCAAACAAGATCTGCCACGCCATCGCCTTCCATACATCCTGCCACGAAAGACCTTCCGGGCAGGCTTGTGGCGGTTCCGCTAAACCCCACTCACTGCTTACCTAAAGAACCCCCATCGCTACAACCCAACCTTATAAGTTTCGCTAATGCAATCGCATTAGGACCTTAAATGCGTCACGCATCAAATAGATCCAATTTATATAACCTAAAAGTACCTGTAAAGGTATTCTTACCTTTCATGCATTTCTTCGCATACAATTCCCTGTAAGAATCCTTTCCTAACTTATCAGGAATCCCAAACTCACCAAGTGGATTTCCCCCTAGACGAATTCCTGAAAACAAGATGATTTGGTTTACATACAATGTAACCATCATAACAGGGACCATACACATTGCGTCGCCTATTTCCCGTCCCCACCAAGTGTATCATAAATCACCATGCATACACATTGGCTGGCAACCTACATGCAAGAAACCAAAACAAATATACGTATCTCGCGTTTCTTGGCACCAATCAATCCTACAGCATAAGCAAATGCAAATAGGAATTCAATACCCTACCCTTACCAGCGATGCCATAAACACCATTTCCCGGTAATCTAGCTAAAACTCATTAGCACATTTCCACATTGCTTTGCCGCCTATTTATTTAGCCGCAATGCACATCTCAGACAAAGACCCAAACGTTCCCTTTGTCTTTTCATATGTCGGGATCTGCTTCTCATCAGCAGCGGCAAGAGCAAACAGAAAACCAATTATCATCCAAGGAGATTCGGTTTGTTTGCTTTACCGAACTCGCATCTGATGAATGCACATTTTCCCTTGCTTTGTTTTAGATTCGTTCCCATGGCTTTGATCCATAAAAGAACCAATGTACACACATACATGTGTACCGTGACGATCTTCTCTATGAAATCTGTTTTGTTACCCCAAAGAGAGACTTTACGGAATCGTCCTCCCTCACATACGGGACCAACAATTTTCCTTAAGATTTTCCTCTCGAACGCGGCTAAGAATGCGGAGTGCCTTTTATTGAGCACCCAGGTCTCGGATCGTACTGGTAAGACCATGGTCTTGTACAGTAGCAGCTTGGATGTTCTGAATATACTTCGGGATTTAAAGAGCCTTGCTAGACCATAGTAGGCCTTGTTGGATTTGATCAGCCGTCCGCGTATTTCTTCTTCCTTATTGTTATCGGCTGATACTATTAACTCAAGGTAGTTAAAGAATTGCACAACTTCAAATTCGTGCTCCACTACCCTGATAGTTTGATCAACGTTCGATCTTCTCTTCGCAGATGTTGCCATCATGCACTTTGTTTTTCCCTCATTAATGTGCAGTCCCAGTTTTTGTGCCGCCAGATCGATTTGAGTGAAGTAGTCCTGTACAGCCGAATCGGATCTGACAATGATGTCGATATCATCTGTGTAGTCAAGTATCTGGCTGGAATTTGGGAATCTCGAACTCTCGTGACATTATATAGTTCTATATTGGCTATGCTGTCGTAAGCGGACTTAAAGTCGGTGAATAGATGATATAATGGAATCTTAAATTTCAGACATTTTCCCATCCCCTGCCTAAGGGTGAATATCTGATCGATCGCTGATTTGTCTGGGATGAAGCCACACTGATATTAACCAATGATGACTTTAACGTATGGGGCTACCCGATCATGAAGGATAGAGGAGAGTTTCTTAGAGGCGGTACTCAGCAGCGTTATACCTCTATAGTTGCTGCACACTATGATATCTGCCTTCTTATGTATGGGGCACATTATTCCACGACGCCAATCTTCCGGCATCTCCTCTTGGTCCCAAACATTATCACATAAATTACGTGACGTAACGCTGCCCGAGCTTGTTTGATCAGCTCAGCTGATATGCCATCAGCTCCGGGTGCTTGATTTGGTTTGAGCTGTCTTATGGCGTTTACTGTTTCCTCAATGCTTGGTGGCGGCAGTTTTTGGTCTTGATCTTGCATTGGCGGAGCCTCCAATTCTTCTGTGAGCTGACCATTTAGCAATTCATTGAAGTGCACTTTCCATCGCTCCAGAATGCCTTCAGGATCGGTGATCAGATTATCCTCTTTATCCTTGCAGTAAGTCCATTAAAGATGTTTATTGGTTTGATTAGTTACGTTGGTCATGGTCAACCCACAAAGTCGTATCAATTTGTTTGGAATGTTATGTAGATTTATAAGCAATTTTATAATATAGTTAATTATTATAATTTAAAGTAATTGAATGGGTAAGTTGGATGACTTACTTGGGTTTGACCGTTGACGGTCGCTGCAGTTGCTGCTTGTTGTTGTTGGTGTGTGCTGCGACTGGGTGCAGGGGGCGTTGACTGGTTGCTCCCCTGATCGGCTTTCGTTCTTCAAGGGTATTTTTACGTCTAAATGGCTTCAAGGTTTTACTTCGAATGAATTATTTTTGTTTTTTGCCGTTGACGTTTTATTTTATTATTCGACGCCAACGCCGGTTTTTATTATTTTCTCTGCCAAGTAGAATTTGCATAAAGTAGTTTATGCAAATTAACTACTTGGTGAGTTGTTCTCCGTTTAAAGGCAAAGAGGGGAAACTAACGAAAGGGGATTAGTGGATATTGGGGGGACCTGGAGTCAAGGTCGGTCCGTAACAGGAATGCCGAACTCTCTCACGGTATTATATAGTTCTACCCTGGCTATGCTGTCGTAGGCGGCCTTAAAGTCTATAAATAGATGATATAATAGGGTATTAAATTCCAGACATTTTTCCATCGCCTGTCTAAGGGTGAATATCTGATCAATCGCTGATTTGCTTGGGATGAAGCCACATTGATACTGACCTATGATGACTTTAGGGTATGGGGCTATCCGATCTTGTAGGATAGAGGAGAGTATCTTAGAGGCTGTACTCAGCAACGTTATACCTCTATAGTGGCTGCACACTGTGATATCTCCCTTCTTATGTGTGGCGCAAATTATTCCACGACGCCAATCTTCCGGCATCTCCTCTTGCTCCCATACGTGCACCACAATTTCATAAATTGTGTGATGTAACGCTGTTCCTCCTTGTTTGATCAGCTCAGCTGTTATGCCATCAGCTCCAGGGCCTTGATTTGATTTGAGCTGTCTTATGGCTTTTGTTGTATGATATATTTAACAATTTGAATATTATTTTAATAATTTGAATATTATAATAAAGGAAGGGGTAAGTAATAAGACTTACTTCGTCGACCGTGGAGCGGTCGCTGTAGCTGGTCCCTGCTGTGCAGGATGCAGGGGGCGTTGAGTCTTGTGCTCCCCTGTTCAGCTGGCTGTTAGTTGTTGATGTGAGTTGCTCTCGTTTTGTCTTTTCTTTTTTAATTCATAAATTATTTGATTTACAGTTCAAATGTCCTTTTTTGCTTTTTATGTGTGGTTTGTAAGAAAACACAATAGTCGAGTATTTCTATGATTCAAGTTCAATAGTTTAACGACGGCTGACTCTATTTTTATTTTTGCCTTTGACGTTTCTATTTTTTATCCAGCGCCAACGCCTTTTTTATTATTTTTTACTGCCAAGTAGAATTTGCATAAAAAAGTTTATGCAAATTAGCTACTTGACGATATTTCGTCCCTTTACAGGCAGAGAGGGGAAATTTGCGGAAATCAGTGGGTGTTGGGCGCGGACATGGACGCAAGGCCGTAACACTTTTATTGTTTCCTCAATGCTTGGTGGCGGCAGCATTTGGTCTTGATTTTGCATTGGTGGAGCCTCCAATTCTTCTGTGAGCTGACCATTTAGCAATTCGCCCCAGAATACCCACAGGATCAGGGATCGGATTACCCTCTTTATGTTTATTATTTTGTCATAAAGAAACCAACTTTCTTCAACTTCTCGGTTGCTGTATGGTTCCAAACTCGAGCTGGCTGGGTCAATCTCAAAATACTTTGCTGTAATCTGAGCAACTTACCTTCAGAACTCCTTTCATACAACAGATACGCCGCCGTTAAAATCGCCGAACTTCAGAAACAATTGTCCAAACTAGCACCCAAATGTGTAGCCTTAGCTGATTTTATCAGAAATTAATTCCTCCTTCCCACCAGACCACCTTGCTGTGGCATGAACTGGTGTTTAGTACTTCCCTCTCCCAGAAGCCTTCCAATTTTGGTGAAATGCAGCCATTGTCTGATCACATCCCCGCCGACTTTCTTCCACCCTTCGTTGTAATAGCTACAATGTAATCCTTCATTGCGTCAGCATCCCTGATTCTTCGTATTCATCAGTCCCAATACTTTGAACCTTCTGAATATATTTGCTTCCGCTGGGCGTCGCTGTTTACGTTAGGCCACAAGTATCTGTATGGATGAGTTCCATATGTTCCACTTACGTTTACTTGATTTTTTGTTTGAGATAATTTTGGTTTTACAAGGCACGTTTTCTGGTTATTAAGTTCTTGGTAACAGCCAGAATTCCACGTCCCAATCTCCGGCGCCATTTTTTTCTATTAACGTGCGTACAAAAGAGGATTTTGGAATACCCTTAAAAGCCACAGCACAGTGCGAGCGGGTTGATGATTGCCGGCATCTTCCCGCGTTATATAAATTGTTGTTCTGAAAATCATTGTCTTTAACATGCACGGGGATCCATCATCTTGTATTATTTACTCATCTTCTGTAGCTGATTATGTCAATTTGCTGCGACCCAACTTCTATAGTGACAACTGTGGGGGTTCTTTAAAGCATTCCCTAAGAAACATCCACTTCCTTTGTTATGTTTTTTATATTTATTATATATATATATATATATATATATATATATATATATATATATATATATATATATATATATTATATATATATATATATATATATATTTATTATATATATATATATATATTAAATATATTAAGGGTAAGAAGGGGACTTACTGTGTTATATCTTTGGTATCTTGTGATGATGTGACGCGAAGTCTGTGTTATATCTTTGGTATCTTGTGATGATGTGGCGGCTCGCGTCAGGTTGCAGGGGGCGTTGAAGGCTGCTCCCCTGTTCAGCAAGCTTCGTTAATGGACCTGCATCCGCTTATTACTTGCGCCACCAGAGATAAGTTAGATAAACTTGCTAAGCTGAATGAAACGGTCAGCTGATGAATTTATGAAGTGTTTCTGATTCTTCTTGACTTGTATTTGGATGTTGGAATTACATCAAATCCATAAATTTCATATTTGTTCTTTCTCATTCGGAGATTGACGGCGAATTGTCATTTTTCCGAATTTATTTTCGATGTATTATTTTTATTTTATTATTTTTTTTCTCCGCCAAGTAGAATTTGCATAAAGTAGTTTATGCAAATTAACTACTTGGCGCGTTATTTCCTTTTACAGGTAAAGAGGGGAATCAAAGGGGGATTAGTGGATTCTGGGGGGACCTGGACTCAATGTCGGTCCGCTGGACTCAATGTCGGTCCGTAACAATACCTTCCCCCCTTAAATAGTGATAGCTTCATTCTTAGAAGAGGAATGAAGCTTGGCTACTTAAGTATCAACTGTAGCATTTATCCTTACACCGTCGGTGGTGTATTTTCTTCCCTTGTTTGTCGTGGTTTCTTCTGCTTTTGGCTTCCTCTATTCGTAATAGGGTTTTAGCCTATTATTGTGCACCACCACATTTCTTCTCCCTACCTTAACGACGCTATTTACCGGACTATTTATTTGCACTACCTTGTAGGGACCCCTCCATATGGGAGCTAATTTTCCTTGCTTTTGAGCATTGCGTATTAAAACTTTGTCGCCCACATGGAACGTGAATGGGCGTATCTTACGGTCGTAGTACTCTTTCGACTTCTTCTTGGAAGTTAATAGGTTACGCCTTGCTATTTCGTACGTATGTTGAAGTTTGTACTTCAATAGCTTATGGTAACTGTCATGGTTGTATACCGGTTCCGGAGGTTGCTTTATGCTTGTCGGTACCTCCGGGGTGAACCCAAATAGACAGTCCATTGGCGTAAGCTTAGTACCTTCGTGTACATTGGTGTTGTATACGAATGTTGCCGTCCTCAGGTACTGGTCCCATGATTGGGAATTCCCATCCACAATGCTTCGCAGGTAATCTACGAGTGGACGATGGGCTCTTTCTAAGGCTCCATTTGATTGTGGGTGGTACGCTGAGGTTTGTAGTTTTTTAATACGGAGCAGTTTGCACACGCTTTTAAACAAACTGCTTAGGAAATTGCTTCCCTGATCGGTGACCAGTTGCTTCGGAACACCATACCGAGCAATTATTTGGTCGAAAAAGACTGTGGCCACCGTTTCTGCCTCCGCATCTGCGAGAGCGTAGCAATCTATATACTTCGACAAGTTGTCTTGGAATGTAAGTATATATTGATTGCCGGTTGGAGTGCGATCAAGAGGACCTACTATATCTAAGTATACTTTGTCGAAAGGCCTCTTTGCAATGTCGGTTATTACCATGGGCATACGTATGTTCGGTGAAGATTTCATGGTTTGACATGTTTTACATACTTTGATGTATTGTTTAATGTCGCGCATCATGTTCTTCCACCAAAAATTTCTAGGTATTTTGTGGTACGTTTTACTCACTCCTTGGTGTCCGCCCAAAGGAGGATCATGGTATTCCCGGAGTAGGAACTGAATGTCTTCAGGATTGGTTATCTCCATTCCTTTTTCCGTGCAGGCCGGAATGGGATCCTCGTTAAGAGAGGACTTATCGTCATTTGGACTATCCTGAGTTCCTTCACTTGCCCTTAACTTTTTAGCTTGGGGGCGTGTTAGTACATTGCACCTTGGTAGTGTGGGAGTCTCATCACAAATTTGCGGGATACGACTCAAGGTATCCGCATTAGTGTTGTATTTACCGGGTTTATATTCGATTTGGTAGTCGTACTCCAGTAGTTTGCGATTGAACCTTAGTAAACGTGACGTGGGGTCTTTCACGTTGAATACTCCCTTTAACGGTTTGTGGTCCGTGTATATATTAAATTTTCTCCCTTGTAAATAACAACGGAAATTCTTAGTCGCCCAAACAATGGCTAGTAACTCTTTTTCAATCGTAGAGTAGTTCTTTTCCGCCTTATTCAAGGTTCGACTGGCATATGCGACTGGCTGGTCCTTACCGATTTCGCCTTGCGACAGTACGGCGCCCAGTGCTTCGTTGCTCGCATCCGTGGTCAGATTAAAGGGTTTGGTAAAATCTGGATAGATTAACAGTGGCGGCGAGACCAATAACTCCTTTATGTCATCAAATGCTTGCTGGCATTTGTCTGACCAGGTGAATTTGACGTCCTTCCTTAACAAATTTGTTAAGGGGCGTACTATCTTCGAAAAATTTTGAACAAATTTTCGATAGTAATTCGCCAAGCCTAGAAACGATTGGACGTGCTTTACCGTTTTGGGAATGGGGAAATCCCTGACACTAGCTGTCGTGTCTGGATTTGGCATTGCCCCTTTTTCGGAACAAACATGTCCCAGATATACTACTTCCTTCTGGAGGAACTTGCATTTCTCTGGTTGCAATTTGAGGTTGTGGTATCTAATTTGATCGAATACTTTCCGGAGTTTGTCATTATGGTGTTCTAGGTTTTTTCCATATATGACCACGTCATCCAGATAAACAAAGCATTCGATTCCTTGCAACCCGGTTAGGACATGGTTCATGAGTCTCTGAAACGTAGCTGGTGCTCCCTTCAGACCAAATGGCATACGTTTGAACTCATAGTGCCCGTAATTTGTGCTGAACGCTGTCTTATTTTGATCCTTCGGATCTACTAAGACTTGGTGGTAGCCGCTGGCTAAATCGAGCGTGGAAAAATAGCGTGAGTGACCGAGCTGGTCTAAAATGTCCTCTATTCGAGGGAGAGGGTACGCATCACCGATGGTTTTGTCGTTCAGTTTTCTGAAATCGACCACAACTCTCCATCGGGTTTTTCCATCGGGGCCCGCTTTCTTAGGAACTACCAAGAGTGGTGAGTTCCACGGACTTTTGCTTGGTTGAATAATGTCTCGTTACTTGCTCGTTGATCACCTCTTTCTTGCACTCAGGCAGACGGTACATTCTTTGATTTATCGGTGCTTGATCCTGTATCACCGGTATCTCATGCGTTATTGCACTGGTATATGTTAGGAGATCACCTTTAAGGTGGAAAATATCGTTAAACTCCTCACATATTTCCACTATGGATTGACATTCTTGAGGACTTAGGTTTTTACCTAAGTGGAGTTCCTCGTGTAATTGTGTCAACCTTGGATCTTTTGGTAATTCCTCCTGTGAGAATAAATGTCGGATATACTGGAGGTTGTCTCCCTCCGAAAGTTTTTTATCCGCATCGTATTCCGTAGAACGGTTGTCCTCATTTTCCAGCGGAAATGTGGAAAAGTCCTTCATTGGATGTAACTCCACCATGATCCGGTCTATGGTTTGGAGGTAGTTTGCGATATTGAGTACCTCTACATGGGCACTCTTCGCTTTCCCTACAATACAGTTGGATATGAAAATCCCTGATTGCATTTGTTTAGGTACTAGCACTACCTCTTCCCGAATTTCTATGGGAAGTCTCAGCATTTTTCGTGAACGTGCCGGTATTATTGCCGGTTTGTCCAGAAAAATGTCAACCTCCGAAGCATTTAGCAGTGATTGTTTCACCACTGTTGCTTCTTTGTTAGCTTTCTTTGGTTTGTCAGCTATTAATGTGGGGTTGGAATGCTTGGAGCCTGACAAAATATCGCCCCCTTTTCCCTGTTTGCGTAGGGTATCCGGTGTATTTCCGACCGCGGTCTGGATCTCTATGGATCCCCTTGGCTCGGATTCCCGACTGGTTGCCTTATGTCTTGGCGTCCGCTTCCTACCTTTTGTAAATTCAACGGAAAAACTTACCGGATTTACATTGGTTTGGGAGAATTCCAAACAATTCCCGGGTCCGTTGACTTTGCAATTCCTAGCTAGGAAGTCGTTTCCTAACAACCCATCTTCTGACAATCCCGGTAGGGAGTCCATTACCTGAAAGTTACAGGAGATTGGTTGGGGCAGTTTGAATATTCCCTTACAAAAACCCCTAGACTTTCCTTTTCCAAAAAGCGTTTGGAGAGTAGTGGCCTTTTTTGTATCCAGTGTTGTTCCATTTTGGAGTGCTTTCAGTTTAAGAAGGCTCATCTCCGCACCTGTGTCCACTATTAGACATGTAGTCTTTCTACATCCTATGTCTAATGGGAGCTGGACTATTGGAACTTTTGTTGGTGGTTGAGGACAGTTTTCTTTATTTGGCGGCTTTAATTCGGTCGGGTTGGGGAATTCCTGCCCGACCTCTGGGAGTTTTCCGACTTCTCCCATTTTGCTTTTAGTCGACACACTGTCGCCATGTGGTTGTGTCGCTTACAAAATGTGCACCATTCCCCGTTCTTCTGTCGCCTATATCCCTTTTTTGGCGTCTCTGACGCGTCCGTAGTGGTTGAATTCGACTGTCTACGGTTCGATTCGGGTCGATGGCGTTGTAATCGGTGTTGGCGTTGTTTTATTTTTCGAGCCTCTGAGTGTTCAGTACTGCTCGTACTAATACTACTCTTGACTCGAGTCTGTTTACCGCCTTTGTCGCATGGCTGTTTGCTGTCCTTTGACTTTTTTCCTTTTTGGACTGTGTGCCATTCTGTATTGACCGTGCAGGTCTTTGGGGTGTGGTCTCTACGTACAGACTTAACCACATTGGGTGTCTCTGTTGGCTTTCGTGGTTTTATCCATTTTGCCTTGATACGACACTCGTCCCCTGTGTGACCCTTTCGGCCACAAAACTCACAACAACATCGAATGCTGTACACTCTACGATTCGATGTAGTTGCTTGTTTCGATGTGGATGGTCTGTCCTGCTGGTTTGAGGTATTCACCGGTGACTTCCTTTGGTTCTGTGACCTTATTTGTGTAGGTTCAGGATTCTCCGCCTTCCTTTGTGTATTAAGTGTCCGACAATCCTGGGCATCGTGCCCATATCGATCACACTTTGTACACTTTGGTGTGTTCCGGCGTCGAAGGCATTCATCGTATACATGCCCTTTTCTATTGCAGAAGCTGCAAGTCATGCGTGCTACCCATGGATTTGGTGTACGCTTGTCCCTACCTTGGCTAGAGGAGTCACTGAGATAATCACCTCCGCCTCTTTGAAGGTGTCGTGGTGCCTCAGGCTTCTTTGGCCTAGACCCGGTTGGTCTTCTAGAACTGTGTGGTGGTGTATCCGACCTAAACGGGTTTTTCCCTGGTGGTGAGCGTGTAACGGGGTGAGATTGTTCTTGGAATCTAGTGTTAGAGTTCCTATTCTCTACTACCCGAGACGCATCGTGTCTAGGCTTATTCTGCCTTTGTCTCGATTCCTGGGGTTTTGGTCGAGTATCCCCGTAGGTCCTATCTAAAACCCTATTTCTTTCCTCTGGGGGATCTTCTTCCTCCTCCCAATAGTAGAATGGATTATTCTTAAGCATTGGTTGCCTATTTGATGAGTTGGGAGCATGGTATTCGTCGTTCCTT